>CM046878.1:572364867-573798455 GCA_025667525.1 Glebionis coronaria
TGCCAATTCCCACGTGATGTTTCTTTTTTTGAAATTGTTTATGGGAGTGCTGGTCCAAAAGAGACCAAATGCTTTTGTCAGACTAATATTACATTTACATTTCTCCCCTCACGATCTCTCTCGTCTCTTCCCTCCAAAACACTAACTCTCTTTAGCTCGTTATAAACACAGTTACGACTCCGGTTTAAAGTAGTTTTCGACACAATATTATTCTGACACTCAACAGTCGACACGACTCTCACAAACTCTAGCAAAACTCTTGTCAAACAAACCCGAGAAGCTCACACAAGTCTCGTGATAAATCTCATAACAAAACAAGATTTCATCATCAACTCTCTTAAAACCTCATAAAATTCTCACATTTGCTAGCCTTAGTCACGACATAAAACTTCGTTTTTGAAGGTATTCATAGTTCAACACGCACAAAAACACTCACGTGAGTTTATAAACAAGTATGAGACTCTTGACATGAAACCCATTTTGAATGCATGCTAGAACTCATTTATATATGACCATGATGCAATGTTTACAAGATCTTTGTTTGAAAGCCATATGTTTAGCATGTTTATTCCCAAAAAATGTGGCAAAGTTGGTACGTGTGCATGTAAAAAGATTCATAGCAAAATTAAATGAAGATAACTTATTTACGATCAGTTACCGTTAAAAAGCTCTCGAGCGTAGAAGCGATATGCACAACATGTTGAATAATTGGCTCATATTGTTTGGGTCCCACATTTATCTAAATCTCAGCCAAAGATTGCAAATGGGCAAGTTGATATGCAAGTTGGAAGATATGATTCTTGGAGGGATTTTGTTTTGAGCCTATAAATAGTCACCTTTCTTGTTAGTTTGAAGCACACCAAAAACACACAAGCATTTCTTAGTGTGTAGTTTCTTAGCTCTCTCTTTTAGTTCTTAGATTTGTAATATGTTTTCTTTTAAGGAATACATATAAAGTTTGGTGTTCATACTTGGTTTTCTTTCATTGTGTTATTTTCAACAAGCTAGTTTGGAGGAAGTGTTGATTTATTCACACTCTTTACCTAGTCGGTGGGATATTATCGCGGTTATTCCACAACAAGTGGTATCAGAGCCGAGGTTATTCTTAGTATGCTCTGTGGTTGCAATTTAATTTGATCTTCCACATCAGAAAAGAATTACATTGGTCTTTTGTTTAGAAGCTGTTGAAAATTAATTTGTAGTCGAAATGGTAGACGACAAAGTTGACAAAGTACCTTCCACATCCACATTGGTGGATCCAACATCTTCAAGCTGGGCTAGACCAATCTTGACGAATGCTAGATTGGCGGTGGAGGTATTCGATGGCACGGGCCATTTCGGTATGTGGCAAAGTGAGGTTCTAGACGCTATTTTTCAGCAAGGTCTAGACATTGCGATTGAAGAAAGTAAACCAGAGGATGTAGAAGAGAAGAATTGGTTAACCATCAATCGGTTAGCTTGTGGTACGATTCGTTCTTGTCTTTCGAGAGAGCAACGATATGCTTTCTCAAAAGAAACATCCGCTTACAAATTGTGGGTGGCGTTGGAAGAGAAATTTCTAAAGAAGAATTGTCAGAATAAGCTCTTTATGAAGAAGTGACTTTTTCGCTTCACATATGTACCGGGTACCACAATGAATGATCACATTACTAGTTTTAATCAACTAGTAACCGATTTGATGAATATGGATGAGGTGTTCAAAGATCAAGATCTAGCATTAATACTTTTGGGATCGCTTCCAGAGGAGTATGAGTTGCTTGAAACAACTCTACTAAATGGGAAGGATGACGTGTCTCTTAGTGAAGTTTGTGCTACCTTGTATAGTAAAGAACTGAGAAGAAAGGACAAGCAAATTAGTTCAAGTGGAGACGCGGAAGTTTTGCTAGTTAGAGGTCGTTCGCAGAAGAGGGGCACCGATAAGAGATGGAGATCCAAGTCAAGGCAAAAACTAAGCAAAGATGAATGTGCCTTTTGTCATGAAAAAGGTCATTGGAAGAGAGATTGTCCCAAGTTGAAAACCAAAGACAATCACTATAAAGGGAAGGCTGCAGCGGAGGCGAATGTTACCAAGTGTGATGATGAAGAATCAAATCTCTCACTAGCAACATCGTCATGTAGAAATGCTTCTGATATATGGCTATTGGATTTCGCATGTAGCCATCATATTACACCACATCGAGAGTGGTTTAGTAATTTTGAAGAACATGAGGAAGTTGTTTATACGGCAGACGAAACTCCCCTCACTACTTATGGTATTGGTTCCATTCGATTGCAGAATGAAGACGGAACAATTGTGACCTTGAAAGGTGTTCGTTATTCGCCAAAGTTGAAGAAGAATCTCATTTCCGTTGGTACTTTAGAATCTAAAGGTTTTGAAGTAAGAGCGAAAGATGGGGTTATGAAGATAATCTCTGGCGTACTTGTAGTAATGAAGGGTATTCGTAAAATAAACAACACATATCACTACAAGGGTAGAACGGTTGTTGGTACTGTAGCAGTTGTTACCGATAGTGATAGAAACGCGGAAGCTGTGAAGCTATGGCATATGCGCTTAGGACATGCAGGAGAAAAATCCTTGAATTTGCTCATAAAGCAAGGATTATTGAAAGGACTCAAGTCCTGTAAGTTGGATCTCTGTGAGCATTGGATCAACGGAAAGACGACAAGGGTGAAATTTGGGACAGCTATCCACAAGACACAAGGTATATTGGATTATGTCCACTCTGATGTGTGGGGTCCCTCAAAGACAAAATCTTTAGGAGGGAGACACTACTATGTGACCTTTGTTGATGACTTTTCCCGTCGAGTTTGGGTGTACACGTTGAAGACAAAGGATGAAGTGCTAGGAGTATTCATCAAGTGGAAAAAGATGATGGAAACTCAGACGTGCAGAAAGATCAAACATCTCCGGACAGATAATGGTGGGGAGTATAAAAATGATCTTTTCACAAAATTTTGTGAAGATGAAGGCATCGTGAGGCATTTCACTGTCAGACATACACCACAACAGAATGGGGTGGCTGAACGCATAAATCGAACCTTGCTGGAAAAAGTTCGATGTATGTTATCCAATGCTGGGTTGGGTAAAAAATTTTGGGCTGAAGCTGTGACGTATGCGTGCCACCTTGTTAATCGTTTACCATCAACTGCTATTGATGGGAAGACACCATTAGAGAAATGGTACGAAAAACCTCCTACTGATTATGATTCTTTACATGTATTTGGTTCCGCTGCTTATTATCATGTGAAGGAATCAAAGTTGGATCCTAGAGCAAAGAAAGCATTGTTTATGGGGATCACCTCTGGAATCAAAGGCTATCGTTTATGGTGTCCAGAGACAAAGAAGACGATCTTTAGCAGGGATGTCACCTTTAATGAATCTGCCATGTTGAAAAAGGTGAATGTTGAGCAGTTAGATGGAACTCCAAAAAAAGTGGAGTTTGAAAGAACAATTGTACCAGCTGATAGAGTAATCTATGATGATTCTCCTATGGTAGAAGGAGATTTTGAAGAAGAAGAGGTTCAACCTGAAGAACCTCGACAACAACAACATGAATCAATTGCTACTAGCAAGCCAAAAAGAAAAACCAAAAAGCCTGCTCGCTTTAATGATATGGTGGCTTGTGCATCTTCAATTGCAGCTGATGATGTTCCTACTACTTACTCTGAAGCAGTTCGAGACTCAGAGAACGAGAAGTGGAGGATTGCCATGAGCGAAGAAATGCAGTCTCTTCAGAAGAATCGGACATGGGAGTTGACCAACCTCCTAGAAGGGAAGAAGGCAATTGGATGCAAATGGGTGTATGCAAAGAAAGATGGATTTCCTGGCCAAGATGATGTTCGCTACAAAGCAAGATTGGTAGCTAAAGGCTACGCTCAGAAAGAGGGAATTGATTATAATGAAGTTTTTTCTCCAGTGGTAAAACATTCCTCTATTAGAATTTTGTTGGCTTTGGTTGCAGAGTTGGATTTGGAACTAGTTCAGATGGATGTGAAGACTACATTTCTACATGGAGACTTGGAAGAGGAAATCTATATGGTTCAGCCAGAAGGATTCAAAGTTGTTGGAAAAGAGCATGAAGTGTGTAAGCTTCATAAATCGTTGTACGGATTAAAGAAATCCCCAAGGCAGTGGTACAAGCGATTTGATAAGTTTATGATGGAGTCGAAATACACAAGAAGCAAATATGACCATTGTGTCTATTTGAAAAAGCTACAAGATGGGTCCTTCGTATATCTTCTACTATATGTAGACGATATGTTGATAGCTTCTCAAAGTCTAGACGAGATTGAAAAGTTGAAGACTCGATTGAAAAGAGAATTTGAGATGAAGGATCTCGGTGAAGCAAAGATGATTCTCGGCATGGAGATAGTCAGAGACAGAAAATTGAGGAAGCTTTGTTTGACTCAGAAACAATATCTGAGAAGGGTTCTAAAGCGTTTTAGGTTCGACAAGCAAATAAAACGAGTTAGTACTCCACTCGCTTCTCAATTTAAGATTAGTGCTGATATGTCACCGAAAGATGATGCAGAAAGGGCTTACATGGAAAAAGTACCTTATGCAAATGTTGTTGGTAGCTTAATGTATGCTATGATATGTACTCGACCAGATATTAGTCATGCTGTTGGGATGGTGAGCAGGTATATGCATAACCCTGGAAAAGGACATTGGCAAGCTGTGAAATGGATACTAAGGTATATCCATAACACAGTAGATGTCGGGTTAGTATTCGAACATGAAAGTAGTCAGTGGGTGGCAGGATATTGTGATTCCGACTATGCTGGAGACTTAGACAAGCGAAGATCTACTACGGGCTATGTTTTTACTCTAGCAAAAGCTCCGATAAGTTGGAAGTCTACCTTACAGTCAACTACTGCTTTGTCAACTACAGAAGCAGAGTATATGGCGATTACAGAGGCTGCCAAGGAGGCAATTTGGCTTCAAGGGTTGCTTATTGAACTTGGAATCAATCAGAAATTTGTCACGATGCATTCTGACAGTCAGAGTGCAATTCACTTAGCGAAGAATCAAGTTTATCACGCAAGGACGAAGCACATTGATGTTCGGTATCATTTCATACGTGAGATACTCGAAGAAGGTGGAGTAAGAATCTAGAAGATCCATACTTCTAAGAATCCTGCAGATATGCTAACTAAAGTATTAGCCGGGATCAAGTTCAATTATTGTTTGGACTTGATCAATGTTGTGAGAACTTGAAGGATGTTTTTTGAAGACTCCACCAATGATGGTTGATGGCGAGATTGACGAGTTGATATTCGCCAAGGTGGAGATTTGTTGAATAATTGGCTCATATTGTTTGGGTCCCACATTTATCTAAATCTCAGCCAAAGATTGCAAATGGGCAAGTTGATATGCAAGTTGGAAGATATGATTCTTGGAGGGATTTTGTTTTGAGCCTATAAATAGTCACCTTTCCTGTTAGTTTGAAGCACACCAAAAACACACAAGCATTTCTTGGTGTGTAGTTTCTTAGCTCTCTCTTTTAATTCTTAGATTTGTAATATGTTTTCTTTTAAGGAATACATATAAAGTTTGGTGTTCATACTTGGTTTTCTTTCATTGTGTTATTTTCAACAAGCTAGTTTAGAGGAAGTGTTGATTTATTCACACTCTTTACCTAGTCGGTGGGATATTATCGCAGTTATTCCACAACACAACAATGGTAAGCTAAAACTTTCAAACTAGGAGAAACCTTCGTGACCTACTTGTACGAGTAAAACCCACGTCGTAAACAATGATGACCCGTGTCTAAGACAACACCCACTTCGACAATATCAACAGCTACGTACACCAAACCCGTATCACAACAGCTAGAAACCCACGTCTTCTTGTACTAGCTTCACAAACAGAAGCTAAAAACTCTTGAACAAGCAAGAAACGTGTTGGTAATCAGTAGCAACAGAACCCTCAGACTCGCGAAACCCACGTCGGTTTAAGTAGTGATGGCAACCATTTTGGTTAGTTGGTATTTTATACGGTATTGTTTTGTGAATGAAGGTTTTAGTATGAAAATGGGGTTAATATTTCATGGTGAAGATGGAGGTTCTTGTTTTTTATGGAAAGAAAGTGACAGAGAGATATAATAAAGGAGTATGTGTGTTTGTTGATTTGTGTGGGATTGAGTGATGGGTATAAGCCATATATGCATGAAGGGGGGACCGAAATGATCTGTGAATGGAGTTAGAGCTAGGACGTCCCATGGCAGCCCTTTTAGTGGTGATTGTTGGGGTTTTGAATTTCAAAGTTTTGTTATAGGGTGTGTTTCGGTGGAGGGAAAGAGGACAAGGGGAGTGGGATCCTATGTCACATACATTTATTTATTTGTTAATTTTTGTTATTTGTTACATACACTAAAATATAATATATTGTCACTTGTTATGTATGGAACTAAGTATGAAGTAGTTTTTGTCGGGTGATCAGCTGTTCCGCATTAAGTGACGACTGTAAAGATTGAACGATGATATAAACGATACTTAATCGATTCGTTAAATTAATTACATTTATTAAATAATTACAAAATAATTATTCATACAACGTTAATATGTACATATACGCGAGCAGCAGTTAAGTTGCAGATAATTCGCGCAAGCGCGACACTGATAAATCCTACGCAGACTAAGCACACGTATAGGAATTAAATTCCAGTCACGTTAAGGTATTGATCGTAAAACATTACACAACCAATAGTGACACACTCGCAGTGTTCATAGCAACGCAGATTAAGCACAGTCAAAACAAAATACACGTTAGCAGACGTTATTACACAATACACGGGAACCCTTCCCAGTTTAATAGAAAATTTAGCACATAGTTGACTATATAAAAAGTCCATGGGGAAAAACTATAATTTTAGAAAGTCTAAAAATTACCGTGTGTTACAATTGCAGGCATGCATTAATGTAAATATGGACCTTAAAAATGAGAAAATCAATAGTAGGTAGTGTTATACCATATTTATTAGTTGTATTATTGTTTTGGGCTCAAGCCCGTGTCTAGAATTTTCCATAACATGTATTTATGTATACCAAATATTGAGATTGAATACACAGACATTTATCCTTCTACATGGTATCAGCCAAAACTTTCAATCCGTAACCCTAGATCATTACATCTGCCGCGCCAAAAAAAATCATCACCTGCAAATCGTTAATTTTTCAAATTTTCGTGTTGTTGATTTGTGTTAAGGTCACAAATCCACACGTTTGTTAATTGTTGTTTGTTCTAAGGTCACAGACCGATTTCGTGTTGGTGATTTGTGCTAAACTTACAAATCCATGATAATTAGTAATTGTTCGTGCTTAGGTCACGAGCCGTATCTTACGTTTCCATCTTTGTTTTGTGTTACATTCAAAATCCTTCATCTACTGTACATCATGATAAATGACATGGATGAGTTATTATTTAAATTGTTAGATAAACTGAATGGTTATTCTAGTGATAATGGGAATGGTTATTCTAATGTATTCACTTTGTCTTCCAATGCTACTATTTTAAATCTCAATTCAAGTGACATTTTTTTCATGCCTATGGTGCACATAGACCAGCCTACTATGCAACTCAGGCTCACTCTTTTAGCCCTTTTGTACCACTTGGGTTTATAAGTCCACTAACGGACCATCCGATGTATCCAGTCCAGTCCATGTGCCAAGCTCCACAGCCCACCTATCCAGCAGTTGACTTATTAACGTTGGCTCAGTTACCTATTCCTACTTCGACTATTGTTCATCCATAGGCAACGGGTTATACAGTTATTATGGGGCAAGCCACTTCACCTCCTCATGCTTTTGCTGCAAGGTCACTTCATGACCCCACTACCAGCGCTTGGAACATGGATACATGTGCAAGATCTCATCTTAATAATTCTGTTTATAGTCTTAGTTAAATTTTTAATACGTGTATGTATCCATCTATCTCGGTTGGTGTTTGGTATTCTATACCCGTCACTAATACGGGCCAGAGTATTTTTCCAACTCCCGTTAAATCTCTACATCTAAATAATGTTCTTATTACTCCTCATATCATAAAAAGTTTGATTTTCGTTCGTTAGTTTGTTCGTGACAATAATTGTACTATTAAATTTGATGCGTTTGGTTTTTCTGTTAAGGATTTCATGACGCGTCATGTGTTTCTCCGGTGCGATAGCACAAGGCATCTTTACCCTGTCACGGCTCCATCTTCTATTCTTCATGTCTTCCTAGTTAGTCAAAATACGTGGCACCTATTAGTTGATATGTTTAGTAGAATTTAGTTATTATGTATTGGCCCATTTGGCCTAACCCATTTTAGTATTCCAGAATATTCTGTAATTGTATTTATATGGGATTGGTGATAATGAGAAAGGCAAGCAAATCATTTATAATTCGACATGGTATCACAACCAATATTTTTCTCAAAAAAACTGTCGACATCTCCTCCCTCTATCAAATGTCGACTATTTTTTCTATAACCCTAATACCCTCTTAGTCAGCATCCATGTTTGTTGATGATAACACCCCTCCACCATCATCTTCCACTGACAAAATTATCCCTTTTAGCATCCCTAACAAGGTCCCTATCAAATTAGACCTTGAAAAACACAACTATAATGCTTGGAGTTCCTTCTCTCTTATCCATCTTGGTAGACTTGGACTCAAATCACACGTGGATGAAGAAACCTCTTCCACAAACCAAGAATGGTGTCAACTTGATGATCTCATTAAGATGTGGATCCTTGGAACTTTGTGTGACTCTCTTCAAGAACAAGTAGTCACCACACCAGGTAATGCAAAAGCCTTGTGGGATCATCTTAAAAATCTGTTCCATGATAAAAAAGATGCTCGGACGATCAACATCAACAACGAATTACGCTCCATCAAGATTGGTTCGATGAAGGTAAGTGAGTATTGCTCGAAAATTCAGTCCATGTCTAGTCGACTAAAGAACCTCGATTGCCAAGTAAGTGAGAAGAACTTGGTTATTTATGCCGTAAATGGGCTTGATTCGCGTTTTGCATCACTAGTTGAAATCATACGCCACCGTGATCCCCTTCCCTTGTTTGAGACGGTTCGTAATATGATACTCCTAAAAGAGTCCTCTTTTCATGATGACTCCACTGCCACCAAAACGATAGTAGTTCTTCATCCTCAACATTTCTAATGGCGTCGACCTCTTCAAATAACAAAGGTAATGAAGGTTTATTAGTATCGTAACAATTATATAAAACCCTAAACGAGATCAAAGCACATATATCGGAAGCGATTTAATAGGATCATAATAACAACAAAATTATAATTAATCGAATTAGGGTTAGATACCTTTACGCTAAATCAATTCCACAAGACGAAGAACAAATCACCGATTCGGGTTTAAACTGTATATACCAAGATATAGTCTAAACTCTAAAGTAAGACTATATTACGTTCTTGTACACACGTAATAGAACGAGCTAACCGTGATTCTAGCACGTGAAAACTGAGCTACGACGCTTGTAAATAATCTACCCAATAACCCTAGAGAGGGGCTAGGACTAGATTAAGTATACAATCGATCAACCAAGAAAACCAACCAAACACCCCTTTGTGGTGTGTCTTGAGATCGGCCCAAAAGAGAAAGAAGGGAGAAAGATTTATGTTGTGATTATGAGGGGATTAGGAGGTGTATTTATAGGCCTCAACCCTTGTAGCCAAAGATAAATAAAAGGCAACAAATGCCCCCCCCCCCTTAGAGCCCATAACCGACCGACTAACACCCCTAGGGGTGTTTCGGTAACTTCCAAACTTCTTTCCAGTTGTTTATATACACTATATATTAATTTAACGTTCGTTATAACTTAACTATTAATCATTTAACGATCGTTAAGGTTATATATTTACATGCTTGGTTAAATTAATAAATACATAAATATATTTATTAAATAAATTATTAAATAGAATAATTATATTTATTAATTATATTAACTCTTTACGTATTATGTGCAATCCCGTAATCTCGAGTTCGATCCTATCACACGACTATTAAATATAAGTCCATAAACTTACAGCTCCCACTTGGACATATTTCAAATATCGTGATCACATTGACTAGCGTCTATTTACACTAGCAATGTCTCTATTACAACTCGAGTATGGTCTCCTTGACAAAACCTTTTAACGATTCTGCGTCGTTATTATTATCCTTTTATTTCTAATACAACGTTAATATGGATATGGATCTCATTCATTCTTTTCATTAACCATTCTGTTTCTCGTTCACATATTCAACAAGATTACCAAAACGAATTTGGGTGTGGCCACACAAACATCTTACTAATCCTAAGAGGGGCGTATCTGTATTAACTCCAAACGAAATTGGAGGATATGAGTTCCATATTGACTACGATCAAAACTTATGAATTTTGCAACACTTCCAAAAATAATTCTTATATCTACCAGTTACATTTAGCGTTAGATTATTCCACAAAGATGCACTAGATTCATAACAGTTCCTGGTATCTCAAGTCTAAGGATAACTATTTATGTTTTACTTAATGACAAAGATCCATAAAGTAATAACATATAGTTGGGATAAGTCCTATATTCGATTAATCGAATATCATCCAAAATCGATCAATATACTTTTAAGTATACTCTATCACTAATTTGATTTGTCTTAGTTTAATAATATTACCATATTATTAATCACAACAGACATTTAGCATAACTTTTATTCATGGATTAAAACATGCAAAAAGGATACACTATTAAATAATAAAAATAAACGAAACCCAATCTTTATTTTATTATATAATAATGTCATAACATCCTTTATGCAAATACTAATCACAAATTTATTACATGAGTTCGCTAGCTAGTTGCAGCCCAATCGCCTTGGCATGCTTAACTACCTTTGGTCTAGGAAATGCCTTAATCAAAGGATCTGCTACGTTATCATCTGTGTGAACTTTTACCAATTTGATTTCCCGAGCTTCAACTTGTTCTTGAACGTAGTGATGTCAACGCATAAAGTGTCTGGCGCCTTTCATGACTCTAGGGTCATTGGCAAATATTATTGTGGCAGAATTGTCACAATACATATCAATAGGTTCTTTAATTGAAGGCATCACTCCAAGATCTTCAATAAAATTCCTAATCTAAACAGCTTCCATTGCAGCTTCTGAAGCAGCCATGTACTCAGATTGAGTAGCATGCATTGCAATCGTTGTCTGTTTCTTGCTCTTCCAGTCAACTTCTCCTCCATCGATAACAAAAACGTAACCCGTCTGAGACTTTGTATCGTCTTTATCACATTGTCAGGACGCATCACAGAAACCTGTAACATTCAGTTCTATGTCTGGTTCTCCACCATATACCAAAAAATATCTTTCGTACTCCTCAAATACTTTAGAATATGTTCAACAACAGTCCAGTGGAGCTTCCCTAGATTCTGTTGGTATCTACTGACCAAGTTCTGAGCAAACGCCACATCAGGCCTTGTGCATCTAACAACATACATTATAGATCCAACAGTTGAAGCATAAGGCACCTTCTGAATGTATGCCTCCTCTTCAGGAGTTGATGCATCCATCTCATGACTCAGATTATGCTTAACTTCCATAGGTTAAAAACCTTTCTTGGAATTATGCATATTATACTTCTTCAAAATCTTATCTATATAAGCATCTTGACATAGACCAATTAATTGTATTTTCCTATCCCGATATATCTTAATTCCCAGAATGTATGCAACTTCTCTTAATTCCTTCATAGAAAAATATTTACCAAGATAATCCTTAACAACTTTAAGTTTTGGAATGTTACTTCCCATGATTAATATGTCATCAACATATAGGACTAGGAATACTACATCACTCCCACTAGCTTTGCGATATACACATGGCTCATCACGATTCTGAACAAATCCAAACTTTTTTATTTCTTCGTCAAATCTTTTATTCCATTGACGTGATGCTTGCTTTAAATCATAAATGGATCTTTAAAGTTTGCACACATGTCCTGGATTTTTAGGATCAACATACCCTTCTGGTTGCTGCATATAGATGTATTCATCTAAGCGACCGTTTAAGAAGGTAGTTTTAACATCCATTTTCCATATCTCATAGTCATAGTATGCTGCTATAGCTATGAGAATCCTAATAGCTCTTAAGTCTGCTACAGGAGAAAATGTCTCCTCGTAGTCTACGCCAAAAGTTTGTGTAAAACCTTTAGCTACTAAACGAGCTTTATAGGATTGTACTTTTCTGTCCATGTCGGTTTTCTTCTTGTATAACCACTTATGTCTCACTACTTTAGCATTCGGTGGTGGTTCTACAAGAATCCAAACATCATTTACTTTCATGGATTTCATTTCCTCATCCATAACAACCATCCACTTATCCTTCTCAAGATCAAGTATGGCGGATGTATAATTAGCGGGTTCACCAAGATCCCCTAACTCATCATCATCCTCTAGGTTAAGACACATATTGCTATTTGCGTTTTTAATCCTTGTGGATCTATGCAGAGGAACTAATTCTTGTGGAACCGCCAGACTTTTTGGTTCTATAGGAACTATATCGCTAGTGTTTCCAGAAGGTAATGTATCTATATGACTCTCCTCAAGATCATAATTTCTCCCACTGAATTCTTGGTTTACAAGATTAGATTCAAGGAAGTCTCCATACCTAGATACAATAACTTTGTTCTCAAGTGGATAATAAAAGGAGTAGCCCATAGTTTCCTTAGGGTATCCTACAAAGATACATTTTACAAATCGTTGTTGGAGTTTGTCACCCGAGTCATGTTTCACATACCCCTCGCAACCCCAGACCTTTAAATAAGACAAATATGGCTTCTTGCCATGCCATAGTTCATATGGTGTCTTATCGACCTTCTTTGTGGGAACCATATTTAATATGCGAACAACAGATTCTAGAGCATAATCCCAAAAGGATAAAGGTAAAGTTGTAAGATTAAACATATATCGTACCATATCCAATAATGTACGATTTCTCCTTTCGGATACACCATTTTGTTGTGTAGTATAGGGAGAAGTAAGATGCTGAACAATTCCATTCTCACCTAGATAATCTATAAACTCTTAACTTAAATATTCACCACCTCTATCAGAACAAATAGCTTTAATCTTCTTCCCTAATTGTAGTTCTACTTCTTCTTTAAACACTTTGAATGTTTCAAATACCTCATGTTTATGCTTAAGTAAATAAACATAACCATAACGGCTATAATCATGCGTAATGTTAAGAAGTAGCTAGCACCTTTCCTTGACGTATGTCTAAGTGGTCCACACACATCAGTATGTATAAGTCCAAGTAGATCAGTAGCCCTTTCAATATTGATATTAAAAGGTTTCTTGGTCATCTTTCCAGAGATACAAGACTCACGTTTATCAAATGATTCATCATTGATATTTTCCAAAAGACCTTCATGTTGAAACTTTTGTATACGAGTCTTCCCAATATGGGCAAGTCTACAATGCCAAAGATAAGAAGAGTTCTTGTCAAACTTTCTCTTCTTACTCATGCTAAATACCGATTTATCGTTCTTGGATTCATTATCATGCATGTCTAATTCAAACACACCATTCACATAAATTGCTTTAAAATAGAAAATACCATTTTTCTAAACATAAATTCCATTATTATCAGTTGTGTGAACGAATCCTTTATTTAACAAACAAGAAAAGGAAATAACACCCCTAACAATTATAGGTGCATAATGAAAATCATTTAATCTCAGTACTAAACCCGAAGGTAAAACTAGATCAAAAGATCCTATAGCTTCAACCGCTGCTTGTGCGCCATTGCCCACTTGCAGATATTGTTCCCATAGGAAAGTTTCCTTTCCAAATTAAATCCTTGCAGCGTATTACATATGTTAATACCGCATCCCATATTATATACCCAGGAATTTAATTTGTATGTTAAATTGAACAATTCAGTCATAAATAAAGTACCTGAAGCTACAGCGCTCTGCTCAGACTTTTTCTTTATTTCTCGCAATTCTTCGAGGTAAAGAGGGCAATTCCTCTTCCAGTGACCACTTGCCTTGCAATGGTGACAAGTCTCATCCTTTTGAGATTGACTCCTCTTAACAAATTTCTGCTTGGGTTTCGAATAAGTCGCAACTTGTTTGCCCTTATTACCCTTGCCTTTGCCTTTCTTCTTATTCGCTTGCGGTTTTGGCTTACTCACTCTACCCTTTTGTATGGTTAGTATAGAAGGCGTAGCGGTAGATTCCTTGTCTTTCAACCCCTTTTCATAGTCAATGAGCATTGCATGCGAATCATTAACTGTCTTTCCCGTGCAATGCATATTATAGTTTCTAACGAAATCATTGAAGTCCTTGTTAAGGGACCTATTGATCAATTTGATAGCTATATTATGATCATAGGTTTGTCCTAGTGCAATGAGTTGTTCCATATAACCCCTCATCTCCAAATAATGGGCACTTACAGACTTTCTTGGAGCTTGCTTGCAGCTATGCAAAGCATCTACTAAGTCGTAGATCTCCATAGCTTGCGGCTTCTCGAACATAGCCTTGAGCTCATCAAGCATTCGCTTCGGAGAAAATAGCTCATACTTCTGTTGAAGTGCAGGAGCCATTTTTCCTAGCATTAAGCAAGCCACCTCAGAGTGTTTCTTAATATTAGCAGCGTGTTCAAGCCTTTGCGCATCAGATGCTCCTTCAGCAATATCCTCCGGATAAGGAGTAGTCAAGATATCGATAATACCCGCTGCTCTCAAGACAATTCTTAGCGAGCGGTACCAATCATTGAAGTTTGGGCCAATAAGTTCAGGTTGTTCAAAGAAAGCTTTGAATGCAGAACTTATCGTGTTATTGGTGTGTTGAGCCATTTCTACAGAAATAAGTTCAAATATTAGTATTTTCGATAACAAAATACCTTCAAGAAAATAAGATTACCCTGGTATTAAAACCATATTATTTTCCTTGAATTCTAGAACTATATTGACATACATCCATTACATCAGTTGACCTGCTAGTAATGAATGTACTCAACACAACGACTTGTCGAACAATTCAATTGACAAACAATTTTCAATTTCTAGATTTTTAAGGGATTTACATTGCCAAAAAACGTTTTGCATTGTAAACATGTTTCATCCCTTATGAATGCATTAAGTTTCCAGATCTCACTGAGTAACTTAATTAAGTCATCTAATCTGAGTAACGTAAAACCATCATACGATTTCTCATTCTACAAATGATTTTCTCTCCATCACAACATCATCCAAAAATCTCATTTGATGACGAAGTAATTTCAAGTGTTTGTCAATTAGGAGCATTCGACTTAAATTTTAAGGGGTATAAATTTTGATGTCAAAATCAATGTATGGAGAAGCATGCATACAATCTCCATAGAAAAAGTTTAATAAAACATTTGGTAAACTTTTTCATGAGATTAAATTTCTTCATAAATTATGTTGCAGTATTGGTTAAACAAATTAAAGAATTTACCCACAACTCATCACATCGTACTTTGCTAGAACTCGGTTACGCACAAAGCAATACCCTTTTTCATTGTGGTTCGGATGTGAATTTGTGGTAAATCACCCTTAAGGTATAATTCAATTAATAATCATAGGTAATTTCAATTTGACGCACAGGCGAGCCGAGAATTTGGTCAGTGACTAATGGCATAACACCTCCTTCCTTAACCGGGTACATGACCAGCGATGCGTTATACCCACTTTATAGTTTGTCTAAATTGAGTAGGCCGTTAGATTACTATTGAAATTCACCAATCAACGTAATCTTATGTAATCTAAAATCTCTTTAACAAATAATTATTTTTAATCATGATTTAGTCCATATTATTTCTTTTTAAAAAAAAACCTTGTTTACAACAATTCAACAATTTTTATATAACCAAGTAAAAAAACTAAATTATAAACACATAATAACAATTTATACGTGAAACAAATAAATCAAATAGCCACATGCATACGATTTATTCAATAATCATCAAATCTAGGTCTTTATATCTCTATATAAAAGTCTTCCTTAATTCTAGATTTATTGAATCAAATAATGACGTAGCACATAAAATTATATAAACACATAATTTTACGATCCATGAAAACATGCACGTAATCATGGAGTCCCCACAAATCTTAACAATTAAATCTCTACGGATCGTAACCATACATGACATAATAATTAATCATGCAATTTAATCTAAAATTATCCTACATGTAATTTAGGGTTTCAAAACAATTCATTTTTTATTAAAAAATAGAGTAAAACCCTAATTTAAAAATAAAATAAAAACCCTAATTTTATGAAAAACCTAAAAAACATGTATTTTTAACTCAAACAATTATAGTTAAAAAAAATTAGATTTTTGATAATTATAACATGTTAAACCAGGCTCTCGATGCCGCTGAAGGTTTATTAGTATCATAACAATTATATAAAACCCTAAACGAGATCAAAGCACATATAACGGAAGCGATTTAACAAGATCATAATAATAGCACAATTATAATTAATCGAATTAGGGTTACATACCTTTACGCTAAAGCAATTCCACAAGACGAAGAACAGATCACCAATTCGGGTTTAAACTATATATACCAAGATATAGTCTAAGTAAGACTATATTACGTTCTTGTACACACGTAATACAACGAGCTAACCGTGATTCTAACTGCGCTACAACGCTTGTAAATAATCTACCCAACAACCCTAGAGAGGGGTTAGGACTAGATTAAGTATACAATCGATCAACCAAGAAAACCAACCAAACACCCCTTTGTGGTGTGTCTTGCGATCGACCCAAAAGAGAAAGAAGGGAGAAAGATTTATGTTGTGTGATTATGAGGGGATTAGGAGGTGTATTTATAGACCTCAACCCTTGTAGCCCAAGATAAATAAAAGGCAACAAATGCCCCCCCCCTCCCCCCCTTGGAGCCCATAACCGACCGACTAACACCCCTTAGGGGTGTTCCGGTAACTTCCAAACTTCTTTCCTTTTGTTTATATATACAATATATTAATTTAACGTTCGTTATAACGTAACTATTAATTATTTAACGATCATTAAGGTTATATATTTACATGCTCGGTTAAATTAATAAACACATAAATATATTTATTAAATAAATTAATAAATACAATAACAATATTTATTAATTATATTAACTATTTACGTATTGTGTGCAATCTCGTAATCTCGAGTTCGATCCCATCACACGACTATTAAATATAAGTTCATTAACTTATAGGTAACACAACTAAAACTCCCTCTCTACCACAGTTGTGCAATCATTTTTCTAGAGTCTCTTGCAAGTTCGAAAACTGGTGTCGTTTTATACACGACCACAGAAATCGTGTGGGTATTTCTTCTCAGCGAAGTACAAGTCGCAGAAGTAACTCTTCCAACGCTAGTATTTGGAGTTCCACTTCCCACCTGCCTATCATGAGACCAGGCCCATCTTCTCATACTTAGAGACATGTTACTAGGCCTATAATTAATGCTAGCCCACACCTTCTCTATTCAGGTCAGCAGCACACTGTTGCTTATTATATGTAGCCTTCATAGCCACGAGCCCAACAACAAGCTCAACAACAACAAGTGTTATATGCGACCCAACATGCCACATATGGATAGCCTCGTATCTTAGGGCCCGCTCCTACCGTGCATCCAACTCAGGCCACAACGCTACCTAGTGCATTTAGCACTATGACACTTCTAGACCCGACATGGAATATGGACGCATGTGCTTCCTCTCATTTAAATTCTAGTACTAGTAATTTAAGACCATTTATAACCAACGTTTATTTTTGTCTGTTCATGTTGGTGACGGTAATTCTCTTCCTGTCACTAATACCGGTCATCGCATTATTCCATCCCTTTAACGTCCTTTACACCTTCATAATGTCCTTGTAACACCTAATATTATTAAAAATCTTATTTATGTTCATCAATTTACTAGAGACAATAATTGCACTATTGAATTTGACGCGTTTGATTTTTCTGTGAAGGATTTCTTGACTCGCCATATCCTACTTCGATGTGATAGCTTGGGTGATCTCTATCCAGTTACCAAGCCGTCAACTCTCCCTACTGCTTTTGTCTCCACCAGTTCCTCCACTTGGCACCAACGCCTCGGTCTTTCCGGGGATGAAGTGCTTTGTTATATTACTTCTCATAATTTCATTTCTTGTAGTAAAGTGAAGTCTACACATGTTTGTCATGCTTGTCAACTTGGTAAACATGTGAAGCTTCTGTTACGTAGTTCCAATTCTATTGTCAAACATTGTTTTGAAATTATACATTCTGATTTGTGGACCTCACCCATTATTAGCTCTAGTGGTTTCAAATACTATGCCGTATTTCTTGATCATTCCTCTCATTATCTATGGATCTATCCTCTTCGTTTCAAATCTGACATGCTTGATATATTTTCACATTTCCGAAATTATGTTAAAAATCAATTTAAATGTGAAATTAAAAGCTTCCAATGTGATAATGGAGGTGAGTTCGACAACAACACACTACACGCCATTTTTGCCAAACACGAAATCCAATTTCGGTTCTCGTGCCCCAAACCTCCTAACAAAACAGTAAGGCGAAACGAATGATACGAACCATTAGTACTCTCATTCGTACCCTCCTTTTCTAAGCACACATACCACCTTCGTTTTGGGTTGAAGCCCTCCACATAGCGACCTATCTTCTCAACCTTTTACCTTCAACTGCAATAAATAATGATATACCTTTCACCCGCCTTTACAACAAGCAATCCGATTACTCTAACCTCCGCATATTTAGGTGTCTTTGCCACCCTCATCTTCACTCACCTCATAAACTTTCCCCATGCACCACACCTTGTATTTTCTTAGGCTATCCCGCCTACCACCGTGGTTTTCGTTGCCTAAACCTTGAGACCAACAAAATCATCTTATCTCGCCATGTCACGTTTGTTGAAACCCAATTCCCGTACAAATCCATGACCCCATCTTCACCCCCCAATTACACTTTCCTTGATAAACACCACTCTCCCTATTGACCTCTCTTGCGTTAGCCTCCCATCCAACAAACAACCCAACACCTCTCGACCCAATCACTAGCCCAAACCCCAACATCAACAGCCCCACATCTACTACCTCTCATCATAGTCCGCCACCCTAACGCTCTAGTATACCAGCCCACACCATTTCTTAAGACGCTCCATTACCTCAAACCAGTCTGGAACTCGTTAATGAGCCACCCCGATCTCATCCCATGATCACTCGGTCGCAATCACGCATTGTCAAACCCGTCCATTGCTTGACTTTTCACACGTCTTCTCTTTCTCCCATTCCTACAAATCATTCTTCTGCCTTACGAGATTCTAACTGGCGTACTGTTATGTACGACGAATATAATGCGTTGGTTAAAAATGGCACTTGGTTACTTGTAACAAGACCCGCAGGTGTTAATATGGTTCGCTTTATGTGGTTATTTAAGCATGTTTCATGCTGATGGGAGTGTGAACCGTTATAAGGCTCGTTTGGTATCCAATGGCAGCAGTCAACAGCTTGGTGTTGATTTTGATGAGACATTTAGCCCGGTCATTAAACTGGCCACTATTCGCACGGTTCTTAGCCTCACCGTGTCACGGAAGTGGCTTATTCACCAACTTGATGTTAAGAACGCCTTTCTTAACGATACATGAGATTATGTACATGCATCAGCCTCCTGGTTTTGTTCACTCCTGGTTCCCTAATCATGTATGTCTTCCACAACGCTCGTTATATGGGTTGAAACATGTACGCCGTGCTTGGTTTCAACGTTTTGCAGGTTATGCCACTCAGACTGGATTTTACTATAGTCGCTGCGATTCTTCACTGTTAATATATACACATGGTTCACAGGTCGCTTATTTACTTATCTATGTGGATGATATCATTCTCACTGCATCCTCTCTAGTCATGCTACAACAACTTATTGTTTCACTACTTTCTTGGTATATCTGCTACATGTACATCTACATGTTTATTTTTGTCTCAGCAAAATACTCTCTTTAGCTTCTTGAACGTGCTTACGCTCCAGTGCCGAAGCCAAATATCATGGTGTTGCTAACGTGGTTACTGAGACAACTTGGCTTTGAAATCTTCTTCGTGAGTTACATTCTCCCCTATCGACTGCCACCTTGGTATAATGTGATAATGTTAGTGCCGTTTATTTGTCGGCTAATCCTGTTCAGCATCAACAGACTAAACATATTGAGATTGACATCCACTTTATCCGTGATTTAGTTACTGCCGGCCATATCAGAGTTCTTCATGTAACATCTCGCTATCAGTACGCCGATATCTTCACCAAAGGTCTTCCATCTGTTTTGTTTGAGGAATTTCGATCTAGTTTGAGTGTTCGCTCTCATCCTGCTTCAACTACAGGGGCGTATTAGTTGACATGTTTAGTTGAATTTAGTTGTTATGTATTGGTCTATTTGTCCTAACCCATTTTAGTATTCCAGAATATTTTGTAATTGTATTTATATGGGATTGGTGATAATGAGAAAGGCAAGCAAATCATTATATCATTCAACAACACCAACGTCTTGGTCATCCAGGACGTGAAGTGCTCCGTCATCTTGTTTCCAATAATTTTATTTCGTGTAATAAGGAGAAACCTCCCGTGCTTTGTCACACTTGTTAGCTTGGTAAACACGTGAGGCTTCCATTTGTCAGATCTAATATTGTCGTTACTTTTTCTTTTGAACTTATTCACTCGGATGTATGAACTTCACATATACCGAGTCTTTCAGGGTTTAAATACTATGTTTTGTTTTTAGATCACTATTCTCACTTTGTTTGGGTTTATCCCTTGCATAATAAATCTGATGTTTTGTCTAAATTTGTATTGTTTCGTACCTATGTTCATACTCAGTTTAAGTGTGAAATCCGTCCATTTCAGTGTGATCATGATGGTGAATTTGACAACTGTAACCTTTATAAACTTTTTGTTGAAAATGGCATTCTATTTCGCTTTTCATGTCCAAAAACATCCCAACAAAATGGTAAGTCCGAACGCATGGTTCTTACGATCAATAACCTCATTCGAACCTTACTTTTTCAAGCCAACCTGCCACCTACTTTTTGGTTAGAAGCACTAAATGTGGCCACTCACCTATTAAATTTTTTACCCTATGCTGCCATTAACAATGGAATATCTTAAACCCACTTGTTTGGAACAAACCTTGATTATAACATTTTACGTACCTTTGGGTGTTTAAGATACCCTCACCTTTACACCAACCACAAGATTGAGCCACGCACCACACCTTCAATCTATATAGGGCAAGCTTCCAATAATTGTGGGTATCGTTGTCTTGATTTGAAAACAAATAAGATAATAATTTCTCGTCATGTTACATTTGATGAGATCGTTTTTCCATATGGATCGACTCAACCCGCTTTACCACCTACCTATGCCTTTTTAGACGACATACTTGATATTATCCTACCATCATTTCCCATTAATCCCGCTGTGCAACTCCCACGTGAACCCATCACTCCAATTCATAACACCCCGATCCAACACCACAGTGATGCGACCGAATTACCTATCACGCTACACCAACTATTGCCTAAGCAAGTTCAAACCACCGACAATCAAGCCCCCTCGTCTCCCTTATCCACGTTTGTGGTCCAACAAAAAAGCCTACCCCAACTCAATCAGAAGCGACCCAAGAAGAACATATGGCTCAATCACTTATTATAATTCGTGATCCATTAGAAAACCCGAACCCGGTTTCGGTTCACCCCATGGTTACTCGTTTCTGTGTTGGGATTAATCGTCCCACTGAACGCCTCAATTTACATGTGTCTTCGGTTTCACCTTCACCAAAATCTTATCGTAATGTGTTTAGCGATCCAATCTGGAAAAATGGCTATGCGTGATGAATATCATGTGCTTATTAAAAATAAAACTTGGGTTTTAGTACCTCGACCGCCGGATAGAAATATTGTGTGTTGTATGTGACTTTTTCATCACAAATATCTGGCAGATGACACACTTAGTCGCTACAAGTCTCATCTTGTAGCGAACCGTAGTACATAGTTAGAAGGGGTTGATGTTGGTGAGACTTTTAGTCCGGTTGTTAAACCGGGTACTATTCGGATTGTCCTTAGTTTAGCTACTTCTCGACACTGGCCGATTCATCAACTCGATGTCAATAATTCTTTTTTACATGAAGATCTTTCTGAGACAGTTTATATGCATCAACCTCCTCGATTTTGGGATTCTGTTCATCCTAATTATGTGTGTTTGTTACAAAGGTCTCTCTATGGGCTTAAAGAGGCCCCTCGAGCTTGGTTTCACCGGTTTGCATCTTATATTACTTGGGTTGGTTTTTCTAATTGTCTTTGTGACTCATCTTTATTTATCTACAGGTATGAGAACGATACTGCTTACTTGTTATTGTATGTTGATGATATTGTTCTCACAACTTCTTCTGAGAGTTTGTTACAACATATTATTAGATCATTACATCAGGAGTTTGCTATGACAGATTTGGGTCTGTTAAATTACTTTATGGGTATATGAGTTACATGTGATTCTTTAGGATTGTTTTTATCTCAGAAGAAATATGCTATTGAGCTTCTTGACACGGCACATACGGATAATTGTAATCTCAGCTGGACCCTATTGATACCGAGTCTAGACTAGGAAGTGATGGTGATCTAGTTTCTGACCTGACTCTTTATCGGATTTTTGACGGTTATGTACAGTTTCTCACTTTTACTAGACTAGATATCTCTTATGCAGTTCAACAAGTGTGTCTTTATATGCATGATCCTCGGGAGCCTCACTTTTCGGCTCTTAAGAGGATTCTGCGGTATGTTCGTGGTAATTTGGATTACGGGTGCATTTATTTTCTTCCTTTACCACATATCTGGTTGCATATTCAGATGCAGATTGGGCTGGTTGCCCTACTACACGTCGCTTGACTTCAGGTTACTGTGTTTTTCTTTGCAACAACTTACTCTCGTGGTCCTTGAAGCGTCAGCCGACGCTTTCTCGATCTAGTGTAGAGGCAGAGTATCGTGGTGTTGTCAATGCGGTAGCTAAGACTTGCTGGTTACGCAATTTACTGTGTGAGTTGCACACTCGTCTATCTTTAGCTACGTTTGTTTACTGTGATAATGTTAGTGCAATTTATTTGTCCTGCAATCCAGTTCAGCATCAACGTATGAAACACATTGAGATTGATATTTAATTTGTTCGTGATTTGGTTGTTGCTGGTCAAGTGCGGGTTCTTTCTGTACCTTCTCGTTATCAGTTTGCAGATATTTTCACTAAAAGATTACCGTCTGTTTTATTTGAAGAATCTCGCTCCAGTTTGAGCGTTCGGTGTCCTCTCGCTCCAACTGTGAAGGAGTGTTAGACCATATTTATTATTAGTTGTATTATTATTTTTGGCTCAAGCCCATGTCTAGAATATTTCATAACATGTATTTATGTATACCGAATATTCAAATTGAATACTACGACATTTATCCTTCTACAGGTAGAGCACTAGATTAGATGAGTACTGATTGACTACCAAACATCACGCTTCTGTTGTCCAATAGACCATAGAAGATTTGGGTTCGAAACTCCTTGGTGAACATCTTGCGATTAAAAGAAAAGTTCCTATATGGCAACGAAGGCGCTTGTCGGTAGCCCGGTACTCGTAAAGTTGGTCACAATGGTAACCATTGCTATCTCCTTTACATCAGCGCAACATCAACATTCAACATATCATCACTATCATTGCATTTTAGTATTAACGGTCATCGTCATTAAAAATACACAATTTATAGTGGTGACTGGTGAGGGTCCTAGATTCATCATCAGGACAAAAAAAAGGCAGAATGAGAGAGTCATTTCAACTGGTACAACGTTGTGCCTCAAGTTATGCAAGTATTGCTTCCAATTTCAGTACAGCCCACCAAATAGGAAAACAGAAAAAAAAAAAACAAATCATAATCAGCTAGCGTCTACATACATAAACGCTAAGACATACAAGACATACAGCTCGATTCTTGTATAGTAGTACGCTTCGTGGCTGTTTTCTATATAGAAACTTAGCATACATGAATGAACTTTGATAATTAAAAAAAATCGTAATCTGTTTAGTTAAACATTTCAAACCAATACAGTAACATAATCTGGGGGATAATCATAGTTGTTATAATCAGTTACATTCAAAATACTTTCTACATAACATTATAACAACCAAGACACCAATTTGTACCAAGATGTATAATCAACTATGTAATTTTCATTATAAACAGAACAAACATTAAATTACAATGGACCGCATGTAAAGCGACATAATCAACTCTCAAGCACAATAACAAAACATAAAAGAAGAGAAGATAACACAAATTTCGGTTAGATCCTTCGTAGAGCAGCCGCAGATAGAACTACCAAAACCACCAAAATGGCCACTGCTAGGAAGGAGCCAACAACCGCACCACTAACACGTGGGCAAAACTCGTTGAACTGTTGGCAAAGGGCTGGCCAGTTTGTGTTCGGGTTTCCATTGTGTGCTAAGTAGACAATAGCAGCAGCCGCGGATGCAGATGCCATTGTTAAAGCTAATGCTAGCTGAAAAACAAAAACACTAAATTCAAAATGTATAGATTGCAAAATATGGATCTGAGATGAAAATGTATCATAGAGAATAATACTATATAATATCACTCGCCCACACTAATTAAAATTGAATAGGCATACCGTGTCGAAAATAAGGAGCAGCATCCTAGCTCCTACAATATGTGGACGAACAATGCAAACTATCGAAAAAGGCAAGGAGATCACAAGATATGCACATGTTATGGCGTTTCCAACTAAGAAAAAACTGCATAAAACATATGATCATTTGTTAGTAATATTTGTATATAATGGTCTTTAATATATAAGCAACCATGCATACGCCCTTTTCGGTTTCCTTTTAAAAATATCCACGACTTACGTGAACGTAGGAAAATCGTCATAGCTAGCTTGGAACTGAAACAACTGAGTGAAAAACGGGAGGTTTTGGTCCGTGGTGCCCATAACCGCAGCCGCAGCTAGAGTGGCAGCAATGGCACATACCCTTAGAATTAAATCAATAATACCAGCACCTCTTTTCCACCCTCCAGCAGGCGGCCCTTGTCCAAGTCTAATAGGGGCCGCTACTACAACCGGAGGTGCACCCTTTCCTGACTTCAACGACTTAACTTCCCTCACGGGGATCGCTATATCTCCACTTTCTTTTCCTGAACGACTTGACTCCATAGAAAGATATTAGTTTTAAACTAACGATATATGTTAAGTGAAATTAGGAATGATATGCAAAATGGTTCGATGAATATAGATTAGGGATGTTGACGTATATATATACCCATGCATTAATATGTATAATGTATTTGGTGGGTTACTTTTGGTTGACAAAAGAGTAATTAACATGAGTAAGTGAAGTGCTTGTACTTTCACTTTCACTTTAAGGAATAATAAGTGGGGAGTTGTTGACGTTGCTAACTAGCTCCACCTTAATAACAGCATATTAATAAGGTTTAGAATAGAAATTAGTAATATCTAACACTTTAATGGAGTTTAAGACTATAATATAGTAGTATATGTTTTGCATATTAACTTGTCGTATTGTATAATTAAAAAATATGATTTAAGTTCATTTGGATATCAAACTTTATTTGGATACTAAGGGACTAATCTCCACCACTCATCTTCATCTTAATCTAATAGATAAGATTAAACATAAAACTAATTTCCTCTTTTTTTTCAAACATTAATATCTTTTAAACCGTCAATCGTTATACGAAAAAAAATATACCATTACGACGGGCATTTAATTATCTTTCTACAGATATGCTATATGATATACTTTCGACAAATTACTTTTTTTTGTTTTTTCCATAGTTTATCATATATGATACTAAATATCATATATGATAGTAACACTGGTATCATATATGATATAACTTATCATATATGATATAAACCAATATCATATGATATAAACCAATATCATATGATATAAACCAATATCATATATGATTCTGTAATAATTTGTAACATAACACTAATATCATATATGATAAAACACTATTATCATATATGATATTTTATGCAAATTTAAAAAAAAAACGATTTTTTTTCTTCAAAAGTATATCATATTGCATATCTGTAGAAAGCTAATTAAATGCTCGTCGCGATGGTATATTTTTTTCCGTTTAACACTTAACGGTTTAAAAGATATTTAAGTTTTAAAAATAAGTGAAATAATTAAATACTTTTAATCTCAACCATTAGATATGATGAGGATAGATGATAGGGATGAGTCCCTTAGTATCCATGATAGATATGGTATCCAAAATAACTTGACTCTTAAAATATTATTACAAGTAATATTTCTGTATGCCTTAGTTTGGAGATGGGCTTGGTTTGGGGTCACAGGTCCATGTTGGATCATAATCCAAGAAGTAAAAAAATATGTTTATATTTGTTTATTTAGTTTTAGTCGAACAAATAAATGAATATACACTCATAATCGAACAAAAATTATTATTCATATTCATTTATTTAAATTTAAACTTTTTCATGTTCGTTTGGGTCTGTTCATTAATAAATTAAAAAAAACATAAAAGAATTGGACATAAACAGACATAAACAGACATAAATGAACATAACGATCATACATAAACATAAACGAGCGTAACTAAAGTTGTACTGTTAGTTCTAGAGACGTCAAAATCCTCGCTCATTTGAAGACCAATGTTTAGTTGTCATTTTTAAGTTTTAAAATTTAATTTTAATGTGTTATTTAAGATAAATTAATAAGCACTTAAGTATTATATTAATATACTATTGTTATGGTTATGGACCATAGAGTGCTTTATATAAAGTTGATTATTTTTTTTAACATGTGAGATGTTAATGGAACTGAAGTAATCGAACGAATAAATGAACGCAATCAAACGGATATAATCGGACGATCACGTACGTAAATGAACGAACAAAAGGTTTGTTCATGTTCGTTTATTTAACTAAACGGATAAAAAATCTTTGTTAATGTTCGCTTATTATTAAACAAACGAAAATAACCGAGTTTTTTGCCGAACGATCGATGAACGGCTCACTAAACGTTCAGTTCGTTTATAGCCTTATTTTATGATTTTTTGGTGGTGTTTAACTTGTTTTATGTTTGAGTTGAGTTTTTTAGCCGACTGTTTTATCTTTGAAACAGTGATTTGAACCAGAAAAGTAGATTGCAGAGGCAAACTTTTTTTTTAACGATAATAGCAACAAAACTCAGAAAAAACCTAGGTACGAAATGATATATCCAAAATTCTTAGTTAGAGTTGAAAGATTTATAGGATTTTATAGTTTTGAATGTTAGGTTTTAATATGAGAGTGAGGCGATTTAAGTTTTGATTGAGGGACATTTTGAAAAACGTTTAAAATTATATAAAAATGACTCTAAGACCTCGTTTTTTATTTTAATCGTAAAGGGCCTTGATAGTCTAAAGATTGAAATTATCATTAAGTGATCTTTTTCATTGTTTGATTATTATTGGTAAGTGGTGACATATTTAGTGAAAATTTTGCATCGTAGCGATATCGCAACTATTCTATACAAGATAAAACATTAGTTTCAGTTGCTTCAAGTCTATTGAAGTCATCGTAGCAAACCGGACGACATGTTCGTCTCATACCCCTTGGGCTGTTTCTGTCACTTAATTCACCGAATGTAATAACTTTACGCTTTTCGAACCACAAAATTTGAGGATATATAAAGGACGTGCATGAAAAAAGTGTTATTCATGATAAAACACCGGAATACATGTGTACGTGCTTTAAAATCTTTATTAATTGTTGCAAAACTTGTTGTACCATCGTATTCAATGAAAGAGAGTTGTGTAAAACTAAATGAACATGAATATTCGCTATCGACCCATTTATTGGTCATTAACACCGAGGTTCTACCATTTCTGACTAAACTTTAACAATCTCGTAACTAGGGTTAATGTTTTTTGGCGAATAATTTTATGTAGAGAAAGGAACAAAGTATGCGTACATGGTATCGTTTTCTGACTATCATTGGAATTTTCAAACGTGACAAAGTGCAATCTATGCTAATTTATGCTATTTTAGTTGGAACTCATGTATATAATCTAGCTATCATTCGAGGTTTAAGTTTCAAACGTGACATTGAAATTGTGATTAATTTTTAAAATAAGACTTACATAAATGTAGAAGTCAAACAAGTAACAAATGGCGCCATCAGTACTTTTTAGATAAAATCAATTCTTTTATAAACATCATTTACTATATATAATTCATGAGACTCTGTTGAGTAGCAAACGTATAATGAATAAACATGTATTGATTCTAAATGCATCTTTTTCATGTTTTGTCACTTTGTACGAGTTGACTTTTAAAGCCCGCCACTATAAAACCACGACAATTCAAACCCATGAGAAAAGAAACTTTGGTAAAATCTACACACACATGTTTTCTTTCTAACTGATGTTATACAACTATTCAAACACTCTGGTAGTTCAATACAAAGACAACCAAACATCCCTTCAAGTTAACATAAGTCAAGAAAGCTTCTCAATGACTAAATTAATATCCAATGTTGTACCTTGTGAAACCAAAATAACATCCAAATCTATATTCTCACTGACTAAACTAACATCCAATGATATACCGTGAGTTACCAAACTTGCATCTAATGATGTACTCTCATTGACCAACCTAACATCCAGTGAGGCGCCATCAGAAACAAAATGAACATCCAAGTTTATATCCTCGTTTACCAATCTAGCATCCCATGTTGTACTATGAGTTACCAAACTGGCTTCTAATGATGTACCCTCAGTGAACAAGCATTGTTGTGTCTGCATCTCTCTTTCTTTCAACCGTTTTTCAATTTCTTTATTTGCTTTAACTTCTTTTTATTTCATTGGGAGTTCTCCATATTTAAGAATCTTTTCATTGATTAGCTTGCCAAGTTCATCGAAGCACCGGAGTAACGTACGCCTATAAGCTTCACGTTTCCAATGTGTGTAGTCTTTAAGTACTATTCGAGTTTCGATTAGCAAAGTCCGAAGCAGTCACCTCTTTCGAGTAAAAGAAAAATCCTTTTATAGTGTTTAGTACTCTTTGATTCATGCCCTTAAAAATTTGTTCTGTCAAGTTGCGATTGTAGTTGATTCAATTTTTTGTACACATTATCTCTGAAGACAGATACGATTGATATTATTCACAAAAGAATCTATGAACATCATTTTCAAATATTTTTTGTGTTCTAACTTGAGAGTAATGGATAAATCCAAGATGTGATTTGAGTTCTTTAAACCATGTTATACACTTCGAATGCAGTTGACATGCTTTGTCTTGAATATGTTGCAATTCTCTCTTGTCTTATTGAGCTTGAAGATTCCATTGAATTTTGATGTGTGAAATGACATAAGGATCTTTTCGATGATTAATACGTGTTGTGTGGTTAATATTGATAACACGAAAATTTTTCTGTAAAAAATAAATTTTCAAAATTTTCTTTAGCTAAAATATGAAATTCACTTTAGAATACAAATCTACGCTTAGAAGAAAATTTTGTAACTTTAACATTAGTTTTAGACAAAAAAAATTGAACTTCGGACTAAAAATTTGAATTTTTGACCAAATTTTTCACACTTATAACAAAATGAATGTTCTTGATGGTATTCACATAAAGAAAGCCATATGGACAGAGTTTTGTTACTTTCTCTAAAAATGTTTTGGACACCAGTATTTTGCCGAGACCAACACTGTTCTACTAATCTGAAATAAAATGGAGAGAGTTTCCTTTTATTATTCCTCTGAAATATGGTCTTGGACACTTGTACCCTGCCGAAATGACCATTATTCCTCTAAAATGTCCATTATGTGGAAACTAGAAGAGGGGGAGAGTTGAGTAGTTTACCGGTTACAATTTACATTTTCAGAAATGTTTACTTGTTAAAATGTTAAATTCAAGCTTATATTAAATCTACCTGCAAGCAATATGAAACACAAGTAATAAAAATATATACGAAAGTAAATAACAAGTATAAAAAGAGTAATGAGAAAAGGGAAGGAACAATAAATCACAAGACCGAAATTTATGGGTTCAGCTATGACACCAAGTGAGAAGCTTATGTAACTCGCTAGCTAGACCCTATACTGAGCTTCAATTTCTACAAGCCCCAACCTCCCTTAACTTCACATGAAGGCTCTCACCAAAGTCATTAATTATGTCAAGTTAAGTCTTTCTCAAGGGTTGTTCTTCCCAACCAACAACAACCTCCAAATGATAGTATACTGTGAGACTATGAAAGTTATCCCTATTCTAGAGGGTCACTAACAGGTTATGAGATCTTCATTGGTTCAAGCTTAATTTCCTAGTAGTCCAAGAAGCAAATTGTAGTGTCTAGATCATCTTCAAGATCTCAGTATAAGGCCTTAGCGGATAGTACATATGAAGTCTCTTGGCTTAAGTGCTTATTATATTAATTTAAGGTTCAAGTCTCAAGTCCAAATTTCTATTATGTGTGACAATATCTCCTCCATAGCCGTATCTAATCTTGTGTAGCTTGCAAGGACAAAACACATTGAGATTGGCTTTCACTCTGTGAGAGGTAAAGTAAAACAAGGTCTGGTTCTCCCTACTTATGTTTCCACAAAGCATAAAATAGATGATATTCTCACCAAAAGCCTCAACAAACCTCAACATTATAACTTTCTATCCAATTTTAGCTTATGTAATCCTTACACAATGCCAACTTGTTGGGGGAGGGGGTATGATGTTATACATCAATCCAAACACTCTGTTTGTTATGTTCAAATACAGCCAAACACCCCTTCAAGTCAACATAAGTCAAGACAGCTTCTGAGCAAGTGTATGAGGAAATGTAGTATGATGTATAAGCTAGTTCAATTGTACTAGCATGATACCCGTGCAATGCAACGGTAATAAGTGACTATCTTTTGGCAATCGAACTAACGTTAACATGTAAAAAAGTTAAATTAATATAAATAAAATCACTAAAAAAATGTAAATATATTAAAATGGATGTTAAATTAAAAAGAACACAATCTTAGAAAATTTGGTGAAATTAAATTATAAAAGAATAAATTATTTAAAAGATATTTTAATTTAAAAATAAATGTGATTTTTAATAAGTTTTTAAGAGTTTGTTACAAAAGTTTATTATAAAAAAGATGGATGGTCAAGATTGCACCTTTGGTTTGCCGTTAGGTTTGATTTAAAAATGATCTAATAATTGAGAGTTGAGATGTTTGATTTAATGATTTTGTGTGTGTTGTTCGTACTCGATTCAATTCGAAATGATCACGGTTTAAGGTGGACTTATCGTTTTTGGTAACTAAAAGGGGGAGCTTTTAATTATCTATTTATAATTAAAAAGTAAAAGGATTCCTATCGTTACTAAAATGAGAGAAACAAATAAATGAGCATATTAAAACAATTACTAAAACAAATATTAAAACAAATACTAACAGGAAAAATTAATAAAAAAAATAAACTTTCGAATTAAAAATAAAATTTGCTTGGTAGAAATAAAAGAAATTGGATTATAAAGCTATTTTAAAAAGAAACGATACAAATATTAAAGCGGACACTTAATGAAAATTAAAACTAAAACTTTTCGATAAAATACTAATACTAAAATTTGCGGGAAAATATAACTAAAAATAACTGACTTTCAGAATAAAAATTAAAACGACTTTCGGGGGATAAAACTAAATGACTTATAGAACAAATGCTGAACAAAAGGGAGCATGTTTCCCATGGGGGAACATACTTTTGGAGGGAAGAAAATACATCTTCTGAATGTTGTCTTCGGAATGTGATCCTTGCTTCGAAATAACTAACTTATTACTTGAGCAATAACTAACTTATTCCTAAGTAACTTCTCAATATGACCAATATTCCAAAGTGACTTCTCAATATACCCAATATTCCAAAGTGACTTCTCAATATGACCAATATTCCGAAGTAACTTCTCAATATGACCAATATTCCAAAATGACTTCTCAATATACCAATATTCCAAAGTGACTTCTCAATATGACCAATATTCCAAAGTGACTTCTCAATATGACCAATATTCCAAAGTGACTTCTCAATATGACCAATATTCCAAAGTGACTTCTCAATATGACCAATATTCTAAAGTGACTTCTCAATATGACCAATATTTCAAAGTGACTTCTCAATATACCAATATTCCAAAGTGACTTCTCAATATGACCAATATTACAAAGTGACTTCTCAATATACCAATATTCCAAAGTGACTTCTCAATATACCAATATTCTAAAGTGACTTCTCAATATACCAATATTCCAAAGTGACTTCTCAATATGACCAATATTCCAAAGTAACTTCTCAATATTTTTTTAGCAAATCTATCTTCGGAAAAAGTAAGGTGAATATCCTCTGAATAAATTCCGAAGATGATATTCGGAATATTTTTTAAAGCGAACTTCGGAATATTAAAAAATATATTTAGAACTTGGGAATGAAAAGTGGAACTTCGGAATTATACTAAAAATGAGAACTTCGGGATAAACTGTTTATAAAATAAACTTCGGAAAACTATTTTGAGTTCGGAAAAAATTGTTTTCTTCGGATAACTGTAATATACGCAGTAACCAAACAGTAAGATCTAGATCCTAAAAACATGGGGAACAAAAATAAGCCAAAATAAGCTAATAAATAAACGAAATAAGCCAACCTAAATACTAATTAAGATCTAACAAACACCAAATCAACTAAATCAATAAACTTTAATATAATCAAATCATAAAAACGATAAAACCCACTTAATTAATTAAAACTCAAATCAACCAAATCAATAAAACTAAAAACTTCAAATCAACAAGAAAGGAGGATTAATTAAATGGAAAACTGGATTATAAGATTAAGATTCAACAACAAAATTATAATTATAGATCTTACATGATAAAATTTAATGAAAGAAGAAAAGATAAAAACTTAATTAAAAACTATTAAAACTAAAACAAAAATTAAACAACTAACTAACACCTTGCAAATGAGGGGAAAGGTCTCTATTTATAGGAAAGAGGTTGATGGGTGGTTGGTGAGTTGATTTCTTTTTTCTTCTTTTTTTTCTTTGTCGTCTCGTCTTTTAATTAAATTGACATTAACGACTTTGTCTCGGGATTTGTCGATTAATAATTTGAACTCGTCTTCTAATTTCTTCTTTTATTAGATTTGGTTCTTCGACTTTATTAAACTTCCATCTTTGATCTTTTTCTTCGATAAATCTTCAGAATAGGATTTTGACTTTCGTTCTTTTTGCACTTTTGATCCTTTGACTTCGTCTTTCGTCTTTTTCTTCGATAAAAGCCCGTGAAATCCCGCGTTTTCTTCCTTTTTCATCTTTTGGTCCTAAAACACAACAAAAACACAAACCACGCATAATTCTGACATTTACGACATTAAATACACGTTTTGGTCTTGTTTTTAATTATTTTAAGTGGTAAAAGGATATGTGTTTCCACACCTATCAAATCCCCTACACTTGACCATTGCAATGCCCTCATGCAATGCATTAGTTACAAAGCAAGATTTACATTTTCCATCATTATTAACCCACCTTGGCCTTTATTAAACACAAGACATTAAGGAAACTTAAAAAGATTAGAAAATTATAAAATGCAAGAAGGAAGAACAAGTAAAGAGATCGAAGACTTACATTAGGGCTTTGGTTGTCAAAAATTTTCATCACCCTCAAGTTTCACGTTCCCCATACTAAGCTTAAAAACGAGATCAATGTTATTATAAGTTAGTAAGCTACACTCACTCATGTGGCTCAACTATTCACTTAGACTCCCTTATTCCTAGGTGTATCTCTTATATTTTATTATTGTCTTGAATGATCACGAGGATGCATTGTTGACTTATTTTGATAGTTTATTTAGGCTGAAGATAAAGTAGGACGATTTAATCAATAGTTAGCTAAGGGACAAAATCTTTTAAAACTGCCTCTCGAAACCTCATAAAGTTCATATCTTGGCATAACTCGCTTCACGATTTGAGACCTTTCTCGGACCGATATTGGCATTGACTTCATACTTCGAATCTTGAGAGACCTTCTTGAAATAATGGTCTTCTCTTCATAATATGAATTTCTTCATTTGAAGTTTTTTGAGAGATTCTTCATACTTGGACCACGACTTCTTCATTTTTCTCCAATCCTTATTTTGGATTTTGATATACAACGATCCGCCTCCTTATAGGACTTGGATCTATTTATCCTCATACCTTGCTAGGGTCTTTTCGGATAGACTTCTTCATGATCTTTAGGGGAGTATTTGCTTTTCGTCGTGTGTCTCGATCCTTCATATTGATTTTGATAAATGATTCTTCATATCACTTTGGATCTTTAGCAACAAAATGTAGCCCTCATGCCTTGTTAGGGCCTTTTCGAACTCGCCAATCTTCGCATCCCGCTTCAATAAGTTATGCCGTGGCTATGAACTCTAAATAATACCGAGCAACTTTTAAACGATCTTGTGCTAGAAGCTAAGTAACTTTTCAAATCCCACGACATTACTTATTGAAATTAATTTATTAACAAGCGATGGGAGAAAAAGCTTATAATTAACTCACATAAATTAATGAAAGAATACCAAACTTATAATTGACTCTATCATCTCTCGTCCTCCACAATTTAAAATCTCAAGGAATGAGACTCGTGGATGCTTAGTCAATTAAATCAAAGTTTTGGGTTTTCAAGTCATCTATAGGATCTTGCATCTTCTTAGACTTTTTCCAGTTTAGAATTTGCATTTTAAAGTTCCCTTGATAAACGACTTTCTAGGATCAATTATATGAACTTGCGAAAAGTTCTTGTTCTTAACCCGTAAGAGTTAAGACTTTCGTGTTTTAAAGTTCCCATATATAAAAGCCTAGAAAAACTTGACTTAAACACGTTAAGGATACTAGCTATTGTAAACTTAGATAAGTAAACTTGGGTTGAGTCAAAAGATTCATGATGGGCCTAATATATCAAAGACATCAAAGCTTGTTAAAACTATTTTATTCCTCTATTTTTCTCTTTTGACTTTATTTTTGAAATGAAATATATACATAAGATGCGAGAACAAAAGGAAAGAACATAAAAGAGAATAAATGAAAAATACTACCAGGCCAAAATAGATCAAAAATTTTGAAAAATGTCGAAAAGTTAGATTTTCCAGTTAAAATGAGGACAAATTCATGGAAAAGCCCACTTAACTTCGATAGAAGTCCCCCTACACTTGATATAAACATTGTCCTCAATTTTTAAGCATGTGGGAGTAAACTCCCCTACACTTTGGACATTGTGCACTTTATTTAAATCTTGCTAAGGAAGAGACGACTATAGTGATTTCAATGTGAACATATAAGATATGAAATATTAAATCACAAGAGTTTAGGATAGAACCGGGATATGGGTACACAGGATCATGGGTCGTCAAATATCATCAAAAGTGCTCTTTGAAAGCTTTAATCCCTGCACATCATAAGAAACAAGACAACAAACACCTATGTAGCTCCCCTACACTTATTATGAAAACGGGTAAAAAGGATAGATCATCGGGTTGCTTCCCGAGAAGCGCTTGCTTTTGTTAACCGATTCACGAGCCTTACTTGACCCAGAATTAATTCAAGGGAAATGTGGTGAGGGATGGAATCATCTCATGAGAGATGTCCTCACCAAAGTACAACTTAACACGCTGGCCATTCACTTTAAAATTTGGCCCATTTGGTTGCGATAACTCAATGGTGCCATAAGGGAAGATTTTGGCGATGGTGAATGGACCAGACCAACGGCTCTTAAGCTTGCCCAAAAAGATTTTCAACCGAGAGTTAAAGAGTAAAACTTGATCATCTATGTGAAACTCTTGGTTCTTAATCCTAGAATCATGAATGAGCTTGGTTTTCTCCTTGTAGATCAATGAATTCTCATAAGCTTCATTCCTCAGTTCATTAAGTTCATTGAGTTGGATTTTCCTAAGAACACCGGCTTTGTTGATATCAAAATTAGCCCATTTCAAGGCCCAATAAGCTTTTGCTCCACCTCAATGGGGAGGTGGCATGCCTTTCCGTACACAAGACGATATGGAGTGAAACCAATAGGTGTCTTATATGCGGTAAAGCCCACAAAGCATCATCTAACTTATCGACCCATGAGGCACGATGCTCTCCCACAGTACAGTACGCTCTAAGATTTTCTTCAGTCCACGGTTAGAGATCTCGGTTTGACCATTAGTTTGTGGATGATACGCGGTGGAAAGGCGGTGATTGACACCATACTTAGCCATGACTCGAGCAAATTGATCATTGCAAAAATGAGTCCTACGATCACTAATGATAGCACGAGGAACATTGCATCGAGCAAACAATTGTTTCAAAAAGTTCACAACCACCCTTGTATCGTTAGTAGGTAAAGCCTTTGCTTCAACCCATTTAGATACGTAGTCAACGGCTACTAGGATGTACTTGTTCCCTTTGGATGATGGAAATGGCCCAATAAAGTCGATGCCCATACGTCAAAGATTTCACATTCTTGGCTGAAATTTTGAGGCATCTCATCTTTATGTGTGATACTGCCTTGTCGTTGACAAGCATCACAATGCTTAACCATTTCATGAGCGTCATGATAAATGGTGGGCCAATAAAATCCGGAGTCGAAAACTTTCTTCGCGATATAGTTAGGACCAAAGTGACCACCGGTGGGTCCTTTGTGGCAGGCTTCAAGGATTAGTAAAGCTGCCGGCCCAACAACACACCTACAAATGACAAGATCCGCACATTGCTTGAAAAGGTAAGGGTCGTCCCAATAATAGTGTTTAATATCCTTAAAGAAGTTTTTCTTTTGTTAGGACGTTAAGCCTTCCATAATAACACCACCCACTAAATAGTTTGCAATGTCCGCAAACCATGGGGTATCGTCAAGATTGGAGTTAATCGACATCAAGGCCTCAAGGGAAAAAGATTCATTAATCTCTTGATTTGGAACTTCCCCTTGATAAGGATCCTCGAGTCTACTAAGTGATCCGCGGCGAGGTTTTCCGCTCCCTTTTTATCACGAATTTCGATTTTAAATTCTTGTAGGAGCAAAACCCAACGAAGGAGTCTCAGTTTAGCATCTTTCTTGGTCAACAAGTACTTCAAGGCGGAATGATCGGTGTAAACGATGGTCGTGGAAAGCACAAGATAGGGGCGAAATTTCTCAAAAGCATACACTACGGCTAAAAGCTCTTTTTCGATAGTGGTATAATGCAACTGAGCCCCCATCATTGTCTTGCTAGCATAACGGATTGGTTGGAAGTGTTTGCTCACTCGTTGACCTAAAACCGCTCCTACCGTGAAATCACTAACATCGCACATGAGCTCGAAATGTAACCCAATTTAGAGAGACTAAGACCGGTGCCATAGTTAATTTACCTTTAATAAGTTCGAAAGAATCGAGACATTTTTGAGAAAAGATGAAAGGAGCATCCTTTTCTAAGAGGTGAGTCATAGGTCGAGCTATCTTAGAGAAATCTTGGATGAAACGTCGATAAAATCCCGCATGACCTAAAAAACTTCTAACTCCTTTGACGGTGGTAGGTGGAGGAAACTTAGCAATGACGTCAACTTTAGCACGGTCGACTTCGATACCGGCTTTGGAAATTTTATGACCAAGAACAAGACCTTCTTTTACCATGAAATGGCATTTTTCCCAATTAAGAACGAGACGAGTGTCTTCACACCGTTTAAGCATACGTTCTAAATTGGCAAGGCAAGATGAGAAAGAATCACCATAGACCGAGAAATCGTCCATAAAGACTTCCATAGTTTCTTCAACCATGTCATGGAATATAGCCATCATACACCTTTGGAAAGTCCCAAGAGCATTGCATAAGCCGAAAGGCATTCTTTTGTAAGCAAATGTTCCATAAGGACAAGTGAATGTGGTTTGCTCTTGGTCTTTTGGATCGATAGGAATTTGAAAATACCCAGAGAAATCGTCTACGAAGGAATAGTAGTCATTACCCGATAAATGCTCGAGCATTTGATCCATGAAAGGAAGAGGAAACTGATCCTTGCGAGTGGCATCATTGATCTTGCGATAGTCTATGCAAACTCGCCAACCCATGACAAGTCGAGTAGGAATCAACTCGTTGTTTTCATTGGGAACAACGGTTATTCCGCCTTTCTTAGGCACACAATGGACGGGACTAACCCATGACGAATCCGAAATGGGGTAAATCATTCCGGCATCTAGAAGTTTGATAACTTCTTTCTTGATGACGTCATGAGATTTTGGATTAACCCTTCTTTGCCTTTGGATTGTAGGTTTAAAGTCATCTTCCATGAGAATTTTATGAGTGCAAAAGTTAGGATCAATTCCGTGGATATCGGAAATTTTCCAAGCAATTGCTTTCTTATGATTTTTGAGCACATCGATAAGTCAAGATTTTTCATCCTCTTTTAAGTCCTTTGCAATGATGACGGGTAACTTCTTATTATCTTCTAGGAAAACCTATTCAAGATGAGACGGTAAATCCTTAAGCTCTAAATCCGGAGGATTGTCGATGTAAGGCTTAGTCAAATTCGGATCATAGTTTGTAATTTCTATAGGAGAAGGTGGAGAAATATGGTCCTCATTGAGAAGTTTCTCAATGGTACGAATGTCTTTTTCCCAATCGGTGGGAGAATCGTCATATTTTAAGTCCGCATCCCCGAAACTTGCTTCAAATTCTTTTAAAAGAAAATCACTTTCTCCAAATGGAGTCAATGATGGAGCAACAGAGGCAACGGTCTCAACAATGGGTAGAGAAGAAAAACCACTTTTACAAGCGTCTTTGAAATGTTCTTCACAAGCCTCATCAAGTACGTCAATGAAATTAACGCTCCCGTGTTCATAAGGTTGCTTAGAAAGTTTACCCATGTTGAAGACGATTTTGTCGTCACCAACTCTCATGATTAATTCGCCCGCGACTACATCAATAAGAGTGCGACAGGTTCTCAAGAACGGACGTCCAACGATTAATGGAACACGGGGATCCATCTCGTAGTCAACGATAACAAAATCCGCCGGAAAGGTGAAGTTGTCGACACCGACGAAGACATCTTCGGCTATCCCCACCGGATAAGCAACCGTACGGTACGCTAACTCCAATGTCATTCGTGTGGGGACTAGCTCGGGTAGAGATAATTGTTTCCAACTGCTTAATGGCGTTAAATTAATACTAGCACCTAGATCGGCTAGGGCCATACAATTCTCTACCCCGAGAAAGTTGCAAGGAATGAGAAAGCAACCCGGATCACCAAGTTTGGTTGGTAATTTCCTTAAAAGAACCGTGGAACAATTCTCATTAAGTTGGGTCTGAGCAATATCAAGGAGTTTTTCCTTATCACTTAGAAGATCTTTGAACATCTTAGCATATTTAGGCATGTGAGCGAGCGCCTCGGCAAAGGAGATGTTGAAATTCAATTTTTTAAACATTTTAAGAAAGTTTGAAACTTGAATATCATCCTTGTTCTTCAACTTATCTTTCCTCAACCTTGAAGGATAAGGTATGTCGAGTTGAGATGAAGGCTTTGGAATGGATTGCTCACTCACATCCTTGGGTGGAGGAGGGGTGGAAGTAGAAGGTGGAGAAATTGGTGAAGGGGACTCGTTATCCTTTGTCACAATCACCGGAGTAGGTTTAGGAATCTCGGGTTCCTTATAACCTTTTCCGCTTCGGGTGGTGATTGCTTTCATCTCCCCTCTTGGATCAGCAACGGTGTTACTCGGAAGAGAACCCGAAGTAGAGGTTTGATTACTTGGGAAGAAACTAGCCATCATATCCCTTAAGTTATTCGTTTGACTGCTTAAAGAGTTTCGCATGTCATTCCTAAGCTCGGCTCAAAGATCATTTCCTTGTTTCGCCATGCCACCTTTCAAGTTAATAATTTGACTCTGAAGATTCTTCACCAGCGCGTCATTAGTCCTCATGTAAGTTTCAACCCCGTGATTAAATGTCGTGGGTTGGTTGGGAGGAGGAGCTTGGTAAGCGGGTGGTTGATAGGTGTTTGGTTGGTAAACTTGATTATTTCCTTGAGGTAGATATGGGTTTCTTTTGGTTTGATATTGATTAGGAGCTCGAGGTTGGTTTTGATTGTTGCGATTAAAGTTGTTTGGGTTTTGAGGAGGAAAATCGGGTGGTGAAAGAAAATTGTTTGAATGATAACTTAGCAAATTGCGGTCACCTTGAGGACGAGCTTGATAGCCTCCCGTGGAAAAATTACCGTTAGAAGCATACACGTTTTCCGGATTGTCATGAGTAGAAGGACAATCGGTGTATGAATGAGAACCACCGCAAGTCTCACAAGAAGGTGTTACAGCTTTAACTTGTTGAAATTGGTTCGTAGCTAATATTTGTCTTTTTAGTTCGTTTTTCTCGGTATCGATTCGAATTGATATAACAATTTTAAGCTGACTTGATTGTTCTTGGTGGTTAAAACTTGTTTGAAATTTATGTCTAATTGGCAAGTAGCAAGTAAAAAATTGAAAATAATATCTATACTATTTATACTTACTATTCTAAAACATATTGCATATACGACAATTAAATGCACAAAATTTAAAATCAATTAAAAATACAAATTTATACTTCTAATGAAAAATACAAAATACAAAATAGAAAACACAAAATATAAAATCTAAAAGTCAATTTGTAAAACCAAAATTACAATTCTAAAAATAGAATGCACAAGTGAAATTTTAACTGAAATCCAATTCAAAAACTCGCTATTTGAATCCAAATCAAAATACTGGACAACTGGCCCAAAAGCAATCTAACTGACTAACCCACTAATTTCTTAAAAATCTAACTGGAAGGACAAATTTCGAAATAGATTTAACTGGGGTTACTAAATGAGGACCTACAGGTCACTAACTACCAAGCAGGACTAACAAAAATTTAACAGAAAAGGACTGTGATCGTAAAACAGACATACAAAGTAAAGGATCAAACGTGTAACACTACTAAACTTTAACAAAATCAGAATTTTAGAACAAATTTGCTACGTACTTCTTAAAACCAGCTATCCTAGGCTTCTAAAGAACTCCTACTCAAAATTTAACTTCAAAATCTGCTTATCAGTAACTACTACTACCCATTCCTAATCTGAGTAGTACTCTATATCAGACTTTTTACTTGTTTTATTCTATATTAGAGTTATCTACAGCTATCTAAAGTTGCTCAAATGAGAAGCCAATCCTAACATTACCCAACAGCTTAACTAGACGCAAATCCAAAACACCATTTAGAAGAAATGCAGAATTTCGTACTACTAGCTACAACGCATGAAGTAACTAACTCAGTTAAAACAGGAACCAAACATCAATAACAAATCGATACAAGCAGATAGCACAAAGAACTATACTACACTTACACTAACAAGCTGATTAAACTAAAATATGCAGAAAAAGAACACGCGCTTAACATGTGCATCCAGGCCAAGTCCTTTGATGACGAAGGGTCAGCGCTGAGCTGCCTTGTAACTAACACTGAACACGAAGCTAGTCCTATAACTGGAATCAACTGAACTCCACTCTAGATGTCTGCTGACGGGTTCTTTTGAATCAGCAAAACGAAACCTACAAAATCGAAATACAGCGAAGAAAAACCAAACAGAATCGACGATTCTGAAACCTGCAAATGAAAACTGAACAGTAGTTGAAACCTATTTCTAACTCAAACTAATTTTACCAATTGACTTACTTACTATCTACCGAATTCAGTTTATAAACTGCTGTCCCTAAATACTGATGATCAATATTCAGCTAGGATCAATAAGCTACAATATCATACAAAACTTTACAAGATCAGTAGCTCAAACTAATTCTAATAAGCAGATCAAACAGAATTACCGTATCATTCTATGACTCGAAATTTCTCAGTAACCTTCTAACACACTCTAATGAGCTTACAAGCTTAAAAATATAATGCTCTTTTAGACTAAAACTAACTCTAAATTCAGTTATAATATGAATGACTGTAAGTAAAATCAATACTGAAAAATGAGCTTTTTTTGAAAGATTTAGAATCTAAGACATTTAAGCTCAAAAGAGCTTATAATAGAACATAAACTGAATAAGAACAAAAGAAGAAATTTTAGGCTGAATATAAGTTGAAAATAAAAACTCAACTGCTAAAAAGATTGAAAGTCCAAAAAGCTTAACTAACTCAATTATATGAAAAGCATGAATGCGCAGTATCTAAAATCAAACACAAACCTCTTAGAACTAAAGAAACGGAATTCATAACAGTAAAGAGAAAAAGAGATTTGTGAAAATGTGAACTTTCATTAATGGAGGAAAAATATTCGGTTACAACTGAAAATTAACTAATCTCAACTGATTTCTAACAAACTTTAAACTGAAAGATTAACTGAAATCAATAAACTTTGAAAGAAAACCTAACTATCTATTCTAACTAACCTAACTATGTGAAACTACTCCTATGCTAACCGTCGAGAAATGAGGCTCTTCTCTTCTATTTATAGCCGCTGAAAGGAGGTGGGATGACGTGTTCCTTCCAATCAGGAATGGACACGTGTAAAATACGAGGATAATGACCTTCTTCATTCTTCATCATTTTGGGCGTTTCTTTATCTTCGAGTCTTGATCTAATTAAATGCCATCATCATGTAGAGGAGAAAAAGCTGATCATCTTTGTAGTTTAAGTCTTCGCTTGATTCTTCGCGGATCGTCTTTGATATTGATTTACAGGTTTTGGAGGTGGATGAAGAAATATTGGAGGGTTCGTTTCTCTCTCTTCGAAGAAGACGAAGACGTGTATTGTGTTTGTGTGTTGACCGGTCTTGGTCAATGACCAAGTTAAATAAAACTTTTCCCATTAATTTGCCTTATTAGTCCTTCATCTTCATTTCTTTGTCAAATAGTTATAAAGACTTTGAAGTAATTTCCATTTCATCCTTTATCTTCTGAAAGTTACAAGTCTAGTCCTCCATCTTGTAAAAGTTGCAACTTGAGCCCTTGAAATTTGTGAATAATGGCAAGTATGGTCCTTGAAAGCATCTTTCGTCCCTTTCTTCGTCTTTTCTTCAAATAAATCCTTTAAAAACGCATCTTTGCTTCAAAATGTATCTTCTTTACCTGAAACACACAAGATACAAATACACGCGTAATTCTGATAATTTACAGTTTAATATAAGGTATTTGACTGCGTTTTGAGTGGTATTTGGATCATTATTGATGAGTGTTTTCACACTTATCAACTCCCCTCCACTTGACCATTGCCATGACCTCATGCAATGCAGCATTTTAAAGCACCAAGTTACACTTTTCTCATAATTAACCAACCTTGGCCATTTTATGATTTAATAAACTAAACTATACTACATGATGAATGGTTTTGAATATTTATAATGCAATGCAAAGAAAACAATTCTATTTATATTTTTGGATTTTTCATAAATGGTTTTGATGGAAATAACTCATAAAGAAATCAATGACTTTGATTAGGGCTTGGGTACCATGGACACTTATCACTCTCAAGTTTCACTTTCCCCATACCAAGCTTAAAAATAGAATCATTGTATTCACAAGTAAAAAGTGCATCAACTTATTCATGACAATTAAATGTGGAACCGGTTATTATTTGAGCAAATTGCTTGTAAGCAAATTTGTCATTTATTCAAATGTGAAATATAAGAAGTGTAAAATCCAAAAATAAGGAAGCACGGTTTTAATCCTAAGTAATCCTCTCATCCATTACTTAAAAAACCACTCACAATTAATACAAGTCCGTTTCAAGAGTAATAAGTCATTCGCCTTATGTGTAAAATCCTCATGTCATGCTTTCATAAGTAGCTACACACTCGCTAAGGAAAGAAAAATAAAACTCACGCAATAATTTACATCCGCCATCTTTTTGAGACTTTGGATCTTCAACCCCGCAACCCGTCAAGGTAATATTGGATTGGAGCAATCTATTGAATCCCCGCAACCCGTCAAGGTAATATTGGAACTCAATAGTCACTATAATTAACACCACACTGCCCCTCTTAGGAGTCTTGTATTTTTTTTTTCTTTTCTCTTTTTTTTTTCTCTTTTTCTAGCCACTCATTTTTTTTCATAAGACGCTCTTATTTTTCTTTATTCCTCACTAAGAAATTTGAAAAGAATAAAAGGAAAAACACCCGCTAAATATTGAGCATGACATAAGTCTAGTACACATAAAACGTTCTAACTTAGAATCTTAAGACGTACTTATATCAACCATGAATGATTAGACAAAAATGCATAAGAGATTACAAACCGATTAAAACCGTTCTTGATTATTTATTAACAATTATATACATGCGAAGAAAATAGAGGTAGTGAAGAGAAGGGTTTAGCCACAAGTAATTATCATGAAGTTTATCTAGCCCTTTTATACTTGCTTCAACTCTATCATTTCCCATTCTCCACAAATTTAAAATCTCAAATAATAAGATTGGTGGATGTTTAGCCTAATAGACCAATGAAGGACTACATGGTTAAGGATACTAGATAGAGAATGCTTAGATAAGTAAACTCGGGTTGAGTCAAAATATCCATGGCGGGCCTAATATGTCAAAAAGATCTAAATTTGTTAAACCATGTTCTTATATTTTTTTCCTTTTATATATTTTTGATGAAAAATAAAAGAAGAAATATATATACAATGAAAATGTGTTATGCAAAATGATTGATGCAAAAATTATGAATGCATATTTTTGTTGGCCAAAGTAGATCAAAAATTTGAAAAATGTTTGAAAAATTAATTTTCCAAGTTATCATGAAGTAAAGGCAATGGTCTAGGTAAGGTCACTTCGATAGAAGTCTCCCCTACACTTAAGATAAACATTGTCCTCAATGTTTAAGAGTATTGGAGTAAACTCCCCTACACTTATTACATTGATTACTTTGTTTAACCCAAGTTAAGGAAGAGACAACTAAAGGGTATTCATTTTAAGCACAAATCTTTTGAATATCGCAATAGCAAAAACTAATCAAAGTGAACCAGATACACGGGCCTCCTCCATAAGCTCCAAGCATGAAATGAGAGAGAGCAACCCTTGAAACAAACACCCAAAGACGAAGAAAGGCACCCCTCCACTTTAACTCTACTATAACATCCTTTTAATTAAACCTAACCTATTTAAATCTACTTCTACGTTTTCTAACCTAGTTATTCAATGCTTGAGTTTTTTTAACCCTAAGTCGCTAGCTCGACTCGGCCCCGAATTAGGTTGTCCTTGGGGAAACCATCATGGAGACTAAAGAATATCCACTTTGAAGCACATCTCACATGATACACTCAAACTTAGCACGTTGCCATTTACTATAAGATTTACAATATCCGCCTCGATAAATGGAACGGTCCAACGTGTCTCAAGTTTGTCCAACATACGAAATCTCTCAAATAGGAAGCACCCTAGGATCAAATACAAAGTTTCCATCTCTACACTCGAACAACTCCAAGGTAGGTAGCATCAACAAAGTAAGCTCATACAAAAATTCCATATCAATCGAAATCACACTCTTAAGTCGAGTAGATGAAAACCAAGGTGTCTCAAATTTACGTATCCCAGGATCAAAAACCTTTCCCTTCATGGGAAAATAAAGAGATGAGCTCGTATCAACCATATAAGATTCCCCCTTAGTGATCAAAGCATCATGAGACAATGAAGGTGTAGGTATCAAAACATTCATAACGAGTATATCCATATTGGGCTCTTCATCATCATCAAAAGGTGGGTAATCTTCCATAGAAGGCATAGAAAAAGGAGGATCAAGATTAATAGTGTCTTGTGAAAGAGGTGTAATCTCTATGTTCTCAAAAAGCAAGTTCTCACGAAGACGAATCTCCTCTTCCTAAGTAGAATCACTATCATCAACCTTAATATCAATATCAACAAGATAAGCCTCTATGGTGTCATCAATATCCATATGAGAATCCATATCAAAGGTTTTGGGTCCTAAAGGTGACATAGGTGAAAATGGATCAATCTCTAAGAGTATAAGATCGTCATCAATAACCAACTTCAAGGGTGGGAGGGTGGGAATAGAAGGCTCAAAAGAAGGTGTATTGAGAGAATCACTCAAAGGGATGATATCATCATAAAAATCAATAGGTGCAACCTCAAAAACCGGTGAAGAAATATTAATGAAAGGTTCTTCTTCTATGGAATCATCATTATGGTTTTCATTCAATGCTTCAATCGAGGAGATAAGATTATAGACGTTTGATAAAACCTCACGAATATGAACATCTTCCACTTCTTCTATATGATCAACATCATTATCCAAATTAGGAATGTCATCTTGACATGAAAAGTCCTCGGATAATATATCATAAGATGCCTCACTAGAATCACAATCATCATCCTCTATTTGTGGCAAGTCTTGAATAAACTCTTCCTCAATCGCATTATCTCTCTCTTTAAACAATTCATCAAGATCGAAAGCACCAAAATCACTAGTAGTAGCATGAAATTCAACATGTGATGAAATCTCAATGTGATCATGAGGAGAAGAAGTATCAATACAAAGCTCATCACATGGTTCAATGGAAACACCTTCAAACTCTCTTTGGATTGGGATAAGATTCTCAACACTAGAAATGGTTAATTCTTCCAAATCGGTGTTTGTATTAGTGCTAAGAGACTCGTCCCCCATGGTTAAAGAGTCGGTGGGTTCCACGTGAGGTAAAGGTGATGAAGGTGTGTCATCATTAAGTGTCATACAAATCGGAGGATCGTCATCATCATCATCATAAAATAATGGATAAGGCCTACGAGTAGCAAAATATTCGTATTTTATGCCTTCATCTTCTACTTTTTCGTCTTTTGCTAAGAGCAAAGTACGTAACTCATGTTGAAGTTGACGATATTTAATATTCAACTCGTCACAAATGTCCGCTTTATTAGATAGTTTCATCTTCACGTTATTAAAAAGAGATACCATCTCTCCTGTTATCCGCACATTCTCCTTTTCTATTTCCTCAAAGCTCATGGTTTTTATGCGTTCACGTTCTTTTTTATCAATCTTAACGAGTGAATCATCTAAATCTTCCTTGAGGGACTGAGAGGAATAGTTCACCGATTTTCTATAAATGTCACCAAATCTCTCGATATTAAACCGTTTGTTCCTTACATCATCCTCAAGAGACTTAATTTCTTCCCTTAACCATCGAGATTCTTCTCTCATTTCCTCGATACTCATCTCTCTCATACGTGTAAAAGCCTTTAATCTATATCCATCGTTTCTTCCTTGTTGCTCGATTAGAAAAGAAAGCTCATTGAGATCACTAAGAGCATAAGAAGGCGGATCCCTTGGTCGACAATCATAACCATAATGGGGTTCTTTTCCACAAAACTCACATGAATAAGTTGAAGAATAGGGTGGAGGTGGATTTCCATAATTAGGTGAATTATAGGTTTGAAAAGAGTCTTGATTATGAAAGTTATCATGATCGTAACCTTGAAAATTCCCTTCATTTTGAAAACCCTCATAATGTGAAAATCCTTGATTTTGAAAAGTATCTTGACTATAGCATGGAAAATTTTCATCATTTTGAAAGCCTTCATTATTTGAAAATCCTTGATTATGAAAGGTTTCTTGATTATAGCCTTGAAAATTATCATTATTTTGAAAACCTCCATAATTGGAAAATCCTTGGTTTTGAAAGGTTTCTTGATTAAAGCTTTGAAAATTATCATTATTTAGAAAACCTTCATTGTTTGAAAAATCTTGGTTTTGGTATGGCTCATCAAAGGGTTGATCATGAAATGATGGTGGATTTTGTGATGAAAAACCGGAATATCCCATATAGTCATTACAAGTATAGTCCATTTGAGTGTTAGGTTGAAAATTAGGGTTCTCGGTTCCATTATAAGCATATCCCTCCCCATAATAGCCATTGTTTTGATCACATAAATAAGTATCGTGTGGACCTCCACAAGTCGAACAAGTCGAATAATTAGTGTTGGCGGATCGTTGTTGCAAAATCTCCAACATGGAACGAGTATCCATGTTTAACAAGGTGGCCGAATGTATATACAAGTAAAATGACGTTTAAAAGCTTCCTCGAGGAAGGAAGTAATACACCAAAGGTGGTATGTTTACACGTGTGCGAGTACACGTGTAAGTAAACACGAGGAATGAGGGAGTAGCCCTCGGTCGACTTTGAAGAAGAAAAGGATTATCCTCTTCGAGGTTCGATATGAAATATCCACAAGAAAGTATATATATAATTACTACTTGGGTGCAAGACCCCCAATAAAGCCTTCCTTCTTAGAATACGCACTAGTGAACGGGGGGTTAGGTGGCGCGAAGCACTTAAGTACCTATTGACCCTTAGATGGTATTTTATAGCACATCGCCTTTCTATTCACTTTATAGTTTGTATTCTTCGAATTATTGCCAATTGGAAGTATTTATCTATTCTTGCTTTATTAAATTTGATCGATACGCGTGTCAAGGACCGGAACGCCCCTCAACACAGTGTATTGCCTCGGCAATACTTATGGAAGATAGGTGTACTGGTTGTTCTTATACGTATACGTATTTACATATAATAATATATAGAAAATATTTTTGTATTTATTTGATTTTTTTAAGAAAAATACTATATGTACGTAAAAACGATGAAAACCTATATAATATATATTTTTGGGTGTAATCTTTTAGGAAAAAGATTACTTTTTGGATTTTTTATTTTTTTGGTTCAATTCTTTAGGAAAAGAATTGATTTTGTGATTTTTTATTTTTTTGTATTTTTATCTTTTTTATTTTTTTTTATCTTTTTGATTTATAATACGCAAAAATAACGTTCACAAAGTGAACGGATCCCAAAATCCAATCGTCTCACTCGAAACCGTTAATCTTCACGAAAAGAACCGGCAGCGGCGCCATTTAATATTTGTCTTTTTAGTTCGTTTTTCTCGGTATCGATTCGAATTGATATAACAATTTTAAGCTCGACTTGATTGTTCTTGGTGGTTAAAACTTGTTTGGAATTTATGTCTAATTGGCAAGTAGCAAGTAAAAAATTGAAAATAATATCTATACTATTTATACGCACTATTCTAAAACATATTGCATATACGACAATTAAATGCACAAAATTTAAAAGCAATTAAAAATACAAATTTATACTTCTAATGAAAAATACAAAATACAAAATATAAAACACAAAATATAAAATCTAAAAGTCAATTTGTAAAACCAAAATTACAATTCTAAAAATAGAATGCACAAGTGAAATTTTAACTGAAATCCAATTCAAAAACTCGCTATTTGAATCCAAATCAAAATACTGGACAACTGGCCCAAAAGCAATCTAACTGACTAACCCACTAATTTCTTAAAAATCTAACTGGAAGGACAAATTTCGAAATAGATTTAACTGGGGTTACTAAATGAGGACCTACAGGTCACTAACTACCAAGCAGGACTAACAAAAATTTAACAGAAAAGGACTGTGATCGTAAAACAGACATACAAAGTAAAGGATCAAACGTGTAACACTACTAAACTTTAACAAAATCAGAATTTTAGAACAAATTTGCTACGTACTTCTTAAAACCAGCTATCCTAGGCTTCTAAAGAACTCCTACTCAAAATTTAACTTCAAAATCTGCTTATCAGTAACTACTACTACCCATTCCTAATCTGAGTAGATTGCCTATTTAACTCTATATCTGACTTTTTACTTGTTTTATTCTATATTAGAGTTATCTACAGCTATCTAAAGTTGCTCAAATGAGAAGCCAATCCTAACATTACCCAACAGCTTAACTAGACGCAAATCCAAAACACCATTTAGAAGAAATGCAGAATTTCGTACTACTAGCTACAACGCATGAAGTAACTAACTCAGTTAAACAGGAACCAGACATCAATAACAAATCGATACAAGCAGATAGCACAAAGAACTATACTACACTTACACTAACAAGCTGATTAAACTAAAATATGCAGAAAAAGAACACGCGCTTAACCTGTGCATCCAGCCCATGTCCTTTGATGACGAAGGGTCAGCGCTGAGCTGCCTTGTAACTAACACTGAACACGAAGCTACTCCTATAACTGGAATCAACTGAACTCCACTCTAGATGTCGGCTGACGGGTTCTTTTGAATCAGCAAAACGAAACCTACAAAATCGAAATACAGCGAAAAAAACCAAACAGAATCGACGATTCTGAAACCTGCAAATGAAAACTGAACAGTAGTTGAAACCTATTTCTAACTCAAACTAATTTTACCAATTGACTTACTTACTATCTACCGAATTCAGTTTATAAACTGCTGTCCCTAAATACTGATGATCAAATTTCAGCTAGGATCAATAAGCTACAATATCACACAAAACTTTACAAGATCAGTAGCTCAAACTAATTCTAATAAGCAGATCAAACAAAATTACCGTATCATTCTATGACTCGAAATTTCTCAGTAACCTTCTAACACACTCTAATGAGCTTACAAGCTTAAAAATCTAATGCTCTTTTAGACTAAAACTAACTCTAAATTCAGTTATAATATGAATGACTGTAAGTAAAATCAAAACTGAAAAATGAGCTTTTTTTGAAAGATTTAGAATCTAAGACATTTAAGCTCAAAAGAGCTTATAATAGAACATAAACTGAATAAGAACAAAAGAAGAAATTTTAGGCTGAATATAAGCTGAAAATAAAAACTCAACTGCTAAAAAGATTGAAAGTCCAAAAAGCTTAACTAACTCGATTAAATAAAAAGCATGAATGCACAGTATCTAAAATCAAACACAAACCTCTTAGAACTAAAGAAACGGAATTCATAACAGTAAAGAGAAAAAGAGATTTGTGAAAATGTGAACTTTCATTAATGGAGGAAAAATATTCGGTTACAACTGAAAATTAACTAATCTCAACTGATTTCTAACAAACTTTAAACTGAAAGATTAACTAAAAATCAATAAACTCTGAAAGAAAACCTAACTATCTATTCTAACTAACCTAACTATGTGAAACTACTCCTATGCTAACCGTCGAGAAATGAGGCTCTTCTCTTCTATTTATAGCCGCTGAAAGGAGGTGGGATGATGTGTTCCTTCCAATCAGGAATGGACACGTGTAAAATACGAGGATAATGACCTTCTTCATTCTTCATCATTTTGGGCGTTTCTTTATCTTCGAGTCTTGATCTAATTAAGTGCCATCATCATGTAGAGGAGAAAAAGTTGATCATCTTTGTAGTTTAAGTCTTCGCTTGATTCTTCGTGGATCGTCTTTGATATTGATTTACAGGTTTTGGAGGTGGATGAAGAAATATTGGAGGGTTCGTTTCTCTCTCTTCGAAGAAGACGAAGACGTGTATTGTGTTTGTGTGTTGACCGGTCTTGGTCAATGACCAAGTTAAATAAAACTTTTCCCATTAATTTGCCTTATTAGTCCTTCATCTTCATTTCTTTGTCAAATAGTTATAAAGACTTTGAAGTAATTTCCATTTCATCCTTTATCTTCTGAAAGTTACAAGTCTAGTCCTCCATCTTGTAAAAGTTGCAACTTGAGCCCTTGAAATTTGTGAATAATGGCAAGTATGGTCCTTGAAAGCATCTTTCGTCCCTTTCTTCGTCTTTTCTTCAAATAAATCCTTTAAAAACGCATCTTTGCTTCAAAATGTATCTTCTACCTGAAACACACAAGATACAAATACACGCGTAATTCTGATAATTTACAGTTTAATATAAGGTATTTGACTGCGTTTTGAGTGGTATTTGGATCATTATTGATGAGTATTTTCACACTTATCAGTAGCCATGGTTAAGAAATTTTTGTTCATCTTGGCTATTTGGCGGGTGAGTTCGATTAACTCAGGGTTTAATGAAGTAGAAGAAACATTGGCCCTCGGATTATTTCTTGAGGATTCGGATGAATCCCAATTTTTGTGATGAGTGGTCATGTTCTCTATAAGCTCTCTACACTCCGCGGGTCTTCTCTTCATAAACGTATCACTGGCGACGGCATTAATCGTATCACGATCACGAAAAGTTAAACCATTGTAGAAAGTATCAATTAAAGTGACGGGGAGCATATTATGGTTAGGACAACGATCGATCAAGACATTGTAACGTTCCCAAGCATCGAAAAGAGACTCATCAGGTTCTTGAGTGAAACCACTGATTTGATTACGAAGACTAGTGACCATGGATGGTGGAAAGTATCTTGACAGAAAATTTTGAGTCATCTCGTCCCAAGTATGAATTAAGTTTTTAAGAAGACGATCAAACCATTTTTCTACATGGTGGGATAAAGTGTGTGGAAAAAGATGAAGGCGAAGAAAATCCATGGAAACACCGGGCAATTTCATGCTTTGAGTGACATTTATGAATTTATCGAGGTGTTTGTTGGCATTATCATCCGGTAATCCGCGAAATGGACAAACATTTTGAATTTGTTGGATCATGTGATGCTTCAACGAAAATTTGGGAGCCGTGATTTGCATCGGCGCAATCGGTCCTCCACGTCCATTCATAGTCGGTTGACATAGCTCCTCCATCGTACGAAGGTCGGATTGAGGGGCATGGCTGTTATTATTCACATTGGGGTGAGGTGGGTTATTATTATTATGCACACCGGCCATATCTAGGTCTCTACGAGTCTCGGGCTCAGGATAAGACGAAGATCAAGTACGCATACACTAAAAATAAAATACAATATTTTTTATTTTTATCTTTTTATATTTTTTTTTGTATTTTTGAAAATTTTATATATTTTAGTATTTTTTGAAATTTTTATGCTATGAAAATAACGTTCCCAAAAGAACGGATCCCAAGATCCAATTTTTCTCACTAAAAACCGTTAATCTTTACGAAAAGAGCCGGCAGCGGCGCCATTTGATTTAATGATTTTGTGTGTGTTGTTCGTACTCGATTCAATTCGAATTGATCACGGTTTAAGGTGGACTTATCGTTTTTGGTAACTAAAAGGGGGAGCTTTTGATTATCTATTTCTAATTAAAAAGTAAAAGGATTCCTATCGTTACTAAAATGAGAGAAACAAATAAATGAGCTTATATTAAAACAATTACTAAAATAAATATTAAAACAAATACTAATAGGAAACAATTAATAAAAATAAAAATAAAAATAAACTTTCGAATTAAAAATAAAATTTGCTTGGTAGAAATAAAAGAAATTGGATTATAAAGCTATTTTAAAAAGAAACGATACAAATATTAAAGCGGGCACTTAATAAAAATTAAAACTACATTAAAACTTTTCGATAAAATACTAATACTAAAATTTGCGGGAAAATAACTAAAAATAACTGACTTTCGGAATAAAATTTAAAACGACTTTCGGATAAAACTAAATGACTTACGGAACAAATGCTGAACAAAAGGGAGCATGTTCCCCATGGGGGAACATACTTTCGGAGGGAAGAAAATACATCATCTGAATGTTGTCTTTGGAATGTGATCCTTGCTTCGAAATAACTAACTTATTACTTGAGCAATAACTAACTTATTCCTAAGTAACTTCTCAATATGACCAATATTCCAAAGTGACTTCTCAATATACCCAATATTCCAAAGTGACTTATCAATATGACCAATATTCCATAGTAACTTCTCAATATGACCAATATTCCAAAGTGACTTCTCAATATACCAATATTCCAAAGTGACTTCGCAATATGACCAATATTCCAAAGTGATTTCTCAATATGACCAATATTTCAAAGTGACTTCACAATATGACCAATATTCCAAAATGACTTCTCAATATACCAAAGTGACTTCTCAATATGACCAATATTCCAAAGTGACTTCTCAATATACCAATATTCCAAAGTGACTTCTCAATATGACTAATATTCCAAAGTGACTTCTCAATATACCAATATTCCAAAGTGACTTCTCAATATACCAATATTCCAAAGTGACTTCTCAATATGACCAATATTCCAAAGTAACTTCTCAATATTTTATTAGCAAATCTATCTTCCGAAAAAGTAAGGTTAATATTTTCGGAATAAATTCCGAAGATGATCTTCGGAATATTAAAAAAAATATTTAGAACTTCGGAATGAAAAGTGGAACTTCGAAATTATACTAAAAATGACAACTTCGAGATAAACTGTTTATAAAAAAAACTTCGGAAAAACCATTTTGACTTCGGAAAAAATTGTTTTCTTCGGATAACTGTAATATACGCAGTAACCAAACAGTAAGATCTAGATCCTAAAAACATGGAGAACAAAAATAAGCCAAAATAAGCTAATAAATCTATGGAATAAGCCAACCTAAATACTAATTAAGATCTAACAAACACCAAATCAACCAAATCAATAAACTTTAATCTAATCAAATCATAAAAACTATAAAACCCACTTAATTAATTAAAACTCAAATCAACCAAATCAATAAAACTAAAAACTTCAAATCAACAAGAAAGGAAGATTAAGATTAAATGGAAAACTTGATTATAAGATTAAGATTAAACAACAAATTAAAATTATAGATCTTACATGATAAATTTTAAAGAAAGAAGAAAATATGAAAACTTAATTAAGAACTATTAAAACTAAAACAAAAAATTAAAAAACTAACTAACACCTTCCAAATGAGGGGAAGGGTCTCTATTTATAGGGAAGAGGTTGATGGGTGGTTGGTGAGTTGATTTCTTTTTTTTTTCTTTGTCGTCTCGTCTTTTAATTAAATTGACGTTATTGACTTTGGCTCGGGATTTGTCGATTAATAATTTGAACTCGTCTTCTAATTTCTTCTTTTATTAGATTTGGTTCTTCGACTTTGTTAAACTTTCATCTTTGGTCTTTTTCTTCAATAAATCTTCAGAATAGGCTTTTAACTTCCGTTCTTTTTCACTTTTGATCCTTTGACTTCTGCTTTCGTCTTTTTCTTCGATAAAAGCCCGTGAAATCCCGCGTTTTCTTTCTTTTTCATCTTTTGGTCCTAAAACACAACAAAAACACAAATTACGCATAATTCTGACATTTACGACATTAAATACACGTTTTGATCTTATTTTTAATTGTTTTAAGTGGTAAAAGGATAGGTGTTTTCACACCTATCAATGTTTATCTTAATTTTTAGTTTAAAGTTATATTTAGAGTCAGGGTGTGTGTATACATTTTTTATATATAGCTTAGAAGTAGCAGCTAGTTGCAGTACAAATAATCCTTTCCTCGTGTAATTGGTAATTCTTTATAATAACATTTCTCGTAAATCATTTCACACAAATGTGTTCACTATGTTTTTTCTCTCTTTTCCCTGTATCAACCGATCCAAAAACTATAACGTCAGTTGACCTGAATGTAAATTTTTCATCCAATGGACCGTCAAAAGTTTTACAGGTTTTTGTTTCTTGGCATAGATTCTGACACACCTACATATGTAAAAAAGAACGTCGTCCTAATTATACTGTAACGATACTTGAAGCCCGATAACTCTTTACAATAGAACACATGTTCCTTAAGAAAATCAAAACATGTCTTGCAACATGAAATAGTGAAATCATGAAACGATACTTAATGTTAATGATAGTACGATGCTCCGCCGGTAACATATGTTAACCTAGCCCGCGTGTATTAACATAGCTACTAAAAGGTCCAGAGCACATGCTGCCCGTTCACATTTGGGATGAAATTTCTTTTTGGAAACGTTCACGGGATATGTTAGTTATATCTGACTCACCCTTCCCTAATAACTTCAACTGTTGAAACTTCATCATTTACCCGTTTCTTGTTGTATTTGGGTAATCTTTTTTGTGTATGCTAGATTTCATTAAAGTTGCCCTTTTAATTATTTGTGTAAGGCAAGTTGGTTGTGTACGTATATTATAGGTCGGATGTACTTAATGTTCTTCATATTCAGCTTGTTGTACTTTAGGTTCGGTGATCATAAGGATCAAATAGCAAACATTTGCATTATATATGTAACTATATAAGTATCAATTCCAAAGAAATAAAACATACATATTATACATCTGAATAACATAAAATAACTTAACATGGTCTCACTCATACTCACTTCACATACAACACCTATAAATATTATATGGTACTTTTTTTAATACAGTAACATAGAAATACTTGCGATAGAATTAAACATAAGCCCGAAACTTGTGACCAAATCACGGGATGCCAATGATAGGCATGAAAGGATTAATATAATAGCTCGACGGTGCCAATCCCCATTCTTTCGGCAAAGGTATATCAATGGTCTTCGACGACCCAATGTCGTTTTGAGTCTCGCATTTCCCATTTTGTGACAAAGGACATGATGTGTAGAAGCTCAATGGTTGAGATGTTGTGTATGAGTCAGTTTCAGGCACATTCATGATGCTAGTGATCATGTTTTTTCTTGAAACATAAAGTTGCTTAGGTCCACCCAGTATCTTGGCTTGGCAATTGCTAGAAGGTAGTTGTGTCTCAAAGGCACCATACTCATTGGTTGTAACCATGACTGAGTTTTTCACATTGTCACACTTCACTAGTATATTTATGCCTGTGGGCAAACCAAGTAAACAAGTAGTCAGAAGCTTGTAATAATCTGTTCAAAGCTGTACATAAAACTATAAAAGATTATATCTAATATGGAAATCCTTCAAATATTCATTAACACTTAACTGTATATTTAAAGTATTTGTCGAAAAACGAAATCAGTTTCTCTAATGATTAGGCTCAACGGATTAGGTTAGTGTTCAGAGTACATTTGGAGTGCATTAGAGTAAACAGATTAGGTTTAGGGTTCAATTACTCAAGAAGAGCGAGTCGTCAACTCAGATGTAAGCGTTGCAACTTGGTGACCTCTTATTATAGTGTGTGATTCCGGAGGGGCACGCATGCAAGAAGGAAATTTGAGCTTGATGCAAATGGCTAAAATATATAATATATGCTGCTTTATATGATTATCAATCAAATAAGAAAAAGTTATTCTATGTACCAATCCTTGCATCTCCTACTACCGGCGGGGTGACAGCTAGTTTTGGTATGTTGAGGTATATCATTATTGTCGAACCCCATGCCTATAATGCCTTTGCGGGTAAAAGAGTAACTGAACAAACATTAAATAAAACAGTATCCGAAGGTTCACAAGCGGCTTCCAGAATGGCTTATTCGATCTAATCGTACCACGTAATCCTTTGAAAAGCGTTCTAAGTGAGTTATTTCGACCATTTTTTAATCCTTTCCCAAACCAGCCAAAATGATTAATAGGCCATCCTAGCAGTGGTTAAGAAGAGATTACTTTCGTTTTCTAAATTATACTAAAAAAGTTAGTATTACATTTATTTTGCAGAATGAAAACGAATGTGAGACATGAAATGGGCACTGTACTATATAACCCATCGTAATCCTAATAATTAATGTAGAACGAATGTTTATATCCCTTTCAAACTAGCAACTTTTAAGGCTTCACAATCTTATTTATAAATGATAATCACCAATATTTAACATAACTTTGAAAAGCATGTAGTAAGAGTTTTCATTTTTCAAGCAGAAGATACGCGTTACACAAGCATTTCGACATTGAGAAACCAAACCTTCAAGATTGGAACCGGTTGGACAGTCGAGACAAGTTACTGAACTTTTCAAAAGATAGCACGTCGAGAACTCGACCATCGAAAAAGCCAATGCAAACAAGACGAGTCGGGTCATGATCATCTTTGCAGCCATTACTAACCCTAATCAGAACGAGTGGATTATGTTTGAACCAATACTAGTTTGAGATGTACTTATAGCAAGTAGTTTATAATGGGTACAAAATATTTATAAGGAAAGGGATATGATCATAATAAATTTGTAAGGGACCCAATGCCAACAAGGGTAGCTGGATATATAAATACGTAGAGTGAAGTTATGTATGAACCATATAACCAACAACTTCTTTAGGCATAAAGTTGAATTTAAATGATTTTTTTTGGCAGAAAGAAGAAACAAATTACTGAAAGATCAAGTACCATTGATCAGTTTTGTTGTTTATAGATATCCTGCATGTGCAAGATTTGTCTTAGATTCCTAATGTGGTATTTTACTAGTTCATGTAAGATCAAAAATTAACCACCACAAAGTGTTCTAGTTGCAAGAGTTAGAGGAGCATTAGGTATACTTTTGTGCTATTATTTTTGTGCCCATTATGATAAAAGTGTTTGTTATAATAACATATTTTCTCATAACGTTAAAATATCTTATAACATCAAAAATAGTCTTTTATTTAACATATATTATATTTCTGTTGTCGTTAAATACTCTAATTTTTATCGTTTTTATATAACACGAGAAAAATACTTAAAAGCACCACTCGCGGTGTGATCTTATGCCATATTTGACGTTTTCCAAAACCACTTTGTATGATGATGATGACTTAATACTAAATATACAAGATGCAGTACCAGACTCGTGCCACCAAATTGAGGATGACAAAGCCTGGCGTAAGACACCCTATATTCTTAATATATTTTGGCAAGATATACATTCTACTTTCGGGGGTAGTTAAAATAGTAAAATAATTCACAATACAGATAAGGCAAGTACGTCCATCTCCTTTGACCATTTGATGGTGCCAAACTTTATTAAAGTTCTCTTTCAGGTGAACCAAAGTTCATAGGAAGTCCATGTTGAGATTCATTAGTTCGTTTATGACTTTAAGGTTTCAGAACTGCTAACAATTGCATTCATGTCCGTCTCATGGATTTTAGTGGCATTCAAGAGGCCCTTAAACACAAACACAAAATACACATGTAAGAATAGTGCATGAACTAATTACGCTTGAGCATCATATTGCCTATGTATATATAATAGAACAACATGAAACTTGGTGGCCTTCGTCAAACGATGGGCCTGTGCGATTGTACCTCTTGCACTCCCTAAAAACGGCCCTGTATGTATTCTTATAAATGAAATTGAAAAGCTTGAGCAACTAACTGTCTAGCTTTACACCAAAAACAACATGCATGCATGATATCATATTTAAGTTGTTGTTGATTACGTAATTGTATACAAAGTTCCTTTTAACCACAAAGCACCATTGTATATAATTAAGCAAGGGAATATAATGAAGTTCATAAAGTTGTAACTACGACCAGTATACAGCTAGCATTTATTAGCTCTGATATCTTGACCTGAATCTTGTCTCACATGTTCGAACAGGTGGTATGCACAGTTACCATTCGAATTTATGAGTTATGGCGTGGACCTAAAGTTTATGCCTCATGTGACATGTCATTTAACCATCAAATTTACCTATATGAAAAACTTTTATTCAGTATTGAGTACAAGCATTAAAAGAATTACTCCATTTCTTTGATATGAAGGTAAAAGAAATGACGCTTGTGATTTTTACGAACAAATTCATGTACGTATTCAATATACCTAATCTAAAGGCATGCATTCAATATTGTTTGACAAACAGCCTGTAAAAACATTTATGTGAACAACACTATTTTAAATTCAGGATATCTTTTGTAGACCCATTAGACAATCATTATCTCTATATCTTTGTTTTTTTATATAAAATGTGAAATTATATTACCAATCAAAGATTTACATAAGTTAAAACAAGAATTGGACAGTCCTCAATTGTTCATATAAACATAACAAAATTCATACAAACTATTCTATCCGAAATCAGACAACTATGTCCATTACATCTCTGATGCAGGATACATCCAAAGCCCATTGTAGCTTCAAAAGTCCATTCATGTACTCTTTCACCATTGATTAGAGTGTCGCATGGAAATTACTAGGAAGCCATGAAGAAAACCGTACCCTTCGTATCTTACATTTCTTACCCATAAACACCTTACCTACATCCAAAGGAACTCATCCTTTGAACATAAAGGCTCTTATAGGTAGGCATCACCATTCGAGAGAAACACTTCTGTTCTCACTGAGATCCACAGTCAATAAGCTACATTTTCTTTGCAGGCATCTGTCACAGACTAGGAGTTGCTCAGTGATATAATCCCACTTAGATACATTTTCCTAAGCACTGCCAATTCAGCCATCTAAACACTATGAATGACTAACTGGACGAGCACTCAAGACATCACTAAGCTGACTGTTTGGAATATTGTTATTAGAAGTTAATTCTATTAATGTAACAGTTCCTACTAGTAGGTATGTAGTTCTTACTGGTAGGAGTAGTAGTAGTTCCTACTAGTATACCGTATGTGACTCCTACTGGTAGGAGTAATAGTTACTCATAGTTTATGAAAAAGTCAGACCGAGATAATAGAATAGTTAGTTAAAGATAAGGGATAAACATGAGAAATCTTAGGAAGGGATATGTATATCACCTTCACACGTTTTGATGTAAATGCCAATTAGAGTTTCCTCTAGTATAAAAGGAACCCACGACTAAGGTAAAAGACATACCTTCAAAATCCCATTTCACCATTAATTAGTATATTAGAAATCCATAGAAGGATCAAGTTTATTATTTAGTATGTCTTCTTTTTATTACTTGTGTTTATATACCGTATAAACATTTTTTTTCTTTATAAAGAGTCTCTCTGTAGATAACTTGTGATTATAAAAGTTGTTTACCATCCTTTACAGACAGAAAGATCTATCTATAAGGGATCCAGTCATTCCACAAAAGCAAGCAACCTACTTTATAAGTATAGGTAGGACATTAACCACTAATTTAAATAACACACGGTATAGTATCCATCCTTCCACCATACTACAAGATTTAGAAAAAGTGGAAAGGTTCCAATAGCCAAGATACAAGGCCATCTACATACTACACTCCAAACTGCCATATGGTGTTATCCATATCATAACCAGTAACACATCCAATATATATATCGCAGTTCACAATGCACAGTTGAAGAAAAATCACCAACCATTCAACACATACTTTTTGTTCTTCTTTAAAACCAGAATCCAAACACCCCTTTATTCAACCAAGGCTTAAACTGAATACACTATGCAATCATTATTTGCATTACTTGCATCTCTAATGGTGCTAATCATAATATTACATCTATGTTGAGCTCTCATAACACAATTAGACTATTTAGCTTTCATACTCATTTATCTCAATCTGACGGTTTCATTGAAAATCTCAAACAATTCTGTTAGTGCAAATATTATGATATTTAATCTAGACATCCTTGGTTGTTTTGTTGATGACAAACATGTAACTTTTAATACATAACATAAAATGTATAAGTTACCTGTAATTATATTTTGTCTCAACATACTACTACAAGTCTTTTTCTAAACTCGTGCACTTTTGTATAATGTTATAAACAAATAAAAAGAACTTGTGCACTCTCCTAAAATCGTATATTATAAGTCAACTACAAGGTAGTAATGACTTTGAGTGTAAGCTTGCACAAGAGATTAATTATTTATGGCAAAACAAAGTTCAGACCCCACGGACCCCGACGGACCCCTAGGCAAAGGGCCTGATGGGTTCTGTGACTGTCTAGTCTTTTATCTATAAATACCAAGCTAAATCCAATCTTAATACTCACCCCTTTGGGTCATATTCTCTCTATCCTTATCTCTATCAGATCTTCTATCACACATATCTTATCTCTAACATATAGATATTAGATCTATACTTTTTCATCTCTTTGTCTAGTGTCTTTCTTTGTAGATATGACGATTACTTGGGTTATATAGAATACTTCCAAGATAATGCTTCATCTCAACACCATGTCTAAGATATATCTTCTTATATCTCTCTCTTTCTCAAGAAACCTCTCCAAGATTTTATCCTTCAAGGCTTCACTTTGCATGAATGTGTTAAGTGTTACCTACACAATCACCATTGTTGTATCTATAGTTCTACTCTTGTGTAATAATGTGGCTGGTGTTGTAAACCATAAAGTACGTACTATGAATGGAGTTGTTATACCCATGTTAAAGAACACGACATCCTAGCTTAGGTGTCGGCAAATATTTTAGGTGGTGTAAAAGGGTGTTGGTCCTATCCTTTGTGCAAGGACCCGGTGTGTATCTTAGTACTAGATAGGTGTAAGTGATGTAGAAGGGACTTGTTGTACCCGTATGAAAGAACACGATATCATAACTTAGGTGTCTGAAATTATTATAAGCTAAGTGTGAAGGTTTCTCCACCAGTGTAAAGGAGATTTGATTAGTGAAGTCGAACTCTCGAGTAGGTGACTCAGGAGTGGATGTAGGTCAAGGAAGGAGTCCTAGTAGCCGAACCACTATGAATCATTGTGTCGGTTCGCATTTACATTTCTTTATCACTTTATCCTTATACTTGCATTGCTTGTGTGTGTTGTGATCTCTCAATATGCTACTTGATTCATATAGTCTTTGACTATAAACAAACGCCTCTCACACTATGTCCCCATCATCAATGGACATTTGATACTAAACGTTTTAAAAGAAAACTATTCAATCCTCCCTTCTAGTTTTCTACAATTAGTATTAGAGAGGGTAGCTCTAATTTTTTTTAAAATGGTTTTTAAAATAGGGCACGGTAGATGTATCAAATTACCATTGAAGCGGGATAAAATATGAGAAGCGTTTCTTTGTTTATTGCTTGCAAATTTGTTTAGTATATAATAAGTGTGAAAACACTTATCCTTTTACCACTTATTTCCAATAATAACAAGACCAAAACGTGTATTTTATGTCGTAAAAATCGGAATTATGCGTGGTTTGTGTTTTTATTGTGTTTTAGGACCAAAAGATGAAAAAGGAAGAAAACACGGGCTTTCACGGGCTTTTATCGAAGAAAACGAGAAAAGACGAAGTCAAAAGATCAAGAGTGCAAAAAGAACGGAAGTCCAAGGCCTATTCTGAAGATTTATCGAAGAAAAAGTCTAAAGACGGAAGTTTAATGAAGTCGAAGAACTCAAGTCTAATAGAAGAAGAAAATTACAAGACAAGTTCAATATACATCGACAAATCCCGAGACGACGTCGAGAAAGACAAAAAATTTAAATCGAGTCGAGAAGAAAGAAAGAAGAGGCAACACATGCACACCTTCCCATTTTCCCTATAAATACCTTCCTAATACACATTAGGAGGGTAGGTTAGTTTTTAGTAGTTAGTTCCATTTTTCATTTTTCTTTCTAGTTTTAGAGAGAGAAAGTTCTCAACTTTCTCTCACTAAGTTTTCATCTTTTCTCTCTTTTAATCTTTCAAGATTAAACCTTTTGTATTTGGATTTCATTAATCAAGTTCAAGTTAAGCTTTTAATCTTTCATCTCTTTCTACCTTTCTTGATTTTAGTTTACTTTTGGTGCGAAATCTATTTGATCCGTGTTGTTCTTAATGTTTTCGTGCTTAAAAGTTCATATTTTTATTCCTACTTAAGTTTTCATACGAATAAGCTTTAAGATCTTTGTGCTTATTGGCTTATTTATATGTTTAGCTTATTTACTTTTTAAAAGTTTTCTTAAAAAGTTCATCTTTTTACGGTTTGATTTAAACGGTTGCTTATTTTAAGTTTGGATAAGTTGTTATTTGTGCTTATTTAGTCTTTTTCATATTGGATTCGTTCAAGTTTTGGTGTTAGCTTATCAAATTAGCTTATCACCTTGCTTATCTTTCGGATCAAAAGGTAATCGGAAAGGATAAACCCCTTTCCGATCAAACATTCCGACTATCCCCCTCTTTCCGATCTCCAAATCGGAAAAGGGTTTATATTATTCCGATTGTGGTGTTTTGCGTTGCATTCCGATTGAACTAAGTTGTTGATTATTCCGACTTCCTACTTTCACTATCATTCCGATTTGGGGACTTATTGGTTATTCCGATTGTGACCTTTTTAACCTATTCCGATTGTGGAGGTTTTTGGATATTCCGATTGCCTTTGTTCTCCAACATTCCGATTGGGCCTTATTCCCATATTCCGATTGCCTCCTTTTTGCACATTCCGATCAGCCATATTTTCCAACATTCCGATTGCACTTTCCGACCATACATTCCGATCAGGTTTCGATTTGGTTTTCCGATGGTTTAAATTTCTTGTTTTTACAAAGTTTTCAAGTTCTAGATTTATTAAGTGTTCTAGTATTTTTCTAAACTTGTCTTTAAGTTTTCAAGAATTTATTTTTAACTCGTTATTTTTAGTTTAATCTTTAAATCTACTTTACTCAACGACACTTACATATTTGCTATTAGTTTAAAATAGATAATCAACCAAACTATTTATCATTCCACCAAGAACAATTGAGTCGCACTTTGAACCAATAGTCAATTCGAGGAGATTCGGACGATAAGATTTTATTACAAGGTAGATACCTAGTATTAAATGGCACCGCTGCCGGCTCTTTTCGTTAAGATGAAAGGTTTTAAGTGAGAGACGCGTTGGATTTTGGGATCCGTTCATCGTTGAACGTTATTTTCCTTGCTTTAAAATTTTCAAAAAATCCTAAAAAATATAAAATCTTCAAAAATACAAAAAAATTGAAAAACCATAAAAACCAAAAATATTTCCTTTCTATTTTTCTAATCCTTTTGTAGGTGTGCATGCGTACTCGTGCTCGTAAGAAGAGAGTAGCTCAAGCCGAAATCATTACTCAACCAATTGTCACCATGGACAATCAACCAATGATCGAGCTTTTGCAATTGTACGTAGAAGGCAACACCGATGCAATTGTCATACCTGAGATTGGAGCCAACAACTTTGAACTCAAATCTGGCTTTATACAAATGGTCTCTGCTCAACCCTTCTTGGGATGCTCACTTGATGATCCTTATGACCACATTAAAAGGTTTCTTCAGTTTACCAATACGGTTAAGTACAATGGGGTATCACAAGAAGTGATTCGCTTACAACTTTTTCCTTTCTCTTTAGAGGGACAAGCCCGTAATTGGCTTGATAAGGAACCGCCACAAAGTATTCTTACATGGACGGATTCAGAGACCAAGTTTATCAACTACTTTTTCCCACCCTCACGTACTACCGCTTTGCGGAATGAAATTATTACCTTTGAACAAAAGTACGGTGAGTCTTTTAGTGAATCTTGGGACCGTTTTAAGGAAATTTTAAGAAAGTGTCCACAACATGGTTTAACAAAAGTACATCAAATCAATACTTTTTACAATGGTTTAAGCATGAATGACCAAGATTCACTAAACAGTGCCTCGGGGGGTAATATTTTGGTTAAGTCTTCTAATGCTGCTTGGGATATTATTGAGAACAAATCTAGAGTACAAACCAAGAGTGTTAGAACTAATGTAGCAAGTGCTAGTACTAGTGATGCCGACAAAAGAATTGATAAGCTTACTTCGCTTGTGGAATCGCTTGCTTTACAAACAGCCAACAATGCCAAACAATTCAATGTCCAAGCTAATGTTTTAAGCCAATCATGTGATATATGCGGGGGATCTCACTCATACACCGATTGTCCTTCGACTCACGACAATCCGGAAAATGTGTATGCCGCCAATGGTACCTATGCTATAGGAAGCTATCAAGCACGTCCTCAAGGTGACCGCAACTTGCTCAGCTATCGCTCAAACAACTATCTTTCACCACCCGGTTTTCCCCCACAAAACCCAAACAACCTTAATCACAACAATCAAAACCAACCTCGTGCTCCAAATCAATATCCAAACCAAAGAAACCCATATCCACCTCAAAGAAACAACCAAGTTTACCAACAACCTGCTTATCAACCACCCGCCTACCATGCTGCTCCTCTCAACCAACCCACAGCCTTACATCAAGATGTTGAAACCTACATGAAGACTAATGATGTGATCGTGCAAAATCTTCAGCGGGAAATGGCCAACATGAAAGCGGATATGGTTAAGCAAGGAAACGATCTTCGAGCTGATATGCAAAACACTTTGGCAAGTCAAACGAATGACTTGAGGAACATGATGGCTAGTTTCTTCCCTAGTAATCAAGCCTCGGGATCGGGTTCTCTTCCGAGTAACACCGTTGCTAATCCAAGAGGGGAGATGAAAGCAATCACCACTCGCAGTGGAAAAGGTTTAAAGGAACCCGAGCTTCCTACACCTACACCGGTGATTGTGACAAAGGAAAACGAGTCTCCTTCTCCGAATCCTCCATCTTCTATTCCTCCAACTTCTACTTCTCCAATTTCACCACCTTCTACTTCTACCCCTCCACCACCCAAGGATGTGAGTGAGAATTCTATCCCAAAGCCTTCATCTCAACCCAATATACCTTATCCTTCGAGGTTGAGGAAAGAGAAATTGAAGAACAAGGATGATATTCAGGTTTCAAACTTTCTTAAAATGTTCAAACAACTGAATTTCAATATCTCCTTTGCTGAGGCTCTCGCTCACATACCCAAATATGCTAAAATGTTTAAAGATCTTCTCTGTGATAAGGAGAAACTTCTCGATATTGCTCAAACCCAAATTAATGAGAATTGCTCCGCAGTGCTCTTAAGGAAATTACCAATCAAGCTTGGTGATCCGGGTCGTTTCTTGATTCCTTGCAACTTCCCGGGAGTAGAGAATTGCATGGCCCTAGCCGATCTAGGTGCTAGTATAAACTTAATGCCTCTAAGTGTTTGGAAGCAATTATCTCTCCCCGAGCTAGTCTCCACACGAATGACTTTGGAATTATCCAACCGTACGGTTGCTTATCCAGTGGGGATAGCCGAAGACGTCTTCGTTGGTGTCGACAAATTCACCTTCCCGGCGGATTTTGTTGTCGTTGACTATGAGATGGACCCCCGTGTTCCATTAATCGTTGGATGTCCCTTCCTGCGGACCGGTCGCACTCTCATTGATGTAGCCGCTGGCGAATTAATCATGAGAGTTGGTGACGATAAAATCGTCTTCAACATGGGTAAACTTTCTAAGCAGCCTTCGGAAAACGAGAGTGTTAATTTCATTGATGTTCTTGATGAGGCTTGTGAAGAACATTTCAAAGATGCTTGTAAAAGTGATTTTTCTTCTCTACCCATTGTTGAGACCGTTTCCTCAATTGCTCCGTCATTGACTCCTTTTGGAGAAAGTGACTTGGATGATTTTGAAGCTAGCTTGGGTCCCCTCGATCTTAAGTATGATGATTCTCCCATCGATTGGGATGAAGACATTCGTACCATTGAGAAACTTCTCAATGAGGACCAAACTTCTCTACCATCTCCTAAGGATATCTCTACCGATGATCCGAAGTTGACTACGCCGTCCATCGAAAATCCTCCGGATTTAGAGCTTAAGGATCTTCCGTCTCATCTCGAGTACGTTTTCCTTGAAGACAACAAGATGTTACCGGTCATCATCGCTAAGGACTTGAAAGAAGAAGAAAAATCCCGACTTATCGCCGTGCTGAAGAATCACAAGAAAGCTATTGCTTGGAAGATCTCCGATAATCGTGGAATTGATCCTCACTTCTGCACACACAAAATTCTCATGGAAGACGACTTTAAACCCACTATTCAAAGCCAAAGAAGGGTGAACCCTAAGATCCATGACGTTATCAAAAAAGAGGTTATCAAACTTCTTGATGCGGGAATGATCAATCCTATCTCGTATTCACCGTGGGTTAGTCCCGTCCATTGTGTGCCTAAGAAGGGAGGAATCACCGTTGTTCCCAATGAAAATAACGAGTTTATTCCTACTCGTCTCGTTACAGGGTGGAGAGTTTGTATAGACTATCGCAAACTCAATGATGCTACGAGAAAGGATCATTTTCCCCTTCCTTTCATGGACCAAATGCTTGAACGTCTAGCGTGTAATGACTATTACTGCTTTTTGGACGGTTTCTCCGGGTATTTTCAAATTCCCATCGATCCCAAAGACCAAGAGAAAACCACATTCACTTGTCCTTACGGAACATTTGCCTACAAAAGAATGCCTTTCGGCTTATGCAATGCTCCTGGGACTTTCCAAAGGTGTATGATGGCTATCTTCCATGACATGGTTGAAGAAAATATGGAAGTCTTCATGGATGATTTCTCGGTTTATGGCGATTCTTTCTCTGCTTGCCTTGCCAATTTAGAATGTATGCTTACGCGGTGTGAAGACACTCGCCTTGTTCTAAATTGGGAAAAATGCCATTTCATGGTAAAAGAGGGCATCGTGCTAGGACACAAGATCTCCAAAGCCGGTCTTGAAGTGGACCGTGCTAAAGTCGATGTTATTGCTAAATTGCCTCCACCTTCAACCGTGAAGGGTGTGAGAAGTTTCCTCGGTCATGCGGGCTTCTATCGTCGATTCATCCAGGATTTTTCTAAAATTGCTCGCCCGATGACCCACCTCTTGAAAAAAGATACTCCTTTCATCTTTTCTAAAGAGTGTCTTGAATCCTTCAATCTTATTAAGGATAAGCTAACTAAGGCACCGGTCTTGGTTACCCCTAATTGGGAGCTACCTTTTGAGTTGATGTGTGATGCTATCGACTTTGCTATTGGAGCGGTTTTGGGCCAAAGAGTGAACAAACACTTCCAACCAATCTACTATGCTAGCAAGACAATGACGGGGGCTCAATTACATTATACCACTACCGAAAAAGAGCTTTTAGCTGTAGTGTATGCCTTTGAAAAGTTCCGCGCCTATCTTGTCCTTTCTACCACCATCGTGTATACCGATCATTCCGCGTTAAAGTACTTGATGACTAAGCAAGATTCTAAGCCAAGACTTCTTCGTTGGGTTTTGCTCCTTCAAGAATTCAACATTGAAATTCGTGACAAAAAGGGAGCTGAAAACCTAGCCGCGGATCATCTCAGTAGACTTGAGGATCCTCATCAAGGGGATCATCCGAACAAAGAGATCAATGACTCTTTCCCCCTTGAGGCCTTAATGTCTATCAATCCACATCTCGATGACACCCCGTGGTTTGCGGACATTGCAAACTACTTAGCGGGTAAGATTCTCAAGGAAGGGCTCACGTCCCAACAAAATAAAAAGTTCTTTAAGGATATTGAACATTATTTCTGGGACGACCCTTACCTTTTCAAACAATGTGCTGATCTGATTATTCGTCGATGTGTTGATGGGCCGGCAGCGGTACAAATCCTTGACACTTGCCATAAAGGACCCACCGGTGGTCACTTTGGTCCCAATTACACCGCGAAGAAAGTATTCGACTCTGGATTCTATTGGCCCACCATTTATCGTGACGCTCACGATATGGTTAAACATTGTGATGCTTGCCAAAAACAAGGCAAGATCACACATAAAGATGAGATGCCTCAAAATTTCATACAAGAATGTGAAATCTTTGATGTATGGGGCATCGACTTTATGGGGCCATTTCCATCATCCAAAGGGAACAAGTACATCCTCGTAGCCGTTGACTACGTATCTAAATGGGTTGAAGCCAAGGCTCTCCCTACGACCGATGCGAGGGTGGTTGTGAACTTTTTGAAGCAGCTCTTTGCTCGATTCGGCGTTCCTCGTGCTATTATCAGTGACCGCGTGACTCATTTTTGCAATGATCAATTCGCAAGAGTCATGGCTAAGTATGGTGTTAATCATCGTCTTTCCACCGCTTATCATCCTCAAACCAATGGTCAAGCCAAGATTTCCAACCGTGGATTGAAGAGTATTCTGGAGCGTACTGTGGGAGAGCATCGCGCCGCGTGGGCCGATAAGTTAGATGATGCTTTGTGGGCTTTCCGTACTGCTTATAAGACCCCGATTGGTTGTACACCTTATCGTCTTGTGTACGGGAAAGCATTCCACCTCCCTATCGAGCTGGAACATAAGGCGTACTGGGCCTTGAAGTGGGCTAACTTCGACATCAACAAAGCCGATGATCTTCGCAAGATTCAACTCAACGAGCTTAATGAACTAAGGAATGAAGCTTATGAGAACTCGCTGATCTACAAGGAGAAGACCAAGATCATCCATGACGCAAGAATCAAGAACTGAGAGTTCCATGTTGGTGATCAAGTTTTACTCTTTAACTCTCGGTTGAAGATCTTCTCAGGCAAGTTGAAGAGCCACTGGTCTGGTCCATTCACCGTCGCCAAAGTCTTCCTATATGGCACCATTGAGCTTTCTCAGCCAAATGGGCCAAATTTCAAGGTGAATGGCCAGCGTTTGAGGCTGTACTTTGGTGAGGACATCTCTCATGAGATGATTCCATCCCTCACCACGTTTCCCATGAACTAATTTTGGGTCGAGTCAGGCTCGTGACTCGGTGAACAAAAACAAGCGCTTCTCGGGAGGCAACCCGTGATCTATCCTTTACTGCTTTCATAATAAGTGTAGGGGGAGCCTCGTATGTGTTTGTTGTCTTGTTTCTTATTCTTTACAGAGATTCAAGCTTCAAAGAGCCCCTTGATGACATTTGACGAACCGTGATCCCGTGTACCCATCTTCCCGGTTCTATCCTAAACTGTCGTGATTCAATATTTCATATTTTATATGTTCACATTGAAATCACTTTAGTTGTCCTTTCTTTAGCAAGATTTAAACAAAGTGCACTATGTCCTAAGTGTAGGGGAGTTAACTCCCACATGCTTAAACATTGAGGACAATGTTTATATCAAGTGTAGGGGGGACTTCTATCGAAGTAAGTGGTCTTTTCCTTGCATTTGTCCTCATTTTAACCTGAAAATTTGATTTTTCGACATTTTTCAAAATTTTTAATCTATTTTGGCCTAGTTGTATAGTTGTATTTTCCTTTGTTATGGTTATTTTCTTTCCTTGCTAAGATAAATTTTCAATAAAGTGGTTTTAAATTTTTCATAGTCGTGAATATTTTGACTCAACCCGAGTTTACTTATCTAATTTTACTCTAGCTAGTATCCTTAACGTGTTTAAGTCAAGTTTTTCTAGGATTTTATATAGGGAGCTTTAAAACGCGAAAGTCTTAACTCTCACGGGTTAAGAACAAGAACTTTTCGCAAGTTCCTATAATTGATCCTAGAGAGTTGTTTATCAAGGGAACTTTAAAATGCGAATTCTAAACTTGAAAAAGTCTAAGAATTTGCAAGATCCTATAGATGACTCGAAAACCTAAAACTTTGATTTAATAGGCTAAGCATCCACGAGTCTCATTCCTTGAGATTTTAAACAGTGGAGAACGAGAGATGATAGAGTCAATTATAAGTTCGGTATTCTTTCGTGAATTTATGTGAGTTAATTATGAGCCTATTCTCCCATCGCTTGTTAATAAATTTATCTGCAATAAATAAGGTTGTACGATTTGAAAAGTTACTTAGCTTCTAGCCCAAGATCGTTTAAAAGTTGCTCGGTATTAATTAGAGTTCATAGCCAAGGCATAACTTATTGAAGCGAGATGCGAAGATTGGCGAGTCCGAAAAGGCCCTAACAAGGCATGAGGGCTACAGTTTGTTGCTAAAGATCCAAAAGTGATGTGAAGAATCATTTATCGAAAATCAATGAAGGATCAAGACACACGACGAAAAGCAAAAACTCCCCAAACGATCATGGAGAAGTCTATCCAAAAAGGCCCTAACAAGGTATGAGGATAAATAGATCCAAGTCCTAAAAGGAGGCGGGTCGTTGTATATAAAAGTCCAAAATAAAGATTGGAGAAAAATGAAGTCGTGGTCCAAATATGAAGAATCTCTCAAAACTTCAAGTGAAGAAATTCCTATTATGAAGAGAAGACCATAATTTCAAGAACGTCTCTCAAAGATTCGAAGTATGAAGTCGCTGCCAAATATCGGTCCGAGAAAGGTCTCAAATCGTGAAGCGAGTTATGCCAAGATATGAACATTTTGAGGTCCCGAGAAGCAGTTTTAAAAGATTTTATCCTTTAGCTAACTATTGATTAAATCGTTCACTTTATTTTCGGACTAAATAACTATCGAAATAAGTCAAACAATGCATCCTCGTGATCATTCAAGACAAAAATAAAATATAAGAGATACACCTAGGAATAAGGGAGTCTAAGTGAATAATTAACCCACATGAATTCGTGTTAGTTTGCTAACTTATAATAACAATGATCTCGTTTTTAAGCTTGGTATGGGGAACTTGAAACTTGAGGATGATAAACGTTCATGGCAGCCAAAACCCAATGTAAGTATTTGATTTCTTTACTTGTTTTTATCTTTTTATGTTTAGCATTTAATAAAAGCCAAGGTGGGTTATTGATAAGTGTGAAAACACTCATCAATAATGATCTATAAAACACTCAAAACACAGTCAAATACATAATATTTAACTTTAAAATATCAGAATTACGCGTGTATTTGTGTTTGGTGTGTTTTAGGTAAAAAAGATGCATTTTGGAGCAAAGATACGTTTTCAAGGATTTATTTGACGAAAAGACGAAGAAAGAGACGAAAGATGCTTCAAGGACCAATCATGCCATAATTACAAAGATCAAGGATTGAAAGTGTAACTTTTAACAAGATGAAGGATGAAAGGAATTTACTTAAAAGGGTTTAAAACCATTTGAAAAGATATGAAAATTGAAGGACCAAAGAGAAATTAATGGAAAAGTTATTATTATTAACTTGGTCATTTGACCAAGTCTCGGTCAAACTCACATAACTCGTCTTCATCAATCCAAACGAAGAAAGAGAAAAAGATGAAGCAGTCGTTTATACTTTCTCATCCACCAAACCTGCAATTGCAAATCATGAGAGACACAAGAAGAATCAAGCGAAGCTTATAACTACAAAAATACTCATATCCTTCTCCTCTACAAGATGATACAAATTAGTTAGATCAAAGATGAAGAATGAAGAAACGCCCAAATTAAGTCAAGAGTGAAGAACGAAGTTAATCCTCGTATTTTACACGTGTCATCAGGGGATTGGATAGAACACGTCATCCCACCTCCCTCGACGGCTATAAATAGAGACGAAGACCTTCAGTTTCGACGGTTAGCTTAGGAGTAGATTAACACATAGTAGGTGTAGTTACTTAGTTAGTTCAGTTTTCTCTCACTTTTCTTGTTAGATTTTGTAACGAAATTAGTTAATCAGTTTGTAACCGAATCATTTTTCTACCATTAATGAAAGCTTTAACCTTCTTAATCTTCTTTCTTTTAAACTGTTTGGATGTTATTAGTTTGCTCTGTTATGAATTAGTTACGATTGTGATACGTTTTTGCCATTAATGTTAGTCTAATCTTCTTAAATTCATAATCTTTCTAAACTGCTTGATTAACTGATTAGATTTTGATAGCGTGAGTTTTGAATCTGCTATTCTTAACGTTTTGATTTTGTTAAATTGAGTTTGATTACTGTTTTTCTTTTCTGTTACTATTCACGTGTTCTTGAGATGTTGATAGCAGTTCTTTGGATTAGTTGGGTTACTGATAGGAAATACATTTGGTTTTAGATTTAAAAGATTTGATCTTGTTAGTTTTTTCAGTTAGAATTCATTTAGTTAAAAGCTTATCAGTTTTTCTACTTTACGAGCTTGAATTTTGTTTCCAAGATTTCATAATTCGGTTTACAGTCAGTTTGTTACCAAACTGTTATAACAAGTGTATTCAATTAAAGAAATTTGGATTTTTTCTTACTTTACTGATATAATCAGTTGCTTAATTTTCTGGTTCGATATCTAGTTCGGTAGCGGATTCGATAAGACTTGTTCAAAGTTTATGCAGGTATAGATTTGGAGGATCTATTTAGTTTCTCGTCTTTATTTTCAAGTTTTGCAGGATTACTGTATGAAGGTAGCAGTCAAGCGTAGCCTTACTTTCAGTTTTTGATATGGTAGCAGATTGGTGGTGTTTGGTTTCAAGCGAGCTCAGCGCTCCGCTTCTCCTCAACGGAGGCCTGGACGAGTTGGTTAAGCACGTGTTATTTTTTTGCATATTTTAGCGTAAATCTGCTATTTCGCCATCATAGTGTAAACTTAGTGTTAACTGCTTGAATTGCCTAGCTGTTGTATGTCTATTATCTGTTTCAGTTTAATTCTTTAGTTCACAAGCTTAAGCAGTTTAAAATGTTCATATTGGCAAAAATAAGGTGTTTAGATTTGCTTTTTATTAAGCTGATAAGATACTGTTAGTTGTTGAATCTTAATGGAGCAAAATTAGGCGTTTGTAGCTAATTTGTCCTGTCTTTAGTTGCTAAACAAATGCTCATTTGGATAGCTTACATTTCAGTTCGATAAGCATTAAGAAGTAGGCTGTTAGAAGTCTATTGGTTTTATTTTTTTGGTGTTGTACACATTTTACCCTTCACTTTGTATCTCTACTTATCGCTCACAGTCCCCACGTTAGTTGTACTTACAGTTAGTTATATTTGTAATTGCACTATAGGTCCAACCGTTATATATAGTTAGAATGGTTGTTGGGTTGGTAACATTTTGTGTTGGGCTATTTCTTTGTTGGGCCAATTACTAAAAAAGGATTACCATTCAATTAAACTTGCAAACAGTAGGGGATTAGGATGATATTTTTAGTACCAATTTAGTTAAAAATTGCATTTTAGTTTTATATAAAGTTAGTTTTACTTTTTATAATTTTACAAATTTGTATTTTGCATTTCAAATTTGTAGAACAAAATTGTAATTTCCATTTTAAATTTTGTGCATTTAATTGTGGTATGTGCAATGTGTTTTTAGACTAGTACATATACGTAGTATAGATAATATTTTACCTTTTTACTTGCTATTTGCCAATTAGACATAAATTCTAAACAAGTTTTTACCACCAAAAACAATCAAGTCTTAACAAGAAAACGTTAAATCAATTCGGATTGAGTCGAGAAAAACGAACTAAAAAGACAAATATTAAATGGCGTCGATGGCGGTTCTTTTCGTGAAGATTAACGGTTTCGAGTGAGACGATTGGATTTTGGGATCCGTTCACTTTGTGAACGTTATTTTTACGTATTATAAATCAAAAACATAAAAAAAAAATCAAAAATATAAAAATACAAAAAAATAAAAAATCACAAAAAAATCAATTCTTTTCCTAAAGAATTGAACCAAAAAAATAAAAAATCCAAAAAGTAATCTTTTTCCTAAAAGATTACAACAAAAATATATATTATATCGGTTTCCATCGTTTTTACGTACATATAGTATTTTTTTCTTAAAAAAATCAAATACATACAAAAATATTTTCTCTATATTATTATATGTAAATAAGTATACGTAGATACGAACAACCAATACATCTATTTCCATAAGTATTGCCGAGGCAATACACCGTGTTGAGGGGCGTTCCGGTCCTTGACACGCGTATCGATCAAATTTAATTAAGCAAGAATAGATAAATACTTCCAATAGGCAATAATTCGAAGAATACAAACTACAAAGTGAATAGAAAGGCGATGTGCTATAAAATGACATCTAAGGGTCAATAGGTACTTAAGTGTTTCGCGCCACCTAACCCCCCGTTCACTAGTGCGTATTCTAAGAAGGAAGGCTTTATTGGGGGTCTTGCACCCAAGTAGTAATTATATATATTATACTTTCTTGTGGATATTTCATATCGAAACTCGAAGAGGATAATCCTTTTCTCTTCAAAGTCGACCGAGGGCTATTCCTCATTCCTCGTGTTTACTTACACGTGTACTCGCACACGTGTAAACATACCACCTTTGGTGTATTACTTCCTTCCCCGAGGAAGCTTTTAAACGTCATTTTACTTGTATATACATTCGGCCACCTTGTTACACATGGATACTCGTTCCATGTTGGAGATTTTGCAACAACGATCCGCCAACGCTAATTATTCGACTTGTTCGACTTGTGGAGGTCCACACGATACTTATTTATGTGATAAAAATAATGGTTATTATGGCGAGGGATATGCTTACAATGAAACCGAGAACCCTAATTTTCAATCTAACCTTCAAATGGACTATACTTGTAATGACTATATGGGATATTCCGGTTTTTCATCACAACCTCCACCATCATTTCATGATCAAACCTTTAATGAGCCATACCAAAACCAAAGATTTTCCAATCATGCGGGTTTTCAAACTAATGATAATTTTCAAGGCTATAATCAAGAAACTTTTCATAATCAAGGATTTTCACACAATGAAGGCTTTCAAAATGATGAAAAATTTCAATGCTATACTCAAGATAACTTTCAAAATCAAGGATTTTTACATCATGAGGGTTTTCATAATCAAGGGTATAATCAAGGGTTTAACCAAGAGAATATGCAAAATGACTCTCAATTTCATGAATTAGTTGAGAGGAGCATTCAAGAGATGGAAAGGAGAATACTTGAATGTTTAGAGGAAATTAATCAAAGACAAATTCTCTTGGTACAATCTTATCTAACTCAAGGAGCTTTACCATGTGATGTTGAGCCGTCTTTGAGAGTTGATGATGAGGATGATCCTATTAGTGATGGAGATCGTAAATCATGTGAAGAATAATACATTGCTACTCGTGCTCGTTTGCTTAAACAAAGCTTAGATGAAGATGATGAGGATCCTCCGCTTTGTATGACACTTCATGATGACACACCTTCATCACCTTTACCTCATGTAGAACCCACCGACTCTTTCACCATGGGGGACGAGCCTCTTAGCACTAATACAAATACCGATTTGGATGAATTAACCTCTTCTAGTGTTGAGAACCTTATCCCAATCCAAAGAGAGCTTGAGGGTGTTTCCAATGAACCATGTGACGAGCTTTGTATTGATACCTCTTCTCCTTACGATCACATTGAGATTTCATCCCATGTTGACCTTCATGCTACTACTAGTGATTTTGGTGATTTCGATCTTGATGAATTGTTCAAAGAAAAGGATAATGAGATTGAGGAGGAGTTTATTCAAGACTTGCCACAAATAGAGGATGATGATTGTGATTCTAGTGAGGCATCTTATGATTTATCATCCGAGGACTTTTCATGTCAAGATGACATTCCTAATTTGGATGATGATGTTGATCATATAGAGGAAGTGGAAGATGTTCATATTCGTGAGGTTTTATCAAACGTTTATCATCTTATCTCCTCGATTGAAGCTTTGAATGAAAACCATAATGATGATTCCATAGAAGAAGCACAATTCATTGATATTTCTTCACCAGTTTTTGAGGTTGCACCTATTGATTTTTATGATGATATCATCTCTTTGAGTGATTCTCTTAATACACCTTCTTTTGAGCCTTCTATTCCCACCCTTCCACCCTTGAAGTTGGTTATTGATGAAGATCCTATACTCTTAGAGATTAATCCTTTTCACCTAAGGCACCTTTAGAACTCAAAACCTTTGATATGGATTCTCATATGGATATTGATGCCACTATAGAGGCTTATCTTGCTAATATTGATATTGAGGTTGATGATAGTGATTCTAATTGGGAAGAGGAGATTCGTCTTAGTGAGAACTTGCCTTTTGGGACCATAGAGATTACACCTCTTTCACAAGACACTATTACTCTTGATCCTCATTTTTCTATGCCTTCTATGGAAGATTACCCACCTTTTGATGATGATGAGGAGCCCAATATGAATATACTTGTTATGAATGTTTTGATACCTACACCTTCCTTGTCTCATGATGCTTTGATATCAAAGGGGGAATCTTATATGGTTGATACGAGTTCATCTTCTTATTTTCCCATGAAGGTAAAGGTTTTTGATCCTGGGATACGTAAATTTGAGACACCTTGGTTTTCATCTACTCGACTTAAGAGTGAGATTTCGATTGATCTGGGCTTTTCGTATGAGCTTACTTTGGTGATGCTACCTACTTTGGAGTTGTTCACGTGTAGAGATGGAAACTATGTATTTGATCCTGGGGTGCTTCACATTTGAGAGATTTTATATGTTGGACAAACTTGAGACACGTTGGACCGTTCCATTTATCGAGGCGGATTTTGTAAATCTTATAGTAAATGGCAACGTGCTAAGTTTGAGTGTAACATGTGAGATGTGCTTCAAAGTGGATATCATTTATTATACATGATGGTTTCCCCAAGGACAACCTAATTCGGGGCCGAGTCGAGCTAGCGACTTAGGGTTAAAAAAACTCAAGCATTGAATAACTAGGTTAGAAAACGTAGAGTAGATTTTCAATAGGTTAGGTTTAATTAAAAGGATGTTATAGTAGAGTTGAAGTGGAGGGGTGCCTTTCTTCGTCTTTTCGTGTTTGTTTCAAGGGTTTCTCTCTCACATTTCATGCTTGGAGCTTATGGAGGAGGCCCGTGTATCCGGTTTACTTCGATTAGTTTTTGCTATCGTGATATTCAACATTGTGCTTAAAATGAATACCCTTTAGTTGTCTCTTCCTTAACTCGAGTTAAGCAAAGTTATCAATGTCATAAGTGTAGGGGAGTTCACTCCAATACTCTTAAACATTGAGGACAATGTTTATCTTAAGTGTAGGGGAGACTTCTATCGAAGTGACCTTACCTAGAACATTGCCTTAACTTCATGATAACTTGGAAATTAATTTTTTAAACCTTTTTCAAATTTTTGATCTACTTTGGCCAGCAAAAATATGCATTCATAATTTTTGCATAAATCATTTTTCATTTGCATAACACTTTTGCATTGTATGTAATTTTTCTTTTGTTCTTTATGAAAAGTTGAAAAGAAAAAAATATAATAAGGACATGGTTTAACAAATTTAGACTTCTTTGACATATTAGGCCCGTCATGGATATTTTGACTCAACCCGAGTTTGCTTATATAAGCATTCTCTAGCTAGTATCCTTAACCATGTAGTCCTTAATTGGTCTATTGGGCTAAGCATCCACCAATCTCATTATTTGAGATTTTAAATTTGTGGAGAATGGGAAATGATAGAGTTGAAGCAAGTATAAAAGGGCTAGATAAACTTCATGATAATTACTTGTGGCTAAACCCTTCTCTTCTTTACCTCTATTTTCTTCGCATGTATATATTGTTAATAAATAATCAAGAACGGTTTTAATTGGTTTGTAATCTCTTATGCATTTTTGTCTAATCATTCATGGTTGATATAAGTACATCTTAAGATTCTAAGTTAGAACGTTTTATGTGTACTAGACTTATGTCATGCTTAATATTTAGCGGGTGTTTTTCTTTTTATTCTTTTAAACTTTCTTTGTGAGGAATAAAGAAAAATAAGAGCGGCTTACAAAAAAAAATGAGTGGCTAGAAAAAAAAAGAAAAAGAAAAGAAAAAAAATATATATACATGACTCCCAAGAGGGACAGTGTGGTGTTAATTATAGTGACTATTGAGTTCCAATATTACCTTGACGGGTTGCGGGGATTCAATAGATTGATCCAATCCAATATTACCTTGACGGGTTGCGGGGTTGAAGATCCAAAGTCTTAAAAATGCGGCGGATGTAAATTATTGCGTGAGTTTTATTTTTTTCTTTCCTTAGCGAGTGTGTAGCTACTTATGAAAGCATGACATGAGGATTTTACACATAAAACGAATGACTTATTACTCTTGAAACGGACTTATATTTATTGTGAGCGTTTTTTTGAGTAATGGATGAGAGGATTACTTAGGATTAAAACCGTGCTTCCTTATTTTTGGATTTTGCATTTCTTATACTTCACGCTTGAAATAATGACAAATTTGCCCAAAAGCAATTTGCTCAATTAATAACCGGTTCCACATTTAATTGTCATGAATAAGTTGATGCACCTTTTTACTTGTGAATGCAATGATCCCATTTTTAAGCTTGGTATGGGGAAAGTGAAACTTGAGGGTGATAAGTGTCCATGGTACCCAAGCCCTAATCAAAGTCATTGAATTCTTTATGAGTTATTTCCATCAAACATATTTCAAGAAAATACAAAAATATATAAATAAAATTGTTTTCTTTGCATTGCATTGTAAATATTCAAAATCATTCATCATGTAGTATAGTTTAGTTTATTAAATCATAAAATGGCCAAGGTTGGTTAATTATGAGAAAAGTGTAACTTGGTGCTTTAAAATGCTGCATTGCATGAGGTCATGGCAATGGTCAAGTGGAGGGGAGTTGATAAGTATGAAAACACTCATCAATAATGATCTATAAACCACTCAAAACACAGTCAAATACGCAATATTTAATTTTAAAATATCAGAATTACGCGTGTATTTGTGTTTGGTGTGTTTCAGGTAAAAAAGATGCATTTTGGAGCAAAGATACGTTTCAAGGATTTATTTGACGAAAAGACGAAGAAAGAGACGAAAGATGCTTCAAGGACCAATCATGCCATAATTACAAAGATCAAGGATTGAAAGTGTAACTTTTAACAAGATGAAGGATGAAAGGAATTTACTTAAAAGGTTTTAAAACCATTTGAAAAGATATGAAAATTGAAGGACCAAAGAGAAATTAATGGAAAAGTTATTATTATTAACTTGTTCATTTGACCAAGTCTCGGTCAAACTCACATAACTCGTCTTCATCAATCCAAACGAAGAAAGAGAAAAAGATGAAGCAGTCGTTTATACTTTCTCATCCACCAAACCTGCAATTGCAAATCATGAGAGACACAAGAAGAATCAAGCGAAGCTTATAACTACAAAAATGCTCATCTCCTTCTCCTCTACAAGATGATACAAATTAATTAGATCAAAGATGAAGAATGAAGAAACGCCTAAATTAAGTCAAGAGTGAAGAACGAAGCTAATCCTCGTATTTTACACGTGTCATCAGGGGATTGGATAGAACACGTCATCCCACCTCCCTCGACGACTATAAATACAGACGAAGACCTTCAGTTTCGACGGTTAGCTTAGGAGTAGATTAACACATAGTAGGTGTAGTTAGTTAGTTAGTTCAGTTTTCTCTCACTTTTCTTGTTAGATTTTATAACGAAATTAGTTAATCAGTTTGTAACCGAATCATTTTTCTGCCATTAATGAAAGCTTTAACCTTCTTAATCTTCTTTCTTTTAAACTGTTTGGATGTTATTAGTTTGATCTGTTATGAATTAGTTACGATTGTGATACGTTTCTGCCATTAATGTTAGTCTAATCTTCTTCAATTCATAATCTTTCTAAACTGCTTGATTAACTGATTAGATTTTGATAGCGTGAGTTTTGAATCTGCTATTCTTAACGTTTTGATTTTGTTAAATTGAGTTTGATTACTGTTTCTCTTTTCTGTTACTATTCACGTGTTCTTGAGATGTTGATAGCAGTTCTTTGGATTAGTTGGGTTACTGTTAGGAAATGCATTTGGTTTTAGATTTAAAAGATTTGATCTTGTTAGTATTTTCAGTTAGAATTCATTTAGTTAAAAGCTTATCAGTTTTTCTACTTTACGAGCTTGAATTTTGTTTCCAAGATTTCATAATTCGGTTTACAGTCAGTTTGTTACCAAACTGTTATAACAAGTGTATTCAATTAAAGAAAGTTGGAATTTTTCTTACTTTACTGATATAATCAGTTGCTTAATTTTTTGGTTCGATATCTAGTTCGGTAGCGGATTCGATAAGACTTGTTCAAAGTTTATGCAGGTACAGATTTGGAGGATCTATTTGGTTTCTCGTCTTTATTTTCAAGTTTTGCAGGATTACTGTATGAAGGTAGCAGTCAAGCGTAGCCTTACTTTCAGTTTTTGATATGGTAGCAGATTGGTGGTGTTTGGTTTCAAGCGAGCTCAGCGCTCCGCTTCTCCTCAACAGAGGCCTGGACGAGTTGGTTAAGCACGTGTTATTTTTCTGCATATTTTAGCGTAAATATGCTATTTCGCCATCATAGTGTAAACTTAGTGTTAACTGCTTGAATTGCCTAGCTGTTGTATGTCTATTATCTGTTTCAGTTTAACTCTTTAGTTCACAAGCTTAAGCAGTTTAAAATGTTCATATTAGCAAAAATAAGGTGTTTAGATTTGCTTTTTATTAAGCTGATAAGATACTGTTAGTTGTTGAATCTTAATGGAGCAAACTTAGGCGTTTGTAGCTAATTTGTCCTGTCTTTAGTTGCTAAACAAATGCTCATTTGGATAGCTTATATTTCAGTTCGATAAGCATTAAGAAGTAGGCTGTTAGAAGTCTATTGCTTTCATTTTTTTGGTGTTGTACACATTTTACCCTTCACTTTGTATCTCTACTTATCGCTCACAGTCCCCACGTTAGTTGTACTTACAGTTAGTTATATTTGTAATTGCACTATAGGTCCAACCGTTATATATAGTTAGAATGGTTGTTGGGTTGGTAACATTTTGTGTTGGGCTATTTCTTTGTTGGGCCAATTACTAAAAAAGGATTACCATTCAATTAAACTTGCAAACAGTAGGGGATTAGGACGATATTTTTAGTACCAATTTAGTTAAAAAATGCATTTTAGTTTTATATAAAGTTAGTTTTACTTTTTATAATTTTACAAATTTGTATTTTGCATTTCAAATTTGTAGACCAAAATTGTAATTTCCATTTTTAATTTTGTGCATTTAATTGCGGTATGTGCAATGTGTTTTTAGACTAGTACATATACATAGTATAGATAATATTTTTACCTTTTTACTTGCTATTTGCCAATTAGACATAAATTCCAAACAAGTTTTTACCACCAAAAACAATCAAGTCTTAACAAGAAAACGTTAAATCAATTCGGATTGAGTCGAGAAAAACGAACTAAAAAGACAAATATTAGTTATATTTGATGAAGAATGTAAACCGTGCTTTAAAATTAATGCATTGCATGAGGGCGTTGCAATGGTCAAGTGTAGGGGATTTAATAAGTGTGAAAACACTTATCCTTTTACCACTTATTTCCAATAATAACAAGACCAAAACGTGTATTTTATGTCGTAAAAGTCGGAATTATGCGTGGTTTGTGTTTTTATTGTGTTTTAGGACCAAAAGATGAAAAAGTAAGAAAACACGGGCTTTCACTTGCTTTTATCGAAGAAAACGAGAAAAGACGAAGTCAAAAGATCAAGAGTGTAAAAAGAACGGAAGTCCAAGGCCTATTCTGAAGATTTATCGAAGAAAAAGTCTAAAGACGGAAGTTTAATGAAGTCGAAGAACTCAAGTCTAATAGAAGAAGAAAATTACAAGACAAGTTCAATATACATCGACAAATCCCGAGACGACGTCGAGAAAGACAAAAGATTTAAATCGAGTCGAGAAGAAAGAAAGAAGAGGCAACACATGCACACCTTCCCATTTTCTCTATAAATACCCTCCTAATACACATTAGGAGGGTAGGTTAGTTTTTAGTAGTTAGTTCCATTTTTCATTTTTCTTTCTAGTTTTAGAGAGAGAAAGTTCTCAACTTTCTCTCACTAAGTTTTCATCTTTTCTCTCTTTTAATCTTTCAAGAAATAAACCTTTTGTATTTGGATTTCATTAATCAAGTTCAAGTTAAGCTTTTAATCTTTCATCTCTTTCTACCTTTCTTGATTTTAGTTTACTTTTGGTGCGAAATCTATTTGATCCGTGTTGTTCTTAATGTTTTCGTGCTTAAAATTTCATATTTTTATTCCTACTTAAGTTTTCATACAAATAAGCTTTAAGATCTTTGTGCTTATTGGCTTATTTATATGTTTAGCTTATTTACTTTTTAAAAGTTTTCTTAAAAAGTTCATCTTTTTACGGTTTGATTTAAACGGTTGCTTATTTTAAAAAGTTTGGATAAGTTGTTATTTGTGCTTATTTAGTCTTTTTCATATTGGATTCGTTCAAGTTTTGGTGTTAGCTTATCAAATTAGCTTATCACCTTGCTTATCTTTCGGATCAAAATGTAATCGGAAAGGGTAAACCCCTTTCCGATCAAACATTCCGACTATCCCCCTCTTTCCGATCTCCAAATCGGAAAAGGGTTTATATTGTTCCGATTGTGGTGTTTTGCGTTGCATTCCGATTGAACTAAGTTGTTGATTATTCCGACTGCCTACTTTAACTATCATTCTGATTTGGGGACTTATTGGTTATTCCGATTGTGACCTTTTTAACCTATTCCGATTGTGGAGGTTTTTGGATATTCCGATTGCCTTTGTTCTCCAACATTCCGATTGGGCCTTATTCCCATATTCCGATTGCCTCCTTTTTGCACATTCCGATCAGCCATATTTTCCAACATTCTGATTGCACTTTCCGACCATACATTCCGATCAGGTTTCGATTTGGTTTTCCGATGGTTTAAATTTCTTGTTTTTACAAAGTTTTCAAGTTCTAGATTTATTAAGTGTTCTAGTATTTTTCTAAACTTGTCTTTAAGTTTTCAAGAATTTATTTTTAACTCGTTATTTTTAGTTTAATCCTTAAACTTCTACTTTACTCAACGACACTTACATATTTGCTATTAGTTTAAAATAGATAATCAACCAAACTATTTATCATTCCACCAAGAACAATTGAGTCACACTTTGAACCAATAGTCAATTCGAGGAGATTCGGACGATAAGATTTTCTTACAAGGTAAATACCTAGCATTAGTATACTTTGCTATATTAGCTTGAAGATTTGCATGAAACATAAATCAAGATGTTTTAAAAAGGATTGGTGAATGTCGTTGTGTGTCCATAAAGAAAACTTACAAAATATGGTTTTTAAAGGAGTGTTTGGCACACCACTTAATTTTGTTGAAAAATCATTTCCGTATACACATAGAAAAGTCTCATAAATAGAAATGATATTTATGATGTGTACTATATTTTTGTTATCAAGTCTAGTAATCCAATGCATTTCTGCTATGTCAAAACACAATTTTTGGGGAAAAATTACAGTCCTCTCACAGACTCACAGACCCCTTTCGTAAAGGTGCAAACCCCTTTTTAAAAGGGTCTGACGGGTTTCGTGATCGTTTGTGCTGCAGTTTTTCAACCAACTTCAAAAGGTCATAACTTTTTAAACGTAAGTAGAAGTCGTACCGCCTATCGTTTTGAAGGTAATTGAGTCTACTTTCATATAAAAACATTCTCAGGTGCTGGTTAGATTTATAAGATAGTGAAATAAGTCAAAAAGAAATAAAGTGTCTAAAATTATGAACTAACTGTAGCATTTCATCTTATTTCTCTTGAGTCGGACACATCAAATTAGTTTGTATTTGAATTAGGTTGTGTTTACATTCTAAAACAAATAGTTTTGTCATATAAAGGAAACTAATCAAGGTTGGTATACATCATCATAGTTAAACACAAAGCGAAGAAAAATATTTGTATGCTAACGTTACTTGCTTTAGTTTATGAATTTGCATATATATTGTTTTATCATTGCAAGTTGAGATAATTTCTATTTGTGATACATATGTGTCCAACTTTCCATGTTACCCACTTGTTTGCTTGTCAATTACATGATTATGCACAATAGGATATTTACTTGATTTTATGCACTAAGATGGGAAATTGTCTTTCAACTTGCTTATAGACTTATCTCACTCTCTTGGCATATGTTATACTCTTACTTGACCCTAGTAAGTCATTTAGAAACATGAACTAAGTAAACTTTTCAAGTACACCACATTCGATTATTCTCTAAACAAATAGTGTTCTTGAAAAGGGGTGTTTGGTATAAGATAAAACAATTATGTTAAAAAGAATTCGAAGGATTTTCCTTGTGTTGAGTGCTAATAGATATTCGTGCATATGAACATCTTGTTTGTGTTAAACCTTGTATGTTTATATGAGTACTTCTTCTACCTTCATATCACTATATTCTCATTCTTAGATAACCATTATATTGCACCTATATACTTATGTGTTTTCTATTTGTCTCTCATTCTATATGCATATGTGCTTTCATGTTGACATTTATGTGTACATGTTGAAATCAGTTTTCAATAACAAATCTAGTTCCATGGGATATGATAGGCAACACTCAAATTGGTATGAGAGGTATGACTAACCCAAACTGACCTATAAAACAATGGGGGACCAAACACTTGAGTTTCATGATTTATAGGTATACTAGAATGTCATACTTGAGCCCGACGAATGAATCAAGGAAAATGGTCGATGACGAGTAATAACAGCCTCTTTAGTACATACAAATCAATGGATAGAGGTAATGTTATTCTTGATGAAAACATCATAAGAACATGCTTACCACTCGAGTATGATATGCTTGCTACAAAGGTACATTCTCTTGTTCCTTAGTTTTAATTACACCATACATATGGGAAACATGGTTGTTGAACAACTCCTTAAGTCTATCTTCAAAATTGGGGTCAATAAGTACGTTTTCCTCAAAACTGTCTCAGAGGTTCATGGACCCCGTTGGACCCCTTTTGAAAAGGGTTCGTTCCCTTACAATGGGTCCGCGACCTGTACAGTTTCAAACAGTTGTTTGTCTAAAATAACTAGAACTAACATCAACCCATGTAAAATAAGTACATAATCTATGTAAACCTTGTGTGAATATACTCTCCATTCAAAATGAATGTTTTCATAAACAACACGTGTCGTAGTTGTTCATCACTAGTCTTTCAACTATGCTCAATAGGAATTATGATCGATCCCTCACATCAAATTTGTGTGTTACATTGCATATAGGCATTAACTCGCAAATGTTACATAAACATTTTCTGAATCATTTTGAGTAATGAAACACGCTTTGTATGAGTCAAATTAAGTGGAAAACTTGATCATAGTTTCGTTTGGTAAAATTGGTCACTTAAGGTTTTCCAACTCTCTTCTTTATTTCACAAGAACAACCAAGGTAAGTAACCTTAATTTGAAAATTCTCAAAAGATACGCAATGGTGCATTCTTAAAAGGCTTTCTTCTACATAGACATTACTTTCTATACCTCTTTGCATACATCTTGCTCAAATTAACTCTTTCTTATTTGTGCCTCTATATGTTGCTTGGTTTCTTATTCAATCCTTATGCTTGATTAGGATTTTATGAAACATGATAGTTGAGTCACTCTAGGCTAATTACTAATGGTCAATGCAAATCAAATCCTTTCTTCACTTCATTAGGCAAATATAGGAATTGCATTTTGTCTACAATGAGAATGACTACTGGAGAACCTATTGCACTAGAAACTCAATTTGACCTAATGGTTGGATTGCTTCGAGGAGAAGTTGGGCTCGTGTATAATTCGTAAAAATGGTCGTGTTTAGCCTTAATTGAGCATCATTAGTGATAGTCTCATACTCATTCTCTAACTTAACTAAATGGGTTTTCCCAAATATGCCTAATGCTAGTTTACATGGATGAAATTTGTATCTCATTAAAAGTACTTACCAAATAAGCAGTAATTAGATATCCAAAGTAGCAATTGTTTGTTATGCAACATGCTTGTATGTCTTAATACTTATTTGCTAAAAACACATGCTTATTATAATGTCTTGTTCTTGTCGAAACAATGCCAATATAATACATCTTAGCTCGTCTAATTGATGCATGTTCTCAAATGCTAAAATGCCTACCTATTTTGTATGATTTTTTCATTTTAAGCTATGACGTCTCTTATGCATGTCTTATGTGTTACACTATGTTGGTTCAGTTCGTAGAAAACTAGTATGCCTATCACAATGTGCTTATAGATATCTTTTAGTCCCTTAACTTGGTGTGATTAAATGAGACTTACTTGATTATGAATATGGTACATACGTCATGATTCTTGAATTATTTTGTTCCTTCTTGTTTTCTAGTATCTCAACCTAGAAAATCATGGTAATACAAGTTATGTGCCTTTCCTATTCATTCATGCTTTCTTGCATTGTTCATCTAGGTACTAAGTACACATTCTTGTTTAAAATGATTAATAGTTATGACATTACTTGGGTGTTTGATACTATTTGATTAATTAACAAATGTGTAAACCTTTGAAAGACTTGTATGCTTGTATGATTCATGCCACTAAGTGTTAATGTTTAAACATGACTTGCATGATATGCTATTCTATCTTTTATATGATGTTTCATATGATCAACATGCTTTTTAATATGGATGCATCTATGTTTAAAAGCTCTTGTATTTTGTTAGCATTTCTCAAATCAATCGGTAGGATGGTATAGATGACACTTGCTCTAAAATGCTATGCTTTGAACATGATTTTCATAAATGGTTTGTCTTGCTTATGAGATACTATTTGCTATATGTGGATCTATATGTCTTCAAAGTATGTTTAGGCATGATTAGCATTTAGATGTTCTTCAATATTTTATTATAATGCCCCGAACTTAACGTCATTATTTTATCCTAGCTATGTACCTATTTTGAATTTCTAAGTATTGGTGAGTATCGTATGTTTGACGGTTTACGTTGAAACCGGTAATGTGTGGCTATAATTAATTGTTGTGACGATTGAAGAGTACTAATAGTGATCACGATGCCAATGGATGCCCAAATAGTATATTTTAGTATCGATTATTTCGATCTTTGAGATTTCTGAAATTTTTATTTCATTACGTATTAAGTCGAGTTGAAACCTTACTATTTCGTTTTGCGTGCGTTTAATTATTAAAACGATCGATTTAAAAACGAGATTTATATTTTTATGAAGCCGGAACGAAACCCGACTCTCGTAAATATTTTAAAAATTGACTAGTAGTCATTTCCCGCTTTTTAACTAGTGTTTTACACTTTAGTCCAAAAGAATGCCAATATTGTAATTTCTACCCTTCCTTCACCCTATAAAAGGCTCTAACAAACACACACATGCCATTAACCACCAAAAGTTTCATATCTCTTCCTTCTTTCTCACTTCTTGTCGTGACATCAAGCAAACAAAACACCCCTTGATCATTGAATTTTAGCTTGATCCATGAAAAACTAATAAAAGTCCCATGTTTGAAGTTCAATGGAGATCATTTTGGTATGATTTTTAATAACATGCATCATCTTTTATTTTTTAAAGATTTTTAGTGAAGAACAAGCGTGTTTGATCCATTTTTATGTCATATGAATGTGTTATTATTATTATATATTTGATTTTAATAGTTGAATGTGTGAATTTTGATTTGGATTTTGAAAGTAGGGATCATGCAAGTGAATCTAAGGTGTAAAACCCGCAGTAATATCAAGTTTGTGATTCGAGAACGAATTATTCTTTTAGAGGAGAAGAGTTGTAAAACCTAAAAATTTGACGTTTAATTTATTTTATCATTTTGAATATAACCTAAAGGAATAACTCACTTTTGAAAGAGTCACGTTGGAGTATAACCGAAATGTTAGCAATCAATGAATTATTATTCTTCTATTATTATTATCATTATTAAAAGGATAAGTACCAATGTAATTAATTCCATAAATATCAATAATCTTTATATGAAATAGAATACCCGTTTTTGTTAAATGTTGGTCAACAGTCGCTTTATATGTCCGGACTTATCGGCCCATAACGCATACTTATTAACTATTGATTCTAGCCATTTAGTATAAACCATTGGTATAAAAATTTATGCCATTATCAGTAAATGAATGGGAGAAAGAGACGGAAGTGTATGATATGAGTTTTGGCACCTCCAACATCAGCCACTTAAGATCACTTATCGCCACTCGATGTCGTGTGTCCGTACTTGGAGTTCCTGCTCACATTGAATATGATCGGTCTTGTTTGGTCTCATTCCTAGGAGGTTCGAATCGGTGTCTTGCTTTATGTTTCGATTATATTTCATCAAATTATAGTGTTCGAATTGATGTCCTTATTCGAATTCGTTTTTCGTCTATTTCCGTCTATGGATGCAATTAAATCATGAGGTATTCTATCTAAGTTATCTTCTATACATAGTTTCTTCATAATGCGATATCTCTAAAAATTTCTTTTATGAATCATAGACTTTTGTAACTTACATGCACTTATTTTCTTAAAACTTGTAGCTATTTGTATAAAACGTTTTTAATAAGGCATAGATTAGTCAATCAATTGTGTTTTGAAACAAATGGAAACTTTGCATGAAATGACGTTACATCAAAGGCTGCTTATTAAGCCACTGTTAGTTTTATCTACTATAGAAATGGTAGTAAGTCATGGTTTAGAAACGATAGAATAAATGCGACTTTCGTACACATATTAAAACAAGTTCGGAAAATAATTAAACAAATGTGTTTTTGATAAATACTGAAACTACATAATTGATCACATTTGTTTAGTTTAGAATACGTAAGTTTTATCTATAGTATGTTTCAATGCTTTTAGTAAATGGATAGTTTTGAAAATAATTATATATTAAGTACTAATAAGATGATTTAGAAATACCAAGTATAAAAACACAAGAACCATGAAATACATTAATCAAGAACAAATGAACGCACAACATTTAAGAAAGACACGATAGATCATGAACAAGTAATCAAGACCATGAACAAGTAACTTATAAATGATCAAACAACTCATTCACGTCCCTTATTTATGTAGTATCCGTGAAGTCGGAGTAGATCCTTCAGCTTTCATTCTTATTTCATTACTGGACACGAGGTACGGATTTCCCGTCCTTCAGTAAAGACTTTCTTCTATGCATGATTAGGATTCCCCGTCTGCAGCCAAATGTTTTCCCCAGTATATGTTTAAGCTTATCAGTAATCATGTTAATAACTAAATAAATTGCCTGAGCATTATATACAAGCATGACCAGTTTATGTACTAGTTACGGAGGTACCGTAACCATGGCACTAGAGGCACCGGTGTCGTGACTCACATGCAGGAGAGTGATATCCTGCATCGTCCCACTCAGTTCAGTTTGGCCATTTTATCAGTATTTTTAGTGGGGCGTATGGATGCATCCTAGGCTTATCAGTTTACGAGTTATCAGGGTGAATGTGGTGTGTGCTCTACATCCTTCACATTGGAGCTGATCCCTCCACCCAGCACAGTTATTTAGAGGTCACCCATCTACAGTTATTTAGAGGTCACCCCTCTACAGCATGACGAGGTCACCCCTCCAGTTATTCATGCACCGTTGTTACAGCACATGACCTATATAAGCTCTGGCAATTAAAATACAGTAAATACATGTTTTCAGATTTAATAGATAACAGTTCAGCTTTATTATTTATAAATCAGGCTTTACAGATTATACACAGATTTCTACTGCAACTTTACTTATCAGTTTTACAGCTTCAGTATTTTATCATCTGTTTCATTTCGGTAATTCCTTATCATGTTTTATATCCGTTCACTGAGCGTTATGCTCAGCCGTAGTTCCTTTTCATGTTCTAACGACATGTACACCAGGACGCTGTTAGGATTCTAAGAGCATGTGCATTGGGATGGAAGCTATCCAGACTTCTTACCTTATGTACTTACATTATTCTGCTTATTTGGACATTGTTTAGTCCTTTCCTTCAGTATTTTTACTTTTCATGTTTTGGGCTTATGTTTGGATTGCCGATGTTTGATTTCGGTATTTCCTTTATGGTCGGTTAATGTTTTAGGACATTTACCTTATGCTTTGATGACACGCCATAAATACACGTAACGGTCCACTTATCCAAGTGGGGTGTTACAATTATGGTATCAGAGCTATAGGTTCGACCTGTAGGCTAAAAAAACTTGACTTGTGACTAGTGGGTAGTCACCAAGAACTTCCTGTATATTGGCATTGTCATCTTTTATGCTTCTCATGCATTTATCAGTCAGTTTTTTTTCAGTTATCAGTCGGTTTTCTTAAAGTTTTTGACTAAGTAAAAGGTTGGTACGGGACTGGCCATATTTAGTCGCATGTGCTTTTCTGCGAATTTTGTTAAGTAAAAGTTTTTGACCCATAGGCGTTCACCCTTGCCCGTTCAGATTTTGTATTGGTAAACCGACCCATAGGCGTTTACCCTTACTCATGTCAGATTCATGTTTTCAGTCAAATATTACTTAGTGAACCAGCCATAAACGTTCACCATTGTTCAGGTCAAATTTCATGTTTTTCAGTCGAAGGTTGTTTTGTGAACCGATTCACAGTTGTTCACCTTTCTCATATCAAGACATTTTAGAAAATTTTGTCAAGTATGGATTGGACTACAACCATTCATATTTAGTCGCAGATTGTAAATTCTATACATGACAGTTCTCAGAAAATTTTGACAAGTATGAATCGAAACCAGAATCGCCCATACTTAGTCACATGTTTTGTTCCTTGAAATATGTGGATTGAACCATAGCCATCCACACCAGTTGATGTTAAACTTCAGTCGATTATCTTTTCATGTTCTTTATATTAGTCAAGTTTGTACTCTCAAGTGGATGTCGTTTTCATGCTGATTAAGTTCATGTCTCTTTATGAGGGTTACGTTTTCAACAAGGTGATGATGTTTTCATGCTAAGATACAGAAGAATTACAGTAAAATCCTATTTCATGATAAATCATGTTCTAGTCTTTATCAATCATGTCCTTATACTGAACATTGATGAAACTTCGTTTAAACCATACTTTCGAGCCCTTTATACAACCAACATTAAGTCTACGCAGGAATCACCTGGCTATCATGTTATTCAGTTCAGTTCAGTTTACTACCGTTTAAATCAATTTATTTCTTTGATCATGTCAGACAAGCGACACCAATATCGATCATTCCATAAAATTTCCACCAGTGCCATGTATAGTATTCCATATGCACCCCATGTATAGTGTCTCAGTTATACTTCATGTACATTATTTCATGTGTACTCCACGTACAGTGTCTCAGATATACTCCATGTGCAATATTCATTTTGTACTTTAGGTACAGTAGTCTAGGTGTACACCAGGTACCCTACTCCATGGATATTGCTAATCGATCCTCAATCATCTTAGGCGTTTCCACTTGTCGATATTCTACCAAGTGTTGATGCTGCTCGTGAGTTGAAGATTTTACCAGATGCTGATTTCACTAACACTTTGAAGACCTCACAAATGCTGATGTTGTTGATACTTTGGAGATTTCTCAAGATACTGATGCTGCTTATACTATGAAGACTCTGCAGAATAAGGACGAAAACTATAAATTTGAATTTTCTGACAAGAATAAAATTTCAACTATCAGACACTACTATTCCATTCCATACTTTTACCTTCTCAGCTAGATGTCACACTTCACTCAGCTAACCTTTCATTCAAAAGAGTGGGAACCGGAACCCAGCCGACCACTCAGCAGAGTAGTTGCATGAATCACGATCATGATAATGACCATCATTAATTGACAAGAAAAAAAAGTAGTGACAACCACCGTGCTTATAATTAATCAGTCAGTAACCATCGGAACTCCGAAACGGACGTGACCAGAATACAGAGGTCAGCAGTCTAACCGGGCCACCAACCCTAGCAGTTATCAGGAATTCTTAACATTATTCAGACTCATCCATTAAAATACATGTCCAGACAACAGTCAAGACACAGGTCTCAAGTATCATGTCGGAAGACACTGGTCAGGGCACCAGTCATGATATATGTCATACGAATATCTTTTCAGAGTACGAGTCAGATTCATAACACCAGTATGCCTCCTAAACCATGTCCTCAGAAATTCAGGGTACCCACCAAGGGGGTATACCCGTTCTATTATGCCACGCATAAATCAGATCATTAAAATTCAGTTATCACCACCAGAGTATTATTAAGGTTAGACATGCAGTCTTCAATCTGTGTGGTTTCAGATGAACATAATCAGTGAAAGTTGTCACGGTTACTTCACGTGATCATATGTCAGCTTTATCATAAATCAGGTAGTACCTACCTCCCAGCCAGAAAAGACTCAACAGTATCACCATATTTATTAAAGATTTATTTTTAGTTAACGACAAGATCCGTCTTACAAACTCCTGATTTGTTCATCATATTTCTGCCAGAGAAATCAGTACAAATTGTTTCAGCTTTACAGGCACGTGAATTATTATTTTATAGCTGTGAAGACTTCTAATCACCATTCACGATGCGACTTCTGAAATTTCCTTAAATTCATGATCAACAGTTTATCCCAATTTTCCAGATGTCATTCCAGAAGGTTTTTTAGAAATTCCTTCATAACCATGAGGCACTTGTCTCAAGAATTGAACCTGTTTTCAAAACTCTTTATTGCAAGGTTGCAGCTAAGTTAATAGATTTGCAACATTTTCTACAAGAATTACCAGAATGAGGCTTTATTCGCCCTGGCGCACCACCAGGAAGAGCACCGTTTCTGTCTATCGGGAAGAAGGTCGGTATCACAAGATCATGTATCGACCACTGAAATTTTTTACAAGATCACCATTCTGAATCGATGTTCATTCCGTAAATAGCAGGTCTATCTGACCTTCTACGATGTCTTAAATATTTTCTAGAACAATTCGCGACCATACCACCAGCCGTGGTGAGAGAAAGAACATGATGCTTTCCAGACTGTTTTTGCACATATTACAGCCTCTCAAAATTTTTGATTTTATACTTCTGAGCTCCCTAATGCTCCAGATATATTACGAAATTTATGAATAAAATTTTTCCATGACTCTCAGACAAAATCGTCAGTATATTCATTGATCACATTCTGATCTGCCAAATTCTAGAGAAGAACACGATAATCATCTCCTCTTAGTTGTACAGAATCTTCGATAGGAGAAGATTTTATATAAGCAGCTTCCCAGATATGAATTCCAGTTGAACGAGGTGGCATTTTTGGACCACCCTATTTCAGTAGAAGAAATTTCAGACAATCCTGCGAAGGTGAAGGCCATCACCTGATGGTCTCGACCGACTCTTGTGAACGAAGTACAAACTTTTCTAGAACCCAATTGACTGCTACTACAGAAATTGCTGACAGTTCTCACTAAAAATTCTTCCATAACTATTCAACTAGATTTCCACCAGAATGTACCAAAATTCCAGGCAGGATTTTGATAGAAACAGTATGACACGTTGAGGCAGATATGTTCATATCTAATGCCTGTCATTCCAGCAGGTTTTAGATAGAACGCCGTCATGCTAGCGAGTTATTACCACCAGTAGAAATTATGGACCAAAAGGAGACAAGAGTCCATGGAGATTGGTATCAGTTTACCACAGACTCAGGAAAAGTATGATACTATCTAAGTCATCGTCAACCATGTAATCAGCATGCGCGTTTCCTCTCATCCGAAAGGATTACACAGTAGCGGACCTGTAGAAAATCTAGAAGTAAATTGTACGAATTCAAGGTATTCCATCAACAATCTTGTCAGATAGAAATTAGCATTCGCGAATCGCGCTCACGTTCATGTTCACGATCACGTGTACGTCCGCATTCACGTTCACGTTTATTTTCACTTTCATGTCTACGTCTCTTTCACAGTGCGATGCTATTTCAGTTCATGTTTTGTGCTATCCCATAATTTATGCTCACGTTAGCGTTCATAACATTGTTCACGTTCAAGTTCGTGTGCCATCTCGCGATTCACGTTTCACAGTTTACTACCGAATACGGTTACAGAAGCTTAGGAACCAGACTCAAGTTTAGCACAACTTTTCCATACTCAGGCAGATGTTTCAGTCTCAGGCCGTATCGTCTGGCAATACTTTCCCAGTCAGCATACGTTCATGATATGTCTAGTATCACGTTCACAGTATGTTCCACAGATCACGTTCACGATATACTTCATGCTCATCGTTCCTCATATAATCGTGAACCACGTCACAATTGCTCACGTAACACGTTCACAATTATTCACGTAGTTCGTCCCTATATATATTTTCAACAGCTTGCCCAGAAATATAAATGTTATCTTTTCAGGATAAATTGTACGCACCTTTCATGTATACTACATGCTATAGCTTATTCATTCTATCAGATTCAAAAAATCCATCTTAAGTATGGAACCAGCAACCAGTCAGCATCATTAGGACAGGGTCATCAGGACCAAGATTTTTTTTATTATGTATAAACCCTTGAAGGAATCGTTCGAGTGGGAGGCCGCTCGAAACGGAGGAGTCCATCCGGACCTCTCATCCTTTTCCTTCAATAGATTCGGTTAAGTTATTTCAGACATGTTACGTTCCATGTCCTCTTCAGCCATGTCGTGCTCCATGATAACTTCAATCGTGTCGTGCTTATACCCTTCAGCAGCATTATGTTCTATTCGAGTCCGAATTATCCTTTCAGCTTACATGTCTTTTCAGCTTACGGGTCCTTTCAGTTCTTATAAACTACATCAGCTTATTACCTTTAATTCGAGGACGAATTTCTCCTTTTTAGAGGGGAAGAATTGTAAAACCCGCAGTAATATCAAGTTTGTGATTCGAGAACGAATTATTCTTTTAGAGGAGAAGAGTTGTAAAACCTAAAAATTTGACGTTTAATTTATTTTATCATTTTGAATATAACCTAAAGGAATAACTCACTTTTGAAAGAGTCACGTTGGAGTATAACCGAAATGTTAGCAATCAGTGAATTATTATTCTTCTATTATTATTATCATTATTAAAAGGATAAGTACCAATGTAATTAATTCCATAAATATCAATAATCTTTATATGAAATAGAATACCCGTTTTTGTTAAATGTTGGTCAACAGTCGTTTTATATGTCCGGACTTATCGGCCCATAACGCATACTTATTAACTATTGATTCTAGCCATTTAGTATAAACCATTGGTATAAAAATTTATGCCATTATCAGTAAATGAATGGGAGAAAGAGACGAAAGTGTATGATATGAGTTTTGGCACCTCCAACATCAGCCACTTAAGATCACTTATCGCCACTCGATGTCGTGTGTCCGTACTTGGAGTTCCTGCTCACATTGAATATAATCGGTCATGTTTGGTCTCATTCCTAGGAGGTTCGAATCGGTGTTTTGCTTTATGTTTCGATTATATTTCATCAAATTATAGTGTTCGAATTGATGTCCTTATTCGAATTCGTTTTTCGTCTATTTCCGTCTATGGATGCAATTAAATCATGAGGTATTCTATCTAAGTTATCTTCTATACATAGTTTCTTCATAATGCGAGATCTCTAAAAATTTCTTTTATGAATCATAGGCTTTTGTAACTTACATGAACTTATTTTCTTAAAACTTGTAGCTATTTGTATAAAACGTTTTTAATAAGGCATAGATTAGTCAATCAATTGTGTTTTGAAACAAATGGAAACTTTGCATGAACTGACGTTACATCAAAGGCTGCTTATTAAGCCACTGTTAGTTTTATCTACTATAGAAATGGTAGTAAGTCATGGTTTAGAAACGATAGAATAAATGCGACTTTCGTACACATATTAAAACAAGTTCGGAAAATAATTAAACAAATGTGTTTTTGATAAATACTGAAACTACATAATTGATCACATTGGTTTAGTTTAGAATACGTAAGTTTTATCTATAGTATGTTTCAATGCTTTTAGTAAATGGATAGTTTTGAAAATAATTATATATTAAGTACTAATAAGATGATTTAGAAATACCAAGTATAAAAACACAAGAACCATGAAATACATTAATCAAGAACAAATGAACGCACAACATTTAAGAAAGACACGATAGATCATGAACAAGTAATCAAGACCATGAACAAGTAACTTATAAATGATCAAACAACTCATTCACGTCCCTTATTTATGTAGTATCCGTGAAGTCGGAGTAGATCCTTCAGCTTTCATTCTTATTTCATTACTGGACACGAGGTATGGATTTCCCGTCCTTTAGTAAGGACTTTCTTTTATGCATGATTAGGATTCCCCGTCTGCAGCCAAATGTTTTTCCCAGTATATGTTTAAGCTTATCAGTAATCATGTTAATAACTAAATAAATTGCATGAGCATTATATACAAGCATGACCAGTTTATGTACTAGTTACGGAGGTACCGTAACCATGGCACTAGAGGCACCGGTGTCGTGACTCACATGCAGGAGAGTGATATCATGCATCGTCCCACTCAGTTTAGTTTGGCCATTTTATCAGTATTTTTAGTGGGGCGTATGGATGGATCCTAGGCTTATCAGTTTACAAGTTATCAGGGTGAATGTGGTGTGTGCTCTACATCCTTCACATTGGAGCTGATCCCTCCACCCAACACAGTTATTTAGAGGTCACCCCTCTACAGTTATTTAGAGGTCACCCCTCTACAGCATGACGAGGTCACCCCTCCAGTTATTCATGCACCGTTGTTACAGCACATGACCTATATAAGCTCTGGCAATTAAAATACAGTAAATGCATGTTTTCAGATTTAACAGGTAACAGTTCATCTTTATTATTTATAAATCAGGCTTTACAGATTATACACAGATTTCTGCTGCAACTTTACTTATCAGTTTTATAGCTTCAGTATTTTATCATCTGTTTCATTTCAGTAATTCCTTATCATGTTTTATATCCGTTTACTAAGCGTTATGCTCAGCTGTAGTTCCATTTCATGTTCTAACGGCAGGTACACCAAGACGCTGTTAGGATTCTAAGAGCATGTGCATTGGGATGGAAGCTATCCAGACTTCTTACCTTATGTACTTACATTATTCTGCTTATTTGGACATTGTTTAGTCCTTTCCTTCAGTATTTTTACTTTTCATGTTTTGGGCTTATGTTTGGATTGCCGATGTTTGATTTCGGTATTTCCTTTATGGTCAGTTAATGTTTTAGGACATTTACCTTATGCTTTGATGACACGTCATAAATACACGTAACGGTCCACTTATCCAAGTGGGGTGTTACATAAGGTGTTAGGAGATGTTAAGGATGATAGATATAGGTTATTTTAAGCGTTGGTGATGTTAAAGATGGGTCAAAATGGGTTTTGGTGTGATTTTTAAATAAGTGTTTTACATCAGTGAGTTTGAAGCAGATTTTCATGGGTATAAGTTTGAGAAACTGTTAGTATTATTGGATATAGTTATAGTAGTCATCGAGGCGCTCATTTTGATATAAGATAGAGCTTCTAACTCATAACGAGAAAGAAGTTACACTAGTTTGAATATCCGTGTACCGGGAGATGCGTATCGACACAATACGAAATTGTTGTCGATATTGGGTAAAATCTCAGGGACTATAAGTTGAGTTTTACAAATTTTCAAGGGCTGTTTTCAGGCTATAAACTTAGGGTTTCGAGTCTATTTTCAAAGTCAAGTGTCAGTTTTGTAAATGAGAATGTTAAAAAAAGTTAAAATGGTTTTACGAGTCAAGTGTGCAAAACAGACCGGTTTTTAAAGTCTAAAAATGTGTCGATCAGGTGGTTCTAAAATATAAATCATTGGATGAAATTTAAACTTAGTCTTGTAGAGATTATGAGTGAGTTTGTCACCAAGTTTCGTCGAAAACGGAGTTGTTTAAGTATGGGAAATCTGCGTGTACTTTTGGTAGGTACCGGCTGAGTACTAATGGAGAGGTACTTAACCTCGCGTCATAGTTTGAAGAGAGAGGCTAATCTATTAGCTTCTAAAATTCCTAAAAGATATAAGTCTTAAGTATGAGTGTATATTCTGAGATTGACGACCCGTGTTGGGTACTTGACCCGTGTTGATTTGGCATCTTGAGATGGATCAATATTGAAGGTACTAGTTTTGGAAAGCTAATATATATTGTGGGATTTAGAAGGGATCCACTTGCATTGGTTGACCATGTCTATGTACATACTATTTTGAGTCGTTGATTTTGTTATACTAAGTATGTTTTTAGATACTTAAGTATGTTGCTAAGTGTGCGCCTTATTTGTTAGGTGGCGGCTTTTGACGTGTGTATTTGGGGCATCTTCACTTCGGCGATCACTACTACTACTACTACTAACTTCGTGTATCATCTAAGGTGAGTCTATAGCCTCGCTTTTATATTATCTTGTAAATAATTTTTAACCCGCGAGGGGGAATACATGATGTTTTATAAATTTAACACAAGTTGTTTTCGGTATGCAGGACCCGAATGTGATGATAAATGCCTAAGTACCTTGTCTTATAAAGTCCCTGAATTTCATGAATTGTTAATTACCTTGCGAGGTAAACGCTAATACATATGACATATCTATTTGGTTTGACAGCCTTATCTTAGGGTGTGTATCCTTTTGATCACCTGGAAGGGATATTATGTATAAGAGGTCGTTGGTATATGACAATATTACCTGTTAGTAGGGGCGCCTTAAGTGACTCGGTTTGACGTGTTGGTTAACGTTTTGCATGAGCTTAAGGCATTTATCGATATATATATATGACTTGTATGTGTGACAAGCTTGAGATGATTAAAATTCTTGTGTTAAAATGATGGTTTGAAAAACCTATATACTTGCTCAACCATTGTGTTGACGATTTTAAGCATGTATTTCAGGTAATCAAGATGGATAGCAGCGGAGCATGCGAGGAGGGAGTTGGTGCTTACTTCTCTAAAGTTTTATATTATTATCCATCCTTTGAAATGAATAAATGACTTTTTAAGTCTTTGATGAATGTGATGTGCTGGTAACGGTTTTTGGGACTAAACGCTACTCTGATTTTATATATTGGGATGGGAAACTTTTTAGACAATGTTGTATAATATTTTAACGTCTCTTTTGAGGTCGTTTTCTAAGATTGTGTGTGATGTGCTATGAGTAGTGCCCAAATGTGGTATTCCGTTGCGTGGTAATTTGGGGGTGTTATATTTTCTTTAACTTTGTTGAGTATGGAAATGTATGCATGTGTGTCAAAGCCTAACGACAAAATCATTTTACAATAAAGTGTTTTACGTGTCTTTGTCTTTGTCTTGCTACATATGATTCTTAGTCTTGATGCTATCTTGATAAGTGGGGTTTTTTATTAAATGTTTGTTGTCATATGATTTCCACCTCATTGACATCTTTGTCACCAACTTGTTTGCCTAATAGGTTTATGACAAATCATCTATTATCTCATCTTGTCTTAATGCTTATTTCCCATTACCTAAATCTCTTTATGGCTAATAGAGTAAAAAATATGTTTTAAAGGATTCTCACCTTACATGAATGATGCTATCTTGGTATATGGTAATCTTGTTGATAAATTTGTTGTCATCTTAGTACATCTTTTATGACTATCCTACTTGCTTTATAGGTTTATAACAAATCACTTGTTATCACTCTATAATAGTCATATCTTTTTTCTTAAATACCATTGTTAGTAAAAACGATATTTTGACTAACATCAACATTCCCAACACGTTGATGTATCCCCCACCTTTCTAGCATGACACTAAGTTAAGTTGTGACATCTTTTCACCTTTATGCCTAATATGTGAGTCTTTCTATTCGTGTGCCTACTTGAGAACATATTGTGTTCATATGTGCCTACTTCTGTCACTTCTATCAATTTGCATGCATCTCTAGGCACATATTTCTTGAGAAAAATTGTTGTACTGTCAAGAAATGTTTGCTTGTATCATGTGATAGCTAACTTGTTTCAATTTGTGTAGGACGATAAATCGAATTATCAAGTTTAAATTTATCTTGTTCATATCGTATGTTCACTCTTACCACCTCTCATACCTTCTAAATCTTAAAACCAACCTTTCTAATGTCTACACATGCGGAGTCGGACCCCTCCACAGAAGGGTCCGTGGTCTACTGGAGAAATTCTCCAAGTCAAAACCAACAGCCAAACACTCCAAAAATCATACTACCACTAACATTTTATGCGAAAACGACCATAACCTTCATTGTATCATCTCTACAAACCCCACTTGGCAAAAACCAACCCTCGAGGTCGTGTCCAATCTATCTCCAAAATTCTTTTTCCATAAAAATCAAAAGTCATTGAAGCTCTTCTTCACATCTTCAACATCAGCTCACATGTTAAGGACTTGCCTTCTCTTTCTTCCTGCCTATCACCAAATTCCGCCTCCAATCTAAATTTCATCATATCCAACACTTCAAGTGTTCTCATCAAATATTTGAGTCTTACAAATCATTGAGTGATTCACAAGGTCATCTTTTCAAACAAAATAACCATCAAACTCTCCAAAATATCCACAACCCAACACACTTTCTTGTGATATCAAAAGCTAAATGAATTTGCATGATGAAATGCGTCGTATTCCCAAATACATCCTTTCAAACCATGAACATATACCCAACCTATTCTCATTCTCATCTTAGCAATCATAAGGCCTTGCCACCTCGAATAATGGCTCAATTACCTTAGTCTCTACCACCTCTAGTAAAAATCAATGCTCTTATACACCCACTATCTTAGTAACACCTTCGTTATGAGATATCGGGCTGCATTTCTCTCGCTTTCCTATCTGTCTCAGAAGGTCGCGGACCCTATCGGACCCCTCCCAAAAATGGTACGTGATCCATTGTGTATCTTTTCCTCTTTATTTTTCAAATTGTAGACATTGCAATTCCATTCTTGTACCAATGCTCCACATACTTTGCATAATAGCATTCCACAAACATCTTCTTCCTTTCACCACCTCATATGGACCAACCATGATACCTTATTTACAACACTCACTCTCTAGTGTTATTCCATCTCGTTCTTGGCAACGTTTCCTCAAAGAACTTGATCAACTCCGTGCACTTACCAACATGGTTCAAATGCATAAAGCCTAAACCATCTATGAGTCTTCCACTTTCTCATCAGTAGGAGTCAAGTCATTAGGATCACGTGATCTCCTGTAAACCTTTCTAAATTTTCTACTCATGTTTTCATCTCTTCCTCTCAAAGTTCACTTACGTGCTTCAAACACTCTTTCACCAATATAACCATTCATTCATACTTATAAATCTATTTCTTTCCTTTAAATCTTTCTTAAATCCACTTATTCTTTCTCTCATTACCATCATAATCCAAGTCTGTCAAATCTTTAGGAATCATCTCCATTACTTTCATACCTAAAGCTTCTGTGTCTGTGGCAAACTTTGTTGCCTTATCAAACTTATTCACTCTCCACCACTCAAATCATATTGATTATAAAATTTCATCTTTGATGTCATACCTCTTTGTATATCTTTATAAACTATCATTTCACCTTCCTTACTTTCTTAACAACTTAATTATTTCATCAGAAATATTAAAGTAATTTACGAACTGCAATTGTCATTCTTTCTCATATGCTTCTTCTTCCTTGTTAGAAAAGTTTCCACATAAAACTTTCCATCTTCAAGTGTTTCGAATGTCGTTGTCAACCTCTTTCCTTCACCACACAATTTACCTACCTTTATGTCATCATCTTTCTTGTCCTCTAATGTTTGTAAACATTAAAATACCACTCAAATCTTTGAAATTTTAACTTCTATATCACAACCAAAAGGATCTTCTACACATTTCTCTCTATTCAATTCTTGTCATTTTATGTGCAAATGACACTTTAATCTTCCTTATCATTACCCTTTTTATACCTCAAGACAATGTGCTGTTGTGATGTGATATAATGTGACTTGCATGTTATGTGATATTGTTTTTGGTGTTATCCCATGCTTAGTAACCTTGGGTAATAATTTGGTATTGGTGCTATTTCATGTTTAGTGATCTTGGATAGTGTATAATATTTGGTTGCTCATGCTTAGTGATCTTGAGTAGTGCATTTTGATAACCCTTGCTTAGTGATCTTGGGTTGTGTTGATGCATTTTTATGCATGAAACTGGTAGCGTGTGGCACGTTCAGTCCACAGTCTTCTCAAAATCTTACTTATATTTATATGTACCTGTATACTAACGCTGTTTTGTAGCACATCTCTAACCTATTTTTTAGCTCGTCGCCACTTCCTACTTTATTGGTGCTTTATACAAGGGGGGGGGAGATTTCGATTTATCTTTGTTGAGAAAATTGTATACAACATCTTCGTCACAATATCAAATATATGTTAATCATTCTCTTGTAGGGTCACTATCATACACACCTTGTTGTGTAACACATGAATTTTGCATTAACCAGTTCTATCTTATAGGTTAATCTTGGCACCCTCTATCAAAGGAGTGCATATTTCATGCATTCATAGAGTTCATGGATGAACTATATTTTGAATTATTTACATTCACTCATCACTTGACGCCTCGAACAAGGGCGTGCAACCGTCAAGGAGGAGCATGCACTAGTTCATCATCACTACTTCTTTGTGGTTTTACACCTACTTTATTTATCATCTAACCTGGATACATGTTACACACACATTTTTTTACTTTTACATCAATTTTCTTTCTCATCTAACCTTGATGCAGTGAGCACATCTCCTTGTGCCGCTTTTTTCTTTCTTATCTAACTTTAATGCAGTTTAAGTCACTTAATTTGTTTTTTTTTTAACCGTGATTTCCGACAACCATTTGTGTTAAGTCTTAAACAACCATTGCATTAATCCATTTTATTTCTTCTATAACCTTGATGCAGGTTACGCACATCTCCTCGTGCCTCTATTTTCTTTCTCATCTAACTTTGATGCAGGATATGTCTCTTAATTTGATACATGGATACGTTGGTGATCATGGATTAATGGGGAGAACTTGCACATTCTTCTACTTATTTTTTTGAGTCTTAAAACAACCATTGCATCAATCTATTTTCTATCTATCTATCTCTTTCTATCTATATCTTCCTAACCTTGCATCAATCTATTTCTCTCACTATCATCTTTATTTTTAGGCTCTACCACTCATTCTATATATCTCTTTCTAACCTTTGTTTTGTAGGTTTTGACAATCCATGTATTCCCAGGTTCTCCTATTCAGGAAAAGTATTAACGAAGGGGGAGTATATAAAAATCATTTTCTATCTAGATTTTTAATTTTTAAGTTCTCTAAATTCGAAATCTCTCTCTAAAATAATTCTTCTTTCATCCTCACCTTTTTGTTTCGACAAAAGGGGGAGAAGAGTGTAAACGAAGACGGTAACCGGTAACTTTTACACTTTACTATCTATTACGTTTACATTGTTTATCATCATTAGAAAGGGAGAGATTGTTAAATATTATGATATTTAATCTAGTCATCCTTGGTTGTTTTGTTGATGACAAACATGTAACTTGTAATACATAACGTAACATGTATAAGTTACTTACAATTATATTTTGTCTCAACATACTACTACAAGTATTTTTCTAAACTCATATACTTTTGTATAATGTTATAAACACATAAAAAGCACCTGTGCACTCTCCTAAAATCTGATATTAGAAGTCAACTAGAAGATAATAATGACTTTGAGTGTAAGCTTGGATAGGAGATTGAGTATTTATGGCAAAACAAAAGTCAGACCCCACGGACCCTGGCGGACCCTTGCGTAAAGGGTCTGACGGGTTCCATGACTATCTGGTCTTTTTCATATATATATACAAGCTAAATCTAAGCTTAGAACTCACCCCTTTGGGTCACATTCTCTCTATGCTTCTCTATCCGAACTTCTATCACACATATATACTTGTTCATCTCTTTATCTAGTGTCTTTCTTTGTAGATATGAAGATCACTTAGGTCGTATGCAATACTTCCAAGATAAAGCTTCATCTCAACACCATGTCTAAAATCTATCTTCTCCGATCTCTCTCTCTCAAGAAACCTCTCCAAGCTTTGATCCTTCAAGGCTTAACTTTGCATGAATGTGTTAAGTGTTACCTACACAATCATCATTGTTGTGTCTATACTTCTATTCTTGTGTAATAATGTAGTTGGTGTTGTGAACCACAAAGTACGTAGTATGAAGTGAGTTGTTGTACCCATGTGAAAGAACACGACATCCTAGCTTAGGTGTCAGTAAATATTGTAGGCAGTGTAAAAGGGTGTTGGTCCTATCCTTTGTGCAAGGACCCGGTGTGTAACTTAGTACCAGATAGGTGTAAGCGATATAGAAGGGACTTGTTGTACCCGTGTGAAATAACACGACATCATAGCTTAGGTGTCGGAAATAATTGTAAGCTAAGTGGAAGGTTTCTCCACCGGTGTAAAGGAGATTCTTGATTAGTGAAGTCGAACTCTCGAGTAGGTGACTCGGGGAGTGGTTGTAGGGCGAGGAAGGAGTCCTTATAGCCGAACCACTATTAATCATTATGTCGGTTCGCATTTACTTTTCCTCGTCACTTTATCCTTATACTTACATTGCTTGTGTGTGTTGTGATCTCTCAATGTGCTACTTGATTTATATCGTCTTTGACTATAAACGTACTCCTCTCACACTATGTCACCATCATCAATGGACATTTGATACTAAAAATTTTAAAAGAAAACTATTCAACCCCCCTCCCCCCTTCTAGTTTTCTACAAATTCCATAATACTTTTTACTCAATTCTGAACAATCTTTGGTTAGTTTCTTACCAGATCAAGTACACACTCATTGCAAGACACAACCTCCTAATATGTTATTAATAGAGTTACCACAATACATATTAAAGAATGTTTCCACAATTTCATTCCACCCTATTCTCACAATACTAACTCCAGCCATCTTTTTTTGCTTTTGACCAAAACTATTTTGCATTCTCACATTGAAGGAATACATGTTGGTGAGAATCCATATCCTTCTTACACATAGGACACATCACCATATCGTTAGAGCCTCATCCCTTTATTTTATCTTGAGTAACTAGCTTACTAAGAACAATAAAAAATTGAGTGTTTTGGAATATATTGAGAAAACTATGTCACTTTATACCATTCAACTTCTTCATTTCTAGTACACATGTTAAAATAGGTTTGCATAGTGAAAATTTCCTCTATTGTCCTTCAAAAATTCTTCCAAACAATAATATGATCCTTTTCACTAAAAGTAATATTTTGGTGCAGGGTTAGAACATGAAGTTTTATAATCCATTCCTCTAGCCACATATACTAGCCATTAACCATGATTTCATTAACCATATAAGTAAATTCTGCAAAATACCAACACTACTCCAGTTATCATATATCACAGATGCTTTTTCCCCATTTCTAAATTTCATTTTGTTAAATTCCTCACATCATCTCTAATTTAAGGATGCTCTTCCATCCTGTACAGTCATAAGTTTCTTCTTTAACAACCCAGACCCTTTTTCGTTTGAGTTTAAAAGTACTTATCCACTTCAGTCAAAGTGAGTTTTTGCAATTTACAAAAAGTGTTTAGTGATCGTAGTTTTATTTCAAACACCCAATCCTCTAAGCCCAAATCACCCTGACTTTTAGGCATGTGGATGTTCTTTCAAGCAATGTTTTCTTTCATATTAGTCAACTCACCTTGGTTTTACATAAAATCTTTAAGATTTTTGTTGATATATTTAATGATTCTCTTTGGCAAAAGAAACACAGTAGCCTAGTAAGCATCAACTGAATCAAGAACACATGCTATTATATTAGTTGGAGCCTACCAACATAAGATAAGAATTTATTCTTCCAGGTAAGAACTATTCTTGATTTTGTCAATCAGACTTTTGCAAGTACTAACAATGATATTTTTATAGGTAAGTGGGATACCCAAATCTCTAATAGGAAAATGGTCCATTTTGAATGGAACATTGTCCAAGATATATTGATTATCTTCAGAATTCATACTTCTAAAAATGATAATAATCTTAGTGTTGTTTGGGAGGAGACCAGGTAATGATCCAAACTCTTCAATAGCTTCCATTAGAGTATTCACTTAGCAAGCATCACCATGAAAAACATCAAAAGGTCATCAACAAAACACCCCTAGGCCAATTTCATTTGATTGCACCTAAGATGATACTTAAACTCCTTATTCTTCTCCACTTTAACTTGGACTATAAGGGACATAATTCCCTTGACTAAAATGAAAAGATATGAACCATTTAACCCTTTTATAATAGCCATAACTCTCCCCATTAACACAAAACAAGAACGAAGTAGTAGATTCAGATAACATGATCTACTGCACCATCTTCTTGTGGAATCCAAATCCTTTAAAATAGCTTTATAAATATCTATTTAGTTGTATCATATACTTTTTCGATTTTAATTTTCATGGCCACCTTATTAGGTCTTTTTCCTGTCTCTGTCTCTATAGTTTTATTGAAGAACTTGAAGTCTTTATCTCACATTTAAGAAAGTAACACAAATAAAAAGTAAAGAACTTATGGTAACTTTGGTCTTTTCATTTTACCTAATTAAGTTTTATTTATTCTAAACTTGTTTGACTTATTAATGATCAAACCTGTAAAATGTATCATTAGTATAAAAAGACCTAACATATATTACCTATTAGGACCAGGGGCGGAGCGAGAGCATAAAATCAACAAGTGCACAAAATATTCAATACGAATATTTATATAACACATAATTTGGGATCGGGTTTATTTTAAAAAATCAGGATTTTTAACACATACATACACTATGCGACAAAATTCCACTCGGTTCCCCGTGCACCCAAATTACCCCTAAGTCCGCCCATGACTATGGTTGAATTTCAGTTGTTCTAGTTCTAAACATATGTTTAACAGAAGGAGAAAAAAAATAAACAACAAGCATGACCCGTTGGTAAAAGAACTCCTTTCATAAAGATAATCTCTTTGAAACTAATGAGTCCGCAATGTTATGAAGAAACCCAGGTTAACAAATATGAATTGGCACTTTGGAAACAACATACAAGAAGTTCAATCACGTTATTTTATAGTTTTTTAGAATTGAAACTTCACACTAGCCAAAGGAAAAAGATTACACCTAAGTATCTTTCTCACACTTTTTTTAAAAGTATCACTAATAATGTTAAAAATTGACACTAGCTAAGTTTCTAAGTACCAAACAAATATCGTTTCTTTTCGTCACTATAACTTCATCACTAATTCACTTAGAGACTAAACTAAAATCTATCTGGGATTAGTAACAATAATGTTGCCACTTTCCAGCCAGAGTGACAACTTCTTTACTATCACCAATGATAAGTATTCCCTTTTTCCTTTACAAGAAGACCAAAATGTCGATTAACGATGAAATAATTGTTCACCCGATGGGTAAAATTAGGGGTGAAAGTTTTTGACATGACACGATAAGTGACATGAACTCGCTATTGGGTTAAACATGTTTGAGTTGAGAGTAAACAGGTTTGTGTCAAAAAAAGGTCAACTCATATAACCCTTTTAAAAAATGAGTCATGTTTAGGTTGATATCTTTTTTAATGTAATTACAAACGTATGTGACCGGCTCATGATGCCACTGTTGAAATTTTAAACCCCTTAACCATATTAACATATTAATCTATCGCTAGTACGCAACAAAATAACAACAAGATCACACATAGTCATATAATTAACATAAATTTAATGTGATCCTTTTAGCAAATCATCCTATTACGAACAATTAAGGAACCCTTCAAGACCAAAGTATGATCTATGTATGAGTACACACATAATACGCTCTTAGCAATAGAGTATGCTAATACTAGTAATGTTTAGCCCTTGAATCACCAAAAACCTTGAACCAAATCAACAAAAGAAACTTAGATGGTTTCTTGTTTCTTCGATCGAGCAAACGCAACCAAACACCTCTTAGGGTTTCGATCCGATCGAAGAGATGGAGAAGAGATTATAAAGGGTATTCAATTATCAAGCATTATCAATAATGAATGACCCTAAATCCTTTATATAGACATGTAAACTTGACTTGCACGTTAAGTCTTCACAATTTTACTTTTAGTCCTTTAGGTTTAAACACTAAAAAATATATTATAATATATTCATTATTACGAATTACACGTGTGTCTCCATAAGCTCAAAACATTTCCGAACATGTCTTATTCATATGGACATATACCTTCAAGTTACATATGCTTGTTTTCCTATGGACCGGCCTGGATGAACTATGTACGTATTCATTTGCTTCTTTTTTAACGACACCACATTTATAATTCGACTTTCGAGTTAAATCATTCAAACAGTCAGATCTTTGGCCTCATACCACTAGATTAGAGCCATAAAGAGAAAACCTCTCCTAAGCTTAAGAAGAAACTCAATTGATCAATTGTGTTACTACAGTTGTTTTATTCATTTAGTTCTTTGTATTGTTATTTGTATCGAAAGGTAAAATTCAATACATATATTTACATATTGTTGGAGTTAGTGCCGAGACTAGTTAACATATACGATTAGTATGAGGTACCTAAGTGTGGTATCTGTGTAAGTCGACTAAGGTTGGGCTCGGGCTTTCTTAATCGGCCTATGTGTGTAACCGACCCCCCCCCCACCCTATATAAGGAGGTGAGGGGTGATGCACAAGATACATTCGCATCTTTATTCTTTCTTATTGTAATTGATCATTAATCAATAAAAGTTAATCATTCGGTTACCTTTGTAGCGTCGTTCGTCTGGGTCTTGGCTATTGTAACTCTGCGATATTCTGTAAGGGTTCTAGGTTCCGCAAGTCGATCTTCAGGTTTGTTGGTGTCGATTCCAACAAGTGGTATCAGAGCCGCGGGTATTGTGGTCTTGTAGATCGGTGCTAGATCAAGAAGGTATCGTGGAAGAAAAGGGTTTCGAGGTTTCATCGGAGTAACTTTTCTTGAGTTGCAGGTTTTGAACGGAGAAGACGAATGATAGTGGGTGTTTGGACGTGAATAAAAGGAAATTAAAACAAATTGTGATTGGTTTGTTTTGGTGGTAGTCATGTGTCCTAATTTAGAGATTTTGCATATGTGTACTCAATCGTTCTCGGTATCTAATCGAATTGATCACGGTTTATGGTAGAATTATTGGTGTTGGTCACTAAAAAGGGGAGCTTGATTATCTAAGTCTACAAATAACATAAACGTAAAAACTATTAAAAATAAAGAAGAATTTCTAACCTCGATTGCTTATCCATAGTGAATGTTGCACTGTAGATTAAAGTGAAAATAACTAAAGGTAATTATCTATTTTAAAATAAAGTGAAAATGTAAACGTCGTTCAGTAAAAAATATAAAAGCTTTAAAAGTAAAACTAAAAATTAAGACTTAAAAGATAAATGATGAAAAATTAAACTTTAAAAGTAAATTTGAAACTTAAAACTTTATAAAAATGTAAACTTTGTAAAAACGTAAACTTGAAAATAACTAGGACAAAACTCTTTTGAAAATAAACTAAGTAAAAATTGGCGGGAAAAATTAAGTTTGAAAAAAAGTCGGGAAACCAAAATTGAACATAAGTCGGGAAATGAAAATTGCACTTAATCCGGAATCCTCAATCAAGACCTAATCCGGAATGTATCTTTTGGACACAATCCGGAATCCAGGGCTTCAAACAAGTCGGAATGTGGAATAATGCACATAATCCGGAATGCAGCTCCTAGACTTAATCCGAAATCCAAGTCTCCCAACTAGTTCGGAATGCCAATCCAATATTTAATTCGGAATATGTGAATACGAGACCCAATCCGGAATGTATACTCCGGACCTAATCCAGAATACGTGTTTCAAAGGTAATCCGGGATAACTATCCTCAACGTAAGTCGAAATGTGGAGTCCTTCACCTAGTTCGGAATGCACATGTTTGTAGGTAATTCGGAATCTAAGTTCCGGGTGTAATCCGGAATCCACAAGTTTTAAAAAATCCGGAATACATTTGTTACATCTAATTCGGAATGCACGTTACACATGTAATTCGGGAAATTGAGTTCACACACAAGTCGGAATGAAGGGGTCTAGCATATAGTTCAGAATAAAAGGGTTTTGAGAATCCGAACTTAACCAAAATAAGCAAAACTCAAATAAGCACTTACCAAAACATAAACCAAATCAATTTTTAGAAAAAGCTAATAAGACACAATTTAAAAACTTTTAAAAACACTAAATCATCAAAATATTTAAAATCACTTTTTATAAAAATATTAAACTACCAAAATCAACTTATTTAAAAACTAAAAAACATAAATATTAAGCAATAAGCACAATAATCTTAAAACCTCAAACACACCAACTCAATAAGCACAATCCAATAAGCAAATCACTCACATAATCAACGAAATTAAACCAACTACATGATTAATAAAGCAAAGTAAGAGATTAAGATTAAGAAAGGTAGAATGAGAATTAACTAAAAACTTGATTAGATTAAAAGTTAAGATCCAAAATTACAAGATTAAGATGAAGGTTTAATAAGCTTGAAAGAAAAGCTAGAGAGAGAAAAATAAACACACACTAATTACCTACTAAAATAAAAATAAAGACTAATTAACTAACACCCTCCTAATGAAGGATTAGGAGGGTATATATAGGAGAAGGGGAGGGTCTTGTGTCTTCTCTCTTTCTTCTTGTCTTCTCGACTTTTAAATAACTCGTCTTTCTCGAATTTGTCTCGGGATTAGTCGAATGATAACTTGAACTCGTCTTCTAATTTTCTTCTTTTAGTAGACTTGGTTCTTCGACTTCGTTAAACTTCCGTCTTTAGACTTTTTCTTCGATAAATCTTCCGAATAGGCCTTTGACTTCCGTTCTTCTTGCACTTTTGATCTTTTGACTTCGTCTTTTGTCTTTTTCTTCGATAAAAGCCCGTGAAAGCCCGTGCTTTCTTCCTTTTTCATATTTTTGTCCTAAAACACAATAAAAACACAAACCACGCATAATTCCGCCTTTTACGACATTAAATACATGTTTTGGTCTTGTTATTATTAGAAATAAGTGGTAAAAGGATAAGTGTTTTCACACTTATTAAATCCCCTACACTTGACCATTGCAATGCCCTCATGCAATTCATTAATTTCAAAGCACGGTTTACATTTTTCATTATAATTAACCTACCTTGGCCTTTATTAAATACTAAACACTAAAGAAACTAACAAGATAGAAATATATACAAAATGCTTGAAGGAAGAACAAGTAAAGAGATAGAAAACTTACATTAGGGCTTTGGTTGTCATGAATGTTTATCACCCTCAAGTTTCACGTTCCCCAAACCAAGCTTATAAACGAGATCATTGTAATTATAAGTTAGCAAACTAATACAAACTCATGTGGCCCAATTATTCACTTAGACTCCCTTATTCCTAGGTGTATCTCTTATATTTTATTATTGTCTTGAATAATCACGAGGATGCATTGTTGACTTATTTCGATAGTTTATTTAGGCTGAAAATAAAGTAGGACGATTTAATCAATAGTTAGCTAAAGGACAAAATCTTTTAAAACTGCTTCTCGGGAGCTCTTAAAGTTCATATCTTGGAATAACTCGCTTCACGATTTGAGACCTTTCTCGGACCGATATTTGGTAGCGACTTCATACTTCGAATCTTGAGAGACATTCTTGAAATTATGGTCTTCTCTTCATAATAGGAATTTCTTCACTTGAAGTTTCTGAGAGATTCTTCATACTTGGACCACGACTTCTTCATTTTTCTCCAATCTTTATTTTGGATTTTAATATACAACTAGCCGCCTCCTTTTAAGACTTGGATCTATTTATCCTCATACCTTGCTAGGGTCTTTTCGGATAGAATTCCCAATGATCTTTTGGGGAGTATTTGTTTTTCGTCGTGTGTCTTGATCCTTCATATTGATTTTTGATAAATGATTCTTCACGTCACTTTGGATCTTTAGCCCTCATGCCTTGTTAGGGCCTTTCCGGACTCGCCAATCTTCGCATCCCGCTTCAATAAGTTATGCCTTGGCTATGAACTCTAATTAATAGCGAGCAACTTTTAAACGTTCTTGGGCTAGAAGCTAAGTAACTTTTCAAATCGTACGACCTTACTTATTGCAATTAAATTTATTAACAAGCGATGGGAGAAAAATCTCATAATTAACTCACATAAATTCATGAAAGAATACCAAACTTATAATTGAATCTATTATCTCTCGTTCTCCATAATTTAAAATCTCAAGGAATGAGACTCGTGAATGCTTAGCCAATTAAATCAAAGTTTTGGGTTTTCGAGTCATCTATAGGATCTTGCATCTTCTTAGACTTTTTCAAGTTTAGAATTTGCATTTTAAAGTTCCCTTGATAAACGACTATCTAGGATCAATTATAGGAACTTGCGAAAAGTTCTTGTTCTTAACCCGTAAGAGTTAAGACTTTCGCGTTTTAAAGTTCCCTATATAAAAGCCTAGCAAAACTTGACTTAAACACGTTGAGGATACTAGCTAGAGTAAACTTAGATAAGTAAACTCGGGTTGAGTCAAAAGATTCATGACGTTGAAAAATTAAAACCACTTTATTTAAAATTTATTCTAGCAAAGAAAGTAAATAACGATAATATAGGAAAATACTACTATACTATTAGGCCAAAATAGATTAAATTTTTTTTTTTGAAAAATGTCGAAAAATCAAATTTTCCTGTTAAATGAGGACAAATTCATGGAAAAGCCCCTTAACTTTCATAGAAGTCCCCCTACACTTGATATAAAAATTGTCCTCAATGTTTAAGCATGTGGGAGTAAACTCCCCTACACTTAGGACATTGTGAACGTTGTTTAAATCTTGCTAAGGAAGAGACAACTATAGTGATTTCAATGTCAACATATAGGATATGAAATATTGAATCACGGCAGTTTAGGATAGAACCGGGAAGACGGGTACACGGGATCACGAGTCGTCAAATATCATCAAAAGTGCTCTTTGAAGCTTTAATCCCTGCACATCATAAGAAACAAGACAACAAACACCTATGTAGCTCCCCCTACACTTATTATGAAAATGGGTAAAAGGGCTAGATCAACGGGTTGCCTCTCGAGAAGCGCTTGTTTTTGTTAACCGAGTCACGAGCCTGACTCGACCCTAAACTAATTCAAGGGAAACGTGGTGAGGGATGGAATCATCTCATGAGAGATGTCCTCACCAAAGTATAACTTAACACTCTGGCCATTCACTTTAAAATTAGGCTCATTTGGGTGAGAAAGCTCAATGGTGCCATAAGGGAAGACTTTGGCAATGGTGAATAGACCAGACCAACGACTCTTAAGCTTGCCTGAAAAGATTTTCAACCGAGAGTTGAAGAGTAAAACTTGATCACCTATGTGAAACTCTCGGTTCTTAATCCTAGAATCATGAATGAGCTTGGTTTTCTCCTTGTAGATCAATGAATTCTCATAAGCCTCATTCCTCAGTTCATTAAGTTCATTGAGTTGGATCTTCCTAAGATCACCGGCTTTGTTGATATCAAAATTAGCCTACTTCAAGGCCCAATAAGCCTTATGTTCCAACTCAATAGGGAGGTGGCATGCCTTCCCGTACACAAGACGATATGGAGTGCAACCAATAGGTGTCTTATATGCGATACGAAAAGCCCACAAAGCATCATCTAACTTATCGGCCCAAGAGGCACGATGCCCTCCCACACTTCGCTCTAATATTCTCTTAAGTCTAAGGTTAGAGATCTCGGCTTGACCATTATTTTGTGGATGATACGCGGTGGAAAGACGATGATTGACACCATACTTAGCCATGACTCGAGCAAATTGATCATTGCAAAAATGAGTCCCGCGATCACTAATGATAGCACGAGGAACACCGAATCGAGCAAATAGTTGTTTCAAAAGTTCACAACCACCCTCGCATCGTTCGTAGGCAAAGCCTTTGCTTCAACCCATTTAGATACGTAGTCAATGGCTACGAGGATGTACTTGTTCCCTTTGGATGATGGAAATGGCCGCATAAAGTCGATGCCCCATACGTCAAAGATTTCACATTCTTGGATGAAATTTTGAGGCATCTCATATTTATGTGTGATCTTGCCTTGTCTTTGGCAAGCATCACAATGCTTAACCATTTCATGAGTGTCATGATAAATGGTGGGCCAATAAAATCCGGAGTCGAAAACTTTATTCGCGGTATAATTGGGACCAAAGTGACCACCGGTTGGTCCTTTATGACAAGCTTCCAAGATTTGTAAAGATGTGGCCCCGTCAACACATCGACGAAGGATCAAGTCAGCACATTGTTTGAAGAGATAAGGGTCGTCCCAATAGTAAGTTTTCACATCTTTGAAGAATTTCTTCTTTTGTTGGGACGATAACCCTTCGATGAGAATTCCACCTGCCAAGTAGTTTGCAAAGTCCGCAAACCATGGGTTTTCATCAATATTGGAGTTAATAGTCATCAAGGCCTCAAGGGGAAAAGATTCATTAATCTCTTGATTTGGGAGCTCCCCTTGATAAGCATCCTCGAGTCTACTAAGATGATCCACGGCTAGGTTTTCCGCTCCCTTTTTATCACGAATTTCAATTTTGAATTCTTGAAGGAGTAAGACCCAACGAAGAAGTCTTGGTTTGGAATCTTGTTTTGTTAACAAGTACTTCAACACGGAATGATCGATGTACACAATGGTGGTGGAAAGGACAAGATAGGGGCGAAATTTTTCAAAAGCATATATAACAGCTAAAAGCTCTTTTTCGGTTGTAGTGTAATGCAATTGAGCCCTCGTCATTGTCTTGCTAGCATAATGGATTGGTTGGAAGTGTTTGTTCAATCTTTGTCCCAAAACCGCTCCAATAGCAAAGTCGCTAGCATCACACATTAATTCAAAAGGTAACTCCCAATTAGGGGTAACTAAGACCGGTGCCTTAGTTAATATATCATTAAGAAGATTGAAAGATTCGATACACTCTTTAGAAAAGATAAAAGGAGTATCTTTTTCCAAGAGATGGGTCATCGGGTGAGCTATCTTAGAGAAATCTTGGATGAAACGACGGTAAAATCCCGCATGACCTAAAAAACTTCTAACTCCTTTGACGGTGGTAGGTGGAGGCAACTTAGCAATAACGTCAACTTTAGCACGGTCGACTTCGATACCGGCTTTGGAAATTTTGTGACCTAGAACAATACCTTCTTTTACCATGAAATGGCATTTTTACAAATTAAGAACGAGACGAGTGTCTTCACACCGTTTAAGCATACGTTCTAAATTGGCAAGGCAAGAAGAGAAATAATCACCATAGACCGAGAAATCATCCATAAAGACTTCCATAGTGTGTTCAACCATGTCATGAAATATAGCCATCATACAACTTTGGAAAGTCCCAGGAGCATTGCATAAGCCGAAAGGCATTCTTTTTTAAGCAAATGTTCCATAAGGACAAGTGAATGTGGTTTTCTCTTGGTCTTTTGGATCGATGGGAATTTGAAAATACCCGGAGAAACCGTCTAAGAAGCAATAATAGTCATTACCCGCTAAACGCTCGAGAATTTGATCCATGAAAAGAAGAGGAAAATGATCCTTGCGAGTGGCATCATTGAGCTTGCGATAGTCTATGAAAACTCGCCAACCCGTGACAAGTCGAGTAGGAATCAACTCGTTGTTTTCATTGGGAACAACGGTTATTCCGCCTTTCTTAGGCACACAATGGACGGGACTAACCCATGGCGAATCCAAAATAGGGTAAATCATTCCGGCATCTAGAAGTTTGAGAACTTATTTCTTGATGACGTCATGAGTTTTTGGATTAACCCTTATTTGGCTTTGGATTGCGGGTTTAAAGTCATCTTCCATGAGAATCTTATAAGTACAAAAGTTAGGATCAATTCCGCGGATGTCGGAAATTTTCCAAGCAATTTATTTCTTATGAATTTTTTAGCACATCGATAAGTCGAGATTTTTCATCCTCTTGTAAGTCCTTAGGAATGATGACGGGTAACTTCTTATTGTCTTCAAGGAAAACGTATTCGAGATGAGACGGTAAATCCTTAATCTCTAAATCCGGAGGATTGTCGATGGAAGGCGTAGTCAAATTCGGATCATCGTTTGTGATTTCCATAGGAGAAGGTGGAGAAATATGGTCCTCACTGAGAAGTTTCTCAATGGTACGAATGTCTTCATCCCAATCGGAGGGAGAATCGTCATATTGTAAGTCCACATCCCATAAAGTTGCTTCAAATTCTTTCAAAAGGAAGTCACTTTCTCCAGATGGAGTCAGTGAGGGAGCAATAAAGGCAACCGTCTTAACAATGGATAGAGAAGAAAAACCACTTTTACAAGCGTCTTTGAAATGCTCTTCACAAGCCTCATCAAGTACTTCAATGAAATTAACGCTCTCGTATTCATAAGATTGCTTAGAAAGCTTACCCATGTTGAAGACGATTTTGTCGTCACCAACTCTCATGATTAATTCGCTCGCGGCTACATCAATGAGAGTGCGACCGGTCCTCAAGAATGGACGTCCAACGATTAATGTAACACGGGGATCCATCTCGTAGTCAACGACAACAAAATCCGTCGGAAAGGTGAATTTGTCGACACCGACGAAGACATTTTCGGCTATCCCCACCGGATAAGCAACCGTACGGTTAGCTAATTCCAATGTCATTCGTGTGGGGACTAGCTCGAGTAGAGATAATTGTTTCCAAACACTTAATGGAATTAAGTTGATACTAGCACCTAGATCGTCTAGGGCCATACAATTCTCTACCCGGGGAAAGTTGCAAGGAATGAGAAAGCGACCCGGATCACAAAGTTTGGTTGGTAATTTCCTTAAGAGAACCGCGAAGCAATTCTCATTAAGTTGGGTTTGAGCGATATCAAGGAGTTTTTCCTTATCACTGAGAAGATCTTTGAACATTTTAGCATATTTAGGCATGTGAGCGAGAGCCTCAGCAAAGGAGATGTTGAAATTCAATTGTTTAAACATTTTAAGAAAGTTAGAAACTTGAATATCATCCTTGTTCTTCAAATTCTCTTTCCTCAACCTTGAGGGATAAAGTATATCGGGTTGAGAAGAAGGCTTTGTAATGGAAGTCTCACTCACATCCTTGGGTGGTAGAGGGGTAGAAATAGAAGGTGGAGGAATTGGTGAAGGGGGATCGGTATCCGTTGTCACAATCACCAGTGTAGGTGTAGGAATCTCGGGTTCCTTATAACCTTTTCCACTTCGGGTGGTGATTGCTTTCATCTCCCTCTTGGATTAGCAACGGTGTTACTCGGAAGAGAACCCGAACCAGAGGGTTGACTACTTGGGAAGAAACTAGCCATCATATCCGTTAAGTCATTCGTTTGACTACTTAAAGAGTTTAGCATGTCATTCCTAAGCATGGCTCATAGATCATTCCCTTGTTTTGCCATGTCCCCTTTCAAGTTGATGATTTGACTCTGAATATTCTTCACCAGCGCGTCATTAGTCCTCATGTATGTTTCAACCTCTTGATTGTATGCCGTTGGTTGGTTGGAATGGGGAACTTGGTAAGCGGGTGGTTGATAAGTGGTTTGTTGATAAACTTGATTATTTCCTTGAGTTGGATATGGGACTCTTTAGGTTTGATATTGATTAGGAGCTCGAGTTTGGTTTTGATTGTTGCGATTGAAGTTGTTTTGGTTTTAAGTAGGAAAACCGGGTGGTGAAAGGAAATTGTTTGAACGATAACTTAGCAAATTTCGGTCACCTTGAGAACGAGCTTGATAGCCTCCCGTGGAAAAGTTACCGTTAGTCGCATACACGTTTTCCGGATTGTCATGAGTAGAAGGACAATCGATGTATGAATGAGAACCCCCGTAAATCTCACAAGAAGGTGTTATAGCTTTGACTTGTTGAAATTGGTTCATAGCCATGGTTAAGAAATTTTTGTTCATCTCGACTATTTGGCGGGTAAGTTCGGTTATCTCGGGGTTTGATGAAGTAGAAGAAACATTGGTCCTCGAGTTATTTATTGAAGATGCAGATGAATCCCAATTTTTGTGGTGAGTGGTCATGTTCTCTATAAGCTCTCTACACTCCTCAGGTCTTCTCTTCATACATGTACCACCGACGGCAGCATTAATCGTATCACGATCACGAAAAGTTAAACCATTGTAGAAAGTATCAATCAAAGTGACGGGGAGCATATTATGATTTGGACAACGATCGATCAAGACATTATAACGTTCCCAAGCATCGAAAAGTGACTCATCAGGTTCTTGAGTGAAACCACTGATTTGATTGCGAAGACTAGTGACCATGGATGGTGGAAAGTAGCGCGACAAAATTTTTTGAGTCATTTCGTCCCATGTATGAATTAAGTTTTTGGGAAGACGATCAAACCATTTTTCCGCATGGTGGGATAAAGTATGTGGAAAAAGGTGAAGGCGAAGAAAATCCATGGAAACACCGGGCAATTTCATGCTTTGAGTGACGGTTATGAATTTATCGAGGTGTTTGTTGGCATCATCATCCGGTAATCCGCGAAATGGACAAGCGTTTTAAACTTGCTCGATCATGTGATGCTTCAACGAAAATTCAGGAGCCGTGATTTTCATCGGCGCAATCGATCCTCCACGTTCGTTCATAGTTGGTTGACAAAGCTCCTCCATCGTGCGAAGGTCGGGTGGAGGGACATGGTTGTTGTTTTTGTTATTATTCAAATTGGGGTGAGGTGGGATGTTATCATTATTATGCACACCGGCCATATCTAAGTCTCTAAGAGTCTCGGGCTCAGAATAAGACGTAGATCGAGTACGCATACTCTAAAATGAAATACAATATTTTTGATTTTTTAGCTTTTTTATTCTTTGGATTTTTGAAAATTTTATGTTTTTTAGGATTTTTGAAATTTTTGTGCTTGAAAATAACGTTCCCAAAAGAACGGATCCCAAAATCCAATTTTTCTCACTAAAACCCGTTAATCTTTACGAAAAGAGCCGGCAGTGGCGCCATTTAATTTAGAGATTTTGCATATGTGTACTCAATCGTTCTCGGTATCTAATCGAATTGATCATGATTTAGGGTGGAATTATTGGTGTTGGTGATACACTCATTTTGTATGGGTTCAATTTTAATCTCACAGTCCTCTCGAATTGATCTTGGCCTTAAGTGGAATGATTGTTCTTGGTTACTAAATAAAAGAGTTTGGTTTCCTAATACACTAAATGTTAAAAGTACTTAAAGTGAAAACTTAAATCAAAGACAATTACTTAAATGACAATTTATAAAAAAACTTGAACTTAAAACTAAGATGAAAACTGAAATTAAAGTTTAAAATAACAGTTAAAATATAAACAGTAAAACAGTAGAACAGTAACACTAAAGAAAAATTGATTCGGAACTTTTTAACCTTGATTCGGAACTTTCACTCATCCGGAACTTGGCTTCATCCGGAACTTAAAACTCATTCGGAACTATAGACTCATGCGGAACTTTGTTCATCCAGAACTTAGTGCTCATTCGGAAGTTTCTAGTTCATTCGGAACTTAATGATTCATTCGGAACTTTTTACTTCATTCGGAACTTTAGACTCATCCGGAACTTTTTAGAAATAAACTCATTCGGAACTTTTTAGAAATGAACTCATTCGGAACTTACTGTTCATCCGGAACTTTTGCTTCGTTCGGAAGTCTGGGGACTCAAGAACAGTCGTTTACCCGAAGAACAAGGAAAATCAGTTTTAATCCAAAAATCACCAAAATTTTAACCAAATCTTAAATAAGACTAAACACAAAGCATCTACTAGCCATAAACTACAAATCCCATTAACAAAAACACAAATCCCAACAACTTTTGAAGATCAAACTCAATAAAATAAGAACTTAAGAACTTGAAGATAAAGATGATGATGAACAAGATGAAATGGAAAGATTAAACAAAGAACTTGTATTGAATGATTAATGTTTTAACAAGATCAAACAAAGATTAAAATTACAAGATTAGAAAAACAAAGATTAAAATTACAAGATTAGAAAAACAAAGATTAAAATCACCAATCACCCTAGTGGTGATGGTGATGAAACGAACAAGAAGGGAGAAAAAAGGGGAGGAGAGGAAAACTAAAACTAACTCCTGGATGTGTGTGAGGGGATCCTTTATATAGGCTTGTCTTTTGGTTGGTGAGTGGGCTTTCTCCCGTTCTTCTTGTCTTCTCGTCTTTTCAGAAAAGTTGACGTTTTCGATTCTGATTCGGGATTTGTCGTCGATTAAATTCAACTCGTCTTTTAATTTCTTCGTTTAATATACTTGAGTTTCTTCGACTTATATAAATCTTCCATCTTTGGTCCTTTTCTTCGATAAATCTTCGAATAGGCCCAGTGACTTCAAATCTTTTGCATCTCTTGGACAATAGACTTTATCTTGAGTCTTTTTCTTCAATAAATCCCGTGCAATCCCATGTTTTCTCCAATATCCATCCGGTTGGCTCTGAAAACACAATAAACACAAAAACCACGCATAATTCCAAACAAATGATATTAAATACGTGTTTTGGTCTCGTTTTAGCCAGAATTAAGTGGTAAAAGGATGGGTGTTTATACACCTATCAAATCCCCTACACTTAACCATTGCCATGCCCTCATGCAATGCTTAGTGATAAAGCAATTTTACACTTTTCTCATAATTAATCAACCTTGGCCTTATTAAAATACTACTTAACAAAAATTAAAGTACTAATATAAATTAAACTTTAAAGGAAACAAAAGAATGGAAATAACTTGCAAAGAGATCAATGACTTACATTAGGGCTTTGGTGTTGTGAAGATTTATCACCCTCAAGTTTCACGTTCCCCAAACTAAGCTTAAAAACGAGATCATTGTTATTATAAGTTAGAAATTCAAACACTTACACACATGGCTTAATTATATGCTTAAACTCCCTTATTCCTAGGTGTATCTCTTATATTTTATTTTTGTCTTAGAATGATCATGAAGATGCATTTTTGGACTTATTTTGATAGTTTATTTAAGCTGAAAGCAAAGTAGGACGATTTGATCAATAGTTAGCTAAAGGACAAAATCTCTTAAAACTGCTTCTCGGGATATCAAAAAGTTCATATATTGGCATAACTTGGTTCACGATTTGAGACCTTTCTCGGGCCGATATTTGGCATGTACTTCATACTTCATATCTTGAGAGACGTGCTTGAGATAATGGTCTTCTCATCGTAATAGAGTTTCTTCACTTGGAGACTTTTGAGGGGTACTCCAACTTTGTTGACCACGACTTCATGATTATTTCTTCAATCTCTAATTGGGATTTTGAGATACAACGATCCGCCTCCTTTTCGGACTTGGATCTATTTATCCTCATACCTTGTTAGGGTCTTTTCGGATAGACTTCTCCATGATCTTTATGGGAGTTGATTGCTTTTCGTCGTGAACCTTGATCCTTCATATTGACTTTAGGAATAATGCTTTTCACATCACTTTGGATCTTTAGCAATAATATGGAATCCTCATGCCTTGTTAGGGCCTTTTCAGACTCGCCAATCTTCGCGCCCCGCTTCATAAGTTATGCCTTGGCTATGAACTCTTATCATTACCGAGCAACTTTTAAACGATCTTGGGCTAGAAGCTAAGTAACTTTTCAAATCGTACGACCTTACTTATTGCAGATAAATTATTAGCAAGTGATGGGAGAATAGGCAAATAATTACACCAAGTGAGCCTGTGCAAGAATACCGACTTATAATTGACTCTATCATTTCTCGTCCTCCACAATTTAAAATCTCAAGTAATGAGACTCGTGGACACTTAGCCTAATAAACCAATTAAGGTCTACATGGTTAAGGATACTAGCTAGAATAAACTTGGATAAGTCTATTCGGGTTGAGTCAAAATAAACGCAACGGGCCTAATATGTCAAAGATTTCTAAACTAGCTAAACCACTTTATTAAAATTTGACTTTATTGCTGGATATATACATATGAAAGCAACGATAAAAAATTAAAAATTACGACTAAATGGCCAAAGTTAATAAAAAAATTTGAAAAATGTTGAAAAATATGATTTTCCGGTTAAATGAAGGCATTTTCATGGAAAAGTCCACTTAAAACTTCGATATAAGTCCCCCCTACACTTAAGATAAACATTGTCCTTAATGTTTAAGCATGTGGAAAAGTCTCCCCTACACTTATGACATTGTGCACGTTGGTTAACTCAAGTTAAGGAAGAGACGACTAAAGTGATCAATTTCAAATGTGAGTATGAAGAAAATTGAATCACGATAGTTTGAGAGAAAGAATCGGATTTCGGATAACACGGGAGCACGGTTCTTTAAAGTTTTCAAGAGTGCACTTATCCCTGTAATCACATCACCACACAAAGACAAACACCCATACAGGTCCCCCTACACTTAGGAGGTTAAAACATAAAAGGATAGATACTCGGGCTGCCTCCCGAGGAGCGCTTGTTTTTGATAACCGAGTCACGAGCCTGACTCGACCCAAAATTAGTTCATGGGGTACGTGGTGAGGGATGGAATCACCTCCTGAGAGGTGTCCTCACCAAAGTACAACTTCACTCGTTGGCCATTCACTTTAAAATTAGGTCCATTAGGTTGAGCGAGCTCGAGAGTACCATATGGAAAAATTTGGGCAATGGTGAATGGGCCGGACCAACGAGATTTGAGCTTTCCCGAGAAGATTTTCGACCGAGAGTTAAAAAGTAAGACTTTGTCTCCAACATGGAACTCTCGTTTCTTGATCTTGGAGTCGTGAATGAGCTTAGTTCTTTCCTTATAGATCAAAGAATTTTCATAAGCCTCATTCCGAAGTTCATTCAGCTCATTGAGTTAGATCTTGCGTAGGTCACCGGCTTTGTTAATATCAAAATTAGCCCACTTCAAGGCCCAGTAAGCCTTGTGCTCCAATTCAATAGGGAGGTGGCTCGCTTTCCCGTACACAAGACGATAAGGCGTACAGCCGATCGGGGTCTTGTAAGCAGTACGGAAAGCCCACAAAGCATCATCAAGTTTATCAGCCCATGAGGCACGATGCTCTCCCACGGTTCTTTCCAGAATTCGCTTAAGTCCTCGGTTGGATATTTCGGCCTGGCCATTAGTTTGTGGGTGGTAGGCTGTGGAAAGACGATGATTTACACCGTACTTAGCCATGACTCTAGCAAATTGGTCATTGTAGAAATGAGTCCCACGATCACTAATAATGGCACGAGGCACACCGAATCTAGCGAAAAGAGCTTTCAAAAAGTTACAAACCACCCTTGCGTCATTAGTGGGTAAAGCTTTGGCTTCAACCCATTTGGAGACGTAATCAACGGCTACAAGGATGTATTTGTTTCCTTTAGGAGAAGGGAATGGCCCCATAAAGTCGATACCCCAAACATCAAAGATTTCACACTCTTGAATGAAATTCTGAGGCATCTCGTCTTTATGTGTGATGTTGCCTTGTTTTTGGCAAACATCACATCGTTTAACCAAATCGTGAGCGTAACGATATATGGAGGGCCAATAAAATCCCAAATCAAACACTTTTTTGGCGGTGTAGTTGGGACCAAAATGACCACCGGTGGGTCCTTTGTGGCAAGCATCAAGGATTTCTGACGCTGCCGGTCCATCAACACATCGGCGAATAATCAGGTCGGCACATTGTTTGAATAGGTAAGGATCGTCCCAAAAGTAAGTCTTAATGTCGGTGAAGAAAATTTTCTTTTGTTGGGATGTCAATCCTTCCTTGAGAATTCCACCCGCCAAGTAGTTTGCAAAGTCCGCAAACCACGGGGTTTCATTCGGCTTCGAGTTTATAGACATTAAGGTCTCCAAGGGAAAAGAATCATTGATTTCTTTGTTCGGATGATCCCCTTGTTAAGGATCCTCAAGTCTGCTGAGATGATCCGCGACTAGGTTTTCAGCTCCTTTTTTATCACGAATTTCGATTTTAAATTCCTGGAGCAGCAAAACCCAGCGAAGAAGTCTTGGTTTGGAATCTTGCTTTGTCAACAAGTACTTCAGCGCGGAATGATCGGTATACACAATGGTGGTAGAAAGGACAAGATAGGGGCGAAATTTTTCAAAGGCATAGACAACAGCTAAAAGCTCTTTTTCGGTTGTCGTATAATGCAATTGTGCCCCTGTCATTGTCTTGCTAGCGTAATGGATCGGTTGGAAGTGTTTGTTCACTCTTTGTCCAAGAACCGCTCCAATAGCAAAATCGCTAGCATCGCACATCAACTCAAAGGGAAGCTCCCAATTAGGGGTAACCAAGACGGGTGCCTTAGTTAGCTTATCCTTAAACGAGTTGAAGGCTTTAAGACACTCTTTGGAAAAGATAAAAGGTGTATCTTTTTCCAAGAGGTGGGTCATCGGGCGAGCGATTTGATAATCGACGGTAGAAGCCCGCATGACCCAGGAAACTTCTCACACCCTTCACGGTTGAAGGTGGAGGTAACTTTGCGATAACATCGACTTTAGCACGGTCTACTTCAAGACCGGCTTTCGAGATCTTATGTCCAAGGACGATGCCTTCTTTACCATAAAATGGCATTTTTCCCAATTCAGAACAAGGCGAGTGTCTTCGCACCGCTTAAGCATATGTTCCAAATTGGCAAGGCAAGAAGAGAAGGAATCCCCGAAGACCGAGAAATCATCCATGAAGACTTCCATGGTTTGTTCAACCATGTCATGGAAGATAGCTAACATGCACCTTTGGAAAGTCCCGGGCGCATTACATAGGCCAAAAGGCATTCTTTTGTAAGCAAATGTGCCATAGGGACAAGTGAATGTAGTCTTCTCTTGATCTTGGGGATCGATGGGTATTTGGAAATAACCCGAGAAACCATCAAGAAAGAAGTAATATTCATTACCCGCTAAACGTTCAAGCATTTGGTCCATAAAAGGTAGAGGGAAATGATCCTTTCTCGTGGCATCATTGAGTTTGCGGTAGTCTATACAAACTCTCCACCTAGTAACGAGACGAGTGGAAATCAACTCGTTGTGTTCATTGGACACAACGGTTATTCCGCCCTTTTTGGGCACACAATGGATTGGACTAACCCATGGTGAATCCGAAATAGGGTAAATCATACCCGCATCAAGAAGTTTGATAACCTCTGTTTTGATGACTTCATGGATTTTTGGATTCACCCTTCGTTGGCTTTGAATTGCGGGCTTAAAGTCGTCCTCCATGAGAATTTTGTGTGTGCAGAAGTGAGGATCAATTCCACGAATATCTGAAATCTTCCAAGTAATAGCCTTCGTATGATCTTTCAACACGGTGACAAGTCGGGCTTTCTCTTCATCCTTCAAATCCTTAGCAATGATGACTGGCAACTTCTTCTCTTCTTCAAGGAATACATACTCAAGATGGGGCGGCAACTCCTTAAGTTCTAGATCCGGAGGATTGTTGACGGGAGGCGTATTTGAAGTTGGAGTATCGATAGCAATGACCGTGGGAGATAGAGGAGAAGGATTGTCTTCTTTGAGAAGGTTTGCAATGAAGCTGAGATCTTCATCCCAATTGGTAGTAGAATCGTCATTGTCTAAATGCACATCTCCCATGGTGGCTTCCAAATCTTTCCAAAGGAAATCACTTTCTCCAAATAGAGATAGCGATGAGTCGATAGAGGAAACGGTCTCAACATTGGGAAGAGAGGTAGGAATACTTTTACAAGCATCTTTGAAGTGTTCTTCACAAGCCTCATCAAGAACGTCAATACAATTAACACTCTCGTAAGAATAAGGTTGTTTAGAAAGCTTTCCCATGTTGAAGACTACTTTATCGTCACCCACTCTCATGATAAGCTCACCGGCTTCAACATCAATGAGAGTGCGACCGGTCCTCAAGAATGGACGACCAACAATTAGTGGCACACGGGGGTCCATCTCGTAGTCGACGACAACGAAATCAGTAGGGAAGGTGAATTTGTCGACTCCTACAATGACGTCTTCGGCTATCCCCACTGGATAAGCAACCGTACGGTTAGCTAATTCCAAAGTCATTTTGGTGGGGACTAGCTCTGGGAGAGATAATTGCTTCCAAACACTTAGAGGCATGAGATTAATACTGGCACCTAGATCGGCTAGGGCCATGCAATTCTCTACTCCTGGGAAATTGCAAGGGATAAGAAAACGACCCGGATCACCAAGCTTAGTTGGCAATTTCCTTAAGAGCACTGCAGAGCAATTCTCATTAAGTTGGGTGTTGGCGATATCGAGGAGCTTTTCCTTGTCGCTCAGAACATCTTTAAATATTTTCGTGTACTTGGGCATGTGAGCGAGAGCCTCAGCGAAGGAGATGTTGAAATTCAATTGTTTGAACATTTTAAGGAAGTTCGAAACCTGAATGTCATCCTTGCTTTTGAGCTTCTCTTTCCTCAACCTAGATGGATAAGGTATATTGGAAGAAGAGGAAGGCTTTGGAAGAATAGGATCACTCACATCCTTGGGTGGTGGAGGGGTAGAAGGAAGAGGTGGAGAAATTGGGGAAGGAGAAGGATGAGGAATAGGAGCAGGTGACTCGTTCTCCTTAGTCACAACCACCGGTGGAGGTATAGGAAGCTCGGGTTCCTTGGTACCTTTGCCACTTCGAGTGGTGATTGCTTTCATCTCCCCTCTTGGATTCGCAACGGTGTTACTCGGAAGAGTACCCGAAGAAGAGGGTTAATTACCTTGGAAGAAACCAGCCATCATGTTCCTCAAGTCATTAGTTTGGCTATCCAACGTGTTTCTCATGTCGGCTCTCAAATCGTTTCCTTGCTTGACCAAGTCTGCTTTCAAGTTTCACACTTCCTGTTGGAGATTTTCCACGATCACATCATTGGTCCTCATGTAGGTTTCAACCTCTTGGTGTAATGCAGTGGTGGTTTGGTTGGGAGGAGCATTGTATGCGGGTGGTTGATAAGCAGGTTGTTGGTAAACTTGGTTGTTACGTTGAGGTGGTTGTTGCTGCTTGTGAGGTGGGATGTATGGTTGTCTAGGTTGTTGTTGATGTTGAGTAGGGCGGTTGAGGTTTTGTTGTTGGTTTGGGTTGGTAGGAGGAAAACCGGGTGGTGAGAGGTAGTTGTTGGAACGGTAGCTAAGCAAATTATGGTCACCTTGAGGTCTAGCTTGATAGACGGGTTGAGGATAGGTGCCATATGCCGCATTCACATTTTCAGCAGGGTATTCTTGGGTGGCGGTACAATTGGTGTAAGAGTGAGGACCACCGCATATCTCACAAGGTTGGCTGACAGCGTTAACTTGAGCGTTTTTAGCGTTGTTGCTGTTGTTGTTGCTGACGGTGTGGGTGACAAGCGATTCAAGAAGCGTAGTGATTTTGTCCAATCGCTTGTCGCTGTCACTTGTGCTAGCACTAGCGACATTGGTCCGAACACTCTTGGTTTGAACACGAGATTTATTCTCAATGATGTCCCAAGCAGCATTGGAAGTCTTAGCCGATAGATTACCCCCCCGAGGCACTGTTCAGTGAATCTTGGTCACTCATGCTTAAACCATTGTAAAAAGTATTAATTTGATGTACATTGGTAAAACCATGTTGTGGGCATTTTCTTAAAAGATCTTTAAACGATCCCAAGATTCACTGAACGACTCATCGTACTTTTGTTCAAAATTTATGATTTCATTCCGCAATGCGGTAGTACGAGAGGGTGGAAAAAAGTAATTGATAAACTTTGTTTCCAAATCCGTCCACGAGAGAATACTCTGTGGCGGTTCTTTAGCAAGCCAATGCCGGGCTTGTCCCTCTAAAGAAAAGGGAAAAAGTTGTAACCTTATAACCTCTTGTGAAACACCATTGAACTTGACCGTGTTGGTGAGTTGCAAGAATCTCTTGATATGGTCATGTGGGTCATCAATGGTACGTCCCAAGAATGGTTGAGCAGAGACCATCTGGATAAAGCCTGATTTTAGCTCAAAGTTGTTGGCGGCAATTGGAGGTATGACAATTGGATCAGTGTTGCCGTCTACATGAGCTTGCAGCAGTTCAATCATCGATCGATTATCCGGAAGGGGCTCATTGTTGTTGTTATTCATGTTGTTGAAAGGCGGGTTGTTGTTGTTATTATTGTTGTTCGGAGGTGGTACACCGGCCATGTCTAAGTGATCGAGAGGCTCGGGCTCTTGATATGACGTGGATCGAGTGCGCATACACCTGCAAAAGAGCGAACAAAGAAAAGCAAAGCAAAAATATTTTTGGTTTTTATGTTTTTTAATTTTTTTGTATTTTTGAAAATTTTATATTTTTTAGGATGTTTTTGAAAATTTTTGATGAAAAAGTAACGTTCACGGGGAACGGATCCCAAAATCCAAGTTCTCACAAAAAACTTTTGATCTTAACGAGAAGAGCCGACAGCGGCACCATTTGATACACTCATTTTGTATGGGTTCAATTTTAATCTCACAGTCCTCTCGAATTGATCTTGGCCTTAAGTGGAATGATTGTTCTTGGTTACTAAATAAAAGGGTTTGGTTTCCTAATACACTAAATGTTAAAAGTACTTAAAGTGAAAACTTAAATCAAAGATAATTACTTAAATGACAATTTATAAAAAACTTGAACTTAAAACTAAGATGAAAACTGAAATTAAAGTTTAAAATAACAGTTAAAATATAAACAGTAAAACAGTAGAACGGTAACACTAAAGAAAAATTGATTCGGAACTTTTTAACCTTGATTCGGAACTTTCACTCATCCGGAACTTGGCTTCATCCGGAACTTAAAACTCATTCGGAACTATAGACTCGTGCGGAACTTTGTTCATCCGGAACTTAGTGCTCATTCGGAAGTTTCTAGTTCATTCGGAACTTAATGATTCATTCGGAACTTTTTACTTCATTCGGAACTTTAGACTCATCCGGAACTTTTTAGAAATAAACTCATTCGGAACTTTTTAGAAATGAACTCATTCGGAACTTACTGTTCATCCGGAACTTTTGCTTCGTTCGGAAGTCTGGGGACTCAAGAACAGTCGTTTACCCGAAGAACAAGGAAAATCAGTTTTAATCCAAAAATCACCAAATTTTTAACCAAATCTTAAATAAGACTAAACACAAAGCATCTACTAGCCATAAACTACAAATCCCATTAACAAAAACACAAATCCCAACAACTTTTGAAGATCAAACTCAATAAAATAAGAACTTAAGAACTTGAAGATAAAGATGATGATGAACAAGATGAAATGGAAAGATTAAACAAAGAACTTGTATTGAATGATTAATGTTTTAACAAGATGAAACAAAGATTAAAATTACAAGATTAGAAAAACAAAGATTAAAATCACCAATCACCCTAGTGGTGATGGTGATGAAACGAACAAGAAGGGAGAAAAAAGGGGAGGAGAGGAAAACTAAAACTAACTCCTGGATGTGTGTGAGGGGATCCTTTATATAGGCTTGTCTTTTGGTTGGTGAGTGGGCTTTCTCCCGTTCTTCTTGTCTTCTCGTCTTTTCAGAAAAGTTGACGTTTTCGATTCTGATTCGGGATTTGTCGTCGATTAAATTCAACTCGTCTTTTAATTTCTTCGTTTAATAGACTTGAGTTTCTTCGACTTATATAAATCTTCCATCTTTGGTCCTTTTCTTCGATAAATCTTCGAATAGGCCCAGTGACTTCAAATCTTTTGCATCTCCTGGACAATAGACTTTATCTTGAGTCTTTTTCTTCAATAAATCCCGTGCAATCCCATGTTTTCTCCAATATCCATCCGGTTGGCTCTGAAAACACAATAAACACAAAAACCACGCATAATTCCAAACAAATGATATTAAATACGTGTTTTGGTCTCGTTTTAGCCAGAATTAAGTGGTAAAAGGATGGGTGTTTATACACCTATCAGTTGGTCACTAAAAAGGGGGAGCTTGATTATCTAAGTCTACAAATAACATAAACGTAAAAACTATTAAAAATAAAGAAGAATTTCTAACCTCGATTGCTTATCCAGGGTGAATGCTGCACAGTAGATTAAAGTGAAAATAACTAAAGGTAATTATCTATTTTAAAATAAAGTGAAAATGTAAACGCAATTGAGTAAGAAATATAAAAGCTTTAAAAGTTAAACTGAAAATTAAGACTTAAAAGATAAATGATGATAAATTAAAACTTTAAAAGTAAATTTGAAACTTAAAACTTTATAAAAATGTAAACTTTGTAAAAACGTAAACTTTTAAATAACTAGGACAAAACTATTTTGAAAATAAACTAAGTAAAAATTGGCGAGAAAAATTAAGTTTGAAAATAAGTCGGGAAACCAAAATTGAACATAAGTCGGGAAATGAAAATTGCACTTAATCCGGAATCCTCAATCAAGACCTAATCCAGAATGTATCTTTTGGACACAATCCGGAAACCAGGGCTTCAAAAAAGTCGGAATATGGAATAATGCACATAATCCAGGATGCAGCTCCTAGACTTAATCCGGAATCCAAGTCTCCCAACTAGTTCGGAATGCCAATCCAATATTTAATTCAGAATCTGTGAATACGAGACCCAATCCGGAATGTATACTTCGGACCTAATCCGGTATACGTGTTTCAAAGGTAATTCGGGATAACTATCCTCAACGTAAGTCGGAATGTGGAGTCCTTCACCTAGTTCTGAATGCATAGGTTTGTAGGTAATTCGGAATCTAAGTTTCGGGTGTAATCCGGAATCCACAAGTTTTAAACAATCTGGAATAACTTTGTTACATCTAATTCGGAATGCACGTTACACATGTAATTAGGGAAATGGAGTTCACACACAAGTCAGAATGAAGGGGTCTAGCATATAGTTCGGAATAAAAGGGTTTTGAGAATCCGAATTTAACCAAAATAAGCAAAACTCAAATAAGCACTTACTAAAACTTAAACCAAATCAATTTTTAGAAAAAGCTAATAAGACACAATTTAAAAAATTTTAATAACACTAAATCATCAAAATATTTAAAATCACTTTTTATAAAAATATTAAACTACCAAAATCAACTTATTTAAAAACTAACAAACATAAAGATTAAGCAATAAGCACAATAATCTAAACACCTCAAACACACCAACTCAATAAGCACAATCCAATAAGCAAATCACTCACATAATCAACGAAATTAAACCAACTACATGGTTAATAAAGCAAAGTAAGAGATTAAGATTAAGAAAGGTAGAACAAGAATTAACTAAAAACTTGATTAGATTAAAAATTAAGATCCAAAATTACAAGATTAAGATGAAGGTTTAATAAGATTGAAAGAAAAGCTAGAGAGAGAAAAATAAACACACGCTAATTACCTACTAAAATAAAAATAAAGACTAATTAACTAACACCCTCCTAATGAAGGATTAGGAGGGTATATATAGGAGAAGGGGAGGGTCTTGTGTCTTCTCTCTTTCTTCTTGTCTTCTCGACTTTTAAATAACTCATCTTTCTCGACTTTTTCTCGGGATTAGTCGAATGATAAATTGAACTCGTCTTCTAATTTTCTTCTTTTAGTAGACTTGGTTCTTCGACTTCGTTAAACTTCCGTCTTTAGACTTTTTCTTCGATAAATCTTCAGAATAGGTGACTTCCGTTCTTCTTGCACTTTTGATCTTTTGACTCTGTCTTTTGTCTTTTTCTTTGATAAAAGCCTGTGAAAGCCCGTGTTTTCTTCCTTTTTCATATTTTACTCCTAAAACACAATAAAAACACAAACCACGCATAATTCCACCTTTTATGACATTAAATACACGTTTTGGTCTTGTTATTATTAGAAATAAGTGGTAAAAGGATAAGTGTTTTAACACTTATTATGTCCATATATACAATTATTAAAAGTGAATATTTTGACTAAATATTTAGAAGTATTTTCGTAAATGGAAGGTTTGTCCTTGTTTTATTTACGAGTGTGTATATGTCACAAGGGTTTTGAGTTTTATTACTCGACTTCATTTATATCAAGTAGAATTTGATTTAAGTGAAGGTTCTTGTTACGGGTTCTTGTGGTTCAAGTATTGATCGTGGTTTGCTTCGGTTTTCAAGTTTACGGTCGGGTTTGCTTGTACGTGATCGAGGTTTAGGGTTTTCTAATTAATTCGATTTGCAAGAAGGGATTTTTACGCAAAAAGGGTGAAATAATATGTCGTCGATAGTGAATTTTGACGTCGAAAAATTCGGCGGGTCTAATGACTTCGGGTTGTGGCGTGTGAAGATGCGGTGTCTATTGATTCAACATGTTTGGGAGGCTGCGTTAGATCCATTCCCGGATACCATGACAGACGCTCAGAAGACTGCAGCGTTGAAGACGGAAGTCTATAAAAAAGCACACAGTGTCTTACTCTTGTGCTTGGATAACAAGGTGTTGAGAGAAGTCAACAAAGAAAATTCTGTTGCGGGGGTTTGGTTAAAGTTGGAAACTTTGTATATGACAAAGTCTTTAGCCAATAAATTGTACTTGAAGAAGAAACTGTTCACTTTCTACATGCATTAAGGTAAGAAATTATCTAAACATATAGATGAGTTTAATAAGTTGATCGGTGACTTGGTGAACATAGACGTTGAAATTGATGACGAAGATCAGGCACTCATGTTACCTACATCATTACCGTTCTTGTATGATAACTTTGTGGAGACATTGCTTTATGGAAGGAAGTCGCTCACTTTGAATATGTCTTGTCTACCCTCAATTCACGGGAGTTGAAGAAGAGGACAGATGCAAAGGATGATGGTGATGGGTTATTTGTAAGGGGGAGGCCGGAGCATCGGGGTAATCAAGGACGTGGTAGTTCGCGATAAAAGTCAAAGGGTAAAGGAACTTATAAACAGAAGTATTACATATGTTATTCCGAGGATCACCTTAAGAAAGACTGTCCAAAATGGAGTAAAATCCATGATTTTACCATGATTGAATATAATATTTCCACCTAATAATCCTAGAACACTCATTCATGTGTTATATCTCCTTAAGATGTGTATGAACTTGTCCATCAAGTAATTATACTTTTACTTTCATCTTTGTTGAAAATAGCTTCATAACCTAAAACCATGAACATACAACTAGGAAAAACAAGTGATGAAATTATAACTAGCAATGTGTGTGTGTGTGCCACACTTAACAATTGGAGAAAAATGTTACACCATGCATGCTTAGCCGTTTAGGCATATGCATACATCCCTTGAATACTACATAACTCTTATGGACTAGCCCAAGGTTGTTCTCTAGCCCAACATAGGCCCAACACAAGCCCACCCTACCCTTTTGGATAGCCTTACACGGCACATAGGCTTGTGTGGAAGAAGAAGGGTTTCCTTGGAAAGGAAAGGGGTGACACTTGACACAATGTGTCTTACCAAGGTGAATCATACCTTTTTCTCTTCTCTCTCTCTCTCTTCCCTTTTAGCCGAAACACACACACACATTCTCTCATACATGCAAACTCACCTCTCTCTTCATCTCTCTCTACATTTTGGCTACAAGCCACAAAAATCAAAAGTTGATTCATTAAATCAACTAAATTCTTGTCCCATTTTGATTACAAATCATTTGGTAGCATCATTCCTCTTGTAAACAAGCCCTAGCCGAATCATTATAGGTCACAGCTTAGTTATCACTAGGGTTTTCTTCACCATCTTGAGTAGATCTAAAATCTCCTTGTTCATCTAGATCATTCTTGGTATTTTTAAGCAAGAAAGGTATACACTACATGTTCTTTCATTTCTTCATGCATGCATCATCACACATCTATAAACACAAGTAAATAACATGTTAAAACCAAGATTTGATAAAACTATGACCTTTATAGGTCACGACATAATTATGAAACTCATATTCATGATTTAAAAATCTTTTAATAAGAAACATACGGTTTGTATTCTATGTCTTAAACTTGATTTGAAAACCATATGAAACATTTTATGAATCTAAACATTGCATGAGTTACAAATCTTGTTTTATGGGACTTTGGTTAACTAATGACCATAGATCTCATGAAATGAACTTGTGTAACTTAAAGATCATGAAAACCATGACCTTAAAGGTCACGGCTAAAATAGTAATGACCATATGATTTGTTTACCAAGTTTTGAATAATGGAATATGAAATGATACATGTTAAATGGAATATTAAAAATCACAAAATATAACTTATGGGTATAAATGTAGCCGTGGGTTACATATGATTTCAAATGGGTTAGATGTACATGTATGCTTATATAAACCTAGATCCAGTGATAAGTGTTAACTTAACATGATAAACATGGAATAAGCTAAATAGATCTTATGGGAATATTGGGAGAAAACAATGTAGCCGTGGGCTATATATTGTTTTCTTGGAATGATAGAACCTTGGGAACATGCATGTAACTTAGATAATCATGATGTATTTTTTTAGTAAATAATTACAAGACTTAAAATTAGCTAATATGTCCATCTTGGAAATACCAAGATTTTGAAATATAGCCGTGAGCTATATATGAGTGTACATGGATCTATATTTGATTTTTAGGTCTAGACATAGTTTAGATCTCATTTTGGACTTGTGACTTGTTTTCTTGATTTGTACATAGCTAGATCTATTTTTGTAACACTTATAAATGACATGCAACCTTAAAATGAGACTTGACTTATCTTAATAAGCTATAACTAATTATAGCCGTGAAATATAAGCTCCTATTAGAGCTTATGCCTTACTTGCAACCTTATAACACACCTAGATCTAATTTGGTACATCACCTAAAACAAATTATAAGTTTTATTCTTCTATTTAGATTTAAAACTAAATATGAATAGGCTCATAATAAACTTATAAGAATATCCTAAGTTAAAACTTACATAAAATATAAAGTAGTGTTAATGGACTAATTAATCCCATGAAATGTTAATCCAAAACTTAATGGACCCAATAAGCCCAATAAATAATTTGAAGGCCTATTTAAATAAGTTAGTGGACTTGAAATATATTTAAGCCCACTAGATAGCCCATTAGATGTTTAGCCCATTTAATGAGCCCATATACTATTTTGAATGTTAAATAAAAGTTTTTATAATAAAATATAACTTATAAAAACTTTTTGGATTAAAATGACAATTTATGAAACTTAAGGACTAAAACCGTAACTTATGAAACTTGTTTGATAAACTAGTAAACACAAGGACTGAAAATGTAAATATCCAAAAGTCTATGGTTTGATAAATACTATCTGTAGTAAATTAAACCCTAGGGACCGTTTTGGGAAGTTCTTAAAAGTTATCTAGTCATTTTATAACCCTAAGGACCATTCTGGTAATTAGCCAAAACTTAAAGAAGCCCTAGGGGCTGTTTTTGTAATTTTAGTAAAGTTACAAAACCTAGATATAACTAGGGGGACTAAACCTGCCATAAGCCAAAACTATAACAAGCCCTACGTACCAAATGTGTAAAATCCGAAAGTTATTAAAATATGGAAGGACTAGTTTTGCCATATTCCGAAACATTAACAAGCCCTAACTCTAAAATCTATTTTTAATTATAATAAAACATAATTAAATACTTAGACCATAAGAATTAATGTATAAATTCTTAAGTTTAAATTATTTTATAAATGTTAAAATAATTTATGGAAGCTTTAAAGTTAAATAAAATATTTTATTTTATTTTTCAAAATAAAATATTTATATTTACTTTAAGAAATAATTGTATAAACAATTATGATATGTATTATTAATATTAATGCATGAACTCATATACTTTTAGAAAATAAAATTTATATGAACGTTGGATAAATTAAATACCAATATGTAAGTAAAACACCTTACGATTACTTAAAATAAGAAACTTAATAATAAGTTTGAATGGATGATTATAATACATGAGCTACGAACGTGAACTAATATTAAGTAGAAATTTTATATTTACTTAATAATGAAACTTAGTAGTAAATGAGTGATTATAATACTTGAACGGAGAACGTAAACTAATATATTAAGTAGAACATTTTATGTCTACTTAAATAAGAAACTTAATTGTAAGATGAATGATTATTATAAATAACATGTTTGCTAAATGATATTAATAGTTAAACATTTTATGTTTACTTAGAAATGAAACTTATATTAATAAGTTTAAATGAATATTGATGATACTTGAACTACGGTTATTTAGATAAATACCGTAGCATAAATGAACTGACTAAAATCTGTATAAGCATACATATATATTCTTTGTACTATCTATTAAGACTGTACTATCTGACTAGGCATAACTTTTGGCGTGAGCTTTATTTGGATATTCGTATTAAACAGCTATTGCCTACTCCCATGTGAGTTTACAGCCTCATATAAACTTTTGATAAAACTTTCCCTTTTGGGAAAGAAAATATGCAAACACTTAATGGACATAACAAGATTGTATAAACTTGACTATGATTGATTATTATTGGAACTGTTAAATTGTTGTAAATCACCCGAATGTTATAAATAGATCTATTAGGGATTGACCATCCCCGTCTGGGTGAGTCATGCTCACTGTGCCTTGGCCGGGACAACAAACGTATACCATGTTGGAACTGGAATAGGTGTCTTTTTGTAAGACACTACGTCCTCATCTGTTGAGGACTATGGAAGGTTAAGCTTCAGTTTCTAATAATAAACAAATGTAATCTACATTTTAGTAAGAATGCTTTTTGCATTGTTACTTCTATGATTAATGTATGTCCACACTAATTAATTGTTAAAAACCTGTAAATTCACCAACTTTATGTTGACCCATTTAGTATGTTTTGCACAGGAATATGAAGTTAGTACGTGGTGTGTGCATGGTCTCCAGCATCTTGGTAATTGATAGGTGTGAAAACACCCATCTTTTCTACCACTTAATTACATTAAAACAGGACCTAAACGTATATTTTATGTCGTAAATGGCGGAATTATGCGTGGTTTGTGTTTTTATTGTGTTTCAGGGTCGAGAAGGTGAAAAGTGGAGAAAACTCGGCTTTCACGGGCTTTTATTGAAGTAAAAGACAAAAGACGAAGTCGAAAGATCAAGAGTGGAAAAAGACGGAAGTTTACTAAAAAGCCGAAGAACTCAGGTTTAAATTATGAAGAAATTACAAGAAGAGTTCAAAGAAATCCCGAGACAAAGTCTTTGAAGTCGAAGAATTTGAGAAGACTGAAAGACTAAAAGACTGAGGACCAAGATAGAAAGAAAGAGGAAGCCACCAACCTTTCCCCTCTCCTATAAATACCACCCTCACAACATGTGAGAGGGTTGGTTAGTTTTAGGATAGATTAGGAGTAGGTAGTTTCTCTCTCTAAATTTCTACTTTCTCTCTCTAGATTAATTTGTGTTTTAAGCTTTTGTTATTGAATCCATACTTTTTAATTAAGCTTTTAATTCATCATCTTCTTCCTTTCTTGTGTGATTTGTTCTTATTTTTCATTGTTCATGTTCTTGAGTTTTTATGATTTTGATCAAGTGGGTTTTGATTAATTTGGTTATGTTTGTTAGTTTTGATGATTTAGTTTGATTGATTATTGTTAGTTGATGCTTATTGGTTGTTTTAGTTTAATCGTTCGTTTGATTTTAATTGATTTAAGGATAAATCGTATTCACTGTGTGTCCCCTGTTTTCCAGATAGATGTTTCTGTATTTTACTAATTCCCAGGCAACCTTCATCCGGAACTTGAAAAGTTCCGAATGAAGGAACCTTCATCCGGAACTTGAAAAGTTCCGAATGAAGGAACCTTCATCCGGAACTTGAAAAGTTCCGAATGAAGGGACCTTCATCCGGAACTTGAAAAGTTCCGAATGAAGGGACCTTCATCCGGAACTTGAAAAGTTCCGAATGAAGGGACCTTCATCCGGAAGTCCAAAAGTTCCGAATGAAGGGACCTTCATCCGGAAGTCCAAAAGTTCCGAATGAAGGTCTGTCGTCTCCTTTCTGTTTTTAATTTTAAGTTTTCCTCCTTTAATTTCAAGTTTGATTTTTTTTTCCGCCTTTTTATTTACTTAAATTTTTATTCACGTTTCTTTTAGTTTAAGTTTTTATTTGCATTATTTACTTTTTGTTAAGTTTTAATTTTACGTCGTTTCATTTCTCGTCATTTACTTTTAAAGTTTTAAATATCGCACCGTTTACATTTTAACTTGTTTTAATTTCTAGTCATTTATTATTAAGTCCTGTTCATTTATTTTCCAAAACCAAAAATATTTGTTTCACCAAGAACAACTAATCTCACACAATTAACCGGAAATCAATTCGATTAGACACCGAGAACGAACTTTCAACGAGTAAAAATCTTGTATCAAATGGCGCCGCTGCCGGCTCTTTTCGTGAAGATCGAAGGTTTTTTGTGAGTAAAGCGTTGGCTTTTGGGATCCGTTCACTTGTGAACGTTATTTTTCTTGTCAAAATTTTCAAAAAATCCAAAAACATTTGAAAAATCCTAAAAAGCATTTCTTTTTCAAAGTTTTGCAACAAAAATATTCTTCTTGCTTATCTATCTTTCTTCATGGATTTTTATGTCCATTGCGTCCGGTGTGGGAAACAATTATCTGGGGACAACTCTTGCCAATGGTGCACATGTGAGCGGTGCGGAAACGATATCGACTACACACAATCCGGATTTTTTCCTTTGTGCAACTCGACTAATTCGTACTTTTTGAACCTACCTCCTGTTCCTCCGTGCATCTATTGTGGAAGCGATTCTCATTGGCATGTTTCGTGCCAGGTTCGATACCCGTATGGTCACGGGCAAGAACCGGGGTACAATTATGACAATGACAATAGCTATCCACAAGACGCACCTGATTTTTCTCCATACCCGGTTTGCAACAACTGTGGGGGTCCTCACGATACCTATTATTGTCAACCAATGAATTATTATGAGCAAAATCCGTGTCCTCAGTTTTCTTCACCTATGGATTATTATGAACCAAACCCGGTTTCTAATTCTTCTCAACCGATGAACAACTATGAGCAACATCCGTGCTATAATTCTGGTTTTCAAAATCTTGAGCCCCCACCGCACTCACTCGATCATCAGCCTTGTCACGGGATGAGTTACCAAGAACCAATTGTCGATCTTGCTACAGCCTTTCAAGAACAAAGAAACGATCTTGCTACAGCTTTTCAAGAGCAATCGAAAGAGCTTTTACACACGCTGCGAACTTGTATGGAGTCATTTTTACAGCAGCAAGATCAGACGAGTACTCATATCCCTGAGCATATTATTGGCCCTATAAATAATGAGGAGAGTGATGACGATATTGAGGTTATTTTCGACGAGGAGGAATTTCTAAAGCAAAATACTTCACTCCTTCGTGATGATGGTTTGCACATTCCTGAGATCGAGGAATATCTTGATATTGATACACCCGTGGAATACATATCCGGGTATTGTGATGTGGAGGGAGATATACTTTTTCTAGAAGATTTATTACACGATGACACTACACCTTCTATCCCAGAGGTGGAAAGATGTGAATCTACTGAAAAAGGAACACAGGTGGAAGGTAATTGCTCTCATACTTCTCATATTATATTACCACCTCATCCTCCCACGTACACACCCAAGCGGGTGATGTATCACTTTTACTCCACTCGTTTTACACCGGGAAATGAGGATGAGTGCTTTGATCCGGGAGGTGACATTGATTATGCTATGATTGATAACAATACGGCTTTGCCGTTTGCTCAACTTCCATTGTCTTTGGGGGAGGACAACGTGCTCACTATACCAAACCCACCTCCCGTGGATCTTGACTTCACATACTATACGTATGTTGAAAGGACCTTTCTCCCTTTCAAGACTTATTCCCCCGCCTCTCCTTTGTTAATGTCCACCGGGAACGAGGACAAGGTCTTTGATCCCGGTATCACATTCGAGGTTTCCCCATGGACCAATTAATTCGGGGACGAGTCAGGCTCGCGACTCGGTCAACAAAAACAAGCGCTTTTTGGGAGGCAACCCAATTATCTATCTATCTTTCCTGTTTTCACCATAAGTGTAGGGGGAGCCCCGTTGGTGTTTCTTGTTCTCTTTCTTATCATATGCAGGGATTAGAGCTTCAAAGACACACTCTTGATGACTTTTAACGAACCGTGATTCCGTGTTCCCTTCTTCCTGGTTCTATCCTAAACTCTTTTCGATTCACTATTTTATATTTCTCAATATTAAAATAGGAATCTCTTTAGTTGTCTTTTCCTTAACGCGATTTAAACAAAGTGCACAATGTCCTAAGTGTAGGGGAGTTTACTCCCACATGCTTAAACATTGAGGACAATGTTTATATTAAGTGTAGGGGGGACTTCTATCGAAGTTAAGTGGTCTTTTCTTTGTATTTGCCCTCATTTTAACCGAAAAATCAATTTTTCGACATTTTTCAAAAATTTTAATCTATTTTGGCCTAGTTGTAGTCCCCTTTATTTTTGCTATTTTTCTCCTATTTTAATAAAATGGTTTTAACAAGTTTAGTTATCTTAGATATATTAGGCCCGTTGTGAATTTTTTGACTCAACCCGAGTTTACTTATCCAAGTTCACTCTAGCTAGTATCCTTAACCATGTAGACCTTAATTGGTTTATTAGGCTAAGCATCCACGAGTCTCATTCCTTGAGATTTTAAATTATGGAGAACGAGAAATGATAAAGTTGGTTACAAGTTTGGTATTCTCTCATTAACTTATGTGAGTTAATTATGATCTTTTTCTCCCATCACTTGCTAATAAATTATCTGCAATAAGTAAGGTCATACGATTTGAAAAGTTACTTAGCTTCTAGCCCAAGATCGTTTAAAAGTTGCTCGGTAATGATAAGAGTTCATAGCCAAGGCATAACTTATGAAGCGGGGTGCGAAGATTGGCGAGTCCGAAAAGGCCCTAACAAGGCATGAGGATTCCATTTTATTGCTGAAGATCCAAGGTGATGTGAAAAGCATTATTCCTAAAATCAATATGAAGGATCAAGACTCACGACGAAAAGCAATCAACTCCCATAAAGATCATGGAGAAGTCTATCCGAAAAGACCCTAACAAGGTATGAGGATAAATAGATCCAAGTCCGAAAAGGAGGCGGATCGTTGTATCTCGAAATCCTAAATAGAGATTGAAGAAATAATCATGAAGTCGTGGTCAACAAAGTTGGAGTACCTCTCAAAAGTCTCCAAGTGAAGAAACTCTATTATGATGAGAAGACCATTATCTCAAGAACTTCTCTCGAAGATATGAAGTATGAAGTACATGCCAAATATCGGCCCGAGAAAGGTCTCAAATCATGAACCGAGTTATGCCAAGATATGAACTTTTTGATATCCCGAGAAGCAGTTTTAAGAGATTTTGTCCTTTAGCTAACTATTGATCAAATCGTCCTACTTTGCTTTCAGCCTTAATAAACTATCGGAATAAGTCAACAATGCATCCTCGTGATCATTCAAGACATCAATAAAATATAAGAGATACCCATAGGAATAAGGGAGTTTAAGTGATTAATTGAATCGCATGAGTAAATGTTTGTTATGCTAACTTGTACTAACAATGATCTTGTTTTTAAGCTTGGCATGGGGAACGTGAAACTTGAGGGTGATAAACATTCATGACATACAAGCCCTAATGTAAGTCTTAGATTTCTTTACATGTTTCTTCCTTGTTACATCTTGTTATTTTCTATCTTTTTGATTTTCCTTAGTTGTTTAATAAAGGCCAAGGTAGGTTGATTATGATGGAAAGTGTAAACCTTGCTTTATTGCTAAGCATTGCATGAGGGCATTGCAATGGTTAAGTGTAGGGGATTTGATAGGTGTGAAAACACCCATCTTTTCTACCACTTAATTACATTAAAACAGGACCTAAACGTATATTTTATGTCGTAAATGGCGGAATTATGCGTGGTTTGTGTTTTTATTGTGTTTCAGGGTCGAGAAGGTGAAAAGTGGAGAAAACTCGGCTTTCACGGGCTTTTATTGAAGTAAAAGACAAAAGACGAAGTCGAAAGATCAAGAGTGGAAAAAGACGGAAGTTTACTAAAAAGCCGAAGAACTCAGGTTTAAATTATGAAGAAATTACAAGAAGAGTTCAAAGAAATCCCGAGACAAAGTCTTTGAAGTCGAAGAATTTGAGAAGACTGAAAGACTAAAAGACTGAGGACCAAGATAGAAAGAAAGATAAAGCCACCAACCCTTCCCCTCTCCTATAAATACCACCCTCACAACATGTGAGAGGGTTGGTTAGTTTTAGGATAGATTAGGAGTAGGTAGTTTCTCTCTCTAAATTTCTACTTTCTCTCTCTAGATTAATTTGTGTTTTAAGCTTTTGTTATTGAATCCATACTTTTTAATTAAGCTTTTAATTCATCATCTTCTTCCTTTCTTGTGTGATTTGTTCTTATTTTTCATTGTTCATGTTCTTGAGTTTTTATGATTTTGATCAAGTGGGTTTTGATTAATTTGGTTATGTTTGTTAGTTTTGATGATTTAGTTTGATTGATTATTGTTAGTTGATGCTTATTGGTTGTTTTAGTTTAATCGTTCGTTTGATTTTAATTGATTTAAGGATAAATCGTATTCACTGTGCGTCCCCTGTTTTCCAGATAGATGTTTCTGTATTTTACTAATTCCCAGGCAACCTTCATCCGGAACTTGAAAAGTTCCGAATGAAGGAACCTTCATCCGGAACTTGAAAAGTTCCGAATGAAGGAACCTTCATCCGGAACTTGAAAAGTTCCGAATGAAGGGACCTTCATCCGGAACTTGAAAAGTTCCGAATGAAGGGACCTTCATCCGGAAGTCCAAAAGTTCCGAATGAATGGACCTTCATCCGGAAGTCCAAAAGTTCCGAATGAAGGTCTGTCGTCTCCTTTCTGTTTTTAATTTTAAGTTTTCCTCCTTTAATTTCAAGTTTGATTTTTTTTCCGCCTTTTTATTTACTTAAATTTTTATTCACGTTTCTTTTAGTTTAAGTTTTTATTTGCATTATTTACTTTTTGTTAAGTTTTAATTTTACGTCGTTTCATTTCTCGTCATTTACTTTTAAAGTTTTAAATATCGCACCGTTTACATTTTAACTTGTTTTAATTTCTAGTCATTTATTATTAAGTCCTGTTCATTTATTTTCCAAAACCAAAAATATTTGTTTCACCAAGAACAACTAATCTCACACAATTAACCGGAAATCAATTCGATTAGACACCGAGAACGAACTTTCAACGAGTAAAAATCGTGTATTAGTAATCTGCATCATAGGACTCGTCAGTGGTTCTAATTGGGAAACATAAACAATCACCTTCTATCATGTTTAAGACAATTTTATTTTATTTGTTATCAAACATGTAAACTGATTTAAATAACTCTTTATCTTATGCTCTATGGACTATATGCTATCGATCCACCCTAGTGACATCTCCGTGGATATTTCCGCATATTTTGAACCTACCCGGGGTGTCACAGAGAACGGTATCAGAGCATTAGTTATAGAGAACCAGATAAATTTTTAAATAAAATAAAAATAAAATGATTTTTCTTTTATTTAAAAATTGGACTATTACTTATAAAATATATTTGGGATTTTATTTTGGGACCGTATTAGTTAAGCATATAGATCTTAGGGCATTTTATACTATGTGAACTAAGTGTATATTTATTGTTACTAAGCTTGATTATTAATACTGTTTAGTAAGATATTGCTATGGAAAATGTTAGATATGCTAAACTTGAAAATTTTACACTATATAGTAAAATACTGAAATGAAAATATAGTTTATACTAAACCAAACCTTGCACTTATGAATTGTTGAATGAACTGATTAAATGATATATATATATATATATATATATATATATATATATATATATATATAGATATATATATATATATATATATATATATATATATATATATATATATATATATATATATATATAAGTATTAATATATGTAACCTTAAAATATTATTATAATTGTTTAAAAGGGATATATTTCATAAAACATGTAATCAAAAATAATATTGTTCTTTGTTTGTAAGCTTATACTCACTTCAAACTTAAAATAATACTATTTCAGAGCATCATGACTCCGCCTACTGCATCCTCGACTCTTCTACCCGTAGTAGCTCCTACTCTAGTTGTTTGTTCATCTCCACGATCGACGCAGTGTGGACGGTTGTCATCCTCAGATTCAGAGGATGACCCAGCCATCGAAGCTGTACTCCCAGAGGACCCTTTTTTCATCTCAGCATCAGCCTCACTAGCCCCAACCTCTATGGAGGAGGACCGGGTCCTTCCTAGCATACTATCTTCCATGCCTCCATCCTTATCATCGGGCTATTTTTCTGGGCCCGTACCCGTCTCCACTTATGAGACCGGGGAAGGCTCCGGGGCAGGACGTGTCGATTCCATCCAGGCCCAGATCTCCGCACTGGCAGCACACCAGGAGCTGGAGATATCCGACCTCCGCAGCCAGTTGACAGTCAGTCAACAAAGCCATGTCGTCATCTACGATCGTATCTATACTCTTTTTCGCACTATGAGGGGAGACTCCCAGACCGCTAAGGGCATCCAGACTAGGATGGACGAGGCACTGAAGTGGTTATTAGTGGAGAACTACCGCCTCCACCAGCGCATTCAGGTTATGGAGGGTCTGCAGCATCAGACCCATGCTGCTCTTTCCGCTCAAGAGCAATCATTATCCATTTTCTTTGATCTCGCCACTGTCTGGCATGATGGGGTTACTGGGGAGATGGCTTATCTCTGAGGGGTCGTCGATAGACTCCGGAACAAGCTACTGTCTGCACTCCGTACGCTCAGGGAGACCCGAACGACAGTTCGGACTTTATGGAACACCAGGAGGAATGCAGCCCCACCAGCTCCATCAGCACCATCAGCCCCGGCATCATCTAGTGGACCATTCAGGCAGGATTAGTATAGACGTACTAGACTTCTTGTACGTCATGATAAGCTTACGGGTTGCATCCCGGCTATCATGACATAGGGCCATTGTACTTTTATCTCTTTTTCAGCTTTTGGTGATGTAATCCCGTACTTTATTTTTTCTTTTCTTTTGGGACATGTAACTTTGGGATATGATGTTTTAAAGACTATGTGTATCATTACCTTGGACTAGGCCCGACCGGCCTATGACTTAGATTATGTTATGCTAGATGAATGTTAAATTTCTCATGAAAATAACATGTAATCACTCTCTTTATTATATCTGTTGTGCAATGTCTTATATTATGATATCTTGACAGGTTATCCAAACTTGTTATGAAATTAGTGCATAAGTTTTCTCGTGCAAATAATATAAAAACTGTATTAACGCTTGAACTAATAATCTCATTCTGTATATGATTATAGACAAATGGTGATTACGAGATCAAATCCCAATAATGCAACTGCTTCCAACACCGCTAATACCGAAGTCCCTGAAGCCACTCATAATGTTACCGCTGCTCAACTCAGAGAGATGATTGGTGAAAGCATTACGACAGCTATGGCAGCCAGAGAAGCTAATGTGAACAATGATCCAAACCACAACATGCACAGAAACAACTTCAACAGGGGTTGTTCTTACCCCGACTTCTTGAAATGCAAACCCTCATACTACCGAGGAAAAGAATGAGTTGTTGAAATCATGCAGTGTTTTGAAAGACTAGAGACAGTTTTCCGCATCAGCGGTTGTGCTGACGAGAACAGAGTTAAGATTGCTACATGCACACTACTCGAGAGCGCCCTTACTTGGTAGAACTCTGTGGTCGCCACCCTTGGACATGACACTGCCTATACTCTCACTTGGGCCAACCTCAAGGAGATAATGACGAAGAAATACTGTCCTAGAGGAGAAATGAAGAAGTTGGAAGTTGAGCTGTGGGATCAAAAGTGTAAGAACAATGATATCCTTTGGTACAGCCAAAAATTTCAAGAGTTAAGCTTGATGTGCACCAGAATGTTCCCTCTAAGGAGTGATAAGATTGAGAAGTATGTCAGCGGACTCCCTGACAACATTCATGACAGTGTGCTAGCTTCACGACCCACCACCGTATAAGGTGTTATGGAATTTGCGACTGAGCTGATCAACAAGCGAGCCCGCATTCTGTCCGAAAGGCAAATGGACAACAAGAGAAAATCCGATGAAAGATCTCGTAGCCAGCACCAGCAGCCTTCCAAAAAGCAAAACGTTGGGCAAGCCGATGACACTACTCCCACAACCCGCACCAAGAACTACTCAGGGACCAAGCCTAAGTGTTCGAAGTGCAACTACCATCATGTTGCTGGAGGACAATGCCAAGGATGCTACAAGTGTGGCCAACAAGGCCATTTTGCTCGCGATTGTCAAACAAATGTTGCTACCCCAGGTCAACCCAATACCAATCCCTAGAACAGCAACAAGGGCAAGTCCAACGCACGTGGAAGTGGAAGTGGGCAGCAGGGAAACCGAAACCCTGCGGGTGGAAGTAGTAGTGGACCAAAGAAATCTGTGGTATGTAACGAGTGTGGAGCCCCTGGGCATGTGAGACCCGACTGTCCCAAGTTGGCCAACCAGAAGAAGGACAACAAGGTAACTCCTTCGCAAGTTTACATGGGCGACAATGCCCAAGCAAACCCTGGCTCCAACATCGTACCAATTACTTTCTTATTAAACCAATGATATGCATCTATCTTGTTTGACACATGGGTAGACCAAAGCATTATAATTGTTAGATTTAGTAAGGTATTGGAAATCCCTCCGATAGTTCTAGACTCCTATTATACAGTGGAATGGTCGACGGAAAAGTTATGATAGTTAGACACCATCATTCAAGGTTGTTCCTTAAAACTTTCCAATCACCCGTTTTACATCAATCAGATCCCAGAAAGTCGTGATAACTTTGATGTCGGCATTAACATGAATTGACTAGCAAGTATCATGCAATTATCCTACATGACCAAAAATTGGTTCATGTACCTTGGGGAGATGAAAACTTGATTATACTGTTGAGCCATAACCCCGATATAGTTAACACTAGATTTAGTGTCATTTCTAGCACCAACAAGCTAGAGAGTACTTGGTCCGGGGATACCCCATTCCCCTAACCTGTTTCTCCAACCCTAAACCTAAAAGACACATCCAAATCCCAATGGGTGTATTTTGTAGGGTTATATCTGCCACTTAGGCAACCCTAAACCTGAAAGGCACATCCAACTCACAATGGGTGTACTTTGTAGGGCTATGTCCGACATCCCTCGTAAAGAGATGTTGAACGACCCGTGTTTTTGGACATTCCTCTTTCCTCTTCGGGTCCAATTAGTTCGACAATACCATCACCCACTAGACTCTGGGAGATATGATTTCCTCTCTTTAGAAGTCAGAATTTGTACAAATTTTGAACCAGTAATAGTGAATGTATGACCCTTGTTACGGCACCCTACAAGGCGCACACTTCTTTATTCTTGGTATCTTCTTTTATTTCCACCATTTGAGGTACTTCTTTTCTGCGCCCCTCTCGCTCAGCACCGAGGCAAATGAAGCAGATTCTTTGCAACTTCTTACCCAATCGCCATCAACAATAATTTTAACCTCTCTGTTGGGTAGAAACTTTAGTACTATTAACTAATGTTTGTATCCCACAAGCTTGAGGTATAATTGTAAGTCTTTTCTTAAAGTTGTTGATATAGGAGGGGTTATAGTTAAAATGTTTTGTTTTACCTTCAACCCCAAATTTTCATCATTGGGTGTGGAAATATAACCTGTATATCACCCATGAAAAGGATGCAGATATATTACATCCCCAGCTTCCCCAGCGTATAAAACATGCTGGCGTGTCCTCCTCATATCAGAAACCATTTGCAATGAATTTATCCTCCTAAACAAATCCGCAATGCCATTGGTCCTCTCCCAGATCCTGGAAGGGTATAGCCACGACCCCCGTTGGGAAGCCCGCGCCTATCCATCCACCGCAGCAGTCTCTTTTACTGCTCAATCGGATGAATAGTGCGATTCGGATAAAGATCTCTTTGCATTTCCTTCTTATCCATCCACCGCAGCAGTCTCCTTTACTGCTCAATCGGATGAATAGTACAATTCGGATAAAGATCTCTTTGCATTTCCTTCCTATCCATCCACCACAGAAGACCCCTTAACTTCTCAATTGGATGTATAGTGCGATTCGGATAAAGATCTCTTTGCATTTTCTCCCTATCCACCCACAGCAGCAGTCTCCTTTACTGCTCAATCAGATGTATAGTGCGATTCGGATAAAGATCTCTTTGCATTTCCTCCCTATCCACCCACAGCAGCAGTCTCCTTTACTGCTCAGTCGGATGTATAGTGCGATCCGGATAAAGATCTCTTTGCATTGCCACCTGTACATCCATAGCAGCGGTCTCTTTTACTGCTCAATCTGATGTATAGTGCAACCCGGATAAAAATCTCTTTGCATTCTCTTCTGTTCACCTGTAATAACAGAAGCTTTCATTAATGCCAAATCAGACGTATAAGAGTAACCTAGGTATAGACCATTTCGCGTTCATGCCGCCATCCGTACCTGAGAGAGAGTTTGAAATGAATCATATACGTAGAACATATTTCACTTAAAAGATAACTACGTTTTTAGTAGCTTTGAGGACAAAGCTAAAATAACGGGGTGGTGCTGTAAAATCCATGATTTTACCATGATTGAATATAATAAATTTCCACCTAATAATCCTAGAACACTCATTCATGTGTTATATCTCCTTAAGATGTGTATGAACTTGTCCATCAAGTAATTATACTTTTACTTTCATCTCTGTTGAAAATAGCTTGATAACCTAAAACCATGAACATACAACTAGGAAAAACAAGTAATGAAATTATAACTAGCAATGTGTGTGTGTGTGTCACACTTAACAATTGGAGAAAAATGTTACACCATGCACGCTTAGCCGTTTAGGCATATGCATACATCCCTTGCATACTACATGACTCTCATGGACTAGCCCAAGGTTGTGCTCTAGCCTAACATAGGCCCAACACAAGCCCACTCTACCCTTTTAGATAGCCTTACACGACACATCGGCTTGTGTGGAAGAAGAAGAGTTGCCTTGGAAAGGCAAGGGGTGACACTTGGCACAATGTGTCTTACCAAGGTGAATCATACCTTTTGCCCTTCTCTCTCTCTCTTCCCTTTTAGCCGAAACACACACACACATTCTCTCATACATGTAAACTCACCTCTCTCTTCATCTCTCTCTCTACATTTCGGCTACAAGCCACAAAAATCCAAAGTTGAATCATTAAATCAACTAAATCCTTGTCCCATCTTGATTACAAATCATTTGGTAGCATCATTCCTCTTGTAAACAAGCCCTAGCCGAATCATTATAGGCCACGGCTTAGTTATAACTAGGGTTTGATAAAACTATGACCTTTATAGGCCACGGCATAATTATGAAACTCATATTCATGATTTAAAAATCTTTTAATAAGAAACATATGGTTTGTATTCTATGTCTTAAACTTGATTTGAAAACCATATGAAACATTTTATAAATCTAAACATTGCATGAGTTACAAATCTTGTTTTATGGGACTTTGGTTGACTAATGACCATAGATCTCATGAAATGAACTTGTGTAACTTAAAGATCATGAAAACCATGACCTTAAAGGTCACGGCTAAAATAGTAATTACCATATGATTTGTCTACCAAGTTTTGAATAATGGAATATGAAATGATACATGTTAAATGGAATATTAAAAATCACAAAATATAACGTATGGGTATAAATGTAGCCGTGGGTTACATATGACTTAAAATGGGTTAGATGTACATGCATGCTTATATAAATCTAGATCTAGTGATAAGTGTTAACTTAACATGATAAATATAGAATAATCTAAATAGATCTTATGGGAATATTGGGAGAAAACAATGTAGCCGTGGGCTATATATTGTTTTCTTGGAATGATAGTAACCTTGGGAACATGCATGTAACTTAGATAATCATGATGTATTTTTTTGGTAAATAATTACAAGACTTAAAATTAGCTAATATGTCCATCTTAGAAATACCAAGATTTAGAAATATAGCCGTGAGCTATATATGAGTGTACATGGATCTATATTTAATTTTTAGGTCTAGACATAGTTTAGATCTCATTTTGGACTTGTGACTTGTTTTCTTGATTTGTACATAGCTAGATCTATTTTTGTAACACTTATAAATAACATGCAACCTTAAAATGAGACTTGACTTATCTTAATAAGCTATAACTAATTATAGCCGTGAAATATAAGCTCCTATTAGGGCTTATGCCTTACTTGCAACCTTATAACACACCTAGATCTAATTTGGTACATCACCTAAAACAAATTATAAGTTTTATTCTTCTATTTAGATTTAAAACTAAATATGAATAGGCTCATAATAAACTTATAAGAATATCCTAAGTTAAAACTTACATAAAATGTAAAGTAGTGTTAATGGACTATTTAAGCCCATGAAATGTTAATGCAAAACTTAATGGACCCAATAAGCCCAATAAATAATTTGAAGGCCCGTTTTAATAAATTAGTGGACTTGAAATATATTTAAGCCCACTAGATAGCCCATTAGATGTTTAGCCCATTTAATGAGCCCATATACTATTTTGAATGTTAAATAAAAGTTAATAAAATATAACTTATAAAAACTTTTTGGATTAAAATGACAATTTATGAAACTTAAGGACTAAAACCGTAACTTATGAAACTTGTTTTGATAAACTAGTAAACACAAGGACTGAAAATGTAAATATCCAAAAGTCTAGGGTTTGACAAATACTATTCGTAGTAAATTAAACCCTAGGGACCATTTTGGGAAGTTCTTAAAAGTTATCTAGTCATTTTATAACCCTAAGGACCATTCTAGTAATTAGCAGAAACTTAAAGAAGCCCTAGGGGCTGTTTTTGTAATTTTAGTAAAGTTACAAAACCTAGATATAACTAGGGGGACTAAACCTGCCATAAGCCGAAACTATAACAAGCCCTAGGTACCAAATGTGTAAAATCCGAAAGTTATACTTGTTTAAAATATGGAGGGACTAGTTTTGCCATATTCCGAAACATTAACAAGCCCTAACTCTAAAATCTATTCTTAATTATAATAAAACATAATTAAATACTTAGAACATAAGAATTAATGTATAAATTCTTAAGTTTCAATTATTTTATAAATGTTAAAATAATTTATGGAAACTTTAAAGTTAAATAAAATATTATATTTTATTTTTCAAAATAAAATATTTATATTCACTTTAGAAAATAATTGTATAAACAATTATGATATGTATTATTAATATTAATGCATGAACTCATATACTTTTAGAAAATAAAATTTATATGAACGTTGGATAAATTAAATACCAATATGTAAGTAAAACACCTTACGATTACTTAAAATAAGAAACTTAATAATAAGTTTAAATAGATGATTATAATACATGAGCTACGAACGTGAATTAATATTAAGTAGAAATTTTATATTTAGTTAATAATGAAACTTAGTAGTAAATGAGTGATTATAATACTTGAACGGAGAACGTAAACTAATATTTTAAGTAGAACATTTTATGTCTACTTAAATAAGAAACTTAATTGTAAGATGAATGATTATTATAAATAACATGTATGCTAACTGATATTAATAGTTAAACATTTTATGTTTACTTAGAAATGAAACTTATATAAATAAGTTTAAATGAATATTGATGATACTTGAACTACGGCTATTTAGATAAATACCGTAGCATAAATGAACTGACTAAAATCTATATAAGCATACATATATATTCTTTGTACTATCTATTAAGACTGTACTATCTGATTAGGCATAACTTTTGGCGTGAGCTTTATCTGGATATACGTATTAAACAGCTATTGCCTACTCCTAGGTGAGTTTACAGCCCCATATAAACTTTTGATAAAACTTTCCCTTTTGGGAAAGAAAATATGCAAACACTTAATGGACATAAAAAGATTGTATAAACTTGACTATGATTGATTATTATTGAAACTGTTAAATTGTTGTAAATCACCCGAATGTTATAAATAGCTCTATTAGGGATTGACCATCCCCGTCTGGGTGAGTCATGCTCACTGTGCCTTTGCCGGGACAACAAACGTATGCCATGTTGGAACCGGAATGGGTGTCTTTTTGTAAGACACTGCGTCCTCATCTGTTGAGGACTATGGAAGGTTAAGCTTCAGTTTCTAATAATAAACAAATGTAATCTACATTTAAGTAAGAATGCTTTGTGCATTGTTACTTCTATGATTAATGTATGTCCAAACTAATTAATTGTTAAAAACCTGTAAATTCACCAACTTTATGTTGACCCCTTTAGTATGTTTTGCACAGGAATATGAAGTTAGTACGTGGTGTGTGCATGGTCTCCAACATCTTAGTAATATGCATCATAAGACTCATCAGGGGTTCTAATTGGGAAACATAAACAATCACCTTCTATCATGTTTAAGACAATTTTATTTTATTTGTTATCAAACATGTAAACTGATTTAAATAACTCTTTATCTTATGCTCTATGGACTATATGCTATCGATCCACCCTAGTGACATCTCCGTGGATATTTCCGCATATTTTGAACCTACCCGGGGTGTCACAAATGGAACAAGAAGAAATTAACTGGCTTTGTCAACAAGAATGCAAAACAGGACGTTGATTCGTATTCTAAGGGTTATGAAAATGGTGATTTATTGATGGCGGTGAGTGAGCAAAGGTTCTTAGAGTGGATCATAGACTCTGGTGGTTCCTATCACATGACGCCTAGGAGAGACTTCTTGTTTGATTTTAAAGAGCTTGATGGAGGTATGGTTTTGCTCGTTGATAATTGAGCATGTGCCATCAAGGGGATAGGAAAGGTGAGAGTACAAATTAAAGATTGTTCAAGTTTTGTGCTTGAGAATGTGCGTTACGTTCCCTAGTTGAAAGAAATTTATTATCTTTGGGCACATCGAGAGGGTTATACCGTGAAGTTGCAGAATGGAAGAGTAAAGGTGATCAATGGTTCTTTGATGGTTTTGTCAGGAACTTTGAAGGAAAATTGTGTGTACTCCCTGGATGGTTGGGCTGAATCAAGTGAAGCTAGTGTCAGTATAGAAGAAAAGGAAAGTCTTTCGCAGATGTGGCATAAACGCCTGGGTTACATTAGTGAAGCAGGCATGAATGAAGTCAAAAGAAGAGAGGTGTTGGGGAAGGAAGGTATAGGTAAGCTCGAATTCTGTCAAAATTGTGTTCTTGAAAATCGACCAGGGTGAGTTTTGGTCGAGGTTAGCACACAACAGAGGGAGTTATAGACTCTCTCCATGTGGATCTCTGGGGTCCTTCTCGGGTGGAATCGATGAGTGGTTGTCTTTACTTCTTATCGATTGTTGATGATTATTCGAGGAGGGTTTGGGTTTATTTTCTTAGACACAAGAGTGAGGCTTCAGCAAGTTCAATGAGTGGAAGTAGTTGGTAGAAAACCAGACAGGTAGAAAACTTAAGAAACTTTGAACGAATTATGGTTTGGAGTTTTGTAATCATGAGTTTAATAACTTGTGCAAGGAGAGCGAGGTAGCAAGACATTTGACGGTTGTTGGAACTCCGCAACAGAATGGTCTAGCTGAACTAATGAACAGGACGCTCTTGGATAAGGTTAGGTGTTTACTGATTCAATCTGGTTTGCCAGAATCATTCTGGACTGAAGCAACGGTGACGGAAACATATCTGATCAATAGGTCTCCATCTAAAGCATTGGAGAAGAAGACACCCATGGATTTATGATCAGGACATCCGACGAATTACGAGATGTTGAAGATATTTGGTTGCGTTGCTTATTCACACGTGAATCAGGGGAACTTCAAGCCTAGAGCTATAAAATGCATATTCCTGGGGTATCCTAAGGGTGTGAACGGATACAGATTATGTAGGTTGGATGATGTTAAACCGATTATAATCATAAGCAGGGATGTGGTCTTTAATGAGAACCTTATGTATAAGGTTACTCTCAAGGGTGCTGGTGCTGCAGATTCTAGGAAGGAAATTGAGTTTGAGGTGGAACTTCAAGGCAGTTGGGTCGAACCAACTATGGATCCTCATACTGGGGACAATCCAGGGAATGAATATGAGGATCAAGTTGAAGATGCAGTATATGCAATGCCTCAACAACATAATCTGTACAACTATGTTCTGGTGCGTGATAGAGCTTAGAGAACAACTACTATACCTGCAAGGTATAGGAATGAAGGTAATGTATCATTGTCTAGATCATCAGGGTCTAGGGAAGAAGATGATATTACGGCTTATGCGTTTGGTATTGCTGAGGAATAAGACACACATGAACCAATCACTTTCCAGGAGGAGATTAATTCATCTAAAAAGGATGAGTGGGTTCGTGCTATGGAGGAAGAGATGAATTCTTTAAAGAAGAATCATACTTGGGAGCTGGTCGATCAACCACGTGGTCAGAATTTGGTAAGCTTCAAGTGGTTGTATAAGTTTAAAGAAGGGATTGAAGCGTTCAGAAACCAAAGTATAAAGCAAGGCTGGTAGCTCGGGGGTTCACACAACGAGTAGGGATTGACTATAATGAGGTATTCTCACCTGTGGTTCGACATACATCTATTAGGGTGATTCTCTCATTAACTGCTTGTGAAGATTATGAGTTGGAACAACTTGATGTGAAGACGGCATTTTTGCATGGTAATCTTGAAGAAACCATTTATATGAGGCAGCCGCTTGGTTTTGATGAAGGAACGGGCAACAAGGTATGTTTGTTGAAGATATCTCTTTATGGTCTTAAGTAGTCTCCAAGGCAGTGGTACAAACGGTTTGATGTGTATATGGTCAGCAATGGGTTTAGCTGTAGCAGCTATGATAGATGTGTTTACTTCAAGGAGTTTGCACCAAGTATGAACATAAATCTACTGCTGTATGTAGATGATATGTTTATTGCTTGTAAAAGCAAGTCTAAGATCGAATATACCAAGGGACTGTTGCGGAAAGAGTTTGATATGAAAGAACTTGGTCCAAATAGGAAGATACTTGGTATGGAGATTGTCGGGGATAGGGTAACCGAACCCTGAAGGTGTCTCAATCGGGATATGTGCAGAAAATTATGAATAACTACAGAGTGGATAATGGCAAGTCGGTCTCTGTGCCATTGGGAGCACACTTCAAGGTATCTTTGAAGGATTATCCGTCGAGTGACTGGGATGTGGAAAGAATGAGTAAGGTCCCATATGCGAATGATGTAGGTAGTTTAATGTACTTGATGATTTGCACTAGACCGGATATTGCGTATGTTGTTAGCATTGTGAGCAGGTATGGCGAATCCGGGTAAAAATCACTGGGAAGCGGTAAAGTGGATTTTGAAGTACTTGAAGGGCACTGCTGATGTAGGTCTAGTGTATGGTAGAGATCAAGGGAAACACGTGGATGTTGACGGTTTCGTAGATAGAGATTATGCTAAAGACCCTGATAAGGGTAGGTCGATAATCGGGTACGTGTTTATGGTACATGGCTGTGTTGTGAGTTGGAAAGCAACTCTGCAGCATGTTGTTGCATTGTCTACTACAGAGGTGGAGTATATGGCGCTTACGGAATCTGTTAAGGAAAGAATTTGGCTTAAAGGTCTACTAATCGAGTTGGGAATAAACCTAAGGTTAGTGGTTGTGAATTGTGATAATCAAGGGGCAATTCACCTCTCAAGAAATGCAATGTTTCATGAGAGGACGAAGCACATCAACGTGAGGTATCACTTCATCAGGGAGATCGTGGAATTTAAAGAGATTGAAGTGGCAAAGATAGGCACGGAGGATAATGCAGCTGACGCGTTTACAAAGGTGGTTCCAGGTCCGAAGTTCAAATATTGCATGGAGATACTTGGTGGTGGGGCTAACTAGCCTTGTCACTAAGATGGAAATTGTTAGAGTTAGTGTCGAGACTAGTTAACATATACGATTAGTATGAGGTACCTAAGTGTAGTATCTATGTAAGTCGACTAAGGTTGGGCTCGGGCTTTCTTAGTCGGCCTATGTGTGTAACGACCCCCTCACCCTATAAAAAGAGGTGAGCGGGTGATGCACAAGATACACTCGCATCTTTATTCTTTCTTATTGTAATCGATCATTAATCAATTAAAGTTAATCGTTCGGTTACCTTTGTAGTGTCGTTCGTCTGGGTCTTGGATATTGTAATTCTGCGATCTTCTTTAATGGTTCTAGGTTCCGCAAGTCGATCTTCAGGTTTGTTGGTTTCGATTCCAACACATATAACTAATTAAGCTAGCAAGTAATCTTACTACTTTATAAAGATTTAAGACTTATTCTAGATTTAGAAGCCTTAAAAATTTAAGCCTCTAACATTTCTATAATGAAAAATCAATAAGACATTCTTAAAAGGTCAATACTTTATGCATATTAAATATATTAGCATGTACTAACAACTCCAACATTGATAATCCTTAAATCTTATTTCAAAACGAAGTGACAGCTACGTCATTTAAAAATGTAATTATCTTTAATGGGCTGTTACAAATGTAGCATTTATTGTTTATAAAGATGTAACGGCCCTCCGTAAAAATTATAGTATAAAACTGACCAAAAGTCACACCCAACAATAAAACACTCTCCGGTTTTCATTTTTCATTCTTTCTTGTTTATATCCTATTCAAATTTTCACCCACAAATAACTCACTCACTCGTCATGCCACAGTCACTCGAACCGCCACTGACACCACCGAATATTGGTTTAACAAGTGGTATTTCGAACTTAGATTATCAAAAAAGTATATAATCGAAAAATATTGCTCGCTAAAAATTTAATTACGGGATATCCGTCACCGCATTGCGCGAGTATCAGCTATTACATATTTTAGATGTGTAAGGCTAGGCAGTTAAGTTATGTTTAAATTGTCATGATTGCATAAATTCTGAGGGTTCGATGTATTTTGTTGTATATTGTATTTCATATGAGCAATCGATAGAAATAAACATGATATATATAAAATCTCAATTATTTCTTAAAAAAGTAATAAATAATATTAAAATATGCGAACTAGCAACTTTTCTAAATTTTGATAATGTAAAACCAAAAATAATTTATATGCTTAAATTGTATGCCTAAAAATGAACCTATTAATATGATCGGTTGAATTCAAATTTTGATTGATTAATATTAGAAGAGAGAATGAGTGTTTGACAGTTGACAAAACATATATAATGTAAGTCTATTTATATGTTTATTATGTACGCCTAAATATCATAACTCATCTAAAACAACTACTACATATTTTAGAAGACGAAGTCAATTAGTAAACAATTATTGAATCCCAGTTGTGTATGTGAAGTCAATGAAGTCAATGCTTGTCGACAGATCATGTGTCCCGTTGATAAATATTCAAAAACACTTTGTGAAATAAATTAAGATGGAAAAGTTTTATCAAAAAAAAACTATTTTGGTCTTTGTTTTTCTGTTACTACTTGATCATCATCGTCAAGCCAACGCTGTCGTTCAAGGTAAATTCTAGTACTTGTTTCGTGTGTATATAAATCATTTCTTTAATCATACTTTATAAAATTCACGCAATAGACTAAAATTAAATATGCCATGTGTATATAAATCATTTGATATATATAGTTTCTAACATAAAATTGTGGTGTATAAATAGATTATGATTTCGAATGTATGCAAACATCAACGAAGTTGATTCAAGGTCGGCAATTAAACGTTGCTGTTCCAACAAAAAACCAAAGAAGACTAAGAATGGTTTCGTCTCCTCCACCACCGGGGAAAAACTTCAATAGACACCCTATTGCTCCAATATTACGCGCACCACCACCACCACCACCGCCTCGGTCACCGCCTCCAGCTGCTTTGACTTGAATATATGATAATATTCTCAAGTTATATTACAGTAATTGTTATTGTCATAATTAGTGGCATAGCTTCTTTATCCTTTTTCAATAAGTGGTATTATGAAATGTGTTCTATTTTCTAGTAAGTGGTGATCCAAATGAATCATATTAATTGTATAACACTACAACCTATGTTGGCCTGTTGGGTCCATGGTTAATGGGTTACACCAATGCAACTAATAAATCTATTCTAACCAGAAATACATTCATCAAGCCATCGAACCTTGCAACCTAATAAAGTAGGCCTTGGTATGATAGGGAGAGCACGTACCTTCAAGGTACTCGATATAACGTCTATACATAGGGGCGTACCCACATGGGAGTCGGGTGTGGCACGGGCTACACCCGATTTTAAGTCACGAAGGGTAAATTTAGTATAAATTAGGTTTTTTCTCTATACGTGCAACACTCATTTTTAGATAAAACTAGACAAATTTAGTATTAATAATCATAAAAAAATTTGTGCAACACCCTATTATAAATCCTGAGTCCGCCTCTGTCCATACATACCCTTTCCATAATTGCTCTGACCCAAATCAAACATCAATTGAGCCATTTTCCTCCTCTCCGCTTGTTCTTAAGCGACTCGCCAATACAACAAGGAGTTTTTGTAAAGTTTAGACGTAATTTACACTACAAGAAAAAGTGCTTTTAATGACGAAAATATTTGGTCACAAAGAGTACTGATTTGGTCACCAAACGTAATTAGTGACCAAATATTGGTGGTCACCAGTGGTCACCAAAAGTCCGTCACTAATTACAATTGGTGACCAAACTAAGTTTGGTCTCCAAATAGTGACCAAAAAGTGGTCACTAAATGGAGGGGGGGTAAACAGACCTTCACCATTGGTGACCAAATATTCTGGTCACCGATCGGTTAAAGACCAAAAATTCGGTCACCAATCTGTTAGAGACCAAACTATGGTCACTATTTTGGTTGGTTGGTGACCAAAAAAGTCGTCACCATCCACAAAGTTGCCAACCCACAAAATACAGCCCGGTTTAAACCTGTTACTTTTAGCAAACCGGAAAACTAAAATTCTCAACTTGTTAACATAAGACAAACTAATCCAAACAATAAAGACAATATAATCGATGTCCATAACATCCAACTTATTATAGAAATACATCCGTGATTCTTAAAAACACATAATCTTTGAATCTTACAATTGGAGCCAATTGCCTACCATATTATTATAGAAATACAACATCCAACATGAATAAAGACAACACTTCTTAAAAATACAATCTTTACTGCCCTTCATGTACGAAAAAGAAAATGACACTTGCCCGTAAGTCTGCCCTTAAATGTATGAAAGTGAAACTCATTTCTTTCCTACAAATTCTTTCCTGCAAATTCTTCACGTTCCTCCCTGCAAAGACAAAGACAGATTAGACTGTTTTCTTATGTCAAAAACTGATACATAATGAATTGATACTCGATGGTTCCCAAACTGTATAAACTTATAAATCCTTAAAAGGATTCAAAATTGGCAGTTTAGTAAGACTCTTAGCCATACATCCACTACCAAAACTACTGTTTTACTAAGATTCTATTAAATAGACATAGCGCGTATAAATAAACAAACAAAGTCAACTTCATCATCATCATCAAAAACTAATAAAAAACAACTACATAACGCGTATAATATAACAAACAAGTTATCGAAATGAATGTATACCAATTTGGTCTGATAAAGCCTAGATTTATGCTAGTAAGCAGCGTAACTGGTATAATAAATCATCCACACATAAACAAAGTCAACTTCTATCATTATCATCATCAAAAACTAATACAAAACAGTGTGTATAATCAAACAAGGAAGCTGGAAATGTATACTAATCTGGTCTGATATAGCCTAGATTTATGCAAGTACGCAGCCGCTTAACTTGTAACACAAATTATATAAAACTAATACGCCGTTACACAAAACAACGACATAGCGCGTATAAATAAACAAACAAAGTCAACTTCTTCATCATCATCAAAACCAACACAAAACAACCACATCACCGAGTAAAACAAATATAGCCTAGATTAGTAGCTTAAATTGCAACACAAATTATATAAAACTTTTCTAGTTAATCATATCATCATAAAAAACAGGTACTAATCGCCTGAGCTCGCTCCGTATCAGCTCGGGCTCAAAACGAGTAATACAAAACGGAAACAAAGTCAACTTCTATCATTATCATCATCAAAAACTAATACAAAACAGCGCGTAAAACAAACAAAGAAGTTATTCGTAGAACAAGCTGTAAATCAAAGTCGTGCACTAAGATCAAACAAAACTACTGCTGCAGATAAAATGTATACATCTACACAAGTAATTTATGTATAAGCCTAAATATTTCACTATCGACGACACATGAAAGAAGCTTTCTTAATTAAGGTAAAAACATGTAAGAAATTGTTTAAAAAAGAGCCAAAGACAACAAGCTCAATACAAGTCATAGCAATACATCCATACCAAACATTAACAAATATGGTAAAAAAATTGGATAAAACTGAGGTCCGCAAACTGCATTAACTATCAACAAAAATCCAAACTTTATAAGAGTTAATTACGCGAATTTTACAAAAACAATATACAGCTGACTGACTTTATACTTTATGAACAAAATCAAGATACATCGACTTTACACAAAATCTAAATATCAAAAACTTTAACAGAACCAAAAGACAGAGACGTTGGACATCTAATATTAAACTAGCATATTTACAATTATACATACTTACTTCGCTACTTTGTGACTCTAAACTTTAAACGTTACAAAACTTACCCGATATTTATTTAACTCAGGATCTTGAACATATAACGTAAAGCAATCATACATATTATTACACAACTTGCTAAATTCAGATTATCCCTGCCTTATGTTAACAACAAAAAACCACAAATTATTAAAAGACCTCAAAAATGTCAATATTAATACAACTTGTATATCATCGATGTTAAACAATTTAACAAAAATAGTTTATAAAGATTAAACCGATAAACCTCATTTTATATTGACAAACACATGCTGCAAAATATGCATCGCATATGGTGGTAGCTACAAAATGATTCCTTTTTTATGTGCTACGATGTTTGGAGACTAAATAATCAACTATAGACAAACTTAATAAAGCTTTGTAACTTCAAAAAATGAAGTTTGGAGATTGTTTTATAAAAAACACAATCGACATTTATTATAATCATGTACAATGTTGTCCTTTAAGACACATCTACACAAGTAATCCTTTTTTAGTGAGAACTACTATCTTTAGAGCCTAAACATTTGACTATCAACGATACATAAAAAAAGCTTTCTTAATTTAGGTAAAAACAGGTTAGCAATTGTTTAAAAAAGAGTCTACGACAACATTTGCTATAACCATGCACATGTCAATTAACACACAACAAGCTCAATAAAAGTCTTAGCAACACATCCACTACCAAACGTTAAAAAATATAGTAAAAAAATTGGATAAAACTGTGGTCCACAAACTGTATAATTCAAAATAGCATGACTTTTACAAAATCCAAATCTTATAAAAGATAATTACGCAAATTTTCTTGTCAGTGGTGAGAAGCCCTAAAGGTCATTCATATTATAGCCTGACTTAATCCCTACACAACATTATGCTCATTTCCTAAAAAAGCCAATACAGGACAAAAATTTGTAACATCTTAACAAAAGCATATCTAAATAAGTGAGTATAAAATTTGATAAAGTTTGGAGATGCGAACTTACATTTGCTTGGGATTGGAGTCTAGATAAACGATCTATCTCTTTCATCATGAACTTTAATTGGCCCTTGAACTTTTTATTTTGCTTTAATTGGCCCTTGAACTTTAATTGGCCCTTGATACAATTTTATGCCACTGGTTTTTATCGATAATGTGCCAGCTGAGAGTGAGCGCGGCAGTAGTGTGAATCCCAAGGGCGAGTGTGTTTCCTATTTCTCACATTACGACTTTTTATAAGTTTCCTTTTAGAATTATTTTTACGTTTATTTATGTGCAAAATGGCAAATGTGTAGAAAAGCTATTCGAGATCCGGTGGTCTAATGTAGTGGTAGATGGTGGTGGAAGCCATTGTTGGCTTAGAGAGAGAGAAAGAGAGGTTGAGAGTAAAAGTGTGTGTGTTCCTCAAATGAACAAAATACAATCAACACCACTCCTTGGAAGCTAAGGAGGGGTATATATAGTCACGCACTTTACAACAAGCCTAGTCTAGTCTAAATGTGCGTGACTATGATAACTAACGGGAATTCTTAAATGTCGTCACATAAAGTGAGTTTCCAACAATCTTCCCCCATGGGACGACGTGTAGAATTCCTTACAATATTCTTCCTAACAAGTACAAAATAATTAAGAACAAGATCTTTCTTGAAGCATCCAATGCTGATGAAGTCTTCTGAGGCCTTCGTCTTCAAAACGACTCATCTTTAAAGTAACTTGTAGAAGAAATACTGTAACGGCACGAGCTAAGTAACCCATACACTTCTGGTTAAGGAGAAGCTTCTGAATTAGCTTCCCCCTAATTCATGCCACGTAAATTTGATGTAGAAGCATTTTAAATAGCTTCCCCCAAGTAGATCAACAACTTTTCATCTCACGCTTGAATAATTCTTCTGAATTTTTCTTCCCCCTGAGAGTTCAAGTTATGCATACCAGAAAGAATCAAGACACTTCTTCCCCCACATAGTTGAAGAAGGTAAATCAATCCCAATTATGAAGCTCAAATACTGAAGTGGACACTTTATCCCATTCATGAAGTTGACATCGTAACACCAGAGTCAATTAAGTCCCGGAAATGCACATGTCTTCTTCCGGAGACGCACCAGAGTCAATTAAGTCCCGGGAATGCATATAGGATAATGATGATGTTTAATTGCAACAATCAAACAATTAAACCTCGAATCAGTAGTGTACCGTTTGGAGATTGATAACGACACGAGTTAAAACACTGATTTTCTCTGCGGCTATGACAAATGTCATCCCGGAATATCTTCAAATCAAAAGAAGGTATGAAGTTTATCACGTGTACTCGTTGTGCGTTCAATGTGTCTTCTTCTTCCCCCTTGATGGTTTCGAAACTCGGAACCATCAATAAATTGTACGCACATGAACCTGAAATCTCGTGAGAATAATAAATAAGCTGAATTATATATTTTGTGAGAATCAGCTGTTGATCGAAAATCTCTTCTTATAAACTCTCCATGGCCACCTTTACCATACCACATGAAAGCAATTTGAAGTGACCACTGAAAGAATGAACCAGATACATCAAACGTGAAGCTGAATAAAAATCCTTCGATCTTGTGACTTAAGCTTGCACTATTGTTGAATGAACGGTGGAGAAATCTCTAAGTACTCAATGCATCACTGAAGAAGTCTATAAGCACAACACCTCTTGAAATTATCCACGTCGACTAAGCGCGTGACATTGAGTACAACAATGTAACCCCTTTAAGTGATAGTTATCCGAGTCATCAACCATCCACCCCGAACCCGGAAACCAGATAACCAAGTCTTCATTCTAGGATTAAGCACTAGCAAGTTATCTAGTAAAAGATAAAATAAATACACGCCTTCGAAAAAATCTGTCTTCAACGTCACGTAATTAATACCCGATCAAACAAAATCTGAAGCCACTAAAAAATCGCCCATATTTCTTGTCTCGTCAAAATAAATTCTTGTCACATTTGTCACGTCATTTTGTCGCGTCACATTTCTCGTCACCCCAGCAGTGTCAAGAATAATTAAAGAACCACAAATGCAACAAAAAAACTACAAATTCAAAAAAAAGGAATTTGTTTGTTTGAGCATCCATTCTCCTTAACAATGTCTCGTCACTTTTTGTCTCGACCCGATGACGACCGAATTATAACTTAATACACAAAATCTATTTAAAAAAATGTTAAGAAAATAGTGTGTATTTAAGTTAATAAACACGGTCCAAATCAAAAGAAGGTGAGTCCATCATGTGATATTCGCGTCCAAATGTCCAACAGCACCAAAACAATTTGCAAAGAAATCATGGCCCAACTTGAGGAAACGAGTTCCATGGCCCATGAATGGTCCATTACCCGGTCCAAACACATCATAACTTAGTTATAACTTAGTTAAATTGTGTCAAACCCTAAAATCACTCACACAACTTCATCTCACCTAACACTCATCGTCCCCCAAACTCTCTCAACCTCATCTCAGCATCCTTGTTTAATCCGTCCCCTCAAATCTCACAAAAACACCAAATCTTTCCATCTCAATCTTCATCCGAATCACACCATCTCAAATCTCACAAAAACAGAAATAATCTCCATCTCATCTCATAAAATCATCAATCTCATCTTCTATAACCATGTAAAAAGCATGATTTCAAAACCACAACCTGATGAAATCTTGTTTACCGGTGATTATATGCTCGAATCAACCAAGAGCAGTGCATTAAGTTCCTTTTAATTAAGGTCGCAGGTAGGTTTAGATTGATGCATATGATACACAAATCGAAGCAATGAAATGATTATAACGAAAATTGTTATCAATCATTCATACACTCGAAAATTGTTATCAATTATATACACGAATAAAAGAGATTATGACAAACTTGTTAGGAATCTTCTTTGATTTCGTAGATGATGACAGATCTATGATGAGATCGTCGTGTACTTGTTAGATCTTAAAAGATCGACACATGCAAAACGAATAATCTGAGATCATATTTATTAACTGTTTTCTATTTTGAGTGATGATGATTATAGATGGGTTAGGTGTCGATGGGTGTAGTATAGATTGAAGGTGTTAAGGAGAAATAAGGTTGGATGTGAGAAGGTCGACCCAGTGAGTTAAACTCAGTTGGGTTGACTGAGTCAATGAAGAGTTATGGCGACTCAGTGAGTGATCTGAGTCAACTCGGTAATTACCGAGTTGACTCGGTTGGGGTGATTTTGGTTTAAGTCACAAAACTTTTGTTCACAAGTCTTTTTCAATACAGTCCAATCGGAATGACAATCAAAAAAATCCCATCGGAATAATTTTTATTTTTGAGTCAAAAATTATGTCCTACAAGTGAATCCCATCGGAAAGTCAATCGGAAAGTCATCGGAATCAAACAATCTCCCCAATCGGAAGAACCAATCCGAAAGTACAATCTGAATATCTAATCTGAATATCCAATCTGAACCCCAATCTGAAAACCCAATCTGAATGTGTAATATGAATATCCAATCTGAAAATCCAATCTGAATAGGCAATATGAATATCCAATCTGAAAACCCAATCTGAAAACCCAATCTGAAAAGGCAATCTGAAAACCCAATCTGAATGTGTAATATGAATATCCAATCTGAAAATCCAATCTGAATAGGCAATATGAATATCCAATCTGATACCAAATGTAGAAAAGCTATTCGAGATCCGGTGGTCTAATGTGGTGGTAGATGGTGGTGGAAGCCATTGTTGGCTTAGAGAGAGAGAAAGAGAGGTTGAGAGTAAAAGTGTGTGTGTTCCTCAAATGAACAAAATACAATCAACACCCCTCCTTGGAAGCTAAGGAGGGGTATATATAGTCACGCACTTTACAACAAGCCTAGTCTAGTCTAAATGTGCGTGACTATGATAACTAACGGGAATTCTTAAATGTCGTCACATAAAGTGAGTTTCCAACAAAATGTATTCAAATCTTGATATAGCTTCTAATTTTAAATCAAATCCACAAATTAAATCCACTTTTACCAGGATTTGTTTGGTGTGGCCAATCACATAGGAAAGAGTTGACTATACCTTAGAAGGACATGTTTATTGAAAATCTGGAACAATTAGTATGTGGAAAAGTTAAGGTTGGTTACCTCTCCAAATCCACTTCACCCCCACCACACGAAAAGGAGCAGGGGAGTTTACAGTTGATAACATCTTGGACAAAGATCACAAACTTGAAGAGACAAAGAGCACTTCTGGAAACACAACAGGCACAGATACTTTCTAAATTAGTGTTTAGCTTTATAGAATATGTTTGCGGTCAACCCATACCCAAAGACCCGCTTTAAACTATAATCTAACTCAATTATTAATTTTCCAGCTCTAAATTTAAATGATGGATACCACATTTTATAGATATGGATTAATTTTTCCCCCTGTACCAAACAGTGCCTCTTATGACTGATAGTAAAACATAACCATTTGATAACTTTTTAGTTTTCTAGGTATGGATTTTTGTTTATGATAAAAGTAGCTTTTACTATGTTCTTGGTTTCAGCTTATATATATTTGTGGGGCTATGACAATTTGATTTATGCCAAACTGTGATAAATTTGCATCTAACTATAGTGGCTAAAAAAACCATTGTACGAAGCGAGGCTAAATTATTTTAAAGAAAACATACGACTCCCAATTAAGCCTCTATTAAGGTCTTTGTTTACAAACTATGACAAGCCAGAGCTAACCCAAACATTCCCAGTTACGTCGGTTCAGTAGGTGGTTTCAAGAGGTGGGCTCAGGATGTAGAATGTATAATAACTTTTTTTTGCATATTTTCATGGCCACTGTAAGCACCTAATAACATTCATTCATGTCATTTGTGTTGGTGTAATAAAAAGCCAAAAATATGTCGTCACATTTGAACAGTTGCATCATTTATTTGCGTGGAGTCGGTGACGTAAGTTATATTGGTGTAATAAAAAGCAAAAAAAAAGCGCTCACATTTGAATAGCTGCATCATTTTTTTGCGTAGTGACGTAAGTTATATAGTGTTTTCTACGCACCTACTATTTAAAATTACAAAAGCTAATTATGTCACTAACCCATTTTTTGTTTTTGGCTACCTTACACGTATTTGCGGAGGAGTAAATAATGTTGTAGCGACGCTTGGAACGTTTATTGACATGGTATGTGAACGCCTCGCACAAATAATTGAGTTACATTATATGCTTCTGTAGCACTTTGCTTTCACAGCCAAGTATCAGCGATGAAAAAGCGTAATATAAGAGTTGTATATTTAATTTTCATGTATTTATTGTTGCCATTGCCTTCTTACAAGTTCAGGCCTCTCTAGCTTCGTCATCTATGATTTCAAAGAAAGATCAAGGTGGAGTTGTATCTCCTGTTCCAAAGTCTTTAAGGGAAATTGCTCTTCTTGGAGCAAGTCTATAAAGGGTGTTGTCCCATATTATTTAGATGATTAAGATATGAGTGGAAAAGAAATGAGTTTTAGAGAGAGAAAGTAGTGAGAGAAAGCAGAGAGAAGGAGAGGATTAACTTGGTGAATATTAGATTAGGAATAATTGAGTTTACAAATGACCATCCACCCTCCTAACATGTTAGGAGGGTAGTATATATAGTCCACCCACATGCGGGCTTTAATGGGCTACATATTGGGCCGGGCTTGTCTTTTGGACTTTAATTAGTTTAAATTCAAGCCCGTAAACCACGACTATTTAACTAACTATTACAACGTTTTACTAAATATTACAATAGAAACCTATGACCGAACATTCTTGTTTGACTCAATATTTTGAGGCTAACAATCTCCCCCAATGTGAGGTCATTCCTCTTCGATAATTGGAGTCCAATGGAGATTTATGAATTTCATCATAAACGAGTCTTGAACGTGTAATAGTAGTGTTGTTCCTTCATGCTGTGATCTTTGAGCCTTTGTCATTGTCTTTCGACTTAGTCTTTTATCTTGAGATCTTCAAATCATTCTTGGCTTGTCTTTGCCATCTTGCGATCTTGTGTCTTTATCCACATGCTCACACTATTAATTTTTGAATAAGTCTTTGGGCATGAATATGTGGTTATGAATATTTGACTTTGCTGAGTACACCGTGACGCCACCTTCTCGAGACAAAACATAGACAAAGACTGAATGGCTTTGGCATTCGTCCTAAATCGGTAGCGTTTTACCTCCGGTCGGTGAAGACCGTTATACGATATTAAATATCATACCTGTGATTAGGTAGATTCAATTAAGAATCTCCTTGACAGGGTTTCGTGGCTGTACTAGCTGTTCTCTTTACTCGACCGTCTCAAAGCAAGACTGCGAACGTAAAGAGTGAATCAATTAGATAAATATCCGCTTGATTAAAGTCGTCAATTCAAATTCCTGGAACAAGTTTGATTCATTAAGAATCTTACCATTGTTGCTTTCCAGTTGACACAAGTTTGATTCATAAGAATCTCACAAGTCACCTACCGTAGCGCTGTTTGATGTTGACGCTAGAAGGATTTCCATTCGTCACTGTGAATATTAATGAATATCACTCTGAATGTTCTGGCAAGACCATAAAGATATTGCGTAGAAACCTGAAACGAGTTTGAATCATTTCAGAATCAAACCACTGTTGCTTTTCAGTTTTACATATGTTCAATTCATAAAGAATCTTGCATATGACCTACCACAGTGCTATTTGATGTTAACACTGGAAGGATTTCCACTCATCATTGTGAATACTAAGTAGTATCACTCTGAGTGTTCTAGCAATATCACAAGGATATAGCGTAGGACTCTCTTGATCTTCATCCGTGTGTCCTAATGAGATTTGATTGATCTCTTGGCTCTAGACTCGATTTGTGCACTTTTAGTGGTCGGAGGCTGGAGCAGATGCCACCTATTCAATATCAACTATCTCGAAGTGAGAAAGTCAATAGAAATCATGTTGTTCTGCGTGACAATAAAACAAACTTCTTTTGAGAGAAGCCTGAGTAGCTAGGAAAGGGTTGTGCATACATCACTGGGTCCATGATGAGTTGTCTTCATGATGTGTTGACCCAGTTTCTGCCTAAGTTGTATGGAGGGCTTCTTTCTTTACACCCTTTATCCTTACATTTCTTTTTCATTCTTCAACCCCTTCAATGCTTACCAAGACATCATTAATAGCACCTTGTTGTGATTGTTCCAGTGCTCTCATCAGTACTTAGTCGGCATTCAGCTGCGTTCACATTCTACTCCATCTTTCCTAAGGACTTCTAATAATCTATTGGATTGTCCCTGGGAAGATCCCTCCGGTTCTGGTTGGATCATAGGACTTAAACCTAACCACCCTTTTGACACCAATAACGTCGTGAATTAAAGATGTTGTGGGTATTTGATCGTAACCATGAGTGCTTGAGTCTCTAGATCACATTTTAATCACATTTTCTCCCCTATCTCTAATATATAAAATCTTTTGATATTAGAGATACCAAATTTGATTAAAATATATTGTGAAAAATAGTCTTGAAGATTTTCGGGAGAAAGATGTGTCAAACTTAGCATGATTTTTGGAACGCTCCCCCTCAAAAATTGATCCAATGGAATTGTCATTACGAGGATTTGATCCACATTAAACGTTTGAGGATAGGAGTTGTTGAACACACAATTTTTGAAAGATTTTGAATATCATTGAGAAATTCTTGAAAAAATTGTGTTCAACGCTTTTTGAAAAATCAATTCTTTTTCTCGTAAACGTTTTTCTAAAGCATAAACTTGAGTTCATAGACTTTGAATGTCTTAACGAATCCACTCAAGTGTAAGAAGATTTAACTTCTTTTGCTAAGGGTAAGAGCACAAAAACGTACACTCCCCCGTGAAAATAGATTCGGGTTGAAATCTGAAAGTGATTACAAGCCATTGTGTTGAGCTCAAAACATTGAATGTTTTGTGACAAGCTCAACCCGTGATAGATTGCTCTACCCGTTGTTTGGAAATATTGTCCAAAGTAGACAATTTCCTTTTGAAAAATTGAAATGACATGTTTTGAAAAATATTTACAACTTTCATTCGAGCTTTATGTACACACCCGTGTCGTTATTGAGCGACATTTCTAGGTACGTCCATATTATCGATACTGAAAGACATGTCGAGAAGAATATTTTTGGATTTTCAAACATTTTTTAATTTTGTATTTTTCTTTTTCATTAATATTTACGGATAGATGTTTGATAGATGAATCAAGCAGGCTTCTTTGCCAGAACCTCCAGTTCTGCTGGAGTCAAACATCTCATACCAATTTGTCTAACAAGATACGCAAACCTCTCTTTTGAAAGAGCTTTTGTAAACAAGTCAGCTAATTGGTAATCAGTTCCAACAAAGTATAATTCAACAATACCCTTTTCAACTTGTTCCTTAATGAAGTGATATTTGACATCGATGTGCTTCGTGCGGGAATGCTGTACCGGATTGCAGGAGATGGCTATGGCCGACTTTAAGTCACATTACATAGGTACTTTATCAAAATGGAAGCCATAATCCGTGAGTTGTGTTCTCATCCAAAGAACTTGAGCACAACATGCAGATAGAGACACATACTCCGCTTCGGCTGATGAAAGTGACGTGCAATCCTGCTTCTTGGAAGACCATCCCACAAGCTTGTATTGACCTTGAAATTGTGCACTACCAGAAGTACTTTTACGTGTATCAAGACACCCTGCATGATCAAAATCTGAATAGGCCGTTAGAAAGAAACCGGTTTCCCTCGGATACTAGAGTCCCATGTGAATGGTATTCTTAAGGTACCGAAAGATCCGTTTAACCTCCTTGAGGTGCTTTTCAGTGGGTCGTGCTTGATATCATGCACAATAGCATGTAGCATGATGTATATCAGGTCTGCTTGCTGTCAAGTACATGAGGGACCCGATCATGGAACGATATCTCGTTTGATCTATGGGTAATCCCTCTAAATCAGTATCTAGGTATGTGGTTGATAATGTGTCCCAACGGGGTCACATGATGTCATACGATGCTTTGAGATTATCTCTTGACAATACTTAGCTTGGTTAATGAAGATACCACTTGGGGATTGGTGAACTTGAATTCCTAGAAAGAATTTTAGTTCGCCCATCATAGACATTTCAAATCTGCTGTGCATTACTTTTTCAAACCATTTTGAAAGTTTTGGGTTTGTAGACCCGAAAATAATGTCATCAACATAAATTTGCACAAGCAAAATGTCATCCCCTTATTTATAAGTGAACAAAGTTAAATCAATGGAACCTTTTGAGAAACCTTTGGAGACCAGAAATTTCGAGAGCTCGTCGTACCACGCCCTTGGTGCTTGCTTGAGTCCATAAAGTGCTTTGTGGAGACGATACACCTTGTCAGGATAATAAGGATCGACGAATCCTTCTGGCTGCGTGACATAAACTTCTTCCTTCAAAGGACCGTTAAGAGACGCCGTCTTTACGTCCATTTGATAAACGATGAATCCCTTATGTGCAGCATAAGCAAGGAAAATCCTGACCGCTTCCATTCGAGCTACTGGTGCAAATGATTCTTCAAAATCAATACCCTCTTTCTGTCCATACCCTTTAGCCACTAGCCTAGATTTATTCTTGATGATCGTGTTCTCTTCATCCATCTTGTTTTTCCAGATCCATCGAAGATTTAATGGTGTTACATCGAATGGTCTGTCAACAAGTTCCCAGACTTTAAGTCTTTCAAATTGTTGAAGTTCATCCGACATCGATTCAATCCAAGCATGATCAGCTAATGTTTCTTTGATGTTTTTCGGTTCAACTGAACTCACGGCGAGTGCGAACATACAAACATCGCCATCGGTGTGAAGCTGTCGTCTTGTACGAACGGGCTGTGAAGGGTTTCCAATGACATGAACCAAAGGATGATCTCGGGTCCAATGATGTGTTGAAGGATGTCGTTGATAGAATGTATGCATATTTGACGGATCAACATGGCGAGTAGAAGACTCTCCAGTTTCGTGTACCGGTGTACCGAATGGGTTGATAAATTCGTCTTCGTCAGATAATGCATCGTCTGCTTGATTTGTGTTCACTAGAGCAATGACAGTAGTTGTGGATGTTGTAGGATCAATTGTTGAAGTGATATTCTGAGGAGGTAAATCTGCAGCAACCCGTGTTGAAGTAGATGAAGTTGTATCCGGTTGTTGACGATGATCGGTATCATCATTCTTATCATGAGTGACAGCGGAAGACTTCGATACAAATTGTTTCTCCCCCGTGAAATATTCATCATACATTGGTCCATATAACATTTCCAACTCTTCAATTGTCGTGTCGATTGTCATATCAGCTCTAGGAACATTTTCTGGAACCAGCGTTGAACTTGACGGTTCATTTTTGTGGTCTTGAATTTCGAGTTCCGTGCGGTTGTGAACGGAAGTCGTTTGTCGTTGTGGATCGAGACTTAAACTGTTTTGTTCAAGTGCCATTTCTTGTAATTCATCAAATTGGATATGAATAGTCTTGACAATCAATTTTTTTCTCTTGTTGTACACTCTATATCCCTTAGATTGAGTTGCATATCCCACAAGAATACATGCATCACCTTTCTCTTTCATCTTATCCAAATTTTCACCATCTCGAATAATGTAACAGGTACATCCAAAAACATGAAGGTGTTTGAGTGAAGGTTTTCGATCATGAATTATGTGATATGGTGTCTTTTCATGTCTTGGGATAATTAAGGAACGGTTTTGTGTGTAGCATGCGGTTGACACGGCTTTGGCCCAAAAGTATAGTGGAAGTTTTGAAGCGGATAATGATGTTCGAGCAGCTTCAACCAAAGTACGGTTTCGTCTTTCAACAACACTGTTTTGTTCGGGTGTTCGAGCAATAGATGTTTCACGTTCTATCCCTTCGGCTTCAAAATACTTTCTCAGATTTAAATTCAAGAATTCTGTACCTCTGTCAGTACGAACCACTTTAACTTGAGCTTGAAGACCACGTTGTATCAATTTAAGGAAGCTGATGAGAACGTCGGGTGTTTCATCCTTGGACCTCAAGAAGTGAGTCCATGTGTACCTTGAGTAATCATCGACTATTACCAGAATATATTTCTTTCCATTGATACTCTGAACACGCATGGGACCACACAGATCCATGTGAAGAAGATCTAACCGTCCTTTAGAGCTTGGTGTGGTCTTTGTTTTGAAGCTACTTCGTTTAGCTTTACAAAGTTCACAAGAAGAACAGAGATGATCTTTGATGAATTTAAAGCTTGGAAGGCCTCTCACAATATCTTTCTTGGAAAGCAAGTTAATGGTATCAAAGTTGATATGAGAAAGACGTTGATGCCATAACCATGCCTGAGTCGTTGAAGCTTTAGCCATGAAGCAAATTGGAATTGATGAAGTTGTGTCTTGAAGTGAAATTGTGTAAAGACCAGTACCCCGTGTACCGGTAAGTAATTCATTCCCATCATAATCACGAACAAAACATGTCTTCTTTCTGAAAGCAACTTCCAAATCCGCATCACAGAATTGACCAACCGAGAAAAGATTGTGATTGAGCCCTTCGACGTAGTATACCCTTTTTATCGTGATATTCCCCTGAACCAAATCTCCATATCCTAAGATCGGTGTAAATTGATCATTTACGAATCGGACCGTACCCAGGAACTTCTCCACGAAGTTAATTAGAAGCTTGAGATTCCCCGTCATGTGCTTCGTGCATCCGGAGTCCAGTATGAAGAGAATTATTTGTATCACCTGCAGAAGAGTTAGAACACGATGGAGCATTTGCTAAATTGGATACTACAATAGTTGTGATAGTAGAATCATTAGTGTCCTTATCAACATTTAAAGGCAAACTAACACTCGTTTTCACATTTTCTGTCCTAGCTTTCGGCATCCATTTATATCCGGGAGGACATTGATTAGCAAACCACCATTCCCAAGACTTGCTAGCAGACTCATATAATTCCTTAATTTTGCTTCTAGGATTCTTAGTGGTGGAGTCTGATGTATTACTTTTCTTAGTGGGGGTCGCACCAGAATGGTTCACTTTGCGTTTGGGTTTACTAGCTCTAATAGGTATTGCAACTTGCTTCTTAGTTCTAGTATCTACGCTTTTGACTTTATTCATAGCACACATAGAATGATTAGCATTAGCACACTTGCCACATTTGACACAAACAAATTTCACATTCATAGCATTCAAATCATTCACATCATTCATATCGTCATTACATGCGATTACAGACTTTTTATTCTTAAAAACATTCAAATTCCTAGGGTGTGCTTCTACTTCCTTCATCTTCCCTTGATTCTTGTGTTTCCAGACCTTATCATTCACTTGAGTGCTCTTAAGCTGAGGCCGGCTAACACTAGTAGTGGAGACTATTCCTGTAGTAGAAGACACACGAATATTAGTGTTTCTAGAAGTCTGAGGCGATTGAATAACTTTGTTTGTGGGCTTAGTGGTCATTCTATACATCCCTGGTTTAATCACATTAGTGTGCTTAACACTTGGTGCTATGGCATTCCTTATGGGTTGATTTTGTGGTAACCTTTCCTTTCCATCTATCTTGGGGGCAAACACAGGTTTTGCAAACGAGGAATTTGATAAAGCAGATGGTTTTCCCAAGATAGAGGATCTATTCACTTTAGAAGCATTGGGTTGTCTAACAACAGGTTTCTTAATGCTAGGTTCCACGATTTTCCCACCCATTTTAGCAACGAGTTTCTGCAACTCTGCTATCGCTCTGGCCCTGTCTTGTAACTGAGCTTTCAACCCTTCAATTTCCAAATTCTGTTCATTCATTTCTTGAAACGTTTGGGAAAGTTTTTCTTGCAATTTATTATCATGTGGAAAACTACCAACGTCTTTTCGCAAAGCAAGTTCAAGTGAATGACAATGTTTTTGAAGGAAATCAGTTTTGTGTTGAAGTAACTCAAAAGCCTTTTTGTCAACATTTTCTTTACGTTTCGAAAGCTCAATTTCAAGACGTTCACATTCTTTGCTTTTATCAAGATATTGGCATGCAACTTCAGAATATTCATCAATATCAGCACAAGATGTAAAATAAGCACACATAACATCTTTGGAAACGCATTCTTGCAAGAGTAAATCATATTCATCTGAAAAATCAGACTTCTCCATTTGAAGATCTTCAATGTGTTTCTCAAGAGATTCAACATATTTTAAATCATCATACATTTCAGCCCGAATGAACTCCTCAAGTTGAAGAACAGTGTCTTTAATCAACGCCGTGTTAGGAATTAAGAGTTCTTTCACAAGCAAGGTAATATCTTAAGGAATCGGACGTGTCCACTCAGCATTTTCACGTTTTGCCCAGTCTCTTTCAACAATAGATTTAACATTATCTATGTGGTGTTTAAGAATACCTAATGTTTTCCTACTCTTTTTTTTAGATTCATCTAGAGGGAGGTAGTTTATGTATTTGTAAACATTAGATTTCTTAGGGGCAAATGCTTTCTTCCATTGAATTCTCTTTTGTTTGCATTCTAGGAACACTTCCTCACGAGTTTTCTGAGTTTGTTTGTTGAAAAGGCCATAAAGACTATTCTCATAAGCATAATTATATGGTTTCACAAACTCCTTATTAACAAGAGGTTGACTATCATCATCCCAAAGGGCAGTCTCTTCACTCTCAGCACTAATAGGCATGCTATCAAGATCAGTCCTTTCAGTCTCATCAAGATAAAGATGCGCGTTCGCAGATTGAGCTTTGGCAAGGTACTCAGGACTTGCAAAGCTAGCTTGACCCTTAAACATAGACGGAGGTGCTAGAATTCTTACAGATAGAATAGAATCATGCGTTTTATAAACAACATTCTTCAAAAATTCTACTTGTGCTTCTAGTTTCGTTACTTTGTCGGTTTCCTTATCATATCTACTTTTGAAGTCTTGTTTTAACGCATCTACCTCTTGTTTCTTATCCTGAAGAATTTTAGCAAAATCTGTAGTGGTCATAGAGAGCTTTTGTTCAAGTTCATTAACTTTGGTATTGGCAAGGTACGTTTTTTGACGTTCATCCATTAAGAAAACATTATATTGACGCTTCTCTTTGGCTATTAACTCAAGAGTTGTATTGTATTTGTTTTCAAAATCGTCCTTTTTTACTTTTTAACGTACTACCCTTGTACCCCTCAAGCTCTTTTGTTTTCTGAAGGAGCTCATCTCTATAGCTTTCAGTCATCTCAGTAGATTTGATAAGAGCAGCTTTGCATTCTTCAAAACTTTGAGTGAGCGTAGCGTTTGCCTTTTTTAATTGCTTTTGACTCTTTTTATTTTCAGTGACATCTTTTTGTAAAGTAGCAATTAAATTAGCAAGCGCAATACGTTCCTCTTCATCATATTCATTTGCCTGTTGATCTTCCTCAGACTCATTATTGCACATGTCTGATGAATCGGGTGTGGTATTGCTATCAACCGTTTCCATCATACACGTGTCATTAATGTCATTGGGTAGATCTATATGCTCAGGAATATCACCAAACACATTATATTCATCAGTAGTATGTACCTTATAGATTGGCTCGGTGTCAAAGATAGGACCATTGTCATCTTCAGTGACTTTGAGAACTTCTTCAACCTTTGCCATGTACGAGTAATGTGCATCCAGTTCTTGATCAGAATCTTCATCATCAGTATCATCAAGCATTGCTCCTTCCTCAGCTGACAATTTAACCCCTGCTTCCATTTTCTTGCATAGCAGCATCTTTTCCTTGTGATAGCTGGAGTCTCTAACCCTTTTCGGCTTCCTGCATTCCTTTGCCATATGCCCATAACCTTGGCAATAAAAATATTGAATCCCACTCTGCTGAACCACTTGACTTCCAACCGTTTCCCTATTCCCAGTAGCAGCAGCAATCCTCTGAGTATCATACTTTGCAGTTGGTCGATCATATCTTGAAAAACCCTCAACATGCGTTGGATTATGTCGATCATACCTAGAAGGACTTTCACCACGTCGACGTGTATTATACCTTGGAGGACTCTCAACATATCGGTTCTTGGTGTTAGATGATGTACGAAGATTTTTGTTGGTGGGTTTGTAGATTTTCTTGTAAGTCTTCATTATGAAAGCAATTTGTTGTTTCATCTCTCGGTTCTTTTGAGCTTGGTCTTCATCACTATCTTCTTCAGATGATGACTCAGATGGTGGTGATGGTGCTCTTGACACTTTACCATGAGATCTTGTGGATAATGAAGACTTAGATGATGTGGAAGATCGTGGTGAAGATGATGTAGTGGAATATGGCTTAGGAGCACGAGAGTTATGACCTTGAACATGTTGAGTTGTAGTCACTAAAGCAAGTGGATTAGCCGTCTTGGCAACACGTTCAGCTCGAATCTCATTTGCTTCATTCTGAAATTGCTTCAAGATGTCAAAGAGTCGATGATATGAGACCTCGTCTAACTTTTCTTGTTGTTTCACCAAAGTGACGAACCGTGTCCACTCGGGTTGAAGTTGTTGAAGAAATTGGACATTGACTTGCATGGTGGAGACTTGCAGATTATTTCTTGTCATGTCATTCATCATCTTATAAAACCTGGAGTAGTAAGAGTCAATTGATTCTCCATCCCTTGAAGTAAACTTGCCAAAATTCCAAAACAAGTTTGTTTTGACATCTTGTTTGTTGAGTGATTCTCCTTGTTGTAAGCGTTCAATAGCAGTCCACATTTCATGTGCTGTAGGGCATGCATCAACCGTGGAATAAATGTCATCTCCAATCCCACTTAGAACCATATAGATGGCTTCCTTCTCCGCATCATGCCAAGCATAATTTTCAGGTGTGAGATCAGCTCTTGTTTCATCACGTTCACTTGCAGGAATTGGATCAGTAATATCTGTGGCAGCTCTTGGAGGAATTGATATTTTCTTGAATACATATTGTTGTTCCCATTCAATCCATAACACAAGATTTAGAAGAGATATTTAGAGAGAGAAAGAGGAGAAAGTAGAGAGAGAAACAAGAGAGAATTTGGAAGGTTAAACACTTTTAGAGAGAGAAATAAAATGGTAACCAACACCCTCTTCCACATGTGGAAGAGGGTTATATATGCCACGGCCTAAGGCCTTTGTGGGCTTCATCTTGGGCCGGGCTTGGCTTTGTTTTGGGCTTACGCCCCTAACTTATACAATATTAGCTTAAAGTCCAAGCCCGGTTTTCCCGACTAACCTATTACAATACAAGACCATTTAACGACTGAGATGACCTATTACATTCTTGTTCGACTATATAAAATATAGGGCTAACAATCTCCCCCAATGTATCGGTCATCTTAAAATGCTTAAAAAGCATAAGATGGTTGAGTGAATACATTCTTGTAGAGGAGATCTTCCTGCTTTGGTCTTGTATCTTGGTCTTGATCTTGTTTGTAACAGCTTTGTTCCTTTATGCTTTCGTGATCTTTATCTTGAGCCTTTGTCATTTGACTTTGAGTGCTTGAGATCTTCATCTGTACTCCTTGTGACTAAGATGACCTATTACATTCTTACATTCTTAGGTATCTTGATTATCGCCATCTTGTGCTCTTGTGACTTCTGAATCGACATCGGTTGCACAGCTACGCCACCTTCTTGATATGCGGCAACATATATAGACACGGATGAAATGGCTTTGAACATTTCACCCTAACTCGGTAGCGTTTTACCTCCGGTCGGTGAAGACCGTTAAACGGTATTAAATACCGTACCTGTGATCAGGTAGATTCGATTAAGAACCTCCTTGACAGGGTTTCCCGGCGGTAGTAGCCAGTTCTCTTTACTCGACCGTCTCAAAGCAGACTGCGAACGTAAAGAGTGAATCATAAGGATAAATTATCCGTCTGATTAGAGTCGTCAATTCAGATTTCCTGGAACAAGTTTGATTCTAAAAGAATCGCACCATTGTTGCTTTCCAGTTTGTCACAAGCTTGATTCATAGAGAATCTTGCGAGTTACCTACCGCAGTGCTGTTTGATGTTGACACTGGAAGGATTTCCATTCGTCACTGTGAACACTAATGAGTGTCACTCTGAATGTTCTGGCAAGATCACATGGATTTTGCGAAGAAACCTGGAATCAAGTTTGAATCATTTAAGAATCCAAACTTAGTTGCTTTCCAGTTCTCACAAGTTTGATTCGTGTAGAATCGCACAAGTTACCTACCATGAGCTTGTTTGATGCTGGCTCAACCAGGATTTCCATCTTCATTGTGAATCATATCACTCAGATGTTCTGGCAATATCACAAGGATAATGCGTAGGACTCGATTGTGTCCTAATGAGATGATAAATTGATCTCGTTTGGCTCTAGACTCAATAAGTGCATTTTTGGTAATCGGAGGCTGGAGCAGACTGCCACCTTTTCAATATTAACTGACTCGGAGTGAGAAAGTCAATAGATACGTGTTGATCTCCGTGACAATGAGACAAGTTTCTTTTGAGAGAAACTCGAATGGCTGGGGAAGGGTTGTGCATCGCATCACTGGGTCCATGACACTTGTCTTAAAAAGATGTGTTAACCCGGTTTCTACCTAAGTTGCACAGAATATTCAACTCCTTCAATGCTTACCAATACGTCATCATTAGCACCTTGTTGTGATTGTTCTAGTGCTAACTTAAGTAATTGGTCCGCATTCAGCTTCATTTCACTCCATCTTTCCTAAGGACAACTATTTCTAGCTATGGAATGTCCTTGGGTAGATCCCTCCGGTTCTGGTTGGATCATAGGACTTAGTTTCCTATCCTAAACCACCTTTTGACTCCATCGTTCCGTCGTGGATAGTAGGTTGTTTTGGGTAAAGATCGTAACCATAAAACCATTGAAAACCATTCAAAGTTCTTGATAAAAATCAAAACTTTTAACACTTTGAAAGTTTTATCTTTTCGAAAAGCTCCCCCTACACACATGCATCGATATACGAAATAGTTTGGCATGTGAAGGAAAGAGTTGCACTTGAGTCTTTAAGATCACATGTTGCGATATATTACATTTTAATCACATTTTCTCCCCCTATCTCTAATATAAAAACATCATATTAGAGATAGTAATTGATTAAAATATGACAATTTCTGAAAACCGATTGGGAGAGAAACATGTGTGCACGTATGAAGCATGGAACATTTTCAGTCGGGTCGCTCCCCCTCAACAATATATGTGTGTCTTGAGACAAAATTTGACAAAATTTTAGAAAAATGACACCACAAAATATGTTGAGGTACGGAGTTGAGATGCCTTTTCCGATATAATATATTATATTTGACAATTTCATATCATTTTCGGAATGTGTTGGATACATAAAATGTGACAATTTTAGAGATGTACCCAACAACATTAAAAGGCTTGATTTTAAAACGCTCCCCCTCAAAAATTGATCAAAATAACATACGACAATTTTGAGATATAAAAACCACTTATGAGGAAGGGAGTGTTAAACACACAATTTTGAAAGATTTAGAAAAACCTTTTGAGAAATTCTTGAAAAATTGTGTTCAACGGTTTTAAAATAATCAGGATAGAAGACTTCTCTTCTATTGATTAGGGAAAGCGCACTGAAACGTACACTCCCCTTTCGGGTCCGTTTTTCATGAGCTCAAAACTTTGATTGTTTTGTGACTAGCTCATGACCGAGAAAAATAAATTTCCCATTGTGAAGGATAAGTTATCATCCGTGATAAACTTTCCTTAAGTTGAAGTTCGAGTTCTAAGCTGACATTTACTTAGAAATCGTTTTCATGAACTTAAAAACTTTGAATGTTTTTATGAGAAGCTCATGACCGAGAAATATGAATTTCTCGTTGAGAAGGATAAGTTATCGTCCGAGATAAACTTTCCTTAGTTAAGGTTCGAGTCCTAAGCTGTGATGCGCTTAGAAGTCATAGTGAGAGAATATCAAGCAGCTTCATTTGCCAAAACCTCCAAGTCTTCTGGAGTCATATACTTCATACCAAGACGGCCAACGAGATACGCAAACCTATCTTTCGATAGAGCTTTTGTAAACAAGTCTGCCAGCTGGTACTCAGTTCTGACAAAGTATAATTCCACGATGCCGCGTTTCACTTGTTCCTTGATGAAGTGATATCTGACATCGATGTGCTTGGTGCGGGAGTGCTGAACCGGATTGCAAGATATGGCTATGGCCGACTTTGAGTCACAATACATAGGTATTTTATCAAAGTTGAAGCCATAATCCGTGAGTTGAGTTCTCATCCAGAGGACTTGAGCACAACACGCGGATAGAGCCACATATTCTGCTTCAGCTAATGAGAGCGAAGTGCAATCCTGCTTCTTTGACGACCAGCTGACAAGCTTGTCTTCCCCTAGAAATTGTATGCTACCAGAAGTGCTTTTACGACTATCAAGACAACCTGCGTGATCAGAATCTGAAAAAGCCGTTAGATGAAAACCGGTTTCCCTCGGATACCAAAGTCCCATGTGAATGGTATTCTTAAGGTACCGAAAGATCCGTTTAACCTCTTTGAGGTGCTTTTGAGTAGGTCTGGCTTGATATCGTGCACAATAGCATGCGGCATGATGAATATCAGGCCTGCTGGCTGTAAGGTACATAAGTGACCCGATCATACTGTGATATCGCGTTTGATCTATGGGATACGAGTACAAGTCAGCGTCTAGGGATGTGGTCGACAATGGTGTACCAACGCGAGCACATGAGGTCATACCATGCTTTTTAAGTATCTCTTGAGCATACTTAGCTTGGTTTATGAAGATACCACGTGGGGATTGATGAATCTGGAGGCCTAAAAAGAATTTTAGCTCCCCCATCATTGACATTTCAAATCTGCTGTGCATTAATTTTTCAAAACGTTTTGAAAGTTTTGGGTTCGTAGAACCAAAAATAATGTCATCAACATAAACTTGCACCAGCATTATGTCATCCCCATATTTATTAGTAAAGAGAGTAGGATCAATAGAACCTTTGGAGAATCCTTTGGACACCAAGAAGTTTGAAAGTTCTTCGTACCATGCCCTTGGAGCTTTTTTAAGTCCATATACAGCCTTCTTGAGACGATAGACTTTGTTAGGATGATGAGGATCGATGAATCCTTCCGGCTGATTCACATACACTTCTTCCTTCAAATGACCGTTGAGAAAAGCAGTTTTAACGTCCATCTGAAAAACCGTGAAGCCCTTATGTGCAGCATAAGCAAGGAATATCCTGACTGCTTCCAAACGAGCAACTGGAGCGAATGATTCATCGAAATCTATCCCTTCTTGTTGACGATACCCCTTAACCACAAGACGAGATTTGTTTTTGATGATGGTTTGTTCTTCATCCAGTTTGTTTTTCCAGATCCATTTGAAATCTAAAATTGACATTCCATAGGGTCGGTCAACAAGTTCCCAAACATTTAGGCGTTCAAACTAATGAATTTCATCTTGCATTGATTCAATCCACGCATGATCATTCATGGCTTGTTTGATGTTTGTAGGTACAGTTGAACTCACGGTGAGTGCATACATACACACATCGCCATCGGTTTCGAGTTGTCTGCGTGTTCGAATCGGTTGTGAAGGATTTCCAATGACTTGCTCCAATGGATGATCACGTGTCCAATGGTGAGTGGATGGATATGGTTGGTAGAATGTATGCATGTTGGACGGATCAACATGTTGAGTAGAAGACTCTCCGACTTCGTGTACCGGTGTACCGAACGGATTGATAATTTCTTCTTCGTTAGGTTGTGCATCGGCTGCTTGATTGTTGTTTCCTCCTTCAGCATTGGCGGTTGGTAATGTTGGTTGTATGACAGTTTCTTGAGTTTGTTGAGTATCCACTGGAATTGTCTCTTGAGCAACGGTTGCTGAAGTAGAGGCAGTTGTGTCTTGTTGATTTTGTTCGGGTGCATCAGCAGTATTGACAGCGGAAGGCTTTGACACAACTTGATTGTTTCCATAGTAATATTCATCAAACATTGGATCATATAAATCAACCAACTCATTCATATGTGTCGTATCCGTCAAGTCTGCTGTAGGAGTATTTTGTTGACATTCTTGCACGGGACGTACATTGTTGTGTGTAGGTGCCATTGCTGGACATTGAGGTGCGAGACTTGAGCTGTTGTGATCAAGTACCATTAGTGGCAATTCGTCAAAGTTCACATGAATTGTTTCGACAATAATCTTCGTTCTCTTGTTATAGACTCGATATCCTTTCGACAATGTAGCATATCCCACAAAAATACATGCATCACCTTTTTCTTTCATCTTGTCGAGATTCTCACCGTCTTTAAGAATGTAGCATAAAGATCCAAATACGTGAAAGAATTTGACAGTAGGTTTCCTGCCATTGATGATGTGGTAAGGTGTCTTTTCATGTCTAGGGATGACGAGAGAACGATTCTGAGTATAACAGGCAGTGGCAATTGCTTCAGCCCAGAAGAATAGCGGTAATTTTGAAGCAGAAAGCATTGTTCGAGCAGCCTTAACCAAAGTACGGTTCCGTCTTTCGACAACGCCGTTTTGTTCAGGAGTTCGAGCAATAGACGTTTGATGTTCGATGCCTTCTTCTTGAAAGTAAGATTGCAAGTTCTTGTTCAAAAATTCAGTACCCCTATCCGTTCTTACGGTTAAGACATGAGCTTGAAGATTGCGTTGTATCATCTTGAGAAAGTTTTTGAGAACCTCTGGTGTTTCATCTTTGGACCTTAAGAAGAAAGTCCATGTGTATCTAGAGTAATCATCAACAATCACTAGAATATACTTTTTCCCGTTAATACTCTCTACACGCATGGGACCACATAAATCCATGTGTAGAAGTTCCAATCGTCCTTTTGAGCTAGGGGTAGTCTTTGTTTTGAAAGACTTCCGTTTTGCTTTCCCCAACTCACAAGAAGAACAAAGATGGTCTTTGACGAATTTCAACTTAGGAAGACCGGTCACAATATCATTCTTCGAAAGCAAGTTGATGGTGTCAAAGTTGAGATGTGACAATCGTTGATGCCATAACCATGCTTGAGATGATGAAGCTTTAGCCATTAAGCAAATTGGATTTGTTGAAGATGTGTCTTGAAGAGTTACTGTGTAGAGATCAGAACCACGAGAACCTGTAAGAAGGTCATTCCCATCATAGTCTCTAACATAGCAAGTAGATTTCCGAAAAGCCACTTCCAAATCCGCATCGCAAAATTGACCAACCGAGAATAAATTGTGATTCAGTCCCTCGACGTAATAAACCCGTTTTATAGTGATATTCCCTTGAACCAAGTCTCCATATCCGAGTATCGGTGCAAATTGATCATTTCCAAACCGTACCGTACCCACAAACTTCTCCACGAAGTTAATGAGAAGCTTGAGATTGCCCGTCATGTGCTTTGTGCACCCGGAGTCCATTATGAATAGGATGAGTTTGACGAGCTGCAGAAGAATTAGAAGACAATGTAGCATTTGACAAATGGGAGCCCTTGATAGAAACGGGTTCCAAAATAGTAGTGGGCCTAGATTCAAAGTCTACAGGCAAGTTGATATTCCTAGACCCAATCACTAAAGTGGTTAACTTAGGTACCCATTTGTATCCGGGTGGTGTAAATCTCGAATACCCCCGTGTACATGTCCTAATCATGTTCTCATATAGCTTCTTTAATCTGTTTTGTTTACGCAGAGTAGTGGAGTCTAACGCACTTAGTTTCTTAAGTGGTTGATCAGTGGATTGGTTCAAAGTTCTTGTGGGTTCTCTAGTACTAGTGGGCACAGGAATAGGCATCCTAGTTCTAGTATTCACGCCATTATGATTAAGAGCACAAGCATCATGATTGAAAGTACGAACACATTTTCCACATTCAACACAAACAACTTCAACATTGGAGGTCTTAGCATTTAAACTGTCATTACAAGCAGTTACAGACGTTTTATTCTTAGAAAACTTAAAATTCCTACGGTGATCTTCTACTTCCTTCTTCTTCCCTTGACTATTGTTAGGCATGACTCTATCTTCAATTCTAGTGCTCTTAAGCTGTGGTCCGCTAACACTAGTAGTGGGATTTACTCCTGTAGAAGAAGACACACGTTGATTAGTTTTCCTAGTATTCTAAGGTAACTGCGTAGTTCCAGTTTGAGTGGACCTAGTGTTCATCTTATACATTCCAGGTGCTATCACATTAGTGCTCTTATCATTTCCTATCTTAGAAAAATTCTGTGGGGATTGTCCCAAAATAGATGATTTAGGGCATTTAATCGCATTCGGTTGACGAACAGCGGATGGTTTACCCAAAACAGACTTTCCTTTCATTTTCTCAATGAGTTTCTGTAACTCACTTATGGCAATGTCCCTTTCTTTTAGCTGAGCTTTCAAATCATTTATTTCGAAATCTTTTTCATTTAGTAGACGAAACGAAGAAGCTGACATTTCTTGACACTTTTTATGATTATGAGATTTTTCACCTTTTTGTATAGCAAGTTCAAGAGAAAGGGAGTGTTTCTCAAGTTGAGAAAAACTTTTCGAAAGTTTGTTGTATGACTGAATTTGTTTTGAAAGCTCTACTTCAAGATTGTGACATTTCGCGTCCGATTCTGACACTAGACATGCTACCTGACAATATTGATCAAGATCGGTATACACACCAAGTATAGCATTCATATGGTCAGCATAAAAATATTCCTTAGAAAGTCGATCAATTTCGTTAGAAAGTTGGTGTTCTTGTGTCTTTAATTTAGTTTGAAGAAAAGCAACTTCATCTTCAAGAGATTTAACATAACTTAAATCAGTTAACATTTCCTCAGTGAGAGCTGTATAAAACATTTCCACATTTTTTGAAAGATCATCAATGGTTGGAACAATACATTGTTGAATGACGACTTCTACTTGTGGGTTATGTTTAATATTCCAAATGGTATCCCTAGAAACTTTTTCATAGTCGACGACACCTTTGTACAAATTTAAAACCCCTTGTTTTATAAACTCAAATTGCTGAACACTTTTGCTTTTCTCATCCCATTTACGTTTGTCATCCAAAATTCGCTTTTCTAACAAAATTGACTGCTTTTTGAAACTCCTTTTTAAAGAAACTTTCTTTTGTGGTTCATCACTTGGTGGTGGAACACTATTATACATTTTTTGTTCTTTTGAAAGTTCTTTTTGAGGGACAAACTTAATATGATTGTTAGAATCAGAAAGGTTTATTAAATCACTTAAGTTTGATCGACTTTCTTCTTGTTGACGAATGATTTCGTCGCAGTCAGGAGAAAGCATAAGAGCAAGATTATCAACATAACAACCGATATCATAAAGAGCAGGCTTGGTACTTTGAGCTTTCTTGAGATATTCAGGCTTGACAAAACTCGTTTTCATATTTCTATTGAGCATATTCATAGTTTGAATAGACTGACCCGTTTTGTAAACAATGTTGTTTAACGTGTCGACTCTCTTTTCCAAAGCAAGAATTTTTTCAATATCCTTTTCTTCACGAGTTTTATAAAGCTCAGTTTGTTCTTTGTTAACCGACTCTAATTCAGTATTTTGGAGTTTATGTAGCAGTAGTTGTTCTTCAAGTTCCGATATCTTCTGTTTTGACATATGAATTTCGTGTGTTACTTCAGAACAATATTGTTCGTTGAGCACCTTACGTTCATATACCAAAGCATTAGCTATTGCAACTCGTCGATCAGCTTCTTTTACATAATCACACTCTTTAAGCCTGTCTATCTCATCGGCTAAGGATGTGTTTGCTTGCTTTAAACGTTTATTAGCATCTTTGTTTTCCTCAATTTCATGTTTTAAAGAATCAATTATAGACGCAAGTAAATCACGGTCCTCATCCGAGTCACTATCCTGAGCAGCATTACCTTCATCATTACACATATGCTGTGAATCCGTAGAGATATTTCTATCCTCGGTGTCCATTACATATGTGTCATTGATGCTTTCGGGTTGCTCAGGATGCCGTCGTTCATTAGCAAACACATTATAGTTATCATTTGTTGGTACCTTTTCAATTGGCTCAGTATCAAAGATAGGTCCAGAAGTATCAGCAGTCTCTGGAAGCACTTCTTGAATCTTTGCCATGTACACATAATGTGCCTCTAGCTCTTGATCATCGGCTTCATCATCAGTGTCATCACGCCAGTCAACTTCATCTGCTGTGAGTGGAATTCCTGTTTCTTCTTTCTTACACAGCAGCATCTTTTCCTTGTGATACCCTGAGTCCTTAACCCGTTTTGGCTTCTTGCATTCCCTAGCCATGTGCCCAAATCCCTTGTAGTTGAAGCATTGAATCCCAGTCTTTTGCACAACCAGAGTGCCTACAGTATCTCTAGCCCCAACTTGATTCAGCATCCTCTGATTATCATACCTAGCATCACGATCATATCTAGGTGCATGATCAACTTCCTTATATCTAGCATTGGATGATGATCTGAGGTTGTTGTTGGTAGGTTTGTAGATCTTCTTATAAGTTGTGGTGAGTAAAGACATGAGTTCTTCAATTTTCTTGTCCCTTGAAGTTTGTTCATCATCACTGTCTCCATCTGACTCGGTGTCATACTTTGGAGGTGGAGTGGGGACAATTGCTTTTGCTTTGTGTTTAGCAGCAACTAGAGGTTTGGTGGATGAGCTTGATGACTTTGAGGAATGAGTAGGTGGTTGTTGACGGGGAACGGGTTTTGTTGAAGTAGCAGCCACAAAAGCAATAGAATTAGCAGACCGTTCTGCCTTTTCAGCCCTTAGTTCATTCACTTCATTCTGATGTTGTTTCAAGATATCATAAAGTTTGTGGTAAGATATAGTCTTGATATCCTCCCTTTGTTTGACCAAAGTCACAAACCTTTGCCATTCCGGTTTGAGTTGAAGTAAGAACTGAACATTGGCATGATGATTGGAGATGGTGCACTGATTTCTGACAAGCTCATTCATCATTTTGTAGAATCTCGAGTAATATGAGTCAATGGATTCACCATCTTCAGATGTGAATTTTCCAAACTCCCAAAGTAGATTAGTCTCGAGATCTTGAACATTGATCGACTCACCTTGCTTCAATCGATGAATTGCATTCCACATTTCCATAGCATTAGGACATGCATCAACTGTGGAATATATATCGTTATCAATTCCAGTGAGTATGAAGTTTACAACATCAGCTTCAGCTTGGAGGAGTTTCTTTTTCTCAGCAGAACATGTGTCAAAATCCTCCATAGCTATTATAGTTGATGAAGCACCATCCTCTGCCTGTGTGGTAATTGGTCTGAATTCAAAAACTGGAGGTGGATTCTCAAGGCAGTGACGAAGAGCAGTTCGGTTTTCTTTTCCGTCGAGAAATCTGAGAAAACGAGATCTCCATTGAACGTAGCAACCGGCAGTGAGCACAGGTGGATTACCGTTGCCACCTTGTTCCAAACGAATTTGATTAGCAGTTGCAATGTTGATGTTGTTGTTAGACATGGTGAATACTTGTGAATGAATTGCAGATCTTAGTGGATTTGTTGTGATGATGTGTGGTTAAAATTGAAATTCCGAAATTTCAGAAAAAAATTTTCTCAGCCCGACAATAAATTCCCCAGTCTGACAAAACGGTAAGCCGAAAAATTTTATATCGCCAAATTTTGAATTTGAGTTAGAAATAGCCAAAAACTAATAGGGAAAAAATTTGATTTTACTTGACCTAAAAATTTTAACTCTTTTTTTTTTTTTTTAATATTCGTGTAAACGATGTTCCTAAACTAGTCTAGATAGTGGCTAAGTCTAAAAATTACTCAAACAAAATATCCATCGGAATAACCTTGTCGGAATGACCAATCGGAATGTCAAATCGGAATACCCAATCGGAATGTCAAATCGGAATGACCAATCGGAATGTCAAATCGGAATGACCAAAGTGGAATACTAATCGGAATACCCAATCGGAATGTCAAATCGGAATGACCAATCGGAATGTCAAATCGGAATGACCAATTGGAATGTTAAATCGGAATGTCCAATCGGAATGTATAAACCCTATTCCGATTACACCAATCGGAATAACTGAAAGCCCTTTTCTGATGACCTGATCGGAATAATTCCCCCTTTTCTCGGACAAAACTCAACCAATTCGTGACTTTAAGCCAAAAAATGATCAAAATACCCAAAAATTTTGTGTTTTTAGCCAAGGTAACAATACCAAATCTCTACCACAACTATGTAGAAGATTTGTATCAAGAAAAAACCATAAAAAACACAAGAAAAATTTTTTGGACGTGATATAAAGATCAAAATGACCACGAAAAATCAAGAACACACCACACTAATCTTCAATCACCTATCCACTATAGGCTCTTGATACCAAATGTTGTTCCCATTCAATCCATAACACAAGATTTAGAAGAGATATTTAGAGAGAGAAAGAGGAGAAAGTAGAGAGAGAAACAAGAGAGAATTTGGAAGGTTAAACACTTTTAGAAAGAGAAATAAAATGGTAACCAACACCCTCTTCCACATGTGGAAGAGGGTTATATATGCCACGGCCTAAGGCCTTTGTGGGCTTCATCTTGGGCCGGGCTTGGCTTTGTTTTGGGCTTACGCCCCTAACTTATACAATATTATCTTAAAGTCCAAGCCCGGTTTTCCCGACTAACCTATTACAATACAAGACCATTTAACGACTGAGATGACCTATTACATTCTTGTTCGACTATATAAAATATAGGGCTAACAATCTCCCCCAATATATCGGTCATCTTAAAATGCTTAAAAAGCATAAGATGGTTGAGTGAATACATTCTTGTAGAGGAGATCTTCCTGCTTTGGTCTTGTATCTTGGTCTTGATCTTGTTTGTAACAGCTTTGTTCCTTTATGCTTTCGTGATCTTTATCTTGAGCCTTTGTCATTTGACTTTGAGTGCTTGAGATCTTCATCTGTACTCCTTGTGACTAAGATGACCTATTACATTCTTACATTCTTAGGTATCTTGATTATCGCCATCTTGTGCTCTTGTGACTTCTGAATCGACATCGGTTGCACAGCTACGCCACCTTCTTGATATGCGGCAACATATATAGACACGGATGAAATGGCTTTGAACATTTCACCCTAACTCGGTAGCGTTTTACCTCCGGTCGGTGAAGACCGTTAAACGGTATTAAATACCGTACCTGTGATCAGGTAGATTCGATTAAGAACCTCCTTGACAGGGTTTCCCAGCGGTAGTAGCCAGTTCTCTTTACTCGACCGTCTCAAAGCAGACTGCGAACGTAAAGAGTGAATCATAAGGATAAATTATCCGTCTGATTAGAGTCGTCAATTCAGATTTCCTGGAACAAGTTTGATTCTAAAAGAATCGCACCATTGTTGCTTTCCAGTTTGTCACAAGCTTGATTCATAGAGAATCTTGCGAGTTACCTACCGCAGTGCTGTTTGATGTTGACACTGGAAGGATTTCCATTCGTCACTGTGAACACTAATGAGTGTCACTCTGAATGTTCTGGCAAGATCACATGGATTTTGCGAAGAAACCTGGAATCAAGTTTGAATCATTTAAGAATCCAAACTTAGTTGCTTTCCAGTTCTCACAAGTTTGATTCGTGTAGAATCGCACAAGTTACCTACCATGAGCTTGTTTGTTAGTGACACGATATTCTTGAGTAGAATCCATCTCAAAGTTGATGTGAGGTGAATAGGATCTTAAGTAGATGAAATTGTGAAAAGATTATGGTTGAAACTTGAAGAAATTGTGAAAAAAACTTTATCCGGAAAAACAAGTACTTATCCGGAATATTCTCCTCAGGTTTATCCGGAATAATGTTAGTTGAGTTATCCGGAATAAGAAAAAATGCGGAATCCGTGTAGTTCTTCTTATCCGGAAAAATGTTCTTTCTCTTATCCGGAATAAATGTTTTTCGATTTATCCGGAATGCTGGTTGTTTGTCTTATCCGGAATAATTTCCGTTACTTATCCGGAATAATTGTTATGCTCCTTATCCGGAATAAGTCTTCCATGGTTTATCCGGAAAAATCTTTAGCCCTTATCCGGAATACGACTAATTCAACTTATCCGGAATAATCTTGGTCCTCTTATCCGGAATATGACTAGTGTAGCTTATCCGGAATGATTTTGCAACTCTTATCCGGAATTCAACAACTCAAGCTTATCCGGAATGTTTGTCAAACTTCTTATCCGGAGTACTTACTCACCTTTTATCCGGAATAGTTGTTAGTCACCTTATCCGGAATAAATCGTCCGTAGCTTATCCAGAATACTCGATTGTTCGCTTATCCGGAATAATCCGTTAAAACTTCTTATCCGGAATTTGCTGCCAAACCTCTTATCCGGAATAACGTGCAACCTCCTTATCCGAAATACACTGCAATACAAGCTTATCCTAAAACCCCAACTTCGGCTTATCCGGAATAGTTAAACCCTCTTATTCCGGATAACAAGAATATGCTATGTTATTCGGAATCCACAAACCCTTAAATTCTGGATAAAAACTCAAACTCTCCAAAAACGTGATTTAGCCAAACATTTCCGAAAATGAAACCAAATTTAGCAACTTTTTATAAAAAATCAAGAACAATGATAAACAGAAATTCCTACCACTACTTTGTAGGCAATAATAAGTGTGTAAACACTAATCCTTTTGCCACTAAAATCAAGGAAAAACAAGACCTAATCATGTGTTTTATATCATAAAAGTCAGAATTACGTGTGGTTTTGTGTTTTTGTGTTAAAATAGGTACAAATGATCAAAAGGAAAGAAAACACGGGATTTCACGGTAAAATGTTGAAGAAAAGTCCAAAAAGAGACGAAGACAAAGTCAAAAGATCAAAAGTGTGCCCAAGTTCACGAAAAGTTCATGAACTTGGGAAAGGATGATCTTCTTTACCAACCAAGATTATATTTTGTTTTCGGATGACAACAACTTGATGAACATCAAATATATCTTCAAGATCATCAACCACCAAGATTATTTGTTGAGAAATCAGCCCTAGGACACAAGCAAATCACCTCCTTTGATGTTAATATGATCACCAATCAACAAGGCTTCAAGGTTTCTTCATGATACGAGTAGATAACACAAGATTTGTGGCTAGAATTGATCAACAAGGGGTGTTTGATGGTGAAGTGGGATGGCAAAGGGGTAGAGTGAGAGAGTATTTGTGAGTTGTTTACATGAGTTTATGTGTGCAAATGGTAAAAATGAAGTGGTTTTGTGGTTTGGGTGGAAAGTGTAGCTTACTTGTTAAGCTTTGCTTAACAAGTGTAAGCAACTAGCTACCACTTTGACACATCAAGAGATGTGGTGGCAAGTTTTTGGCCATCCCTTTTAGTGGGGTGGGATAAACTTGTTTTGTCCCATCCCGCTAATTTACATGTATTCCTCGATTCTAGTTTCCTTGATTTGCGTGCCCTCGGGTCGTTTTTGATGAGATGGCATTTATACATGATCTCATCGTTCTTTTCGGGCTTTAAATGCATTAAAATGTCATAAAATACCATATATATGCTTGTGTTTGTTTACTTGTGTGTTTTAGGTATGGATATCGTGAAAAAGACAAAAGATCACAAGATACAAGGAAAAACGAACACGAGAAACGAAGCCGTACAAAGAACCGGGCCCTAATCATGGAATTTTCATCAAATACCCTTGAAGACTTGAAGACATACAAGATTGATCATCCAAGAATGAAGAAATGACAACTTAAAACCCTTGTATAGTAATAATTACAAGTTTGGTCCCTTAAGTTTGTCAAAATTGCAAAAAGGTCCTTCAACTTTGAAGAAATGGCAAGAATGGTCCCTCAACAATTTCAAAATGCCAATTATAGTCCCTCAAGAAGTTTAAGAGACATTGAAGACCTTTGAAGATCAAGAAAGTCCAAAAACAGCCCTTGAAATATTCAAGAATGTCAAAAGTGGTCCTTGAAACCTTTTTGCCAAAAGTTGGTGCCAAATGTGTAAAAGGTTGAAAGTTATTATCAAAGGAAACCTGGTTTTAGGGCTTGAAAACTTGATATGGCAAAAATATCAAAACAAAGGGACCAAAAGTGCCAAAGTGAAAGGTTTAAACAGAAAATGGCGCTTAACAAGTTTATTCCCCCAATTTCGGATTCAAGGATTTACTATTCATCTTTCTTAACAGCCCAGAAATTACTTTCATTAAACGTGGGTAAAAATCAATTAAACCCACACACGATTGATTCACACCTGTGAAAACCCTTCCCACACTCAAACACCCCAATCCCACGTGTATACTCAAAAACCCCAATTCCCCATCCACCAATCAGCAAATTCCTTGGGCACCAAGACTTGTGACGTGTCCCATTTGAACGTCCAAGATTATTTGCTTACTCTCAAAGCAAAAATGAACAGTGGAGATCAAGTTTGGACAAAATGCACCAAAAATCGTCAAGGGTAGAATAGGGATTTTTCTAGTGATTAGGGTTTAGTTTTTTCTATTCTAGATTGTTCTTAGGACTCTATAAAAGGAGCTCACAGGTTGTGTGAAGCCCTTTGTTCCAGTTTTGAAGCTTACACTTGTAATTCCTTTTTAAAAGAAATAAAAGTTTGGTTTTTGTTCAATACAAGTATAATTCCTTTTTATTGTTTTTTAAAAGTTGTGTGAAGTGTAAAGCTTGATTCTGAGTTCCATTTTTCATTTGGTTAAGTATCTTTGATTTTCAAAGATATTTTAAAGTTTCTGAAAATTTGAGAAACTTTGGTAAGGATTGTTTCAGGTTTGGATTGTTTAAGAGTTTGATGTTATTGGTTGTTTAGGATTTAGAAAACGTATTTGGAAGGTTTGAAAAGGTTTTGAAAAGTTTTAGAAAGAAAAGAAATCAGAAAAAGTATATTATACTGTATTTTGTTCTTGCTTTCTCTTCTTTGTCTTAAACAGGTTAAGGCTTGTTGATATTGTTCAGCACCAGCCCGGGCTGGTAGGGAGGAGGATTTACATCCTCTAGGACCCTTGGATGTAAGGGTCCTAAGGTAATCTCCTTTTATCTTTGGCAAAGTTCTGAAAATTGCTAGTGTATATGATTTGGTTTGATTCTGCTCATAAGTGTGTTTGAGTTGTTGGTTTTGTGTTCTTAAGTAGTTACATGCATGTTATATGACTATAGGACTGAATTGAGTGAGTTTTAAGTTGCTTTGTTTTGTTGAAAGTTGGTTTTTAAAATTTAAAAGGGTGTTTGGCACTAAGTTTTAGCAGGGTTTAGATTTTGATGTATGCTTTTAAAAGGTGTTAGAAGTTTGGATTAGGATTGAGTTAGGTTTTTAGTTAGTATTAAGTTGATTTGGAACAAGTTTTAAGTCAGTTTATGTGCTACAAAGTGATATCATTGCTTGAAATCTGCATGCTCTCTTAACTGTTTGCTTTTATCAGATTCTTAAGCTTGATTCTTGATTTCTGTTAGGAGATAGGGATATTGTTGGTTTGATACTGGTTGAGCATCATTTGTGGAGTTTATATGCTTAGTTTGGTTGGTTATAGTCCATTAGAGTGCTAGTTAGAAGCCCTTAAGCTCCCAGACCTGCCTGCTACTCATCAGAAACTTGTTTAGGGTTGTATGTGCTTTGGGTTTGATTTAGCTGGTGTGCTGAGTGTTATCTACTTGTAATTGTGACTCCTTGTGCTTCTATGAGCACAAGGGTGCCCCCATTGTCCAACTTATCCACCAAATAAGCTCAAACCAAGCCCCTCTTGGTATTAAGAAGTGCACAAGTGTGCATTTCCTTTGTTCATCAGAAAACATCCAATCTGTCATATTTTGATCTTTGATAACCAGCTTAATCTTGTGTTTAAAAGGAATGTGGAATTGAGTTTACAAGCATTTGAGTGTCTGGTTTGATTTGGCAAAGTTTAAAAAAAAAATAAAAAAAAAAAGTAAAAAGGGGGTTACACGCCTCGAACCCGTGACCTGCCGTTCAACACACCAACAACATAACCATCCTGCCCTTGGGTCTTTTACTGACCAAGGTTGGATTGGTTATTTATTTAACCAGTTTTTCATTTGTGTTAGTTTTAAAAAGCCGTAGCCCTTTAAGCTTATTTCCAGCTTATTTTTCTAGCTTATTTCACTTTTCTTATTTTTCCTAGGAACTTTATAGTGTTTTTGATTTTTCAAAATTGGTTTCACATTTTTCCCATTATTAGTTTAATTTTTATAATTTATTTAATAGCCGTTTTTAGAAAATCAATAAAAAATACCAAAAATAGTTTTTATTTTTAGGAAAAATAGTTTTTAGGTCTTATTTAATATATTTGAGGTTTACATCTAATTTTGGTGTCAAAAACTTTTATTTTTCATTTTATAATATTTTAAGGTTTTTTATAAACTTTAAACATTTTTATAAAATTATTAAAAAAGGTTTAGGAGCTATAATTTGTGTTTTTCTCTTAATTATATTATTTAGGATTTTTAGAAAATTTTTAGAATTAATTTTAGAAACTTTTATTTTTTAGTATTATTTTAATAATATTTTATTATTAAATTTTCAAAATTTTATTTTTCTTTCTTTTTCATTTTTCTTATATTCTTTAGCATTAATTAGGATCATTTCCATTTTTAGAATAATTTTTAAGCTTTTAGATTTATTTTTATAATAATTTTAAGTTTAATTAGGTTTTAATTATTTTAAATCATTTTTAGAGTTTTAAAAATAGTTTTAATAGGTTTTAATTTTTAGAAAATTACTTTTTAGTCTTCTAATAATATAAGTTAAGTGATCATTCAATAAAATCATATTTTAGACTTTTTGAATTAGTTAAATTTAATTTTAGGGCTTTAATTAGCATTTAAAATTAATTATTTAATTAATAAAAGGTTTTAAAATATCTTTGTTGGATTTTTATCTTTGTTTATATTATTTAAGACTTGTTTTTAGCCTTTTTGATATTTTGTTTTTGGTTTTAATAATTTTTAATTTTTGTGGTTTTTCTACGGTCTTACGTTTTCGTCGTAGTTTAATTTTCACGTATCCGTCTTTTCTTCTTCTCACCCCCATTCTTCTTAATATTAATCTCAAAGAAATACAAGTTAATTCACAACACCATACCTCCTTGGGAAACGAATCTTTTCTCTCTTTTATTTGATTGTGGGTCATTAGTGTTGATTTTTCCTAAAATCATCACTCGATACTTACCGCTCATATTTAGTTGCTTGTTTTTCCTAAAGCAAGTTGTCTAAATTTACTACAATCAGTTTTACGAAAAACATTTTTATAAATTATGAATCAACGGCACAAAACGAATCTAATAAAAATTGTCTCATCAAAAACGGAGTTCGAAAACGTAAATACGTAATCCTAAGGTTTCCGGTTTAGTCGTAAAGGACGTTAAATTATAATCGTAAGTCCTAATCTCTTCTCGTAAATTTGTGAGTTTATGAACCAACACAAATTTAAAATCTCAAAATAATATTCACGGATAAATTTATTTTCTGAAATGTCGGACTGTCACCAAAGACGGTGTATGTAAACGTAAGCACGTAACGTAGAATCCTCTGGTTTAGACGTAGTCGATGCTACTTCAAGATGTAAACCCACATTTCTTCCCAAAAATAAGTAAGTTCATAATATAACATTAAAATAATGTTTTTAAATAATATTTGAGAATAAAATATCAACCATAAATTGACGGATTGTCACATTTATGCCATCGAATATTGTATAATGATAAATCTATATAACGTAGTTATTCACGGGCGCGTTTTTTGTTGATCGCTTACACACTTTTGGTTGCATTCGAGTTATAGTATTAAAATGTTATGGATTGTTTTGTCTTTTTGAACGGCGATTTGATTAGAAACTAGCAAGATGCTAGAGAAGCAATTACAAAAGGGCGGATAAAGTGTTACACGGATTATTAAACCACTCTGTCCAATTTAAAGAAACTTTCCTATTCCTAGTCGAAAACCAAGTGAATGACGAAAGCTTGATATCGTTTAAGATTAGTTCTTTTCTCGGATGCTTGGAAGAGAATATTGCATTGTTCCTAAACTTCTAGAGGTGCCACAAAGTGGTGCTTACATCAACGTCCAAAGCCTTTTTGAGATTAGGCAAAATTATGACTTGATGGCTAATGATGCCACATCATCTACACATGTAACAAGGACACCCAAAACCTTCCACCAGGCCATGACTTCTTTCCAAACATCTTTGAAAATTGCACACAAGGTGAATAAGTGATCCTCAGTTTCGATATCATCATCACGCAGGGGACATAGAAGAGAGTCAAGGTCAATCTATCTCTTATCTAGATTAACCCGTGTATGAACCCTTTTATTCATGATGCGCCACACGAGAATATTCTCCTTCACAGGAAGGAGTTTATTCCATCTGATGGGTTGAGAAGTTGAGGGGTTTGACATGAGTAGTCCAATATGTCTAGATGTGTAAATTGGACTACATCGTATGTTCATTAACTTTGCATCTTAAATTGATACATAAAGGGGTGGTTATTTACGATATGCCGGTTATGTGTGAGATTTGAGGGAGGGTCTTCGCTTTGCTGTCACCGGGTTACTTTTTTACGTATCAGTTCGTTTTGAATTTGTAGAATATATGAGTCTAGTGTAATATATCAAGTTTTGTGTTCTTTGGTATAGTTGGAAACTAAACCTTACTATTCCTTATGCGGTGGCATTAAAAACTTGATGCGAGCGGTAAAAGCTTTCATTTGTAAAAAGTTTTGTAACCCACTGTACCTGTTCGCTACAGTGAAGAATAGAAAATAATTCGAGGTTGTTAATTTCGTTACATGAGGAACGGGATGTAAGCTGTGTCTAACATGTAGAAAGTCTTATAGAGAATTCGTATGATAATTGAAAAATATGTTTACCTAAGCATTCACTACTCATAAAAATGATCTTTCTATATGTTATTGCCCATCACACCTTGTTAATTAACTATGTAAGTGTTTTCCCAAAACGATGACCCTCTAGTATAGTGGTATGGGACATTTGACCGAAAAGTCATTCATGTGTTGCAGAGCTAGGGTAAAGGAGTGTTTTGCTTGCACTAGATACACCAGCACACACGCATGAACAAACGCTTAAATGAATCTATCATTTTTTGACAGTTAGAGACCCCGTCGCGCAGTAAGCACCCACGTTTTCCTAGACATATCAGCAACTAATACTGACAAAAAAAATATTTTTTTAGAGCCTAACATGCTTACAATTAACGAGAAGCGATAAAAAAATAGTAATCACATCATAACTTACATGAAATTAGAGATACGCATAAATTAATTAGTCAAATATCGCAAAAGAAGAACAAGACACATAATTAATCAAACAAAACATTGACATATGAATGACTGAATGAATAAACCTAAATCATCAACTTTACGGGAGCTACAAGTGTGAATTTAGGGTTTAGGAAACCCTAAAAACGATCTAAGAGAGCATCTCCACTAAAATAATTCAGTACACGCTTTTTCTCCTCCGTTAGGGATAAAATGTATCGGGTATATATAGGAAATGGGCATCAAACGACGTATGGGAAAGTCTAGATGACGTTTGATCGTCGAATCTTCTTAGGGTTTCTTGGCCGACATAATATAGACGGCGTCAACAGCTTTCATAGAGTATATGCTTGTCTTCAGATGGCATCTAGGCTTTTCTAGACGGCATCTATAGCTCCTGTTCAACGGGTCTTGTTTGTCTTCTAGAATTCCATGTCTTCAAGTCCCGGAGTCTTCCACATTTTGCCTAAGTAATATGGAATGCTTCGACTAATGCTACAAATCAGCTTCTTTTGCTTTAAATGCTTCAAAAATGCTAAAATGACAAAAAAAAGGATTTAGGGCAATTTGAGGCATAAGTAGACAATTATAGGGGTTAAATAATCTCAAAAAAGTATATAAAGTTAGACCTCATCAACAAGTATATGTTATATTAACCTTGGTATTAAGTTAAGTTTAATAAAAAGCATTTATGTTATTATATCATTTGAAATGACCATAATATACATGTCACAAAAGAAAGAAATATGTGTTCTTCCTAATAGAAGTGTATTTTTATAACGATTTTAAATCTATGGAGTTTTAAAGTTTTTGTTTTGGAATATACCAAGTAGTTTCCTTATTAGGCTTCTATTTTCTTTTTTATCGGACCTTGGGGATAAGAAATTTTTGTTTTGTATGGTTTGAGTTTAGGAGTTTTAATAATTGGTTTTCGGGCCTTGATCTTGTTGATGCAGGTTCGTCCTCATCATTATCATTGTTGTGATCAACATGAATCTTAAGGTCAACTTGGTTTTAGGAATCGATTGGGTTGGTTGGTGGATCATATGATCTAGCACTTTGTGTGTATACGACATTCGCATGCTCGTTTCGAGCTAGCGGTGGCTGGTAAGATCTGATTTGGGGATTTTGTGATGTATTGGTCGGAAGAGATCCATAGGTTTGGAGCGATGCTTGTTGGTTTTTGGTTATGTTTTCGGTATTGGTCTTAAAATCGTGGAAGGTGTCTTTGACAATTTTTTTTCATTTGAGCTGAGATGAATTCGCTTAGTTGCTTTTCGAGGTCCGGTGTTTCATCAGATTGATTAGATTTTTACTTATCGTGGTAATAACTAGATTCGGCAATAGAGCGCCAGATAGCACGATCGCGATAATCATTGTAAAAACGGATGCGTCAAAAGGTTTGCATAAACTTTGATTCTTCTTCGCAAGACATAGGGGTGTAATCGTCATTACATATGGCAGATGAGTGATTACCTCTGCAATTACTGCATATTTAGTGCACTAAGTTTGTTGGTATCGGAAATGTAGTTTCATTCATCTGTGAATGCTACAATCTTACGAATACGAGTTTTGTGTTTCTGGCTATTTGTCCAGTCCACTTTGATTATGACTTTGTCTTCAAGGAGTCGAAAGGCTTGATTGAGAGTTTTATATAGAAAATTCCACCAGTTATGGAAATAAGAGCTTCTTATGTGGTTTTATCTAGACCATGATAGAATCTTTCATACAATGCCATGCGTCGGTAAGAGTTTCACCTTCGAGTTGAGAAAAGCTTCAAATTTCTCCGAGAAGCCTTCCAAATAGGACAAGAGGAAAACATAGGCTAATAAAAGTGGCTGCAAGTTCTTCCCGTGATGTGATTGTTCCTTCGTTGAGTTCATTTAACCATTATTTAGCCTCTCCGTTAAAGATAGGGAAACATCATTAATCAAACAGCTTCGGTTCGATTTTCACCATATTTAAACTTGTCATAAACACTAAGAAATTCATGTACGTGTTTGTGATGATCGGATTTGGTGCGTCCATCAAATTGGTTACCTTTGACGAGAGTCAAATGGTTGCATTTTATTGTGAATTCGTGTGCGGCGGTTTCGGGTAAGGTTATTATATGCGGGAGTTGGTGAAACGGTACGATCGGCAGCCCACATAGGTTCATCATCGGTGAGATATATTGGATCATTAATTTCAATGAGTCGAAATAAAATCTATATTGAGATACGTCGTTAATAGGAGGATAAGTAAAAGTTAAAACACCCATTTTCTGACCCCAAAATTGGACCAACATAGAAATTTTGGACAAAAATCATGACCAGAACTGACCTTTTGTCACTCTTTTATAAACTAGTAAAAAATGTTGCACAAGTTCTTCGTTATGGATTTCCAGGATCGAATGATCAAACATCATCAAGAACAAGCATCATCGTATCATATCATACAAAATAACATCACAGAAGATTGGGATAAACCCTAATATAAACTGATCTAATTGAATGAATGGGGTTACTTACAAATGTTTACAATGAACGTATATATACTACACTAACAGGTGTGATTGAAGGGATGTGATGGTTAGCATAAAGTAACCATCGTGCCTTTTCACAAACCTAACTAATAATCGGGCCTGGGCCAAGAAGTGAAGCCCTTTACATACTTAACTTACAAAAACATAAACCTACCAAACATACTGTGACAAAGATTAATTTAGATTAATCTCCAACAACAAACAATAACATTTTGATCTTGGATAATATTTTGAAAAGAAAGTAGACTCAGTTAACTTTTCAACGATATAAGGCATGACCTCTAACTCATTACGGTTGAATAGATAAGATTTTCGAAGTTCAACAAAATCTGGAAATGCCTTTCGAGGCATTTAGGATCGATAAACACATTTTCTGAGATTGAACACAATAGTTTCTTAACATAACCATTAAATTAGGAAGATCATCATATCACCAAATGTAACTGTATCATATCAATATATCCAAATAGTCATAAAAGGTTTACCCTCTCATGACTACTAAATTCATAACATTGGAAAGAGTAATGGAAAACATATATACTTCGATTAGCAAATAAATTTGAATTACACAAGTGTCACCTATGAATTTTCCAAAGCGGGCCGGCAGGCCAAGCGTACGGGAACCGTCGAAGAAGTGAAAGTAAACCGTTTACAACCAAAGCATATGAGCCTTTTTATTCGATTCCTAATATGAACTTTCTTTCTGGGTTTTTGCTGAAAATCTTTCCCAATTTAGTGGCTAAGGTCATGAGTAATAGCAAAGATGATGTATGTGTGTGTTGAACCTTGATCCCTATTTATAAGACTGTTGAGCTCTAAAGTGCGACATACCGAAGAAGTAAGTACGACGAACATTGTTGATTTATTGGCACCAACTTTTATTAATTACGGGCAGGACGGAGGCATGGTGTCCCGTGGGTGTCCGTGACACGTATGAATTTTTATGATTTAGTTATAACTTTTGAAAAAAATTATGATATCTCTTAAGTATCTCTTAAGTGCACCCGTGCACTGAAATGTGTTTCTAATCTTATTTAGTTATTTACCTCTGCTATCTTATGGTTCAAAAAAATTTATGCTCCCATCATATTCAGTCCTGATTTCGTCACTGATTACGAGAAAATACGTCGCACATAAGAATCAAAACCGACACACATTTAATGCAATAAGTATTTTCAAGTGAACTTGTAAAAAAAATTCAAATTCACATATTAAATTTTGTAGAATGTGAAAAACAAAACACTAATTGTATTATTATTATAATAATTTTAACCTACATTTTTCTACAATATATATATATCGTATATAATAATAATAATAATACGTATATTTGCATAATTTAATTTCCTATAAAATGACATTGCAAAAATTTAAAGTTATTTTACTTATGATCATTGTTTTGCAAAACAAAAAGATTCTTCAATTAAACTGACTTACTAAACAAATTTAGGCGTCGGCTATAGACGTGCGGGGGAGACGTAAAAACGCGGGCAAAGGCATAAAGTGTAACAAGTTTTTTTTATGTGTTCAAAGGATTTGGAAACAATTGAGATTTTGACTAAAAATTTACTAACTTTTCAATCGAGGCTGGAATTGAATTATATTTACCACTCATGAAATATGATATAAATATATAAATATTTTCCGCCTTATGTCATATGCCTTAAAAACGTTATGTAATCACGTCTCATGATAAAACTTGAAGCATAATTATATCATCACGCCACATCTCACGTTACTTATAACAATCATACCTAATAATGTGCCTTGTATTCATGTACAATAAGGTTAAGTTTCAATGTATAAAGGGGTTATTTCGAGACACCTTTCATTGAATGTTGATGGATGATCGATACTGACTCATGCATGTAGTTGTGCGCAAAGCCATTGATTATTGACATAGTAATTTGGTGAGGAGTTTCCGAAAATAGACGCACTGTCCTACGTACTTCATTTTTTTGTTTATAGGTTAGAGCTGAGATCGGAGCTATAATTTAGATTAGAGCTAGAGTTGGAGTTTATATTACTAGTCGAAAGCTGTGGTTTTTAATTTTACAAAATTGTTTGACGAATTATTTTAAAAGTTGAATCATGTTAAAGTAAAATCGCATAAAAATATATTAAATTAAGTTTAGATGTATTTTAATCTTTTGCGCGATAATTTATTATATTTTGATTTGACTAGCTGTAAGCCCGCATAAGTCATTTTCGATGAGCTTTGGGCTTACAGAGAATTATGCTATTATAAAAACTTTCAAAATGTGTGATAAAATATGTTTATTTTATAAGCAAATATTATCTTATTATATTATAAAACAAATGAGACATTTTTTTTATTTTTTTTATTTTTTTTATTTTTTTTTGTAACCGTGATTTCCGACTCATTGACCGACTAATCCACGGGGTTTGACCCCACCGCCACACAGACTCAAACCAGGTAAAGCCCTCCTTTTTAGGAGGTTGGCGTGACCACTTCAAAGTTGTTTGTACCTAGTGGAAATTGAACTTGAGACCTCACACACTTTGGAGTGATAGCCACAAATCTTTTTGCCATTAATTGACATTCATCTCATTTTGTAGCAACCTATTATAACAACCTATTAAAAGATCATATTTATTTTTAAAATTTAAAATATTTTAATCTCATTTCATTATGTTTTCTAAAATTTTATGCTTTTTGTTTCAATATCCATTTTGATATATTTTAATTAATTTTTAGTTTTCTTATTTTTGAGGGTTTATATTAATCTGATATAATTTTTACAACTTCAATTGTTTAGTACAAATTCAACATTTAACGAGGCTAAGAGTAGTAACATTTGTCACTTCAAAAATAATCACCGAGTACCTGTCACCGCATTGCGCGGGTATATTGTAACACCCCCATTTTTACCATATAGCAACGGAAACTAATCTGGGGTACTTCCAAGGTATCATAGTGACGATTTAGGAAAACCGACAAATTCAACAAATGCGAGTTCGTTCTCGACGGAGGTGTATGTGTTATGTGCCAATTATATCAAATCAAGCTTGGATTAGTGACTTTTTGGGTTTAGAAAGAGAGAATATTAAAAGACGAGTTGCGCTAAATTACACTACGACGTAAAATATAAAACGTATACGTAAAGACGTAAAACGCGACGAAAATAAAAATTTTAACTAAAAACTAATTAAAAAACAAATTTAAATCAATAATAGTATAAATAAGAATATAAATTCAATAAATTAATTTTAAAACTTATTATTATTTAAATATTTAACTTTAAATGCTAATAAAATCCCTAAAATTAAATATAATTAACAAAAAGTACAAATAATCAAACTAAAATCTTACTTATATTTTTTAAAAGCTAAAAAATATTTTTCCTAAATTTTTAAAACTATTTTTATTTTTTTAAGGCTAAAAACACTTTTAAATAAAATAATCATAAAAAATAATAAAATAATGAGAAAAATAAATTTTCTTTTTCAAAAATCCTGAATTAACTAACTAAACATTAGAAAAATGAAAAAAATTGAAAAAAGTGATTTTAGGTATAATAAGACAAAATAAGAAATATTAAAACCTAATTTTAAACTAAAATAATACTAAAAAATAATATATTAACCAAAAAAATAAATTTTATTTTTCTAAAAATCTTAAAATAAATAAAAGTTTACAGGTAAATTGAAAAAACTAGAAAAGCTGAAATTTACTCACTAAAGACAAAAACAAGAAATTCTGATAATGACAAGTGACTTGTTCTTGTCTTCTAGTGAAGCAGTGGCAAGAAATGAGCTAACAGTGGGAACTTGGTTCCCACTACTTGACCTCAGAAAACGAATTTGGCTTTTCTTGGCTTTGTTTGTTGATGGTTTTGGCAACAAAGGCGCCCCCACACTCAGTGGAGTGTGGGGAGTCAATAGCAAGTAAAAACAACAAGAAAAATACACAATGCAAGCACCAACCAAGCTATATTCAGTTACTGATGAATAAACTAGGGGTTTCTGGTGGTCTGCTGATCTAAAGTGCAAATGGGTGAGATTAGGGCACTCAAAGCTTTAAATTGGATCAAACAAACCACAATTTAGAAATTACTCACCCCTAACTTACTACTTTATCTAGTAACTACAAAACTTCAAAACACAAAACACAAATATCAAGACTATATGGCCTACTGATGCATATGGCTGTTTTTAGAAAAGAAATATATAAATTTTGGCTACAACTTGAACTCAACCAAAATAGAACTTAAATCACCATGACAAACCAAGAACAAAAGTGTGTAGGGAAACTAGTAGCTATAAGGTCACCCTAAGGTACCTCTAAATTGTCTATCCAAACATACCTATCTTACTGATTTCATACTTTAACAAAGAGAAATTTCATGGATCAAACTCAACTTTAACATACATAAAACATAATAAGGACAAAAATTAAGCATTAATCTACCAAAAACAAGCAATCAAGGGCCAAATCACAGAAAAACACATAAACTAGCAAAAAGTCTAGGAGGGTTCAAGCCTTTACCACACCTGATGCCTTCTCCTTTCCTTTTTGAAGCTTATGAGGAGCTTATCAAGAGTGTGTAGAGGGCTCTTGTTGAGGTTCTATAGCAGAACCAAGAGCAACAATGCCTTCAAAAAAGGGAAAATGGAGGGAGTGTGGTGTGGAAGTCTACAACAGACAAATCCACCACCACCTCTTTTTACCTGCGGAAACAATCAACATAAAGAAACAATACACCACTCCAAAAACTCTTCCAGAAGATGTTGTCAAACAGATTTTGGAAGTAAGCTTGTGGAATAGTGGGTGAGACACAACAAAAAATGAGACGAAGATTTCTTTTTTCTGAAAATACCTTTTCTTGGAATACAATTTTGGAACCAGTTAAGTAACTAACTTAAATAGCTTATACAAGCTTAAATAAGTTGTTTGGGTGTCAACCAAACAACCTACAAGCTCCTATAATGCTTTGATCAAGGATAGCTAATAACCAAGTGTCCTTGAATTATTAGCTAACCTTTGATAAAAATTTAACTGAAATTTTAGCAAGTAAAACACAAGTATTACACTAAGTGAAAACAATAAAGTAGAACTCATAATCGTAGGTTAATTTTTATCTTTAACTATTTATAAAAAAGGGTTACAAAGACTGGAACAAAATAGCATGTCACAATTCGACATCTATTTATACTACTAAAAGGAAGGTTCTAGTTCAAATGACAACATGTGAAAACCCTAGCAAGTAAATATCCTATTCTGCCCTTGTGTTCTTGAAATTCAAATTTGGTTAAAGCTGTCCATGTGATTGATAGTGATATGCCAGCTTGTAATCTTGACCTTGAGCGTTGAAAGACTTCTTTGGGACCAAGGAAAGGCTTTGGAACGTTGATGGACTGGCAAGATACCATTTTTGCTAAAATTGGTAAAGCAAGGGACATACATGGGGACCACACAGGTAACAGGGTGAAGGGTTTTATGAGTGGGTTGTGGTGAGGATAAGTTGTATTAAGGGTCTGGAGTGATAGAGGGAAAACCCCTTTTGTTTAGATTAGGTTCGAGATTAGGGTTTATATGGTATGAAGGGGAGTTTTGATCGAGTTTGGGGGTGGGATTAGTGTTACCCAGCACTAAAAATGATTTTTTAATCATTTTGAAATCGATTAATAAATAAAATTATAGGTTAGTAGGGTTTTGAGCTGGCATGGTGACGTGGGGGAGGGTGTAGTTGGAGGGAGTTGATTGGTGGGGTGGTGGACATGGCAAGCTGGTAGTGGAGGATGGAGTTTGGCTGTCTGCCACTTTTGGTGCCTAGGCTTTCACTTTTGTTTCATTTCAAGTTTCCAACAGATTTCTTCCTTCTTCCTTTGATAACAAGTTTAGGTGAATTACAAAAACAATCCTTCCACTTGATAAGTTTAGGAACAAGGACTATTAGTGCAATCTATTCATTCTTCAAGGGCATAATTTGGCATTTCTTGAAACTTAAGGGACCCACTTGTAATATTAGAGATTTACAAGGGTCAAAAGTGATAAGTCTTCAATTCTTGAGGGAAAAAACTTGACAAATCTTCAAACTTTAAGTACTTTTTGGAAAATTCATTGCTCGGGTCCGGTTCTTTGTGCGACTTCGTTTCCCGTGTTCGTTTTTCTTGATTCTTTTGATCTTTTGTTGATTTCACGATATCCGTACCTAAAATACACAATGAACAAACACAAGCATATTTTGGGGTATTTTATGACATTTTTAAGCGTTTTAAGCTCGATTTGGACGATGAGACTATGTATAAATGCAGTCTCATCACTCCCCCATACTAAACCATTGCCGTGTCCTCACGTAATGCTAGAATTAAGTATCGTAGCACTTCCAAAATTCATTTTTAGGTGACATTTATTGAAAACGTAAACTTAAATAAACTACTACATGCATTTTTGGACATAATGTATTGTTTTCATCGCAAAATGGGACGTTTAGGATCATAGAATAAGAATACGTGAATGCTTCGTTAGAAATAATTTCGCCGTCCTTGATTTTCACCCAATTCCATGCTAAGCGTGAAACAAGATCATTGTCATTATAAGTTAGTAATGCTAACACTACTCATATGCTCTAATCACGTACTTAGACTCCCTTATTTCTAAGGTGTATCTCTGATATTTTATTTTTGTCTTAATGATCACGAGGATAACTCATTGACTTATGCATGAATAGAGATTAGGTCCAAAAATAGAGTCTTAACGGTGTAACCAAAATCATCGAATTAATAATTCATCCTAATAGACAACGATGTCAAAAAGTTAAGTCAACAAGAAGGATCGATAAACACAGTTTTATAACGGTTTTGAACATGAGACTTATTACCATGAGTTTTATGACCCACCTCATCGGTGGCTTTGTTTATCATGGTTTACCTCCATCTTTTATTCATCTCCGCCATGGAGCTTTGACTTCGGTCTTGCCCTTGTCTTTTATTTAACCTCGCCATGAGGTGTTTATTTTGAATTGATGTATATCCTCACGCTAAAGCGAATTTTGGATCTTTAAGGCTTCAAGATTTAAGACATTCACATTCAATTTTGCATAGATTTTATGACCTTGTGAGCTTCGAATTTTTGCTTGATTTAGGTGAAGAGGAACTTAAATTATTATTGGGGGAAGCCTTTGATTATTCGGGTTGCCAATACTTTAAAACCGTGACGCTGGCGATACCTTAATGTTTTCCCAATTTAATTACATGGAAGCTACTAAAACAAATTAGAAACCAACAATAGAGATTAAATCGCTAAATCAATATTTATTAACAATTTATTAATAAAACCGTAGGTAGAAAAAGCAAATAATTAAAACACATGAGTTTTTGAAAGAATACGAGTACTAAACGTTTAGCATAGTAACTTATAATTAAAGCTATCATTTATCGTCCTCAATTTAATAAGACTTAGCCTAATATATTTAAGGAATCGAAGCTAAGTGCTCAACACGCACAGTCGAGTAAAAAATTACTCTTATTCTCACCATCGAAAAACCTACATTCGTGTCTTAAACACTTATGAAAAACTAGAAAATTTTTAAAATTTGGCCATTTTTAGCCTTATTTTGCATAAAACGATAACAAAAAGATGAAAATTAGATTGCGTAATGACGTAAGAAAGGTGAAGTATCTACTCACCCCCATACTAAAACTAAACATTGTGCTCAATGTTTCGAGTCTAAGGGTGAAACACCCCCATACTAAAGACGAAAGTCGAATGCTTAATCTCGAGCATGGAAATGGTAAAAAAATTAACCTCAAAAGCCGTTTATGAATTATGCTAATAAGATAAACGTTAGAACATAAAAGGATATCATCGGATATCAGAATCTTCAAAGGCTACGATCGAAGCTCGAGTGATCCATAAAACGAACACGAGTGGCTTCCGGAGTTTTACACAAAAAATTGCCACCGACGGCGGAATTTAACAAATCTTGTTCTTGAAAACTAAGACCGTTATAAAACGTGTCAATTTGGTGTAACCCGGAAAATCCATGGTGAGGACATTGCCTAAGCAGTACCTTAAAACGATCCCACGCGTCTCTAAACGATTCATTCGACTTTTGTTTGAACCTCGTGATCTCGTTTTTGAAAAACGTGGTCTTCGACGATGGAAAGAAATGATTAACGAACTTGGAAACGAGATCCTTCCACGTAATTATGGAATTAGGTGGCTCTTTATTGTACCAATCCTTGGCGGCACCATCGAGCGAGTACGAAAAAAGCATAAGCTTAACGACATCGATGTCGACGTTTTTAAACTTGCTCGTGGCCAAAAGACGATCAAAATTCCGAATGTGATCGTGAGGATTATCCGCCTCACGACCTTGAAACTTCGTTGCTTGAATCAAAGATAGCATTTTGCTCTTCATCTCAAAATTCTCCGCTTCGATAGCGGGAATAAGGATCGCGTCTCCATATCCCTCGGTGGGTGCTTGGAGCAATTCCATCATCGAACGATTGTCGGCCATCTCGTCTACGGTTTCGACAACGATATTAGGAACGTCGGTTTCTAAATTTCGTCTTCGTTGTCGATTCCTTCGATTCGAAACGTCGTTGGAAATAGAATAATCCTTCGATCGAGTGCACATGCACTAACGTAGAGAATGGGGTAGCAAAGAAGATTCTTTTGGTGATTTTTCGTTTTTTCAAATTTTTTTGGTTTTTGATTTTTTTTTGATTTTTTTGGATTTTTCGGTCTTTACGTAGATTCAAATCTACAAATCTCTCCTCGAATCAATTTATTGATTAAAGGAGCCTCAAGGAATGAAAACGATCACGTTGAGTGAACGTCTTCGATGACTTTAGAACGTTGGTCGAACACCAAACGTTCAAGTGGGTTTAATCTTTGAAAACAAGCAAATATATATGATACGTAGATAATACTTTGTTTGGCAAACCCTCGATTAGCCCTTTTTCTCAAAACACGCACAAGCAAGCAGAGGAAACGAGGCGGCGCTAAGCACATAAGAGCCTTTTTCCTTTAGGTCGTGAAATACAACCGCCTTATACCCACCTTATAGTTTGTGTTAATCAAAACTAAGCTTTTCGAAAGTAATTATCTATTTTGCCTTTTTTTTGCTTTGTATTCGAATACAATAATTGAGTGATGAAATCCCAATTAAGGTTGCGTTTTCACGCTTTTGGAGATATTGTAAATTTATTGTGATACGTAATACAATATATTAATAATATTTACAAAGAAAAAACGAAAACGAATACTAGGATATCTACAATATAGTAAAATATTATTGTGTGTTAATTGAGGAGAAATTAACACGGTTTATTTGGATATTTATAATATAGTAGAAAAAATAACAAACGAGTATGTACGATATTTACGCTTTTCAAAAATGAAAAGCAAAAACGCACTACTCACACAAACACGATATGTATAATGGCACTAAAAACACCTCCCCAACAGTGGTGCCAAAACGATGTGAGTAAAAATATGCTTTTAGGAAAAAGACGTATAATGGGCCAGTATTAAATTCGACGATTTAGGAAAACCGACAAATTCAACAATTGAGAGTTCGTTCTTGAAATTAAGATTTTGCTAGTTGAAAAAGTTCATTTTCTCGGTGTCTAATCGAATTGATTTCTGGTTAAATGTGTGACTCAGTTGTTTTTAGTTAAGAAAAAGGGAAGTTGATTATCTAAAACTAATTAAAAAGTAAATGCGAAAAGTATTTAAAAACAAACTAAAGACAGAGTTCAAATAATAAAAGTAAAACAAGGTGAATATTAAAAACTTAAAATTAAAACGATATTAAAACGAATATTAAAACAAATAATAAAACGAAATTTAAAGCGAAACAATTAATAAAAATAAATCTAAAAGACGAAATTAACTATCGACTCGAAAATAAAGTTTACTAAATGAAAAAGGAGAGAATAAAACTAAAATGGTACTTTAAAGCCAAACGAGGAAAAACCTAAAGCGGGTACTAAAAAAAAGATAAAACTTGAACTTTACGTAAAAATATTAATTTTAAAATTGGAAGAAAAATTCAACTAAAAATACGTATCTTTCAAAAATAAAATCGGAACAACTTTCAGATAAAACTAGACAATTACGGAACAATACTAATAAATAAGCAAGCAGGCAGGCTAGCTGCTGGAAGCAGCCAGCCTAGCTACTCATTTTGGCGCCAAAAATGGCTAAGCAGCCAGGCAAGTTGGTCCATCGCAATAATTGTAACCATCGGAATGTTTATATTGTAATTCCATCGGAATGTGTTTTTTGTTGTATCGGAATAATTTTTTTTTTAAACTATCGGAATGTGAAAAAGAGAATCTATCAGAATACTAAAAGAAAAATGTCGGAATGTTTTTAAAAAAGAACTATCGGAATGTCTAAAAATAAAAATTGTCGGAATAATTAAAGTGCCAAATTCTATCCGAATGTGGCTGTCAAAATTTGGGCAGTACTTCGTCGCAATATACCTTAAATTCCGTCAGAATATGCGATCGCAATGAGCGATCGCAATCCCGATCGGAACAAGGGAATGAGAACACAAGCTATCGCAAAGTAGAACCACAAATGGTTATTGCGATACAAACAAGCAACCTATCGGAATGAGGCGTCGGAATGTGTAAAAGCTCAATATTGCGATGGAACACAAAATAATCCGAAAATGGAGATAAGCTAAAAACTCAATAAGCACACTTTCAATAAGCTCACTTAACCAAATCTTAAACAACTCAATAAGCATAAATTTGATAACTTTTAAATATGAAAATTGCAAACTCTATAAAAGAAACTTAAAAAAACTAAACTTTTTAAGAAAACTAAAAACAATAAGCTAAACACTAAATAAGCCAATAAGCATGAATAGCTCAAAGCTTAATCCGTGTAAGACTTAGAAAAGCATAAAAAGATGAACTTTTTAATCAAATAAGCAATAAGATTAAGCAAAATCAATGCTTAATCCGAATCACAATCAAATCAAAACAAGAAAAGTGGGATGAGAAAGATAAAGAAAAGCTTGATTAAAGAAAAATAAAGATTAACAATAAAATGAACTTACTTGGAATTAAAAGATAAGAAATTCAAGACATGAAATTAAAATGACAAGAAATTAAAAGGTACAAGTAATGAAAATGGTGGAAAGGCTAATTTTGTCAAAATTATCTAAGTGTGAAATGAGGTGGAAGTGAACTATATATAGGGAGAAGGGAAGCATGTGTTGCTTCCTTCTTTCTATCTTTCTTTCTTTCTTTCCGTCTTTTCGTCTTCTTAATTCTTCGACTTTTTCGACGTTGTCTCGGGATTAATTAAACTCGTCTTGAAAATTCTTCATTAATAAGACTTGAGTTCTTCGGCTTTATTAAACTTCCGTCTTTAGACTTGTTCTTCGATAAATCTTCAGAATAGGTCTTGGACTTCCGTTCTTTTTCCACTCTTGATCTCTTGACTTCGTCTTTTGTCTTTTTCTTCGATAAAAGCCCGTGAAAGCCCGTGTTTTCCTCCCTTTTCACATTTTGGTCCTAAATCACAACAAAAACACAAACCACGCATAATTCTGACATTTACGACATAAAATACACGTTTTGGCTTGGTTATTATTGTAATTAAGTGGTAAAAGGATGGGTGTTTTCACACCTATCAGTTCTCGTGGGAGGTGTATGTGTTATGTGCCAATTATATAAAATCAAGCTTGGATTAGTGACGTTTTTGGGTTTAGAAAGAGAGAAAATTAAAAGACGAGTTACGCTAAATTACACTACGACGTAAAATATAAAACGTATACGTAAAGACGTAAAACGCGACGAAAATAAAATTTAAACTAAACTAAAAACTAATTAAAAAACAAAATTAAATATATAATAATATAAATAAGAATAAAAATTCAATAAATTAATTTTAAAACTTATTATTAATTAAATATTTAACTTTAAATGCTAATTAAAGCCCTAAAATTAAATATAATTAACAAAAAGTAGAAACTTATATTTTATCAAACTAAAATCTTACTTATATTAATTAAAAGATAAAAAGTAATTTTTCTAAATTTTTTAAAACTATTTTTCTATTTTTAAGGGTAAAAACATTTTTTAAATGAAAATAATCATAAAAATAATAAAATAATGAGAAAAATAAATTTTATTTTTCAAAAATCCTAAATTAACTAACTAAATAGTAAAAAATGAAAAAATCGAAAAATGTGATTTTAGGTATAATAAGACAAAAACAGAAATATTAAAACCTAATTTTAAACAAAAATAATGCTAAAAAATAATATAATAACCAGAAAAATATATTTTCTTTTTCTAAAAATCTTAAAATAAATAAAAGATTATAGGAAAATTAACAAAACAGGAAAAAGTTGAAATGTACTCACTAAAGACAAAAACAAGAAATTCTTATGTGACAAGTGACTTGTTCTTGTCTTCTAGTGGAGTAGTGGCAAGAAATGTGCTAACAATGGGAACTTGGTTCCCACTACTTGACTTCAGAAAATGAACTTGGCCTTTCTTGGCTTTGTTTGTTGATGGTTTTTAGCAACAAAGGCACCCTCACACTCAGTGGAGTGTGGGGAGTCAATAGCAAGTAAAAACAACCAGAAACAATCACAATGCAAGCACCAACCAAGATATATTCAGTTACTGATGAATAAACTAGGGGGTCTGGTGGTATGCTGATCTAAAGTGCAAATGGGTGAGATTAGGGTACTAAAAGCTTTAAATTAGATCAAACAAACCACAATTTAAAAGTTACTCACCCCTAACTCACTACTTTATCTAGTAAACTACAAAAATACAAAACACAAAACTCAAATATCAAGACTTTATGGCCTACTGATGCATATGGCTGTTTTAAGAACAGAAATATGTAAATTTTGGCTACAACTTGAACTTAACCAACTTAAATCACCATGACAAACCAAGAACAAAAGTGTGTAGGGCAACTAGTAGCTATAAGGTCACCCTAAGGTACCTCTAAATTGTCTATCCAAACACACCTATCTTACTGATTTCCAACTTTAACAAAGAGAAATTTCATGGATCAAACTCAAACTTTTTAAACTCAACTTTAACATACATAAAACATAATAAGGACAAAAATTAAGCATTAATCTACCAAGAACAAGCAGTCAAGGGCCAAATCACACAAAAACACATAAACTAGCAAAAAGTATAGGAGGGTTCAAGCCTTTACCACAACTGATGCCTTCTCCTTTGCTTTTGGAAGCTTATAAGGAGCTTATCAAGAGTGTATAGAGGGCCCTTGTTGAGGTTCTACAACAGAACCAAGAGCAACAATGCCTTCAAAAAAGGGAAAATGGAGGGAGTGTGGTGTGGAAGTTCTACAACAGACAAATCTACCATCACCTCTTTGTACCTACTGAAACAATCAACACAAACAAACAATACAACACTCCAAAAACTCTTCCAGAAGCTGTTTGTCAAACAGCTTTTGGAAGTAAGCTTATGGAACAGTGGTTGAGCAACAAAAAAATGAGACAAAGATTTCTTTTTTCTGAAAATACCTTTTCTTGGAAAATAGTTTTGGAACCAATTAAGTAAACAACTTAAATAGCTTATACAAGCTTAAATAAGTTGTTTGGGTGTCAACCAAACAACCTACAAACTCCTATAATGCTATGATCAAAGATAGCTAATAACCAAGTGTCCTTGAATTATTAGCTAACCTTTGATAAAAATTTAACTGAAATTTTAGCAAGTAAAACACATTTATTACACTAAGTGAAAACAATAAAGTGGAACTCAGAATCGTAGGCCAATTTTTATCTTTAACTATTTATAAAAAAGGGTTACAAAGACTGGAACAAAATAGCATGTCCCAATTCGACATCTATTTATACTACTAAAAGGAAGGTTCTAGTTGTAATGACAACATGTGAAAACCCTAGCAACTAAATATCCTATTCTGCCCTTGTGTTCTTGAAATTCAAATTTGGTCAAACCTGTCCATGTGATTGATAGTGATATGTAATATGACTACTTTGTGTGTGTGTTTGAGTGTTGTTCGTACTCGATTCAATTCGAATTGATCACGGTTTAGGGTGGACTTATCGTTTTTGGTAACTAAAAGGGAATTATCGTTGATTGTCTATTTTAAAATAAAAATGAATGCTTTAAAGCAAATGACAAAATAACAAAACTGAGATGAAAGACCTAAACGAAATAACAAGGTAATTAAAGTAATTAAAAACTTAATTACAAGTAACTTTGAAAATAAAATGAGATAAGACAGTTTAAAATTAAACTAGAAAAAGAGTGGCGGGAAAAAAATAAACTTTGAAGTAAAATAAGACAAGGATTGCGATCAGATCGCAACTCACGATCGCACCTTACGATCGCAACAAGTGATCGCACTCTACGATCGCAACAAGCGTTCGCACTCTACGATCGCAACAAGCGATCGCAACAGATGGTCGCAGTCAACGATCGTAACTCACGATCGCAACTACGATCGCAATGAGTGATCGTAGTCAACAATCATAGTCACCAATCGCAACTGACGCTCGCAATATGGATCGCAGTATTTGATCGCAAGTAGAAACCCTAAGGCTTATGCGATCACAATACTCGATCGGAACCTTAAAACCCTTAAGAATATTACGATGGAATGTAAAAGGTAAATAAGCAAAAACCAAATAAGAACTTTTCTAATAAGCACTTACCAAAAACTTAACCAACTCAATATCAAAGAGAACTAAATAAGCCACGAATGAAAAACTTTCAAAACACTAAATAAGCAAGATTTATAAAATAAACTTTTAAAAAAGATTAAACTTTTAAAAACACTTAAATGAAAATAAGCTAACATGAAATAAGCAAAAAGCACAAAAAGGTAAGAACATCAATCGCATGAAAATGATAAGAACAATGGAAAAATAAGCACTTTAATCAAATAAGCATCAAGATGAAACAAGTTACATACTTGAGCCGAATCGAAATCAAGATTAAAACAAGAAAGGTAGAATAAGATAGATTATGAAAAGCTTTGAATTAAGATTAAGATTCGACAATTAAAAAGGGAACACTACTACAAAACAAGCATAAGGAAACATTTCAATGCAACATTTTCAAATGTGTTGCTTTTTTGTTTAAATTTGTAATAAAGTAACACTTTCTAACAAAGTGTTGCCATTTCAAGTTCTAATGCAACAAAAATTTTAAAGTGTCGCATATTACAAATCTATTGCAACATTTGTATTAAGTGTTACATTTACAAATAATTAATGGCAACACTTATCCCAAAATGACACACCTAAAGGAAAAATAGGCGGTTAAAATGAAAAACTTAAATTTTTTGGGCGCCTTAATTCCCTCCCTAATTTTCATTACCTTCACTAAATTAGTGTACTAAATTACCTTTGTTTCACCCCATTTGACTTTCTCTTCACAAACCCAACCTAATTTTTTCACAACCCCAACCATTATTATTTCTTCTATACCAGTTAACAAACATAACAAACAACCACCACCGTCGTCGCCCACTTTGCCGTCATAATCCACAAACATCGCCGTTAAAAAAGCCAGATTCATCACACAACCGATCCAACAACAAATTAATCAAATTAAGAGGTACCAACTGCTACACGGCTACAATTAATGTTGTTGTTCAATTAGCATTTTTAATATGTCGTTGATGTTGTTCTTATGTTTAATAAGTTATGTATTTTTATATGTTTTTGTATTGCTAGGTTATAAAGTATTCAATTTGAAATGAATATTCTTGAACTTTATTGTTTTAATAAGATCTATATGGAAATTAAGATTATATGAACAAATCTATATTTTTTATACAAACACAATATAATTAAAGATGTAAATGGGTGTTTTGGTTGTGCAATTTATTGTCATAATGGGACGTTTGGTCAAACTTTTTTTCTCACAAATATGATGTTTGAACCTGCTGTTTTGCTCTAAAAAATAGGGGTTCAGACCTGGTGTTTGTCATCATTAAGGTAAGCTTGGAGTTATTTGTAGAGGGTTACCCATGATTGTTATACCACTAGACTATAAGTACTATGAGAGACCTAAAACGCTCTTCAATAATACTATCAAAATATGGTATAAAAACAATAGTCAGCGTTCATGTGAGTCCGCATGGGTACTGGGTACATATGACTGATGAACGATTATTATCTATTTTTCACTTTACAACATGCAGGCATGGGCGCTTTCTTCTTCATTCGTTAAGAAGTACCATTTCGTCTTCATCTCTAAAAGAATGTTAGGAAGCTCTAAATGGGGAAAGTGCAAGTGCAGCCGAATCATTTATAAGCCTAAGAAGCAAGAGTTTTTTACTTTTTCTACATTTTTTCCCATGTATTCGGTGGTTTATGGGTCATCAGGTAAGAAATATTTGCGCCTACTTTTTGAGTTGTTGTCATTTTGTGTACTCATAATTTCTATTAAGACGAATTACACAAAGAACTATAGTATCTGGATTTGCATCATAGATCTCAAATGAAACTATCTAATATGTGTTAGGTGATAGCAATTTTATTCTTGCAGGTGTATTAACACGGGTTTTCTACTATGAAGGTGCCAAAGCATGTCTTGAATGGATCTAGTACGCTTCTTATCGAATTTCCTGATAGTGGGAGCTCTTTTTTCTAATGATGCAACTTGAAGAGGACTTCAGGCCTCTTTTTAATCTTATAGAGACTCGGCTAAATCCATCAAGAAAATCCAATGCTGTGAACATTCTCAATGGCAAAAAATTTCCATCTTGAGGTAACGGATCATAACTGTATTATGCTTATATTTTTTGATTAAAAAGCTTGTCGTCGATATGCTAAAGGTTATGATATTGGTACCTAAGTCATGGTTCAGTTCGTCCCTTCTATCATAAAGCCCCTTCGAACTTTTTTATTGGAATTATATTTTTCCCTTTTTTGTTTGATAATGGTTTCAAAGAAACACAAAAACATGCTGTAATATAGCCGCGTGCTTCCAATTTTTTACCGACTTTACATATCTTTCTTCTCCCCTCAATATTGGTCTACCAAAAATCATGTTGATGTACTACAATATGGTATTGATTTGTTAGATCGTTCATCTCTTTAACCGTATTCAGTGGCAATCAAAGCATTCATGTTATACATAATATGTAACAAGATATCCAATATTATTTATTTAATGTTTATAGATTACCATTTTTAGAATCATACATAACATGCCTTTATTAATGAAGTTGGAGTTCTACCAAATGCTACACTAAAAATCACACTAGATCTTGTGTCATGGAAGATTGTGGCACATGTTACTACTCACAAAAATGTTGTGAGGACGATCTTGAAAGAGGGAGATGGGTATGAGTGCTCAAATGAAGCTGTCATCCGAGGTATGTAAAGAACTCACTGTGCTCTCACTGTTAACATTGGATCATTTGGTATATGCATAGGTGATAAACGATTTCCTTTTGTAAATGGACAGTTAAATTGATTGGCAAGCTGCCAGATGGCACCTTATTCATTCAGAAAGGTTATGATGAGTATGAGCCTTTCGAGTTCAAGACAGGTGAAGGTACAAAACATTAAGAAGCTAGGGTTTTAACTGGTCTCATGCTTAAATTTTCTTGCAGTTACTACCAACCATTTTGGTTCTTAAACGAGCAAGTAATTGATGGGCTTAATAGAGCTATGTTGACAATGAATAAAGAATAAGTAGCTATTCTTCCAGTTGCACCACAATATGCTTTTGGTTCTACAGAATCTAAGCAAGAATTATAGTAGTAGTCCCTTCTAACTGCACCTTGACATATGAAATTGAGCTTGTGTCTGTTGTAAAGGTTTGTGGAGTTTTAATGAGCACGTAGATACCAATATATGGTTGCTTGGTACTTAATGGCACAATGTTAATGCCTTCTAGGCTAAAACACCATCATTTCACACCTCACCCCACACGTTTAACTCTCATCTCACACCTCACACGTAAACCCCCACTCACACTTTATAAAATAATCTTACCCATTCCCCCATTTACTGTTTTCGATATTAACTAGAAACCACCACTCACACTTTCCCTTCTCTCCCACCAAACTCGCAGACACATTTTTTACCCTATCCCCAAACCCTAATTCACAATCAACACCAATTTTACTCATCAAAAATTGGGGGTTTTACCCTTAATTGTTAATTCACACAATAAGGAATTAAATCCCCATAGAAATCGGAAGCAACACTAATTGTGGTCCTCCCTTCCATCCGACGTGGCCTAATCCTTTGGTTTTGATTGGTTTTGACAACTCACACATCTCAAATCCACCAATCATGTGCATCCACATCATCTCTCAACAAACACAAGAAGAACAATCCATGCCATCCTGGCAATCCGTGGCTCAAGATGCATTTCCATCCGTTGATTAAAGAAAGAAGAAAGAGAAGAAGGATTTAACGGCTCAGATTCGGTTGCTTACCCTTAAAGCTATGAAGAGGGTTTCCAGGGGTTTGCCTATAAAAACCCCCTTCATGTGTAATTTTTTGATAGCACTTTTTCTTTTATTTAATTTTCTGCAAATTAGTTTTAGGATTAATGTAATTTTAATTTTCAGTTAATGTAATTTTTATTATAATTAATGAAAAGTTGTCTTTATTTAATTTCGTCTCCTTTAAATTTCTGTCAAATTTAATTCATCTTTAATCTTTCCTTTTTGCTACTGTTGGTTTTTATTCGATTAAATAAAAAACATAATAAATAAATAAATAAAGGAAAGTGATTATTATTTTCCCCACTGGGAAAGTATAAAAAAACTGTTCATTGTTCGAGAAGAATCGTTTGGTTCGAGAGTTTGAGGACTCTGGGTTCGAGAAGATTTTTGGTTCGGTACTATTGATGTTCTTGGTTGAATTCGTGATGACGAAGGTGATGTGTGTTTTCAGTTCATAAGGGGGTTCAGCACCACCCTTCGACACAACGGTTTCTCCAAAAGGTTCCTTTCTCTTTTAATTTTTGTTAAGTTTTAATTTATATTAATCTGCTAGTTATGTTTATTTTCGGTTTATAGCTTATTGATTATCTGCTTGAGTTTAATCTGTTAGTCTGCTTATGTTTTATGTTGTTTGGGTCGAATGATGGTTGAATCTGCTTACTATTATTTTGGCTTAAATAATTGTTTTGGATTTCTTGGATTTGCTTAATGTTAGATATTCAACATTGTTACCTTATTTTGGTACCAGTCATATTTGTTTTTAGATTTCAGTTAGCTTATTTGGTTGCTTTTCGATTTGCTTCATTTTATTTATCTGCTTTTTCGTTTTGATTTAAATGCTTATTTAGTTTTTTTTTTATTTCTGCTTATTGTTTAGATATTGCTTATTTGTTTTTTTTGTTGTTACTGTTTTGCTATGCTTAAAAACTCAGACTCTTTTAGTCTGAGTATTAAAAAGTTCCAAAAAAAAAAGTCAAAATAATAAATAGCTAAATTTGTCTGTCAGGGGACTCGAACCCCTGACCTCACGCTCAACAGCCAACCACCATAACCAACTCAGCTAGCTTTCTTCTTGTGTTTGTTTACTCGTTTATTAGTTAATATAGAGTATTTTTTTATCTGGCAGATTTAATTTAGTTTAATTTCATGTTTTAAGTTTATTAAATTTATTTAAAAGTTTTATACCAATTTTCGTTAATTCAGTTTTTAGAAAAAAATATAAAAAGATAAAAAATATTTTTAATTACTTTTATAAATTTTAGTTGTTTTTAAATTTAGTTTAAATTTTAGTTTATATAGATTTTAAAATTAGTTTTCATTTAATATAGTTTTGTTTAAAAATAGATTTTAATTTAGTTTTCAATTAAATTAGTTTTAAATTTTGTTTAAGTTTCAAAATAGTTTTTATTTAAATTAGATTAAATTATTTCTTTTTAAATTAGATTAAAAAGTTTTTATTATTAAATAGATTTTAGTTTAAAATTCCAAAGATTCATTTCACCAAAAACAAATTAAATCTTACGTTAATTGGAAATCAATTCGAGTGAGTCGAGGAAAACGAACAATCATTGCTTAATTTGGACTAAAAAGCCTAGTATTTAAAATTAGTTTTTAAATAGTTTTAGTATTAAAATGGCGCCGCTGCCGCTTCGCTCGTTACGATTGACGATTTCGTGAGACGTTTGGATTTTGGGATCCGTTCGTTTTGAACGTTAATTTTCTTGCACAAAAATCAAAAACACAAAAAAAATCAAAAATTTAAAAATTCAAAAAAAAATTAAAAAATCACAAAAGCAAATTCTTTCCTAAGATATGCACCAAAAAATTAAAAAATCAAAAGGTACTACTTTTTCCTAAAAGTATTACACCAAAAATATTACGTATTAGTGTTATTTTTCTTAGTTCGATATTTTTCGATTTTTATTGTGAATATATATTTTTCTAAAAAATACAAAAAGATTTTTCACTTATTATATTATATTACGTAGAACATTAATTTACCTACTTTTCAAATAAGGTCTTAGTTGGGATTTCATCACCTAACTATTGTATTCGAATCCACAACGAAATAAAATGGCAAAATAGATAAATACTAGTAAGACGTTTGAACTCGATATATACAAACTATAAGGTGGGTATAAGGCAACGCGCTATAAAAGGTCGTCTAAGAAAAAAGGTTTTTAAGTGCTTTGTGCCACCTCGTTTCCCCGCTTTCTTGTGCGTATATTGAGAGGGACGACCGATGATTGGTTTGCCAACTCAATTAATATTAAGTATATATTTTTGTAGCTTTTTAATATTGCACCTCGAGAGGGAAAATCCTTTTCCTCTCAAAGTCGACCGAGGTCACCTACCTCATTCCAAGTTTTAATTGTATGCGCACTCGCTCGCATACATACATACCGATTGGTGTACCAAATTCTTCCAAAAAGAAGAAGAAGAAGAAAAACAAAAAGACCGTCATTCAAGCCGATCCCGAGAATCGAGCTTTCGACAAAACGATGGCAACGGATAATCGACCAATGATTGAGATTCTATAATCTCACGTTGAAGGAAACGATGACGCGATTGTGGTGCCGGATCTTGGAGCTAATCATTTTGAACTTAAAACGGGGTTTACTCAAATGGTTTCCGCTACACCATTTTTAGGCAGTACTAATGATGACCCACACGCTCATATCAAACGTTTCATACAATTGGCTAATACGGTGAAATACAATGGGGTGCCACAAGAGTCCATTCGTTTACAACTCTTTCCTTTTTCCCTCGAGGGACAAGCCCGGATTTGGCTTGATAAGGAACCACCCCAAAGTATTACAACATGGATCGACTTAGAGACCAAGTTCATAAACTACTTTTTCCCACCATCACGGACCACTGCTTTAAGGAATGAAATCATCACCTTTGAACAAAAATATGGGGAAACGTTTAGTGAGTCTTAGGATCGATTTAAAGAGCTTTTAAGAAAATGTCCACAACACGGTTTCACTAAAGTGCATCAAATTAATACGTTTTACTATGGTTTAACTCTTAAATGACCAAGACTCACTTAATAGTGCCACGGGGGGCAATATTCTTGTGAAATCAATGAACGAGGCTTGGGCCATAATTGAAAACAAGGCTAAAGTACAAACCAAGAGTGTTAGGGCCACTATGGCAAGTGCTAGTTCTAGTGAGAATGATAAGAGAACTGATAAGCTTACGTCGCTTATTGAATCAATTGCTCTAAATACCGAAGCCCTCAATGGTCAAGTTAATGCCTTGAAAGAAACTAGTGAAACGTGTGAGACTTGTGGTGGACCACATTCATATTTTAATTGTGACTAGGTTTACAATCAACAACAACAAGTTTGTGCTTATAACACCAATGCTAATGAACGGGTTCAATTTAAACCTAATGTTGATGTTAACCATTTGTCTTATAAAAGTACTAATTATTTGGCTCCCCCGGGTTTTGTAGCACCACAAAGACCACCCCCACCCGCCCAAAATTCCCAATAACAAAATAGGAACCAAGGTCCTCAAATGGGTAATTTGCAAGGGAATGCAAATCAAGTGAATTTTAATGGTCAAAATCAAGGGTTTCAAAATAATAACCAAGGTTTTTATAATAATAATGGTTTTCAACCTCAATATCAAAACCAAGATTTTCCTAATCAAGGTTTTCCTAATCAAGGGTTTAATCAAATGAACATGCATAATCCTCAAATGGACTTGTTTCTCCAAAAATTGACCGACCATGAGCGAATTATGAAACAAATGCAAGAATCTACTAGACAAATGCAAGAATCGACCGATAAGAGATTTTTGACAATGATTCAAGCCCTTATACCCCAAGGAGCCTTACCATCCAATACCGAGATTAACCCTCGTGCTAATGTGAGTGCTATCAATACTCGAAGTGGAGCCACTTTAGTGGGACCTTCCATCTCTTCGCCCATAAAGGAGAGACAAGGCCCGGAGGTCATAATGAGTAATCTTACTCCCCCTTCGGTGATTCCTCCCACTACCACTCCTAGTACTAGTGCTCCATTGCCTAATGAGCCTATCCCTACGGTTGTTCAAGAAGCGAGTCCTTCTCCTTCTCAACCTTTAAAGTCTAAGCCTAATGTTCCTTATCCCTCTAGGTTAGACAAGGCTAAAGTGCTCATCAAAGATGACGTTCATGTCTCCAACTTTTTTAAAATGATTTCCAACGTCAATGTTAACATAAGCCTTATTGAAGCACTTGCTCAAATGCCAAAATTTGTCAAAATGTTTAAAGATTTGCTTAATAAGAAAGAAAAAATAGTTGAGCTCGTGAACACTCGTTTAAATGAGAATTGTTCCGCGATTCTTCTCAAAGAGCTTCCCGAAAAGCTAGGAGATCCCGGACGATTCGTGTTACCTTGCTCGTTTCCTCAAATCGATGATTGTATGGCTTTAGCGTATCTCGGCGCTAGCATCAATCTTATGCCACTTTTGGTTTGGAAACAATTATCATTACCCGACCTTGTACCGACTCGCATGACTCTCGAGTTAGCTAATAGAACTCTCGCATACCCCGTTGATATTGCCGAAGACGTCTTTGTTCGAGTTGGTACATTCACTTTTCCCGTGGACTTTGTCGTCGTCGACTATGAGATGGATCCTCGTATTCCGTTAATACTTGGTAGACCATTCTTACGTTCCGGAAGAGCCTTAGTTGATGTAGCCAAAGGGGAGTTAATTCTTAGGGTTCGGGATGAACAACAAGTTTTTAAAATGGGAAAAATCACAACAAAATCAAATGGGAAAGAGTCGGTCAATATGATTGATGTTCTTAATTATGACAATGACGAGATTTTTATTAATCCTTTTGGAATTGAAACGTCTAATCAAAATGATTTTGTGATAACTTCATCCCTTCCCTTAGAGCCTCAAATTTTTGAAACTCCTATGTATGACACCTATAGTGATGACACTTCTTCAAGTGATCACACTATCTTCGGTTTAGACGACCTAACTTTTGACCCACCCACTTTTGACCCACCCATTTTTGATAAACCAATCTTTGATACTTACTATGATGACACTTCTTTAAGTGATCTCATTAACTTTGATGACCCACCCCATGATCTTAATGCACCTCATATCTCTATGAGTTATTCTTCCATGGAGACTCCTTTTGACTTTTATACTCCAATTTTAGAATTCATGACTTTCGAGGAGGATCCTCCACTCTTAAAGATCATCCCTAATTTAGAGGTTATTCTATTTGAGGAGGATTTAGATATCTTTCTAAATACCTATTTTCCTCATGAGGATGAGTTTTCCTATGACTCCGATGATACTTATGTTTTCACATCGAGTTTGGAAGAGGACGACTTTCCCACTTTGGATTTTGATGATATTTTGAGCTTAAATGTCAACACCTCTTGCTATTTTCCCGTTAAGGAACCGGTGTTTGATCCCGGAATAGAGACTTTTGTGCTTTCATTGCCTTATTACCATAACACTTTTCCTAGTAAGAAATTTTTGCCTAAGGATACCCCACTTTTCTTTGACTTGCGTGATTTTACCACCTCGGGGTTTATTTCCTTTTGTGATGGAAATTATGTGTTTGACCCGGGTGGATTTTTATGGGGTATTCCTTTTATGACTTTGTTTCACCTCTATCATGGAGAGATTTTCCTCCCTTGGAAATCTCGGTTTTCCTATGATTTTCCCATTTGAATGATGACATTCGAGAAATCGAGTCGGGCTAGAGACTCGTGATAATAAATCAAGCATCGTTTAACTAGGTTAGATTTTTACCCTTTCCATTTTTTTTCGCCTTCACCCATTTTCACGAATAAGTGTAGGGGGGAGCCAAGTAGGTTGTTTGTGTGTTGTGATGTTGTGTGCAGGGACATGTGCTTAATGATCCACTTTTGGTATTTTTGACGCGACCCGTGTTCCCGTGTTTCCCGTGTACCCGGTTCTTTCGATAAGTTTTTGCTATTGTGATTCAATCATGTATATAAATAAAACGATAAATGTAATCACTTTAGTTGTCTCTTCCTTAGCTCGATTTAAACAAAGTACTCAATGTCCTAAGTGTAGGGGAGTTTATTCTCCCACATGCTTAAACATTGAGGACAATGTTTATATTAAGTGTAAGGGGGATTTCTATCGAAATTTTAGTGGGCTTTTCCATGAATTTGACCCCATTTAACCGGAAAATTTAAAAAATTTTCAACGTTTTTCAAATTTTTGATCTATTTTGGCCTAATAGTATTTCCATTTATTTTCTTTCCTTTTGTCATCGCATCGTAATAATTTCCATTATATGAATAAAGTCAAAAATAAATAAATGAATAAAAATGGTTTTAACAAGTTTAGATGTCTTTAATATATTAGGCCTGTCGTGAATATTTTGACTCAACCCGAGTTTACTTATCCAAGTTTACTCTAGCTAGTATCCTTAACCATATGGACCTTAATTGGTTTATTAAGCTAAGCATCCACGAGTCTCATTCTTTGAGATTTTAAATTGTGGAGAACGAGAGATGATAGAGTTGATAATAAGTTTAAATGTTAATTTTTGCTTATATGGTTTTTGTGGCTCTTTCTTCCCGCTTGTATATTTAAATTGCTTAATAAATGAGGATTTTTGCGGTGTCGATTCGATATCTTAACTCTTAGCCAAATCTTTATTCTCCTTGTAATTAAAGCATGAACACATTGAGGGTGCCAGCGTTGTGGACTTCCGACTAAGGTGGCTCATAACCACTAAGTAGGAGGTATTCAGACCATGGGACCTCGGAATTTGGCCTACTATACATATCATAAATAAAGAAAGAATAAGATTAAAACATGACCTCAAGGTGCCTTAGGGTGTGGGGCATGTAGCACGAACCTTGTCATTAGAGCCATAGGGTGTATGGCATGGTAAGTGTTAAATAAAAATTCATCAAAAATCAATTCCCTCGTTTATCGTTCAAGAAGCCTTAGGGTGTGGACAATAGACGGGGAGTATTTTTACATCTTAAAGAGCCTAAGGGTATATGATGTGAACTTGCTAAACTCCACATAAAGTCTACATGACTTTGGAGGAATAATTAATAAGTAGTACTATTGGCCAAATTTTGGGTCCGGGAATTTATTCCCCAAATCGTGTTAAATCATCCTTCATGTGGGCTTACTTTAGTGACAACGTTTTTGAGGACGAGGTTAGGTTTTGAGTGTCGGGTTTGCACCGTTTGGCCTTCATTTTTGGAATAATAATTATCAAATAAGTCAAATGAGCCTACGGGTGAATGACAATCAATAAAAGCTAGAGATACAACTTAGGACTTGGAGAAAGAGTATTACACAATTGTCTTATATAAGTGGTTTTAACTTGAGGACTTATGGTAAACAATGATCTCGTTTTTAAGCTCGGTATGGGGAACGTGAAACTTGAGGGTGATTAATATTCATGACACCAAAGCCCTAATCTAAGTCTTAGATTTCTTTACGAGTTTCTTCCATCAAATAATTTCAAATTAATAAATTGTTATAACTTTTGTCTCCTTTTAAATTTTTATCTTTTCATCGTAGTAGTAGTAGTAATAGTAATAAAGGCCAAGATGGATTAATTATGAGAAAGATGTAACTTTATGCTTTAAAATAATGCATTGCATGGGGTCATTGCAATGGTCAAGTGTAGGGGATTTAACAAGTGTGTAAACACTTATCCTTTTGCTACTAAAATCAAGAAAAAACAAGACCTAATCATGTGTTTAATATCGTAAAAGTCAGAATTACGCGTGGTTTTGTGTTTTTGTGTAAAATAGGTACAAATGATCAAAGAGAAGAAGGATTTAACGGCTCAGATTCAGTTGCTTACCCTCTAAGCTATAAAGAGGGTTTCAGGGGTTTGCCTATAAAAACCCCCTTCATGTGTAACTTTTAGATAGCACTTTTTCTTTTATTTAATTTTCTACAAATTAGTTTTAGGATTAATGTAATTTTAATTTTCAGATAATGTAATTTTTATTATAATTAATGAAAAGTTGTCTTTATTTAATTTCGTCTCCTTTAAATTTCTGTCAAATTTAATTCATCTTTAATCTTTCCTTTTTGCTACTGTTGGTTTTTATTCGATTAAATAAAAAAAATAATAAATAAATAAATAAAGGAAAGTGATTATTATTTTCCCCACTGGGAAAGTATAAAAAAAACTGTTCATTGTTCGAGAAGAATCGTTTGGTTCGAGAGTTTGAGGACTCTGGGTTCGAGAAGATTTTTGGTTCGGTACTGTTGATGTTCTTGGTTGAATTCGAGATGACGAAGGTGATGTTTGTTTTCAGTTCATAAGGGGGTTCAGCACCACCCTTCGTCACAACGGTTTCTCCAAAAGGTTCCTTTCTCTTTTAATTTTTGTTAAGTTTTAATTTATATTAATCTGCTAGTTATGTTTATTTTCGGTTTATAGCTTATTGATTATCTGCTTGAGTTTAATCTGTTAGTCTGCTTATGTTTTATGTTGTTTGGGTCGAATGATGGTTGAATCTGCTTACTATTATTTTGGCTTAAATAATTGTTTTGGATTTCATGGATTTGCTTACTGTTAGATATTCAGCATTGTTAGCTTATTTTGGTACCAGTCATATTTGTTTTTAGATTTCAGTTAGCTTATTTGGTTGCTTTTCGATTTGCTTTATTTTATTTATCTGCTTTTTCGTTTTGATTTAAATGCTTATTTAGTATTTTTATTTCTGCTTATTGATTAGATATTGCTTATTTGTGTTTTTTGTTGTTACTGTTTTGCTATGCTTAAGAACTCAGACTCTTTTAGTCTGAGTATTAAAAAGTTCCAAAAAAAAAAGTCAAAATAATAAATAGCCAAATTTGTCTGTCAGGGGACTCGAACCCCTGACCTCACGCTCAACTGCCAACCACCATAACCAACTCGGCTAGCTTTCTTCTTGTGTTTGTTTACTCGTTTATTAGTTAATATATAGTATTTTTTTTATCTGGCAGATTTAATTTAGTTTAATTTCAAGTTTTAAGTTTATTAAATTTATTTAAAAGTTTTATACCAATTTTCGTTAATTCAGTTTTTAGAAAAAAATATAAAAAGATAAAAAAATATTTTTAATTACTTTTATAAATTTTAGTTGTTTTTAAATTTAGTTTAAATTTTAGTTTATATAGATTTTAAAATTAGTTTTCATTTAATATAGTTTTGTTTAAAAATAGATTTTAATTTAGTTTTCAATTAAATTAGTTTTAAATTTTGTTTAAGTTTCAAAATAGTTTTTATTTAAATTAGATTAAATTATTTCTTTTTAAATTAGATTAAAAAGTTTTTATTATTAAATAGATTTTAGTTTAAAATTCCAAAGATTCATTTCACCAAAAACAAATTAAATCTTACGTTAATTGGAAATCAGTTCGAGTGAGTCGAGGAAAACGAACAATCATTGCTTAACTTGGACTAAAAAGCCTAGTATTTAAAATTAGTTTTTAAATAGTTTTAGTATTAGGTACCTATTAATCTTTTATGGTTTTTGTGTAGGCTTCATTCCTTTGTCATAGCTTGTCAAGAAAAAGCTACACTTGGAGAGTTGCGAAGAAGATGCAAGAATTTTAGAATTTGATTAGATAATTTTTGTATTGAAAATTCAAATTTATGTATGTTACAATGAATAACTTGGTTAATATATAATACCCTTTTATTAAGGTTGTCGTATCGATCAAGGTGAAACTTGAGTTTGATTGAACGACGCACGTTACCGCTTTACTAATATGGATTCTTATTATATTTAATTATTTTTATTATAAAATAGAAATATGAATTTATCTATTACACTTGCTTAAAAACTGTATTATAAACATTTAAATGACAATATTTGTGTTACATGAAATAAAAGTGCTACAAATAATTAGAAAAAGTGTTACCATTAATATAATAAAACACCAAAAGTGTTGCACTTGATATATTAAAGTGTTGCATGCTCACTAGTTTAAATAAAAAAGTGTTGCATATCAATGGGAAAAGTGTTGTTATCGAGTCTAAAACTGTTGCATTTCTGTGAATAAGTGTTGCCATTGAGTGTAAAAAGTGGTGCATTTTATTTTAAAGTGTTGCACATTAAAATATCACAATTGCAAAGCATGAGCAACACTTTCAAAAAGTGTTGCATCATCTAATATAAGTGTTGCATATACCTAAGGCGACGTTGCATAACGTAGCACTTCAAAAAGTGTCGCATTATGTGTAATGCAACATTTTAAAGGCATAATACAACACTTTATTACCGTTGCCTTAACTTCATTTTGTTGTAGTGGAATATTAAGGATCTTACATCGTAAACTTGAAGAAAGAAGAACAAAATTTTAAAGACAATATGAAAAACTTGAAAAACCATAAAATGGAGAAGTAAACTTAATTAGCTAACACCTCAAAAATGAGAATGAGGTCTTCTATTTATAGGAGAGGAGAGTTGGTAGGATGCTTCCTTCTTTCTTCCTTTTATTTTATCGTCTTTTTAAATAACTCGTCTTTCTCGACTTTGTCTCGGGATTAGTCGAATGATAAAAATGAACTTGTCTTCTAATTTTTCTTCTTTTAGTAGACTTGGTTCTTCGACTTCGTCAAACTTCCGTCTTTAGACTTTTTCTTCGATAAACCTTCAGAATAGGCCTTTGACTTCCGTTTTTCTTGCACTTTTGATCTTTTGACTTTGTCTTTTGTCTTTTTCTTCGATTAAAGCCCGTGAAAGCCCGTGTTTTCTTCCTTTTCCAACTTTTGGTCCTAAAACACAATAAAAACACAAACCACGCATAATTCCGACTTTTACGACATAAAATACACGTTTTAGTCTCGTTTTTATTATAATTAAGTGGTAAAAGGATAAGTGTTTTCACACTTATTAAATCCCCTACACTTGACCATTGCAGTGCCCTCATGCAATGCATTAATTTCAAAGCACGATTTACATTTTTCATCACAATCAACCCACCTTGGCCTTTATTAAATACAAGGCACTTAAGGAAACTAAATAAAAATAGAGAATTACAAAATGCTTGAAGGAAGAGCAAGTAAAGAGATCGAAGAATTACATTAGGGCTTTGGTTGTGATGAATGTTTATCACCCTCAATTTTCACGTTCCTCATACCAAGCTTAAAAACGTGATCATGTTATTATAAGTTAGTAAAACTAACACAAACTCATGTGGCCCAATTATTCACTTAGACTCCCTTATTCCTAGGTGTATCTCTTATATTTTATTATTGTCTTGAATGATCACGAGGATGCATTGTTGACTTATTTTGATAATTTATTTAGGCTGAAAATAAAGTAGGACGATTTAATCAATAGTTAGCTAAAGGACAAAATCTTATAAAAGTGCTTCTCGAAACCTCATAAAGTTCATATCTTGGCATAACTCGCTTCACGATTTGAGACCTTTCTCGGACCGATATTTGGCATTTAATTCATACTTCGAATCTTGAGAGACGTTCTTGAAATAATGGTCTTCTCTTCATAATAGGAATTTCTTCACTTGAAGTTTTTCAGAGATTCTTCATACTTGGACCACGACTTCTTCATTTTTCTCCAAACTTTATTTTGGATTTGGATATACAATGATCCGCCTCCTTTTAGGACTTGGATCTATTTATCCTCATACCTTGCTAGGGTCTTTTCGGATAGACTTCTCCATGATCTTTAGGGGAGTATTTGCTTTTCGTCGTGTGTCTCGATCCTTCATATTGATTTTTGATAAACGATTCATCACATCATTTTGGATCTTTAGCAACAAAATGTAGCCCTCATGCCTTGTTAGGGCCTTATCGGACTCGCCAATCTTCGCATCCCGCTTCAATAAGTTATGCCTTGGCTATGAACTCTAATTAACACCGAGGAACTTTTAAACGATCTTGTGCTATAAGCTAAGTAACTTTTCAAATCGTACAACCTTACTTATTGCAATTATATTTATTAACAAGCGATGGGAGAAAAAGCTCATAATTAACTCACATAAATTCATGAAAGAATACCAAACTTATAATTGACTCTATCATCTCTCGTTCTCCACAATTTAAAATCTCAAGGAATGAGACTCGTGGATTCTTAGCCTATTAAATCAAAGTTTTGAGTTTTCAAGTCATCTATAGGATCTTGCATCTTCTTAGACTTTTTCAAGTTTAGAATTTGTATTTTAAAGTTCCCTTGATAAACGACTTTCTAGGATCAATTATAGGAACTTGCGAAAAGTTCTTGTTAAACCTGTATGAGTTAAGACTTTCGCGTTTTAAAGTTCCCTATATAAAAGTCTAGCAAAACTTGATTTAAACACGTTAAGGATACTAGCTAGAGTAAACTCAAATAAGTAAACTCGGGTTGAGTCAAAAGATTCATGACGAGCCTAATATATCAAAGATGCCTAAACTCATTAAAACTATTTTATTTAACTTTATTTTTCTCTTTTGACTTTATTCTTGGAATGAAATATATACATACGATGCGATAACAAAAGGAGAGAACATAAAAGAAAATATATGAAAATACTACTAGGCCAAAATAGATCAAAATTTTTGAAAAACGTCAAAAATTAGATTTTCCGGTTAAAATGAGGATATATTCATGGAAAAGCCCACTTATTACTTCGATAGAAGTCCCCCTAAACTTGATATAAACATTGTCTTCAATGTTTAAGCATGTGGGAGTAAACTCCCCTACACTTAGGGCATTGTGCACTTTGTCTAAATCTTGCTAAGGAAGAGACAAATATAGTGACTTCAATGTTAACATATAAGATATGAAATATTTAATCACAAGAGTTTAGGATAGAACCGGGAAGACGGGTACACGGGATCACGGGTCGTCAACTATCATTAAAAGTGGATCTTTGAAAGCTTTAATCCCTGCACATCATAAGAAACAAGACAACAAACACCTACATGGCTCCCCTACACTTATTATGAAAACACGTAAAAAGGATAGATCATCGGGTTGCCTCCTGAGAAGCGCTTGTTTTTGTTAACCGAGTTACGAGCCTGACTCGACCCAAAACTAATTCAAGGGAAACGTGGCGAGGGATGGAATCATCTCGTGAGAGATGTTCTCACCAAAGTACAACTTAACACGTTGGCCGTTCACCTTAAAGTTGGGCCCATTTGGTTGAGAAAGATCAATGGCGCCATAAGGGAAGACTTTAGCAACGGTGAATGGACCGGAACAACGGCTCTTAAGCTTTCTTGAAAAGATTTTCAACAAAGAGTTAAAGAGTAAAACTTGACCACCTATGTGAAACTCTCGGTTCTTAATCTTGGAATCATGAATGAGCTTGGTTTTCTCCTTGTAGATCAATGAATTCTCATAAGCTTCATTCCTAAGTTCATTAAGTTCATTGAGTTGGATTTTCCTAAGATCACCGGCTTTGTTGATATCAAAATTAGCCCATTTCAAGGCCCAATAAGCCTTATGCTCCAACTCAATGGGGAGGTGGCATGCCTTTCTGTACACAAGACGATATGGAGTACAACCAATAGGTGTCTTATATGCGGTACGGAAAGCCCACAGAGCATCATCTAACTTATCGGCCCATGAGGCACGATGCTCTCCCACGGTACGCTCTAAGATTTGCTTAAGTCCACGGTTAGAGATCTTGGCTTGACCATTAGTTTCTGGATGATACGCGGTGGAAAGAGGGTGATTGACACCATACTTAGCCATGACTCGAGCAAATTGATCATTGCAAAAATGAGTCCCGCGATCACTAATGATAGCACGAGGAACACCGAATCGAGAAAATAATTGTTTCAGAAATTTCACAACCACCCTCGCATCTCGTAGGTAAAGCTTTTGTTTCAATCCATTTGGATACGTAGTCAACGACTACGAGGATGTACTTGTTCCCTTTAGATGATGGAAATGGCCCCATAAAGTCGATGTCCCATACGTCAAAGATTTCACATTCTTGGATGAAATTTTGAGGCATCTCGTCCCATGTATGAATTGAGTTTTTAGGAAGACGATCAAACCATTTTTCGGCATGATGGGATAAAGTGTGTGGAAAAAGATAAAGGCGGAGAAAATCCATGGTAACACCGGGCAATTTCATGCTTTGAGTGACGGTTATGAATTTATCGAGGTGTTTCTTGGCATCATCGTTCGGTAATCCGCGAAATGGGAAAGCATTTTTGAACTTCTTGGATCATGTGATGCTTCAACGAAAATTCGGGAGCCGTGATTTGCATCGGCGCAATCGGTCCTCCACGTCCATTCATTGTCGGTTGGCATAACTCCTCCATCGTACGAAGGTCGGGTTGAGGGTGATGGTTGTTATTATTCACAACGGGGTGAGGTGGGTTATTATTATTATGCACACCGGCCATATCTAGGTCTCTACGAGTCTCGGGCTCAAGATTAGACGAAGATCGAGTACGCATACACTAAAAATGCAATGCAATATTTTTGATTTTTTATCTTTTTATTTTTTTATTATTTTTATTTTTTTTATTTTTTTTTGAAAATTTTATATGCTATGAAAATAACGTTCCCAAGAGAACGGATCCCAAAATACAATTTTTCTCACCAAAAACCGTTAATCTTTACGAAAAGAGCCGGCAGCGGCGCCATTTTAATATGACTTATTTGTTGTGTTCTTGTTGAGTGTTGTTCGTACTCGATTCAATTCGAATTGATCACGGTTTAAGGTGGACTTATCGTTATTGGTAACTAAAAGGGAATTGTCGTTGATTGTCTATTTTAAAATAAAAATGAAAGCTTTAAAGCAAATGCCAAAATAACAAAACTGAGATGAAAGATTTAAACGAAATAACAAGGTAATTAAAGTAATTAAAAACTTAATTACAAGTAAATTTGAAAATAAAATGAGATAAGATAGTTTAAAATTAAACTAGACAAAGAGTGGCAGGAAAGAAATAAACTTTGAAGTAAAATAAGACAAGGATGCGATCAGATCGCAACTCACGATCGCACCCTACGATCGCAACAAGTGATCGCACTCTACGATCACAACAAGCGATCGCACTCTACGATCGCAACAAGCGATCACAACAAATGGTCGCAGTCAACGATCGCAATGAGTGATCGTAGTCAAAAATCGTAGTCACCAATCACAACTGACGATCGCAATATAGATCGCAGTATTTGATCGCAAGTAGAAACCCTAAGGCTTATGCGATCACAATACTCGATCGAAACCTTAAAACCCTTAAGAATATTACGATGGAATGTAAAAGGTAAATAAGCATAAACCAAATAAGCACTTTTCTAATAAGCACTTACCAAAAACTTAACCAACTCAATATCAAAGAGAACTAAATAAGCCACGAATGAAAAACTTTCAAAACACTAAATAAGCAAAATTTATAAAATAAACTTTTAAAAAGATTAAACTTTTAAAAACACTTAAATGAAAATAAGCTAACATGAAATAAGAAAAAAGCACAAAAAGGTAAGAACATCAATCGCATGAAAATGATAAGAACAATGGAAAAATAAGCACTTTAATCAAATAAGCATCAAGATGAAACAAGTTACATACTTGAGCCAAATCGAAATCAAGATTAAAACAAGAAAGGTAGAATAAGATAGATTAAAATCTTTGAATTAAGATTAAGATTCGACACAAATTAAAAAGGGAAGATTAAGGATCTTACATGGTAAACTTGAAGAAAGAAGAACAAAATTTTAAAGACAATATGAAAAACTTGAAAAACCATAAAATGGAGATGTAAACTTAATTAGCTAACACCTCAAAAATGAGAATGAGGTTTTCAATTTATAGGAGAGGAGAGTTTGTAGGATGCTTCCTTCTTTCTTCCTTTTGTTTTCTCGTCTTTTTAAATAACTCTTCTTTCTCGACTTTGTCTCGGGATTAGTCGAATGATAAAAATGAACTCGTCTTCTAATTTTTCTTCTTTTAGTAGACTTGGTTCTTCGACTTCGTCAAACTTCTATCTTTAGACTTTTTCTTCGATAAATCTTCAGAATAGGCCTTTGACTTCCGTTCTTCTTGCACTTTTGATCTTTTAACTTCGTCTTTTGTCTTTTTCTTTGATAAAAGCCCGTGAAAGCCCGTGTTTTCTTCCTTTTTCAACTTGTGGTTCTAAAACACAAAAAAAACACAAACCACGCATAATTCTGACTTTTACGACATAAAATACACGTTTTGGTCTCGTTTTTATTATAATTAAGTGGTAAAAGGATAAGTGTTTTCACACTTATTAATATGCCAGCTTGTAATCTTAATCTTGAGCGTTGAAAGAATTCTTTGGGACCAAGGAAAGGCTGTGGAACGTTGATGGACTGGCAAGATACCATTTTTGCTAAAACTGGTGAAGCAGGGGACATACGTGGGGACCACACAGGTCACGGGGTGAAGGGTTTTATGAGTGGGTTGTGGTGAGGATAAGTTGTATTAAGGGTCTGGAGTGATAAGGGAAACCCCTTTGGTTTAGATTAGGTTCGAGATTAGGGTTTATATGGTATGAAGGGGAGTTTTGATCGTGTTTATGAGTGGGATTAGTGTTACCGGCCACTAAAAATGATTTATTAATCATTTTGAAATTGATTAATAAATAAAAATATGGGTTATTCGGGTTTTGAGCTGGCATGGTGACGTGGGGGAGGGTGTGAGTTGGAGGGAGTTGATTGGTGGGGTGGTGGACTTAGCAAGCTGGTAGTGGAGGATGGAGTTTGGCTGTCTGCCACTTTTGGTCCCTAGGCTTCCACTTTTGTGTCATTTCAAGTTTCCAACAACTTTCTTCCTTCTTCCTTTGATAACAAGTTCAGGTGAATTATAAAAACAGTCCTTCTAGTTGATAAGTTTAGGAACAAGGACTATTAGTGCAATTTCTTCATTCTTCAAGGCATAATTGCATTTCTTGAAACTTAAGGGACCCACTTGTAATATTAGAGATTTACAAGGGCCAAAAGTGAGAAGTCTTTAATTCTTGAGTGACCAAACTTGACAAATCTTCAAAATTCAAGGACTTTTTGGAAAATTCATTGCTCGGGTCAGATTCTTTGTGCGGCTTCGTTTCCCGTGTTCGTTTTTGCTTGATTCTTTTTATCTTTCGTTGATTTCACGATATCCGTACCTAAAATACACAATGAACAAACAAAAGCATATTTTGGGGGTATTTTATGACATTTTTAAGCGTTTTAAGGTCGATTTGGACGATGCGACTTTGTATAAATGCAGTCTCATCACACAGTCACATAATAGAAAAATGCTCAAAGAGACATTTTATTAAAAACTTATGTTATCATTCATTTATTATTCAGAATTAACAAAACAATTGTACATTACAGGTTCCCAAAGATCTAGGTTTACTCATTAGAATGATAACTTTTCAAGACACCACCATCCACAGCCCGTCAGTCTTTATTCACCTGAAATATGTACTTACAAATCAACACAATGTTGAGTGAATTCATAGGTTTAAACAATATTTGAATACAAGTATGACTCCAGGGCTAATGTGTTATACACCCTAATTTTTAATTCATTGATTTTATTACACTAGCTCGTACCCCGCTACTTGACATATCAGATAACCAACAAATTGCCCTTATGCAGGTAGTTTGTCGGACTCCTGAGTTTAGCAAAATAAAGAATATTTGTTTAGCCTAGGTAGGAACCTATTGGCATTTCAGCAACTGCGACTTGCCCAGATAAAAAGATGTCGGTCTCCAATAATACTATTCACAATATTAGCGCTTATTTCCAGAATGATTAACAGTTACGATTGAAAAGAGACTTAATGGCAATAAGTAAACGTAGTGTCAATAATCATATTAGCCAGCATACAAAAACACTTGTATTCCAATTTTAGCATTCACGGGTTTTCAAATCATTTGTAAACTTTCAAAAGTGAGGCTATGAACTCACCTTAGCTTATAGAGTCTTGAATTATTCTGAAACAATCAATCACTACTTTCTCACGAAATATGAGTTGACACACAAATATGTATATATATATCAAGTCGTAACCTCTAAGTTCAACTTATTTATATAGTTTTTGGTATTCTTTGTGACTCACATATTTTAGTTTTATAGTATCATTGTTCGGGCCATTATACTCAGAAGCCATTCTGTAAACGTTTGAGGAACGGAGGCACTTTAAATCGTAAACCCAACTACTCAGTCAAAACGTAATATCGATATGGAACATCTTTGTACAAAGTTCCCTACTAACATGACACATAGTATATTATTTACATTTTATGTCTTTAGTTTCAATATTGGTAAAAATAGTCCTTATAGTTATATTTTGGCATAACTACACTTTTAACCCCTAAAGTATATAGTTTTATTATTTAACAATTTAAACCCTCAATATTTAACCCTAGGGTCTCAAACTTTCCAATATTTATTATTATAGCTTTAACTTTCACAAAATGACAAATTTGACCAAAATGTTAAATAATTTCAAAAACGATAGTTTTGGTCCCTATACTTGTAAAAATCACATAACAACCTCAAAAATGTACCAAATGATCTAGTATTTTAAAAAAAGTTTCAAAACACATTTATAATACTAATAACAACATTTCTCCATAATTATAGCTTTTGAAATGGATTTTAAGTCATTATTTCATGTAAAATACAAAATTAGGGTTTTAAGACATCTTTAGCTTACAACTTTCATTTAAAATGATCAAATTCTCTAGTTTCTTTTAGATTATCTTTCTAACATTATTTTGGCATTATAACAAGTCTAAGAATTCATTTTAACAAGATCAAAGCTTGATTAACATAAAGATTACTTAGGTACCTCCAAAATGGCTCCATATGGCTTCCTATGAACACAACTTGCAATCAAAGCTTCAAGAGATTCAATGGCTTCTTTCTAGACCTAGTTTCTGGTCTTCTAATAGTCATAGAATGTATATAGAAGTTTAATTGAAGAATGGGTAGGAGATACTTAAGAAACGGGGCGCAAGTTCTTCAATGGGAAGTTCACCCCTATTTATAGTCCTTTCAACCCTTAGGCTCTATGTTTCTAGCCTCAAACGTGTAACACAACTAGATTAGTGACTAAGGAATTCTATTGAAGGTCTATTCAATTTTTTAGAGTCTCGGATGAAAATATCTAAGTCTTATGGTCTAAAATGGGTCATGACAAGGTATGGATAGAAATGGTGATGTGTAGCCTTCAAGTTGGTGATGCACTTCCTTGTTGGCACTTACCTAGGGATACTCTAAATATATGAATTAAGGTTTGAATTTAGGAGGGAAAGTGTTGAAGTTAGGTTCTGGAGGGAAAATGTAAAACCGGGTACTAAATCTAGGGCTTCGAATTTATACTTTGTAATTTTGGTAATTAGGGACTTAGGAATGTTATTAGTGAATGATTAAGGCTTAATTATGGTTTAGATATTATGTTTAGAAGATTTGGGTCCTTGGTATGAAGTTTAAAAAAGGTTTGATGTGAATTTGGGAAGAAAACTTATGTAGATTAGGGTTTCTAATGATCTAGGTTCAAATCTTAGTAAAGTTCATTATTTTCCTTTTAGCTACTGATGTAAACTTAATTTAGGTCCTATACATTGTATTTTAGGTGTCCAATGAGTTCTCATACTTGGTTTGATAGGTTATTCTAAGTAAACATGTCTGAAGAGTTAAAATACCTATTTTGACCTAATTTACAAGTCATGCATTGAAATCTTGTACCTTGTGCTTAAGGATATTTGTACATTGTCTTAACATAATCTTGTAACCTTAATGAAATGCTATAATATTTGTAGACTTGTCCTAAAAGACTAGGTAGTGTTTCTGTGTAGATTTATTAATATAACGGTTTCTAGGTTACTGATCCTAATGACTTTCTATCTTGGGTGATTATTGTTTTTATCATAATGTAAGCTTATTCTAGGTCATATTTAGTATGTTTATGACTTCTAGGGTTTCTATATTCTTAGTTTAAGGGTTTATATAGGTAAATCATATCTTAGGGATAATTAAGTGAGCTTAAGATCATATGCTTTGATAACTTATACTTTTGCTTTATTAACTTATAACTTGGCTTGAGATAATCGTATTAATTTATTATGTTACTTAGTTGAGTGTTATAATTATTTGCAAAAGATTAGACTTCAATTCAATGTGAAATGATTTTATATGCTAATCTTGGTTACTAGGCCATCTACTTGTAATTAGCTTGAGATTTGTAAATATTAGTGTTTTCTATCAATTACCTTTCCTTTATATGATAGATTATAACTAGTATATTGTTTTGATAATAATACCTAGATATTATGCAGTTATATTGCTTGAAACATTAGTTTATAAAGTGATTTCTAGAGTTTCTATGGTTCTTTAGTAATTTAGGGCATCCTTGTTATATTTTAATTGTTCTTATTTATATATATTGTTACTTTTAAAACTCAGACTTGATACATACATATTGTTTACAATATATAGGCATATGTTGAAGTGACAATTGAGATAATGAGAATCTATATATTCCACAATTTAGTCATATATCATAGGAAAATGTAAAAATTTCTTAGAAAATCTCTTTTTCATTTATTTATCAAATGAGCAATCACATATTTATTGATATTATATTAGCCAAAAACTATTGGATGTTGTTCCAAAAAAAAAAACTACTCGATGTTATTTACATGTTAGTTTATAATAAAAGCTCAAGACTTTTTAAATCCTGGTAAGCCTAATGCAAAACATAGCCTTTGTGTATCATTGTATTATCAACTTCACATCTATTTGATATGAAAATAAATCTGTTTAAGAAAACAGATGTGTTCAAACAACATTTTTGAACATGTTTTACCACGACACATGGACAACGAATGTTGGCTGCTTGGCCAACGTCCCATTTATCAAACTTCATCCAATTGTATATAAACTTAATAAATGATCATAAAGTTGGAATCGCAGGAACACATTTTCAAGTAAAAACCAAAATCAAATAAAGGAGGCCAACAACTGCGTACGTTGTGTGTGACTCAGTGACTGTGTGGTCCTTAACTTTCATCTTTTAACCTTTTTATAAAGACATTTGATCACCACATTAGCTCGCATCACCAATCACCATGTCTACTCGTCCAAACTTGACTATCCTTCGAGAGTCTGAAGTAGCACCACCTCCAGCCACCGTAGCCGATGAAAAGTCGTTGCCTTTAACATTTTCCGACATCTATTGGCTACTTGAGCATCCACTTCACTATCTTTTCTTCTATGAGCTACCACTTATAACTAAAACACATTTTATAGAAACTATTGCTCCCAATCTTCAACACTCTTTGTCAACCACACTACAACATTTCTTCCCTTTTGTTGGTAAATTAATGGTGTTTCGTACTCGTACTAAAATGCCCGAAATTCGTTATGTTGATGGTGATTCTGTTAACGTTACTTTTGCTGAATGTAATCTTGATTTTAACGAACTTACAGGATACCATCCTCGTAACTGCGAGAATTTTTATCATCTCATACCTCGTTTAGGAAAATGTGTTAAATTTCCTGATTATGTAAAGATCCCGGTCTTTTCGGTTCAAGTAACATTTTTTCCAAACCAAGGTTTCTCTATTGGAATGACTACTCACCATAGTCTTGTTGATGCAAGCACTCAGTTTCGTTTCTTGAAGGCGTGGACATCAATTGCTAGACATGGTACAGATGAGTCATTTTTAGCTAATGATACTTTGCCATTGTACGAAAGAGTTGTGCAATATCCAAAACTAGATGAAGCTTTCTTAAGTCGTAAGAAAGTTGAATCTTTTTTTGAAGATTTTCAATTTCCATACTTATACGGTCCAACAAATAAGGTCCGTGCCAGTTTTATCCTGACACGGACCAATACTGATTTGTTGAAGAAACAAGTTTTGACGAAACTACCATCATTGCCTTGTGTATCAGCTTTCACAGTAACATGTGCTTATATATGGTCTTGCATAGCAAAAGCACGCAATGATGAGCTAGAATTATTTGTGATACCAATAGATTGTAAGGCCCGTTTGGATCCACCAATCCCCGAAGCCTACTTTGGCAACTGTATTTGGGCATGTCTAATCGCTGCAAAAACAGATGATTTGACCGAAAAAGATGGATTCCTAACGGCTGCTAGATTAATTGGCGAAAATCTAAACAAAATGCTAACAGACAAAGATGGTATTTTTAATGAGAAAGAACCACTAGAAGATTTAAATATTGACAGGATGCCAACAAAGATTATCGGGATTTCTGGAACACCAAAAATCAAACTTTACGAACTAGATTTTGGATGGGGAAAACCTAAAAAGATAGAAAAAGTTTCGATAGATTACTCTGGAGCAATATCTATCGATGCTTGCAGAGAGGCGTTTGAAGATATGGAGATTGGCGTTTGCCTAACGGATGACGAGATGCAAGCTTTTGTTCGTGTGTTCAATGAAGGTCTAGCCTAAACTTGGATTTCTAGTTAGATCGAAGTGGTTGTGATAATGTTTTTGTGTTTTACTGATAAGGTTTAGCTACTAAATGTAATATTTATTTTACTATTTCAGATAAGGATAGCTGCGCGCACCCGTCTTGTTTGCTTTCCATCTTTATGTAAATGTTATTTTGTTGAAATGAAAAAAGATTAGAACCAGATTTGCAGATATGATCTAGTAGCAGTAATAGTAGAGAGCAAGGTATTTGATACCTTTTTCATGTTTGAACGTATACAATGGTTCTATATTCTATTGATCCATCGTGTGATGCAAGTCATGGTGGTAGTTACTAGTAACAATGTACAACAACAACATGCTCAATCTGGTCAGAGCGAGATATGATACGCCTTGTATGTAGACAGATCCCTACCCGCAGGATAAAACCCGGGAGTAAAGAGACTCATTCCTGGAAAGTAGATGTATCCGCATGGCTGGCCGATCCTCACCCATGTTCTACTTAAAACATTTGCTGAAAGAAGTAAACAATCAAGGGAGAAACCTTTGTTTGTTTAAATACGTATAGAATAGTTGGTGAGACCCGTGACTCTCTTCACATTGAATGATAGATTCATATTTTTTAAAAGTAGATTGTTTTTATTTCTTATAAACTTTAGACGAATACCCGCGTATAGCGGCGGAATTTGGCTAGCGGCTGATAATTAATTATCTTTGATGTTGTGATAAGCGTTTTGTGAAATCTTCAAAATATAACAGGAGATCAAATTGTAATTGCGAAAGGTTGTAACATGAGATAATTCATGTTCTAAGTGTATTTCGTTTAATATAAAATGGAACATATCTTCTTCTTTAAATGGAGCAACCCAAATTTAGGTTAAAGTACAATAAGATAAACAAAAACAATCTATATTGACCCGTTTTTTTAAACGTGGAATTCACCTACATTTATTGTACTGAATTTCATTTGAAATAATAAATTTATCGAAAGAATCCTTTACCTAAAAGATTAATGTGTTACATATGATATGATTCGAACTTGCCACATGTGTTAGTGATAAAATTATAATAGGCGTCCCTTACCACACCTTCCTATTCTATGTTAAACATAGACCAAAAGCATTATTTTCACATTTTGTATCTTTGTCTTCGAAGACTTTGGTTAGATAGGATGAAGCATTCATAAAGTTCTCATTTCAAATGATATGGATATTATGGTATTTCACATTATGATTTTTTATTTAAGACACTCTTTAAATTATTTCTTTATTTAGGTTCATAAAGTTCTACTCGTGAAATCATAATTATATAAAATTGCCAGCCATTTTGTTTAAGACTTAAGAGTTGACAAAAATGTATTTATGGTGATTGAAGAGTTGACGAATTCAAGATTTGACAAAAATGTATTATATTGATTGGAATACGTAAAGAATTTTAGACATTGCAAAAAATAGAATACGTAATAATATCCAATGTTTTAAAACCCGGTTTTTTAATTGAACCGGACAAATCACCGGTTCACGGTTCAACCGGTTCAACCGGTTGAACCGCGAATCAAACCGGTTTTGAATAAAATAATATTTATAATAATTTATCCATGACTATAAATTTTTATGTCATCCGTATAAAAACTTGAAATTTTCTGTAATACATAACAAATATCTAATTAAAAAAAATGCATAACAAACTTAGCTTAATTTAATAAGACTTAGAGCTTTAGAAAAATATTGAAGTATAAATTTGAAACCAGCAAATGAAATGAAATCAAAATAAGTTTAAAATACAATACATACTCTAGTAGTCCCACTAGTCCACTCACATAATAAATGCATAATCAATTAAAGTAAAATAGTACTGGTATCAAACTAATGTGGACCCTACTATTCTCAAAATATTCAATACCTTGCGTCTTTAACTTCTTTTTGTCTATCTTCTTCATACTATAAACGCTCGCCATTAACTCCGGTAGTATGATACTATGATATACCAGCAAAGAAGATAAAACCCGTCCGGTTTCTGTTAACCGGTTCAACCCGGTTTGTCTAGAACCCGGCGGTTTAATCCGAGTCTGAAATCCTTTAAAAACCGGCTGACAACCGCCCGGTAACATCACCGGTCACCGGTTCGACCGGTTCAACCGGCCGGGTCGAACCGGTTTTTAAAACATTGATAATATCAACCAACCTTAAATATGTTTTAAACAAGTAATCCACAACTACCATAATAATGTAAACAATGTATTTCACTAATCTCAATGTAGACAATATTATCATAGAAATTATAAAATAAAATTTTAATGTGACTGTTCAAAACCAAGTTTACTCATAAACATCACAGCCTTAAAATTAATGCGAGAAAAGTGAGGCCCAAATGTTTTGTAAAATAAAAACCCTAAGTGCAACCAAACTTTAACAATAAGGAGATCTTTGCGTTACATAATCATGCAAAATTTGTATCTTATTTTGGCTAAGCATTTCATTCAAAAACCAAAATTCCACCTATTAAAACCCTTCAACAACCTCAGTTCCAAATTTCCTACCCAAAATATAAAACACATGACCCAAAACTTAAGAACGCATATGGCTAAACTGAAATCGGAATAACGAACCTCGAGATATAACATCACAAAGCTTCATCTACCTACATATACCACCTTAATATAACCATGAACGTCGAACGATATCAGTCGCCTCGGAAACACAATAGGTAACTAAACCAAAACCAACTAAGTGAAATAACAATGGTGGTCGGTAAACACCATTGTATAAACAAATCGTTGCACAATTGTTAACCAAAACCAATAACAACGCATCTAATCAGCTAGATCTGAACGGGAAGAACAAACACACTGAAACCAACAAGAAAACCACCTACTAAAATCACCTTGCACACCATAACAATCGGGAGAGAGGTTAGTTATGGTGGCGGCAATTCCAGTGGCAGAAAAGAATAGTTTGTGTGTGTTTGCTATAAAGAGAGATGCCTAATAGATGAGAGCCTGTTTTGAAAGAAGAAAATCGGGTAGTATGTTTTCTACACTAAAGGATAGAATAATTCGTTTTAGGTCAGGGTCTGTTCATATATAGTGTACTATTGATTGTGTCTCTTAGCTGTGTTTCCTATAATACTCCGTATTAATTAGTATAATAATTTCATTTTTAAGTATTCTTCCCTGCGTATTACTCATGTCATAATCGCCAGCCTATCATTCCAATACACTCCTAAAATACAGGATGTATTTGGCTCTTACTATTCAATTTTCAACAATTCTAAATATATCAATTTTTCTATATTAAATTTTCAACATTTCCATCTATACTACATCAATTTTTCAACAAATCTAAATTTTTCTACATTAATTTTTTAACATTTCCATCTATACTACATTTTCAACCAAAAAGATAATGTAGTATAGATTAGTATAGATGGGCTGGAAAACAACATTCTAAGATTATCAATAATTTTGCAGCTTTTCACAATACATAATGTGTAATGTGTAAAAGTTTAACATTTCCTTAATTACTTTGTTTTTCAACATTTCATTTTTTAAAGGGTTTTTCAACATTCAAGATTTTGAGGGTAAATGCTTTATAGATAGTAGAGATAGAGATTAAGCGTGAGTCTTCACAAAGTAAGTTGGTGCAACTTATTGTGAACAAAGAACATATGGTCACATGGGATTAAACTAGTGAAATATTCACTTAACAAACACAAGGGCTCTTTATGAAATGCTTTCTTACCTTTTATCTTTTCCATGGTCATTGGCCATGTTATAACTAATAAGAAATAATTTTATATGTGGCATCTACTAACCCACGAGAAAACCCAGGGGTGTTTAGGATTGCTAAATGAAAATTGATTATTTATTTTGAAAATGAATAATTAGATAACTATAATTTTGAAAACGTCCTTTTAGAAAAAAAGTGTTTAGATTTGATTATCCTATTTGAAATCACAATAACTAGATAATCAGATTTTTTAGTGTTTGACAAATTTGATTATTTGATAAGTAAAATAAATTCATTTTAACTTTTTTCCATATTAAAAATGAAATAAATAACTCTCCACTTACTTTTTCAAAACTCAATTTTGAAAGCTTCTAAACGCAAATAATCACTTTTCTCATTTTATTATGCAAACAATCATTTTAGCTTATCTTCATTTTCAAAATGAAATAAATAGATAATTTAGTTGCAAACGCAATCCAAAATACTCACTCAGTCTGATGCAAGTGAGTACCCACTGCCCAAGACTCAAAGTAGGGGTGAGCATAAAAACTGAAAAACCAAAAACCCCGCACCGAAAAAACCAAACCATTTGAAAAACCGATGTTAATGGTTTTGAGTTTTAGAAAAATCGAATGTTTGGGGCGTTTTTGGTTGCATACAAAAAACGAACCGCAAAAACCACTTCGCCCCACCATTAAGTATCCTTTATTTACAAAAATATTTATATGCTTATAAAAAAACATTAGTGTTAAACTATTTATAAAAAAGATTTGAATATATCATCTGGAGACTTTTTTGACAAGTAATACTACTATATGTTTGATCATGAATCATGAATATTTTATTTCTTCATACTTATAGTTTATTAGTGTGTAATTAAAATAAATATACCAGCTATATGTTGTTGATGTTTTTATTTTATATATAAATTTATTAGTGATTTTATGTTTAGTTGGATTTATTGTAATGCAAGTACTAGCTAATTTGTTATCACTTGAATTTCTTCTCGTTAATAAATGACTGAATTTTGGCCATGAATGTTGATGCAATAAACTAATTATCACTTTTTTTCATAGCCCAACTATGGTTTACGTTATTATTGTTAGAAGTTTGTTATATACACGTATACAATGTTTGATATAAACTAGAAAAACAAGGATAATGATTCTATTTTGTGGCCTCATATCTTAACTTATTATTCTATTATTTTAATTTATCAAACTCGTCATAGTTATTACTAGTAATTAAAATTAGTGAAGTATTTGTTGTAAACGATTGCTACTTATGTAATTTATATATGTTGTTGCCTTTTAGCTAGGCACCTCAAAGGCTCAAATCCTCAACGAGGATGAGGTTATCAACAAAAGGGATGAAGACGTTTTTGATTTGGATAATGAACATGTTAAATGATGAACGGGTTGTTGAGAGTGATATGAAAACTATTAGTTGCTTGTTTCATTTATAGACGAAACCAGTTAAAGTTGGGATCATAATTATAAGTTAACAATTTGGCAAATTTTAAGGAAACAAAAAACCCCAAAATAAACTGAAACCGAACCGATTTAGTAGGAAAAACCTAAAAGCCGAAACTGAATAAACCGAAACCAAACAGTTTATGATTCTTAAAAACCAAAATTTTCGGTTTGGAGTTTGGTTTTAGCTAAAAACCGCTCTAACCCGCCCCATGCTCACCCCTAACTCAAAGAGTAACAATAATCAAGTTTAAGAGTTTTTAATTTAATCAGTTAATTCCATGTTAAGTACTCCTTATCTCTGTCCCATATTAAATATGCATTTTGATTTTTTTCAGTTTTTTTCCAACTTCAACTATGAATATTTGTATTTGTACTATATAATACTTGTTGCAAAATAAATGGATAAATAAAGATTTAAATATATTTTATTATTAAAACTTTTATCAAATAGTATAAAACCCAAATAAAAATATGTAAGGTAAATATTTAAAAAAGAATACTAACAAATATTAAAGTATCATATTTAACAATGTTAAACCTTAATAATAAAAGTTAAATATTACTTTAATAATCCACGGGGTTTGATTTTTTTAATGAAATACCATAATAGTTGTTCTAATGAATTAAGCCAAAAAAAACATTGTGTAAGCATTTGCACCCAATTATCTTAAAAGAAATATCATTTAATAATTAAAGTATAAGTTTAAATAAACAACCCCTTCCCTTTATATGAGAAAATTGTTTATTATGAATTTGCAAATTTCTTTTCATGCTACATACAATTTAAGTATGGAAAAAATTACATATTCTTAGAATACTTAGATATTTGGTTTCAGAACCTGAATTGGTGGCACCGAACCGACCCAAAATCTGAAACTCTCAAACTCAAGAATCGGGTACTTGGAATCTATGATTCTTGTAACAGTTCAGTTCTTTTTTGTTCCGGTATGATTTTTAGTTTTCTTTGCTCATCCCGGTGGCGAACGCAGGAATTATCGATGCGGGGTCGAGTCGGGTTTCAGTAAAAATTTAAACTGTTTAACTCTTGCTAAGGTATATCTCACCACATTTATGTTAGTAACACTGTATCTCAAATTTATTTATGTAATTACTTGGTAGTACTATATCTTACATATGTCCAACAATCCAAGTTAGACACTAGAGGAACACACAGTGTTTAAAAAGAGAGAAAAAACTAAAGACCACTAGAAAAAAGTAGGAAAGGACAAAAAATTGGTACCACCCAAATAAAAAATGTATAAAAAAAGAAGAAAGATGGTGATGTTTTATGATTCATCTCCCTAATCCTTCTATACTCTTACTTCTACTATTTTTTCCGATCAACCAATATCATTGGAATTTTTATAAATATAGTAGGGTCTTTGTACGTTAGGAGGTAGTAAATAGAAAGTAGAGCGGATGACAGAAAAAAAATGAGACTCTGATTTTTGATAATCTTAGAGTGTATGGAGGGCACTAGACTATCTAGATGGGGGCACTAGCCATTTTTTCTACTAATTTAAACTTTTTCCCTATACATTTGGTGTGCCCGCACGAACTTTGTGGGGGGCAACACCCCCATACTCTACACGTAGGTCCGCCCCTGCTCATCCCTAAATGAGAATGAGTTTATACATCTTATTAAGTTCAAAATAACCGTTTTACTAATAATTAGGACAAAAATTGTGTATTTGCAGGACAGTCTTCTAGCTTCTGTTACGGCATCGCCATGACCCTTATTATCAATATGGAAATAAAATAAAATAATGTTGTTCTTCTTTGGATTCGATTCTTTACTATTTGCTTCTTGTAATTGTTCAAATAATCAAAACAATATCAGGAAGATCTCGATTATCACACAACCAACCACCACTTAGTGATATTTATTAATAAGACAAAGTACGGAATACAAAACAAGAGAGATTAGTCCTCAAACGAGTGCTAACCAAATGAACACAAGAAATAGTGAGATTGTCCCAACTAGGTTGATTTAATCTCCCTCACATACATCAATCACTCAACACTCAATGTTTGATAATGCAAGATGAAAGATCTCTCATATGATAGACCTTAAATGGTTATCAGAAAGTAACAGGGAGAGAGCAATTAATAAGCAGATACTACACAAAGATATGTGTATGAATAAAGTGATGGCTCCTTACCATTAACACAATGAAAAGTTGAAGTATTATAAGTAATCTCTAAAGGATAGTAAAGCCCAACAAGAGTCCAAAAAGAAACCCAACGGTCATATGCTCTAGGTCCACATCAACTTTCATCAAGTGTCAAGAACGATCCATGCACAACTCAAACATAGAGAAAAGGACTAGACAAAGACTAGTTAGTTTGCAAAAGTTTAAACCCTCTCTCAAACTAAGAAAGTGTAACCATTAAAAGATAGAAACATAACTCAAATACAAACAAACTGCAGAAACTTAAAGTTGTGCAGGCAGCACTTGCAAATTACACACGGGTGAATAACTCATTTGAAAGATTGAAACTTCCAACACCCTCTCTCAAATTGAGCAAGGGCATCACCCGTGTAACAGAAACATACCTAAGACAAGAAACATTAATGAAAAACAAATTTCTTACTACCAAGCTGACATCGTAACTTTACAAATTATGTAGATCAATGTTACCAGATTAATAAGGGCATTATTGTGAAACAATCATATGTTAAAACACACAAACCAAATCAAACAACCAAAGACTACAAAATAGGTTAAAGAAAGTCATCCGAAATTCATTTATTCATTATCCCAAATAGAGCATTGATTTTAACAACATATGCAACCAATAACACAAACAAGAGAGGTGACCAAGAAGAAGACAAAGGACTTCCCTGAGAAACATTAGTCCAAAACCAGACAGCGCATCAGAGGAACCAACGAAGGGGTTCAAAGAATCAAAGCAAACCACCCGAAACAAAAGACAACAAGAGGAAACCACACAACAACATACCACATAACAAGCAGAATTTAAGCACTTTTCTATAAGAAAAAGATACGAGAACCAACCAAACCATGACACACAGAAAAGAGAATCAGAATCAAAGAACAGCCACACAGAAACACAACCCTAAAACAAGAAGGAGAAACCCACAAATACAAAACGATTTGCAACAAAAAACAACATATAGACATAGCAGTTCAAGTCCTTTATTTTGTATAAAGAGACAAGAACATGCAAAAGGAATAAATGCAACAAGCAATCACAAATAGGAACAGTCAGAGAACACATTCTCAAAAGACAATGAATCATAAGATCCTTATGAAAAAAGAAAACAGAAAACACAATCTGATTAACCAAAGAATCACAAGATTCTTCAACAAGACAGAAATCAGAATACACATTCTGAAAAATATACAAGATTCAGAAATGATAATCAAAGAACCACAAAACATATATAAAATAGGATCATACACAAAATGATTATAAGGGAAGAATCACAAGATTCAGATATGAGAGACATCAAGCCAATAATAAGACCGAGAGCAACGAGAGAAACGCACACACAGATCTGAACAGAAAAGAATATACTCTCATAAGACAAACATTAGAAGCAACACACTCAGATCAAGAAGGGCATATCCCAACACTATAGATATGAGACGAGAGAAAACATATGTGAGAAAAAAAGTGAGCCACAATAATAAAAGACATGTACTACATAGAAACTAGAAAACCTACAAGAGGATAAGATAAGACCAAAGGACACACTAGCTTCTAAACATAAACAGAGAGGCCATAAGAGCACACAGGAAGCCTCAAAAGAGGACAATAGATCAAGGATTAGAAAAAAATGGCAACAAGGTTGAACATCACATGTTAAAGATACACTAGAACAAGTACCATATAGTAACTAGAAAGGCATACAAGACAAGAAATATACGAACAAGGCAAATGACCACCCAAGTTAAGCAACATGAAGAGCAAAGCAGAACAAAAAACTACGTAAACCAAAAAACTATCTTAACCAAAAAAACAAGACAAAAGAAGCCCAACAGACAAGAATTACCAGATAGATAGACATGGACAAAAGACAAGTAAAAACAAAACAAAGACAAGAGCAAAATGATGAAATAGATGGAACAAGTAGATACCAAATAAAGGGCATAACAAGATAAAAAATCTCATGACCAGGAAAATAATACCGACATAGATACATAACAAGCAAACATAAGCTACAACATGCATACAACTTAAGTTAGACAAACACACATTAAGAAACAACAGACAAGAACATGGAAAGACAACACATAAAAGAAAGACATATATCAAAGATAATTCAGACCACATACACAAGCCAATACATATACTTATTCCAGAAAAAAATATCACATTATAAGTGCTTAAGAGCAAGAAATATTAGAAAATAACATGAACTTGATCAAGAAATTTAAACCCATAACATAAGGCATTCAAGGACAAGCTAGATGGACATGAAACCAAAGAAAGACACATAACACACATGAAAAAAGGAGAAAAACAAGAAACAAATAGAAGACAAAAGGAAACAAAAAACAATAACAACAGAAGGTCACATAATCAATTAACTAAAAATGGAAAACATAGAGACTACCATACTTCTTACTACAGGTTGCACATCACCAGAATTAAGGCCACTCTAAGACTTCGGTGCAGAATCAAGACTATCATTGATGTTCAAAACATTGCCCTCAGAGATGCCTTGGTTACCCATAAAAGTTGCATTGCCACACTTATCTCTGAAAGGAGACATTGGGGCATTGCCATCATTATAGGGTGTAACACTATCTACATCATAAGGACTTATAGACATTATTTGGTTATCAAAGAATGTTAACCGACGAGCTTCTCTAGTGAAGAAAACATCATTAACATGTTTGTTTCCCGAATTGAAAAAGAAAATAGTTTGATAAAATCTCACATCTTTTGAGAATAACACATTCTTCTTACCAAAGCAAAATGATTTATAAGCCTTTTTAAAAGGACCCAATAAAAACACATTTATCATATCTATATGTGAGCTTATTAATGTTGTTTGAAGTAGTAAGAAAGCATAGACATCCAAAACGTCTTGAAAGAGAGTGATTACGTTCTTTATTATGCACCATTTCATAGAGGACTTGTCATTTAAGACTTAGTAAGAAAACATGTTAGTAAGGTAAATGGCAGCAAGCACACAAGGCAGCAAGCACAAAGTCAGATAGAAGAATCCCCTAGAAACATAAGACACCTACCTAAATATAGTAGGTGTTTATGTTTCATTTCAAGGAGAGACCAAGAAGATAGCTCCATGATACCCAAAATAGCATAAAAGTCACACATAGCATCAAACAGATTTGAATAACAAGTTAATGTAACTTTCAATAACATAAAGCACGTCATCATTAGAAAGAATAAGACGAAACCAAACAACCTTTATAAAGAGAAATAGAACAAATAATAACATGCAGTCAAAGGCACAATCCACATAGTAGAGAACAAAAAACAATAATCAGCTTATCCACATACACCCAAGAATATGTTAGAGTAAGCAATTAAAAACAAATATAAAAGACACAGGTCAATATAGAAGAAGGATTAACAACAACTATGAGATATCAAGGACAAAACCAATAATAAAGAAAATATAGATATAATGTATGACCAGAAAATAGAACAAGATTACCAGAGTAAATCCGATCCACCAAGAGTAAGACGAACAATAACATATATTAGAAGGAGAACATAAAAGGTGCTTGATAAAACACAATCATAATAAATCATAATAGCCAGAGATCACATATAAGACCAGAGACCGACTCTAAGACATCACCTAAACATGAGGTAATCATCAAGAACCAAGACACATACTAGACAAAACATAAACAATCAAGAACAAAATAATTGAGATAAAAGCCACAAGCAATAACAGACCCAACAAGAATAATAAAACAACTAAAAAACAAACAAATCAAACATACAAGAGCAAACAGACAATCTACAATTATAAAACAATAAAAAGTAGACCATACAATCTAACAGGAACGACTAGACAAATAACAATAATTAATATATATATATATATCAAACTAACTATAGTCATAGAAACAAAACAATCATCACCCCATAGTTTTAAAGAGACAAATTTATCTAAGAGACAATTAAATATCATGAAAAACATACAACCAAGTTAAATGTAATACTTGGTTTTGCAGCTATCTGTAAGAAGAGCACGCATCCAAACTTCTCAAGGAAGAGGGTCAAGAAGTTACCCACATAGTTTGTAGTGCACTCACTAAAATATTCACCAACTTAAAAGAAAAAGAAGGGAACTTACAGAGCAATACCAGGGAAGCAGAAATAGGAGCCCACAACAATGGGATCAAGAAACCCCTAATTTATAAAAAAAATTAGATTTTCCCAATTCAACCACAATAATAGGGTTAATAACCCGTAAATCAAAGATTAATCACCCAAGAACCTTCCATTATCAATCGGAACCAATAATCCCCAAAAATAAAAAATTAGGGTTTGAGAAACCCTAATTTTTTCTTATCAATAAATGGACCAATAAAGCTTCCAATTAACAATAGTGCCTCAAGAGATAGCAAGCCCCTAATTCGAACAAAAGCTAGTTTACAAGAAATTATTAGATCAAGAGCCGAAACTCTGATACCATGTTTAAATACTCAAAACAATACCAGGAAGATCTCGATTATCACACAACCAACCACGTCTTAGTGATATTTATTAATAATAAAAAGTACGGAATAAAAACAAAAGAGATTAGTCAATGAGTGCTAACCAAACGATTACACAAGAATTAGTGAGATTGTCTCAACTAGGTTGATTCAATCTCCCTCAATACACCAATCACTCAACACTCAATGTTTGATAACAAGATGAAAGATCTCCCATATGATAGACCTCAAATGGTTATCAGAAATTAATTGGGAAAGAGAAAATAATGAGCAAATAACACACAAAGATATGTGTATTAATAAAGTGATGGCTGCTTACTAATACCACAATGAAAAGTTAGAGTATTATAAGTAACCTCCAACGGATAAAAAAACTCAAAAAGAGTCCAAAAAGAAACCCAACGGTCATATGGTCCAGGTCCACAACAATTTTCATAAAGTGTCAAGAGCGGTCCTTGCACAACTCAAACACAGAGAAAAGGATTAGACAAACACTTGTTAGTTTGCAAAAGTTAACAGTAATTTATAATTATTAAGGGTGTAAAAAAATTGAAAAGTTAAACCTATACCGGGAATACCGAGAAATTAAAACAAAATTTGGAACCCACTGAAAAAGGGTGATTTGTTTTTCTTTAATTTATCAAAAACAAAGTTGATGGTTCTGCTTAGTTTTAGCAAAAACACCAAACTGAAAAAGAAAAAAAATGAACCGATGAAATACATATAATCTTAAAATTCATTTTTCTATTACTCCGTTAATTTGCCATTTACGCAACACATAAACAATTATCATCTAAAAAATTTGCAGTCGTTAGTTATTTATTCGGATTATTGTGTCGTTTCATGATAGATTTAAACAATTATGTTCTGTAACTTTTTTAAGATCAATATCGGGCTCTTCCAAGGTATCTAATAATAACCTTGCTTCTTTAGTTGCTGGCACACCACTTCTAACTATTGTCCATTTATTTTAGAATAATATTTTTTTGGAGGGACAATTTTATATATTTATGCCAATTCTTCTATTATTAAGTACGGTTGATATCATTTCGATCTGTTTCGATTCTTTTGAACAAGAACGGTTTGACGCTTTTGAATCCATTGTATTAATTCCACTTCCTACTCGCAGTATGCTCTTTATGATCCCAGCTTATGATTAAATTACCATGTATTTAGCTATTGAGCTTTAAAGTTTATATTTTTATGTGATCACAAAATCAAAAAGAAATTAAAGTTTATATTTTATGTTTCTTTATTTTAAAACTGTGATACAATGCAAGCGACTATTGAAAGACTAGATCGTGATAAACGAAATTAAAAACTAAAAATAAACCCAAAACTGAAAACCGAACCTCGAATAAACAAAAACCGGAAAGCTAAACCTAAAATAAACCAAAACCCGAACGGTTTTTAAAATATACGAACTGGATATATTTGGTTCGGTTTTGATTTTAACCAAAAACCAAACTAAACCAGGTTCCTAATAATTTCTACACAAAACAATCGTAAATTTTTTATGTATATTGTTCTTCATTTTTTCATTCTGTAAGTCATATTATCAAAGATGATCAAGATGAATATGTTAATGATGATTTTGCTTTTGGTTTCCTTTGTAAACAATCTTCATGCATCCGTGAATCCTGAGATTTGTCTTGAATCTAAATCTGACCGTGATAAAATGTGCATTCCTGCGATTAATTACGAGTCTAAATCAAGGGCCAATATTAATTTTGTTGAAAAGAAAGGCGGTGGTGGTGGTCATGGTGGTGGAGGTGGTCATGGTGGTGGTGGTGGTCATGGAGGTAAAGGTGGAGGTGGAGGTGGTCGTTCAGGCGGTGGTGGCGGTGCTCACGGTAGTGGCCGCAACGATGGGAGCCTCCACATGGCTTCTATTCCCCAAATGGCTTTATCGATTGTGGGCTTAGTTATTCTCTTGTGCTTTGCTTAGAATATATTCATGCATGCATTTTTCGCTTTGTACAAAATCTAAGTTGATTTTTTTTTTTTATAGTTCGATTAATATATGTGTATAGTCAGAATTTAGAACTTATGACTTGTTTTTGTATCTATTTGATGTATATTTGAAAATAAGTTTAACGTATTTTTTCTACATTTTTAGTTCTTTTGTGTAGACAAAAATTTCCTCCAAAGTTTTTATCAAAGATAAGAAACTGAACAATGAGTTAACATGCCTGATTGTTATTTTAACAAACTTAATACACAACAACTAGGTTTCGAATGACTCGAACCGGTGACTGGCAGCACAATTACCGCCAACTTAACCAGGCATGGTGCATCTCATTTGCGTAGGCGCTATTCAAATATACCTAGGGAGAAAACTTATAAAATACAATCATAATCAAGTTTTAAGTTTATATTTTCAACCTTTTGTAACAATTTCTTTTAAACTTTTGTAACAGTTTATTAAAAACTAATCTTTATTTTTAAAAATATATATCTTTTTATTATTTATTTTTTTATAATTTAATTTCACTATATTTATAAAAAGTTTGTGTTATTTAATTCAACATTTATTTTGATATATTTTTTTGTTTTTTTCTTTTTCTGATGTTTATTTTATTTTGATTTAATTTTTTTAAAACTTTAAATTTAATTTGAATCAAAATTATGTCAAGACTTGAGTTGTTTTTGTTACTAAAATAAAGTAAAAGGGTTAAAACAAAGAATTAAATAAATCAATAGGGGCTGTAACGTAAAAATAAACAAGAGTAATGAAGTATGGAGTTACGTAGATGATCATGATATCACCCGGGAATTTCTGTTACAGTCAGTTAAAAAAATCCCCATTCACTTCATTCCTCAACATTTTCTCAAAAACAGTTCATTCATCAAGAAACTTATCAAAACCTATTTTTTTTGTTTTGCTATCATAGACGCGCAAAGAAGTTGAATTCGCGAAAACTCAATCAAGTCGATTGAAAGGTAATAACTATATATCGCATTTTTCACTGTTCCGATGCATATATTCCATCTTGCATGTACATCGACAACCCTCTTAATGAAATCTGTATAACTTGTGATTATATTTCAGAAAGTAGCAAAGATGAAGGTTTCAAAGATGACGAAGAGTATGTTAATTTTGGTAGCACTTTGCTTACTTAGCGATATCTGTGCATCATATAGTGGCATAGTCAATCCCAAATCAGAACAAGGATTTCTCGTGTTTGAAAAGGCTTCTGGAGGAGGTGGATCTCGTGGTGGAGGAAGTTTTGGTGGAAGTCGTGGCGGTGGATCAACTGGCTCAAGCCGTGGCGGTAGTAGTAGTGGATCACGTGGTAGCAGTAGTGGATCACGTGGAAAAAGTGGAGGTAGTAGCAGTAAAGGTCGTTCAAGCGGAAGAGGAAATTCTAATTCTCCATTGCAGAATACACCTGCTGGTGCGTATAACAATCCTCAAGATCATGCTCATGGTAGTGGCTGCGTTCATAAGGCTGTTATTCACTCTTTGGCTTCAAGTATTTTAGGCCTATCCATTCTTTTCTGCCTTTCTTAGACTCTATCCTATAATACGGGTTGTATAGACAATCAGAAGTATAGTTCCATTGGTAGTTTAGTCTTCGTACCCGAGAATATGTCAGATGTTTTGGTTAAGTTTCGACTTTGTGCAGATTTCATGTAGAGAAATACCGTACCCTCTAATATGGTATACGCACAAGATTCTGTCTATTTGTTTTGCCAACTAGAGTTCGATTTTAACGTCAATAAAGAAATTCACATCACAAACAACCTGGAGGTATATGATGTATTGTGGTATTTTCTTCAGCGTCTTATAGAAATTGTTTTGCTTTATGTTGAAAGCCCGCATAAATCTATACAGTAGTATTGTTAGTTGGTATATTGTTACACGGACAATTGTAATATAGCCTTGCGTTTAGTCCTCGATAACTTCTTTTATCGGTGTTTGAAATTTTTGAAGTATGGGTGCATATTATACCCATTTTGAGTTTTCAAGCATATTTTAGACTGCAGGTTATGTTTTGACCCGTTTTAAGTTGACATGTGTATTTTAACTCTGCTGTCAAAAGTGTGTCTTCATGGATGGAGTTTATGAATTCTGTGTCGGCACAAACTAGTTAAGTTTTTCTTGTGTGTTTTGGCCTGATGAATACATAATTATTCTTGTCAGTATGCATGTTTGGATTCACTGTTATGTTTAGTTTAGATCAGGTTAGCTCTTTTTGTGAGTGTAATTACTTGGTCATTTGGTATAAGCATTTTTATATAAACAGAGTGATCGATAATTTTGTCATTGTATGCCGGGGTACTGCCCCTTTCACCAATATAAATGGTGGTAGTGGTATTAATAGTGGATCATGTGGAATAAGCAGACTTGGTAGCAGCAAGCGTCGTTCAGTTGGAGAAAATTCTATTTTCCTGGGGCAGTAAATTCTTCAGGATCAGGCTCATGGTAGTGGCTGCCTCAACACAGCTTCTATTTACCCCTTGGCTTCGAATGTAAGCCGGAGGAGCCGGCCTGTAAATGCCGATGATCAGGATATCGAAGTAGCGGAGGAGGTCCGTTGGCCGGCTTTGAATTTGTGTAGATTTCTTTTAGGATAATGCCTACCCAAAATACGGTATGCACGCAAAAGTCTAAACTGTTTTATGTGATCCAGTTCGAACATAAAGTCAATAAAGAACATTAAAAAACAGACTATCGGGATGTTATATGCCCGCATTTGTTGGTATGTTTGGTCACTGGGCTCATAAGCAATATGATGTAAAAGGTTTTATATGCCCGCATTTGTTGGTATGTTAAAGTCCAACCCAATATTCGGTCAGGTTCATATGCTAACGTAGTATCCAATACGTCTTCTCATATTTCACCTTCACCACTACTTGTTGTTAGGAATAGTAGGGGATAATCAGTGGCCAAAGTGCAGCAACAACACACCAAAGATCAGCAACAAGCTAACACATATATATCAGAACAAATCAAACGGGGTGTTTGGGACAAATTGAACAAATTGCTGCTATTTCTTATTATTATATCAGAAAGTTGTGTTACACAGAAAACAGTACATATACAAATGCAGACCGACATAGAAGTTTCCTGATGCTAAAGAAACTTCCTTAAAAAAAATTACCAAACTACCCTTACATGCCCAAAATTACTAAACTGACCTTAGAACTAAAAATCACATTTCTAACAATCTCCACCTTGACTTTTAGTTCCTAAGTGAGACCATACTTCCATTTATCGATATCGTGCCAATCTTCTTCACTTTGATTCTTCTTTCGGAACGAATAAAGTGATAACGAACATCAATGTGTTTAGTCCGGCCATGGTGTACTTGGTCTTTAGCCAAACAAATAGCACTCATGCTATCACAAAACACGGTCGCTTGATCTTGCGGGAAACCAAGATCTTCAATCAAACCTTTCAACCAAATTCCTTCCTTTGCTGCTTCGGTTAACGCCATGTACTCGGCTTCAGTAGTAGATAAAGCAATCGATGGTTGTAATGTAGCTTTCCAACTTACAACCGAATTCCTGATAGTGAAAACATAACCTGTCAAGGATCTTCTAGCATCAAGATCCGCAACATAATCCGAATCTGAGTATCCGGCAACCAAATATTCACGTTCACCACCGTAAATAAGGCCAACATCAGATGTCCCTTTCAAATAACAAAAAATGCGTTTCACCGCATTCCAATGCTCTTTACCGGGATGAGCCATATATCGTGTCACAACACTCATCGCGTGAGCTATATCCGGCCTAGTGCTAACCATAGCATACATCAAACTCCCAACAGCACTGGCATAGGGTATTCGGGACATATATTCCATCTCTGCTTCATTTTGAGGTGCACAAGCAGTAGATAAGCGAAAATTGGCTGAGGAAGGAGTATTTACCGATTTTGCCGAACTCATGCCAAAACGAGAAATAATCTTCTCGATGTAACTTTTCTGTGATAAGAAAAGCTTACCATGTTTTTAATCTCGAATAATTTCCATGCCCAAAATTTTTCGAGCTGCTCCCAAATCTTTCATATCGAATTATGTGTTCAGAAGGGTTTTCAATTTCTCAACCTCCTCCATATCTTTAGCCGCTACGAGCATGTCATCAACATACAAGAGCAAGTAGATAAGTGATCCTGACGGTGCCTTTTTATGATAGACACAACAATCATAAGCACTTCTACTAAAACCATGCTTTACCATAAAGCTATCAAATCTCTTGTACCACTGTCTCTGCGACTGTTTCAAACCATAGAGAGATTTTTGGAGCTTACAAACATAGTCTTCTTTGCCTTGAACAATAAAGCCTTCGGGTTGGCTCATATAGATTTCTTCCTCAAGGTCACTGAGAAGAAATGTCGTCTTTATATCTAATTGTTCCTATTCCAAATCGTGATGTGCTACTAAGGATAGAAACACACGAATAGATGTATGACGTACCACTAGGGAGAAAATCTCGTTGTAGTCAATTCTCTCCTTTTGGCTATATCCCTTCGCAACCAAACGTGCCTTGCATGTGATGTCTGAGCTCCGTAAGCCGATTTTCTTCTTGAAACCCCACTTACTATCAAGAACTTTTCTTCCTTTAGGATGTTTCACCAATTCCCATGTATTGTTCTTATGAAGAGATTCCATATCTTCACTCATAGCCGCACTCCAGATATCAGACTCTTTAGAAGTAATAGCTTCCCGATAAGTAGCCGGTTCAAGGGACTCCAGCTCTTCTGCTACTTGCAATGCGTATGCAACATAGTCTTCAAAACTAAACCGAGTAGGAGCTTTTGCATCCCTACGAGGTCTATCATGGGCTATAGACCTTTCTTGCTCGTGTTGTACCTGCGGCGAATTTGGTAGATCTCAAGTGAAGTAACATTTTGGTCCATATCTTCCGGAACAACATGCTCCACCTGTTTAGAAACATCCTCCACCTTTTTAGAAACACCATCTTGAAGCTTCGATTCAACCGGATAGAGTGAAACAAGTAATCCTCATCAAATGTCACATCTCCACTATGAATGACTCTTCTTTCGGATGGTGACCAAATTCGGTAGCCTTTAACCCCATCACCGTAACCCATGAAAATGCCTTTAATACCCATGAAAATGCCTTTAATCCTCCACCTTTTCAGAAACACCATCTTGAAGCTTCGATTCAACCGGATAGAGTGAAACAAGTAATCCTCATCAAATGTCACATTTCGACTATGAATGACTCTTCTTTCGGATGGTGACCAAATTCGGTAGCCTTTAACCCCATCACCGTAACCCATGAAAATGCCTTTAATACCTATCAGGTCCAACTTTCCATCACTAACATGATAATACGCGGGGCATCCAAAAACACGAAGCTTTGAATAATCTGCGGGCTTCCCGGACCAACCTTCAATCGGAGTCTAACAATCAATAGCAGTTGCAGGAGCCCTATTCACTAGATAGCAAGTTGTATTGAGTGCTTCAGCACAAAAACTTCTATCTAATCCAGAATTCAATAGTAAGCATCACGTTCTTTTTAACAACGTCCAGTTCATTCGTTCAGCTACCCCGTTTTGTTGAGGAGTGTAACTAACCGCATAATGCCTAGAAATTCCTTCATCTCGACAAAAGTCTTCAAACTCTCTCGAACAAAATTCCAAACCATTATATGTACCTAGACGCTTAATCTTCCTTCCGTTTTGGTTTTCAATCAAAATCTTCCAATGTTTAAATTTCTCAAACGTCTGACTCTTGTGCTTCATCATAAACACCCACGTCATTCTTGAGAAATCATCAATGATTGAGAGAAAATACCGAGCACCACCGAGAAAAGGTACTGGAGAAGGCCCCCAACAATCAACATGAAGATAATCGAGAGTACCCTTTGTTTGATGAATTGCTTTTGAAAAACTTACCCGCTTTTGTTTTCCCATAACACAATGCTCACAAAACTCCAAGTTAGCAACCTTGTGGTTGTCAAGTAGTCCCCGTTGCACAATATGACCATGCCTTTCTAACTCATGTGACCAAGACGCATATGCCATAACCTCGTCAAATCTGAGTTACTTTTTTCTGAACACGAGACGGAAGCAGAACATGTGATGGTTTCACCTTATAAAGTGTAAAGTAAAGAAGTACCTTTAGTTGCTTTCATAACCACCAAAGCTCCTTTCGAAACACGAAGCACACCATTCTCACTAGTGTATTTAAATCCTTTCGAGTCGAACACACCTAGCGAGATCAGATTTTTCTTAAGATCTGGGACATGGTAAACATCAGTGAGCGTTCAAACAACTCCATCATGCATCCTAATCTGAATTGTTCCGATGCCAACGACTTTGCATGGTGAATCATTGCCCATAAATACATTCCCGCCATCAAACTCTTCATATGTCACAAACCAATCCCGATTGGGACTCATATGAAAAGAACAAGCAGAATCCATGATCCAAGCAAGTGGTGTACCTTTATAGTCAACAACTGATAATACCACATCACGTTCCGAACCGATTCATCTTTAGCAACTACAACAACAACCTGGCCTTTCTCCTTAAGCTTTGGGAAATTGTTCTTCCAATGTCCTTCCTCATGGCAATAATGACAAGTATCTCGAGGATTCGACCCTCGAGGTCTTGACTTCGATCTACTATTATATCTACCTTTTCCTTTGCCTTTTTGTGTTCGATGCCTACCTCTATCCTGATGACCCGTAACTGTTAAGCCAACAGGCTGAGATTCCAAAGTTCTCGATGCTTGATGGCGAAGCTCTCGGGAACGCAAACTGGATCGAACATCTTCCAATGTAATAGTTTCTTTACCAACAACAAAGGAATTCACAAAGTTCTCATATGAGGGAGGTAATAAAACAAGTAGAATAAGAGCAGCATCTTCATCATCAATCTTGACATCAACATTTTTCAAATCCATCAAGATTGAGTTTAATGCATCAAAATGATCTTTTAAAGCTAAGCCCTCTTTCATTCTGAGTGAAAACAAACGCTGCTTCAATAAGAATTTATTAGTCAATGACTTGGTCATATAAAGCTTTTCTAGCTTCTTCCACACACCAGCAGCCGTTTCCTCATCACCAACCTCATACAAAACCTCATCCGATAAAGATAGCAAAATAGTACAATGCTCATTTTCATCTAGTGTATTGTATTTAGCCTCAGTCATATCAGCCGGTTTGGGTCCGGCTAAAGGTGCCCAAATACCTTGTTGTTTCAATAAGGCTCGAACTTTAACTCGCCACAAACTAAAATTGCTTTTGCCATTAAACTTCTCAACAACACTAATTGATGATGATGGTTGAGAGGACATGATTATTCAAATGGAATTTTCTAATGGCTTTTCTAAAGTTCTGGCGTGTAACTAAAGACTCCCACAAAACAAATTTTCACAAACTAATTATCCCAATTCCAGCAGGCCCTTTCAATTAAACAAACAAGAGCAACAAATGATTGAATAAAAGAAAATCCCAAAATCACAAACCTGATATCTTTGTAATCAAATTAGCAAGCCACCAAAAGGGATGAATCCAAACCAATTCAAATGATTCAATAACCCAAAGCAAAAGCTTGCTCCAAATTGATCAACCAAAGTCTTGATACCAATTTTTTTGGAATATTAGGGGATAATCAATGGCCAAAGTGCATCAACAACACACAAAAGATCAGCAACAAGCTAACACATATATATCAGAACAAATCAAACGGGGTGTTTGGGACAAAATGAACAAACTGCTGCTATTTCTTATTATTATATCAGAAAGTGATGTTACACAGAAGACAATACATATACAAATGCACACCGACATAGAAGTTTCCTGATACTAAAGAAACTTACTTAAACAAAATTACCAAACTACCCTTACATGCCTAAAATTACTAAACTGACCTTAGGACTAAAAGTCACATTTCTAACACTTGTGTTAAGACGATTCATGTTTGATTGAGGCGTGATTTCTCTAAACATGTAATGGGTAAGGTTAAAGAGTTCTCTTCTATTCCTAATCTTTATACCATTTTGAAAGATGAGGGTTTTTTGGATCTTAAGCTGACGTATCTTGGGGGCTTGTGGGTTTTGATTGAATGCGATAAGGTGATTGTTAAGGCGAATTTACTGAATCATTTGGGCGTTAAATCGTGGTTTGTTGAAATCTGTAATGCTACCAACGATTTTGTCTGTGATGAAAAGATTGTGTGGGTGGATTTAGAAGGAGTTTCTCTTAAGGCTTGGTCCAAAGAAACGTTTGGAAGGATTAGCAAAAAATTGAATGGCTCTCGATCTATAGGATAGTGGTGACAACTCATATGGGCGTAAACATATTTTTATCATAACTAAAAATCCGACTTCGATTCTTGAATCCTTCATGATCATTTTTAAAGGGCGGATTTACATGGTACATGCCAAAGAACTATTCACATAGAATCCTTCTTTCTTGTAATGTAAAGAAAGAGATTACCCTTCTGATGATGACACCATTAGTAAGAACTTTAATCAGGACGAGGACTTTGTAGTTCCAAATGCAGGAGTTCTTGAAGACGAGGATCATAGTGACGTGGGCGGGGTCTCAGAAACTATTTATGGGTCGTGTTCATCATCTCGGAAATGTGACAAAGGTGCCACTGACGGCGTTCACTCAGAGGATATTCTCGGGTTTTACGAACTGGTGGAGAAGTGTAATAATCATACTGAAGGTCAAGTGGAGAGCTCCTCCATTCCACATCTACCAGGTTATAATCCAGATGGGTCACAGGCTAAGGACATCCGTCCTTCTAAAAATGTTGTTGTCGATGGTAGGGAGAAATTTGTTAATTTGAACCATTCACTGGGAGAAAATGCTAAGGAGTCTCAGACAAGAACTGATAAATCCTCGTCGTTGCCAAATAAGAGAGGGGCCATTAGTCAAAGTAAAAACTGATGCTCGGCTTTGAAAGTAATGGAGGATATTATTCAGGTGGGCCAAGCTATGGGATATACTATGGATGGGTGCGTAAAAGATCTTGAAGGCATTATTGGACAACAAGGAGCAGGTGACTGTTTTAAATGAATGCTCTATCTGTTAATGTACAAGGTTTTGGTCACAAGACTAAAAAGGAGTGGATCAAAATGTTGTCTAACTCTTTTAAACTTAATTCTCTGGCGATTCAAGAAACAAAGATATCATCCATTTCTCATATGGTGGTTCAATCTCATTTGGGAAACTCCAATTATGAGTTTGATTATAGGGATTCTCTTGGTGCTTCAGGCGGTATTTTATGCGTATGGGAAGCGTCTATTTTTACGAAAGATAATGTTACGGTTTCAGATAATTTCATAGCTATCTACGGTACATGGTTAACTAATAATTCCAAACTTCTTTTCATTGTTGTGTATGCTCCTCAACAGGCTGTTCAAAAGAAACTTTTGTGGGATTATATTTTGCTAATTTTGGTTCAATGGAATGGAGAAGTTATAGTCATGGGAGATTTAATGAGGTGCGTTACAGTAATGAAAGATGAGGTAAATGTTTTAATCCTTATAGTGCGAGACTTTTTGACAAATTTATTATTGATTCCGGTTTGGTTGACATTCTTCTGGAAGGGTACTCATTTACATGGTCTCACCCTACGGCTTCTAAAATGAGCAAGCTTGATCGGTTTCTGATAACAGACGGTATTTTTTCCTTGTTTCCTTCTATCACGGCTAATTGCCTTGATCGGCGTCTATCGGATCACCGTCCTATCCTTCTCTGGGAAGTTCTTGTTGATTTTGGGCCTATTCCTTTTGGATTTTATAACCCGTGGTTAGACTTTGTATGGTTCGATGACATGATTAAAATGTCGTGGTGCTCATTATCTCATTCGGATAGTAATCAAATGATTCGGTTTAAGAAAATTCTCCAAGATCTCAAAATCATAATTCACGGCTGGGTCAAGAATAAAAAGGTGGAGGCTTCTAGGTTGAAACATAGTATTGTTGCTGATTACGGGAAATCGATAAAACCTTAGACAGTGGGACGAATGATGACACACTAGGACTGCGTCGCCTCGACTTAAAAAGACAGTTATATGAAATCAATAATTCCGAAACCAAAGACTTCTATAAAAAATCTAAGATTAATTAGGCGGTAGAGGGGGATGAAAATTCTAAGTTCTTTCATGGTATTATTAACAAAAGACGATCGCAGCTTGCTATTCATAGCGTTTTCGTGAACGGTCTTTGGTGTACTAAACTTGACATTATTAAGAATGATTTTTCTCTCATTTTGCCAAATTCAAACAATCGGGAGTAGCTAGGCTTAAATTAAACTTTCAGTTTCCTAAGAAGCTTCTTCAAAGTCGAGCTGATCGACGAGTTGGAAGTTCATGTGTCTCTATATGAAATCAGGAGGGCGGTCTGAGACTTGGGTGATAATAAGTCGCCAGGACCCGATGGCTTTACATTCGAGTTCTTCAAAAAATACTAGGATCTTATGGGACATGATTTATGTGAAGCGGTTGATTATTTTTTTTGCTAAAGGTTCCTTCGCAAAAGGTTGTAATTCGTTCTTTGTAGCCCTCATTCCGAAAATTATTGACGCAAAATTTGTTAATGCTTTTCGTCCCATCAGATTAATTGGATGTGTTTATAAGGTGGCTACCAAGATCCTCGCTAATAGACTGGTTTCGGTCATTAAGGGGTTGGTTTCGGATACTCAAACAACTTTTATATCGGGAAGACAAATTTTAGACGGTCCCTTCATTCTGGATGAGATTCTTCAATGGTGCAAAAGAAAGAAGGGTCAAGCTATGTTTTTTAAAGTTGGTTTTGCAAAAGCATATGATTCGGTATGTTGGGACTATTTACTTGATGTTTTAGAAGCTATCGGATTTGGTCCGAGTTGGTGTAATTGGATTCGGGGTACTCTCAGCTTGTCTAAATCTTCTATTCTAGTGAACAGTAGTCCCACCAAAGAGTTCTCTTGTTTTCAAGGGTTAAAATAATGAGATCCTTTAGTTCCATATATTTTCATTCTTGTTATGAAATCGTTTCACTTATCTTTCAATAGGGCTGTTGAAGAGAAGCTTTTTAAAGGGATCTCGCTACCAGGTCCTTTATCTATCTCCCATCTTTTTTATGCGGATGACGCGATGTTTATAGGGGAATGGTCGAAGGATAATATTCAAGGTATCATTAAAATTTTGAAGAGTTTTTTTCTTGCTTCCGGTCTTCAAATAAATATTAATAAGAATCAATTATTAGGGGTGGGCGTTAATAGTTACGATGTTACATCAACTGCTACTTCCATAGGCTGTTCGATTATGAACAATCATTTCAGGTATTTAGACGTGATGGCGGGACAACAATCGTCTCGTGTTTTCGCTTGGGATACTATGTTATCTAATCTCCGAGCCCGGTTGTCCAAGTGGAAGTTGAAAACCCTCTCAAATGGGGACCGTCTTACCCTATTGAAGTCGGTTCTTGGAGCGACTCCTATCTATAATATGTCCTTTTTTGATGTCCCTAGTAGGTGTTTTCAAATCAATGGAAGGTATCCAGAGTCGGTTTTTAAGTTGTATAGATCAATCGGATAAGAAAATTACGTGGGTTGCATGGAACAAGGTATTAGCTTCCAAAAAGAATGGCGGATTGGGTGTTTCCAGTTTCTTTGCTCTAAATCGTGCACTTCTTCTCAAATGGGTTTGGAGATTTATTTTGGAAGATGGCTCTCTTTGGGGTAAAGTTAGTCGCTCTCTGGATGGTACGTCGATTGATCTTCATAATACTAAATATTCTTCAAATTGGTGCGTCATTTTGAGGGAGATGCAACATTTAAAAAATAAGGGGTTTGATTTTTGGGATCACTACAAAAAAAAGATTGGTAATGGTAACTCCACGCGTTTCTGGTTCGATACGTGGCTTGGTGAGCCGCCACTTTATGCTAAATTTCCCAGCTGATTGTTTTCCTTGGAGCTGAATCATGAAGTTTTGGTGGCATAAAATTTTTTTTGGCTCAGTTGTTGCTTCTTTTCACAGACTGCCTCGTGGTGGAGTTTAATAGGCTCAACTGACTAATTTACTAGCCATGTTGGAATCGGTCTCGCTTTCTCATAACAATGATCGTTGATTTTGTGACTTAACAGGTGAAGGTGTTTTTAGAGTTAAGGAGGTTCGTTACTTCATAGATGATTTGTTACTCCCTCCATGAGAATCCTTCGAAATGGGTTAAAGCTGTTCCTACAAAGGTGAATATCTTTGCGTGGCGTGCTCGAAAAGACTGCTTGCCGACAAGGATTAATTTGATGAATAGAGATATTCCATTACCCTCCTTGTTATGTCCAGTGTGTGAGGTTGTTGAAGAAGACGTGTCTCATATTCTTTTCCGGTGTGATTTGGCGCAGAGTTTACTTAAGAAAGTGTGTCGTTGGTGGGAACTCACGTCCCACAATTGGCTTTCGTTTCATGATTGGCAGTCCTAGTTATCCTCTATTCGTCTTTCGTCAAATTAAAAGCAGTTTTGGAGGGCGTTTTTCTCGTTACTTGGTGGTTTATTTGGAGATTTCGCAATCGGGTAATTTTTGAAGAAGCTACTCCAAGTCGATCGGAGGTTTTTGAAGATATTGTTCTTACTTCTTTTAATTGGTGTAAATGGCGATGTCATTTTTCTTTCTCTTGGTTAGATTGGTTGAAAAATCCTATTTTAATTTCCTTGTAATTTTCTTCTAGCACCTCGCTAGTTTCAATAAAAGTCGACGTTACAAAAAATTGTATAATGTAAAATCTAACAAACATAGGAAGTGCTAATAATATTTGGTTACCTTTAAATAAATGTATATATAAGGGGATGAATATGTAAAACCTAACAAACACAGGAACCGCTAATAATATTTGGCTGACTTTAAAAAAATGGTTAAAGAAATCAAGCGGTTAAGTTGTATTGTGACAAGGACTACATAGCCGACATATATATAACATTATAAATACCAACATATATCACATCATTCACAAACAAATCGAAACCTGAAAGAAACCATTTATTGGCAACAGAAAAAACAAAAAACAACGATGAGGACTTCAAAGATGAAGATGACCATGCTTCTTTTTCTATCGCTTTGCCTAATTAGCAATATCCATGCATCATATGATGGCGGCGACTTTTTCGACATTGACAAGGCTGCCGGAACAATTGGTTATAAGATAGAAAGATCAAGATATGATGCACCACCACATGTTGCCTACAACAATCCTCAGGAGGATCAGGCTCCTTCTACTCCTTTTTTCATGCGTGTAAGAGAAGGAGGTGCTGGTTTGGGTGGAATTCGTGGCGATGGCGTTATGAATCCATGTGGTATCAAGGGAGGTCGTATGATTGCTCTAAGACATGGTTGTAGTACTACTTGAATCACGAGATACAAGAGGAACTAGTTTTATGTTTGCATGTTAGTTATTGTTAATGATGTAACAGTGCTTGCATATACATTAGTTTTATGTTCAATTTGATTTTTATGATACTGCAACTTGTTACAATTTCATTCTTAATTTGATTCACGTTGATCTTATTAATAACAACCCACTTATTTAAATGATCTATGATTATGTAGATTTTGCTATCCATCACTTTGCTTTCTTGATTATATATTTGAGCATCATCTATTGGCACCATTAGTTCCAAATTCAAACCCGACATGCTCAGCTTTTACAACCTAAAACAACCTCCATATTAATTAATCATGTCATCACTTAGAGTTGCTTATGTTTGTTGATACACCAATATCGATCAGTTGGATATATAACTTTAACCAAGGCTTCGGTGGGCAAGGATCAAGTTTTGGTGGAAGTCGTGATAGTGGTAGTAACATTAGTGGTTCATAGTTAAGGTTGTCTAAATCTCTCAAACAGCTAAGCCATGCCATTTAGCGTTGCAATTATTAGTGATCACGGAATCATTTTTTGTTGGTGTCTTTGGGGAGTTTTCCGGGAGTTTGTCTTGGTATTAACCTATCGTTATTTAGATGCTGTGTTTTTTACAATTGAGGGGCTCTTGTACCGTGTGAGGTTTTAGTCTCTTGTTGAGGGGTAATTAATATTCGATTAATCATTTTTATGGGTGCTTCTATTAGCTTCTTGGTAGTTTTTTTCTTTTACGCATGCTCATTATGTAGACAGTCAGACATATAGTAGTACCCAGGAATTAATACAATATGTTTGGTGTTATGGTTTTGAATTTCAGTATATTTCGTGTAGGAAAATATCAAAATAACAATGCTCAATCAATAGGTATGCATGCTAAAGTCTAGATTTTTGTATGTACATGATCGTGTTGTGGCATAATCTTTAATTAGTCTTAAAAAATTTCTTATACCACCATGTAAAAACCTAAAACAGCTGTTTTCGTGACCCTATCAGTTAGAATCAACAAAAAAAATATGAAGAAAGCTTGGTGTTAAAAAGAAGTTGCACATTTTTTCTCTTTTGATTGTGTAATTTTTGAAAACTAATAGTTCCGATCTGTAGGTTTCTCACGATAAACAAGTTGGTTTGGATTTAAACTTTTTTTCTTTTTCTTTCAAAACTTAAATGTTTTAGTTTCCTAGATGCCTAACGTTATAACCATATATTGATTGATTCATACAGATGAACTGGAAGCTATTAACATGACTGTACTAAAGCAATAAAAGTGTGTATTCATTGTGTAAGGTTCGATTTCTATTTATGTGTGTATGAATTACTCCTCTTACTTTAAATAATTTTAACCCTGAGTTCATTTATTAAACGCGTTGGTTATTGAAGAAACAAAAAATATTGATTCCTTCCAAACGGTCTCACTCAGAAAACATTAATATGTATTAAACCTAAAACTCTCTCAACAAAATTCTTACTTTTTCTCCAAGTTCAAAGCAAGATGGAGATGAAATTAAAGCCAATGGTGATAATGGTGATTTTGCTACTTCTTGGCCTAATGATGCATGCCGTTAATGCATCTTCAAATGGTGGCATTAATCTTGAATCTAAAAAGGGAGGTGGCTTTGGAGGTGGTGCTCGAGGAGGAAGTTTTGGAGGCAGAAGTTTTGGTTCAAGTGGAGGAGGAAGTTATCGTGGTGGTGGTGGTCGTGGTGGAACTTATGTTACTCCAGCAACAGGTAGCCATGGTGGTTCTTCTCAAGGTTCCGGTCGTCATCACAACGATGGAAGTCTTCAAGCTACTGCAATACACCCATTGGCTTTGGTTATCTTGGGTGTATTCGTTCTTTGGTGCTTGGCCTAGATTTCCAACGAATCTGTGAGGTCAAAATCAGAAGTTGTGGTAATCTTAATTAGTTTACTCATGATTGGAGATGGTGTAGGGTTACTATGTTATGGTTTAGTTTGTTAAGTGTCGTCGATTCTAGCTAGTTCTAGTTTCGATTAATATTGTAGGATTTCTATGTTTCGAATATGGTGTTCTGCTACTTATAATTCGGTCTACGTAATATTTGGCGAAAACTTATACTGTAGTATGTTAGATATGTACATGAATTCATCTCTGATATCATATATGTAGTTAGTTATTTGATTAGGTGAACATACTATAATTGAATATCCAAAATAGAAAATAACCTACTTTGTTGAAATGGTCATTTAAACAGTCTTAACATATCAGGGCAACACAAAACTAGAGTAAAAAAGTACGAGTATATATTAGAAGTCGAGGGTTGGAGTGGCCAAAAGTACATGTAATTCAAAATCATTGACGAAGAACTAAAAACCCGAAAACAAAGATATATGTCTTCAAGAATACATAGACGGTCGAATTCGTGTGATCATTTTTTAAAGAAAGCTTCGCTCATTATATTTGAACGAAATATATGTAACTTCGGGAACTTTTAAAAATGGTTTGAGTTTTTTTGTTTATCATTTGTTTTAGTCTCAATAGATCATTAAGGTTCGTATGTCCATGACACGATCAAAGTAATAAACTAAGGTTGTTTCGATGTCGACCTACTTATGATTTAAATTCTATTTTGTTAAACTTATAAAGAGTTTGATTCAAAGTAAATTAATGTATACAACTTCAATTTTAGACAAAACTGACATGAAGATGGTTTCATTCCTATGCCGCCATAAGGCTAGTGTGCCATTTGCGTGACACCATCAAGTAATTAAACGTTTCATGAAGGTAGTCCATTCGGCCAAGAAGGTCTTGCAATGTTGTTGGGCGCAATGTACCTCAATTTCATCCTTTGGCCATTGATCTTCATATAATTATCACAACTTCACACTCGAAAACTATATGCCATTATTATGTACATAAGAATAGCAAACTGTGAAATCTGTTGGAAATATAGTTCGATTGAAGGTTCTATTGGTGAATGGGTAAGGAGGTACGGAGTGTAGACCCATAAGTCCCTGAACACCTTGACTCTTTTAATGGTTACTATGTTGTTCAGTATTGCTGATAATATTCAGTGAGTTAAATCTTCAGAGAGTATAACTCTTCAGAGAGTATAACTCTTCAGAGAGTATAACTCTAGACTGAATGTACTCTTCAGCAAGCTCTCTTCAGTGTTGAAGGCTTCAGCAGGAACACCCTTCAAGGGTCTGCTGATGCTTCAGTGAGACTGAAGGATAGACTCATACTGGAGATGAACATGAATGCTTGTAACGGTCTTTGACCAATTCAAGTGCTTTAAAGATCACGTTTAATTCGTCTTGTAACCACTATGACCTGGTATTATGGAGCATATTAAGAGGAGTTAATGGGCCGTTAATTTCTCTTAATACCATTGACTAGGGTTTGAGTACTACACCTATAAAAGGGTGATCATAACTTGCATGATAACAGACAGAAACAAAAAACGCATAACAACAAAAGGGTTAGAGATTTGTGCCTAAATCACTAACATCATTTGGTCTTATCCCAAATAGGTATTCGTGATACCCAGGCATTAGGGTCGAATAATTTACTTTGGAAAGTCATTACACGATTCCAAGTGTATCTGGTAACCATTGTTTTGGTACGTAGCTAGGTTTGATTATCTATACCCTGGTTGGGACGAAGTAAAGTCCAACATTCAAAGTAAATTATTTTGTGATAATCAATGGCGGCTGCAATGAAGCATATGGTGGCTAACTTCTCCAAGCTGGATAAGTTTGAAGGGGTGGATTTCAGGAGATGGCAAAAGAAGATGCACTTTCTTCTTTCAACCATGAGTGTGGTGTATGTGCTGACTACTCCAATTCCTGATGGTGGTGATGATGCTACCTTGGAGGACCTAAGGAAAAGGAGCAAATGGGATACTGACGACTATGTATGTCGTGGTATTATTCTCAATGGTATATCTGATTCCTTATTTGATATTGACCAAAATTCTGTATCTGGTAAAGAACTATGGGATTCCTTGGAAGCCATATATATGGCTGAGGATGCATCAAGTAAGAAGTTCCTTGTGATTGATTTCACAAATTACAAAATGACTGATTCAAGACCAGTCATGGAACAATAAAACAAACTTCTTGGAATACTTGGTAGATTTACACAACATAAAATGAACATGGATAAGACCATTCATGTCTCTTGTGTCAGTGACAAATTACCTCCTTCTTGGAAAGATTTCAAGCATACCTTGAAACATAAAAAGGAGGAATTAACTCTTGTTGAGTTGGGCAGTCATTTGCGCATTGAGGAATCCCTCATGGTGCATAAAAGTGACAAGCCAAATAGAAACAATGTTGTTGGTTCATCAGTTGTCAATTTGGTGGAACATAACAACTCCATCAGGTACAATGACAACAAGGGGAAACGTAAGCATCAGGATAACACCAAAGCAAATCCTAAAAAGAAGTCATTAGTGGCTTGTTGGAAGTGTGGGAGACCTGGACACTTCAAAAGGGATTGCAAAGGTTTTGGTACTGGCAGCAAAGCTAGTGGATCAGGCACAAATGGTTTAGTAATTCGTTCTAACAACACAACACTGAAAGGTCAGAATATGTTTAATGAATCTCTCCAGATTTATTATGTTACATATGTATCTGAAACTTATTTTGTGCAGGATGATGATGTTGCGTGGTGGGTTTATTTTGGAGCAACTGTTCATGTGTGTAAAGATGGATGTTGTTTCAAGACTTACGAGTCACTGAATGATGGATCTATTCTTCACATGGGAAATGAGTCAACAACCCTAGTGCATGGACGTGGTTGTGTAGATCTTAAATTTAGTTCTGGAAAGATTGTTAGCTTGTTTAATGTTTTGCATGGTCCTAATATTAGGAAGAATCTGGTTTCTAGTAGTGTTTTGAATAATTGTGGTTATAAACAAGTGATTGAATCTAATAAATTTGTTTTATCCAAACATGGTGTGTTTATTGGTTTTGGTTATTTGAGTAATCAAATGTTCAGGCTTAATGTTGAAACAACCACCAGTATTTACTTAGTTAGTGATGGTAGTGCAAATATTTGTTCAGCCTCAGTGTCCACCAGTAAACTGAAGAATTATTCACTATGGCATGCTAGACTGGGCCATGCCCACATTAAGAGGATGCAAAATATGTCTAAGGATGGGTTAATCCCAGTATTTGACATGGACACTGAAAAGTGTCAGACTTGCATGTTGAACAAAATAACTAAGAAACCATTTCAAGATGTAAAACGTGAAACTGATGTTTTGGAGCTAATCCATACTGATCTATGTGATTTGCATGCTACTCCCTCGTTAGGGAATAAGAAATACTTGGTAACATTTATTGATGATGCTTCTAGGTTTTGCTATGTTTACTTATTACATACTAAGGATGAAGCATTAAATAAACTTAAAGTATTTAAAACTGAAGTTGAATTACAACAAGGAGTCCAAATCAAAAGGTTTAGGACTTATAGGGGAGGTGAGTACATGGATGCTCAATATTTTCAGTCTGTTGGTATTATCCATGAAACGACTGCTCCCTATAGCCCTTAATAAAATGGTATATCTGGAAGGAAAAATAGAGTACTGAAAGAAATGGTTAACTCCATGTTATCCTATTCAGGATTGAGTCAAGGGTTTTGGGGTGAAGCTATGTTAACAGCTTTCTATTTACTAAATAGGGTTCTCAACAAAAGGAACATAATTACCCCTTATGAACTCTGGACTAAAAGGAAACCAAACTTGAACTATCTCAAGGTTTGGGGTTGTAGGGCTGTTGTAAGACTCCCTGATCCAAAGGTGAAAACCTTGGGTGAAAGAGGCATTGACTGCATCTTTGTTGGATATGTTGAGCATTCCAAGGCTTATAAGTTCTATGTTATTGAACGTAATGATCCAGTTTCTATAAACTCGATCATTGAATCAAGGGATGCTAACTTTGATGAAAAAAGGTTCTCATCAGTCCCTAGAACAAACCTTAGGACTCCTGCTAAGGCTGAGGACATTGGTGCTTTAGTGGAACCTGAAAGGGTCACTGATGAGGTTGTGTTTCAGCAACCTGAGCCTGAGCTTAGAAAAAGCACAAGGTATACGAATCCAAGGAAATTTGGGCCTGAGTTCAACTATACTTGGTTGAAGGTACAAGGGATGAGGTCTCAGACCAATACTCCTATTGCTTTAATGTTGAGGATGATCCCAAAACATTTGATGAAGCAATGAAGTCCCAGGATGTTTCTTTCTGGAAAGAAGCAATAAATGATGAGATAGATTCCATCTTGGGCAACAACACTTGGGTGTTGGTTGATCTACCTCCAGGTTGCAATCCACTTGGTAACTATGTATTTTCAAAAGGAAAATGAAGCTAGATGGAACTATTGAAAAGTTCAAGGAAAGGTTAGTCATTCAAGGCTTTAAAAAAAAGTCAGGGATAGATTATTTTGATACTTATGCTCCAGTAGCACGTATCAGTACCATAAGAATGCTGATTGCTCTAGCAAGTATTCACAATCTGATTATTCATCAGATGGATGTGAAGACAGCATTCTTGAATGGTGATTTGGATGAGGAGGTCTATATGAACCAACCTCTTGGTTTCATCATGCCTGGTCATGAAGGCAAGGTGTGTAAACTGATTAAGTCCTTATATGGACTGAAGCAGGCACCTAAGCAATGGCACCAGAAATTTGATGTAGTGGTTTTGTCTAATGGTTATTCACTTAACCAAGCTGACAAATGTGTATATAGCAAATTTGATGAATCTGGTAAAGGAGTCATCATTTTCCTATATGTTGATGACATGTTAATCTTTGGTACTGACCAAGCTAAGGTTGATCAGACAAAGGATTTTTTGTCATCAAAGTTCTCCATGAAAGACATGGGGGAGGCTGATGTTATCCTTGGCATAAGGATCAAACATGAAAGTGATGGTATTGTAATTTCTTAGTCTCATTATATTGAGAAGGTACTGAATAAATTCAATCACTTTGATTGTACTCTAGTAAGTACACCAATAGATACAAGTGAGAAACTGATGCATAACAATGGTCAGGCTGTCTCCCAGCTTGAGTATTCTAGGGTTATTGGTTGCTTGATGTATGCCATGACTAGTATTAGGCATGGCATTGCATTTGTTGTGGGTAAACTGAGTAGATACACTAGTAATCCTAGTACTCAGCATTGGCAAGCAATTCAAAGAGTATTGAAGTATTTGAAAGGAACAATGGATTATTGTTTGTCATATACTGGATATCCTTTAGTGTTGGAAAGTTACACTGATGCAAGTTGGATCAGCAATACTGAGGATAATTCATCCACCAGTGGTTGGGTATTCCTACTTGGTGGTGGTGCAATTTCTTGGGCATCCAAGAAGCAAACTTGCATTACTAGCTCTACTATGGAATTTGAGTTCGTGGCTCTAGCAGCTGCTGGCAAAGAAGCTGAATGGTTGAGAAACTTGCTTCTTGAGGTTTCATTGTGGGTTAAACCTATGGCACCCATTTCTATCCGTTGTGATAGTGCAGCTACATTGGCTAGCCAGATGTACAATGGTAAGTCTAGACACTTAGGTGTTAGACATAGCATGATTCGTGAATTAATCATGAATGGGGTGATTTCAATAGATTTTGTGAGGTCTCAACAAAATTTAGCTGATCACTTGACGAAGAGATTGGCTAGAGACTTAGTTATAAAGTATGCTGAAGGGATGGGTTTAAAAGTTCACTCTAGTCACTGAATGCTAGGACACCCAACTCTCTCCTAAGGAAACTTGGGAGCTGAGTTCAATGTGGAAAGCTGAACATTCAGGGGACTGAAGCACATGTATATCATCCCAAGGATATGCTTGTACTTGCTGAAGAAGGATGAAGTTGTAAATTTCTCAATGGTTAATGTCTTTGAAAAAGTGTTGAAGCAAGAGCATGAACTAAAGAGGAACCACCTATGTAAATGTTGAGGTTTCGCCGCCTTAGGGAGCATGGACTTGGCTCTTACAACATTTATGAATTTGGATATGGACACATGGCTAGGAGTGTCAGGAGTTGTTATGTTTTTGAAAATTTGTGTGTATTTTATCTTCAGGTATTCAAAGTAGTTAAAGGGTTCAATTCCTAGAACACCCTGATTCTCGAATGTTTGAAGTGATGTACTAAGATGGAAATTCAATCCTTATGGTATTTTCATTTATGCACTGGTTTTGTTAATGTTAATTTTCATGCAAAAGGAATTGTACTATATTGGGGAGGATTGTTGGAAATATAGTTCAATTGAAGGTTCAGTTCATACTAGTGAATGGGTAAGGAGGTACGGAGTGTACACCCATAAGTCCCTGAACACCTTGACTCTTTTAGTGGTTACTATGTGTTCAGTATTGCTGATAATACTCAGTGAGTTAACTCTTCAGAGAGTATAACTCCGGACTGAAGGTACTGTTCAGCAAGCCCTCTTCAGTGCTGAAGGTTTCAGCGGGAACACCCTTCAAGGGTTTGCTGATGCTTCAGTGGGACTGAAGGATGACTCATACTGGAGATGAACATGAATGCTTGTAGCGGTCTTTAACCAATTCAAGTGCTTTAAAGACCACGTTTAATTGGTCTTGTAACCACTATGACCTGGTATTATGGAGCATATTAAGAGGAGTTAATGGGCCGTTAATTTATCTTAATACCATTGACTAGGGTTTGAGTACTACACCTATAAAAGGGTGATCATAACTTGCATGATAACAGACAGGAACAAAAAACGCATAACAACAAAAGGGTTAGAGATTTGTGCCTAAATCACTAACAGCATTTGGTCTTATCCCAAGTAGGTATTCGTGATACCCAGGCATTAGGGTCGAATAATTTACTTTGGAAAGTGATTACACGTGTAACACCCCATTTTGGAAATGGAAATATCACAGTAATTATGGCGTGTCATCAAAGCATACAAGGTAAAATGTCTAAACATTACTTGACCATATAAAGGAAAATACCGGAATCAAACATCGGTAGTCCAAAAGTAAAGCTCATCACACACAAACATAGTATAGTAAATGAAAAGGACGAAACAATGTCCAAAGCATAAGTATCATAAAGAAAGGAAATGCATAATGTAAAGAAGGCTAGACAGCTTACAGTCCATATGCACATACTCTTAGTGTCTACGAGCGTCTCTGAGTACCTGCCGTTTTGGGAACATAGAAAAGGAAAACGGCTGAGCAATACGCTCAGTGCACGGATGTACAATAAAGCATGAATAGGATAAGCATATAACATAATAACAGCGGAAGAAACTAAGTCCCGAGTAACCTGGTTAAGTCTTAATAAAACTGGTTTTATAGTTTGAAAGTCTTATGTTTATCTTATAAACACTGTTTGTCATATTTTACCATTTAGCCAATATAGGTCATGAATATCCACCGTGCATGAATAATTGGAGGGGTGACCTCATCATGCAAATTAGAGGGGCTGCCTCTAATTTAATATACTGGTTTTATGGGTAGGAGGGATCAGCTCCTTGTGAAGGATGCAAGGCACACACCACATTCACCATGTAATCCTGAATAAAAACGTGTAACTAGGATGCACCCATACGCCCCACATGATAAATATAAATAAATGGCCAAAAGCTGAAGGGACGCCACGAGCAATCACTCCGCCGTGGTGAAGTCATAACATCAGTGCCTCTAATGTTATGGTTATGGTACATCCATAACTAGGTGAAACTGGTCATGCATGTATATGGCTATAGGTAATCATATTTAAACATAAGCAATCAAACTCATACTTATACTACAGGAAAATAGTTGGCTGCATACGGGGAAATTCTAATAAGGAAAGAATGTCCATACTGAAAGGACGGGAATCCGTACCTTATGTCCAGTGAACGAGAACGATGAACTGCGAGAATCCTACTTCCGAAACACTAGTGCTACATAAATACGTACATGAAATAAGTATCTGCTTACTACATACATAGCAGGTTTTATATCATGTCTTAGCTTATTTTATGTGTTCTTACTATTTACACAGTTTAAAGCTTTAAACTGTGTTAAATCCTATATTCTGTTCATTCTGATTAAGTATTTCTGATATTTCATGTGTTATTATACTTACTGTGTAATAATAAGTAACTTTCCAAAAATAGCAGGTTTCCTTAAATAGAAAGTTTCCAAAAATAGAAAGTTTCCAAAAATAGAAAATTTCCAAAAATAGAAAGTTTCCAAAAATAGAAAGTTTCCAAAAATAGAAAGTTTCCAAAAATAGATTTACTGCTTAAAATAGATAAGTTTCTAAAAATAGAAAGTTTCCATAAATAGATTAGCTGCCTTAATTAAATAAGTTTCCATAAATAGATTAGCGGCCTTAAATAAATAAGTTTCTAAAAATAGCTGGTTTCTATAAATAAAATAGCTGCCTTATTTAATTAAGTTTCTAAAAATAGGAAGTTTCCATAATTAGAAAATAAGCTGGTTAAATAAGCTAAGTAAATAAGCCTAAGTATTTTCATTATTATTTTCTAAGTCATATGATATATTATATAGTTTAATAATTATTTCATGTAATTTAATTAAACTATAGGTTATAATATTTAATTAAAGTATGACATGTTTTAATTAAATATATTAAATACTTAGGTTAAAATATGTGTTATTAAATACTAATAATATAACCTAAGTCATGTTTAATTAATTAATTATATCCATGGTTTTTAAAATAATTAATTAATTATAAGTCTTAATAATAAAAATACTTAGGTTAAAATAATTCATGTTTATTAATAATTAGTTAACCTAAGTCATGTTATTAAATTAATTACATCTTTATTAATTTAATTCTTAACATAAGTTTATAACATAAACAACTAACATAATCATGATCCGGATCTAAGCTTAAAAACATGCACCGGATATGAACAAACCCCGTACCCCGAACCAAATCGGGGTACCCCCTTGCTGCCGTGGGACCCACACGCACCAACCAAGACCAAAAAGGTCTTGGTGGTGGTCGGCTAAAAACAAACCGAGCCCCCTTTGGGGTCGGTTGTACCTGCGGCCCAAAACAAACACCCCTTAGATTGACCCCTTTGATTAATTAATGACCAAAACATGTTAGATTTAGGTTTAATTAATGTGTTTTTATGAAAAACATCACGTGTTCATAATTAATAAAAGATTAATTAAAAAGAAAAGGGTTTAAAAAGGTTTTACCGTATTCGTGGATCAAGAGGGTGAAGAACAAACACGAACAAACACTAATTTAACAAGATCCAAGATCAAAGAAATCACCTTATTGGTGATTGTATGTGGCGGCACAAAAAAAAGAGGAGGAGGAAGGGATTTTAGGTTTTCTTGAAATTCTTCTGTAAAAGTAATTTTAGTAGTAAAACTCTTTTTATCCCCCTCTTAGTAAAATTGGTAATGGGCTTGGCCCATTACCTTGTGTTGGCCGCGGGTAGGGACTCCCTTGTGGGGGTCCCGTACCTCGTTTCGTGTCTTGTAATTCCATACACGTTTACGTTTAATTATGTTCGTGTTTTAAATGTTCTCGTTACGTAAATATCCTACTCTTATATATTTAATTACGCTCGTATTAAATATATATACGTAATTAATAATATCTCGTGTTTTAATTACGCTCGTGGTCTCGTGATCGTATGCTCGTGATTAATTATTGCTAAATAATTATTACGTGATCGTTCATATAAAATACTTATCGTGTTCTAACACGTACGTAATACATAAACTCCTAACACATAATCGTAATCATGATATATTAGGAAAGTTTTTAACTAGTACGAACTTAAGGTACTATGCATGGTAAAAGCATGCGGGTTTTACAACTCTTCCCCCCTAAAAAGAATAATTCGTCCCCGAATTATAGATAAAGTAACTGGAAAAGAAGAACATACCCGAATTCAAAATATGAAATGAGGGTAAGAAGTCCGGATAGACTCCTCTGTTTCCCAAGTGGCTTCCCGCTCGGTATGATCCCTCCATAAAATTTTGACGAATGGAATCGTCTTCTTTCTCATGACTCGTTCTTGCCTGTCAATAACTCGTTCGGGTTCTTCTATAAAAGTGAGATCTTCACGAATCTGTTCCAGTGGATACTGAACCATGTGAAGGGGATGATATTGGTACCCTCTGAGTAAGGACACATGAAACACATTGTGCACATGCGAAAGCTGCGGAGGTAACGCCAATCGGTAAGATACTTCACCGACTCGTTCAATGATATCAAACGGTCCGATGAAACGAGGACTGGGATTCCCTTTAATCCCGAATCGTCTAACACCACGTGCCGGCGAAACCTTAAGGAAGACGTGATCTCCTACGTTAAAGTGTAAATCCCTACGATGCTTGTCGGCGTAACTCTTTTGACGTGACCGTGCCTCCTGAATCTTCTGTCTAGCTACTGCGATCTTCTCGTTTGTCATCTCTATGATTTCTGGTCCTTCGAGTGTTCGCTCGCCAACCTGATCCCAGCAGATTGGGGCGCGACACTTCCTGCCATACAACATCTCAAATGGAGCACACTTGATGCTCGCGTGCCAGCTGTTGTTGTACGCAAACTCCACCAAACAGATGTATTCGTCCCAATCACCCGTCCATTCCAACGCACATGACCTCAACATATCTTCCAATGTCTGAATGGTTCGCTCCGACTGTCCGTCCGTTTGAGGATGAAAGGCCGTGCTAAGCTTAAGTTGTGTACCCCAAGCTTTCTGCAGACTTTTCCAAAAGCGCGAAGTGAATCGAGGATCTCTGTCCGAGACGATGCTGGATGGTGCACCGTGTAGTCTCATGATCTCTCGTCTGTACGTATCTGCGAGTTTACTTACCGGATCTTCCTTGCGGATCGGTAAGAAATGAGCTGATTTGGTAAGTCGATCAACGATAACCCAATTTGCATCGTGCTTCCTTTTGGTAGGCGGAAGACCGGTAACAAAATCCATGGTGATTTTATCCCACTTCCACTCTGGAATATCTAACGGTTGAAGGAGACCGCCAGATCGCTGATGCTCGATCTTAACCTGCTGGTAGGTAAGACATTGGGAGACGTAAGTGGCCACATCCTGCTTCATACCAGTCCACCAAAAGTACTGCTTGATGTCATGGTACATTTTAGTTGAACCAGGATGTATCGAGAATGGGGAGCTATGAGCTTCTGCTAGCAAAGCTTCCCGGAGTTCTTGGTTATCAGGAACACAAAGTCTAGTGCCCTGCCATACGATACCATCTGCATCTAGTCTGATTTCTGTCTGCTTCTCCAAATTCTGTATTATCGCCCATATTTCTCCGTCATCCTTCTGAGCTTCCTTGATCTTAGATAGTAACTCGGGTTCTATTCTAAGATTAGCCCAGTAACCATGCTGTCCACGTACCATGATCTCGATGTCTAGTCGCTCCAAGTCTCTTATGATTTCCTCTTCGATTGTAATGTTGTTGATCATTCCAGACTTCCTGCTAAGGGCATCTGCTACTACATTTGCCTTTCCGGGATGATACTGTAGATTAATGTCATAATCCTTCAACAGCTCTAACCATCTTCTCTGCCTCATGTTCAATTCACATTGAGTGAAGATATACTTCAAGCTCTTGTGGTCCGTGAAAATGTCACATGATTCTCCATATAAGTAGTGTCTCCATATCTTCAATGCAAACACGACTGCAGCAAGTTCCAGATCGTGCGTGGGGTAATTCTCTTCATAAGGCTTAAGCTGCCGTGAAGCGTACGCGATCACTTTCTCATGTTGCATGAGAACACAGCCAAGTCCCTTCCCCGATGCATCGCTGTTGATTTGAAATCCACCCGTACCAGATGGTAGAGTAAGAATAGGTGCAGATACTAGCTTCTGCTTCAGGTCTTCAAAGCTCTTCTCTCGATCTTCAGTCCAGACGAATTTCTCCCCTTTCCGCATCAGTTTGGTCAATGGTAGTGCTAAGCGGGAAAAGTTCTCCACGAACCTACGGTAATAGCCAGCTAAGCCTAAGAAACTGCGGACTTCCGTCGCTGATGTCGGCCTTGGCCACTTAGTGATGGCCTCAACCTTCGCTGGGTCCATAGTGATTCCTTCTGCTGATACAATGTGACCTAAGAATGCCACCTTGTCTAACCAGAACTCACACTTGGAGAATTTAGCATACAGCTGCTTCTAGCGAAGAATCTGTAGTACTGTACGAAGATGGTCTTCGTGTTCCTCCTTGGACTTAGAGAAAACCAGGATGTCATCGATGAAAACAATGACGAATTTGTCCAGAAATTCATGGAAGATTCTGTTCATCAAATCCATGAACACTGCTGGAGCATTTGTCAGGCCAAATGGCATAACTACAAACTCGTAGTGGCCATAACGAGTACGAATAGCAGTCTTAGCAATATCCTGATCCTTGACTCGTAACTGATGATAGCCTGACCTAAGATCGATCTTGGAGAAGTGTTTGGCCGCTTGGAGTTGGTCAAACAGATCGTCAATGCGTGGCAGTGGATATCTATTCCGAATGGTAATCTTGTTGAGCTCGCGATAGTCTATGCAAAGACGCATACTTCCGTCCTTCTTCTTAACAAACAAAACCGGTGCGCCCCATGGAGATGCGCTCGGTCGAATGAAACCTCGTTCGAGAAGTTCTTGCAGTTGATCCTTCAGCTCCTTCAGCTCTATGGGAGCCATGCGATAAGGAGCCTTGGAGATTGGTTCAGCTCCTGGAACCAGCTCGATACTGAATTCCACTTCTCGTGCAGGTGGTATGCCCGGAAGTTCTGCTGGAAACACGTCTTGGAATTCCGACACTATTGGTTGATCCTGAATTGATGGAGACTCAGCATCCAGGTCGTGAACCGTAGCTAGGTAACCCTCGCAGCCATGTGACAGTAGTGCACGCGCTTGCAGGGTGGATATGATTTGTACAGACCGTCCGGGTATGAACCCATTATGAATGTACTCTGGTGCATTGACATCACCAAAGATAACCTGATATGAATGGTAGTCTATGGTAGCATGATACTTGGATAGCCAATCCATGCCCAAAATCATGTCGAAGTCATTCATGTCCAGCGGAAGTGCGTCGACAGGTCGAACCTTATCATCAAATTCTAGGGGAAGACTCTTGTATACATGGGTGATTAATACAGAGTCCCTCAAAGGCGTGGAAATAGTAAGCCTATTTTCTAGTGGCAAGGGAGGCATCCTAATGTTCTTAGCATAAGCAGTAGAAATAACGGAGTGAGTAGCACCCGTATCGAAAAGAACACATGCAGCGCGACCATACATATACAAGATTCCAGTGATGGTACCTGTAGACTTGTTGGCCTGGTCTCGAGATGTCGTGTAGACACGCCCGGCAGTAGGAGGCGGCTTGGTATCAGCATGTCCTAATGTACCCTCCATCTCGCCCTTACGGCAATCCTTCATAATATGGCCAGGAAGACCACACTTGAAGCACGCATCAGTATTACGGCGACATGGTCCTGGGTGCCTACGGTGACAAGTAGAGCAAAGAGGATGAGTGTATCCTCCAGCAGGTGCTCTGGGTGGCTGAGGACCTGATAAAACATTTTACATGAGACATAATAGTTGGGTACAAAGGACGAAGCGGATAATCGTAAGATTGAATACCAGTGATAGCTGGACGGCTAGGCTGCGAACCTCTCTGGTTCTGGTCCCTACCGTTTCCATGGTTCCTGGTAGAATTTTGCTAGAGTGTCAGAATATGAGTTATAACATAAACATAGGAAATTTCATAAGTATTAGGACCTGCTGTTGCTGGATTGCCCAGCGTTGTTACGGTAATTGTCATTACCGCCACGCCTATCCGTAGCAGATCGGTCATTAGTCTGACCATTTCCCTTGGGCTGATGAGGCTACTGCTGAGTAGCCGGCTGAGACCGGTCCCCAGTTTTCTGCCTGGAAGATACATTTAAAGAGATGAACAATTGACATATGAAAGATATACGGATTGATCACTGCTTGAATATGAAGGTTTTACCTCTTGTCGGGTCTTTCAGCTTCCCCGAACTCATCCCTCTCCTGTAGCATCTCCAGTTTTCGTGCTGCATCGGCCACTTGTGCTACAGTATTGAACGTAGCACACACCAGATTGTTTGCGACCGATGTGCGAAGAGCCCATCTGAAGTGATGTGCCTGCTCTTCTGGAGTACCTGTTGCCGCACCAAGGAAACCAGCCAAGCGAAGAAAGTGCTGCATAAACTCGTTGCTATTCTCCCCAGCTCTCTGACGGATCCCATGGTACTCTCTCTTGAGTTTGTCCTGCTCAGCCTTGGGAAAGAACTGCTCCATCACCCTGTCCTTGAACTGAGCCCAAGTCAAACCAGCAACCCACTCATCACCACCTTCAGATTGCATCAAAGCTAACCACCAGTTAAGTACATCGCCTTCGAACCGATAGCATGCCAACCTCGCCTTGTATGCGGGGTCACAGCCCATAGCATTGAAGATCTTCTCAATGTGAGCCAACCAGCTTTCAGCATCGCTGGGGCTATCAGTCTTCTCAAAAGCTCGAGGGCGGAGCTTGTTGAATCTCTCCAGCCATACTGCTAATGTCACTGGAGGAGGAGGAGGAGGTGGCTGATTGTGCTGCTGCTGATTGTTGGCAGCTTGAACTTCAGCACGGATGTCATTCCTCAGTTGAGGAAGCAAGGCTTGCATGGCAGCCTGAATTGCAGCGTTGAGCTGCTCCTGTTCGCGTGTGAGAACCATCTGATAGTATAACAATAAAACATATGATTAAACAGTTCAAAACATAAAATATAAAATATATACATAAAAAAAAATTTTATACTAAAATTTCACAAGAAAAATTTTATGCAAGAATTTTTTTGTATGAATGCATGATGCAGTTTTATGAAAACTTTGGATGCTCGGGAGTGAACGCCTCTGGTCAGTTCACCCAAAACAAAAGACATATCGAGGGGACGCCTATGGGTCGGTCCCAAATCTAAAAGTTTCGATAAAACACATGTGACTAAATAGGGCCAGTCCTGTACCAACCATTACTTAGTCAAAAACCCTCTAACAATGACATGTATATGTATGCTTAAAAATGATGAATGCATGAAAACAACTGTCAGTTCTAGGAAGAACGTAGTGACTACCCACTAATCACAGGTCATATTTGAGAGCCTACAGGTCGAAGCCTTGGCTCTGATACCATAATTGTAACACCCCATTTTGGAAATGGAAATATCACAGTAATTATGGCGTGTCATCAAAGCATACAAGGTAAAATGTTTAAACATTACTTGACCATATAAAGGAAAATACCGGAATCAAACATCGGTAGTCCAAAAGTAAAGCTCATCACACACAAACATAGTATAGTAAAAGAAAAGGACGAAACAATGTCCAAAGCATAAGTATCATAAAGAAAGGAAATGCATAATGTAAAGAAGGCTAGACAGCTTCCAGTCCATATGCACATACTCTTAGTGTCTACGAGCGTCCCTGAGTACCTGCCGTTTTGGGAACATAGAAAAGGAAAACGGCTGAGCAATACGCTCAGTGCACGGATGTACAATAAAGCATGAATAGGATAAGCATATAACATAATAACAGCGGAAGAAACTATGTCCCGAGTAACCTAGTTAAGTCTTAATAAAACTGGTTTTGTAGTTTGAAAGTCTTATGTTTATCTTATAAACACTGTTTGTCATATTTTACCATTTAGCCAATATAGGTCATGAATATCCACCGTGCATGAATAATTGGAGGGGTGACCTCATCATGCAAATTAGAGGGGTTGTCTCTAATTTAATATACTGGTTTTATGGGTAGGAGGGATCAGCTCCTTGTGAAGGATGCAAGGCACAAACCACATTTACCATGTAATCCTGAATAAAAACGTGTAACTAGGATGCACCCATACGCCCCACATGATAAATATAAATAAATGGCCAAAAGCTGAAGGGACGCCACGAGCAATCAATCCGCCGTGGTGAAGTCATAACATCAGTGCCTCTAATGTTATGGTTATGGTACCTCCATAACTAGGTGAACCTGGTCATGCATGTATATGGCTATAGGTAATCATATTTAAACATAAGCAATCAAACTCACACTTATACTACAGGAAAACAGTTGGCTGCATACGGGGAAATCCTAATAAGGAAAGAATGTCCATACTGAAAGGACGGGAATCCGTACCTTATGTCCAGTGAACGAGAACGATGAACTGCGAGAATCCTACTTCTGAAACACTAGTGCTACATAAATACGTACATGAAATAAGTATCTGCTTACTACATACATAGCTGGTTTTATATCATGTCTTAGCTTATTTTATGTGTTCTTACTATTTACATTGTTTAAAGCCTTAAACTGTGTTAAATCCTATATTTTGTTCATTCTGATTAAGTATTTCTGATATTTCATGTGTTATTATACTTACTGTGTAATAATAAGTAACTTTCCAAAAATAGCAGGTTTCCTTAAATAGAAAGTTTCCAAAAATAGAAAGTTTCCAAAAATAGAAAGTTTCCAAAAATAGAAAGTTTCTAAAAATAGATTTACTGCTTAAAATAGATAAGTTTCTAAAAATAGAAAGTTTCCATAAATAGATTAGCTGCCTTAATTAAATAAGTTTCCATAAATAGATTAGCTGCCTTAAATAAATAAGTTTCTAAAAATAGCTGGTTTCCATAAATAAAATAGCTGCCTTATTTAATTACGTTTCTAAAAATAGAAAGTTTCCATAATTAGAAAATAAGCTGGTTAAATAAGCTAAGTAAATAAGCCTAAGTATTTTCATGATTATTTTCTAAGTCATATGATATATTATATAGTTTAATAATTATTTCATGTCATTTAATTAAATGTAACACCCCCACAAATGCTATGCGCAGCGGAACTACAACATTTGGGTGCTACGTAGTTATCATCACACATAAGCTATATTAAACGACTCAAAGAGACGTAAAAGTTTAAACATGAATTTAAACATTATTAAAAACATATAAGTCTACAGTTTTCCAAATCCCAAGAATTTTATAAAACAGAGTTGCGTTTAGGTCCCCACTGAATCTCAACCCAAAAATACATTTTCATTCACATGACATAGTATAAAATTTTTAAGTGCAAAAAGGGAGGAAAACAAAGTAGACCGCCAAGCCACAACAACTTCCATCCTCGCATGCTCCGCTGCTATCAATCTTGGTTACCTGAAACACATGCTTAAAATCGTCAACACAAAGGTTGAGCGAATCTATAGGTTTATCAAATCATAAGTTGAACATAAGTATTAAAAACTAATCATGATCATTCAATAGCATTGTCGTACTCACAATCTATTTTCAAGGTTATGACAATTGTGTTTAAGCTCATGACACTAATCCGTTAACTCAATCACCCGCGTAATAATTACCGGCGTGATTCAGATGAAACCAGTGCCCCTTCTAAAGGCATCAGTTGCAATTATACCTTATCTCTCATACAAGATAATCTACCGCAGAACTTACTCAACGTACAGCTTCTCGGCTAGCATTGGGTCGTTAGCCCCGTAGTACTACAAATTGTATAAGCGGCTATTTCCCCCTTCGCAAGGGCAAGACAATAGTTAATAGTTCATGAAATTAGGGCCTTTTGCAACTAGGTACTCAACACAATTTCTAAGGCAACATTCGGGTCCAACAATCATTCATGACTTATGTTCATTTTCATTTAAATAGCATGCATCCCCCTCGCGGGTAAAAACGTTTGAAATAAGTAAAGAGCGAGGCTATAGACTCACCTTGCGTAGTAGTAGTAGTTCTAGCGAAGACGTAACGAGAAATGTCACCGACGACGTGGATGCCCGGGAAAATCAAACACTTGACCTAAAAGTCAAAGTACGAAAACCAAATCAATACACCGCGTACATAATTGTACTAACACACGCATATGCAAACACACTCAACTCTTATGAAAACTCACGCCAAAATCAAACAAGTAGTTGTTACTAGACTTATACCATTTATCAATGTTATTAAAGTTACTATCCATTTCACGACTTCGCCGATACTTACCCAAAAGTATGGGCTGTTTTACTATACTTAACCATTTTTATAAAATTTAACAAAATTCTCAAAAATACTATAAGACCTGTAGAAAACACATATTTAATCCCAATAAAAGTTTTTACTTCTACGACTCATTACTCAACACTTTTCCAAAAACTACGTTTTTCGGACTGAAATTGTACTTTGACCAAGTCGGACTCATTTGACCCGTTTAAATTACTCCATTGACCCATTTGACACCTAAGTCCTATAATAGACCCAAATGTGCAGGTTTGACACCAAAATTCAGCCCTTGACCATTTACCAAACTAGACTTATAGTCCCCGGGATTTGACCTAAACCAAGCATAATTTCGGATTATGACGGTTTTCATCTCCCGGTACACGAATTTCAAAACGTCGTAACTTTTGACTCGTTTGGAGTTAAAAGCTCTATCTTATACCGAATCGAAGCTAAGAAGATGCTCTACAAATCTATCCTATCCACAAGACCTGTTTTCAAAATAATTTTTACGAAAATGCCTTAAACTTTCTGCCTAAAATCAATCATACCAAAATCACGCTAACGCTCGTTTTCAAACCCATTTGTCATCACTAGACATCATCCTAAACATCCCTAATCACAACCAAACATTATTTTCAGTCCTAAACCCCTATTGATCATCAACCTCATAAAACCAAAATCATAAAACAAACATGCAATGTGTTTAACCCATTCAAACACACCCAAAACATCATTATAAACACAAACCCATGACATTTCATCAAACACCTTGAACACACCCAAAACCCCAAAAATTTCGTGGCTTTAGGTGACCAAAACACCCAAAATAATCAGCCCCCAATTCGTTTTATGAATGAATAAACATCATTAACACATGAATTAAACATGTGTACCATTTAATTAGATCAAAATCCATTTGTGAAAAATTATAAATTTTTGGAATGATTTCTTGATTGCATGTGTGTTTTTGTTTGTGGGATTCACTTACAAGATGATATAGGAGATGGGTCTTTGCTTATTTTCTTCAAAATCAAGTTTTGTGGTGGTGGATGGTGGTTTTTGGTGGGTGGCCGTCGGCCTAAGAACACAAGGGAGGGGGTTTGATCTTTTTTTTTTCTAAAATGTGTTGTGTGTGTGTGTTTGTCCCCATTTTGTGAAATGGGAGGGACCTATGTGCAATTTCACCTTTCTTTTGGCCTTAAGCAAAAACGACTTCAAATGTTTACGGGATTGACTAGTAGTCGGTTTAAAAACTTTACGGGAGTCGGGTTTAGTCCGGGCTACCTCAAAATACTTTTAAATGGTTTAAACGCACACAAAACGAATATACATATGGTTCTGACTCGACTTAACACGTAATAAAAATAAAATCTCGAAAAACTCAAATATCGATCAATTGATAATAAAAGGTAAATTTTGGGCATCCGTCGGTATCGTAGTCGTCATCGGTTCTTCTTAAATCGTCAAACGTTAAATTACGACCGTAAACGTTGGTTTCAACTTAAACCGTCAAATAATTCCACGATAAAAATTCTTAAAAATTTCAAAAATATACGTAAAATAGGATTAAATAAATGACGTTGGGCTCGGGATATCACATCCATAAGTGAGCCTCAACTTACGAGAGATGCTCATACTGAACAGCTCTTGAGACAATAACTTAGCATCATACGGCACTTTCACGGGTGTTACATCCTCCCCTCCTTAAGGGAGCGACGTCCCGGCGCTCTCTGGTTCTTATACTCGCATTTCGTACTACTGGGAAGATAAGGGTACTCCTTCCTAAAGAGGTCTTTACGTTCCGATATGGACTTCGGTTCACGTCTCGGGTTCCATCACACCTTCACGATGAGTATTATACCTTGCTTCAATCTCTTAACATCTCGATCCTTGATCTCCACTTCAATTTCTCAAATCCTTCCTTCGGTTATTGACACGTCTCTTCTCACAACTTCTCGCGGTCAACAAGTGATTCTCAATCTACACCATCTCCTCCGGAGTCTCTCAAATCATTTCAGGTCCATTCAACTGACTTTTTCCTACTTCATTTCACCCAACTCGCGATCTATATTTTCATCAACATAATTCTTCAAATGTCGCAGCTTCAAAGCTAATCAAGGTAAAAGTCGTGGTACAAAGATACCACCAACGGCATGTGTCGTTCTCAACAACTATCGAAATCAATCACACACGCTCGGAGCACGTCCTTCAACGCTCGAATCGTCCTTACACTTGGTTCATCGTCTCATAAAAACAATTAATCATGAAGGAAACATCACACGGGTCACACATAACCCCATCGGAAAACGTTCAAAATATAAAAGACGAAGTAATTAACACTAGTCATACAAAATCACCTTATTGTAATACTACGTACATACAACCCTAGCTCGTCAAAAACGAATTCATCGATACGGTAATCATTCGACGTGTACATAACTCTCTCAAAAACATCACAATCCAATCAAACACAAAAGCCATAATAAAACACATACAACCACATTACGGTATGTTTGCAACATAGCCAAACCATACCAAGCCAATCAGTTCAACCAAGTTAACTCATGCTTGCTAATCAGCCAAGCCATGATAAAATAAGAAATGTTGACATATTTCTCGGATGAGTCCAGTCCAATGAAAATTGCAAGTTAATGAAGGTTTACGAGCTTGCCACCTATGGATGCATATCCAAAAAGAAATAAAATACATACATACGTCATCGCAGGGTGCTCACACACGGATCCATACCCAAAAGATATTATAAGAACACCATCTCACTTCCGTCCCAAACGTGGTCAAAATCTCAACAAGCATCACCGTTCACAGTTAAATATAAAAAGAAATATATTACATGGCACATGTTCTCCATGATCGGACTTCATTGGACAATGTCGTCTCAAGTTCCCACAACTTACGATCACTCGACTAGATCACATACAACATAAACACATAAAAGACAAGGGTTCACCATAAAAACATCAACTATGGCTATCTATCGTTTAACCATCGATAATCAAGGATGGTTGAGTCAAGCAAAAAGGATTCCTCACTTAAATAAACGAAAACGACAATTGGAATGGTCTTCCAATTACCGATGCACAGTTGGCAAACTTCAACAATTTATCGCGTGTCGTTAAACATGTCAAAAGAACAAGAAAAGAAAATATATAAGGTACGATACATTCGATGTAGGAGAGATCTTCGTCATTCCCCTCAGAGTCCCTCGAACTCTGATTTCCTCTACTTCGGTAGTCTTCTGCCTTCGTTAAAGTTTCTTGTCAGTGTCGGTACGAGTCCCTTTGGTAATTCATCAAACAATCCTAGTCGTACTGATGGAATTCACACGTTACAAACATCACATAAAAACATCCTTCCAAAATTACTCGGTCACAGTGACTTACTAAGTCAACGCCAAACAAAGAGAAAAGATTTCAAAGAACACAAGAAAATTCAAAATTTTTCTTTAAGAATCAAAGAGAATACGATTACTTGTATAAGGAACCGCCATTTTTAAAACGTTCTCATCCAAACATTTATCAAAAACACTACCGGTTTTAAAGATGACCCATTTATTTGAAACTACATCGCCCTTCCAAAACTATGCATAACTAGCTAGATCATGCATACTTAAGGACCAAGCAACGACAATTAACAAAAACAGGACTCTTCCTGAATTATGCCTAGTTAGCTAAGCTGTGCATAATTGAGGATCGAGTGAAGACACAAACATTATTATTACACACCAAATATGACTACGAAAGTTCTCGACCTAATCTTCAAAATAATTAAACCATTTGAAATGAAATTTAAAATGGGAAAATATTGTTACCACCGTTTTAAGAAACACATCAAACATCTTTCATACACTTTGAAAACATACATTACTTTGCCTATTTATGAGAAAAATAAATAATTAAGTAAATAAACCGACACCATTTACATTTGGTTGAACGAACCATTTGACACACTCATACACATTTTCAAAATAGACTATTCACAAAATAACGGTAAGGTGGTTCAAGATTAAAGATCATTGCAAGCACCACAAGTAATAAAATAAAAAAAAATCAATGAGATCGAACGAGGTAAACGAGCAATATAATTGCCAACTAAAATTAACTATATTAGAAATGAAAATACTTCAAATATATGACAAAAGTCTCGGGATAACAATAGCGATCTACGAATACATGGAGTAAAAAAAAATAATTGAATATCAGCACAAGCGTCAAAAATAAAACAACAATCATAATTCCCATCGTCTCGAGTTGCACACACATTCCACCAAGGGTATACGGGGAGAGAAGAATAACCACTTGGTTAAATAGAAACAATTTCACCAGAAAGATCGAGTTCTTTCACCTCTACAATTTGGTAAAGCGGCTTCGCCTCCTCGCTTTTGTTCAATATAAATAGATAACCAATTTAATGAAGATTTAAAGCATCATTCAAGTAAATACAGAATTTTTAGGTTCCATTAACCGTAAGAAGAAAAGTTACGGTGTCCATGAACATGACAAAAATACACCGGGTGACATACCCTCATCATCAAGTCCTAGCGAAATAGCAACCCAAAAATAAATATAATAATAATGGTTTCATGCCATTGACACTTAAAACGAAAAATTACATGACTATTTAAGTTTAGATAAAGACCCACAAAATCAAAGGAGGGATGTCGTACGATTGAACCATCGTGACTCAAAACATTATATATACATCTTAAGAAAATATTACAAATAGGCGTGTGTTGGGTAATCCATTTTCATTTTCTAGTTACCGTTACCTTGTACATTGTAAAAGCGAGCATTTACACATTTTTAATATGTGTTACACTATTAAAGAATTTATACCTTTCATCTTTCAATCTTTGCAAAGTTTTTTTTTTATTTCTGGAAGTTATAATCTCAAGAAAATTATCAACATTAGTAAAGGCGGTGACTCGGTTATCATATTTGATAAAATCATTAGGTTTGAAAATCTCCATACTTGTGTCAAAATCCCATTAATAGCCATATTTTAAGTACCAAAAACATACGTAGTAAGAATTTCCCAAGTTTTACGTTTTTATTATTACGACTTATATTATCACAAATATACACGTACCCAACATGACTCAAACTAGTCCAATTAACTCTTAAAATCAACCTTTGACTTTTTATTATACATAAGTCTTCCTTAAAACTGGTTTGTTAAATCACATTCGCGCACTTCGACTCAAATGATAAAGAGGTTTCACGTAGTTCTATCTCAGATAATTTACAGATTTTTGCCAACACTTGAATCTCAATAAAAAAAAATTAAGATGCTTATTTCAATAATTCAAAGATATATAAAATTTAACTTTTAATCTTTAGCCCGTTATCAAACAATTTTAAAATTAACGCATCTCGCAGCAGAATAAAACAAAAGATTTTTCAAACGATTTTAAACAAGCATCAACGAGTTATGCATAGTGATTCACCATAACGACAATTAGACAAACAAATGATTTCAAATGACGTTCCATCAACTTTTAATAATTTATTTCAAGCATTATAATTTCTCACTTAAAGTGTACATTTTGATTTTAACCCAGTTTATTCACTACAACAAGTAACGTGTTCTAGTTTACACCAATGCATACGTAAACATAACCTTATGTTTAAAATAAAACCAGTTTTACAAAATCTCTAGCTCCAAAACACATGTCCACATCTTCTACTCATGTTTTATATTACAAGATACGTCAAAAGTTTGATACATTGACCCGAAATTTAATTCATACTAAATCCAAGTTACATATACTCAATAGTCATATCGTAAATTCATTTATAACTCTCGTTCTCAAATTTAATTAAACAAATTCTTAACAAGTCCATCACAATCTTTTAGTATCAAATTTTAACATATAAAAACAAGGATTTTACGAGTAATAATAATTAGTTATTAAGATTTACCAACCAAGGTTGAAGGAAAAGAAAAAAAAATATTTTCAATTTGTCCATTTACACTCTACACATATTTTATTGGTTACAAAACACATCATAAGTCATTTTTATCCAAAAGTTTCATCCGCCAAGTATTAAATATGTAAAACACTTTATGTTTAAACCATTCGATCAACAAAGTTTAGTGCTTACTTAACTCACACAAATGCCGGACCTCGTCATATAAAATATCGAATTCAAATAATGAGACAACAAGACAAATGAAATAAACGAAGCGAGAATACGTATGTCAACTAAGTGTTGTTATCGGCCTCGGATGAGTCTCGAAATTGTACACCACAAAATTAACACAAACCAACCAAATTCTAAGTTATCGCGATTGATCACAACGCCAGTCTATTTTAAAACACATCTTTAAAATTCAAGTAGAATAGTAAACAACGATTAAATGGCAACACGCCTCAACCACATTTTATAAAATACACATGTGATTCGTCGCTACGATGTACGCATCGTTGATTATACTTCGTCTATGTTATAGTTACGTGAACTAACATATCAAACCCATTAGGAAATAAAGGAAATAAAACAGCACGTAAGTAAATTACATTTCAAAAGAAAATGTCCAAAATGACACATCACGGTGCGATAACGGCAATCGAGATCAATCTAGTCAATATACAATATGTTACGAAGCGTTATTTACGTATCTAGAGTATCAAACGAGGTTCATATTCGGTTATCCGAACAATAAATTAATTATCAAGATTGATAATTTGCGGTGAGGCTGAATTCTTAACAAAACCACATTATAACATGTACGATAATCACTCAAGGACCATTGCTTCACGTGCAATGCCTTTAAATACCATAGTATATACATACTTATACGCACAACCACTCATACATGCACGTAGGATTACAACGCAGTGTTGCCATGTAATGCAATGTAGCCCGTTATGCCAAATACATGCAACCTATAATATAATCTTACAAGAATTTGCAAATTACGATGATAAGTACTCAACGTACAAAACAATATATCTCAATATATATCAAAGTATTTACTTACTAAATACTAGGGAATTCATATCAATTTTGAGGGATACATCTAAACTATAAAGCAATGCTAAAGAATTCTTACCGGAGCCATGCAGGATAGTTGTGTGCTTGGACAATTTCTTACGACACCAAAAGTTATAGTTTAGGATTTTTCAAAATGACCTAGTTCTCTATAACTCATGGCTCTGATTACCAATCTGTAACACCCCCACAAATGCTATGCGCAGCGGAACTACAACATTTGGGTGCTACGTAGTTATCATCACACATAAGCTATATTAAACGACTCAAAGAGACGTAAAAGTTTAAACATGAATTTAAACATTATTAAAAACATATAAGTCTACGGTTTTCCAAATCCCAAGAATTTTATAAAACAGAGTTACGTTTAGGTCCCCACTGAATCTCAACCCAAAAATACATTTTCATTCACATGACATAGTATAAAATTTTTAAGTGCAAAAAGGGAGGAAAACAAAGTAGACCGCCAAGCCACAACAACTTCCATCCTCGCATGCTCCGCTGCTATCAATCTTGGTTACCTGAAACACATGCTTAAAATCGTCAACACAAAGGTTGAGCGAATCTATAGGTTTATCAAATCATAAGTTGAACATAAGTATTAAAAACTAATCATGATCATTCAATAGCATTGTCGTACTCACAATCTATTTTCAAGGTTATGACAATTGTGTTTAAGCTCATGACACTAATCCGTTAACTCAATCACCCGCGTAATAATTACCGGCGTGATTCAGATGAAACCAGTGCCCCTTCTAAAGGCATCAGTTGCAATTATACCTTATCTCTCATACAAGATAATCTACCGCAGAACTTACTCAACGTACAGCTTCTCGGCTAGCATTGGGTCGTTAGCCCCGTAGTACTACAAATTGTATAAGCGGCTATTTCTCCCTTCGCAAGGGCAAGACAATAGTTAATAGTTCATGAAATTAGGGCCTTTTGCAACTAGGTACTCAACACAATTTCTAAGGCAACATTCGGGTCCAACAATCATTCATGACTTATGTTCATTTTCATTTAAATAGCATGCATCCCCCTCGCGGGTAAAAACGTTTGAAATAAGTAAAGAGTGAGGCTATAGACTCACCTTGCGTAGTAGTAGTAGTTCTAGCGAAGACGTAACGAGAAATGTCACCGACGACGTGGATGCCCGGGAAAATCAAACACTTGACCTAAAAGTCAAAGTACGAAAACCAAATCAATACACCGCGTACATAATTGTACTAACACACGCATATGCAAACACACTCAACTCTTATGAAAACTCACGCCAAAATCAAACAAGTAGTTGTTACTAGACTTATACCATTTATCAATGTTATTAAAGTTACTATCCATTTCACGACTTCGCTGATACTTACCCAAAAGTATGGGTTGTTTTACTATATTTAACCATTTTTATAAAATTTAACAAAATTCTCAAAAATACTATAAGACCTGTAGAAAACACATATTTAATCCCAATAAAAGTTTTTACTTCTACGACTCATTACTCAACACTTTTCCAAAAACTACGTTTTTCGGACTGAAATTGTACTTTGACCAAGTCGGACTCATTTGACCCGTTTAAAGTACTCCATTGACCCATTTGACACCTAAGTCCTATAATAGACCCAAATGTGCAGGTTTGACACCAAAATTCAGCCCTTGACCATTTACCAAACTAGACTTATAGTCCCCGGGATTTGACCTAAACCAAGCATAATTTCGGATTATGACGGTTTTCATCTACCGGTACACGAATTTCAAAACGTCGTAACTTTTGACTCGTTTGGAGTTAAAAGCTCTATCTTATACCGAATCGAAGCTAAGAAGATGCTCTACAAATCTATCCTATCCACAAGACCTGTTTTCAAAATAATTTTTACGAAAATGCCTTAAACTTTCTGCCTAAAATCAATCATACCAAAATCACGCTAACGCTCGTTTTCAAACCCATTTGTCATCACCAGACATCATCCTAAACATCCCTAATCACAACGAAACATTATTTTCAGTCCTAAACCCCTATTGATCATCAACCTCATAAAACCAAAATCATAAAACAAACATGCAATGTGTTTAACCCATTCAAACACACCCAAAACATCATTATAAACACAAACCCATGACATTTCATCAAACACCTTGAACACACCCAAAACCCCAAAAATTTCGTGGCTTTAGGTGACCAAAACACCCAAAATAATCAGCCCCCAATTCGTTTTATGAATGAATAAACATCATTAACACATGAATTAAACATGTGTACCATTTAATTAGATCAAAATCCATTTTTGAAAAATTATAAATTTTTGGAATGATTTCTTGATTGCATGTGTGTTTTTGTTTGTGGGATTCACTTACAAGATGATATGGGAGATGGGTCTTTGCTTATTTTCTTCAAAATCAAGTTTTGTGGTGGTGGATGGTGGTTTTTGGTGGGTGGCCGTCGGCCTAAGAACACAAGGGAGGGGGTTTGATCTTTTTTTTCTAAAATGTGTTGTGTGTGTGTGTGTTTGTCCCCATTTTGTGAAATGGGAGGGACCTATGTGCAATTTCACCTTTCTTTTGGCCTTAAGCAAAAACGACTTCAAATGTTTACGGGATTGACTAGTAGTCAGTTTAAAAACTTTACGGGAGTCGGGTTTAGTCCGGGCTACCTCAAAATACTTTTAAATGGTTTAAACGCACACAAAACGAATATACATATGGTTCCGACTCGACTTAACACGTAATAAAAATAAAATCTCGAAAAACTCAAATATCGATCAATTGATAATAAAAGGTAAATTTTGGGCATCCGTCGGTATCGTAGTCGTCATCGGTTCTTCTTAAATCGTCAAACGTTAAATTACGACCGTAAACGTTGGTTTCAACTTAAACCGTCAAATAATTCCACGATAAAAATTCTTAAAAATTTCAAAAATATACGTAAAATAGGATTAAATAAATGACGTTGGGCTCGGGATATCACATCCATAAGTGAGCCTCAACTTACGAGAGATGCTCATACTGAACAGCTCTTGAGACAATAACTTAGCATCATACGGCACTTTCACGGGTGTTACATTAAACTATAGGTTATTTTATATTTAATTAAAGTATGACATGTTTTAATTAAATATATTAATACTTAGGTTAAAATATGTATTATTAAATACTAATAATATAATCTAAGTCATGTTTAATTAATTATTTATATCCATGGTTTTTAAAATAATTAATTAATTATAAGTCTTAATAATAAAAATACTTAGGTTAAAATAATTCATGTTTATTAATAATTAGTTAAACTAAGTCATGTTATTAAATTAATTACATCTTTATTAATTTAATTCTTAACATAAGTTTATAACATAAACAACTAACATAATCATGATCCGAATCTAAGCTTAAAAACATGCACCGGATATGAACAAACCCCGTACCCCGAACCAAATCGGGGTACCCTCTTGCTGCCGTGGGACCCACACGCACCAACCAAGACCAAAAAGGTCTTGGTGGTGGTCGGCTAAAAACAAACCGAGCCCCCTTTGGGGTCGGTTGTACCTGCGGCCCAAAACAAACACCCCTTAGATCGACCCCTTTGATTAATTAATGACCAAAACATGTTAGATCTAGGTTTAATTAATGTGTTTTTATGAAAAACATCACGTGTTCATAATTAATAAAAGATTAATTAAAAATAAAAGGGTTTAAAAAGGTTTTACCGTATTCGTGTATCAAGAGGGTGAAGAACAAACACGAACAAACACTAATTTAACAAGATCCAAGATCAAAGAAATCACCTTATTGGTGATTGTATGTGGCGGCACAAAAAAAAGAGGAGGAGGAAGGGATTTTAGGTTTTCTTGAAATTCTTCTGTAAAAGTAATTTGAGTAGTAAAACTCTTTTTATCCCCCTCTTAGTAAAATTGGTAATGGGCTTGGCCCATTACCTTGTGTTGGCCGCAGGTAGGGACTCCCTTGTGGGGGTCCCGTACCTCGTTTCGTGTTTTGTAATTCCATACACGTTTACGTTTAATTATGTTCGTGTTTTAAATGTTCTCGTTACGTAAATATCCTACTCTTATATATTTAATTACGCTCGTATTAAATATATATACGTAATTAATAATATCTCGTGTTTTAATTACGCTCGTGATCTCGTGATCGTATGCTCGTGATTAATTATTGCTAAATAATTATTACGTGATCGTTCATATAAAATACTTATCGTGTTCTAACACGTACGTAATACATAAACTCCTAACACGTAATCGTAATCATGCTATATTAGGAAAGTTTTTAACTAGTACGTACGAACTTAAGGTACTATGCATGGTAAAAGCATGCGGGTTTTACAACACGATTCCAAGTGATATCCGGTAACCATTGTTTTGGTACGTAGCTAGGTTTGATTATCTATACCCCTGGGGTATGGGACGAAGTAAAGTCCAACAAAATATTTACTACAAAGAAAGATTGAACAAAATTGGCAAACATAAAGACTCATAACCATAACTTATTTAATATCAGCTATAGTCATTGGTGATTTCAATCTTTGGGATTTGATGATGAACATGTACACTAAAGAAAGCTGGTTCATTGATATATATATTTCACTGGTATTCTAGTTAACTGATGATCATTATTAAATCAATCGAATTTGTTTTACGGCTTCTAAGAAAAAAATTGTATACACTCGTACGAGTGAACTTATAATATGATTGCCAAGAATCACAGTCTCTAAAAGATTGGCTTTTTTATAATTCGAGACTATTTAGCTGCAGTAGACTTGAAAGTATGTACTTATTTATATCGTGCAGTAATCTATAAGCGCAAACTTATAGTTCTTGAAATAGGTTTGGGATTCGATCCCAGCGCTGGGAAGAGTCGCATCAGGTCTAAAATTTAAAGGATCTTGGGTTAAAAATGATAAAGTTTCTCGCTATATTTCCAATGTTACAAAACTAATTAATTTTATATACCTAAAGTGGATGGTGACTTATTGTACGATACCTTTGATAGTGTATTTGATGTGTAACCTGAATGAATTGATTCCTCACTGTCTCTCAGAAATAATAAAAAAGATCCTTGTTCACTAACCTCCAAACAAAATGGAGTTGAAAATAAAGATAATAATAATGATGGTGGTTTTTTTGCTTCTTCTTAGCTTCACGATGAACGATATTCGTGTTTCTTCACATGGTGATGGTGGCATTGAGGTCGAATCAAAATAGAGAAGTTCTAGGAAACGTAAAGGAAGAGGCAAGCGATATCATGAACATGAATGCAGTAGTGATTCACGGAATGCAACAAGTGACCACGGCAATGCTACTCGAGCTCATGGTTGCTATCACAACTATGGATGCCTTTGCGTAACCGCTATGCACCCATTGGGTTCGGGTTTAGTGGGTGCACTCGTTCTTTTGTGCTTAGCTTAGGATCCTACTATAAGATTTCTACGTTATCGATCACATGGTTGGTGTCTTATGATTCCTTGTATCTTAATTGTTTCGCTACTTTTAATTATCCTATGTAGTATTTCTAATCAAAAGCGCTTTGTCTGTTTAATCTAAATATTAGTAATATTTAGTGAGTAACTATGACATTTGTATTATTTGTTGATAGTATAGCCATATAGCCACACTATAGTACAAGTTCAATTTGGGTTTCCCAACTTGAACACGAATTAGACCTATCGTAAATCTGTGTGAACTAAATTTGTGGTAAATATGTATGCAAACATCTTTGTTCATTCATGTACAAAAAAATGTTATGTTTTATACAAGGTATTGAACTTTCTCATACTATAGAGACCAAGTACCTAGACCTGGTCCGATTCAATCAAGTCGCAGTTGTTATGGGCTAGAACCATTTAGACCTTTTTTTTGCTTCTCGAGTTCATTAGTTCCTAAATTAAATGGTTTTCCAACAGATTTTACAACCAAAAACAAGTTTCAGACAATCATTTTTATGGGATGCCTATACCAATTCTTATATATCTGTTGTTGGAATCTGCCATTTTTCGTAGCTGGAAATCACTTCAAGGTATCGAAACAACAAAAAATGCGCTCCAAGACGCTTGTGTCAGGCCTAAAACGGAGCCTTATAACTCAAGTTATGGCCATTTGAATGAATCCTTATTCTTCACACATTCATGGGCTTCCAAAAATGAATGGGCATATATTCTTCGATACTTGGCCTTCATCACCAACCGACTAACTTACGGACTTAGTTGTTATTTTAGAGTTTGTTTTGTCAATTTGATTTTGGATAGATATTTTTTATTTATGTTTCATGATTTAATTCGTTCAGGATATGGTAGTTTTTTGTCGTTGGTTGCTTATAAATAGACGCGAGTGACATTAATTTGCTTTGCAACGTTTGAATACTTTCTTCAAATTTTTGGCAGGATTGGAATCGTAATTACTTAGACACTATACTATCAATCATTTTCAAAAAGAAAAAAAAAACCATTTTTTGTGATGTATATTCACGGTTCATGAAGTAGTATGTAAATATCTTTTCCCATAATTTTGTATACAAAATATTCTAACCTATTAATACTTCAAAAAGAATATAGCATACCGCAGTTGAAAGTATTAAAATTAACCTTACTTATGTGCATGTTTGTAACACTATCTTTTTTAGTTTCAGTAAAGTTTTACAGTAATTATTTGCGAAACATCTGAAAAACATTTCTCTGAATGAATGGTAATTATTTTAGAAGTAGGCTTATTTACATGTTCTTCCCTTTTATCGAAAAAGTTTTATAATAAAATTGTCAATAATTCAAAGTAACGTAGATGTTTTTGAATGAAGTGTACATATTTTTCAAACTTTCAAAGCGTCAGTAGAAATAGTCTAAAATTTGCATGAAAAAACTAAAACCGTAAAAAAATCCCACATCATCATGCTTTGTAAATCTTGAATATATTGTAACTGATTTTAATTGAAAACAAACAAGGGACAATTAATACATCACTGATAAAGGATGAATAAACAACTTACTTATTTATTTTCATTTTTTAGAACGGCAAATTTTTATGACCAACACTGTATATTTTGAAAATTATATATCATGTGTCTTCAGCGAGACTTGATCTCACATTCTAAATTGATAAGCCACTCATATACCGCCTGGTCATGAGACCTTCGATAATAAACAACCTAGAATAATGAATAGGTGTCCGGAGAAGATATGATTGTCTAATCTCCTTGAGTCTTTGTCCAAATGATTTTTAGTTCATATGTTAAGACAAACTTATTGTCAGAGATACGTGTTTAGTGATTGTGTAGTTTTCTTTTTCTTGGTGCAAAAATGAAGTGTATTAATATAACACGAGATACATCAAATTAAAACAAGGAATAGACATGCTATGTATCCTTTTACAATGCTTAGAAGCAGTACTGGAGAACCAAATACTATTCCATACAAATCTAGCTTTATACGATATCGAATATAGAAGAAAAACTATCTCATAGACTCGGACATAACAAAATACTATTTCTGACAACACTAGTTTGCAACATCGACAAGAAACTTAAGCCAAACTTGGGCTTACAGAAACCAACACATGTGTAAACCCATATATTCACCTTTATAGAAGAACCATTTGATCATTAACCTTAACTGCATTTCTTACTCTATTCAGCCTCAATCCATCCATCCCATATCCATAATAGAATGATATAAGATAGAGCCCGCGTTAACAAGGATATATGACATATATTTACACATTTATGGGTGTTTAAGAAGTAAAGATAGCTAGGCACCACATTAACTGTTCAAGCAGCTAGGAGATTCCGTCCTCACTAATCTGTTTAAGAAGTAAGGACAGGTAGGCATCACATAAAAGGGAACACATACTATTAAAAGTATAAGTTGAGTTTGTCAATGTTCTTTATCTTCAAGGGTAAGTAAGGTAATTTTTTTACTTTATATACATTATTTTGTGCCATGTTTGCTATTTATGGAAGTGTAGGGGTCAAATGTGACAAGTGTGGAAAGTGAAGGACGCTGGTGACTCTTGGGCTATAAATACATCTCATTCTAGCTAGTTAGGGTTAATCGTTCTTGTTTTCTCTCTCTCACATTGTTATGATCGTCATTGTTGATACGATCTTGAGTTTGTTGCTAGTTTGTTCAGACTGATTAGCGTACATTGATCTTGCTTGTGAGATCATTGATACACATCTGGTTGTATTTCTTTCTTTCTTCTTGTTTTTGTATGTTTGATCAAAAAGCTAGGTATCACATTTGAAGTGATAGCCTAACGCAGTTAATAAAAATAATAAGGGGAGGTTGGTTGAATCATCTTGATTCTTGTTTTTTGTTAAAGATCTTTAAAATCGAATATGGTATCAGAGCCTTTGGTTCTTGATATCTGTTTTTAAATCTGTTTTTACTAAAGATCTTGATTAATCTTGTGGTTAATCGTGTTTTGATTGTGTTTAATTACAAGATTTGATCGATTAAATTTTTTAGGGTTTCAAAAATTTGGGGGTTTTATGATTCTTGGTGTTCTGTGGTGTTTAATTGGGTTCTTGAGCAATTAATTGGGTTTAATTGCTTGTCTGGTGAGTTTCATCAAAAACCCTAAATTTCAGAAATTAGGGTTTTTTTGATTTGAGGTAATTGAGGTTGTTTTCCGTTATTCTCTTGTTGTTTTAACTTTTTCAGGTTTGTTTTCCGCTGTGCTTGTTTGATTTGTGAGATCCGCTTGATCTCATTAGTCTTGTTCTCTGATTGGTGGCTTGTTGCTGCGCGTGCTTTGTAATACCACTCTCCTCTTTATCTTTAGGTTTTTTTTAGGTTGATTAGTGGGTGATTTAGGTGTCGAAGGGATTAGGTAGTTTTGGTGGATTGGATTGATTCAGTTTTCTGTTGTGCTTCTTGGTAGTTGTGTGTAGAGGAGATACAAGGGGTTTTGTTTCTTTTGTGTTCTTGTGTGATATCTTTGTGGTTTTATCATGTCTGATGCCAAGAAAGGTGATCCGGATGATAATCCTTTTAGTGATACTGAAACAGAAAATGAAACTGTCATTCACACTAATGACCCTTTATATTTACACCCTACTGATACTAATGGGCAGCCCATTGTGAGTGTTAAACTCACTACACCAGAGAACTATAAAGTTTGGGCTGCTGCATTTAAGCTTGCTTTGCATACTAAGAATAAATTGGGTTTTATTGATGGTACTTGTGAGAAAAATAATGATGATATTGTTTTGGCTGATCAATAGGATAGATGTAATGCTGTGGTTTTATCTTGGATTCTTAGATGTATCTCTTTTGAGTTATATCAAGGACAAATTTTTTCTAAAAATGCTAAAGATGTGTCGGATGAGTTTAAAGAAACATATGAAAAATAGATGGATCTGTTATCTATAATTTGCATTTTAAAATTTGATCTCTCACTCAATATGGGTCTTCTTTGTCTGAGTATTATCATAATTACAATAGTTTATGGAGTCAGTTTGACTCACTTGTCAATCTTCCTTCTTGGAATTGTGATGGTGCTCCTCAAATGAAGAGCCATAATGCTCTTATGAGGCTTATGCAGTTCCTCATGGGTCTTGATGACACTTTCAGTGTTGTTAGGAGTCAATTGTTAACTACTGACCCTTTGCCTGATGTTAAATCTGCTTTTGCTACTTTGTCAAGGGTTGAGTCTCATAAGAATAGTCATGTTCATAATGGTAATGATAAGAATACTGCTACTGCTTTTGTGGTTAAACCTAATAATTGGTCTAATAATAGAAATAATCAAAGCGTAGGTTCTAATAGAAACAATAATAAAATTTTTTGCACTCATTGTAATATGAATGGTCATACCATAGACAGATGCTTTGAGCTTAATGGATATCCTCCAGGTTTCAAGAAAAGAAATCCTGGAGGATCTAATGTTTCTAATAATGCATCTAGCTCTGGCAATAGTGTTGATCAGGGATCTGGGAACTCTCTTCCCTTTACTGCTGATCAAATTAATAGGCTTATGGCTTTAATTGGCTCTAAGGCTGATACTGGTGATGTACAGTCTTGTGTTGCAGGTATGGTTTATGGGTCTAATCATATAATCAGTTTTGTTACTTGTAGATTTTTTATCTATAACTCTAATATAAGTACTTATAGTACATATATTGGGTGGATCTTTGATTCTGGAGCATCTCAACACATGACATTTTCTACAGCTCACTTATATGATGTAATTGATGTTTCTAAATTAAACATATCTGTGTCTCACCCTAATGGAACTGTTGAACATGTTAAACATATTGGAAATTATAAACTTTCTGATAAAATTGTGTTGAAAAATGTGTTGGTTGTTCCAGGCTACAAGGTTAGCCTTATATTTGTTCACAAGTTGGCCAAAGATGATAAATTTGTTGTGTCATTTACTGAGGCAAGATGTTTTGTTCAGGATTCTCTTCAAAAGTCCCTTCTGGGAACTGGTAGTGAAAGCAATGGTCTCTATTTGTTTGATTCAGGTAGGAAATTTGTTAATAGCTCTATAACTACTTGTTGTTTGTCTAAATGTATTTGGCATAACAGACTTGGTCATCCTTCTGACCAAGTTTTAGCTATCTTAAAGGATAAAATTCAAATTGAGTCCACTAATGATATTCAACCTTGTGATGTTTGCCATAAGGCTAAACAGACAAGGGATCCTTTTCCTTTAAGTGAACATAAAACCAAGTCCTTGGGAGATATTGTTCACTTAGATGTTTGGGGTCCATATAAGGTTAAGAGTAGAGATGGTTTTAGATATTTCCTTACTGTGGTTGATGACTATACTAGGGATGTGTGGTTGTACATGCTCAAAGGGAAAAATGAAGTTTTTAATGAAATTGTTGAGTTTTATAATCTCATAAAAACTCAGTTTGATGTGTCTATTAAGGTTTTCAGAAGTGATAATGGATCTGAATTTATAAATCATAATTTTGAAACCTTTGTTAAAAGTAAAGGCATGATACATCAAACTACTTGTGTGTATACTCCACAGCAGAATGGTATAGCAGAAAGGAAACATAGGCACTTGCTTAATGTTGTAAGAGCTCTTATGTTTCAGTGGGGATTACCTTTGAATATGTGGCCTGAATGTGTTCTTACTGCTGTTTATCTCATTAACAGGATTCCTAGCTCAGTTCTCTCTGGAAAAAGTCCTTATGAAATGATATATAACCTTGAACCTAATATCTCTCATTTTAAAACTTTTGGGTGTCTGTGTTTTAGTACTATTCTTAATAATATGGATATGTTTGCTGCTAGGAGTGAAAAGTGTGTTTTTATTGGATATTCCTTTACTAAAAAAGGGTATAAACTTTTTAGTCTTGAGTCTAAAACTGTGTTGTTTTCTAGGTATGTAAAGTTTTATGAAACAGTGTTCCCTTTCAAAAATGATGGTTGTAAAGGTGATTTAGTTTTTAAAGAGCAAGGTATAAGTAGTTTAAATATTTTTGATCTAGTAGCAGACAAGTCTGATGATCCCTATGATGAAGTGAGAGATGTAAACTTAGGAAATAGAGGTAGCATTTCAAATAGATCTGACTTAGCTGATAAAGTGTCTACTGATACTAATTCCATTATTACCAGTCACTCTCAGGAGTCAGACTCTATGAGTGATAAGAATCATAGTGTTGGAAGCCAGAGTGGTCTAGGCAGTAGTGAGGCTAGTCCTATAGATCAAAATGTTGCCCTAAATGATGATGATTATGAATCTGAGGGTGAGGAATTTATAGAATTTAATCAGCTTTTTCAAAACAGTCCAGAGAGATCTGAGTTAAGAAGGTCAACTAGACCACACAAAGTTCCTACTAAATTTGATAACTATGTGCTTGATAAAAGAGTTAAGTATGATATCAACACTGTTGTGAGTTATACTAATTTGTATATGCATAACTTTGTGTTCTCTAATAACCTGAATAAAATTCATGAGCCTAAATCTTATGATGAGGCTGCCAAAGACCCTAGATGGGTTGAGGCAATGTATGAAGAGATGGAAGCTCTTAACAGAAATAATACATGGGTTATTGTTGATTTACCTCTTGGTAGAAAACCTGTAGCTTGTAAATGGTTGTGGAAATTTAAATACAAGTCTAGTGGAGATGTAGAAAGGTTTAAAGCCAGGGTTGTGGCTAAAGGGTTTAGTCAGAAAGAAGGCATAGATTATGAAGAGACATTCTCTCCTGTTGTTAAAATTGTGACTGTTAGATGTCTTCTTTCTGTAGCTGTGCATAATAATTGGCCTGTACATCAGTTAGATGTTAATAATGCATTCCTTTATGGAGATTTAGATGAAGAAATTTATATGAATCTTCCTGAAGGATATGGTTCAAACTCTAACAAAGTGTGTAAACTGACTAAATCTTTATATGGGTTAAAACAGGCACCTAGAAAATGGAATGAAAAACTCACTAGTGTTTTAACTGATAATGGTTTTAGTCAAAGTAAAAGTGATGTGTCATTGTTTACTAAGACGGAGAATGAGGCATTTGTAGCCTTATTAGTTTATGTGGATGATATCATTATAACCGGAAATAATGATAATATGATTAATGACTTTAAAAAGTATTTGAGTTCTAAATTTAAAATAAAAGATCTTGGAAAACTCAAATACTTTTTAGGCATTGAAGTTCTTGATACTGATTCTGGTCTGTCTTAATCAAAGGAAATATTGTCTTGAATTGCTCTCTGAATATGGTATGCTAGCGTGCAAGCCAGCTAAATCTCCTATTCCTGGTCCTTCTAAGAAAAAGAAAGTTGTTGTTGAAAGTGAAGAGGATGTTATTCTTGATAATAAAACTTGTTATCAGAAAATTGTTGGCAAGTTGATTTATCTTACTCTGACTAGACCTGATATTGCTTATGTAGTACATTGTCTAAGTCAGTTTATGCATGCTCCTTATAAATCACATCTCAAACTTGCTTTTCATGTGCCTAGATATCTTAAAAAATCACCTGGAACTAGTATATCTTTTAAGAAGCATAATTGTTTGAATCTTAATGCTTTTGTTGATTCAGATTGGGCTAAGTGTAAGATTACTAGAAAATCTGTTACTGGATATACTGTTTATCTAGGTGAAAATCTTGTATCATGGAAAAGCAAGAAGCAATCTATTATAGCTAAATCCTCAGCTGAAGCTGAATATAGAGCTATGAACAGTGTTACTTGTGAAATCATGTGGATTCTTAAAATCATGAAAGATCTTAAGGTTGATATTACTCTACATGTGCCTATCTGTTGTGATAGTAGTTCTGCAATTCAAATTGCAGCTAATCCTGTGTTCCATGAGAGAACAAAACACTTTGAAATAGATTTATACTTCCTTAGAGAAAAAGTTTCAGCAGGATTGATTAAAACTTGTAAAATCAAATCTAAAGATAATATAGCTGACTTATTCACTAAGGGATTATCTATCAAAGATGGTTTTGTGAGAAACTAGAGCTTATTGACTTGTACCAAAACTCAACTTAAGAGGGGGTATTAAAAGTATAAGCTGAGTTTGTCAATGTGCTTTATCTTTAAGGGTAAGTAAGGTAAGTTTTTTACTTTATATACATTATTTTGTGCCATGTTTGCTATTTATGGAAGTGCAGGGGTCAAATGTGACAAGTGTGGAAAGTGAAGGACGCTGGTGACTCTTGGGCTATAAATACATCTCATTCTGGCTAGTTAGGGTTAATCGTTCTTGTTTTCTCTCTCTCACATTGTTATGATCGTCATTGTTGATACGATCTTGAGTTTGTTGCTAGTTTGTTCAGACTGATTAGCGTACATTGATCTTGCTTGTAAGATCATTGATACACATCTGGTTGTATTTCTTTCTTTCTTCTTGTTTTGTATGTTTGATCAAAAAGCTAGGTATCACATTTGAAGTGATAGCCTAACGTAGTTAATAAAAATAATAAGGGGAGGTTGGTTGAATCATCTTGATTCTTGTTTTTTGTTAAAGATCTTTAAAATCGAATACATACCCTCATAAAGATCCAACATATCCTCCTTTCACTGTGTATTGGTGAACAAAGAAGGTTCTTCTTTCATACACTCTTTATTCCACCCATCATATGTTATCCACCCAAAACCATTACCCTTCACAGTGAATAGTCCTACATTATGGTAGACCTCTCATTGTGCATACATAGCACACTGGTCCTTCTTAAGTCCAAACTAGCACTAATATGGTGGATAAGTAAGTACATTCACACCCAAGAAACTATAATGTACTTGAAACTATTCAATGTTTGATTTTTTTATATAAAATTGCCTCATGGAAGCAAATATTAACCAAGCCCGTCAGTTAGTACTATATACCAAACGAAGGAATCCTGCAAACAACCATTTGATAATGCAATTTACTTCCAAGAGCCTTATCCCAAACCCTTAAAAGGAGAATGGCATAAAAATGAATAATAGTAATATGATATTCTACTTCCTTAGCATGTTGTTCACATTAGCAGTATTCTACACCTTCAGGCTCATTAGTTTCCATGTGATATCCTTATTCATTCAGCTAATAACTTCTTCTTTGGATCTTTTGGTATTTTTAAAGGTTCTAAAGTTTCTTTCCCTCTAGATGTTGTATACACAAGCAGTAATTCCAATCCTAACCAAAACTTTGTTAATGTTATTTCCATTCATCTTAATAATCATCATTTGAATAATGTCATTCTAATTATTAGGTGTCATATTCAAGTTCAGTCCATCCTTAATTTCATTCTATACTTCTAGTGAACGCACATTAGAAAAATAAGTGGCTGACCGAATCACTATAAGTTTCACATAGAGGACATAGAAGATTTTCACTTGTATACCAACTTGCCATTCTTTCATGAATCTGTTGTCTAGTCTATTGTTTAAATTCATCCACATAACAAAATTATGTCTATGGTTACATTGAGAAAACCATATAGTGCTAGATATTCCACCTTATGGTACTCATGTCTCAAGTTATGCCAAACGCACCTTTTAGTGTATTGAGAGTCTTTCTTATTACTACTCCTCCATACAGAAGGACAAAACTAATTACCATTATTCACCATATCAGCAACAACAGCCTTATTACTAAATCTTTCATCATAAATGTCTCTTTTAGAAATTATATTTGCAAGTGCCTCATGTCCCTCCCATGAATTATACTAGAAGGAAGTAGTTTTGCCATCACCAATACTAACATTAACAAAGTGTTTCATCTTATCTCTAAAGGATAGCATTATCTTCCAACACCCACTACCACTCTTATCCACACTAAATTCTCAAAAGTTCTTACCTTTTAGCATTACACGCCTGACTCGTTGTGCCCAAAGATTATATCTTTTAGCAATAATACTTCATACATGCTTCATGAGTAGTACCTCATTCCATTATTTCAGTGGTTTGAAGCCCAAACCACCTTGATCCTTAGGCTTGCACACCATCTTCTATGAAATCTTAGACTTCCTATTACTACTAAGACTTTGGTTCCATAGAAATCCTTTAAGAACTCTATCAGTATCATAATGACTGACTGATTTGGGGAGTAAATAAACTGAAGCCCAATATATTTGCATAACATAAAGAATTAGGGCTATAAGTTGGACTATCCCTGTATATGACAAACATTTGTTTTTCTAATATTCAACTTTGGATTTCACTTTACCAATGAGACTGTGAGAAGCAGCAACTCCCAAATTCTTCGCTAAAGAGGAACCCCCCAAGTTTTCATTGGCAACTTACCAATCTTAAATGGAACAATATTAAGAATCTCATGTCTAACTTGATCACTAACACTGCCAAAAAAAATGGGTTTCCTGCGCATATTAGGATGAAGACCTCAATACTTACTAAATTCCTTAATAGTTTCTTTTATAATCCTAGTAGACCTTGCATCATCATAGCAGAAAGTCATTAAATCATCAACAAAGCAAAGATGAGTAATTTTGAGTTCTTTGCATCTAGTATGATACTTGAAACCACTACTTTCTTGAGTCTTGTTCTTCATTAGCAAATACAGAATTTCCATAACATGCGTGAAAAGATAAGGAGAAATAGGGTCACCTTGCCTTAGACCTGATGCGATTAACGAAGATAGAAAAAACCAAAGTAGATGTCATGATCCATTTCATAATTTTAGAATGAAATACAAACTTGTTGAGAATGCATTTCAAGAAAGACCAACTGTATCACAAGCTTTTTTATTCAATCTTCATTGTACATCTTTTAGCTTCATTTTTACTTTTGTATCCTCTCAACAACTCTTGAGTGATAAGAATAATATCTTGTATTTGTATTCTTGGGATTAAAGCACTATGATTGATGCAAACCACCTTTTTCGAGCCACTTTTAATCTTCTCAATCAATATCTTGCTAATACACTTGTACAAGAAATTGCAACAAGCAATAGGCTTAAAGTCAAAGACTTTAGGATGTGTTTGGATCTTTGGAACCAGTGATATAATAGTAGCATTAACTCTTTTAACAACTTGTTACTACTAAAAAGTTCCTTTATAGCATCACATATATCTTCAACAATAATACCCTAAGCTTTCTTTCTTTTTTATGTGTGTGATCATATTTTCACAAGTGGTTTCATTTGTTATGCGTGTCAAGTTAGTTCGAGTAGCATTACTGTAGTGTTTCCAAACTTGCGATGAGTGTTGTATGATGTGTGTCCCTAGGTAATGCTAATAAATTTAAAAGCGTAATATTATAAACTTTCAGAATAGTAACCACAACGGTCAAAATCTAGTACCGATTGGATGATTCAATTGTAAAAGTTTAGTCTTTAAAGACATAGTGTTTAGAGGTCTTGAGTTTGAACCTTAGGGAGAAATTCCATCCTACGTTGGTCAAGAAGGTTCACCTGCGATGACTATAAACTATCCAAAAAATAGTTACCCTGAGATTAATTTCATGTAATGTCAAATCAGAACCGAGATTAATAAAAAACAATCAAAATCTCACATGTTTTGAACCAAAAACAAAAAAACATTGCCAACATCATTCTCATACATATATAAATATTCAATATATTAAAAGTAAACCAATGAAGACATTATTATCTTATCCTTCTTGCTGAATTCTTCTTTTCTTCATAATTTAAGCTTAAAGAATCACTTTAACAATTAACATTACGTTCTTGATTTTTTCAACGAGGCACATAGTAATTCTTACAGACTAACATTGTGTTCTCGAGATATTTAATTAAAGGAAAGAAAATGAAATGAAAGTAAAATGAAAAAAGGTTGTGTTCTCGACTATCTTATTAAGGAAAAAACAAAATGGAAGCAAAGTGTAGTATTACTTTTTTGAATCTGAAAGGAAATGAAAGTAAAGTGTTTCATCCCAATATTTCCCTTTCCTTCCATTTTCTTTAATGAAGGATCTCGAAAACACAGCGTAAGTAAATTTCTTACGTAACTACAACTAAACACTTTAACCTGTCCAACCCATCAATCACAGTCCATAGCATATACCCAATCGTGTGGATTAGTGCATAGTCGGTCCAGTACTCAATCGTGTGGATTAGTGCATAGTCGGTTCAGTAGGATGCTATAGCCCAAGAATGTGATCATTTTATAAAGTTATATAGGTGTAATATTTAGTTCGGTTGTTGTTTGATTCAAAAATATTGTTCGTTTGGTTTATAAGTGGTACTAGGGTCTTTGCCCACGCTTCGCCGCGACGCGGGGAGACCGTTGTTGCAAGGGTTTTATTGTAATTTCGAACACTGTTTGTCGTTTGGGTTTACCATACCTGCATATCTTGAATAGGTGTCACGCACAGTCCTTTTGAGTTTGTGCGCACATGTAGGCTCCGCTTATCTTTGTCCAAAACTGATGTAGATGTAAGCGAATTATCAGTTGTCATCCGCTGTTACAACTCGTCTTGTTAACTGTACAAATTTATGAAAATCAGAATCAAGTAAGCTAAATTTTGAAATACTAAAACCAAATATATAACAATCGAAAACGAAATACAACACCAACATCATTGGATTGTCTGGATTCGGAGATGCATCAGCTTAATTGCATAAGCAGTCGGAAAGAATCCCATATGAGGAACCTGCAATTTTTTTTAACCAAATCATAATCAATAATCGAGATTGAGTATTGTGTGAGAGATAAATGGATGAAGATGGAATTTTATTAGCAAGCAATTCTGTGACACTGGCATTAGTGGAAAATATATTAAACTAAGCTTACCGAAAATTGTGAAGGAGCCATACGACTGTTCTTCCTAATTTACGCCCAAACATTTGAACCCCACAAAATTTATAACATAAAGAAACCATTTATGGGAACGATAGCTAACATGGTGCGAATAAGATCTAAAATTGGCAGAAAGAGTAATATAAGGATGAAATTCCTTCCATACTACAATAGAAGTACATATTGCGTATTAGGGCAGTCGCACTTAGCACCTCATTCTTTTAGGCTGTTTTTCCCAGATCGCGACTGAATCATGTGTATTATAGTACTATTACATTACCAGTTACCAATACCGTGCACCGGCGGGATTGAGTATCGTTGGTGTTACATACCAATTACCTAAATAGGAAAAACTACACGGCACACAACCAAAAGATAAAATAATTGCTTATCCAAATAGCTTATATGCATTTTGATTTTTGATATAATGTATAAACAGCTCTATGGGTGTTTGGAACTGAAAGTGCTCATCTATTATATGTGAGAAATGAGTTGTTTTAAATACGCAATTTTCAAGTTTCTTATTCGGAACACTTTATTTCAAAAAGCAACAACCAGATACACATTCCTAATAAGAAATCCCGAACACCCTTGAAACTGCTTGCAGTTTTGAAGGTTTTTCAGGACAGCCCAGCCAATCTGTTTTGAAGGATTCTGATTATAAGTTTTTAAAACTGCTTGCAGTTTTAAAGGTTTTTCAGGTGAGCCTATGCACAAATATCTAACAGAAAGGTGGGTCGCACAAATCTCTTACACAGCAAACATTCAGTTACAAAAGTTTTTGAATCTTTTAATTTGGTAATTTTGTGTCGAAGTGTGACTAGGCTGAATGTTTGTTGAGTAAGCATACACACATATAGTAAATGTCAGCAAACATTCAGTTGTTATCATTACCTCTTTTGTTTAACGAATGCAAGAATATGATTACCTTTCAAAAAAGTTGGAAGGAACCGCTTAGTCGCTTCTTTAGAGTTTCTTGGGTTTTGTAATTTAACGGAATCCAACACTTTTGCTTTTCAACCTATAATCAGAATCATAACATGTTGTCAGAAGGTGGGTCGGATTTAAAGATGGAAACTTATGTAGCTTGGCCAAAATTCAAAGTGATAAAAAAGAAACAAATAAAATTTGTACCTTCTGTTTTTTATTTTTCTTGTTCTTCTTTTTCTTATGGCAATAAGTTTACGGTGTGTGTGGTCATTCATTTTTTTAAAAGAATGGTTGCTCACCTCCAACTCGACAACGATCAGATCCCGCATTATTGGTTGTACTACTCGGAAAAGGGTGGTCTGGTGTACGCCTTTTCTGACACCAACCTTGGGTTTGTGGCCCTTTTCTTTTCTAACCAAAAGAGGGTGGTTCCATTGTAGCTGCATAAACAAAAGATCCTGAATGTTGATCAAATATATTTTTAAGGCGAGTAAAGGGAAAACATACAAATATTCTTCTTAAAAATTCTTCAACTTGAAGGAAAATGGGGGGATTTGTCTTCCTTTATGTCAATTCAACCTTTAACTTTTGCCTTCCCTTCAACAAACTTAGAGTAACAATAGTAATGGCTACATTTCAAAAGAGAAAACGACTTCAACAACGAGATAACCCGTCGGACGAAAACATGTTGCCCCTACATTGATATCAGATGTAGAACCAACCTTAAAAGGCCCTTTTTCCATGGCATAGGAGATTGTAGAAGACTCACCTGTAACAAACCCAAAAATTCATTTAGAATTCGAGAACACGCTAAAATATGGAAGAAAAAAAATTAGCCACCATTTTCACTACATTGCGTTGTAACACTTCCCCACTAGCGAAAAGAGGCCAATAGGGGCTTGGTTATCTGCTTATTTAAGTTTCCTTTTGGTTATATAATCTTAGGAAAGCCGAAAAGGTCGCTCTTTAGATCTTATCAACTTCAATAATACCTTATTGGCTTAAGTGATTTATCATACAGTAACTTATCAACTTTATAAAGACCTTATTGCTTATCTTGCCATTTCCCAGCTTTGGATCTTATCAACTTCAATAAGACATCACGTTAATGATAATAACCTCATTTGAAGTTTTATATACCATACAGTAAGTTTGAAAATGCAAAATCAAACACCCCTAAAACAATATTACTCTTGATACTTAAAGTTGCATATATTTAAGGAGCTTATGGGAGTTCATTTCTAAGCATAAAAAAAGCAATCGCAACCTCTAAAAACCTAACTATAATAAGTGCACTGTGCATAAATTTTTATTTGTAGGCAAGTATTAAATTCATATATACGCATCATTAATAAACATAAGACGGTGCAAACGACGTTGCAGAAAGCGCACCAAATATTCGTTACTATGACCAAGAATTACTAATGATGTACATAATTAACTTACGGCTTTGGTCGGGTGTTGCAAGGCAAGCTTGTCGGTTTTACTATTCTTCAATAAGCCTTGTCCAAGTTATTCCAATCCATACTCTCCCTTAAGCAACCTCATCCATTTCAACCACCTGCATTATATATTAATATCCATACTCATTTACAGAACTTTTTTTTAATTATATCTCTATCTAAACATTTAAACTCATTTGTATTCAAAAAATGATTTAGCAAAAGTGCACATGCAAAGCCATTATTTACACAACGCCAATGATCCATCACGTTGGTGGCTCCACCTAAATTTCCATTCCCCTCATACGTATCAAAAAGCAAGACGAAGCTAAAGTAAAAACAGATAAACAACGTAAGTATTCAATAGCATACCTTTGTCTTTATAGCATGAATAATCATCCATTAATTTCCAGAAGACGCTATTACTTCAGGCCAAGCTGCAAGAATCAATTTCGAATGAAAAATCCAAACATTAGTATAGAAAAAATGGAAAATTGAAATCTTAGAGAAACCCCTAAAATATACCTAAAACCATTAAAAGCTCACCTGAATATCTTTCTCTTCTCCTTCATCATCTATCCTGCCTCAGTCGAACAATTTAAGCCTATTTGGCAACTATTTTTATTGATCACAGAGCAAGATATGTTCTTGGGTGCAAACATAATCTTGTCAAGATTAAGTTAGTAGTTTTGTTTTAGGGTCAAAGTTATGCAGCAACTGGTGTTCTCAACTTTGTCCTGACCCGCTCAAGTTCATCACAACCCAAAATTATCGTAATGGTTGTTCCAAAAGCACAAAGCAATTATAAAAACACACACATACCAGCCATCTTTTCGACATGTACGAACTAAAACGGCCTCCAGTTTCAGAACATTGTCGTATCTTTAGGCTCAGATAGGGGTACGTTAAGGGAAAAGAGTATACGCCCGCCGTGGCTGCAGTCCTAACAGGAATGCCCCGCCAAGATACAGGCGTTCTCAACTTTGTCCCGACCCGCTCAAGTTCATCACAGCCCCAAACTATCGTGACGAAGTGATATACCAGCTTTACATACCACCCACATATGACTACCTCTGATATCATCCTCTATTGGACCCTAGAATTTCAGCAACCAATTAGAAAATAAACCACTCAGCCAGCATGTTGGAAACACATGTTTTCTTTAGTCCCAAAAATCAGCACCTGCAATAAGCACATCATTTTTCCAGCCTATAACACACCATCTTTCAAACATCACATCCACTACCCGGCATATATAGCGGCAACGAACAATTCGCTACCAGGCATATATAGCAGCAACGAACGGACTGGTGGCTTACTATTTTTACTCTCCTGTGCCTAAAAATGGCAGCATCTTTAGCAGTTTTCTTTGCCATTTGTGGCCATTACGTTACAATATGCTCATTTAGCAGCATATAAGCTTATTCCACGCGGCTTATATACCATGATAATTTTCAAGCCTAATTCTCAATTTATTGCATCAATTCCCACTGTGAATTTATAATCAGCTCATAGGTGAAAAGTGGCAGCAAAGGCAAGAAACACAAAGCATGACAACTTTTATAAACACTGCTTTCTTTACCTAAAGCTTATTATGCCCAAACAATCCGGCAACATCAACAATCACCAAATGCCCAAAAACCCCAACGGTGTCACATGGGTATCACAAACAGTAACAAATCAAAAGAGCTTATAAAAACACCCACCCAAGCTACCCATCATCGCCAGCTGACCACCAACGCTACACACCAAGTATGGCGGCAACGAACAGGTCTGCGACATTGAAGGGTGTGGTGATATAAACCTGGATCAAAGACAGAATCATTTTATTTTATCTGGGGTTTCCTAAAAATCAATTAATGATACCCTAACAATCGAAAGTTAAACCCCTTAAAAAAGGGGGTAAACAAAAAGTTAGGAAAAGCGTAAAATCTTATTGATCCAAGAGACAATCAACAAAATGCGATTAATCAACCAACATGGATAAACTTAGAGAGGGAGATCACATCATTTGATCATCAAACCATACTATAAATCTAGACCAATCTTATCTGTAAGATCGAAAGAAAACCTCAATAAACCATCATATAGAAACACGCATCAATCATTAGATCGGAGGGATCTTAGATCAGTGTTTTAGTTAGGTGGGAGCTGATGATGAGGGAGATGAGAGTATATGTGAGAGGAGACCCATTATTGTTTATCAACGCATCAAAAATCCACCAATAAATGCCCCTTGAAAAACTCCATCTCGTTTCCACCAATAAACGACTCTTGAAAAATCCAACGGGCAAATGTTTTTTTCTTTGATATCAAACCAAGTGGAGAAAGGATCCGTTTTTACCACTAACAGATCCAAGGGTGGCCCATGTTTATTTCACACCTAAACAAAACAAAGCAAACAGAACGGGATGGCAACAGAAAACGGATCTCATCATCGACGGTGGAGGTCAATTTAGAGGGAATGCGTGGCTTCTTCCAGAGATAGAAAAGAGGTTTGTGAGATAGGGAAATACACTTTTTAATTTGGGATGAGAGGGGGTCACTGTTCCTAGGGGAACGTGATTCCCCTCTATTATAAGGTATCTAATTAAGATTTAAGAAAGGTATGAAATAGTTGGTATGAATTTAAGAAAATATTAAAAGCGAGAACATATATTTTTATCATACTCTTTTATAAAGCATTTTATCTTGTTATTTATAGAATATCATTAAGCTATTTGTACAACCAAAACAAGCTTACATAGTAAAAATAGAAACTTGAAACATGTAATTCTAATCAATTACATTAAATGCTAAAATTAAAACACCCCTCATCTTATTTTACAACTAAAACAACACATGTTACAAGTACTAACACATAAATAAAAATCAATTTAAACATAAACACATAATTTAATACTCATATTAAAACTAATTAATGCATAATAATCAATACACACTTAAAAATGAAATTAATCAATACTAATTAATTAATATAATTAATACACCTCATTACTTAAAAATACAATTATATATACACACTGCACATTAATTAAAAGAATATATTTACAAAATCGTACGTATGTTTTCTACCTAAAATAATAGTGTACATAGTTTTGAAACCGAACCGGACCAACGAGTTCAACTGGGACACGAAGTCCCATTCGGTTTGGCTAGCCAAAAAGCTGTCTGAATAAGAATCGAAGATGCCACATCAAAACCGAACAAAAGAGCCCCGTTACATAAATATGTACTATTTTTTAACGACACATAAATATGTACTACTTATAAAAGAGATTACATTCTCCCTCCAAATTTTAGAGTATTACACTGTTGCAAGCTTTTGGTACAAACTTGTACAATACAGAAATTTTATAAATTTATTTCTGTTTTAAATGGGGAACAATACATATTAAATGAAAAAGTTAATATAAATTATATGCAACATGTACACATACTTACCGCAAAACCGTAAAAAACGTAGCACAAAAACCGCACGACGGAAAAACCGGTACATCGGTTTTAAGAAAAATAAAAACCGCAAAATGCGACGCGGTTGCGGTTTTACCCATAAAAGCTCACCACAAAAATCCTCACCAAACTGCGCATTAGTTATATAACCTGAAAAATGACACATCGATTATTTAATGCGTGTTATAAGGTTCTAGTGCATATTATCAACAATATTCTAAGTGATGTGTGTGTTTTTATTAATTATATGCATTGTTATAACCGAAAATACCAACATTATGAATTAAAATCGCAAAAAGCCACATAGAATTTTATAAATTATAAGACGTGGTGCAATGCGGTAACAGTCTGCAAAACCCGCAAAAACCACTAAAAATCTGCAAAACCGAAACCGCAAAAATCGCGCGGAGCGGATTCACACTTTTAAAGAAACCGCAATTGCGGATGTGGTGTGTTTTTGCCAAAAACAGCACCGCCCCGTACCATGCTACCCACGAAATGAATAAAAAGTAAAACTTACGAAACAACCCCTATATATACAAAGTATTACCAAAAAATACTTTAGACTTTTAAATATTCGCATTTTCTTTATAACAAAATTTATTTATCAAATATAGAGCGTATATTTATCGCTTCTTTTGATAAAAAAATACCATTGAAAAGATCGTGTAATTCCGAACCAAACCAGCCCAATATACCAATGCTTTTGACATACGTATGATTTTATTAAAAATTTTGAAAGTTAATACACATTTAAAATATTTTTTAATCGAAATATTTCTTGATATTATTCCTTACAAGAAAGGTCAGTAATTGACACGAATAATCTTTCATATCATCGGTCCACTGCGACCGTTGATTGAAAACACTCCGTCGCGAATCGCCGACTGTATATCACTTATATATTAAATGGCACCGCAAAGGACGTCGTATATGTTTGGCCAATGTCGTTTTATTAATTTGCAAATGTCGTTTTGGAACCACCCACAAAAGTACGTCAATTAAAAAAATTAGCATATCAGCCATTACACTAAGGGAAATGCTAAAAAAAGACTTGGACTTTTAACTATATACACCTTTTTAGTATAAAAAAATTTTTAACAAATATGGAGCGTATATTTATCGATTTTTTGGAAAAAATACCAGTTAAAAGATCGTCGAATTGCGAACCAAAACGAGCCTAATATTGCAATGTTTCCGACATATGAACGATTTTATAAAAAATACTAGAACTTAATACACATTTTAAATTATCCTTTATCGAAATAGTCTTTAAGGTTAGTCGTTTCTTGCATGACCAATAATTGACATGAACAATTATTCGTTTATCAATCTATTGCCATTCGTTTGTCCTACATCTTTTGCCGCGAAGCGCGGGCTTTATGTCTCGTTTTTATATAATTTTCAAACACACATGTCATCATTACTACACAAATGAACATAAAGCCGTTTTATTAGAGCTTCTTTTTTGTGAAAAAACATAATCTAAAAGGATTCAATCTATTTTTAAAGTTACACAACCATGTTTTCTCGTACAAAATTAGGCTTTATTTGATAAAATCTTAGAGCCATGTTTCCTGTTTTATACCGGGCTCTATTCCTCCAATAGAACCATGTTTTTTTGAAAAAATACGGGCTTTATAAAGAACTTTTTAGAGCCCTAACTTCTTATAGAAAAACGGGTTCTAGTCATGCCTCAATAAATTTATCAAACTTTATTAGGCGGTAAACCAAATGGGTGTATTAAAAAAGGTGCTTTGTTTCCCTCTCCAAAATTTCATTTCCAAATCAAAATTAAAGTGTCTTTTCTACCATCTACTTTCACAAACCCTAGATCTACTTTCACATTCATTTGTGGAGTCCATAGATCGTTTAGACTCAATGGTAAAAACCATTATACCTAGGATAATCAACATTCATATGATGTTAATCATAGCAGAATAGAACATTGATTAGTAACAAGATGTTATAAGAACAAACATGAATTTCCTCCCAAAGTACTTGTATTAAAGATTAACACAAACAACTCTAGGCATGTATACATTGAATCCCATGCCTAGAGATCAAAGCTTATTGTAGGTTACATTGTGAATGAATTGTTATGAATGTAAAACCTAAGTTTATGTCTCTTTATATAATAGAGACATAGTGTAACACTCTCATTTTTCGTATCGGTACAGCGGAAGGGTCTTTCAGAGTGTTACGGGATAGCACAATAACTCCAATCATAGACAACACATAAAAATGGTTGTACAAGATTTAACAAACATTCATTCGATAAAAAGGTTTAAAAGTGTACAACAGGTCCCAAATTATACAGGTCATTAAGTTTACAAAACACAGATCGAATGAACATTTTTAATATTAAGTGTGGGCCATCAGAGTCGATCTCCATCCGGATTACCTTCAAGCACCTGAGATAGAAAACATGCAAAAATCATATCAGCGAATGCCGAGTGAATTCATAGAGTTTAATGAAAACCATTATATAAAACAATCATTTACAATCATTTAAAATCAGAACACAAGTATAATATCGGAAGTAAGTCCACATATTGCTAGTCAGGCAATATATATCAAGCATACATCTGAAACCGTCCATGAGACCGTAGTCTCTATATTACCATGATAGGTAATATATTCATCGTAATAGCGTCGTTATCGTTTATTTAGATTATACATGTCGTATAGTTTATAGTATCTGAATTAGGATATGTTTTAGGATTATTATTAGCTGCATGACATTGTTACCTTACTGTGAAAACAGCGGGCAGCGAACCCAACAAACAACTTGCCCATCTAAGTTAGCGTGTCGTCACAAAAATCACGCTATGGAATCTTCTCATACATAAATTCGCTTACCAATCAATGTGGTACGACGGGGATCAACCGTCAAGGCGCGAACTGGGGTGATCGTCCCCAAATAGTACTATCAAATGCATAAGCGTCTACCAAAACCCGGTAGTTCACAATTCATGCTAATAGGACTTGAAGTGACATAACCTAACTACTAATAATCCTTTTAGTCTTGAATATAGGGTCATAGCATCATTCGGGTCCATATCATTAAGCATACAATCGGGACTACTTGTGTTCTATTTTTATAAAAATCTAGCATGTTATCTCCCTCGCGGGTTTACAAATCATTTTATAAAACATTTAAAAGAGTGCGAGGCTATGAACTCACGTTGTTAATGAAAGGCGGATTATCGACTACGGGCGTGCTTCAGTCACGGAAACCTATATAAATAATAATCGGTCTTAGACTCGGTCCAATGACTTTTATCAAAATAACAATATACATATATATGATTATTGTACATATGATGATGATCAAGTGGGTTTATAAATCCTCATTTACTCATTTTTGTGTTTACGTTTTGATAACGTCTTACTAGTTAGCTAGTTTTAACTATTTATCCATTTTAAGTCCATTAATTCTTTTATAAGTTCTTTAACTTGTTTTTACCCATTTTATACCTATATGATCAGTATATATTCTTTTCATGTTGGGCCCTAATGGGTTAAGCCCAAATAATTCTTTTTACAAGTTTTTATCTTATAAGTCCAATTATTAGTCCAATACGTTTATTTAGCTCGTAAATGTCCGTAATTCTTATAGTTCGGGTTTTATCGGTTTTTACTTGTCTTAGTTACTTATACATCAGTATAAAACTTTTATAAACTTTACATTAGACGGGTTTGGTCGTCTAAGTTTTATTTGATGAAAAACGTTAATTTCACGGCGATAGCCGAAAAAGTCGTAAAAATCAAGTTTATAGTTTTTATTACTTATAAATATTATTTTTACCATCATTTATATAATTTACCCATTTAATTAATCTTTTATACATTTATATAAATAAGTTTTATAAGTTAGTGGGTTTATATTTTACATTTTATAAATTATAAAGTGAGTGCTTATATAATAATAATAAACATTATTTCCAAAATCTGATTTTTAACTTCACATTCACCATTTTTATCATATCTAGAGTTCTACAATGACTTAGAAGCTCATTTTTGGATGACAACTTCTTCATAATATGTGATACATATAACTTAGTTATAGCTACTGCCCATTTTGAGTCTAAGTTGCCTTAACAGTCCCTACAAAACTGCTTATTCAGATTGTACCACCTAACTTGTTTTGATCATATCTCACTCATTATTTTGATTCCATTGCATGGCCAACTCTCACATGTGTATAACATCATCTACTTACTGTAAATAGATCAAACCATGCATTTTTATCAGTTCATCATTTAGTTATCTACTGTTTTTATACAGCCAACTAATTAGTCATGATTTTAGCTTCATTTCTTATGGTTATCATCATTTTTAAGCATGTTTATCAACACTTGATCCCCACACAACATTTTTATCATCATATATACATCATATACATATACAAAATGAAAGAAAATACATTTGTTCTTTACAAAATAATAAGAGAAAAATGTAGAGGATGATCTTCTTTACCAATCCAAGTGGATTTCTTGGTTTAGGAAGGCAAGAACTTGATGAACACAACAAGTATCTCCAAGACCATCAAATATCAAGATCATATGTTGGATAATCAGCCCTAGGACACAAGCAAATCACCTCCAAAGTTGGTTATATGGCCACCAAATGATCAAGGCTTCAAGGAAATACCTTAATAGGACTAGTAAACATGTGGTTTGTAGCTAGAAAAGATCAAAGATGGTGTTTGTTGCTTGATGTGGGACGGCACAAAGATGAAGGTTGAGAGAGTTTTAGAGTGGATTGCATGTAGGAAATGGTAAGAGTGAAAACTACTAGCTAGTTTTGTTTAGTGGTAAGATGTGTTGGCTTAAAGTGTAAGCTAAAGCTTACACTTGTGTAACTTAGCCAAATTGATGCCACCTATGTGTGGTGGTGTCCTCCTTGCCGTCCCATATAAGCTAGTGGGATGGGGCAAAGTGTTTTGTCCCATCTCACTAGTTTACGGGTATTTCTCGATTCTAGTTTTCTCGATTTGCGTGCCCTCGGGTCGTTTTACGAAAAACGTTTTTATAAATTATGAATCACCGTCACAAAACGAATCCAATAAAAATTGTCTCATCAAAAACGGAGTTCAAAAACGTAAATACGTAATCCTAAGGTTTCCGGTTTAGTCGTAAAAGACGCCAAATTATGCACGTAAGCCCAAATTTAAATCCGTAAATTGTGAGTTCGTCAACCAACACAAAAATAAGTTTCAAAATATTATACGAGAAAATATTTCACTACCTGAAAATGTTAGATTTGTCACAGCTTTTCCTCCTAAGAGGGATCAACGTCCTCGTGATCCATTTCATTTGGATGTCCGTTTCTTATTGAAATCGAAGAGGTGCGGATATTTCTTCCACATTTCATCCTCTCGTTCCCAAGTATACTCCGGTCCATGCTTTGAATTCCATCGGATCTTGACAATAGGTATCCGACTTTGTTTCAGTTGCTTTACCTCACGGTCCATAACTTCTACGGGCTCTTCGATAAAATGCAACTTCCCATCTATTCGAACCTTACCTAACGGAATTTTCTCATCACTCACTGCTAGACATTTCTTCAGATTAGATACATGGAATGTGTTGTGAACACCATGAAGTTCTGGGGGTAACTCTAGTTTGTAAGCCACCGGACCTACTCTAGATAAAATCTTAAAGGGTCCAATATAACGGGGATTCAATTTTCCTCGTTTTCCAAATCTGATAACGCCTTTCCATGGCGATACTTTCAACATTACTCGGTCACCCACTTCAAACTCCATTGGCTTCCGCCGCACATCCGCGTAACTTTTCTGTCTACTACGGGCAGTCAACAACCTCTTCTTAATCTGAACTATCATCTCTGTAGTCTCCCGGATCAATTCCGGTCCCGTGAGCTGGGTATCCCCAACTTCACTCCAACATACAGGAGATCTACACTTCCTACCATACAAAGCTTCAAACGATGCAGCCTTAATACTAGAATGGTAACTATTGTTATACGAAAACTCTGCTAACGACAAATGTTTATCCCAATTCTTACCAAAGTCTAACACACAAGCTCTCAACATATCTTCAAGTGTTTGTATCGTCCTTTCACTCTGCCCATCAGTCTGGGGGTGATAAGCAGTGCTTATGTCGAGATTCGTTCCCAAAGATCTTTGGAGAGATTTCCAAAAATTCGATGCGAATTTAGGATCTCGATCTGAAATGATCGATACAGGCACTCCATGCTTGCATACAACATTATCAAGGTATATTCGAGTCAGCTTCTCCAGTGAGAACTGCTCCTTAACCGGAATGAAGTGTGCTGATTTGGTCAGTCTATTGACAATAACCCAAATCGAATTGTTTCCAGATGATGTTCTAGGAAGCTTGGTGATAAAGTCCATTGTAATTCGCTCCCACTTCCATTCAGGAATCTTTGGTTGTTGAAGTAGTCCTGATGGCTTTTGATGTTCAGCTTTAACTCTAGCACAAGTCAAGCATTGAAGAACATACATAGCTATGTCAGCTTTCATATTCGGCCACCAATACAACTTCTTCAAATCATGGTACATCTTATCAGATCCCCGATGAATGGAATACTTAGATTTATGGGATTCTAACATAATCAAATCTCTTAAGCCTCCAAACTTAGGTATCCACATACGACCTCTTAAACATTTCACTCCATCAGCTCTAACCTCTAAAGGATCTCCTTCTCCTCGTAACCCTTCATTAACAAAATTCTCCTTCTTACAAACTTCTATTTGCGCATTTCTAATTTGCTCAGGCAAATTATTGTGCACGGTCAAGACTAGAGAACGCACCCTGATAGGCTCTCTATCTTTCCTACTCAACGCATCAGCAACAACATTGGCTTTTCCTGGGTGATACTTTATATCACAATCATAATCACTCAACAACTCTATCCATCTTCGTTGCCTCATGTTCAATTCCTTCTGGTCGAGAATATACTGTTGGCTTTTGTGATCGGTGAATACCGTACACTTGGTGCCATACAGATAATGTCTCCACAACCTAAGAGCAAAGACCACAACTCCTAACTCAAGATCATGAGTAGTATAATTCTCCTCATTCTTCCTTAATTGCCTAGAAGCATAAGCTATCACCTTCTCTCTCTGCATCAAAACAGCTCCATAACCTCTAAGAGATGCATCACAATACACTACAAAATCTTCACTCCCTTCGGGTAATGATAAGATTGGCGCACTACATAATTTTTGCTTCAATGTCTAAAATGCTCCATCTTCATCACTTCCCCAAACGAAAGGTTTATTCTTCTGAGTAAGCTTAGTCAAGGGTTTAGCTATCAAAGAAAATTCTTTAATGAATCGCCTATAATAGCCAGCCAATCCTAAGAACTGTCGCACTTCCGTTGGCGTTGTCGGTGCAGACCAATTCTTAATAGCTTCAACCTTTGCAGGATCAACATGAATTCCATCTCTGTTAATCACATGACCAAGAAATTGCACAGAATCCAACCAGAAATCACACTTCGAAAACTTAGCATACAACTTTTCATCCTTCAACAACTTCAAAACAATCCTCAAATGTTCTCTTTGTTCATCTTCATTCTTAGAATAGATCAGAATATCGTCAATAAACACAATCACAAATTTATCCAAGTAGGGCTTGCACACTCGATTCATTAAATCCATGAAAACCGCAGGTGCGTTAGTTAACCCAAATGGCATTACTTGAAATTCATAGTGTCCATAACGAGTTCTAAATGCAGTTATAGGAATATCTTCTTCACGGACGCGAAGTTGGTGATATCCTGACCGCAAATCTATCTTAGAATACACACTAGATCCTTGCAGTTGATCAAACAAATCATCAATCCTAGGTAAAGGATATCGATTCTTAATTGTCAACTTATTCAGTTCCCTATAATCAATGCACATACGAAAAGATCCATCCTTCTTCTTAACGAACAAGACTGGAGCTCCCCAAGGCGACGAGCTCGGTCGAATAAAACCTTTATCAGACAACTCCTTAAGTTGCTCAGATAACTCCTTTAATTCAGAAGGGGCTAATCGGTAAGGCGCACGTGCCACCGGTGTAGCACCAGGAATTAAATCGATTCGAAACTCTACTTGCCTTATCGGTGGAAGTCCTGGTAAATCTTTAGGAAATACCTCAGGAAATTCACAAATAATAGGTACATCTTCCAATCGTTTCTCCCTAGACTCATTCCCGGTCACTTGAGCTAAGAATAACTCACAACCGTTCCTGATGTACTTTTGGACTTTAATACATGAAACGATTTTCAAACGGGATTCACCTCGACTACCATCAATTACTAACGTCCTATTCCTAAGAGGAATCTTAACCTTCTTCTCTCCACATAAAATAGTAGCATTATTCAACGACAACCAATCCATACCAATAATAATATCAAAACTACCTAATTCTATCAACATCAAATCAATCGGAAAGGAATGGTTCAAGAGATTTAGAGAGCATCCTTCTAATAGCTTATTAGTTTTCACTAATTTACCATCAGCCAATTCCACCTCGTAACTGGTACTTATCTCAACAGGTTCAATATCAATAAGGGCACTAAATTTAGTGGATACAAAGCTCCTATCGGCACCCGAATCGAATAAAGCAACAGCATAATGATTGTTGAGTAAAAACGTACCGGTAACGACATTCGGATCCTCTTTCTTCACCTCAATTGTTCCAAGTTGGTAGATACCACCCTGGGGGTTTCTTCCAGGTACAATCGCTTTCAACTTGGGGCATTCCGATTTCCTATGACCTTCTTCATTACAGTTAAAGCAAATCGTTCCCTTCTTACACCTTTCAACCTTGTGTCCAAGCTTTCCGCAATTTCGGCACTTCCAGCAGTCGCCAGGATGCCTCTTGTTGCCACACTTAGGACATCTATCATCGTTGCGCGGTGCATTGTTGGTAATAGCATTTGCATTCCCCTTTCTCTTGTTCTGACGGCGATTGAAATTCTTCCTATAATCACCTCTATCTACACGCTCACCGTCTCCCTTTCTTTTCTCACCTACACGGGCTTCATCTTCCTTATCCTGAATTATCTGTCCAATGAGCTGGTAAGCCATTCGAACAGCATCATCAATGGTCAGTGGTTTCGATGATGTTACGTCCCCCCGGATATTCCTGGTCAACCCTTTCACATATTGCTCAATTCGGATCTCTTCGGGTTCAACCAATCGAGGACATAGCAAGGCCAACTCATGGAATCGATTCGTGTAACTATCAATGTCCACACCTTTCATTCTCAAATGAATCAACTCCTGTTCTAACCTAATGATCACACTACGAGGACAAAACTCCAAAGTCATCCACTTCTTGATTTCAGCCCAAGGAGTAGCATTAGCAACATCAAGACCCATGAAAGCAATTCTCCCGTTCTACCAAGTCAACGCACGACCTTTCAGAGTAGCCATAGCAAAAGTCACCTTATCTTCCTCCTTACACTTACTAATCCTAAACACCGATTCAATCTTCTCGATCCACTGGCTCTGTCCTACAGCACCTTCAGTTCCATTAAAAGGTAGAGGTTCACACTTCATGAACGTCACATAAGTACAGCCACCAACTTCAGGTGCATTAGCTCCAAGTCCTCCTACATTTCCTCCAGCATTAGCATTCACGTTATTAGCATTCACATTCACATTAGTACCGCCAATTCCACTACCGCCAGCTCCACTACCGCCAGCTCCACTACCGCCAGCTCCACTACCGCCAGCTTCACTACCGCCAGCTCCACTACCGCCAGCTCCACTACCGCCAGCTTCATTTCTAGCATTTGCCATAAATTCAGTCATAGATGCGGTAACTTGCTCCGTAATAATCCTACGTACATCATCCTCAGTCACAGCCTTCTTGGGCGGCATAGTTCTATAATTCCACAATTTCAAAGCATTAAGCATTCACCCAACAAAGGATTCATATAATATGGATCGAATTCATAATCAAGATACAAATAAGGCACAATATGGAATTCAAGACAAGATACATATTTCATTCGATCTGAAACAAAAGTATTGTCTTAGTAAATCCCATATCAAAGTTCTAACACTATGTACACTCAAAATTCGTGCCAAGTCTACTACTAACAAGTCGGTTCAGTCAAAGCTACAAGAGCACAAAAGATATAAAGGTCACTACTAAATACAGACTGGTCTACTGAGAACGGCCAGATGGTCCATCATCCATCGTCTTCTTGATCTTCGCCGGACGATCACTAGACACATCTTCAGCTGGGCGCTTACGGATTACTCCTCTTTCAACCATGTCGGCATAAAATCTACTGTTCCATCCCACAGATATATTCAACTCCTTTTCAGCTTTCTCACGCATCGCACGAGCCACACTCAACTGAATCTCCATAGAATTCACCTTTCTCTTCATGGCAGCATACTCACCACTTTCCAATACCGATAACCTCCTAAAAGCCTCATTCAAACCATGTTCTACATCACTCAAATCCAAACTAAGCAATTCTCGCTCTTTCTCACCAACCTTAGTCTTCGACTCCAAATAAGCAACCTGAGTCTGAACAACACCTAATCCAACCTCTGTCACACAACTCTTAACACGGGAAGCATCTAGATCACGTCTCAAGTCCCATGGTGCAAGACCATCAATATGAGTAGCCTCTCGAGTACTAGACGACTCTCCTATCTCACGTCTACGAGTAGCAATACCATCAGTACCGTCAGGTGCATCGTAATCCTCATCCTCCTCTGATTCAGAATCAGATTCAGACGATTCAGACATTTCGTCCCTAGGTAACTCATCCTCGGAATCAGACAAACAAACTGGTGGGGGCAAAGGCTCGCCCTCTGGAACATCATACGGATAAATAAGCTCAGCTTCCTCATCGTCATCAACCTCAACATCTATACCTACGTCTTCCTCGACATCCTCGTCGTCAATCTCATCATCTAACTCATCTAACCCAATCTCATCATTGTTCTCAATATCAGCATTCTCAATATCCACGTTCTCAATATCATTCTCTACTAAGTCAACCTGAGGGGCAATCTGATCTCCTAGTCCTAACTCGGGCTCGGGATCCTCAAATGGTTCCTCCTCATCATCGATATCAAAATCTACTAAGTCTAAATAAGGATCATCTTCTATATTAGGTTCGGGAATAGCATGGTTTTCTACAGGAATATTAGGGTCAGCCATGACAATCTGCATTTATATATATTTATCTCGTATTAGGATAACATACTAGTTAAACAATTACATAATGAAATCACGATATATACATATATATAAATTAAATTATATATATCAAAATATATATCTTCTCAATAGGGCTTGTTGGTAACGTCGGAGATCTCTGGCACCGTTATAGTCAAAAGATTTTTTCAAATATTTTCTCAAATGTTCATTGTCAAAAGATTTTGAAAAGTTTTGTTCAAAACCTTGGTTTTTAAAATCTTTTGTTCTCTACAACGAGAGCTCTGGTACCAAACTGTAACACTCTCATTTTTCGTATCGGTACAGCGGAAGGGTCTTTCAGAGTGTTACGGGATAGCACAATAACTCCAATCATAGACAACACATAAAAATGGTTGTACAAGATTTAACAAACATTCATTCGATAAAAAGGTTTAAAAGTGTACAACAGGTCCCAAATTATACAGGTCATTAAGTTTACAAAACACAGATCGAATGAACATTTTTAATATTAAGTGTGGGCCATCAGAGTCGATCTCCATCCGGATTACCTTCAAGCACCTGAGATAGAAAACATGCAAAAATCATATCAGCGAATGCCGAGTGAATTCATAGAGTTTAATGAAAACCATTATATAAAACAATCATTTACAATCATTTAAAATCAGAACACAAGTATAATATCGGAAGTAAGTCCACATATTGCTAGTCAGGAAATATATATCAAGCATACATCTGAAACCGTCCATGAGACCGTAGTCTCTATATTACCATGATAGGTAATATATTCATCGTAATAGCGTCGTTATCGTTTATTTAGATTATACATATCGTATAGTTTATAGTATCTGAATTAGGATACGTTTTAGGATTATTATTAGCCGCATGACATTGTTACCTTACTGTGAAAACAGCGGGCCGCGAACCCGACAAACAATTTGCCCATCTAAGTTAGCGTGTCGTCACAAAAATCACGCTATGGAATCTTCTCATACATAAATTCGCTTACCAATCAATGTGGTACGACGGGGATCAACCGTCAAGGCGCGAACTGGGGTGATCGTCCCCAAATAGTACTATCAAATGCATAAGCGTCTACCAAAACCCGGTAGTTCACAATTCATGCTAATGGGACTTGAAGTGACATAACCTAACTACTAATAATCCTTTTAGTCTTGAATATAGGGTCATAGCATCATTCGGGTCCATATCATTAAGCATACAATCGGGACTACTTGTGTTCTATTTTTATAAAAATCTAGCATGTTATCTCCCTCGCGGGTTTACAAATCATTTTATAAAACATTTAAAAGAGTGCGAGGCTATGAACTCACGTTGTTAATGAAAGGCGGATTATCGACTACGGGCGTGCTTCAGTCACGGAAACCTATATAAATAATAATCGGTCTTAGACTCGGTCCAATGACTTTTATCAAAATAACAATATACATATATATGATTATTGTACATATGATGATGATCAAGTGGGTTTATAAATCCTCATTTACTCATTTTAGTGTTTACGTTTTGATAACGTCTTACTAGTTAGCTAGTTTTAACTATTTATCCATTTTAAGTCCATTAATTCTTTTATAAGTTCTTTAACTTGTTTTTACCCATTTTATACCTATATGATCAGTATATATTCTTTTCATGTTGGGCCCTAATGGGTTAAGCCCAAATAATTCTTTTTACAAGTTTTTATCTTATAAGTCCAATTATTAGTCCAATACGTTTATTTAGCTCGTAAATGTCCGTAATTCTTATAGTTCGGGTTTTATCGGTTTTTACTTGTCTTAGTTACTTATAAATCAGTATACAACTTTTATAAACTTTACATTAGACGGGTTTGGTCGTCTAAGTTTTATTTGATGAAAAACGTTAATTTCACGGCGATAGCCGAAAAAGTCGTAAAAATCAAGTTTATAGTTTTTATTACTTATAAATATTATTTTTACCATCATTTATATAATTTACCCATTTAATTAACCTTTTATACATTTATATAAATAAGTTTTATAAGTTAGTGGGTTTATATTTTACATTTTATAAATTATAAAGTGAGTGCTTATATAATAATAATAAACATTATTTCCAAAATCTGATTTTTAACTTCACATTCACCATTTTTATCATATCTAGAGTTCTACAATGACTTAGTAGCTCATTTTTGGATGACAACTTCTTCATAATATGTGCTACATATAACTTAGGTATAGCTACTGCCCATTTTGAGTCTAAGTTGCCTTAACAGTCCCTACAAAACTGCTTATTCAGATTGTACCACCTAACTTGTTTTGATCATATCTCACTCATTATTTTGATTCCATTGCATGGCCAACTCTCACATGTGTATAACATCATCTACTTACTGTAAATAGATCAAACCATGCATTTTTATCAGTTCATCATTTAGTTATCTACTGTTTTTATACAGTCAACTAATTAGTCATGATTTTAGCTTCATTTCTTATGGTTATCATCATTTTTAAGCATGTTTATCAACACTTGATCCCCACACAACATTTTTATCATCATATATACATCATATACATATACAAAATGAAAGAAAATACATTTGTTCTTTAAAAATAATAATAGAAAAATGTAGAGGATGATCTTCTTTACCAATCCAAGTGGATTTCTTGGTTTAGGAAGGCAAGAACTTGATGAACACAAGAAGTATCTCCAAGACCATCAAATATCAAGATCATATGTTGGATAATCAGCCCTAGGACACAAGCAAATCACCTCCAAAGTTGGTTATATGGCCACCAAATGATCAAGGCTTCAAGGAAACACCTTAATAGGACTAGTAAACATGTGGTTTGTAGCTAGAAAAGATCAAAGATGGTGTTTGTTGCTTGATGTGGGATGGCACAAAGATGAAGGTTGAGAGAGTTTTAGAGTGGATTGCATGTAGGAAATGGTAAGAGTGAAAACTACTAGCTAGTTTTGTTTAGTGGTAAGATGTGTTGGCTTAAAGTGTAAGCTAAAGCTTACACTTGTGTAACTTAGCCAAATTGATGCCACCTATGTGTGGTGGTGTCCTCCTTGCCGTCCCATATAAGCTAGTGGGATGGGGCAAAGTGTTTTGTCCCATCTCACTAGTTTACGGGTATTTCTCGATTCTAGTTTTCTCGATTTGCATGCCCTCGGGTCGTTTTACGAAAAACGTTTTTATAAATTATGAATCACCGTCACAAAACGAATCCAATAAAAATTGTCTCATCAAAAACGGAGTTCAAAAACGTAAATACGTAATCCTAAGGTTTCCGGTTTAGTCGTAAAAGACGCCAAATTATGCACGTAAGCCCAAATTTAAATCCGTAAATTGTGAGTTCGTCAACCAACACAAAAATAAGTTTCAAAATATTATACGAGAAAATATTTCACTACCTGAAAATGTTAGATTTGTCACACATAGCTTACAAAGAAAGCTAAATTAATAAAAAGACTTCACCGGCTTGTTCTTATGTAACTTGTATACTTTAGCCCTTGTCTTCTTATTTTGTTGTTTTTGATGATATCAAAAACACTTCCCCTTAAGCTCGCATTCTTTGTAAAACATATAACACCAAGGATAAACAGATTGCATTGTGTATACTTCTTCCCCTTTTTGACATGATCCAAATAGGGGTCTTGTATGTAAGCAACCTTGATTTCGACCACTACCTAAATAATACCACACTACTAATACAAGTTTTCTATGTCTTAAATTACCCTCCATGAAGAACACCAGGATGAAATTAAATGAATTTGAGCTATAGAAACTCACATAAGTTGTAGTAAAATTAATGAGCAGTAGTAAACACCTTCACCTTAATGTTACATGTAAATGATTAACACATGAACAATTTAGCTTCCCCTTAAATTGTGCTAATCATTCTTGAATCTTCAAATTCTGTAGGCTTTATGTAATGATCACATATGAAGAAATCTAATTATGACTTACTTGATGATGATGTAGAATAACCAGAACTTGTGTTCCATGTCTTGTACTAAACATATGACTCCAAAACTCACTCATCAATGAGTAGACTCCAAAACTCACGGCAATAATGAGTAGAAGCCTCTTGACAAAAAGAATCCTCACGCTGACAAAGTGAGGCACATACAATAGAAAATACGAGCATAAAGCACCAATACAAAGACCTCGTACCTTTGCTACCTTTGTATCAAGTCCATTGTCACTACTTGAAGCACGGACAAGTTACCTTAAAAGTCAGTGGTTGGGAGTTCACGACTTTAAGATATGATAAAACACCAATCCACGAAAATCTACTTCGTCTTCAAACAAATAATAAAAACTTTTCTTCGTAATCAATGAAAGTAAAACGAGCCTTTTATACCTTTAAGAACTAGTTACTGTGAATAAACCAAATTCTAAATCAAAATTCTTCAAAACTTTCTGTAAGTGGCAGCGAACAATACTGCCAGCGACTAGATTACAAGTGTCAGCGGATAGATTAAACATATCAGCGTCTAGATCAATCCTTGTCATCCATTTTGTTTCTTCAGCACAGTAGCACACATAAACGAATCCTGTTGCCTTTTACAATTTCATCACACGTCCACATCAACGTTATCTATATTAATATTGTCCCAAGCGATCGACTGTGCACATAATATGATATGTTCTACACACACATGAGCTGCTCTGAACAAGTCATATCATAATACACATGGGCCACAAAAAGTAGATTTCACATTTCCAATGTTCTCTAGATAGGACACGAATAGGATTCTTTTGGCAAAACAAAACAGCACGTGTCCTTGCTCTAAGATGCGAATAATATAAAAAGGAATAAATACTCACGTTACTTTATTGTAGCCTCTCTTCTTTTCCTTCACGATAGTAGCAACGAATATATTATACTCCTCACTTGTAGGATCACGTGGACCCAAACTTGCAAACATCTTTTTCCTATGTCCCACAAGTACAATCGTTTCTTGCCCAATATCACATCCTTTTTTCTTTTAATGCTTTAACATGATGTAAAACTTGGGACCATAAAACATTGAATACCAATCACTCTTTTCTTTTCTCATCGTTTAGCCCACAATGCTTCACATGATGTCTTGCTAGGGGACCACATAACGTTTCTTGGATAAAGAAAGTCATGATCTCTTCTATTCTCCATAGCAAGCTGTATGAATTTCCTAATATGCGAATATTGGCAGCCAAGAAAATCTCCTCCATGCCCAATAAAATTATTTTAGGATCCCTAAAAATATGCAAAAACCAAAATGTATGCTCCCATATAATTCATGCAATCATAGTCCTTCCTAAAACCCAGGGATCCCACATAACATTCAGGTACATATTCCATAGAAGCGAAACATATATTCCATCCTATAAATCAGCAATTTATATCTGTATATTCTCAAAGCTGATAACAGTCATGATCATCATGATTTACTATATATCAGCTCTACACAAACCTTAATCAAACCATGTAGCAGCTTTAAGTGACATCCAGCCCGAATCATAAATAATCATAAAGGTTATGTCACACAATCGATCAAAAACCCTAAATAATTAGGATGATCTTGCTGTAACACCATTCTTGATCGTCACCAACAGTAGCAAACCATCTATCTAGGGTTGATCAACAAACCCTAATAAACAGATCCAATATACTCTAGGACTTCTTAAAAACCTAACTGTATTCATCATAGATTGAACGTTCATCACCAATTCTAGGGTTCTATCACAAACCCTAATAACAAGAATCGTGTGTTATTCACAGCGTAAAACAAAAATTGTCATTCAGAGAACCAACCACAGCCATAGACAAGCGGATCTATGGTTTTCAACTAAACCCTAAAAAAATGAATTTTAAATCACACCCCTTTAGCAACAGTTTGTTTGTCGCTAAACTGTCGCATATGTGATTACACCTTTCTCCCATTCTTTTTGCGACAGCAGATCTGTTGCAAATCTGTCACAGATCTGATAGACTGTCGCTAAACCGTCACTAATTTTGGACAGCGGCTTCACAGCAACACGAACACGAACATAACACCAAGTATCTCCTAGATATCACGAGCCTTAGGCTCTGATACCAATTCTGGAGTCCATAGATCGTTTAGACTCAATGGAAAAAACCATTATATCTAGGATAATTAACATTCATATGATGTTAATCATAGCGGAATAGAACATTGATTAGTAACAAGATGTTATAAGAACAAATATGAATTTCCTCCCAAAGTGCTTGTATTAAAGATTAACACAAACAACTCTAGGCATGTATACATTGAATTCCATGCCTAGAGATCAAAGCTTATTGTAGGTTACATTGTGAATGAATTGTTATGAATGTAAAACCTACGTCTATGTATCTTTATATAATAGAGACATAGCTTACAAAGAAAGCTAAATTAATAAAAAGACTCCACCGGCTTGTTCTTTTGTAACTTGTATACTTTAGCCCTTGTCTTCTTATTTTGTTGTTTTTGACGCATCAACTCATAATTTCGACCCAACATCATTTAACTCCATTCAACACCACCAGCTTAACCAATAAAGAAAAAACCATATTTTGTGTCACACACCACAACTATCACGAGTGCATTCATAGACCAGCAGCAACCAACGAATCAAATTAAAAGGTATGAAATTGCTCTAATTTATGTCGTTTTTCAACTAACGTTTTTAATATCTTAACGTTGTTGTTAAATTTGATTCTTGAGTAAATCCTGTTTGTTCATACGTTTTTTTTGTTCAATTATTTTTTTTGCTTACATTTATTGATGTTTTACAATTTATTTATTTTTGTTCACATTTAGTGTCTACATTTATTGTCCCAGGGCGTGAAATCTGATTTTCCTATCATAAATCAAAGGATTTATGGGTTCTAATGTTCTGATAAGTGGGTATTTGTTTCGGCTTATACAGTCGGCTTACGCCTGATTTGTTTTGGGCTTATAGGCTCACTTTTTGTGGCTTATTTTGAAATTTTTCGGCTTATATAAGTTCAATTATGTCATTATAAAATATTCCGAGAAGTTTGAAAACAAGCCACAAAAAGTGGGCTTATGAAATATAAGACAAAACCAAATTAGTCGTAAGCCGCTTGTTTAAGCCGAAACAAACACCGCCTAAATTAGATGATTTTTGTGTGGCTTATTTGTTGGCATAAATGGGTTGTTGGGTAATTTGATCTCATAAATAGGATGCTTAAACATGTTATTTACTCTCCCAAATAGGATCTTTTAACATGGCTATTTACTTAACTTATAGGAAGCTATTTGCTCCACGATAACTCAACCTTTCAGAGATTGTGTACTACCTCGAAAATTACGCGATTTAAACAATAAAAATATTAAGTGTGAATATTGAAGTTGAAAAGTGTTTCACTCTACAACTTTATTTTATTTTCATTTAGGATACCTATTAATCGTGCTAATTTTCTCGACAATGAAACATCTGCTTGAGGAGTCATCAAGAGCTCTTTTGTACATTCGTGACAAATTTGAGGAAGCGGAACGAAGTAGCGTTTTACAGGTACAATCACCTCCTTAATCGGTGGCATGTGTTACATATCGGGACCTAGGAGAACAAGTATTAACCTTGATGTAGAAACTAGAAGGGGGGGTTGATAGTTTTTAGCATTTGAATATATCATTTGAAACTTGTTTCATAATAGTTTAAGCTAATTTCAAACGTTTCATAAACATTTGTTCTATCAAGTGATCTTGATCTTTACCGACATAAGATAATAACAATAATGGGTAAGGGGTAAGGAAATAGACAACCTAAAAGAAGATACCAAGGATTTATAGTGGTTCGCCAACAAAGCTCTCTATTCGTTCCTACTCCACTCCTGGAGTACACATACTAGATATTATCACTATATCCACAAGCTTCCTTCTTGGCGGAGAAAACCTTACAACGTTGCTTACACCAATTTCTGACACTAAGCTAAATGTCGAGTTCTAATCTTCGATAGAACCAATCTACACTCGTCGCCTATTTCGATTTTCTGACACAATGCTAGATGCCGAGTTTTAATCTTAGGTAGAACAAATCTACACACATCACTTATACTCACATCACTTTAAAGCCAAGTGAGAACTTATACTCACATCACTTTAGATCCCCTTTCAATAGATCAAGTCAAATTTATTCTTTTGTGTCTTTGTAGATACAAGTTATGAAGAAGGTGATCTTCATCAATGCTTCATCTTTTAACACTTCACAAGTATATGAGTGATCGTTTTTGGACATCTGAAGAAGGGAATTAAGGAGATAATCATAAGTAAATATACTTAACAAATTAAGTGATCATTTACTAATGATTGGAAAAGAGATTTAGAAGCACAAAAGAGAAGTCCAAAAAGGTTAACAGGTTTAAAAAATGAAACCCTTATCCTAGAGGGCATCATTGTAGATTGGATGTACATGACCGTCATCCTACCTAAGGAGATCAAAGGCCTAATTGATAGACAGACATTTACCGAACCTAAAGAATAGGATGGTATACTTAAGAAGAGGCTTGTGTATACTGTTTTTAAAGAGAAAATAAGTTGTGGCTAGCTTTCACTATCTAACTCATGAATCTCAAGAAATGTCTGAAGTTGAACTCTAAATATGCCAAACAGCTAGAGAATGAATTCCAAGTGATCGTCAACTCTATATGTGACAAGAAAGAAGCTGGAGAAAAATTCAGGCTTAGGCTTGATTGATGAAGAACTGAAGACCGATGTGTTGAGGTGGTACACAATAATTGGCACACTAAAGTTGGGACAACCCAGAAGTGGTGCACGAGAGTTGGGAAAACATAAGTGGTACACATGTGAAGAAAACATAATTTTTAATCTTATACTTTTGTACTTGTAACATTTCAAGTTTAAATAAAATTATATTCTATGTTGTTTCAATTATCTTAAGTTATGTGTAAGATGAAGTTATGTACTCACTTACAATGACAATTTAAGATCTAACTTTAATTCTGTTTAAATAGGAGATTGTTGGAAAAATCAAGGTTGTTATTTTTTTATCTTAGACATAGATTTAACTTATAAATAAGCTAAGTGTTATAAACTTGCATGTTTCTGGGAGACATGCAAGAATTGAAAGTCTGACAGAGGTCGAGCAACCATATAGAAGTTCAAGTAAGAGACATCGTGGTAGCGATATCAAGGGTGGCAATACCACGATATCCCTTTATACCCTTTGGGCATCTATTAGTGTTTAGGTGGGAACTATTTGAGTGAGACAAATAGTAGTTTTGAATTAAAGCTTCCTAAAGTAAGAAGTTATGAAAGTAAGGAAACAGTTACCAGCACTGTTCGCCGAAAGCCTAAGTAGTATTTTCCAAGAATAGAAGTGCATTGAATGCATATGTACGACTCCGCCAGATTCTTGACGCGTCGCTACCTAACCCATAATCGATTCAACCTCGTACCACTAATGTTGCAAAGAATTAATATTGTTCATGTTTGTATTTATCATTAGTATTAACCTTTTTTTCAAACTCTCATAGAGTGATCAGTTGTTCTTCCAAACACATGACCTCATAGTTTGCTTGTAAATTTAACACATTGTTAAGTTTGCTTGTACAAGGGTATCGCATCATTGTCATTCAACTTATGTGATCCATAACACATTGCAATACTTTAATTTTAGATCAGTAAAGTCTTACACGTTTGAAAAGTATTTCTAGTGTTATTATTCCTTTTTTAACCGTTTTAGTCATATATTGGGGGCTTTCACTTATCAATTAACTGGGTCATTAGATTTTGAATTTAATATTTTGATTTTAAAGATTGATTTGGTGTTTGAAGACTTGAATATAATCCGTCCTTTAAAGTTTGTTCGATAATTGGAAATTTGTTAGTTTGAGAATTTTGATCTTCGTCCGTCAAGCTTTTAAAGTTGGTTGCTCGAATTTGATTGTCTTTGTTGAAGATCTTTTGACCCGATTTGCATGTTTAGTCGATCGTTTTGAGTATTTTGGTTAACGTTCGATTGTTCGTTTTAAAGTTATTGTCACTTGCTTTGGATCGTATTTGTTTTGGATTGGGTTTAAGAATTGATCATTCGTTTTAAATTAGGCTAGTATCTTTAATGTCTGAAATTTGAAATTTAGAATTTGAATTATATATCATATGATGAGTACAAGTCACGGTGATGATTGTCAGAAATAATTGACTAAAATCACCTGTGTTTGTTTCGTAAACTTTGTTTTGGATATATATTAGATTTGGTAGTCTTTTAGTGTTGTCTATAAATAAATAAATGCTAAAAACATGATTTTTATTTGTACTATTTGAATAATGATTTGGTATTTTTGAGATTGGTACTTTAAATATAATTTCGTTTTCGTCTTTTAAATTACTAAAAATGTAAAAACCTAACTAACACAGAAAGTGCTAATAATATTTGGTGGATATAAAGGTATATATAATGGGATGAAACGGACATTAAAGAGGTCGAGTGGTTGTATTGTATTAAGGACATGTTAGTTAGCCGAAATAAAGAATGAGTATAAATACAAAAATATATTCATAAATCAAAAACCGAATAACAAAAACTGAAAGAAAGAATTTATAGGCGATCGACGAACTGAAAAACAAAAAATAAGGATTTCAAAGATGAAGATGACGATGTTTCTTTTTGTATCACTTTGCTTAATTAACTACATCCATGCATCATATAATGGAGGCCATGTTTTTGTCATTGACAAGGATGTTAGAAAATTTGGTGGATCAGTAATCTGAGAGTCGTGTCAAATACTTTTAGATCAAAGTATTTCGACGGTTCTATCGAAATCTTCGATCGGATAAAACTCAGATTACGAACTGTATTTGTGGTTTTTGTTCTTATGAATCAAACCAGAACCGAAAACAGCAATTTTCAACCTACGGTTGTAACTGCCTAGCAGTTATCCAACAACCGAAAAGGTGAAAAAACGGGCAGAAAAATCGAGTCTAAAATCCGGGAATTTTATTTTCAAGTGCGTTTTTGACAAAGCACTTTATACCAAATAAAATTTTTCCAAGCTGACCTGGCAGCTCGACCCCAGCCAGGGGCGCTACCCCTTGTACCCTGCCAGGGGGGTACCGACCCTGCCCAAGGGCGCTGCCCCCGGACACCGTCGTACGGGGCTTCGCCCCTGTATGATAACCGTAATAATGTCATACAAGTGTGCACTCCGCACAACTCTGACTTGATGAACGTTTATAACGATTACACATTGGTCAACTAAGTCAATCTATTACACTTAAATTGGTAATACAAAAATCACCAACAAAGGATACTCGAGCAATTCGTTATAAATATGTAAGGTCAAGATACCTGCCACCTGTTACGTATAACAATCCTCCGAAGGATCAGGATCCTTCTCCTTTTGCCTGGCTTGTTAAAGGAAGAGGAGGGGGTATATATGTAATTGGTGGCGGTACGGGTCTTTTTGATCCACGCCGTAAGAGTGGATGTGGTATTGCTGCAAGACATGGCTCATGGCTGCAGTAGTAGTTGATTACCAGGTACAGAAGGAAGTAGTAGTAGTAGTAGTAGACATATATATTCATGTTTGTATGTTGGTTATAGCTAAGTAGTAGTAATATATAGTAGTTTCATTTTTATGATACTTTATAATATTCTTAATTTAATTAACATTGATCTCAAATGATAACAACCCGGTTATTTATATGATCTGAAGTAACATTTGAGTATATTTGATATGATAAAGATCGATGAGTTCAAAGACGACGATGATTATGTGGATGATTTTTCTATCGATCATCATCTAATGGCACCATTAATTTCGATTTTCGAATTTAGACCATACATTCTCGGCTTTTACAAAGTAAAACAACCATTGATTGGTTTTGTCTCCATGATTAATTTTTCATGTCAATTAAGGTTGCTTATGCTTGTTGATACACCCGTATCACTTGGATATATACCTTTTAACAACTTTTTAATTTGTCACACAGAGAAGGGAGTGCTCATTGTATCAAGGATTCAGGAGAACGATGATCAAATTTACGCAAAGAAAAGGAAGTTTTGGTGAGAGTCGTCTAAAGCTCTCGAAATGCTAAGCCATGCCATTTGGCGTGATCATGGAATTGTTCTTTTGTTGATACTTTGGCTGTCTTTGGACTTTGGGGGGTGGGGGGGGGGGGGGGGGGGGGGGGGGGGGGGGGGGGGGGGGGTGGTTTCGGCTTTCGGGAGTTCGCCTAGGTTTTAACCTTTCGTTATTTAGATTATGCTTTTTTTTAAGAATAAAGGGGCTCTTGTATTAGGTCTCTTTTTCATTGGCGCTTTAGTACAGTGTAATTTTAATGAAAATCAGTTTAAATTTAAACTTTTTTTCATTTTCTTGCGAAACTAGACTGTTTTAGTTTCTCCACATGTCAAATGTTATCTATCTATCTATTTTAACTAATAAACTAAAATAATTTACAAACTTCTTAAGCTTGCAAAATTAAAAACCCTTCCTTAATTAACCCACATTTACAACCCATTTAAGCTTGAGCATTAAAATTGCAATTAAAACATTTCCTAATTTAAACTATTTTTTTATAACCAATTGGCTGTATCCCAAAATTTTAAGCCCACACAACGTTTTCTCATAATCTGATGGGCTATAGCCCAACTTTTTAAACCCACACAATTTCAAATACATGACTATGTTTTTAAAAAAACGTATTTTTGTTATCTTTTACATAAATAAATTCTTAATTAAATAATTAAAACTATTTATAAACGTAAAAAAACACAAAAAAAAAAATTAAAAAAACATTTTTTAAAAAACCATTTTTTTAAAATAAAAAAATAAATGACATTGTATAAAAATCGTTTCCATAATTAAGTTACAAAAATAAACTGATTAAAAAACAATTATAAAAAAATAAATAACGAAATCACATTTTTTACAAAATTAAAAGCACTTCCTAAAATAAGTTAAATCTATAATGTTCTAAAACTAAATCATTAAAACCGTATTAAAAGAATTACCATATTTAACTATTAACATCATACGTTCTAAAAATCTATGGCAAAAACGCTTTAATATTTCGTTAAATGACCTCATATTTAGGAAACCCATATTAAAAAAACAAGAATTATGCATTTCCGTGTTATCAATTTAATTTACAATGATACCTATTTTAATTAGAAATATTAATCGCCATAAAATATTTGTGAAAGAAAAAAAATCAAATCGTAAATAAACCTTTTATAAAAGTAAAAAACACTAAAAATATATTTAGGAAATTAAAACTTTTTATAAACGTAAATAAACACTAAAAAAATTATTTAGGAAATGTTTTATAAATAAATAAATTGTTAGTGTATAATAATTTTACTACAAAAACACAAAAAAATATAAAAAAAGTGCGTTTTATAAACGTACTTTCTAACATTTTTTTATCATTTTATTATAACTATAAAAACGTTATTATACACAAATTTTAAAAACTAACAATTTGTAATTTTAAACGTTAAAAAGTTACAAATAAATTTAATAATAAATAAAATAATGTAAACATTTATTATATAAAAGACAAACTAAAGTTATTTAAAAAAAAGAAAAAAATTGTTATTCTTTTACAAAAATATAATTTTTTTAATGTGTTTTATATTAAATTAAACAAAAAAAACTATTTTTGTATAAAAGAAGAATGAAAGTTATTTAAAAAAAATAAAATAACAAAACTAACTTTAACCAAATTGGAGTAAGATTTAAACTGGCTAAAAAAATGCTAACAAATTTATTTTAAGAAAGCCAATAACTAAATTAAAACCTATCATTAAAAAGATTTTTATGCTTTTCTTGAATTTTGAAAAAACAAAACGCGTTATTCTTTATGTTATTTTTGTAAAGTTATTAATATTTTTTTATAACATACTGATCATAAACACGCTCCGCTCCAAAATATAAAAACCCTTCAACAAGTTTCATTCATCAACTTTCTCTACACCTCTGGATTAATATCCATTTTCTCTAAAAACGCATATAGAAAGAATGAAATCAAAATCATTCGATTTGGTTAATGATTTTTGTTTGACTGTACTTATTTTTGTTTGCATTTGTTGCTTGAATATGCTTATGTTTATGTTTTTTTTTGTGTTGCAGAATTTAGGTCAGTCTAAACATCTAATCCAATAGAATCAAAAGGTTAGTCTTGGTTTGATCTATTTATTAACTTTTTATAGTGCTTTAGTAGAATAAGGATGCATTTTGGTTTTAAACCTGACATCAAAATATAATCTTATGATTATACTCAACACCAACTCTGTTTGATTAAATGTCCGAGTGGAAATAAGTTCTATGTGTTGAGTTTTTGCTTCACCTATTGTAATTCTTTTGTAGGTCTGAACACCGTTCTCTCATTGATGATGTGGTTGATTGTGCTCTTAAGACTGGCGGAGGTTACATATGGGCAAGCAAAAAATATCACGGAGATGTTCAAAGTGATATGTTAGCACAAGGTACGTGTTTAAAAGTTTTGGAAAACATATTTTATTAACTTTTGTAATTTTTTTAAAAAGATGAATATTCATTGGCGTGAATCTCATACGACTAATGACATTAGTAGTGGTAAATGTAATTTTTTAAAAATGAGTATATTATGTCGTATATTTTGAGGATCAAAATGTTGATTGCTGTTTACATATTCAATTGTATATTTGTATATGATACACACACTTTGATATTGTTTCTATTTTTACAGGGAAGTTGATAGTGAACCTTTAAATTCCTGATACGGGTAGTGAATGTCTAAAGAAAATAGTGAATGAGTGGGTGGTGTCACCATATACTTTTATTGCAGTCTGATCAAATGAGACGCTACTGATTGTGTTGATGGAAGTTATTATGAAGTTAAGAATAGAAATATATTACTTTTGGATAACTATTGGATCATAACTAGATCCGATGGCATCAAATGATATAACAAATTGTAATGCTCACGAATGTACAATTCGCTAGAAGTTTTCTTTTCCAAAAAGCTTTACGTATTATTTTTGAATATGGTTATTTTGTCGAGGTTATGGTTTCAGATCATAAATCAGTGAAAGTTAGGTCAAATAAAAAAGCTTTATTTGACTCAAATGAACTACCTAACTTCTATCATATATTATACGATTTCATGAAATGCCGATATGTGACAGTGAAATCTTGAAATACGAGTGATCAAGTATATGTATTTTATATATTAACATGATTAGTGTTTACATGTCATTTATTTACTTTTTAGAATTATAAACTTTTTAGAATTATAAACTAATTTTAATATTAAAGGATATAATATAATGGGAATTAAAAGTTAAAACAGACTAAAGAAATTAAAACCGACAAAACTGCTATAAAAAAAATTTACATTCTCTATGAACAAGGTTCAAATGCTTTTTCTAATATTTTGTTATTTATAAATACATCTAAACTATTGTTCAAAATTTCTTTTTATTTACTTTTTCATTCAACTATTAGGTGTTCATTGAATAAACATCGGTCGTTGACTTTATTTGCCCTCACATACGTCAAAGTTGAAAACCAATATGTATAGAAAACTATTATAAAATTAATCTTTTATTGCATTGTTCATGTTTTTGTCATCTATTACCAAATCCCATATATGATATTTTAATATTAACATATGTTTGTTATAAAAAAATCACTCAATAAATTATTCCCGACGTCAGATGGGTCTTTAAGCTTTCCCACTAAAGATGATCCGAAAGGAAAGTTATCACACTGAGGTATAGAATCACTCCTCCGACAAGCGTTTGTCGCTAAAGATCATCCAAAAATAGTTCCCTATTTCAGTTTCATTTGCAACGACCAATAATAAAATCCATGGACAATCCCTTTCAAAAGTGAGTTTGTACCGCCCACGTCCTGTTTTCACTCACGGTATATGTAGCGGTTTCAAGAGTGAAAAGCAAGAAATGATTGAAGGTTGTTGTTTGTGATTCGGATGAGAACATATCTAAAATGACTACAAATACGGTTTACAAAAAAGTGTTACACGGTTTGTGAACAAGTTTATGATGGTATGTAATATATTTTTTGGAAAATATTTTTTCAATTATTTTGTAATTAAGTGTATTATTGTTCAAACTTTCTTTTTAATTACTTTTAGGTGTTCTTGGATGGGCGTTGGTTGTTCACTTTATTGGGACTTACATACGTCAAATAGTTCATGTTCTTTATATTATATTGTTTTCATCTATTAACACAACATGTTTAATTTCTTTTAATATTAAAATTTGTTTATTATTTCTTTTAAAAATCACTCATTAAGCTAAACCCGACATTAGACGGGTCTTTAAGCTATTAACTAATAAAACAAAATAATTTACAAGTTTCTTAAGCTTGCAATATTAAAAAGATTTCTAAAAATAACTCAATTGTACAAACCTTTTAAGCTTTAACATTAAAATTGTCATAAAAACAATTCCTTAATTAACTTTTTTTTTCCAACATGTTTTGAAAAAGTCATTAACCTTTATTATTCCAAATTCAAACATGTAATCGTCCTCATTAACTGCCGTTTTGAATAATGTTTCAATGAAAGATTCATAAAACACACATCCCCAATGCACCATTTTATGTCAAGTCAAACAATAAGCTTCCTTTTGAATATTGTATTTTTATGTGATTTCAATATCATAAAGACGTCACAAAAACAATTCCAATAAAATTCTAGATTCAAAAATCATCCCATGATTTGATCGGTTTAAAAAAACACATAAAAGGTAGTTTTCAATCAACATTTAATGTAATTAACCATTTGAATAATTATTCAAGTCGCCATTGCATTGAGGATGCACCGAAAAGGTTCCTTTCTATGATTATTCAATAAATTATTGTTTCATGTTCTTTTTTAAAGTTTGTTTGATTCTATAGCGATTCTTATGGCGAAAGAAGCAACCCGTCAAAACCATCATTGAATCTACTACAGATAAATCCGCTAAGCTTTCTTTTCATTTTCGGTTTATTAACATCGCCATGTTTGGTACATTTTCGTATAACAAATCCTCAATTTTGATTTTGATCTTCTAGGTTTATATTTGAAATGAAGTTGCCCAACAGTTCGTTGATATGCAATGCTTGTGAATCAAAGGTAAATTTATTTAAAATCATTATTTTTATTTTGAACAATGAATTGGATCTTTTCACTTTCTGCAAGGATTGATTCTTCATAGTATCACATGGTGGTTCAACCTTTTCTACTTACAATGTTGATGAGGTTTGTTTTACAAATTTAGCTTATCTGCTCCTTTGTTGAAGCGTCAATGGCGATGGCACTTGTGAAGCAATGGACTATTTATTTGAGCAGTAAAATTACTATTGTGAAGAAATATGAAGGCATGTAATGATGTCATAAGGTAAAATAAAAATATGCAATCATTTGAATGGTAGCTAGCGTTGACAGAGTTACTGGTGATCTAATTTGTGTATGTGTTAGGAATAAGATGCTCTCAAGTTGAAGCCAATTTTATAGGTCAAGCTCACCAATCACAATAAAAAACCCCCTAAATTTCACTAACAATAAAACTTTTATACATCTATTTAAATTATGATTGGCCAACATGACCTATTAGGTTACCTTTAATTTGAGAGATTTTGATCCTCATGTTTTATATAGGAGGCTAATTGAGTTTTACATACACTTAAAGCAACTTATTTACCGTTTGAGAGGATGTGATGTTGAAAAACCAAAATTTATACTTTATATATAATTTTTTCGAAATCACATTCTTATGTTTTGCGGATTTGTTTATGTGGATGTAGGTTAAAATGCGGCGGAAATACCTATGGATTACAAAAAATGATGAGGTATGACCAAATAAGTTGACATTCTCTATGGTCCTATCGATTTTCTTAATAAAAGTTAGTTCTGTTTGGACATGTTTATTCAAATAAAAATTACGAGCTGTTTGGGAGTTCTATTTAAAACGGCTCATACATGTTTTTAACGAAATGTGTAAGATAAAAGATCAAACGTTCGCAAGTCAATTTGAATTATAGAATTCAACAATCTGTCCATGACCTTAAGTAAAATAAGGGTGTTAGTATGTTGAAGGTTTAAGACTAAGGTCTGTCATTGTGTTCAATGTTAGCTTGCTCTTTTTCCTTATTTTAACGTTTCTTTTTGTGGCTTATTTTAATACTTTCCAGCTTACATAAGCTAATTATGTCCATAAGCTTATATAAGCCAAAAAGTACGTTTGCAAAAAAGCAACAAAAAGAAAGCGTGAAAACAAACATAAGCCACAAGCCTACTAATAAGCCGATACAAACACGCCCTTAATGTGGTGGTTAGAGGTTAACCTTTCAAATTTTAGAGAGAAAACATTTGGATAGGGAAAAATATGTCATTAGAAGCAAACTTTTTAACATCTCTTCACAAAAAGTATACAAGTAATGAAAATTTTCAAAGTTTTTGGATCTTTTAATGTGCAAGATTTATCATATAAAGTGTTGATTTTTGCTTTAATGGAAGATAATTATAAGGTATTGCTCTTTTTTCTTTTCCCTTTTGATGCATCTTCAGCTCTTATGGGATAGCATTTTCTTTTTGGAAAATTTATAGCCTTATGAGCTCTAAATTAGTTCAAACTTCATTGTTACATTAAGATTGCACTGCAATATGGGTTTAAGCTACAACTAAAAATTTCTAGCCATTATATTTTTTAGGGACACCCGCAGGCGTACAAAGAATCAGTTCATATTCTGTTGAACATCTGTCACGTACACAAGTGGACCTAATCGGTGACCTGATCGGGCGAAGGTTAGGATATCAAAACTTTGCTTGATAATTTACGCTAATTGAGTATGTGTTTGAGTTTGTGGTGCTATTTCTACCATATAAAGGTAATTGGATTTGGGGTGATTTTAATGTGTGATGAAAGTAAACTTAAAATATTATGCCGGATAAAATTACACGCGATGAGTGCTTATGTTTTAGTAGTCAATATTGTTACTCTTTCTGAAAATTGTTGACTGTTGTCTATTGCGCTTTTTAAAATTTACCCGTTAGTGAGGATGAGAAATGGGATATACTAAGTATCTGCTCAATTTCGGTGAGAGTTCATATGAGAAATGGGATATACTATAAGCATGTGAGAAATGGGATATTGCTTAAGTTTGGTTGGAATTGTGAGAAATGGGATATACTATAAGCATGCTCAATTTCGGTGAGAGTTCGTATGAGGAATGGGATATACTATAAGCATGCTCAATTTCGGTGAGAGTTCGTATGAGAAATGGGATATACTATAAGCATGCTCAATTTTGGTGAGAGTTCGTATGAGAAATGGGATATACTATAAGCATGCTCAATTTCAAGATCTGCTTGAAATATTCGTATTATCTTTGGAACGCGAGCGCACTGCAATTTTTATTGTTTCTTTCTTTCTTTTAATATATGAGATTGCAATAGGAATTCTATATTTAAAGATTTGTGCACGACGAATCCCTTTTCCTTGCTAAAATGTTTGGTTGGAATTGTGTTATGGTTTTGGGTACTTATGAATTGAATTGAGTAACTACTCTCTTATTTTTTGTTTCAATGATAGATGCTTACTGTAATCTTTCTGAATAGTTGTAATTGGTTACAAGTGATTTTTTGTAGGTTGAGGTTTTTAGCCATATCGATAAAAAATTTGGAACAATCAAGAGAAAAAGATACTTAGTGAGGAATTTGCTACAGAAAAAAAAGTTGAGATGCAATCGAGAAGTTAGAAGTCTATGTAGGGATCGCTTGGTATCATTTATTAGAAGTGATGATATTAGTATCTTGAAATGATGAGAATAAATAGATTTTGTGAGGAATCCTTTATTCTACAACAAGTCAATGTTTATAGTTATGTTTTCATTAGTTCATTTAAGATATGGTGTCAATTTATATTTATTTTGACTGTTGTTTTTAACTTTTAAGTGTTTATTGAGTGAGCAATTACTACTAAAGTGCTTGCTAAAGTACTGAAAATTGACTACATACTTTGTTTTTCAAGGAGATCTATCAATTTGATACGACGATACATTCGCTCTTACTATTTTAATAACTATAAACCTAATTATTTATCGTTTCATAAAACATTACTTTAGTCATACACCGTACTTAGTCATACACCCAACAGTGAAAAATTTCTTTTATAATTCTCGTGATTTCACCAATGTTTTAAAAACCGGTTTGACCCGGGCGGTTCAACCGGTTGAACCGGGAACCGATGTGATGACCGGTCCGTTGTGAACCGGGTTTTAGTGAAACTCGAACCGTATTGACCCGTCGGTTTTTGTCGATCCGGGTCGAACCGTCGGACCGAAAACCGGCCAGTTCAAAAAATATCCAGAGAAAATAATAGAATTAGCTAACATGATCATGTAATTGGATAATAGAATTAGCTAACATGATCATGTAATTGGACAAGATCTGTGTGTGGTCAAACATACGCTTCATAATCTTGGATAGATTAACTAAGTCTTTTACATTGGTGTGATGAAGACTCGATTTTTGTGGGAGATGATGTGTGTGTGGTAACTAAACAAAAGGATGATGAGTGGCTCGGATGTAAATGCGTTGCCATTTATGTGTTTTTTGTTTCGTGGTTTTTGAAAAATGAGTCAAAGCACAGTTTTCATTACTCTGATTTTTCTTTTAATACAGAGACTTTGTTGGAAATCAAAAAGCATTTAATATTACTCCCGTTTGTTACTAAACGCTACAATGAGGTACGTCCCTTTATATATATTGAAAATTGAATATGTGGATAATCTATCTGTGGTGTAAAACTGGTTTGACCTGGTGGTTCAACCGATTGAACCGATAAACCGATGAATCGGTGACTTAACCGGGCCAGTTAAAAAAACGAGTTTTAAAACATTGGATTTCACAAGTAAGCTATATGGCATCTTATATACCACATTTCATATTTTAATATATTACTGATTTACAACTTACTTTTAGTTACATTTTACATGAACTATTAGATGTTTATGAAATAGTCATTGGGTAACAATTTGATTAGTGTTCACATAAGTCATTTTCTATTCATGACCATAAAAGTTGAAGATCAAAATACATAAACGTTTATTATTATAATTGTTAAAAACTCAAATATTTATTAAATAATTCACCTATTTTCTTATTATCTATTTCATGTATTAGCGAAACATGAATAAGTTTGATAATTTCTTTCATATATTTTACTTATTTTGTATAAAAAAATTCTTTAAAATACACCCGACGTTAGACGGGTATTTAAGCTAGTTTTATATAATAAAACAAAATAAATTACAACCCTATAAAGCACAAAAATTAAATGCAACAATTAAATTGGTTTCCATAAATAAGCCTAAGTACAACACTTCAATGCCACATTTTGATTAGAGGGAAGATTTAAAACCTATTAATAACATTGCCTTAAATACAACTACACTATGTCAGAATAATTTTACAAAAATCTTTTGAAAATCGTCTTCTGTTACATCTTTTGAAAGGTATTTTTGAAAAGTTTTTTAATGAAATTTATTAAAAACGTTTTTTTTTTTGGAAAGTTTGTTTTTAAAAACGGATTTCTGTATTACTTCACTTTTGTTCAAAAACACCTATGTCTGATCTGCATCCTCTCACTTTTCCTTAGGCATTCATTTCAATTCATTTTTTTTAAGGTTTACTTCATTCACAATAATAAATTTGTTTATTTAAAAGGAATGATTTGTTAAGCATAATCAACACCCTGGTAAGTTGTATATTAACCCAACTTGATATCTTTTTTCTTTAATGGTTTTATATCGTGGTTTTAGATTAAAGATATATAAATATTTATGAATGCAATTTTCTAATCCATCACCCTTGATGCAATTCGTAAGTGGTTTTATTTCGATAAAAAGAATTGTTTTCTTATTAAGGATGTTATTTGGGCTTATTTTTATTGTTTTAGTTTATTAATGGTGGATGCAGGTTTCAAATTCAACAAAACATGACCAAAAAGAGTAAATAAAATGACAAATTAAGTAGGTTTTTTATCATAAGGTAAACATATTTTTCCTTGCAGGTTTCAAATAAGATAATGTATTACGTTCTGTGAATATACTGACGTCAAAGCCCAATTTCAACGTCTAATGTTATTTTGTGATTATGCATCATTACTGTTATGTTTTGTAAAAAAAAGGCTGAAATTTTTTTAGCTTATTTTATAAAATAGTTTTAATCTCTGTATTATCGAAAAAACATTTGTGTATATCAAAAAAAGAAAAAGAGTAAAAAACTCATTACTTTTTGTATTCGTCATTTTATGTAAATTTATTGTATTCGTATTTTTATGTAAATTTATTTTGTGTATATAAAAAAAACTTTCTTTGATATTCTTTTTTTATGTAAATTTATTTTGTGTATATAAAAAAACATTCTTTGATATTCGTATTTTTATGTAAATTTATTTTTTGTATATAAAAAAACTTTCTTTGATATTCCTATTTTTATGTAAATTTATTTTGTGTATATAAAAAAAACTTTTTTGGATATTCGTTTTTTATGTAAATTTATTTTGTGTATATAAAAAAAGAACTTTTTTGTACTTTTGTAAAGTTTAGATTATCATATTTCATAAAGAATTATTTAAGCTAACAATTATGCATTAGATAAAGTAAAAAAAATTTAAAGAAAAAAAATATTACAAACCTTATGAATTTAAAACTGTGCGTTACAAAAAAGTTTAAATTTTTTATTCTAATTATGTAAAGTAATAAAGGTTTTTAATACAATAATGTAATAGTAAAAGGAAACTCATAAAGTTGTCATATATAAAAACGCTCCTTTAACCGAATCATTCTTCATCTACACGGTTTAATATTAATGAGTTTCATTCAATTACTTCCCTCTTAGTTGTAATCTTCTCTTCTTCAATCTTCCTCTGTACGCTCTATTTTAACTTCATATTAATATTTTGTTTCAAATCCCAATCGGTTGGTATCTTTTATGTGATGTTTTTTTATTACGGTTTAGATTCAAAAAATTGATAATTGTCTTTCTTGATTACGCAGGTTTAAAATAATCAGAGCAAAATGCTATATATTGGGATTCCTCGGTAAAAATAGATGATGTTTCTTGTGATCATAGTTAAGAGGTAAGATTCTTAAATGATGTTTCTTTTCGTTTATGGTGATCTTGGACATTCGATGTAGTAGTGTAACAAATTTATGCTAATTTATGTAGTTAAGTATTGTGATATCTATCAATGTAGTAATTTATGCCATACGATCAGGTTGTGGCTCTTTAAGACATGATGTTGTGGTTCAAGTTTATTTATGTTTTCAATACACGTTTTGCAGGACTATTATAAAAAGGAGGTAAATGGACTAATCTTAGAATGGATGTTTATTTAACCAGAGGTGATTTTGGCAATTCTATATATGCAATGTAGTAATCTCTTTATTATTTAGTTCCTAACCAACTCAGTTGTATAATTTTAGTGCAAGCTCGAACAAGGAACAATGACATATCTTATTGATATAGAAGGAGCTGTCAAAAGCTTGTGTTATAAGACCACACATGGATAACACGAAAAATCATAGGTAAGTAGTACTTTCTTATTATTGTCGATGTAGTATTCTTTTATTTCTATCGATTGCATAGTTATGGTTCAGCACTTTGCAATGACATCTCTTAATGAAAATGTTAATTAGTTTTATCTTGAAAGATTAGTGCGAACTTTTGTTGTTTATGCATTTGCCCTATTGAACCATATGTAGGTGCCCTCTAACTACTACCACCTTTAGCTCAACACTTATCATAAGGATCTGTAGGGATCTGTAGCGTCTCAAAAAGTGACGTTTTGATATTGCGTATAGCATAGTTCATTCCTGATACTATAGTATCATCGATGGTACACTGGCAAACATGGTACACCATCTCAAAACAAATCTCAACACAAAGTTCAACACAAAGAAGTATTCGGGTCGCACTACATTCTATAAATCACTTTCCTACTTCACTTTTCTTTTTCTGTCATTCAAGTGATTGTATCAAGGTTAAGTAATATCAGCAGATTCTATGGGATCATTGTATCAATGTTAAGTAATATCAAGCTCATTCGTGGCACATGAATTAGTTTTTGTCAAACGGTCGATTACATATAGATAATAATGGTGATGGCTATCTCTTGCGCCAAGTTTAGCTAGAGTGGTTGGTTCAGGTTCTTTTTTTGTCGCAAACGGGTCAGCGTAGTTTTGATGTATGCATCGTTAATGCAAGATCTTGCTACAACTATTATGTTCGTCTACAAGTCCAGTAAGTCTCATTTAGTGCCTTCAACCATGACATGAATATTACTATCTAAAACTTGACCTTTTTCTATTTTTATGTTCTTTAGATGATTAGATTGTTCCACTATGGTGATGATAGACAATGGCGTCCAGGTCTTCAAGTAGAATAGAAATTTAATAGATATTCAAATGCCATTAAGGATACACTATAGATTGTATGTTAATAACCAGAATTTGTTCCATGTATAAGCAACTTATTTTTGTTTTGTATTAAGAGGATATGATTACTATAATCACATCTTTATACATAAATTCAGAGATAGTGAAGCCACTTATTTAATATAATTGAGATGCTAAATGAGCATTCTCTTTTTCTTGGTCTAATTTGAGTTAAGAAATGTATCTAAAACAATATGATCGAAATTTTTCTTACATGGAACTGCAGGACTGGAAGTGGTAATATAAATGATTATGGAGGCGTTTGTTTTGGAGGTGGGGTGGAGGAAGAATTTTTACTGACGTGTAGCAGGCACGAGGAAACCAAAATCTTTGTACAAGGTAGAATTGTTGCGGTTCTGGATCTTAAGTTTAGTAAATAGGTATGCAATTTTATTTTATATATTCTTTTGCAGGTGGTAATAGTGTCGGTTGTGAGAAAGACCAGCTTATAGGACAAAGGGATTGAAATACTTGCTTTGGAGCTGAAAACAATATAGCGGTACCTTTCTTGCTTTTGATTTTGCTACAATATGCCTTCTCTAGAGAAAAATATATGTGGTAACTTTCTTACCGTTCAAAAGAAAAATAACATTTGGCTTTTACTATAGTGTGAAAATCTATTACAATTATGCTTTCAATACATAATCTTTCACTGATCTTAGTACACTAAGTTTATTAGTCAAGTACCCTTTAATAAAAATAAGAGTAACTGAGGAATTTGAAACCACAATAAAGGTGGAATATTATGTCAAATATTTATATGTAAATTAAAAAGTTATCCGTGCATATTGAGCAAGTAGTAATAGTAGTATGGCTTGCTGATTTGTTTAATTGTGAAGTTATAAAAGTTTGAACTTTACATTTCTCTGATAAAGTATATATTTGGTTTCTAAATGGCCTTAATAGCTCCTATACTAATTTCGTTTTTGAAGATTTTTGACTTAATTACCGGTATTTATTATATTTCTAAATATCGATTTATTTTACCAAAATTAAAAGCCAGCATACCATATTTGCTAAGTGTATGTATTGGTTTCCTTTATGTAATTAATTTCTATTATAATTAGAGGTGTTACAATGGTCAGGTGGGTTGGGTAACGGGTCAAATTGGATTCAAACTCAAACATGCCATCTTTTAAGTATGGGGCTGTAACTTTTCTTTTAATTTCCTTTTTAAAATGTAATCAGAACTTTTGTAGTCAATATCTATTATGTTCAGTGTTTACTAATTTGATTTTAGATTTTATAGAATAGTAAAGGGTTGAAAATTGGATAATTTCTCTTTAAACAACAGGTGTGTATTAATAGATGTCGTGTCTCTTCAACAACACTTTGTATCTGAAAAAGGTAGGCATGTGCGCATTAATTTTTTGATTGGAATCCTTATAGAACATTAACATGTTTAGACCTCTAATTTGCTAAGAAAGGTTATGCCATCTATGAGTTATACCCTTTCTATCTGATTGTAAATTTCTGTCTATTTGGGTTATTTGGCTCTTTTGTTAATATGATTGTCACTATTGCAGATGATGAACTGGCAGTTCACTAAAGGTACCCTGCATTTTGCACCTGGATTCTATTAAAGGAAGTCACAGAGGTCTTGAAGTTAACTGAGTGAATTTAGCTTCATGCAACTTTTTTTCTTAGGCTTTAATTACTTTAATATGTCGTGAAACTTAAGTATGCCTCTATCACAAGCTAACTGCCGTTGCTGTAAGTGACAATTTTCGATTTTCCATAACATATTCTTCCTATTGTAAAATAAATCTGCCTTCCGGATCTGACTGAAACTATGAAACTCCTTTATACAAAAAAAAACTAAATTTCTAAGAACATTTGGAGAAACTTTTTAGGCTTCGAAATGAAAATCTTTGTTTAGAAAAATGGATCATGTATGAAAGTTCCAGGGTTTCGGAGAAGATCTACGAAGCAGAAAAAAAAGAATTTGCTGAGCTCATTCTTGATGATAATCACATGGAAGAATTGCTCATGTTTTGCTCATATATATACTATATCCGAAAAAAAGAATTGGTGCTTCAGGTATGTGTTGTGGCTACTCATTAAATAACCTATATCCGAAAATCTTAAGGCATGCACACAACACAAGTACCAGGAATAATTGCTCATTTTTGCTCATATATATACTACTCCAGTTTTCTCATTTAGTGGCTAAATAGGTTCACCATCTCACACGTGAAAGCGAATCAACTCAACTTGATTCGCTTTCACATATGTTAAAAGTTGAAGATCAAAATGCATGAAACTTTATTTGGTTACATAATTAAACGTTTATCGAATAATTCATGTTTTTTAATTAGTTATGTCATCTATTGACAGAAAGTGTTTATGTTCTTTTAATATTAACATTTCTTTATTATTTATTTAAAAAAGTATTCATGTTCTTTTTATTATTATATTCATCTATTACGAAAACCCGTTTCATGTTTTTAACATAAACATTTGTTCATTTTTTTACGAAAATCATTCTTCAAACTACTTTTGGCGTTATTTCTTTATAAATTTATTCATTTTCTTTTTTTTATTGTATTCATCTATTAATAGACCCGTTTCATGTTTTTTAATATAAACATTCGTTCATTTTTTTATGATTAACAAAAGTCAAGGCCAATCGCTTTCCACAGTTGGTTTATATCTTTCACGTCCTATTTTCATCCTTGGACGTGTTGTTTCACGAGTTGAAAATTGTCGTTGTGATAAGGATGATAATAGTTTTAAGAGTACTACAAACATGGTGTACAAAGAAGTTCTTCAAGGTCTATGAGCAATGTTAACATGTATGTTGTTCTTATATTCGTATATTTTTTTACATGTATTGTCAACGATTCATTTTTCAACTACAACATGTTCAACTAAAGTCTAACTGCATTTTATGTCCACAAATAGGTGTTCACGCATTGAAACTTGGCTACCAACTTCACAACTATGGCAAACATCATCGCATACTCAAGATCATCAACTTTGGAATTGAAAAATGCATGAATACGTTTATTTAAATTTTTGAAAAATCATAGCATTACCGTGTAATAAGCATGTTTACTTTCAGTTTTTCTTTATTTCATATATTAATACTTCATGCTTACATTATCCATTATGTATTTCTCTTATTTTACTTTCTCAGAACATTTCTTATAAATCAAATTTTTTAAGATATCACGTGATTCCACGGGTCTTTAAGCTAGTTTTATATAATAAAACAAAAGATTTTACAAGTCCTCTAAAGCACAACATTAAATGAATGAATTAAAAACATTTCCTAATATACCTCAAATGTACAACTTATTTAAGCTAAGACAATTAAAAACATTGCCATAAATAATCCCTAAAAAACTAAAGAATGATCGACTCATTGTGCAATGTTTTGAAACTGTGTAATTAAAAACGTTCATTTTAATATTGTTTTATGGCAAAAGTTATTTTATAAACTTGTTTTTCTAAGAAACCAAGGAAGTTATATTGACCCTCCATTCACATTTCATCCAATAGGTAGGATTAATCTAATATTTAATCAAGAAAATCTTATTATATGTTTTTTTCTTTTTATTTTTGAACGACAAAAAAAAATCGCGCGGGATTTTTTTATTTTTTTTAGCGTGTTATCTTTGATTCACTATGAACACGGGTTCGATCCGGAGGTCGAGGAGGGTGATATAGATGTTAGCCATTGTTAGTGAGAGAAAGAGAGAGAGTTTCTCTAATAAAAGTGTGTTTATTAGAGAGAGAAAGGAAAATGGTAAAATGAAGAACCTCACCCCTCCATGGAAGTATGGAGGGGTATATATAGCACGAGACTTGGACTATTACATATGACAATATTAGTCCCTGCAAGTCCCGGCTATGAAACTAATATAATTCCGTTAGTCGCACACATTTTAAGGCTAACAATCTTCCCCCAATGTGGAGACATGCGGAATTACTTACAATGTTCCTAACAAATGCAAATAAAACAAAAATATGACAGTATTAAGTTTACTTCCAATGCTAAGGATGACGTCGTTGTCTTCAAGTCTTCTAGAAAAACTTATACCTCAGTTTGAATCCTCTTTGTCTTTGCTTGTTGAGGAACCATTGTATTATGTATGAACTGGATTAACTTCCCCCCCCCCCCCCCCCCCAATTCATACCACATGTCTTGAAAAGCTTTCTTCATAGACTTCTATTTTATGAAGCTTCTGAATCAGCTTCCCCCCAAACCAATATCCCTGTCTTGAGCAGAATCTATAGCTTGAGCAATCTTCTATCTTTAACATTTAAAGTGCACAGCGGAATTTTGTAGAAGAAGAAGCAAGCCACACCAAGTACCCGCTACCTTGACATTTTTGGTCTTCATGATTATATGTTTGGGGGAACATGTAAGAAATCAGCAACAAATCTTCTCACGCTTGTAGAATACTTCCCCCTGGAAGTTGAACTCAGTACCCCAAAGTACACGTTCTTCCCCCATGATGGTGACGAACTCTTGGAAGCATCATCTAACGTGTACGGTCAAAATCGCGAGATGTTCTTGTCGAAAGTATGGTGTACGAACACTCAAAAGCATCATCTGACGTGTACGCTAAGAATCGCGAGATGTTATTATCAGAAGTAAGATGGTTAAGAACACTCGGAAGCATCATCTGACGTGTACGCTCAGAATCGTGAGATGTTCTTGTCAAGAGTATGGTGGTTAAGAATACTCGGGAGCATCATCTGACAAGTATAATCAGAAACGCGAGATGTTCGTGTCTGAAGCAGAAATCTTTGTTGACATTTTGTAGCTCAAGTTTCTCGTGAGAATTGTTTGTGATCACATCTCTACTCTTGTACTCTCTGGCTAAACTTACCAACCTCGTATTCTTTCGGCTATCTGTAGTGACCACTAGTGAAGTAAACCTGATATTCCAAACTTGAAACTGAAGTACAATCCCCCAAATTTGTTACTTACGCTTAGCACTTTTGATGATTGACGAACGGTGCAGAGAAACGTCTCTTAGTACCTTATACATAGAAGAAGAGAGTAGTATAAGATGTAAAACACCTCTTGAAATACCCATAACTACAGGTGAGTGTGACACTGAGCACTACAACGTAACTCCTTAAGTGATAGTTGTCCATGTCGTCGACCATCCACCCCTTGACAGTGGAAACTAGATAAATCAAGTCTCAATCATGAATGCTCAAGCGAATCATCAATCGATAGAGGGGGTGAAAGAGGCTCGATGATGAATTGAGTAGACGCCTTCGTGATATTCCACTTCAACTTCAAATAATAAATATCAAATCCACTTCGTAATCACTTGACATTACTTTGCCCGAATACTAGCCGTTTTGACAATTTCAGTGAATCTTAAAGGATCGTTTTAGTGTTTGTTTGTTTTTGTCTTCGTGTTTGTTGTGTTTGTTGGAGTGTAGTTAACTAGACATCCAACGATGACTTGAGAAAGAGAAGCCGTCAATGTGGTCTAGCTAACTTAATTTGAAGCCCAAAATCTATTACTTTAAATAAAGTAACCATGCCAATGTACAAAGTCAACTGGATTAACCCCGCCATCATTGCTATAACCCAGCCCATCAGCAAATATTCGGTTAAATAATAGATCCAATCCCAAAAAAACTGCAGCCCGTCAACCATAGCGAAATAAAACAAAATCCAGCCCACCAATAATCTTCGGCCCACCTTTGTTGAAGTAATACACGGTCCAGCATACTTTGTATCCAAGTCGAATATTACAATCAAGATAAGAGTTGGCCCATGACAAAAGCGAAATACATCCGAACCATGTGTAGTGATACAAGTAGTCCCAATCCTAAAAATTAGGTCAAAGGCCATCACACACACACATATAGAAATATCCGCCCCATCCCTCGTAAACTTAGCCAGCAAAAATACCAGATCAAGATCCAGAGTTTATCAATCAAAAACCAATCATCTACCATGCTCATTAATCCACGAAAATCACAATACATCAACAAAAACCCACACAGCCTTTTGAATTCGATAAGATAGGTTCAAGATTAACAGTGGCTTCAAGATCTTATGATGGTTCTCGGGTAGGTTGTTTGGTGTAATGATTTGTGATTATCAGTTTTTTTTTCATTAAACGAATCAAGGTCAGACCATAACATATTTGTTATGTGTCTACCTTTAATTTCGAAAATTGAATGAAGCATAGCTTTGACATTTGATCTATGATGAGATAGTTCTTCGTGAATTGATCTCTTAGAGGTCTGATTCATTTGATGAACACGAAAGATAACTAAACTGAGATCTATTTTCGGTTTCGAGTCAAGACGTATGAGAAATATAGGAGACGATGGGATAAGATAGAGTCGAGTTGAATATGTTGGTTCTGAGTGTTATTGAGTTTGGTTGTTGGGATGAGTTTTATTAGAGTTTTAACCATTGACTCAGTCGAGTTAACCCGGTCAACTCGGTCAATACCGAGTTGACACGGTGTGAAGTTATGTATTTGAGTCAACTGAAAGTTTTTAGAACCATTGGAATATCAATAGAGAGTCCATCGGAATGTTAAAACAGAATCCATCGGAATGTGAATACAGAATCCATCAGAATAACCATCGGAAAATTCCATCGGAATAATCCATCCGAATAATCCATCAGAATAATCGCAACTGAAAAGCCATCGGAATAACCATCGGAAAGTATAAACCCTTTTCCGATGGATTTTAGTCGGAATGTATAAACATCAGAAAAGCCATCGGAATAAGCATGGAAAAACTGTCGTAAAAGGGTTTTGAAACCGAAAAAAATGGATCTTGATCATTTTTGATATTTCTGTCTTTTTCCCCAATTAAACGATCTGATCATGTTGAATGGGACAAAAAGACGAGAATAAAAATGACAAATAATTTAGAGACATGATAATGAGAAATTGCTAATATCAAAACATGATAAAAGCAGTTAAAAGAAAGATTCAACCAGAATAGTACGAACCACGAATTAAACACGAACTCGAACACAAACACGCCAATACAAAAACACGAAACACCCTCGGTTTTCTCTGATACCAATTGTTATCTTTGATAAACTATGAACACGGGTTCGATCTGGAGGTCGGGGAGGGTGATATAGATGTTTAGCTATTGTTAGTGAGAGAAAGAGAGAGAGAGAGAGTTGCTCTAATAAAAGTGTGTTTATTAGAGAGAGAAAGGAAAATGGTAAAATAAAGAACCTCACCCCTCCATGGAAGTATGGAGGGGTATATATAACACGGGACTTGGACTATTATATATGACAATATTAGTCCCTGCAAGTCCCGGCTATGAAACTAATGTAATTCCATTAGTCGCATACATTTTCAGGCTAACATTTATTAATTAGGGTTTTGGTGTGTAACTAACATTAGAGTTTCATTAAAATATGATTAGGAATTAAATATGGTAACTAATGGTGTTTTCTTAGGGCTTAGTTATGTTTAAATTGGAGTTAGGGTCTTTGCAGATTTTTAGGTTAACTTGTTTTGATCATAACTTGGTCATACGAATAGATTTTTGAGTGATTCAAAATCCTAAAATTGACTACCGAGAGTCTACTTTCTTATGTAGGTAACTAGAAGTATGACACAATTGTTTTGGGTGAGTCAAAATCGTTTTACAAGATTTGGAGTCAAAACTGTTATTTGGACAACAAGTATTAAAATGAGTTTTGAATTTATTTGAAATACTTAAACATGTAATTAGCTATTGGAGGATAAACACCATAGGTTCTTTATATGTTGTATTTGTCCCATATCAAATTTCAAAGCAATCAGAGTAGTTTAAGGTCGTCTTCTAAGATGAAACTTTTAGAGTATACATGTACGTAAAAAACTGGACACTTGTGTGTTCATGAATTTTGAAAGGGTATCTATAAAAGGTTTTGGCTTTAATGGAATTGTGAACGGGTTAACGTTAAGGTGTAATGAACATGTTGAACACATAGAGAGTCTAAAATGAAGGACATAGATGATAGATACTTAGATATCCATCATAGAGGTTGTTTTGTCCCTTATTTAAATCATGGACTTGCAAAACAACTTTGCATATATATGAGCTAAAAATCACGTTAGCTTAACCAAATGACGTGTATAAAATACGGATAACACTACTAAAACCATATTTAATTAGAGCGTTATCACAAACCAAAAGATCAGGGTAGGTTTGGTCTTAAACCACTTGATATGTAGAATAAGAATATGCTTCACTTTGGGATATTGCTGCTAAAATACGAATACAATGAAACTTAAAGGGAGAAGTATATTAGATAATCTTTGTTTGTTTGTTACAAAAGGTAATCTAATTAATAATATTGTTTAGTCTATTCAAAAAAAGAAAGGAAATAAAAATAAAAAACAATAACTGATGGCGAATCTAATGATTATTCATACAAACAACATAACACAAATGTCAACCATACAAGTGAAAAAAAGAAACCAATCTCTCATGGTAATCAAGGACATAAACTCAAAGTTCTTAATGGTGGAATACACAACGAGAACCTTGCAATGGAGTTTATGTGATTAAAAATAGTAAGGAAATTGATGCATATATTAGTGAATATAATGGCTCAAGCCCATTGAGGGGTTAGGGTCAATTAAGTTTAGGGTTTCTAGTATCTTTCATTATGGATTATAAATATTGATGAATGAAACATAATATGCGATGAGGATTTATGCATTCTAATATGGTATCAAAGGTGGTCTGATCCTCAGACCTATGTGGTTACGAAGAGCCGCCATCTCTATGTTACCCCATAAAACCCTAGCCGTCTTAAAAAACAAAAATCTTGTTATAACATACATTTTATCACCTCATGCTTGCTGCCTTATAAAAAGTTTGATTTGTTTTTTTGTAGGTTTGTTTTGTTTGCGGCCTTTTTGTTTGTTTGATTATTACTGCTACATGATGAAGATTTATCTCCGCTTGATGTTGGGGTTCGTCATAAAAATTAATTATTTACTTTAGTGCTTTTGCTTTGCTACCGCTTTTTGCTGCTTCTAATGAGATTAATATTCGCTTGTTGTCGGAGGTCGTCATCAAAATTAATTACTTGCTTTTATTTTTTCTTGTCTAACTACTCTATTTCGAGCTTTTGTGATTTCGCAGCTCGAACTGTGGGAAGCATTCGTGAATAGAATGCCCAAGCCCACCGAGGGGTTAGGGTCCGTTAAGATTTAGGGTTTCTAGTATCTTTCATTATGTATTATAAATATTGATTAATGAAACATAATATGCGATGGGTATTTATGCATTCTACTAGCTTACACATTTGAAGTAGTCCTTGATGATTTCTTGATCACAAAAAACTTCTTGATTCTTTGAGGTAATTATGGCTATGAGGTGTGTAAAACCTCATAAAAATACCATTAAATTAAACTTGTATTATTTAATTTATTCACGACAAGTAAATACGTATATTAAATATGACACATAATTAAAAATCATAAATACACGACAAGTAATAACGTATATTTAATTTACAACACGAAAAATATATAATTAATTTACGACAAGTGATTATGTATAATATTTACGACATGACGAGTTATATTACGAAATTAAGACACGGGTAATTAAAATGGGCTTTATAGTAAAATATAAGCTTCACAAATAATAAATGCCCAAAGTCCCGACCCATTAACAATTTAACTAGCAAAACACTTTTTCACATTTCATTTGTAACAAAAAAAAAGATAAAACCCTAGTGGGAGTGTGGGTAGCCGCTGGGAAGAAACAAAATAAAATTAGAATTTCGAGTTTTGTTTCGGTGTTCTTATGTCTGTTCTTGTTTCGCAGCCTGAAGATATACCCTTTAGCTTTCATTTAAACTATAATCATACACTAGTCTTAAGTTTCTTGTATGTGTTAATAAGGTACTATAATAAGATGAGTACTAACATTTAAAACATGTTAAAATGATAGCCAACATGGAATATTAGTTACAATTTTCTAAAAATATACTTTCTACATTTTTATAAGGAAGAATTTGAATCAGTGCTTTTAAAAAACAAGAATGGCGAACTCGAAGTCGAGTCTCGGTAACTCTATTTTCATTAGTTGTATGTATTGTCATGTCCTAAACAATAAGAAACTCAACTTTATCATTAACGAATATGTTTTTAGATCTTTATTAAATTATTGTTGCATGGAATAGGAGGATAAAACAAGATCTTGTTAATAGTGTTAAGTATAGTACCAATCAGTTTTGTATCTGAATAATGGTTCATTCGATGTATATAGACGATGAGAAAAGAAATCTTGCATGAGGTAACACTCTATAAATGGCTCTTAAACATCATGGCTTAAACAATGATATATAAGATTTCTAGTTAGCAAGTTATGGCATTTTAAATCATAAAACAAACTACACTTAAACCATGCAATTTTTATTGTACATAAAATATGGAATGTATAGCCATTTTATGAATCAGACTAAAAACAATGATTGGCTCAAATAATTTTCTACTTATATTAAATTGATTATTTATGTTTTGGGTTTATTCAAAAAGGGGCTTATTGTGATTTAACTAATTAAATTGCTTACCAAGTTTAAGGCTTAAGTTATGGTTAAATATAATTCATGACCAACTATAATTTAATAATTAATTATAAAATACATGACATATTGTTATTTAATAAATTAATTTGAATCCATGTCATATTATTAATTAATGATTAACTATAACCATAACATAGTATTTATTATTATTTCATGGCATATGAAAGCTATTATTAAATGGACTTTATTAATATTTGAACTATTAAACCATGAATTATTAATATAAGACTTATAAGAATTTGCTTATTTAATATGCTTATTATACCATGACTTATATAATCAGCTTATTCAATGAACAAGGTAAATTATCTAAGTATATTAAATGAGGTTATTATTATTTATGGAAACTTACTATTTTAGAAACTTACTATTTTTGGAAAGTTACTATATATGGAAACCTACTATTTTTGGAAAGTTACTATATACGGAAACCTGCTATTTCTAAAAAGTTACTTATTATGAAACAAGAAGTATAATAACACATGAAACATGAAGTACATTAATCAAGAACACATGAAACACTATGAAATACATGATAAAATATGAAACAGTAAAACAAGTTAAGAACAAGTAAAATAAACTAAAAACCAGTAAAGTATACATTAAGCAGACAACTCATGCACGTCCCTTATCTATGTAGAACTCGTGAAATCGGAGTAGATCTTCTGTTTTCATCTTCATTTCATTATTGGACATAAGGTACGGATATTTCGTCCTTCAGTATGGACATTCCCTTTGTATGCATGATTAGGATTCCCCGTTTGCGGCCATCTATTTTCTCCAGTAGTTTATATGTTATAAAGCTTTTCAGTAAACCTTACGTTATTATTTTAAACTGCCTGAGCTATATACATGCATGACCATGTCCATCTATTTACGGAGGTACCGTAACCATAACACTTGAGGCACCGGTGTTATGACTCTTTCGCGACGAGAGTAATTTCTCACCGCATCCCTTTTAGTTTGGCTATTTATTATTAACATGTGGGGCGTATGAGTGCATCCTAGTACATGTTTTTGCAGGATTTACATGTGAATGTGGTGTTTCCTCTACATCATTCACATTGGAGTTGATCCCTCCACCCAGATCAGTATAATTAGAGGTCACCCCTCTAATAGCATGACGAGGTCACCCCTCTATGTATTCATGCACGTTGATACCTTCATGACCTATATGGGCTCTTGGCAAATTAAAATACAGTTTATATAAATAAACATAAGCTTTTTAGATATAAACCAGTTTATAAGACATGTTCCAGGTTTTCCAAGACTTACACATATTCTGCTGCATTTCATTATGTACTATGTTTTAGTTATTCTTATCATGTCATATATCCGTTCACTGAGCGTATCGCTTAGCCGTATTTTCCTTTCCATGTCCCAAAACGGCAGGTACCCAAGGACAGACTTGAGCATTTGGAGGACGTGCATAGGATGGAAGCTACCTTAGACTTCTTCTCATTTTGTCTTCATATACCTATGCTTGCTTGGACACTTGTTTTATCCTTCTTATTTCATTTACTTTATTTATGTTTTGGGCTTATGTTTGGGAACCGATGTTTGATTCCGGTTTTTCCCTTTTGGCCATGTATCTTTAGGACATATTACCTTGCATGCTTTGATGACACACCATAATTATCATGTAACGATCCACTTATCAAAGTGAGGTGTTACAATTATGGTATTAGAGCCCAAGGTTTCGACCTGTAGGCTCTAAAACTTGACCTGTGACTAGTGGGTAGTCGACAAGATCTTTCTAAACTGATAGTTGATTTTATTTTAATTCATGTACATTTGTTTTATGTTAAATTTTGACTAGTATTCATACTTAGTCACTTTTGTTCTTGTGAAATTAGACTAGTATGGGTTGAACCATAGTTGTTCGTACTCAGTCACATGTCTTTTGTTTGTATTTGTGGGCTGAACCATAGTCGTCCACACCAGCGCTTTACAGAGTTTTATTTAAATACAGTATTTTGTGTGTATTTGTGGGCTGAACCATAGTCGTCCACACCAGCGATTTTCAAATTTCATTTCATTACAGTCATATTTCTTTCATGTTCCCTCATTAATCTTTATGTTTCTTTATGTCAATTATGTTTTTATACTTTCATGGTTGATTTCGTTTACATGTTGATTATGTTTTCATACTCCCTTATGTCGATTATGTTTTCATGGTTCTTCATATTGTTTATGCTTTCATGCTAGACATGGATGGATTACATTTAATCATGCTTTCATGATAGTCATGGTTGGTTTTTCATTAATCATGCTTTCATGGTGGCCATCATTCGATTTTGTTTAATCGTACTTCTGTACTTCTTACATAACTGGAATTATGTCTACGCTAAATGAGCTAGGCTATTATGTTGTCCTCTTCAGCTTGGTTTCTAACCATTTAATCATTTACCTTCCTCTGATCATGTTAGATGGTTGACACCCATATCGACCATCTCATGATAAATTCCATGTGTACTCCATGTACCATAATTCCATGTGTAATTCATGTACCATATTCCAAGTGTATTCCAGTTACCGCAATCCATGTGTAGTACTAATCGATTCTCAATTTTCTCAGATGTTTTCCACTTACCAATGTTGCTCAAGAGATGATGCGGCTCGTAGCTTGAAGATTTTACTGAACAAAGACGAAGGCGATAGATCAGAGCAACCAGACTAGAATTATACTTAATCCACCAGAAGTACCATTCGATTCCATATTTTTACCTTCTCAGTTATATGTCACAAACCATTCAGTTGTCTTTTCAAGCATATGAGTGGGAACCGGTACCAGCCGGTTACTCAGCTGAATAGTTACATGAATCACAGTCATGATAATGACCGTCATGGAACTGACAGATAAAGAGGTAGTGACAACTACCGTGACAGCAAATACTCTAGCAATAAAGACAGAAACCCCAGTAACGGACGTAATCATAAATACAAAGGGTCACCATTCCAACCGATCCACCAATTCTGGCATTAGAACCTAAAAGTTTCAAGTTTATTCATTTCACATCTCGAGGCTTATGTCAAGACACCCGTCAAGACACATGCCTCACGTATATTTTGAAGACACATGTCAAGACATCAATCAAGACACAAGTCTCAAGTATATTCTCTGAAGACATATGTCAAGACACCAGTCAAGACGCATGTCATACGTATATTTTCCTAAGACACGAGTCAAGACACATGACTCACGTAAATATTTTGAACCATGCCCTAAGTAATTCAGGGTATACCCATCTTGTTCTGCCACGTGTGAATCAAGACATAATAATTCTAGTACCATCATCGACGTATTGTTCATATTGGGACACGCAGTGTTCGTTCTGTGTGAGACAGGTAAAACACATTCAGTGAAAATCTGCCACGTTTACTTCAAGTATTGACATGGCATTTTCATTTCTTGATCACAGAATTCATATATCCATGACCATAAAGGATGCTGTTCGTATCACCCATGTGCGCGAAGGTTTTTCTTCGAGTCTGGTGATAATATCCAATCTGCCAACGCACTCCCCATGGATAGATGCGAGTTCGATATGATTATGATTATGGACTATTAACAACACACCACGCTATGATTCATCGCCATTCATATCAGATCATATATAGCAATGTTCAGGCTCCTGATCATAGTTTTCGAACAGGGAAATCTGTACAAATTATTTATGCTTTACAAGCACGTGTTTGTTATTCCCTGGCCGCGAAGATTTTCTAACTATCATTTATGACGCGACTTCTGAAGTTACTTTTATTCATAATCAGTCGATTATTTCAAAAAAGAATTCCTCATATGTACTTCAAAAAGAACCTCCGAGTATACTTTCTATCCGCAAGGTGGAATTTAACATCGAGCATGTTAGGGAGCAGAACCAGTTTCCAAGGCTCTTTATCGCATGACTTCCTTGAGCTAAAAGAGTTGAAGGATCAACTGTAGGAGATGCTTGAACGAAGTTCATTCGCCCAGGTGTATCACCATGGTGTGCACCGGTTTTGTTTATTAAGGAGAAGGACGGTAGCATGATATTGTGAATCGCCTACCGTCGATTTAAACAAATCACCATTCATAACCGTTCTCCTCTTTCAAGTATTTATGACTTTTCTGATCAACTACGAAGTTTTAAACATTTTTCCAATATTGATTTACGATCATGCTGCCATTAGTGGCGAATGAAGGAGTAGGAAGTTTTCATGATTGCTTTTCGCACACGATTTGGTCATGCTAAATTCGTGATTTTGTTTAGGTCTCACGAATGCTTCAACGACATTTATAGATTTAGTGAATTGAGTTTCCATGAACTCACAGACAAATTCGTTATTGTTTTCATGGACGACATCTTGATTTTTCTCCAAGCCTAGAGAAGAGCAAGAAGATTATATTCGCACTATGGTACAATTCTACGACAGGGGAAATAGTACACTGCATCCTTTTCAAGTACGAATTTTGGTTGATTGTAGTGACACACTAAATCACATTGTTTCTCACGATTAGTTTTACCACGACTAAGCTTACGCGTAAAGGAGAGAATCCTACATTAAATTATATGTTCTAGAGGATCCTACGCTAAGAGAAGTCTAATTTACAGAGATTTGTAGTTTTTCCAAACTTCTAGGTACCCAGTTTCTAGTGAAACAAGATGCAGTTATGTTCATATCTAAACGCCTGACATACCAACAGGTTAAGATAGAACGCCAACATGCTCGTAGTTTATTTCCACTATTATAACTTTTTGAACAGAAATGGGACAAGATCTTCATGGATTTTATTACCGGATCAGAAGAAGCATGATGCTATCTGGGTTGTTTTCAACCGTTTGACCAAGTCTGCATATCCCTTCCATCAGAAAGGATTTCATTGTTAACAGATTATCAGACACATTCCAGCCAAAGATCGTACGATCACTTGGCACTCCTTCAGCTATCAGATCAAATAAAGGTTCACGTTTACGTTCATTATTTACGTTCACATCCTTGTTCAACTCACGATTTTCTTTTCGCACTCATGTTCATGTCAATGTTCATGTTCATGATCGTATTCTATCTTACGATTTGTGTTTCATTTTCTCGTTTTAGGAAGTTTTGCAGAAAGTTTTGAGAGGCCATATTCAAGCTTAGCATAACTTCCCATCCTCAGATAGACGTTTCACGTCACATTTCACGTCTCATCTCGTATCGTTTGGCATTACCCCTCAGTTATCGCACGTTCACGATATGTTTCACATATCATGTCCACCCTACGTTTCTCATATCCCGTTCACGATTGGTTGCATGTATCATCATTCACCATATGTTTCTCATACTACGATCACAATATCTCCACGTATCATGTTCATAATTGTTCACGTATCACGTTTACAATTGTTCACGTACTACGTTTCAATATGTCTCGCGCATCATTGTTCATAAGTTACTAATGTCATTATTCGCGGTGATTTCGCATCGTAAAGTTTCACTTATCCGTGCACGTTATTTTCTTATCCACTCGATCATATTCATGAGGATCTACCTTACGTTGAAGAACCAGAAACTTTTCCGTATCAGCAAGACATGGTTATGAATACCAAGATTATTTCATTTGTCAAGATCTTTCGGAGGAACCGTCCCGAGCGGGAAGCCATTTGGGAACAGAGGAGTCCATCCGGACTTCTTATCCTCTTTTCCTTCCATAATTCAGATATGTTCTTTTCAGCCATGTCACGTCCCATGTCCTCTTCGGTCACGTCACGTCCATGTTCTTTCATCCATATCATGTTTCTAATTCGAGGACGAATTATTCTTTTAGAAAGGAAGAGTTGCAAAACCCGCATAAAAATACCATTAAATTAAACTTTTATTATTTAATTTATTTACGACAATTAAATACGTATATTAAATATGACACGACAAGATATGACACGGAATTAAAAATCATAAATACACGACAAATAATAACGTATATTTAATTTACAACACGAAAAGTATATAATTAATTTACGACAAGTGATTACATATAATATTTACGACATGACGAGTTATATTACGAAATTAAGACACAGATAATTAAAATGGGCTCTATAGTAAAATAAATGCTTCATAATTAATAGAGGCCCAAAATCCCGGCCCATTAACAATTTAAGTAGCAAAACACTTTTCCACATTTCATTTGTAACAAAAAAAGAAAATAAAACCCTAGTGGGAGTGTGGGTATCCGCCGGGAAGAAACAAAATAAAATAAGAAGTTCGAGTTTTGTTTTGGTGTTCTTATGGTCTGTTCTTGTTTCGCAGTTTGAAGGTATACCCTTTAGCTTTCATTTAAACTATAATCATACACTAGTCTTAAGTTTCTTGTATGTGTTAAGAAGGCACTATAATAAGATGAGTACTGACATTTAAAACATGTAAAATGATAGCCAACATGGAATACTAGTTATAACTTTTCTAAAATTCTACTTTCTACATTTTTATAAAGAAGAAGTTGAATCAGTGCTTTTAAAAAAACACGAATGGCAAACTCGAAGTCGAGTCTCGGTAACTCTATTTTCATTAGTTGTATGTATTGTCATGTCCTAAACAATAAGAAACTCAACTTTATCATTAACGAATATGTCTTCAGATCTTTATTAAATTACGGTTGCATGGAATAGGAGGATAAACAATATCTTGTTAATAATGTTAAGTATAGTACCAATCAGTTTTGTATCTGAATAATGGTTCATTCGATGTATATACACGATGAGGAAAGAAATCATGCATGAGGTAACACTCTATAAATGGCTCTTAAACATCATGGCTTAAACAATGATATATAAGATTTCTAGTTAGCAAGTTATCGAATTTTAAATCATAAAACAAACTACACTTAAACCATGCAATTTTTATTGTACATACAATATGGAATGTATAGTGAAAGACCCTAATCAATGCTAGAAACACTAAACTTAACTAATCAACACAAGGAAATACTTTTCAAACGTAATACTTATTATTGTATAATAAAGAATTACAAGTGTTATGGATAACACCGTTTGATGACAATGTGTTGTGCACACTTTGAACAACTAAATAACCTAACTTATGAATACAGTCACAAATGTTTGATTCAATAAGTTCTAAGCATTAATTTGTGAATATTCTCAAAGTGTTAAACATTAATGCTGGGCTACACATCCTATTTATAGTGATACGAGGTTGACCTAAGTACTAGATGATGGTGACTACACAAGACATTCACTTTTCAGACATCTGTCACAAGATGCTCTTCTATTCTTGGTAGTCTGCCATAATGCTTTAGGGAAACATATCTTGAAACAGTTTCCTTTTTCTTCATAGTCTCGTACACATAAATGGCATGTCCAAAGTGTGCTGAGTGTTAACAGGGTATTGCCACCCCTGTTAACCCTCAACCCCTCAGATTCCCTGATACATCTTGGCTGTTATCCATCACAGCCAATGAGTATGTCTTCAAGTAATCTTCGACTTCCTTGACAATGTCTCTAACATGGACTCCTCTGAGGTTGCTCACAGAGACTTGGATCTCTGTGAGTCTTGTGATACTTTCCTGCCTCTTAAGCACAGGCAAGTGACTATCTAACAGCTTAATTTGTGTTTAAATCTATGATATAGGGAATCTAACAAACTTAGATTCCCAACAATCTCCCCCTATTTAAACATAAATACAGCTAGATCTATCTAAGTTAAGGTAAGTGAGATAACAGCTTCTTCTTACTCATAACAGATCTAAACAAACATACCTCATGATTTTATTCATACTTAAAGAAAATTACAAGTACAATACAAAAGTGAAATAAAATGTGAAGGTAAAATTTAGCTGTGAATTTCTTCAATAGTCATCATTTTTGATCTTTTCTTCAGCTTCAGCTATGTCTGTTCTAGTATCTAATTCTGCCTGCAAAGCTTGTGCAAAAACCTTGGAATACTCTGAGTTAATCTTGAGCCCCTTTTTGAGACAAAGCAGCTGAATTGTTGATGCTAAGCCAAGTTCATCTTCTCTTTAGAATGCATACTGGCAAGCTCTGTTCATGAAGGCCATACCTCTTTCAGGCTTTGTGTAGGTCTGACCATCAACAGGACTAACGATTCCATTTGGTAGTATCAAATCCGTGTGCATTCCATCCACTTGAAGATCATCTGTGATGAAGGTTTCCTTAACAAGTTGAGTCATCCTTCTTCTTTTCTTGCCAGACTTTGGGGGTTCTTGTTCAAACAGCTGTGGTGGGGGATCTATTTTGAGCTTGGCTGCTATTTCTTTAATCCATGTGAACTTAGCCTTAAGGGTCTTAAGAAGAATGAAATTAGTCTGACCAGTTCTTTTAGCAGCCAAGGCTTCAAGTTCAAACCATTCAGATAACCCAAGTTTCTTTAACCTGAAGTCCTCAAAGACATCCATATTACCCTGTTGGTTATCTCTCCACAAAATCATTTGTGGTGTGTTGGTGGACTTGTGAATTGTGTATTTGAACTTGGTTATCTTTCCAGGTGCATACCTTTTGTTGACGCAGGCATCATAATCAGCTTTTACCTTTCTTAGTGCCTCTGCGCGTTTAGCTTCCATTTCCCTCAACCTTTGTCTTTGTTTCTCCCTTTCAGGAGGAGTCATCTTCCTTAAAGTTTCCTCATTAAGCTCCTTGGCTTTCTTGATTCATTTAGCCTCTTGAATTCAACAACCTGTTTCTCAATCTCATCAGGTGTTAGAGGATTCTCATTAGCAGGTGTGAAGGTTGAAAATTGGGAAAGATCTGTGGTTGATCCTCCTGTCTCTAGCATCGCAGCTATTTTCTTTAGTTTGGTGTCTGTGTCAACCAAAACTATTTCCTTTCCTTTCTTCGAGACAGAGGATTCAACACTCATGTTTTCAGCTCCTCAGCTCATTTGATGAACGCTGACTGAGCTTTGGTTTGGATTGCCTTGGGTAGGGAGCTAACAGTGAACTTTAGTTTCTTGGCAGCTGGTACACCATCATCCACAGACTCGCTGGTGTTAACCAAAGTCAGGGACTTTTATGAATCAACTCCATCATTATTCTGTTGCTCCCCCTTACTTTCATCCTCATCATCGGTTATGATTACAGGTGTGATGACTTGGAGGGGGACAGGTGAAGAGATAGTGTTATCAGCAGAGGTTGAGCCCTGTTTGGCAGATTCAAGGTTAAGTACCTTTTCCTTCTCCCCCTCAAGTTCAGCCTGTCTCTTAAGACGTTTGGATGAACGTGCCTGAAAGTCCCTTGCAGTCTGGTCAACAGAGGCAACAATATCACGTTGCCTGGTCCTTGAAGCTTTGGAAATCTTCAGCAGGAGGTTGCAATTTCCATTTGTGTTGCGATGAACACGATCAACGATAAAGTTTGTGTGACGATATTTCCTGCTACGAACATCTTCAAACTCTCTATGCATTGTTAACTCATGAGCATTAAAAGAGCAGGGACCTCTATGACAATGGCATCCTTGATTCTTATGGACAAATGACTAAGTCCTTGGGATACTCCTTTCCTTGCACCATCCTTGATGGGTTCAGTGACTGCATCCCTAACCGCTTGACTGATGATCCCTGGAAAGGTGACAGTGAAATTATGCATCTCAGACTTGATAACATCCAGCTTTCTTGACAGGCGTTCCATATCGGATTGATGATGTAAAGGTTGAAGATTGTGGATGTTCAGGCTTTGTTTTGCATAATCATCCTCCCTTGGCAAAATATCAAAGTTGGTTTGGGCAGAAAGATCAAACATAAGGAACTCAGCTGTCTGATCATAAGCATGTCTTTGGAAGACTGTAGTGGCTGAGGTAGCAGAAGTGGGAGTTGCTACAGCTACTTAGGGAGGAGGAGTGGTATTAGCAGCTGGTTGAGACACAGTTATTTCCTTCGGAGGAGACAGAGATTGTTGGTCATCTTCTTCTTCATCTTCCTCCTCAAACATCCCCTCAGATAGTATCTCGTCCTCAGGCATCGATTCAGGTTCAGAGAAATCATCAACTAATGAGAGCACTTCTTCTTCAATATCAAGCAGGGGCTCTTCTTCATTTGGTTGATCCTGAATGATTGTATCAGCTTCTTTATCTGGTTGCTCCAGGGATTCTGTGTTTGGCTGTACAATATCAGCCTACAAATTATTTCAGATTAGTAACAGGGAAATAAAGAAGGGGAATGGTCGCCATGTCGCTGTTCTAGAGAGGTTGAGGGTGATTACTCAGCCACTCCAAAGGATAAATCCTTGGGATTCTTTTAAGGGTGAAAAGTATAAGGTTAATTATTGCCATTCGCTACCCCTAGGAAAGTTGAGTGTGATTATTCAGCCCCCCAAAAGGTTAAAACCTTTGGGACTTTTTTTATTGTGAAACATATGTTGTTAAGGATCGCCATTCGCTGCCCCTAGGAAGGCTGGGGTGATTATTCAGCCCCCAAAAGGTTAAGAAACATTTGGGACTCTTTTAAGGATGAAACATATGTGGGTGAAGATCGCCTGTTACGCTGTCCCTAGGAAAGCTGAGGGTGATGATTCAGCTCCCCCTGAAAAGGATAAATCCTTTGGGATTCTTTTAAGGTGAAAAGATATGGGTTAAGATCGTCTTATTACTCTGTCCCTAGAAGAGCTGAGGACGATTATTCAGCTCCCCTAAAAGTAAAACTTTTGGGATTCTTTTTCTGAGGAAACCAAGAGGCTGTGTGAGGTACAACTGGTCAAAGTCGAGACATATATGTATTAAGGTTTTTGTTTGCCTGAATACTGTCTAGAGGGTGCAGGGTCATCGGGGTGCTTTATAAACACAAATGAATCATTCCCTGGTGCATAGACAGGGTGTACAGAAGTCTTAAAGAGTTCTAAGTGCATATACTGACTTCTATGGGTCGAGGATTACCCTAACTTCACCACTCTCACCTACAGACATTTGAGAGTGGCTGCTTGTGGACCTCTAAAAATTTACACTGATTACCTGTGCGATATCAGCAGAATTCAGCTGGTTCCCTATTGTCTCGGCTGACATCGAGACACTAGACCCTTGTTGTTGGTTAGCTGAAGTCTCTGATTCCACAGGAGTCTCTGCAACAGAGGAGGTTTTGAGGTTCACATTCTTCTTTCCCCTGGCCTTTGCAATAGTGTTGGTGTGCGAAGAAGATGGGGTTTTCTTCTTCTTTGGCTGTTGGCCAGTTGTTGCCTTGGACGTCGTGGTGTGCTACCCAGAGGTCAAAGACGTAGACTTGCCAGATACACCATAGGTATTCACCTTCTCTGATGAAGGGAGCAAGGACTTCTCAGCAGAGGGTTGTTTGTTTGCTATGTTCATCATGTGAGAGGTGACAGGGACATCTTCAGCTCTAATTTCCTTGTAAATGTCACCAATGATGCGATAGGGCTTCATAGAAGTGAGTGCAGAGTTGTGATAGTTGTCACCCAACAGGCTTTCGAAGATCAGAGATAGAAAGCGAACGTAGCATATGTTCTTCTCCCTGACTTGGTTTCGTCCTTTCAGCTGTTCTACTAGGTTGGAGAAAAGAATACTTCCTACATCAACATCTGTGCCCCAGATCAGCCCATATGCAATAGATTGGTGGTTGAAGGACATCTGATCTTGGGATCCCTACATTCCTCCTAGGGATTTAACTATGTGAGTGAAGAGAACACGCCACATAGGGGAAAAATACTTGATCTTAAAAGGAGACTTAGAGAGAACCTCAGCGGGTGTAAGAGTAGGGTTTACATCATGAGAGGGTTTACGTGTGGCAAGGGCGTCCTTAACAGCCTTTTTGTCAATCACCTTTAGGCATTCATCGCCATGTCTTAACCCAACCACACTTGCAAAGTCTTTTAGAGAGAAGGCAAAGGGGTGTTCGTTGCATGAGAGGCTAAAGGTAATGGTGTCATCAACGACTTCGACAGAGTACCAGAATTCCCTAAGGTATTCTTGGTAGAAGGTGGTTGGGGATTTTGTGAATGCTTCACTTGCATCACAATTTTTCATGAAGTTTACCAGATCTGAGTTGGATTCGTTTGGAGCCTTGAGCCATCCAATGGAGTTGTTCGATGCAAGAATGCTTTCGTTAAGTTCAAAGTTGACGTTTGCTGCCTTGGGAACTGGGAATGCCATGGATTTAAGGTTGAAGAAGAGCGAAAATGGAGGATGGGTTTAGATAGAGAAAGCTTAGAGAGAGAGATATTTGTGAAATGAGAATAGTGGTAGGTGAGGAGAGACGTGAGACAATATATATATTCAAATGTGAAAACAGTTATTCAACCGCATTTAATGCAAAGTGGGAAAATGACTGCACATGTGGGTCCCTTGACCTTTCAAAAACTATTTGTATCCTCGTTATTCGGAAAATAAATGATTAAATATTGAGAATGTTTTTTAGCATTTACTTGGAAAGTAACTACCTAGTTTCATGTGAAAAACATTTAATATTGAATCAGACATTTAATGAACACATTTATTATCAAGCCACAGGCTTTGAGACATTGAGCATCCCAAGCTCAGCAACTAGCCTGTTGAACGAAGGTTCAGCCAAAGGCTTTGTGAAAATTTCAGCTAGTTGCAGCTCTGTGGGAATAAAGTGCAGCTCAATATCTCCCTTCATTATGTGATCCTGATAAAATAATACCTGATATCAATGTGTTTGGTACGAGAGTGAAGAACAGGGTTGTTGGAGATGGCAATGGCGTTGGTGTTGTCACAAAAGATTGGCACTTTGTCATATAAGATCCTATAGTCAGCCAATTGACTTTTCATCCAGAGCACCTGAGCACAACAGCTGGCAGCAGCGACATATTTTGCTTCAGCTGATGACATGGCCACAGAGTTTTGCTTCTTAGCACTCCATCCAACCAATTTTCCTCCTAGGATTTGATAGCTGCCTGAGGTGCTTTTCCTATCAATACAGCATCCAGTATAGTCTGAATCTGAATAGGCCTTGAGATCAAAGCCTGATTCCTTGGGATACCATAGACCTAGGGAAGGCGTTCCTTTGAGATACCTGAAAATTTTCTTAACAACCACTAGATGGGATTCTTTTGGATTAGCTTGGTACCTTGCACAGAGACATGTGGAGAATTGGATATCAGGACGACTAGCTGTTAAATACATGAGTGACCCAATCATGCCTCTGTATAATGTCTCATTAACAGAGACCCCTGACTCATCAGGACCCAAGTTGTTGGGTGGAAGCATGGGGCATTTCACTGATGCACAATCAGCTAAGTCATACTTTTTAAGTAAATCTTTAACATACTTTTCTTGACAAATTGAAATTCCCTTGGGACATTGTTTGATTTGAAAACCCAAAAAGTAAGTTAATTCACCCATCATACTCATCTCATATTTCTTGGTCATTAATTTAGCAAAACGTTTACTAAGATTAACATTAGTTGACCCAAAGATGATATCATCCACATAAATCTGCACAATGATGAAATAACTCTTATCCTTGAAGGTAAAGAGTGTTTTATCAATAGAACCCCTGACAAATTTGTTTTCAGTTAAGAAATTCAAAAGAGTTTCATACCACGCTCTTGGAGCTTGTTTCAGCCCATACATGGCTTTGTGTAATCTGTACACATGATTGGGAAACTCGCTGTTCTCGAATCCTTCAAGTTGTTCAACATATACTTCCTCAGCCAAATTTGCATTGAGGAAGGCACTCTTAACATCCATCTGATACACAGTGAAGTTCATATAAGCAGCATAATCAAGGAAGATTCTGATGGCTTCTAGTCTTGCCACAGGAGCAAATGTTTCATCATAATCAATTCCTTCAGTCTGTGTATACCCTTGTGCCACCAGCCTGGCCTTGTTTCTGATGATGTTTCCAATTTCATCCATCTTATTTCTATAGATCCATCTAGTGCATGTGATGTTCTTACCAGGTGGAGCTGGCACTAGTGTCCATACCTTGTTCCTTTTGAACTAATTGATTTCTTCCTGCATAGCAGCTACCCACCCATCTTCTACAAGAGCCTCAACTACTCTCTTAGGTTTAATTTGAGAGAGAAATTCAGCAAAGAGACATTCATTGGCTGAGGCAGACTCTGAGTCATGAATTCGTTGTCTCGTAGTAACCCCTGCATTAGGTTCCCCAATGATGTTGACAAGAAGAATGTGTTGATCTCTTGACCACTTGGTTTGAGGAGCTGAGGAATTATGGACAGGGACAGTTGTGGGTATAGCTGGTACTATTTGAGTTTCATCCTGCTGACTAGGAGGGCTTTCTTTAAAAATGACTTCAGTGTCCGAGTCTACTTCAGCCATATCAAGGGGTACAAGTTCATTATCAGCAGGAGATTCTTCAGAGGTTTGAAGAATTGGTGAGTCATCAATAGCAATTGAGGAAGAAGGACTACAAGAAGGCTGTGGTTCTTCTTCATCAAGTTCCTGAGAGGTAGGAACTTCAATCTTGTGTGTAGACAGAGGGTCAAAAGCAGGAACATAAGGAGTGAGAGTGTTGGAGTGATGATGGTGAAGACAGGCAGGTCTTGGTTCTGAGAATTCATCACTTGGGAATGACATATTTTCATTAAAATCAATTTCATCACCCTCTGTTCCAGTTCTCTGTATGACATCATCATCTTCATTGAATCTGACATGAAAGGTTTCTTCTACTTCTTGTCTTCTGATGTTGAATACTCTGAAGGCTTTGGCTGTTGGAGAGTATCCCAAGAAGAAACCATCATCAGCTTTTTCATCAAATTTTCCAAGTTTATCCCTGTAGTTATAAATGAACACATGGCATCCAAAAACATGAAAATAGCTGACATCTGGAGCTCTGTTTCTGAAAACTTCATAGGAAGTTTTACCATGTCTTTTGACAATAATTGATCTATTTTGGGTATAGCAGGCAGTGTGAATAGCTTCTCCCTAAAATTGCTTTGGTAAAGCTGCACCATTTAACATAGTTCTGGCTGCTTCAATCAAAGTCCTGTTTCTTCTTTCAGCCACACCATTTTGTTCAGGGGTGCCAACTGAAGAGAAGTTTTGTGATATTCCTTTTTCATCACAAAAAGATTCAAGTTGATGATTCTTGAATTCAGTACCATTATCACTTCTTAGAGCTTTGACTTTAACATCATTCATATTTACAACATGTCTGATGAAGGACATGATGGTATCAGCTGCATTACTTTTCCTTCTAAGGAAGAAAACCCATGTATACCTTGAAAACTCATCAACTATGACCAAGGTGTATTTGTTGTGATTAATGGTCTGAGGTTTGACAGGCCCAAACAAATCCATGTGAAGGAGATGTAAGCACTTGTCAATAGAAAATGATTTCCTGGTCTTGAAAGAAGACCTGTGATGTCTTCCCTTGACACAAGCAGAACAAGTCTTGTCTTTAGAAAACATCACTGAAGGTAGACCAGCAACCAGGTTTTGTGTGGCTATCTTGTTGATGTTCTTGAAGTTGAGATGAGACAGTCTTTTGTGCCACAGCTAATTGACACTTTCAGAGGCTTTAGCTAGAAAACAATTGGAGCTGTCTTTAGAGCAAACAGCCATGTTGATGACATAAACATCTCTCTTTCTTGGTGCAATAAGCACTACATCATTGTTCCTGTTGAATATGGTTCGCTGAGTCTTAGTAAACAAAACCTTGTAGTCAGCATCACACAATTGGCTGATGCTAATGAGATTGTGTTTAAGACCATTCACATATGCAACCCTTGTAAAAGTTATCCCATTACAATTCACTAAGTCGTATCCATTTGTGTCGCCTGAAGAATTATCCCCAAACACCACTTTAGGGCCTGGCTCCCTTGAGTATCTGTGCAGGTATTGTTGAATCCCTGTCATGTGTCTAGAACAGCCACTGTCTAGATACCATACCGATTCCTTAAGATGTTTCTACACAGATACATAGAAACAAGTTAGTTCCTATGGTGAACCCACTTTCCAGTGGGTTCCCTGAATTGCTGATTAGCAACTCTTGAGTTCCTGTAGAACTTTTGGCGATGGGAAGGAAAATTAGATGTCTCATGGGTGAAACTTCCACATATATCACAACATGGGAAGTCACCACACTCATCTGAGTGATGGTATGTGAATCTACAGAATTTACAGGGAGGATAAGGTCTGTAGTTCCCTAGTTGTCTCTTAGAACCCTGTTGTCTTTCCCTAGAAGGTGTTTGAGCTCTCTTAACAGCCATTTTTCTATCATGGTCTAAGGTCATGTGATGAGAGTTTTTACAGATATTGCAATAAGGTTTGACTAACCTTTCCCCCTTGGGTTCACCTAGAACATACTTAGGTTCACGAGAAGTAGAGCATTCAGCGGAAGGCTTAATGTGTTGTTTTAAGAGTTCTACTTCTTTCATTAACGACAACAGGTGTTCTTCAGTTGAGGAATCAACTTTGTTCACAAATTTTGTTGAGACAGGCTTAAATGCAACTTGCTTAACAGATTGTTTTGCAGGTACATAAAATATTATAGCTGGTGGTTTCTCAACATCTGTTTTAAGTTCACCCTTAGCTCCTCTAGAGGAACTGTTGGGTTCAACTCCTGAGAGTTTGGGTAAAGGTGGTAATTCAGCCACATCTTCAGAGACAGGGTCATTAGTCAAAATGGGATCTGACATATGAATTGTCTCTATAGATTTAAAAACAATCTCTTTGGGTTTAGTGAGAATTTTCAGCTTATTTTTCTTAGTAGAGACATCCCTTTTAATATCAGCAGGCAGTTCATCATTAAACAATTGATCTATAGTGAACCTACTACACAGCCATTTTTCAATAACCTTGTTTAATTCAGATACTTGATCATTTAAGGCACTATTCTTCAAGGTTAACCTACTGACTTCATTTTGAAGGGATATTTTTTATAAATTAACATGTTTGAGAGTTTCACATTCAGATTTAGCATTCAACAGTTCATTTGTAACAGAGTGAAACTTATCAAGCAGGTTCTTTCTTTGTTCCTGAACAAAGTACAAATCAACAATGGTGTAATCAAGGACATGTTTGCGTTCATCACTATCAAACATAGATAAAAGCATGTGTACCTTTTTCATTGTGATGTCAACCCATTGTCCTGATCTTGCATCAGCTTTCCCAACAGCTGGTTCATCCTCAGCTATAGCCATGAAAGCCTTGACTCTAGTATTATCTCCCTCATATGAAGTCAGTGGCTCATCATTCCAATCATACGCTTCAGCTACCAACCATTTCTCTATCTTTTTATCACCTCATTTCTTCTTAGACAGAGCTTCAAGCTTCAAATTCATCTGTTCTAACTCAGCTTTAAGCGCCTTGTAGTTGTTCTTGTAATCCTTCTTCTCATTGTCTAATGAGTTGAATTGGTGAGATGAGTTGTTGTGTTGTGATTTGAACTTGTAAGGTTTGGTGGAAGATGATGGATAGGAAGGTGAGGATGTCTTGGTGGAAGGACAGTCTTTTTGGAAGTGTCCAAGCTTTCCACAGGCAAAGCAAGTTTCTTTTGATCTGTCGGTTTGTTTGCTAGCTGATCCTATTCTCCCTGGTTTTTTGAAGAATCTTCTTTGATTGGCTAGCAGGGCTCTTTCATGAAATTCAGCATTAAGGTCTGTCAAGAAATCTTGGCTGCTACACGTGTCTTCTTCAACATCAGAGTCACTGTCATGAGGGTGAGGGGTAGAGATCAAAGCTTTGGAAGATGCTCCTTGAACTACAAATCTTTCTGTCTCTGAATTGTATATAGTATCAATCAGCCCTTCTTCATAATTGTACTTTCCATAAAGCTGAGCTAAGGTGTCATTCTTGATTGAGTTATTGGCTCTCTGAGTCTGATTCATACTCAGCCATTTTCTTGGAAGGCTGTTGACAAATGTGGCATTAATCTCAGCTTGACCAATGGTGACATCATTCATAGCAAGGTCACTGAGAAGAATCTGCAGTCTTGTATATGTTTGTTGAACCTTTTCACCTTCAAGTGCCTTGAAAGCATTGAAGTGAAGTCTGAGTGCCTGAATCTTGGTTTCACTGGTTTCAGAGGGTCCTTCATGACCAAGGATAAGGTCTGTCCACATTTGTTTGGCTGTGGGACACTGAATGACAGACTTCATGATGTGTTTGGGAAGACAAGATATGATGATGCTTTTGAGACGTTTATCTTGGTTTGCCAATTTCCTATCAGTTGGAGTCCATTGTTTGAGAGGTTTAGGAAGAGGGTTATCATCAGTAGAGGTAAGCGTCATGGGAACATAAGGACCATTTTCTAGAATTTCTAGAAGAAATGGTTCAAGTCCATCGAGATACACGAGGAATTGACTCTTCCAACTAGCAAAATCTTCTTCATCAAAGACTGGTACGCTGGTGACATGTGATCCGCCTCTTGAGTCAAGAAGTTGAGGTAGATCATCTTCATTAGGAGGTGGAGGAGTGAGTCTAGGTGAAGTTGGTGGTGCATTGTTGTTTTTGTTCCCAGAAGACGATGGTGGTGGATTGGTTATTTCCGGCATGGTGGATCTTGATTATAAAACTTAGAACGATGTTTCTTGAAGGTTTTAATATCAAACACCGCTCTGATACGAACTGAAAGTCCCTAATCAATGCTAAAAACACTAAACTTAACTAATCAACACAAGGAAATACTTTTCAAACGTAATACTTATTATTGTATAATAAAGAATTACAAGTGTTATGGATAACACCTTTTGATAACAATGTGTTGTGCACACTTTGAACAACTAAATAACCTAACTTATGAATACAGTCACAACTGTTTGATTCAATAAGTTCTAAGCATTAATGTGTGAATATTCTCAAAGTGTTAAACATTAATGCTGGGCTACACATCCTATTTATAGTGATACGAGGTTGACCTAAGTACTAGATGATGGTGACTACACAAGACATTCACTTTTCAGACATCTGTCACAAGATGCTCTTCTATTCTTGGTAGTCTGCCATAATGCTTTAGGGAAACAGATCTTGAAACAATTTCCTTTTTCTTCATAGTCTCGTACACACAAATGGCATGTCCAAAGTGTGTTGAGTGTTAACAGGGTATTGCCACCCCTGTTAACCCTCAACCCCTCGGAGTCCCTGATACATCTTGGCTGTTATCCATCACAGCCAATGATTATGTCTTCAAGCAATCTTCGACTTCCTTGACAATGTCTCTGACATGGACTCCTCTGAGGTTGCTCATAGAGACTTGGATCTCTGTTATTCTTGCGATACTTGCCTGCCTCCTAGGCACAGGCAAGTGACTATCTAACAGCTTAATTTGTGTTTAAATCTATGATCCATGGAATCTAACAAACTCAGATTCCCAACATATAGCCATTTTATGAATCAGACTAAAAACTATGATTGGCTCAAATAATTTTCGGCTTATATTAAATTGGTTATTTATGTTTTGGTTTTATTTAAAAAGGGGCTTATTGTGATTTAACTAATTAAATTGCTTACCATGTTTAAGGCTTAAGTTCTTATTAATTATAATTCATGACCTACTATCATTTAATAATTAATTATAAAATACATGACATATTGTTATTTAATACTAATTTGAATTCATGACATATTATTAATTAATGATTAACTATAAACCATGACATAGTATCAATTATTAATTCATGACATATGAAAGCTATTATTAAAATGAACTTTATTAATATTTGAACTATTAAACCATGACTTATTAATATAATATTTATAATTAACCATGACTTATAAGAATTTGCTTATCTAATATGCTTATTAAACCATGACTTATATAATCAGCTTATTCAATGAACAAGGTAAATTATCTAAGTATATTAAACGATCTTATTATTATTTATGGAAACTTACTATTTTAGAAACTTACTATTTTTGGAAAGTTACTACATATGAAAACCTGCTATTTTTGGAAAGTTACTATATACGAAAACCTTCTTTTTTTAAAGTTACTTATTATGAAACAACAAGTATAATAACACATGAAACATGAAGTATATTAAGCAAGAACACATGAAACACTAAGAAATACATGATAAAACATGAAACAGTAAAACAAGTCAAGAACATGTAAAACAAGTTAAGAATAAGTAAAATAAACTAAGAACCAGTAAAGTATACATTAAGTAGACAACTCATTCACGTCCCTTATCTATGTAGCACTCGTGAAGTCGGAGTAGATCTTCCATTTTCATCTTTATTTCATTTCTGGACATATGGTACGGGTATTCCGTCCTTCAGTATAGACATTCCCTTCGTATGCATGATTAGGATTCCCCGTTTGTAGCCATCTGTTTTCCCAGTAGTTTATATGTTATAAAGCTTTTCAGTAAACATTATGTTATTATTTTAAACTGCCTGAGCTATATACATGCATGACCATGTCCATCTAGTTATAAAGGTACCGTAACCATAACACTTGAGGCACCGGTGTTATGATCTTCCGCGACGAGAGTGATTTTTCGCGGCGTCCCTTTCAGTTTGGTCATTTATTATTATAATGTGAGGCGTATAGGTGCATCCTAGTACATGTTTTTGCAGGATTTACATGGTGAATGTGGTGTGTGCTCTACATCTTTCACATTGTAGTTGATCCCTCCACCTAGACCAGTATAACTAGAGTTCACACCTCTAATAGCATGACGAGGTCACCCCTCTATGTATTCATGCACGTTGATACCTTCATGACCTATATGAGCTCTTGGCGAATTAAAATACAATTTTTATAAATAAACATAAGCTTTTCAGATATAAACCACCTTATAAGACATGTTCCAGGTTTTCCAGGACTTACACATATTCCGTTGCATTTCATTATTTACTTATAGTTTCAATTATTCTTATCATGTCATATATTCGTTCACTGAGCGTATCGCTCAGCCGTATTTTCCTTTCCATGTCCCAAAACGGCAGGTACCCAAGGACAGACTTGAGCATTTGGAGGACGTGCATAGGATGGAAGCTACCTTAGACTTCTTCTCCTTTTGCCTTCATATACCTATGCTTACTTGGACACTTGTTTTGTCCTTCTTATTTCATTTACTTTATTTATGTTTTGGGCCTATGTTTTAATACCCTATGTTTGATTCCGGTTTTTCCCTTTAGGTCATGTATGTTTAGGACATATTACCTTGCATGCTTTGATGAAACGCCATAATTATCATGTAACGATCCACTTATAAAAGTGGGGTGTTATAAGGTGGCTACAGTGACTAAGTATTGAGAGTTTCAAAACACTTAAAATCTCTACACTTATTTTTGGAATTAGTTATCCTTCTTCTTGAAACTGACTTTGGTATGAGTTGTATACGATTGGTATAATATTAGTGTCTTTAAAATGAGGATATGTATTAAAGCTAGTGGATGATCCTTAGAGGTTAAGGATAAAACTTGGGGGTTAAGGGTCATTAACTGTTAGAGAAATTTTGCTTTGACGAAAAATGATCGGAATTGGACATAATGGTGAAGTTTAAGGCATTAAATTGCTGATAGTAACCCCAAAAGGATGATGGTTGAGTGATTTGTGAATGATAGTTAGTGATTTGTGTTTTGTCTTGAAAGTGGAAATGTATTTATGAGGACATGGTTGTTGGTGAATGAAGGTGAAATAGGTTAGGCAAACCGTCTATCCTATCCTATGATAAAATGAGATATCATCAAAGGATCTCTGTTTGTCTGTTAAAGAAAATAATGTAATTAATAATAGATGGGATTTATTTTAGATACCATGTTTATCTTGGATACCAAGGGACTCATCCATATCATCCATCTCTACCCATCTAATGGGTGAGACTAAAAGTATTTAATTATTTCACTTATTTTTTTAATTTAAATATCTCCTAAACCGTCAAGTGTTAAACGAAAAAAATATACCATCGCGACGAGCATTTAATTAACTTTCTACATATATGCACTATGATATATTTTTGAAGAAAAATAATTTCCGCTTTTTAAATTTGCGTAAAATATCATATACAATAATAGTGTTTCATAATATATATGATATTAGTGGTAAATTACAGGTTATTATCGAATCATATATGATATTGATTATATCATATATATATATAATGAATTATATCATATATGATACCATTGTTACTATCATATATGATATTTAGTATCATATATGATAGTTTTCGACAACGAAAAAAAACGTAAAAAAATGATTTTTTTGTCGAAAGTATATCATATAGTATATATTTGTAGAAAGGTAAATAATTGCCCGTCGTGATGGTATATTTTTTTCGCATAACGATTAACGATTTAAAAGATATTAATGTTTGAAAGAAAATGGGGAATGAGTTTTGAGTTTAATTTTAGAGGAGTTATATTGGATACCTTGTATCTTTTGGATACAAGGGGAGCAATCCCCACCCTCCATCTAATCTAATCCAACGCTCAAGATTATTCAGTATTTATTAATTAAAAAAGTAAAAGGGTATTTTGGTCTTTTCACATTCCGCTCCACCAACCAAACCCTACCTTCATTCTTTCGTATGCCGCTTTCGTTCAAAACACACACACACACACACACACACACACACACACACATACACACTCTCACACACACACACACACACACACACTCTCTCTCTCTCTCTCTCTCTCTCTCTCTCTCTCTCTCTCTCTCTCTCTCTCTCTCTCTCTCTCTCTCTCTCTCTCTCTCTCTCTCTCTCTCTCTCTCTCTCTCTCTCTCTCTCTCTCTCTCTCTCTCTCTCTCTTTAAAAAACACACATAACCGCTACGAAAAAACCGTCGATCATCATCACCAAAAAACACATCAACAAAAAAGAAATATGAAGATCAAATTGAAGCTTTTAGGAAAAAAAACAAGCAAAATACCGATCATATCGAAGGAAAAAGGTATAAAACACAAATTAATCAACATCCTTCACTACTTTGCTCCAAATCGGGCAATATCACCATCTTTGTCTGACTGCATATATACAGGAGAGAAAAAGAACATATTATGCAACATTTTAAGAGAAAAATAAATTACTCATATGTATGATCGAAGGCAGGTCTCAAGAGTTTATAGAGATTTTATAAAAATGACTCATACAAAATCTATTAGTTCTTGTGGTTTGTTTGATATATCATATATGATATATCATCAGTTATCATATATATGATATATCATCACTTATCATATATGATATATCAAGATTATTTTCAGCTGACATCCACAAGCTTAAATTCAACTCACATAAAAAATACCTTATGATTCGCTAAAATAAGCTAATAAGCTAGCTTATTCATAACTGTCATGTAACTTGTGAGCTTATTCACATAACTCCTATCTAATTCACAAGCTTATTCACAACTCCCATCTAATTTAAACAAATAAGCTTATTCATATTAATCACGTAATTAAAAAAATTTTGATCAAAATAAGAACAATCAATCATAATATTTCGTTCAAAATAAGCTAATGATAGTAAATTAATAAGCTTATTCAAAATCAAATAAGCCAAAAAAATAAGAATATAAACCTGATATGAATTCGTGTTAATTAATTGATCTAGTTAACCGATTCTGATGGATTAATAAATGTTGTTCGTGATGTATTCGTGATTATACGCTCTGATTTGTAGAGAGAGAAAGATCGGGGGTAGAGAGAGAAGTAACTGGCGGGTTGTGTGTGTGTTTTTATGAGAAAATTGCTTAATATAGTCGGCGGGTGAATTGACGAAAATACCTCTGTAGTGTAAAATGGGATTTAATCTCAGCCCTTAGATGGTAGGGATATGAAGGGTGAGGATAAGTCACATCATATCTTAGATAGTTTGGTATCAAAATGAACTTAAATCTTAATCTTATCCATTAGATTTGAAGATTAGTTCTTTATATCCAAGTAAACTTAAATTTTAATAATATTATTTAATCTTTTTAAAAAAGAAACAAAAAATGAAAAGTACAAAATCTAATGAGCGACAAATGGGCCGGGCCTAAACAGTAAACTGTCGGTGCTGGCCTAAGGTTTTGGTGGCAGATATAAAAAGAGGGGATAAAGATAAGGAACAATTAGCGGCAAAAAGCAAACCCTAATCAATGTCCGGTAGACCGATCAGTGAGAGGCGTAGCCGTAGGGGTGTGATATCGGCGATGGAAGCTCAATCTGAAATGAAGAAGAGGAAGAAGAGGGAAGATGATTTTATAGCTGAAATAATGAACAAGACAAAGGCAGCAGCTAAAAGGGGTGAATTTGAATCTGAAAAAAACAAGACAAAAACTGAATCTGAAAAGAAGAAAGCCGAATCTACCCCTGAGGTGGAATCTGACAGACATGATGCCTTGTTCAATGCCTTTATCGATACATTCAAGGGGCTGCGTGAGTTGCAACAAGAGCTGGGACAGGAAGCAGTAGAAGCCGAATCCAAAGCCCGATGGTACGAGGAAGAAGCCGAATCCAAAGCCCGCCAAGAAGATGCCCAAGAAGCCGCTGCCAGAGCCCTCTTTTACCGCAAAGAAGCCGAGGACACATTCCAATATCTCCGTGAACAAGCCGCAGCCAAAGCCCTAGATGATGCCAAAGAAGCCACAGCCCTAAATTGCGCACAAGCCAAACTCAATTCCCTAATTGAAAACGCACAATCGACAGCCAAAGTCCTAGATGATGCCAAACAAGCCTTAGAAGCCGCAACCAGAGCCCTGGATGAAGCCAAAGCCCTAAATGATGCTCTCGTGGCTGCAGCCGAATTCTCAAATGAAGCCCAAGAGCCCCCAGCCAAAGTCCGAAGAAGCACAAGAATCAGCAACAAAATGGCTTCTTATATGCCACCACTCCTTGTTTGATCAGCTTATTGTGTAGCCTAACTTATATTAATTATATAATCCATCTATCTATCTATTCACTTTCCCTTTATTATTAATTGCCTCATCCCTTTATTATTTTAGCAGTAACACCCTACCCGGCTACTTTACTTCTATTGTATCACTTTTCTGTAATTTGTTCCTTTTTTTAAACTATTCACAGCTAAAATGATGCCCCTAAGGCCACTGCATATACATTTTTTACCCCATTTACAATGCTAACCGCTTTTACCTTTGAACTTGCTTCTTAGTTGCTGGTTAAGTTTGGTTTGCTTGTTCCACCCCATAAGAGTGCTATCTTTTTAGTTAGGATTAGGGGTTCTCACTGATGTGAGGTTTGTTTTACGGGTCAAATACAATGGATACTATTGCTGCAGGGCTGCTGGTTTCATGCGGTTAGCACACCTGACGTGTTATTGGCTGAAACCATTGTGCTCTTTTGGATTTTTTTTGGCTGCCAGTGCTGCTGGTTTTGTATGCTTAGGTCAATTAGTATGGAATAGGCATTTTAAGCCGTAGGGACCAAGAACATGATAATGCAGGGCCTTAAACTCATTGGAAGTGGTCGTGATTAGTTTGCTTAAAGCATACAGTTGCTGATTAAGCTAGATTGGATCATTACACGTGCTCTGTGATTAAGATTGTGTCATCAGTAAATGGAGGTGTGTATATGTTCTTTCAACCTACACTAAACCCACATGTTGGATATATGCCCTTATGGTAAGTTTCAGCTGCAGGCCTAAGTTTTAACTTGTAAGACGAGAGTCCAGCTTGCATGTTCTCTTTTCAGTTTGATATATTATAAATCTCACTAATGTGGAATTATATGCATCATTGTAGAAGACCTACTTAAGGAGTTTATGTGTTCTCAATTTGCGATTTGTATAGGCTTAATCCCAAACTCTTATGCATGAAGAATTTTATCTAAAATGTTTTTACATCTTCACTCAGGGGTTTTCAAAAGTGTGCCAAAACTTTGTTATATGTATGGACTTCTAAATCGTACGGACCAAAGGTCACTTTGATAGTGTTAGCTTCATGTGGTATGAGAGGGACCCATAGGACTGTTATAGTTGCAGGGTTTGTGCATTGTTAGTATTAGGGGTTCTCACAAATGTGGGGTTTGTTTTACGGGTCAAATAGTATGGAAACTATGCTGCAGGGGTGCTGGAAGTGGTAATTTTAATAAAGTTGGCTCATTGTAAGTTTTAAACTGGAAGCATAAGCTATATGACTGCGATACTATTATGGTTAGTCTTTTGTGCTTTGTTAGTATTAGTTGTTCTGACAAATGTAGGTTTTGTTTTACGTGTATGGAAACTATTGCTGCAGGGCTGCTGGTTTTGTGTGGTAGGGTCGGCTGGGTTTGGCTATGTATATGGCGTAGGCATTAAACCAGAAGCATAAAACGTGGCTTATTTGTTGTCTTTAAACCGGAAGCATAAGTTATCTGATGAAACGTGAATATGACTTGTTGTCCGCTAGTTTATTTGCTCCTGGTAAACACAAATGCAATAAGCTTTTTAAGAAACTAGATATCACTAGATGCACTAATGGGATGAAACGGACATTAAAGAGGTCGAGGAGTTGTATTGTATTAAGGACATGTTAGTTTGCCGACATAAAGAATCAGTATAAACTAGTGCAATACCCGTGCTCGGGTAAACCGTTTCAATAATAATCTTCTTTTCCTTTTTAATAATTTTCATGTAAACAACACTCCTCATCAAAATAATTCTTTTAACATGACAAAGTAGAGTGAAATATTTTTGAAATAAACTTAAATGATAGAATATGATGTTACTATGTATCTATCTAATTGAGTTGAAAATCACCCAATAGTCTTTGTAAAGCATTAACTTTCGAAATAATACGGTGTGTGTTTGCGAAAGTACGATCATGATAATAGACCACTGGCTTGTCCTTCATGCGTGCTTACATTATATTCTACTATACTATCAGCTATCTCATACGTCATGATTCACCATGGACGGACTTACATGGATGCAACGAACCCGATTTGAGGCTAGGAAGTATAATTTTTTCAAAAAGTGTCGTTTTTTGGTTTATGCAACTCTCGGAAATCATCATCATCATTGATGATGATGATTTTGCTACTTCTTGGCCTAATGATGCATGCCGTTATGCATCTTCAAATGGTGGCATTAATCTTGAATCTAAAAAGGGAGCTGAGGCTTTGGAGGTGGTGCTCGAGGAGGGAGTTTTGGAGGCAGAAGTTTTGGTTCAAGTGGAGGAGGAAGTTATCGTGGTGGTGGTGGTCGTGGTGTGGAACTTATGTTACTCCAGCAACAGGTAGCCATGGTGGTCCTTCTCAAGCTTCCGGTCGTCATCACAACGATGGAAGTCTTCAAGCTACTGCAATACACCCATTGGCTTTGGTTACATGGGTGTATTCGTTCTTTGGTGCTTGGCCTAGATTTCCGACGAATCTGTGAGGTCAAAATCAGAAGTTGTGGTAATCTTAATTAGTTTACTCATGATTGGAGATGGTGTAGTTTGTTTCTGTGTTGTAGGGTTTCTATGTTATGGTTTACTTAGTTAATTGTCGTCGATTCTAGCTAGTTCTAGTTTCGATTAATATTGTAGGATTTCTATGTTTCGAATATGGTGTTCTATGGTGTGCTACTTATAATCCGGTCAACGTAATATTTGGCGAAAATTTATACTGTAGTATGTTTAATATCTCAGAAATCATATATTGAAAACAACCTATATTAACATATCATGGCAACACAAAACTAGAGTAAAATAGTACGAGTATATATTAGAAGTCCAGGGTTGGAGTGACCAAAAGTACATGTAATTCAAATCATTGATGAAGATCTAAAAACCCGAAAAGAAAGATATATGTCTGCAATAATACATAGACGACTGAATTCGTGTGATCATTATTTTTTTTAAAAGCTTCGTTCGTTATATTTGAACGAAATATATGTAACTTCGGGAACTTTCAAAACTGGTTTGAGTTCTTTTGTTTAGTTGTTTGCTTTAGTCTCGATAGATCATTAAGGTTTGTAATGTCCGTGACACGATCAAAGTAATAAGCTAATGTTGTTTCGATGTCGACCTACTTATGATTTAAATTCTATTTTGTTAAATATATAAATAGTTTGATTCAAACTAAGTTAATGTATACAACTTAAATTTTTTAGACAAAACGAAGATGGTTTCATTCCTATGCCGCCATAAGACTAGTGTGCCATTTGCGTGACACCATCAAGTAATTAAACGTTTTATGAAAGTAGTCCATTCGGCCAAGAAGGTCTTGCAATGTTGCTGGGCGCAATGTACCTCAATTTCACCCTTTGGCCATTGATCTTCATATAATTATCACACCTTCACCCTCCAAAACTATATACGCCGTTATTATGTACATAAGAAAGATTGAACAAAATTGGCAAAGATAAAGACACATAACCATAACTTATTTAATATCAGCTATAGTCATTGGTGATTTCAATCAATGCTCGTTGGGATTTGATGATGAACATGTACACTAAAGAAAGCTGGTTCATTGATATATATTATTTCCTCTGGTATTCTAGTTAACTGATGATCATTATTAAATCAATCGACTTTGTTTTACGGCTTCTAAGAAAAAAATTGTATACACTCGTATGACTGAACTTATAATATGATTGCCAAGAATCACAATCTCCAAAAGATTGGCTTTTTATAATTAGAGACTATTTAGCTGCAGGAGACTTTAAAAATGTACTTATTTAAATCGTGCAGTAATCTATGAGCCAAACTTATAGTTCTTGAAATAGGTTTGGGATTCGATCCCAGCGCTGGGAAGAAACAACCCTCTTGATTAGTCATAAGATTATCATTGTTCTACAGTATTCTACCTTGAAGACCTTGCTAGACGACCGCTTCATTGGAAGGTCGTCGAACAGGTTTATCATCGAGATGTGGCAGAGTCCGATGAAGATGTTATACATGGTAGCAGTTCATCAGATGTTACACTGTCTGTTGCTTTGCCTAATTTGGGTCTTACGGATTTGAGTGTAAATACTCAACGAACGGAAGTGGACGCCCTACCGGTTGATGATGATATTATTAATATTGAAGATGAGGTAGTAGCACACGTCATTGATGATGTTGATGATGATGGTGATGATGATGATTTAGTGTCGGATGATGATGAAGTAAACCCTAATAATGATGTTCAGAAGTTTTATCTAGCGATGATCCTGAAGATGACAATTGATATTAAGTTGTATTTTGAATGAAATAATTGTTATATGCTTTAATGTGTAATTTTTTATTTGTAAACTATTGTTATATGCTTAAGTTGTAGTTTGAATGAAACAATTGTTATACGCTTAAATGATGATGAGTTGTTTTTATTTGTTTAAATGTGTAATTTTGTATTTTAATGAAAATGTTTTTACTCCCTCCGTCCCATATTAAGTATCCATTATGGAATATTCTTAGTCTTTATTACTAAACTTTGACAATAAATATCTGTAATTGTGTTATATAATACTCGATGAAAATAATATCAATGAAAATATTTTTTAAAACCGAATCTATTCATATGACTTACGTCAAGTATTATATAATACAAATACAAATATTTATGGTCAAAGTTTAGTAACAAAAACTTTGAATATTCAATAGTGGACACTTAATATGGGACGGAGGTAGTATATGTTAAAATATGTATATTGATATGAATTTGTGTATTAGTATTAATTGGTTAATTAAATTGTGTGTAATTTTGTTTTTTAATGAAAATGTTTTTATATGTTAAAATGTGTATATTGATAAAATGTGTATACTGATATGAACTTGTTATTTTACAGATGGCGTGTGTAGCTCCTAGATCACACGGTGGGGATGCTGGTGGTAGTCCACCCAGACGGCCCACACGTCCTGTACCGGCCCAGTGTCAACGTAAGAAATCGTTATATTTTTTTATAACACTGATATTTATAATTTATGTCACTTGAATTTTTACGAGTAAATAACATATTTTTTGTAGGTTCAAATCAACGTTTTGAGACCAACCTAGCAAAATTAAGGAAGGCGTACAGAGCAAATCACGAAAAACCTTTGGCAATTGGCCTTGAACTTAAGGATATGCAAACCTTCCATCCTCTGGGCAATTATGCATCCCTGTTGTCTCATCTAATGGGGGAATTAGTCCGGACACTTACCCTGAACTGTGAATGGGACCAAATTCCAGACTCTGATAAAGCTCATATTTATCCTACACTTGAGGTCAAAATTGTTTATTTTACTTATATTGTTATTGTTATCGACATTTAGATATGTGTGTTATGTTTATTTTGTTTGTTTATTTAAATTCATATGTTTTTATGTAGACATGTTTCGACCTCCAGCCATGGTACAATGATCATACTCAGGTGGTGTGTGGCAGTGGTGTGTATGATGTGTCGACTCGGGTTAAGCTTGCGTTGGAACTCCAACTGAGGAGAAAATACAAGAACAAGATCAAGAAAAATTATTATTCAAAATATGAGACGCCCGCACAGGCAAAAGAACATGTACCGCCGGAGACTGCGTGGGACCGTAGAACCGAAGCTGACTGGGCTGACTTGGTTGAGTGGTGGTCACGTCCAAGTAGGGTGGCAAGAAGTCAGATTAATACTGTTAATCGTTCCAAAAACACGGCACCGACCACTCAAGGCAAAAAAAACATTCGCCCGAGGAAGGAATGAATACGTAAGACTCTTTATAATTTTTGTGACTTTATTAAAAGCGTTTATATTGTTTATTTATTATAGCTCGTTATTAATTTATTTGATATTTTACAGAAAGTCAAGGAAGGGAAATACGAGGACCTGGTTGGAACATGGAGGAAGGGGTACTCAAGTAATGGCACGTTTAAAAGTAAAGAAAAAGAGGAAAGATATGTAAGTAATATATAACTCTTTACATGCCTTAGTAACTAATTTATTTGTTTTAAACCGTTTTTTTCTTTCCCAGCGGAAGATGAAAGCCCTCCAAGACCAAGTCAAAGCCAAGATCATCCTGCCCATGTCTGATAAAGAAATAGTGGCTGAAATCATGCCTAGTCAAAATAAGCAAAATGTGTCGGGACAAGGCAGGAAGTTACCGGGTGGTGCCAATAACACTTCTCGCAGGTTATATATCCTCAATAAAATAAAATGTAAATCAATTGTTCATATTTATGTCTTGTTGTATATAATGAAAAATTGTTGTTGTAACTTATCACAGGCGCGGTGCTCCAACTCGACCGGATTTTCCCTCTAATGATGAATTTCAGCAAATTATGGAACGACATGAGCAACAGATGGAGCTGATGAGGAAAGAGAATCAGGAGGCGCAGCAACGGGCTTACTTGGCAGCGTTAAAGGCAGATGCGGCGCAACAATATAGTCAAACGTCGTACCATCATATGACGCAATATCAGATTCAATTGGATGAGTTTTTCCAGAACTACAACTCATCAAATACTGATCACCCAATTAACCCTCCTACTTTTGTACCCCCGCCCCGACCCTTTTTTATGCCCCCCCCCAGCTCCTGATTGGGCTCACTTAGTCCAACCCCCTATCCTTGGGCACAACCATTGCAATCTCCTTCCATCGACCCATACCGACAATCTTTTCCCGACCATCTCCAACCACTCCAACCTCCCTATACCGACACTTATCCTATTACTCCCGTCACCAACAACACCTTTAACCATTGTTATCGTCCCACCACAAACTCAACTCATGAGATCGGCTCTACTTCACAATCCCTACCCGGAGGTTCTCATGTAATCATAAATCCTCATCAGCACGATTACCGGTCCGTTGACGAGTTGGGTCGAGATAGGGATCTATAAAACAGTGGTGACGACTTATCACGCGATGACGAGGGGGATCACGAGGGGGATGACGAGGAGCAAGGTGGCTTTTCACCTAACGAGGATGGGGAGGAGGAGTATAGATTGTGGTAGTATTATTTCTTATTATGCATGTTTAATAAAGTTTGAGACTTGTAGCGTGTGAAACATTTGATTTAGGATGCATAAGTGTATTTGATGAATATTGTATCGTGACGTTGGATAATTTATCTTCATATGGTATTGTAACGTTTATTGATTTGTTATTATTCTGTATTTGTCGAATTCTGCCATTTTGAATTGTAGATTTTGACCGAAAAAAGTTCCGGAAAAAAATCTGGAAACTGCAAAAAAGCCCAGATTTTTTTTACCCCCAGGTACATCTAGGGACGACTTAGTCGTCCCTAAACTTGCCAATATTCGCCCAGGTATTAATCATAGGGACGACTTAGTCGTCCCTAAGTGTCAAAGTTACCCAAGTATTAAACCTAGGGACGACTAAGTCGTCCATAGGTTTAATACCTGGGCAACTTTGAAAAACCCAGGGACGACTAAGTCGTCCCTAGGTTTATATTTCCCTTTTTTTCTGAAAATGATTTTATTAATTTGTATAAAAACGATTTTATTAAAAATAATTAAAAAACGAATTTTTATTAAAAATTTAAAAAAGGTTATTTTTATTAAAAACCTAGGGACGACTTTTTCGACCCTAAGTTTCAAAGGGGTGTCGTCCCTATGGTAGTTAATATTTTCAACGTAGTGGGTTGTGGGACCCACATAGTAATCCCTAGGTTTCAAAGGGGCAGTCGACCCTAGAAATCTAGAGACGATTTTTTGGGCACAAACCCCTTGGGTCGACTTAGTCGTCCCTAGGGGTTTAGGGTCGAAAAAGTGACTCCCTAGAGACGAATAAATCGTCCCTAGGGTGCAGTATTGTTGTAGTGGTGACCGATTGCTACTAAAAACGTAACAGAACATTTCAAAATTAAAAATGGATGAGTCGACATGGTTTAGGATTCTATTTTAACTATCAACAACGTGTTCTTCGAGTTTCTGGCAGGATGGAGGTTATAATTATTTAGACTTTTTGAGGTATAATGACAAAGTGAAAGGCTAATTTGTAGCTCTATACTATTAATCATTTTTTAAAGTTGTTTTTCGTCATTATATTCGCGGTCCATGAAAAAGAATATGGCATACCGCAGTTGAAAGTATTAAAATTAGATTTAAGTTCATTTGCATACTAAATTTTATTTGGATACCAATGGACTAATCTCCACCACTCATCTCCATCTTAATCTAATGGATAAGATTAAACATAAAACCAATTTCCTCTTTTTTTTTCAAACATTAATATCTTTTAAACCGTCAATCGTTATACGAAAAAAAATATACCATTACGACGGGCATTTAGTTATCTTTCTACAGATATGCTATATGATATACTTTCGACAAAATTTTTTTTATTTTTTTCCGTAATCTATCATATATGATACTAAATATCATATATGATAGTAACACTGGTATCATGAGTCCGGTTATTAAACAACCTTCTTTTTTGGTGGAATCCAAGGGCTCAATCTGGGCTGTCCATAAGGAGGGACCAGATCAAATGATAAAAAACACGGAGGGACTAAAATTGCCAATTTATAAAAAGAAGATTGGGGGACCAAAACGAAAAATATGTTGTAAATCTCAACTACCCTTTATTTCTGTAACACAAAACACACAGATCTCATAAACATTCTCTCTCTCTACATCAAACCCTCTCTCTACAACAAACTCTAACAAAAAAATCCATAAATCTACACAAATTAACCTTGCAAATCACGAAATAAACACACAAATGGAAGAAATAACCATTAAATCAACCGATCCCTGAAAAAAATCGATTAAAAACGAATCGATTCATAACGCTGATTGGTGATGATAAGGTGTTTGATGAAACGCCTAAAAGAAGAATTGAAGTTGAAAGTGCTTTGAAATCTGATGAAGGTAGGTGGTCACAATAGCAGCAGCAGAGGGGTCACCCTCAGCAGTTCAGACCAACCCCGCCTTCCATCCCAATACCATTGGTTTATTACTAGTGATAAAACAACAAAAATATCACCGATGATAAAATATCACCGGTGATATTACACACTAACGTGATATTTCATTGGTTTATTACTAGTGATACTTCACTAGTGATAAAACAATAAAATATCACCGGTGATATTACACAGTAACGTGATATTTTATTGGTTTATTGTGATAAAACAATAAAAATATCAACGGTGATATAGTAACGTGATATTTCATTGGTTTATTACTAGTGATAAAACAATAAAAATATCACCGGTGATAAAATATCACCGATGATATTACACAGTAACGTGATATTTCATTGGTTTATTACTAGTGATAAAACAATAAAAATATCACCGGTGATAAATTATCACTAATGATATTACACAGTAACGTGATATTTCATTGGTTTATTACTAGTGATACTTCACTAGTGATAAAACAATAAAAATATCACCGGTGATAAAATATCACTGATGATATTACACAGTAACGTGTAGCGACACTACATCCGGTGAACATCCGTCTACCTCACCAACTTTTCTCAACAACTCACGTGCTTCATAAACGTAACTGAAAGAAAAACACTCAAAACCCCTCATTCAATTAAACACCATGTCAGTTACCTCCTCCTTCTGATACAAAAGATCAATCAACAACACTTCATCATTAACATCTCCATTATCCATCTGGTCAGACGGTTGTGGTGGTTTGATGACGTGGCAGAGGCATTTGGTAGATGAGGATTACGATGATGATTATAGATGATTATGATAAGCAAACAAGAGATCTTGAACAAAACAAGTAGAAAATTAATCACTTTTAGGGATTTGCTACGGAGGTGATTGTGGTGGTTAGGGTTTCAGGATGGATCTGACGGTGGTGGTCAGTTGAAGAAAATGCGCAGGTGGCCGGTGGTGTGGTGATGGCGACTGGTGGCATGGTGGTAATGTGAATGAAGAGAGAGAATTCTGAAAACACATTTCACTGTGTGAAAAAAAGGAAAGTAAAATGAACGATTAAAAAAATATTTTATTTAATTAGACATAAAAATAGGTTTTGACAAATTAAATCTTAGATTAATCCCCACCCTTAGATCAAAGCTAAATGAAGGGTGGGGATTTGTCCCTTGGTTTCCACCAAAAAACAAGACTCCAAAATAACTTTTGTCCTGGTATCATATATGATATAACTTATCATATATGATATAAACCAATATCATATATGATTCTGTAATAATCTGTAACATAACACTAATATCATATATAATAAAACACTATTATCATATATGATATTTTACGCAAATTTAAAAAAAAACGAATTTTTTTTCCTTCAAAAGTATATCATATTGCATATCTGTAGAAAGCTAATTAAATGCTCGTCGCGATTGTATATTTTTTTCCGTTTAACACTTAACGGTTTAAAAGATATTTAAGTTTTAAAAATAAGTTAAATAATTAAATACTTTTAATCTTAACCATTAGATATGGTGAGGATGAATGGTGGGGATAAGTCCCTTCGTATCCATGATAGATATAGTATCCAAAATAACTTACTCTTAAAATTAACCTCACTTATATATGTGCATGTTTCCAACACAGTTTCAGTAAAGTTTTAATTATTTGTCAAACATGTGAAAAACCTCTCTAAATGAATGGTAATTATTTCACAAGTAGGCTTATATGTTCTCCCCTTTTAAGGAAAAAGTGTAAGGATAATAAAATTGTAAATAATTTAAAATAATGTAGATGTTTTTTAATGAGGTGTACATAATATAGATGTTTTATGAACGAGGTGTACATATTTTTCATAACTTTCAAAAGTATAGTCTAAAATTTACATGAAAAAGTTTAAACTGTTAATACAAAAAAATACCTACATCCATGCTTTGTAAATCTTGAATGTATTGCAACTAGTTTCAGTGGTTTGAAGCCTAAACCCCCTTGATCCTTAGGCCTGCACACCATTTTCCATGAAATCTTAAACTTCTCATTACTACTAAGACTTTGGTTCTATAAAAATCTTTTGAGAACTTTATCAGTATCATAAACGACTAATTTGGGGAGTAAATAAACAAAAGCCTAATATATTTTCATAACATAAAGAACTGGGGCTATAAGTTGAACTCTCCTTAACATATATAACAAACATTTGTTTTTCTAATCTTCAACTTTAGACTTCACTTTATCAATGAGACTCTAACAATCAAAAACTCTAAAATTCTTGGCTAAAGATGACACCCCCCCCCCCCCCCCACTAAGTATTTCATTTGCAGCTTACCACTCTTAAATGGAACAATATTAAGAATCTCTTTTCTAACTTGATCACTAACACTGCCAAAGAAAATATTAATCATACCCATATTAGGATGAAGACATGAATAGTTACTAAATTCCTCCATAGTTTCGTTTATAATCCAAGTAGACCTTACATTACAATAGCAGAATGTCATCAAATCATCAACAAAGCAAAGATAGGTAATTTGAGCTCTTTGCATCAAATAACCATACGGATGGCCATTAACAAAGATAGAAAAAGCTGAAGTAAAAATACAAGTCTTGATCTATTTCACCATTTTAGAATGAAATCCAAACTTGTTGAGAATGCAATTCAAGAAAGAACAACTAACTGCACCATAGGCCTTTGTTAGTCAATCTTCATTTCACATCTTTTAGCTTCATTTTTCTTTTGTATCATCTCAACAACTCTAGAGTGATAAGAATATTAGCTTGTATTTATCTTCCTGGATAAAATTACTCTGATTGATGCAAACCACCTTCTCCAAGCCACTTTTAATCATCTCAATCAATATCTTGCTAATACACTTGTACAAGACATTGCAACAAGCAATATACATAATGTTAAAGACTTTAAGAGGTGTTTGGGTCTTAGGAACTAGTGATATGATAGTAGCATTAACTTCTTTTAACAACTTTTTACTACTAAAAAACTATTTTATAGCATCACATATCATCAACAATAATGCTCTAAGCTTTCTTTCTTTTTTATATGTGTGTAATCGTATTTTCACAAGTGGTTTCATTTGTTATGCTTGTCAGTTTAGTTCGAGTAGCATTAATATAGTGTTTCCAAACTTGCGATGAGTATTGTATCATGTGTGTCCCTAGTTAACGGTAATTAAACGTAAAAGCGTAGTATTATAAAGTTTCAAAATATAAACTACAACAATTAAAATCTAGTATGAATTGGGTCGCTCAATGGTAAGAGTTTAGCCTCTTAAGACATAGTGTTAAGAAGTTTGAGCTTGAACCTTGGGAAAAAGGTTAATTCTACATTAGTCACGGAGGTTCGTCTGTTATGGCTCCAGACTACCCAAAACGATAGTCTCTCTGGAATTAGTTGACACGCAATACAAAATCAAAATCGAGATTAATAAATAATAATCAAAATCTAACATGCTTTGAACCATAAACAGAAAAAATTACCAACATCATTCCCATACAAATATAAATATTTAATTTATCAAAAAGTAATCCAATAAATACATAATTATTTTAAAGACAAATGACACAAAAAAATACTCAACTTAAGGTCTTTTTCTAATCTACATACGCTATTTTTTTTGCACGTAAAGATAATCAACTTTTATTTTTAGTCGACATAGGTTTTTTGTCACTTACTGTTAAAACTAACGACCATTTTACTTTCCTCAAATGAATCTTTTTTGAAATTTAATGAGGCTCTTTTAATATTTATTCATTAAATCAAACTGGTGTTAATTTCTTTTGACATTGTGTTTTGGACCGATTCAATTAAAGAATAAAAAACAACAGCTTTACTTAAGGCCCGTTTGGTTTGAACTTAGGTTTTATTTTAAGTGTTGGTTTATAAAGTAGGAGGTTTAAAGTTAAATAAGATTAGGATTTGATATAAGAGAGATAAATTATTATATTTTAATAAATAATTTATTTTATTAGTAAATATAAAAATAAAATATATTAAAATATTATTGTATTAGAGAGAGTGAATGAGGTATAACTGATGAGACCTATCATAAAGTCTTAAACCCATTAAATGTGTGACTTTGGTGTCAATAATGTCCGAATATTTTTTATACTGCAATAACCAAACAATCAAAATGAAAATTAAAGTAATTCTAGACCTCTAAAATTCATCAACCAAACGGGCCCTTAATCCTTGCATAATTATTTTTATTGAACAACGGTTGCAATTTTTAGGTACAATTTAACGAGGAATGATGTAAAACAATGAGCATAATGACATAATGACATAATGAAAATCTTTAACTCAAGGTTAACTAAATTAGAGAATTTTTTTAATTTTACTAGGTATAATACCCGTGCACGCACGGGTTTTGTTATTTATTTTTTTATATTGAATTTTTGGAATTAATGTCCTTTGAAGTATAGGATGTTTTGTATGTGTTTTTGTACGATTGTTCATAGTATGCATATCAATTCACGATACATGGTTTGCTGATAAAACAAATAGTTTAATTTTCTCTTTATATATTATTGTATTTAATTTTGCACTATCTGATCCCAAGAAGAGATCCCGGATACGTATATTATAACGTTGGGCGATTAGGTTTTTAAATTTCTTTTGAATAATGTATTTATCATTTGTACATATGTAGAAGTATTAGATTAATTAGTGGATTGAATAATGTATTGATCAAAGATGTCATCATGGCCTCATGTATGTATAATAGATAACAACTATCAAAAAGTGTTTTAAAAAAGTAACTAATTAGTGATGGTTTTGACGTTAGGGAGTCTTATACATCGCAAAAAAAACTTATTAAGCTTGGGCAACTTCGCAATGTGTGCAAATATTTGAGTCACAAAGACATAGTTCTGAACTTTAATTGGATGAATAGGTTTGTTTTAATGTGACTAAAGTAGAAGGGTTGAAAATGCCAATTGTATAAAGATTAAATTTTGTTTTTGTATTTGTGGTTAGGTTTTTGTCTAATATCTTATCTATTCGTTTCTTTCACAACCGTTTCTCCATCCATCCGTTACATTCTATAAATTATCTCCATAAATAATGTTCCTAAATCCATATGGTTTGAATTAACGATTTTCCATTTTCTGCCTAGATTAGATTGATCAGATTTTGTTCGTTACTTCTGGGGTTAGTATTGTTTCTCTATTTTATTAGTTTTTGTTTTGGGTTTTTTTAAATTATGATGCATTTGATCTTTTGTTATTGTTTTTTTGATTGATTTAATGAATGATTAGTTATGTGTTTGGTTTGTATATAGGACGTAATTTAGTGTAGTTAAGTACTGTAATTTTGCGATTTGTGTATCTAAATTGTTGGGTGTTTGTGTTTTTATTATCTTGAAATACTTGATTAGTGTGTTTTTTGTTTTTTTTATAAATATGTGATTAGTTTTGATTATTAGTTCCCGATTGTTTTCGTGTGTCGTGTTGAAATGATGTGTTGTTAATGTGACACCGATAAACCCAAATGAGTTGAGCATAGCGTGAATTAGGTTATTATTTGAATTTTTAAAAACTAATAATTCATATTCTTCAGCTAATGAACTTTTGAATTGAGAAGGCATAATCTCAGTAGGAAAAAAAAGTGAGCCAAATAAGTCAAATACAATCCCCCATTGAAGATGAGAAGAAAACTTTTGAACCCATTACCTTGAATCATCAGAATAGCCATGGCACATATAAAAGTAAATGATGGTTTGACCGAATAATTAAAATCAGTGTGTAATGCTACCGCATTACCTGAAAAAGGACCAACTTCTGATTAAAATCAAAATCAAGGAATGGATGCAGTTATACGCACCTGACTTGTTGTTCTCATGAGAGTAGCATGCTCCTTAATGAGAGACTGCTCTTGAGACACACCACCCTCTTCAAGATCTAATCTTGTTCTGTTAAATTCCCGAAAACCGTCAAGCAGTGATGCATGTTCTTTGTTAGGTTTTAGGCAATACATGTTATTGTAATTGATAGTGGTAAGTCGTAGCAATTAACAATACACGTCCGAAAACAGTGTAAGGGGGTGTTTGGGATTGCTTATTAAAGGTGCAAACTCCTGCATTTCTTTTAATTTAAAAGAAACTGTAGCGCTACTTATCTCAACCCTCAACTAATAAAATAAAAAGTTTGGATATATGCTAGTAGGTCTAACTTCAAGTTAGTTTATAACGCATTTGATCCATTGTGTACCAAACATTTGTAAAATTGACCAATTAAATGTAACCATTGATCTGTCTGATGCCGCATTGTGTATGCTGCCCCAAATCTCTCCATCTTTAGTTGCAAAACCAAATAATTGATCGCATCTGGTGCAGTGGGTTTGGAATTGATTTCCATTTAAGTTTAGTAGCTACTTCATATATAACATGAATACCTGCAATTGCCACAGAAAATAGAATCTGACTATTAAATTTATGGATCTCCATATCTTTTGGTAAAAATCATCTACTCATGTGCGGATGCATCGCAGATTTAAGAAAGTGTAGTATCTGCACACAGTTTTAAATTCTGATGTATCTTAAAAACCTAAGTAATGGTAGCCCTAAAACCCTATAAAAATACAGTCACCCTTTTAAAGCATATATGAAAACGTGATTATGAAACCAATAGGTTTAGATCAGCAAACCTGAAAAGATCATGAAAGAAATGTTGATCATCAATGGCTTATGTGCTCATTTGAAGTATCTGTACATAAACTAAAAAACAACACAGCCTCATGAAGATTAGTAGTCAAGGACCCCATGGTGGTGCATATGAAAAACCAGATGTTTATAAGACTTTGTACTAACTTTTGGTAATAGACTATCTTAGTTATGTCTTTTATTCAACCCATTACACAATTAGTTCTCATTACTTCCTGTATTTCTATGTTCAGAGGGGTGGGTGGTTAGCTTCAAGAGAAAGTGCATGTATATACTTTATAGTTCGTAAGCAATGGGTTCAAAGTGTTAGCAATTGTGATTCTATAAAAAGAGAAATTATACGATAGATCAGAATCCTATTTTATGATATATATTATCGACATAGTAAACGTGTGAAGGTAAATTTGGTGGGATGTCGATAGGTGGCCAGGTGGGTCAAAAGTTGGGGCATAATATGGCCAAAAATATACGTAATGTAGGTGTTCTTATAAGCACTTATAGAAATAGATATGAAATCTTTGGTTGTGCTGAGTGGATACTGGAACGATAACCTAAAACTTGTACATAAGTCATGGGCTTTAATTTATTAACTCGGTCTTCCATTAACAAAATGGGTTATTTAAAATTTATTTAGACATTATCGATTGTTGATACTGGAAAAGAGTTCGATAGGTTGTTATTAGGAAATGCTCACGTGTGTTGTTACCAAAGCTCTAAGTAGGTAATATAAGATATATCATATAAGAAAAGTGTAGCTAGAAAGTGCAAAACGTAAGGATAAGCTATAATGTGTTTAGTGATCTCTAAATTATTTATTAGTTAGTTTTGTAGTAGTAAATGTTTTCTTACCCATATGTAGGACTTACAGGTTTGTGATCTGCACACACTTATTTTTTTCCTCGTTTACGGAGTATTTCATGATATTGACCACATGTTGCATAGTTCCACCCATTACCTGCATTTATGCTTGTTAAAGTTGCCTCACATGTAAAATTCTCTTGTATCTGTAGCGAAATTTCTAAATACACAGTGTTTGAACATGTTCCTCAAGTGTCTAGATTTCGAGTAGCTATACGTAATGATGCATTTTGATAAATAGTTTTGTTTTGTGTTTTAAAAAAAGATTATTTATTTACAAAACCGCATAATAAAACGGAGACAGGTTTGCAAGAGGCCTGGGGTCCATATGTTTGAGCTTCAACAACCATTTTCTATAGTTATTGTATCCAAACCAACTGGTTTGGTGTTTTTGAATTAAAGAATTTATGAACGAATGAGACGAAATAAGGTCCATATAATCTACAAAAGTAGGTCGTAACAGGAAGTCCAGTGCCTTACTTGTAGTTTATTCATTAATCTTTAGTTGCAGTAAATTTGTTGTATTTTAAATGGGTCGATAGACTCATTCAGACTTCAAATGTGCGGATGAGTTAATTGAATCCTAAAATACTCCGGTAATAGTAAAGCATACACGATGGTGGCCATGGTGTAGAAACTTACAATGATTCTGACCACCCCATTGACTCCTTAATTTCTTTATTTTGTTTTGTGCTAATTGGTTTTATTTTTAATAGGGAACTTTTAGTAATCATAGAATTTAAGCCCACACATAGCCTGGTGTCACTGTAGTACTACCAGGTAAACAAAAGCAATAAAATCATTACTACTTGCAGACTTATGGTGATGGCGTGTCGGGTAGTTTTTGATAGTTACAAAAAGTAATACATTTTACTACTTGGATAAAAGACGGTTTTCAAGTTTTTTGAAGGTACATGTTCCTTTTGTTAATAAACTCAGAAATGGTTAAAAAAGACAAAAGAAATGTAGTTTTAAAGCATTGCACTTATTGAACAATATAGTATATAATCCTGAAAATATTAGATGTTGATAGTGTTTGGTTCCACAAATAAAAGAAAATAAATACCTGAATTGCAGTCATTGAGAGTCTGGTCATCCTAGTGTTTTTTGATATCTCAGCTAGCACAAATAGAAATCAAAAAATAGATACTGGATACAAAAGTAGACCTGACTTATAAACCTTAATAAACACTAACAGTGATATATGGTTAGCTTTTACTGTTTTTCTAACCTGAGTTGCAGCAACAGCAGGAAAAATTTTCTTTTTGGTGAAGCTGAAACCTGCATAATTATTATCAACGTCAAATGACATGTTAGCATAGAATTTAACACATATTTTTAGAGTTTATGCATCCTTTGTCCTTACACCTAAGGTAAGTGTAATGGTTCCTGGCAAAACATTTTTAGATGGTCACATAATAAGTATTGAGTAATCATATGAGTAGTTTTGATCAATCCAATAGTTAAATGGGTAAAAAATTATATTTGGTTGAAGTTATCAGATTCTGAAACGTTCAAGTAACAGATTTTTAAAAATTCTTATAAAATAAAGCATATCCCTGTTTGAAACGTGCCAAACCTTTTTGGGAAGCGAAAAGAATATATCTTCATGTAAAATTAGTCCCATGACCTGATTCAGTGTTCAAGTTGGTCAAAATAGGCTATTTGTAGGCTGTTACTGTAATTGCAGCAATGCTTTGTTAAGTGTGTTTATTATTTTGACATGATATGATGTTTTTGCAAGATTTGGGTGATTATATGCTATTATACCTTATAGTGTCAGCCTATGTGTGTAGGATTTTATTATTGTGTATTTAATATATAAATTATAATTGATTGTAATCTGACGTGTATGAACGGATTACATATCAATATATAATGTTATTGATAAAATTAGTAGTATTGCATTTTTAAACAACTGGATATTGACAAATATATGTTTAATGCGTAATTTGTGAAAAAATTTATGATCAATATTAATAAATTATATGAATATATGTTTAATCGATTGTTATTATTATTAAATGTTTATTAAATTCTTGATTGAAAGGTTTCCCAAATTTGATTAAAATAAAACCCCAAATTTAGAGATATGAAATTTGTTATTGTGAATTCTTTGTAACATGTTATTAATTTTTTGTTTTTTTATGTAGGGTTTTAAATAATTTTAGGGTGAAATGCCTACTGAATTTATTTGGTGGCTGGACCATAAGACATTTCCAGATGAACAGGTAATATTCTATTTATATTTGTTTTACATTTTTTTACTGTTTTTTAAACAAATAAATAACTTATGCATAAGACACTTCTTTGAACCTTGTAGGACCTCCCGTATATGTATAACGATTATGCTTACAGAGGGTCGACGAATGTGTATGTAACTGGTCAAGATAGGAAACGGTATAAAGTAGATTTAGTTAAACCAAACAGCAGGAATTGGTATTTATGTGGCAAAAGGTGGAGAGATTATGCACTAAGGAACTTGGATGAAAAAGTTGAACTTTTACATTTTGTCGAAGAAGGAGATGACTGTTTCTATATTACCGGATATTATGGAGATGGTACTGAAGCTGGTGGTTACGATGGAGTTGACAGAAGGTTCACTCGGTTTAAGTTTGTTGTGTTGCCATACCCTATGATTGAACAGGTTATGTTATTTCTTTTTTAAATCTAATATCTGTTACATTTTATTCTTTATATTTAGTACATTTAATAAAACATAGAAATTTTATGCAACACTAAATAGAAATAGTATATTTTACTGAAAGTAAAAAAACGTTGAATTATGAGAGTCTAAAGTTTTTTATGTTTTGTTAATTATTATTGTCATTGCATCTATTTAAGATATATGAAAGTGAAGGAGTTGTTGTTATGCCTCACCACCTGAAATTAGTAGTGTTTGTCAAGTTCAACTTTTTCATCCAGGTTCGTTATTGTATAATCTCTTTGTGTTCTTTGGAATTTGTGTTTTTAAATTTTGTTTTTTCATGTTTTGATATAATAATTTGGTAGTGTACATTTCAGTTTTGAGTTTTTTGTTCATTTGTTCATTAGTACATCATACTAGTTGTTGAATTTTGTTTATGTGTTGAATGAGAGTTTGAGTTTCTGAGTTACCCTCGTGTGCTAGTGTGAAATACTAATTAGTTTAGTTATATGTTTAATATGCAGAAAATTGCTGCTGATTTTCTAGACGGATTGGGCCAGCGTGGTAACATTACTGTCAAGTCAAATGGTACGAACTTCAAATTTAAGGTTAATCGTGTCCGTGATGAAGGTAGTAACAGAAACTTCACATATCCACTTCCACTTGTTAACTGGCACAATCTGGTAAATCAACTTAGCTTAGAACCGGGCATGTTTGTGGTGTTGACAAAGAAAAATAATCATAAGCTTTGGTTAGACGCATTTGCTATTGATGGAAGTTTGCATATTGATGTGAAGTTGAAAGGTGCCACATCTTTGATCCCGATGCAAGATAAACTGACATTTTGGGAAGAAAGTAAGTTTCTGTTATTTTTATTTCTTAACATTCCAATTATTACTTTAAGATGTACGTGTGTAATAAGTTTTAGTAGTTTGCTAACATTCTGTTTTTAAATATATTGTAGAAGACGATAGGATGAAACATATTTGTTCTTGGAATTTGCACAAGGATCATTTTGGAGAAGAATACGACACCTTTTACAAAAGCTATGGTCAGATTGAAGTTCTGCAACGACTGGTATGTGATAAATAATGTTTAGTTATTTTTAAAGATATCAATATTGCATTAATCTTATTCCGGATAATGTTTATATATATATATATATATATATATATATATATATATATATATATATATATATATATATATATATATATATATATATATATATATATATATATATATATATATATATATATATATATATATATATATATATATATGTGTGTTTTGTTTTAATAATTGTAGACAATTCCTGCCTATTTCCTTAAAAGTCACCCAATGCACATGTTTAATAAGGTCTTGATGAAACATGTGGCGCATCAAGAAATGATGAAAGTTAAAGTGGTTTACCATCCTGAAAAACCTGAAAGGAATAATCATATCCAAGTGTTTGGTGAATGGCGTTTGTTTGCTGATAAATGCAAGTTCAAGGTTTCAAAGATGATTCGATTCAAGTTTATGCATATTGTTCACGACCTTTTACATGAAGAAGGTGAACCTCCTGCTTATCCATGCTTCTATATATGTTAATCAGATCTATTGGGTTGAATGAACGTTTGATAAATTATTGCCCTTGTTCATGGTCTTTTGGCAAGTATGATGGTACTTTTGCTGACGAATATTACTATGTAACTGTCGGTTCATTGTCTTTATTAGGATCTTCTGTGATTAACTTATTTTGGTTTATTATCTTGAATTATGAAGTACAATGACTTTGACACTTTGACACTGTCAAACTACAACCATTATTCAGGTTTTTGGTAATTTGTGTTTATGTACTATGGTTGTAGCAACAGTGATGAAATATTTCGGATATGTTTGTAATATAAGTTTAGTATTCTAGGTTTATTAATATTTTCTATACAGTTTATTGTTTTATAATATATCTATACAATTTGGTTGTATATATATATATTTTTTTAAGGTTAGTCGTCAAATGTTGGTAGTGTTAGGTTTGTAGAGAAGACGTTTATATCTGGATTTGGGGTTTGCGCATAATTTTTTTATTTTTTCCTTAAAAAGTGGTTTTTCCTTAAGTTAGTAACAAATGTTAAATTTGTGTTTATGTTTATTGAAAAAAAAAATTACGTGTTAAAAACGTTTAAAAAACATACAATAAAAGCGGGTTGTGAATTATAAAACTTTAGGGTTTAAACTTATTCAAACATCAATGTAACAAACATCTGTACATCATAATAGTAAATGACTATTTGAAAAAAAAATTCTTAGTTTCGAGAAGTGATAACATTATGAATAAGGTTACGTCCACCATCATCAATCTTGTTGGTCATCATCATCAATTATGTATATGATTTTTTTTGTTTTCTCTTGTTAGGTGTTGTTTGATGTTAGACTTCTGATCCTTTGTAACACTCTCATTTTTCGTATCGGTACAGCGGAAGGGTCTTTCAGAGTGTTACGGGATAGCACAATAACTCCAATCATAGACAACACATAAAAATGGTTGTACAAGGTTTAACAAACATTCATTCGATAAAAAGTTTCAAAAGCGTACAACAGGTCCCAAATTATACAGGTCATTTAGTTTACAAAACATAGATCGAATGAACATTTTTAATATTAAGTGTGGGCCATCAGAGTCGATCTCCATCCGGATTACCTTCAAGCACCTGAGATAAAACATGCAAAAATCATATCAGCGAATGCCGAGTGAATTCATAGAGTTTAATGAAAACCGTTATGTAAAACAATCATTTACATTCATTTAAAATCAGAACACAAGTATAATATCGGAAGTAAGTCCACATATTGCTAGTCAGGCAATATATAAATCAAGCATACATCTGAAACCGTCCATGAGACCGTAGTCTCTATATTACCATGATAGGTAATATATTCATCGTAATAGCGTCGTTATCGTTTATTATTTATGTCTTATATTGTATTAGGATACATGGTATCTGAATTAGGATTATTATTAGCCGCATGACATTGTTACCTTACTGTGAAAACAGCGGGCCGCGAACCCGACAAACAATTTGCCCATCTAAGTTAGCGTGTCGTCACAAAAATCACGCTATGGAATCTTCTCATACATAAATTCGCTTACCAATCAATGTGGTACGACGGGGATCAACCGTCAAGGCGCGAACTGGGGTGATCGTCCCCAAATAGTACTATCAAATGCATAAGCGTCTACCAAATCCCGGTAGTTCACAATTCATGCTAATGGGACTTTAAGTGACATAACCTAACTACTAATAATCCTTTTAGTCTCGAATATAGGGTCATAGCATCATTCGGGTCCATATCATTTAGCATACAATCGGGACTACTTGTGTTCTATTTTATAAAAATCTAGCATGTTATCTCCCTCGCGGGTTTACAAATCATTTTATAAAACATTTAAAAGAGTGCGAGGCTATGAACTCACGTTGTTAATGAAAGGCGGATTATCGGCTACGGGCGTGCTTCGGTCACGGAAACCTATATAAATAATAATCGGTCTTAGACTCGGTCCAATGACTTTTATCAAAATAACAATATACATATGATGATTTTGTACATATGATGATGATCAAGTGGGTTTATACATCCTTGTTTACTCAATTTAGTGTTTACGTTTTGGTAACGTTTTACTAGTTCGCTAGTTTTACCTATTTACCTATTTTAAGTCCATTAAGCCTTCTATAAGTTCTTTAACTTGTTTTTACCCATTTTATACCTATATTATCAGTATATATACTTTTCATGTTGGGCCCAAATGGGTTAAGCCCAATAAGCTCTTTTTTTTACAAGTATTTATCTTATTAAGTCTAATTATTAGTCCAATAGGTTTAGTTAGCTCGTAAATGTCCGTAATTCTTATAGTTCGGGTTTTATCGGTTTTTACTTGTCTTAGTTATCTATATATCAGTATATGACTTTTATAAACTTTACATTAGACGGGTTTGGTCGTCTAAGTTTTATTTGGCGAAAAACGTTAATTTTACTGCGATAGCCGAAAAAGTCGTAAAAATCAAGTTTATAGTTTTTATTACTTATAAATATTATTTTTACCACCATTTATATAATTTACCCATTTAATTAACCTTTTATACATTTATATAAATAAGTTTTATAAGCTAGTGGGTTTATATTTTTACATTTTATACATTATAATGTGAGTGCTTATATAATAATAATAAACATTATTTCCAAAAATCTGATTTTTAACTTCATGTTCACTATTTTTAACATATCTAGAGTTCTAAAATGACTTATAAGCTCATTTTTGGATGACATGTTCTTCATAATATGTTCTACATATAACTTAGTTATAGCTACTGCCCATTTTGAGTTTAAGTTGCCTTAACAGTCCCTACAAAACTGCTTATTCAGATTACACCACCTAACTTGTTTTGATCATATCTCACTCATTATTTTGATTCCATTGCATGCCCAACTCTCAAATGTATATAACATCATCTAATTACTGTAAATGCATCAAACCATGCAATTTTATCAGTTCATCTTTTAGTTATCTACTGTTTTTATACAGCCAACTAAATAGTCAAGATTTTAGCTTCCTTTCTTATGGTTATCATCATTTTTAAGCATATTTATCAACACTTGATCCCCACACACCATTTTTATCATCATATATACATCATATACATATACAAAATGAAAGAAAATACATTTGTTCTTTACAAAATAATAGGAGAAAAATGTAGAGGATGATCTTCTTTACCAATCCAAGTGGATTTCTTGTTTTAGGAAGACAAGAACTTGATGAACACAACAAGTATCTCCAAGACCATCAAATATCAAGAACATAGGTTGGAAAATCAGCCCTAGGACACAAGCAAATCACCTCCAAAGATGTTAATATGGCCACCAAATGATCAAGGCTTCAAGAGAACACCTTAATAAGACTAGTAAACATGTGGTTTATGGCTAGAAAAGATCAAAGATGGTGTTTGTTGGCTTATTTGGGACGGCACAAGGAGAGGATTGAGAGAGTTTTTGGTGTTGAGTTGCATGTAAGAATGATAGAAATGGAAACAAGTAGCTAGTTTAGCTAGTAAGTGGTAAAGGTTAGCTTAATGTGTAAGCATATGCTTACACTTGTATAAGTTAGCTAATACTTGATGCCACATATGTGTTGTGGTGTCAAGTTGCCGTCCCATATAAGCTAGTGGGGTGGGACAAAGTGTTTTGTCCCATCTCACTAGTTTACGGGTATTTCTCGATTCTAGTTTTCTCGATTTGCGTGCCCTCGGGTCGTTTTACGAAAAACGTTTTTATAAATTATGAATCACCGTCACAAAACGAATCCAATAAAAATTGTCTCATCAAAAACGGAGTTCAAAAACGTAAATACGTAATCCTAAGGTTTCCGGTTTAGTCGTAAAAGACGCCAAATTATGCACGTAAGCCCAAATTTAAATCCGTAAATTGTGAGTTCGTCAACCAACACAAAAATAAGTTTCAAAATATTAAACGAGAAAATATTTCACTACCTGAAAATGTTAGATTGTCACAGCTTTTCCTCCTAAAAGGGATCAACGTCCTCGTGATCCATTTCATTTGGATGTCCGTTTCTTATTGAAATCGAAGAGGTGCGGATATTTCTTCCATATTTCATCCTCTCGTTCCCAAGTATACTCCGGTCCATGCTTTGAATTCCATCGGATCTTGACAATAGGTATCCGACTTTGTTTCAGTTGCTTTACCTCACGGTCCATAACTTCTACGGGCTCTTCGATAAAATGCAACTTCCCATCTATTCGAACCTTACCTAACGGAATTTTCTCATCACTCACTGCTAGACATTTCTTCTTATTAGATACATGGAATGTGTTGTGAACACCATGAAGTTCTGGGGGTAACTCTAGTTTGTAAGCCACCGGACCTACTCTAGATAAAATCTTAAAGGGTCCAATATAACGGGGATTCAATTTTCCTCGCTTTCCAAATCTTATAACGCCTTTCCATGGCGATACTTTCAACATTACTCGGTCACCCACTTCAAACTCCATTGGCTTCCGCCGCACATCCGCGTAACTTTTCTGTCTACTTCGGGCAGTCAACAACCTCTTCTTAATCTGAACTATCATCTCCGTAGTCTCCTGGATCAATTCCGGTCCCGTGAGCTGGGTATCCCCAACTTCACTCCAACATACAGGAGATCTACACTTCCTACCATACAAAGCTTCAAACGGTGCAGCCTTAATACTAGAATGGTAACTATTGTTATACGAAAACTCTGCTAACGACAAATGTTTATCCCAATTCTTACCAAAGTCTAACACACAAGCTCTCAACATATCTTCCAGTGTTTGTATCGTCCTTTCACTCTGCCCATCAGTCTAGGGGTGATAAGCAGTGCTCATATCGTGATTCGTTCCCAAAGATCTTTGAAGAGATTTCCAAAAATTCGATGTGAATCTAGGATCTCGATCTGAAATGATCGATACAGGCACTCCATGCTTGCATACAACATTATCAAGGTATATTCGAGTCAGCTTCTCCAGTGAGAGCTGCTCCTTAACCGGAATGAAGTGTGCTGATTTGGTTAGTCTATCGACAATAACCCAAATCGAATTGTTTCCAGATGATGTTCTAGGAAGCTTGGTGATAAAGTCCATTGTAATTCGCTCCCACTTCCATTCAGGAATCTTTGGCTGTTGAAGTAGTCCTGATGGTTTTTGATGTTCGGCTTTAACTCTAGCACAAGTCAAGCATTGAAGAACATACATAGCTATGTCAGCTTTCATATTCGGCCACCAGTACAACTTCTTCAAATCATGGTACATCTTATCAGATCCCGGATGAATGGAATACTTAGATTTATGGGATTCTAACATAACCAAATCTCTTAAGCCTCCAAACTTAGGTATCCACATACGACCTCTTAAACATTTCACTCCATCAGCTCTAACCTCTAAAGGATCTCCTTCTCCTCGGAACCCTTCATTAACAAAATTCTCCTTCTTACAAGCTTCTATTTGCGCATTTCTAATTTGCTCAGGCAAATTATTGTGCACGGTCAAGACTAGAGAACGCACCCTGATAGGCTCTCTATCTTTCCTACTCAACGCATCAGCAACAACATTGGCTTTTCCTGGGTGATATTTTATATCACAGTCATAATCACTTAACAACTCTATCCATCTTAGTTGCCTCATGTTCAATTCCTTTTGGTCGAGAATATATTGTAGGCTTTTGTGATCGGTGAATACCGTACACTTGGTGCCATACAGATAATGTTTCCACAACCTAAGAGCAAAGACCACAGCTCCTAACTCAAGATCATGAGTAGATAATTCTCCTCATTCTTCCTTAATTGCCTAGAAGCATAAGCTATCACTTTCTCTCTCTGCATCAAAACAGCTCCATAACCTCTAAGAGATGCATCACAATACACTACAAAATCTTCACTCCCGTCGGGTAATGATAAGATTGGCGCACTACATAATTGTTGCTTCAATGTCTGAAATGCTCCATCTTCATCACTTCCCCAAACGAAAGGTTTATTCTTCTGAGTAAGCTTAGTCAAGGGTTTAGCTATCAAAGAAAATTCTTTAATGAATCGCCTATAATAGCCAGCCAATCCTAAGAACTGTCGCACTTCCGTTGGCGTTGTCGGTGCAGACCAATTCTTAATAGCTTCAACCTTTGCAGGATCAACATGAATTCCATCTCTGTTAATCACATGACGAAGAAATTGCACAGAATCTAACCAAAAATCAAACTTCGAAAACTTAGCATACAACCTTTCATCCTTCAACAACTTCAAAACAATCCTCAAATGTTCTCCATGTTCATCTTCATTCTTAGAATAGATTAGAATATCGTCAATAAACACAATCACAAATTTATCCAAGTAGGGCTTGCACACTCGATTCATTAAATCCATGAAAACCGCAGGTGCGTTAGTTAACCCAAATGGCATTACTTGAAATTCATAGTGTCCATAACGAGTTCTAAATGCAGTTATAGGAATATCTTCTTCACGGACGCGAAGTTGGTGATATCCTGACCGCAAATCTATCTTAGAATACACACTAGATCCTTGCAGTTGATCAAACAAATCATCAATCCTAGGTAAAGGATATCGATTTTTAATTGTCAACTTATTCAGTTCCCTATAATCAATGCACATACGAAAAGATCCATCCTTCTTCTTAACGAACAAGACTGGAGCTCCCCAAGGCGACGAGCTCGGTCGAATAAAACCTTTATCAGACAACTCCTTAAGTTGCTCAGATAACTCCTTTAATTCAGAAGGGACTAATCGGTAAGGCGCACGTGCCACCGGTGCAGCACCAGGAATTAAATCGACTCGAAACTCTACTTGCCTTATCGGTGGAAGTCCGAGTAAATCTTTAGGAAATACCTCAGGAAATTCACAAATAATAGGTATATCTTCCAATCGTTTCTCCCTAGACTCATTCCCGGTCACTTGAGCTAAGAATAACTCACAACCGTTCCTGATGTACTTTCGGACTTTAATACATGAAACGATTTTCAAACGGGATTCACCTCGACTACCATCAATTATTAACGTCCTATTCCTAAGAGGAATCTTAACTTTCTTCTCTCCATATAAAATAGTAGCATTATTCAACGACAACCAATCCATACCAATAATAATATCAAAACTACCTAATTCTATCATCATCAAATCAATCGGAAAGGAATGGTTTAAGAGATTTAGAGAGCATCCTTCTAATAGCTTATTAGTTTTTACTAATTTACCATCAGCCAATTCCACCTCGTAACTGGTACTTATTTCAACAGGTTCAATATCAATAAGGGCACTAAATTTAGTGGATACAAAGCTCCTATCGGCACCCGAATCGAATAAAGCAACAGCATAATGATTGTTGAGTAAAAACGTACCGGTAACGACATTCGGATCCTCTTTCTTCACCTCAATTGTTCCAAGTTCGTAGATACCACCCTGGGGGTTTCTTCCAGGTACAATCGCTTTCAACTTGGGGCATTCCGATTTCCTATGACCTTCTTCATTACAGTTGAAGCAAATGGTTCCCTTCTTACACCTTTCAACCTTGTGTCCAAGTTTTCCGCAATTTCAGCACTTCCAGCAGTCGCCAGCATGCCTCTTGTTGCCACACTTAGGACATCTATCATCGTTGCGCGGTGTGTTGTTGGTAAGAGCATTTGAATTCCCCTTTCTCTTGTTCTGACGGCGATTGAAATTCTTCCTATTATCACCTCTATCTACACGCTCACCGTCTCCCTTTCTTTTCTCACCAATACGGGCTTCATCTTCCTTATCCTGAATTATCTGTCCAATGAGTTGGTAAGCCATTCGAACAACATCATCAATGGTCAGTGGTTTCGATGATGTTACGTCCCCCCGGATATTCCTGGTCAACCCTTTCACATATTGCTCAATTCGGATCTCTTCGGGTTCAACCAATCGAGGACATAGCAAGGCCAACTCATGGAATCGGTTCGTGTAACTATCAATATCCACACCTTTCATTCTCAGATGAATAAACTCTTGTTCTAACCTAATGATCACACTACGAGGACAAAACTCCAAAGTCATCCACTTCTTAACTTCAGCCCAAGGAGTAGCATTAGCAGCATCAAGACTCATGAAAGCAATTCTCCCGTTCCACCAAGTCAACGCACGACCTTTAAGAGTAGCCATAGAAAAAGTCACCTTATCTTCCTCCTTACACTTACTAATCCTAAACACCGATTCAATCTTCTCAATCCACTGGCTTAGTCCTACAGCACCTTCAGTTCCATTAAAAGGTAGAGGTTCACACTTCATGAACGTCACATAAGTACAGCCACCAACTTCAGGTGCATTCGTCCCAAGTCCTCCTACATTTCCTCCAGCATTAGCATTCACATTCACATTAGTACCGCCAATTCCACTACCGCCAGCTCCACTACCGCCAGCTCCACTACCGCCAGCTTCATTTCTAGCATTTGCCATAAATTCAGTCATAGATGCGGTTACTTGCTCCGTAATAATCCTACGTACATCATCCTCAGTCACAGCCTTCTTGGGCGGCATAGTTCTATAATTCCACAATTTCAAAGTATTAAGCATTCATCCAACAAAGGATTCATATAATATGGATCGAATTCATAGTCAAGATACAAATAAGGCACAATATGGAATTCAAGACAAGATACATATTTCATTCGATCTGAAACAAAAGTATTGTCTTAGTTACATCCCATATCAAAGTTCTAGCACTATATACACTCAAAATTCGTGCCAAATCTATTACTAACAAGTCGGTTCAGTCAAAGCTACAAGCACAAAAGATATAAAGGTCACTACTAAATACAGACTGGTCTACTGAGAACCGCCAGATGGTCCATCATCCATCGTCTTCTGAATCTTCGTCGGACGATCACTAGACACATCTTCAACTGGGCGCTTACGGATTACTCCTCTTTCAACCATGTCGGCATAAAATCTACTGTTCCATCCCACGGATATATTCAACTCCTTTTCGGCTTTCTCACGCATCGCACGAGCCACACTCAACTGAATCTCCATAGAATTCACCTTTCTCTTCATAGCAGCATACTCACCACTTTCCAACACCGATAACCTCCTAAAAGCCTCATTCAAACCACGTTCTACATCACTCAAATCCAAACTAAGCAATTCTCGCTCTTTCTCTCCAACCTTAGCCTTCGACTCCAAATAAGCAACCTGAGTCTGAACAACACCTAATCCAACCTCTGTCACACAACTCGTAACACGGGAAGCATCTAGGTCACGTCTCAAGGCCCATGGTGCAAGACCATCAATATGAGTAGCCTCTCGAGTACTAGACGACTCTCCTATCCCATGTCTACGAGTAGCAATACCATCGGTACCGTCAGGTGCATCGTCATCCTCATCCTCCTCTGATTCAGAATCAGATTCAGACGATTCAGACATTTCGTCCCTAGGTAACTCATCCTCAGAATCAGACAAACAAACTGGTGGGGGCAAAGGCTCGCCCTCTGGAACATCATACGGATAAATAAGCTCGGCTTCCTCATCGTCATCGACCTCAACATCTATACCTACGTCCTCCTCGACATCCTCGTCGTCAATCTCATCATATAACTCATCTAACCCAATCTCATCATTGTTCTCAATATCAGCATTCTCAATCTCCACATTCCCAATCTCCACATTCTCATTACCCACATTCTCAATATCCACATTCTCTACTAAGTCAACCTGAGGGGCAATCTGATCTCCTAGTGAAGGCCTACGTATTCTAAGGATTTGGTAAATGATGGATTAGATCTATGGATTTGGTGGAAGAGATGGGGAAGAAGGAGATTAGTTGTAGAGAGAGAAAGGAGAGGGAAGAAAAGTAGAGAGAGAAAGTGATTAGATTAATGAAATGTGTTAATGAATGAACTAACCAACCCCCTCCTAACATGCTAGGAGGGGTATATATATAGCCCACCCTACATGTGGGCTATATGGACTATACATTACTAAGTGGACCACGAGCCCATTACATAATTATCGTTGGAGCGACCGATCCTTCATAAATACGTAAAACGTATTTCCAACAATCTCCCCCTAAGGGAGGTCGCTCCAAGTTACAAAGTTCTAAATATTCTATAGCTCGTGATCTATGCTAATAATGATGTGACCGAGACTTTCTTTGGGAAAACACATTTCCAACAATCTCCCCCTAAGGGAGGTCACACCATTTTACAAAATCTTAAACCTAGCATCTATGCTTGAGTCTTCGATCTTGTTCTTGTGAATATGCTTGATGTGATCTTTGACTTTAGTCTTGAGCATGTTTCCTTGCCTTGACTTTGTGCATTCATCACTTGTGAAATTTGCCTCTTCGTGACTTCATGTTCCACATACTTATACCTTTAAATTCTTGAAAGCTTCAGAGTTTGATACAGCGGAAGACTTGACCTTCAGACTTTCTTGAATTTGTTGAAGTACTAAGTGTATGTAGTACAAGCATTTGGTGACGACTTCTTCTGGATTATACACCGCAATGCCACCTTTTTGTTACGCTGCATAAGACAGTTAGCAACAAACAATATACACGGATGAAATGGCCTTGAACATTTCATTCTAATTCGGTAGCATTTTACCTCCGGTCGGTGAAGACCGTTGGACGATATTAAATATCGTACTTGTGGCAGGTAGTTTCAATTAAGAACCTCCTTGACAAGATTTCGCGGGTAAACCCGTTCTCTTTACTCGACCGTCCAAAGCTGACTGCGAACGTAAAGAGTGAATCATTTGGATAATATTATCCGCATGATTTGAAGCCGTCAATTCATGTTCCTGGAACAAGTGAAGTTCAATTAAGAACCGCACCATCGTTGCTTTCCAGTTGTCACTAGCTTGATTCATATAGAATCTTGCAAGTTACCTACCAAGTGCTGTTTGATGTTAACACTAGAAGGATTTCCATTCGTCACTGTAAATACTTAATAGTATTACTCTGAATGTTCTGGCAAGATCACTAAGATATTGCGTAGAGGCCTGGAACGTGTTTAAATTCATTTAAGAATTAAACCACTATTGCTTTCCAGTTATCACAAGTTTGATTCATAAAGAATCGCACAAGTCACCTACCATGAGCTTTTTGATATTCGCTCAAGAAGGATTTCCATCTTCATTGTAAATACTTTCGTATTACTCGGATGTTCAGGCAAGATCATGAAGATTTTGCGTAGGACTCTTAAGATCTTTCTTACTTTTCACATTGTGTGAACAAGCAAGGAATAATGAAAGTGTGTCCTAATGAGATATTTGATGATCTCAAATGGCTCTAGACTCGATCGTGCATTTTGGATTTTAGTGATCGGAGGCTGGAGAGGAGTGCCACCTTTTCAATACCAATTTATTCGGAGTGAATAAATCAATAGATAATGTGTTATCTCCGTGTGATTAAAACAAATATCTTTTGAGAGATATCTGAGTTAGCTGGGATGGGTTCTGCCTTGCATCACTGGGTCCATGATGTCTTTCTTCAATATCAAGAATCATTAATAATGATCTCAATAGCATATGAATTGACCCGGTTTCTGCCTAAGTTGTAAGGAGGGCTTCTTTCTTTACACCCTTTATCTTTACAATTCTTTTTCATTCTTCAACCCCTTCAATGCTTACCAATACGTCATCATTAGCACCTTGTTGTGATTGTTCCAGTGCTAACTTAAGTACTTGGTCGGCATTCAGCTACGTTCACAATCTTTCTCCATCTTTCCTAAGGACTACTATTTCTAGCTATGGAATGTCCTTGGGAAGATTCCTCCGGTTCTAGAGAAATCATTGGACTTTAACCTATCCTACCATCCTTATGTCACCACAATCTTCACCGTCGTGAATAGAGATGTTTTGGGTAAGTGTATGTCAGCATGAAATCCATTTTGAAATGCAAATCCATTTTGCTCCCCCTTAACATATGCTACGATATTCGAAAACATTTCGCATATGTCGGGATGAGCAAACACGTTAAGTCAAACCATTTGTGATTAATCATTTCCCATATTAAATCACATTTTCTCCCCCATATTAAAAATATTAACCCAATCGATGTTTTTAATATCAATTGATTTAATAGCATTTTAAGAAAATTTGGGAAGAAAAATGCAAATCCAATTATCTTCATGAATTTAACAAGCTCCCCCTCAAATTAATGAGGGTGTACTTGAACCGTAAATTAAATACCTTTTAAACACAAGTGTAAGGTATTTATTACGTGCAAAGATCAGATATAATAATGAATTCACAAGATTAGCAATGTACGAGGTTGGACCTGAATAATGGAGAACAGTATATGAAAGAAGCACATGGTTCTTGTTCACGAATGTTGGTCACCTCGTCACGTCCCCGAGAAAATTAATTCCCGTTGTTGAGTCAAAGCTTTCCGGTGAAATGCTTGACTTGAGTATGAAAAGCGGGTTGCTATTTGAAATAATAGCAAACCATTTTGAGCATGTTTTAAAAGTTTGAACTTCTGCTCGAACTTTATTTACAACCCCGTGTCATTATTGAATGACATTTCTAGGTTCGTAAATATTATCGATTCCAGAAGACATGCTCTTTTTATCACAACATTTTTGAACACACAATTTTGAAAGATTTAGAAAAACCTTTTGAGAAATTCTCGAAAAATTGTGTTCAAAGTTTTGAAAAACCAATTACTTGAGCTTAAGATGTTGAATATCGTATAAAACGAGCTCAAGTCCTAGAAGTTGTAAACTTCCCGTTGTTAAGGATAAGTTTATCATCGGCGATAAACTTTCCTTTTATCTGAAGAACGAGTCCTAAGCTGACATTTACTTAGAAGTCGTTTTCATGAGCTTGAAAACTTTGACTGTTTTAACGGAAAGCTCATGACCGAGAAAGGTTAATTTCTCGTTATGAGGAAAAGTTCTCTTATTTAAAAGATACACTTTCCTTTCTGAGCTTAAAACTTCGAATGTTTTAAGACAAGCTCATGACCGAGAAAATTGAATTTCTCGTTATGAGGATAAGTTTATCATTAATGATAAACTTTCCTTTATTTGAAGTTCGAGTTACAGTCTGACATTTAACTGTAAGTCATATACACGAGCTTAAAACCTTTGAATGGTTTTAATGTAAGCTCGTGTCCGAGAAATTTTAATTTCTCGTTGTAAGGATAAGTTTATCATCGGCGATAAACTTTCCTTTATTTGAAGCACGGGTCATCGTCTGACATTTAACGATGAGCCATAATGCATGAGCTTAAAAACTTGGAATGTTTTTGATATAAGCTCATGCCCGAGAAAAATTAATTTCTCGTTTTTAGGATAAGTCATCATCGGGATGAACTTTCCTGTCTTTTGAGATCGAGTTACAGTCTGTTATGTGACTGTAAGTCCTTTATGCAGCTTAACCATGAATCCCCTGAGACATTTGTTTCTCTGATATCTGCTTCTTCAGCAACCAAACTCTAAGAGTGTCCTTAGTTGAACGGTACACAACGATTGGACCGCTTCGTTCTTTTGGAACATCAACTTTGGTACCTGCATTCTCATTAGGAGTTTGTATACTTTTGCATGGGTTAGAGATATCTATTTTTAAGCACGTGGGGGTTCACAGTTGGCTTTACTTGTGTCAGAGGTGGCCTGAGGAGATGATTCACTTGTCTTAGTTGGCAAACGTTTCCTTTTATAGAAAATCTTAAGTTCAGGCTTAAGTGATGTATCATCCTTTGCAATTTCCTCCCTAGTAGTCTTCGTAGAATCAGAGACTATCCTGGTTAAAGGGCACTCGTTTCCTACAAGAGTAAAATTTCTACCAGTGGGGCGCCAAACTTTACCAAAGGGTTTGAGTTTAGCTATCCACTGGGACTTAATTCGAGCACGGGAGTTCACCTCATCAAGTAATTTCTTGACACAAGCATCATGATTTGCCGTAAAGACACATTTTCTACATGTTTTACAAGTAGCATATTTAATGTCTGAATAATTCCTAGATGATTGATCGATGCTCCTAGAAGATGGCATGCTACGGTTAGCAGTGTTGGGTAATCTAGAAGGCATCTGACTAGGTTAGACATTGCTATCTCTTATATGTGTCTTTTGACTAGCTTCCCTTTGACCAGATTTATGGCAAACGTCATTTGAACTAGTTCTAGTCGTGGTCTTGGTATTTTTAGGGAAACTAGAGGCAATCATATGATTTGGTCTTGCTAAAGCTGGAGTGATCACATTGGGCCTAGTTGCTGGAGTGACTGGTCTAATAAGATGAACCAAATCAACTTGGGAGGCAAACCGCGGTCTCGAGGATTGTGGTCGCTCGGATCTAAATGCAGTAGGTTGTCTGACAATCGGTTGTCTGACGAACTGATTTGTAGGCGGTTTCCCCAAGATTGATGGTTTTTCAAGCTTAGTGTCCACACTAGGTCCTCTAGTTTTCCTTAACTCGTTTTTCAACGCGGCTATAGCAAAGACCTTTTCCTGTACTTGGGCCTTTAAAGTCTCATTCTCTTTGAGCAAGTTATCTTGGGATGCCAACTTAGATTCAAGCAGTTGAATTTGTTTCAAAAAATTATCCTTTTCAGCTTTAGAATCTAGAACAGTTTGATCCAATTTTCTTTCAAGAACAACGTTTGACTTTTCAAGTTTTTCAAAGTATGTTTCAAATTTGTCCGTTTTCTTAGAAAATTCAAGTTTGGCATCCTCAAGATCTTTTGATTGCCGAGCTACGATCGTTTCGAGCTCTTTAATCTTGGAATCAGAATCAGTTAACGAGGCAGTTATAGAGCATTTATCATGATGAACTATAGCATTCTGAATAATCTCTCCCCCATTATGACTTACATCGGATGAATCAGAAGTGGTATTGCTATCACTCGTTTCCATCCCATGTTTGTCATACTTAGGTTCAGAATTCTCAATATGCGGCATATCATCAGCATATACATCATAAACCACATTACATTGTACCATGTTTGCAGGCTCTGCGTCATAAATGGGTAAGGTGTCATCAAGAGAAATCTCGTGAACATTCCCTGACGTGCCACTGGCATCATGTTGTCCTCCTGATTCTGTGCTCTTGGCATCGTTAGGCTCCAAGTTTTCAACCGTATGATCATTCTCCTCTTGCATCTGCGGTATTGATTCTTGCACTCCATTATCAAACGTTTGCTGAAGTCGAAATCTTTCATAAATCGAAGACGAGACCGAAGTCATGAGTTTCAATATTGTATCACGAAAAACTCGAAGCTCGGTATGTGTATCGCGAAGAAATGATTGGCAAATCACTGAACTTTCAGGCTTAATGATATTGAATTGGAGGAAAGGCGTGAGGTGTGTCACAAGAGCCTTATAAGCAAGTGCCGATGCAGAGTGATTAAAGCTTTTATTGTTAAGTTCCTCGGCGAGTTGGGTCAAAGTGGTGAAAATTGAGTCGATGAATATATGACGATCTTGTCCAAAGATTGTCACAAATTCGCTCCCTCCTTGAATCCATGAAAGATTAACTAGATGATACTGAAGCATTCGAAATGAAGTTATACCACTTTCCCTAGCGTTGGCTTGCACTTGATGCGATTCTCCCTCTTTAAGTGTCGAATTTAACGAGTCCATTAAAATCGAGGAAGAATGATGTGGATGTTGTGGTTTTCAGGATTTTACAGTTCGATTCGGCTCAAAAGATGTTGTCGGCTCAAACGATTATGAATTAAACCCGATCAAAAATCCCGGCACGTTGACTCGTTACTTTGTCGTCAAATCCGACCACGAAAACTGTTAACCCGTCAAATATTTTTTCACGGTAACTTTTAAAGTACCCGCCTCAACACGATTTGCCAAAATTTAGTAAACAAAAAAAATTTATAAAACTAAAATTTTTAAAAAATGACAAAATACAAAAATTAACTAATAAAATTAACTATAAAATATAAAAACTAAAAATAAAAAATCTAATATTTGAAAATCAAAAATAAAAGAAACTTTTGTCACAAATTTAACTAAAATAAGCTTTTGAAAATATAAAAAGATAGAAATATGAAACCTAAAAACAAGCTTAACGAAAAAAAATAGAAAAATAAGATATGTTTTAATTTCAAAAAAGAAAAAACGGATATAACGGTTTCTTGTTTACTCCGTCCTACAACATGTGGCCCAATAAGAAAAGATCCACCTCCCCACGCGTTCGCTTTGTTATCTCCGTCTTTGACCTATATCTTACACAAGTAAATAAAACTGTGTCCCATTGTTTATTTTGCCCACACACACAAAACTCTCTCTTATCTTCTTTCTTGGTTCCTCCGTCCTTCTCTCTCTGCTTAACAACACAATCAAAACTCCTTCCTCCCCAAAACTCTCTTATAGATAACACAAGAATCTTATAGATTTCCCAATATCAATCACACCAAAAATCAAACTGCAATCCCCGCCACACCCTTTTCAAATTATGAAGCTGTTCGAAGGCTACAAGATCATGAAACGTATGGTCTCAGGTAGGTGTCTCTGTTTAATTATCTTGGTCTCTCTCATCTGTAGTGTCATTCTTGTCCAGTGTCTAGAGTCCCGAGTTTTGTGGAAAAATCAAGTCTTTAATCGAAATCAAAGAAAGAATGGCAACAGATTTGTGGTTGTTCTTTCTTATAAATTCGAAAAACAAAGGAGTTGAATCCTTCAAAATCGATCTATGATGACATTAGTTTCGAAGGTAGAGATCGTAATTGATCTTACCATGCATGTGTACACACGAGCTAATCTGAGATCTTTTAGAATTATGAATTGGGTTTTATTCGAGAGTAGTGTTTGTGTCAGTTTTAGTATTTGTTGTGTGGGTGTGGGTTGTTAGAATGTGAGAGAAAGTGTTTGTTTTGTTTGGAGTCGTGACGAGTGAGGGTCGAGAGATGATGGTAAGAGTGTATGTCGAAGTCGGTTTGGTGAGGGACTGAGAGGGTGTTTTTTCGAAAGTTGTTTGGTCTGAGGGAGTGTTTGAGGGTGTGATGTTCGTTTAGATGTTGTTTGTTTGTTTGGGAGTGAGGGGTGTCCGAGAGAGTTGAGTCGTGAGAGTTTGTGGGAGGGTTTTGAGTGTTCGAGAGATGAGAGTCGAGTGGGAGAGTTGTTTAGACGAAAGGTTTTGAGTCGAAAGGTGTTGGTCGAGTCGAAGTGGTGATTTGGAGTTGAGTCAGTGACGAAGGAATCGAGGGTGTTGGGTCGAGGTCGGTTTGGTGAGGTTGAGTTTTGGGAGGTGTCGAGAGGTGTCGAGAGACGAGAGTTTGAGGTCGAGGCTCGAGTCTTGGGTCGGCTAACACACAAGCCAAATCAGTTGTTGAGGGAGTGTTAGAAAGAGGGTCTGTTTCAAACTTTTTGAGTCTTCCCGTTATTTTAAGTGTTTAGTTTGAAAAGGTCTATTCGGAAAGTCCTATTCGGAACTTTTTCTATGCGGAAAGTCCTATTTGGAACTTTTTCTATGCGGAAAGTCCTATTCGGAACTTTTTCTATGCGGAAAGTCCTATTCGGAACTTTTTCCTATTCGGAACTTTTTCCTATTCGGAACTTTTTCCTATTCGGAACTTTTTCCTATTCAGAACTTTTTCCTATTCGGAACTTTTTCTTATTCGGAACTTTTTCCTATTCGGAACTTTTTCCTATTCGGAACTTTTTCCTATTCGGAACTTTTTCATATTCGGAACTTTGTGTCAATTCGGAAAGTTGTGTCAATTCGGAAAGTTTAGTCCTATTCGGAACTTTTTCCTATTCGGAACTGATAGAACTGACAATTTTTGGACTGTGTTGGATTGGACTCATGGACTGTTTTGACCAAAAACCTTTGGACAGATATGAAAAAGATGAAAATTTGGACGGATTTGACTCATGGACGGATTTGGACTGAGTAAAAAAATGATTGATTAAAAAAATTATTAAAAAAAATGATAAAAATTGATTAAAACTGATAAAAAACTGATTAATATAAAATTAATAAAAAAACTGATAAAACTGAAACTGCTTATCCAGACATCAATTTGATAAAAGTGATTATAAAAAGATGAGAAGAAAAAATAATGATAAAAACTGATTAAAAAAATTTGATAAAAAAAACTGATTGGATAGATTAAAAAATAATTACGTAGTGACTGATAAAAAAAATGATTAAAAAAAAAACTTGATTATGTTAAAAAATTTGATAAAACTAGATTAGATAGATTTTCAAGCAAGAAAAAAACGAGATGATTATATAAAAAATAAAACGAAAAGATTATTAAAAATTAGAAAAGAAAGGATTTTTACCACCAAATCAAAAGATAAAAAATAAGCAAATCCTAAGATTCAACCATGGCTCTTGATACCAATTGAAGGCCTACGTATTCTAAGGATTTGGTAAATGATGGATTAGATCTATGGATTTGGTGGAAGAGATGGGGAAGAAGGAGATTAGTTGTAGAGAGAGAAAGGAGAGGGAAGAAAAGTAGAGAGAGAAAGTGATTAGATTAATGAAATGTGTTAATGAATGAACTAACCAACCCCCTCCTAACATGCTAGGAGGGGTATATATATAGCCCACCCTACATGTGGGCTATATGGACTATACATTACTAAGTGGACCACGAGCCCATTACATAATTATCGTTGGAGCGACCGATCCTTCATAAATACGTAAAACGTATTTCCAACACCTAGTCCTAACTCGGGCTCGGGATCCTCAAATGGTTCCTCCTCATCATCAATATCAAAATCTACTAAGTCTAAATAAGGATCATCTTCTATATTAGGTTCGGGAATAGCATGGTTTTCTACAGGAATATTAGGGTCAGCCATGACAATCTGCATTTATATATATATCTCGTATTAGGATAACATACTAGTTAAACAATTACATAATGAAATCACGATATATACATATATATAAATTATATTATATATATCAAAATATATATCTTCTCAATAGGGCTTGTTGGTAACGTCGGAGATCTCTGGCACCGTTATAGTCAAAAGATTTTTCAAATATTTTCTCAAATGTTCATTGTCAAAAGATTTTGAAAAGTTTTGTTCAAAACCTTGGTTTTTAAAATCCTTTGTTCTCTATAACGAGAGCTATGGTACCAAACTGTAACACTCTCATTTTTCGTATCGGTACAGCGGAAGGGTCTTTCAGAGTGTTACGGGATAGCACAATAATTCCAATCATAGACAACACATAAAAATGGTTGTACAAGGTTTAACAAACATTCATTCGATAAAAAGTTTCAAAAGCGTACAACAGGTCCCAAATTATACAGGTCATTTAGTTTACAAAACATAGATCGAATGAACATTTTTAATATTAAGTGTGGGCCATCAGAGTCGATCTCCATCCGGATTACCTTCAAGCACCTGAGATAAAACATGCAAAAATCATATCAACGAATGCCGAGTGAATTCATAGAGTTTAATGAAAACCGTTATGTAAAACAATCATTTACATTCATTTAAAATCAGAACACAAGTATAATATCGGAAGTAAGTCCACATATTGCTAGTCATGCAATATATAAATCAAGCATACATCTGAAACCGTCCATGAGACCGTAGTCTCTATATTACCATGATAGGTAATATATTCATCGTAATAGCGTCGTTATCGTTTATTATTTATGTCTTATATTGTATTAGGATACATGGTATCTGAATTAGGATTATTATTAGCCGCATGACATTGTTACCTTACTGTGAAAACAGCGGGCCGCGAACCCGACAAACAATTTGCCCATCTAAGTTAGCGTGTCGTCACAAAAATCACGCTATGGAATCTTCTCATACATAAATTCGCTTACCAATCAATGTGGTACGACGGGGATCAACCGTCAAGGCGCGAACTGGGGTGATCGTCCCCAAATAGTACTATCAAATGCATAAGCGTCTACCAAATCCCGGTAGTTCACAATTCATGCTAATGGGACTTTAAGTGACATAACCTAACTACTAATAATCCTTTTAGTCTCGAATATAGGGTCATAGCATCATTCGGGTCCATATCATTTAGCATACAATCGGGACTACTTGTGTTCTATTTTTTAAAAATCTAGCATGTTATCTCCCTCGCGGGTTTACAAATCATTTTATAAAACATTTAAAAGAGTGCGAGGCTATGAACTCACGTTGTTAATGAAAGGCGGATTTTCGGCTACGGGCGTGCTTCGGTCACGGAAACCTATATAAATAATAATCGGTCTTAGACTCGGTCCAATGACTTTTATCAAAATAACAATATACATATGATGATTTTGTACATATGATGATGATCAAGTGGGTTTATACATCCTTGTTTACTCAATTTAGTGTTTATGTTTTGGTAACGTTTTACTAGTTCGCTAGTTTTACCTATTTACCTATTTTAAGTCCATTAAGCCTTCTATAAGTTCTTTAACTTGTTTTTACCCATTTTATACCTATATTATCAGTATATATACTTTTCATGTTGGGCCCAAATGGGTTAAGCCCAATAAGCTCTTTTTTTTACAAGTATTTATCTTATTAAGTCTAATTATTAGTCCAATAGGTTTAGTTAGCTCGTAAATGTCCGTAATTCTTATAGTTCGGGTTTTATCGGTTTTTACTTGTCTTAGTTATCTATATATCAGTATATGACTTTTATAAACTTTACATTAGACGGGTTTGGTCGTCTAAGTTTTATTTGGTGAAAAACGTTAATTTTACGGCGATAGCCGAAAAAGTCGTAAAAATCAAGTTTATAGTTTTTATTACTTATAAATATTATTTTTACCACCATTTATATAATTTACCCATTTAATTAACCTTTTATACATTTATATAAATAAGTTTTATAAGTTAGTGGGTTTATATTTTTACATTTTATACATTATAATGTGAGTGCTTATATAATAATAATAAACATTATTTCCAAAAATCTGATTTTTAACTTCATGTTCACCATTTTTAACATATCTAGAGTTCTATAATGACTTAGAAGCTCATTTTTGGATGACATGTTCTTCATAATATGTGCTACATATAACTTAGTTATAGCTACTGCCCATTTTGAGTTTAAGTTGCCTTAACAGTCCCTACAAAACTGCTTATTCAGATTACACCACCTAACTTGTTTTGATCATATCTCACTCATTATTTTGATTCCATTGCATGACCAACTCTCACATGTGTATAACATCATCTACTTACTGTAAATGGATCAAACCATGCAATTTTATCAGTTCATCTTTTAGTTATCTACTGTTTTTATACAGCCAACTAAATAGTCAAGATTTTAGCTTCCTTTCTTATGGTTATTATCATTTTTAAGCATATTTATCAACACTTGATCCCCACACAACATTTTTATCATCATATATACATCATATACATATACAAAATGAAAGAAAATACATTTGTTCTTTACAAAATAATAAGAGAAAAATGTAGAGGATGATCTTCTTTACCAATCCAAGTGGATTTCTTGTTTTAGGAAGACAAGAACTTGATGAACACAACAAGTATCTCTAAGACCATCAAATATCAAGAACATAGGTTGGAAAATCAGCCCTAGGACACAAGCAAATCACCTCCAAAGATGTTAATATGGCCACCAAATGATCAAGGCTTCAAGAGAACACCTTAATAGGACTAGTAAACATGTGGTTTATGGCTAGAAAAGATCAAAGATGGTGTTTGTTGGCTTATTTGGGACGGCACAAGGAGAGGATTGAGAGAGTTTTTGGTGTTGAGTTGCATGTAAGAATGATAGAAATGGAAACAAGTAGCTAGTTTAGCTAGTAAGTGGTAAAGGTTATCTTAATGTGTAAGCATATGCTTACACTTGTATAAGTTAGCTAATACTTGATGCCACATATGTGTTGTGGTGTCAAGTTGCCGTCCCATATAAGCTAGTGGGGTGGGACAAAGTGTTTTGTCCCATCTCACTAGTTTACGGGTATTTCTCGATTCTAGTTTTCTCGATTTGCGTGCCCTCGGGTCGTTTTACGAAAAACGTTTTTATAAATTATGAATCACCGTCACAAAACAAATCCAATAAAAATTGTATCATCAAAAACGGAGTTCAAAAACGTAAATACGTAATCCTAAGGTTTCCGGTTTAGTCGTAAAAGACGCCAAATTATGCACGTAAGCCCAAATTTAAATCCGTAAATTGTGAGTTCGTCAACCAACACAAAAATAAGTTTCAAAATATTATACGAGAAAATATTTCACTACCTGAAAATGTTAGATTGTCACATCCTTCTTGGCGATTCTTTGTTTGAAATCTGGTAAAATCGATGATGTTATTTTTTTTAATTGGAATGTTTTTGCATAATTGTAAATGTTATATAATAAGATAAATGTACCTGTGTTGGTTTCTCCTGAAGGTTGGTATTGTTGACTTGTTTGTTTTGTTGTGAGCTGTCAATGTGTGTTTGGTTATTTTTGTGGCGTTTGTTTTCGTTTGTCTTGTTAACCTGTAGTTTGTTTGTGAGTTTGTAAATTGTCTATAATGAATAAAATATTTCTAAAAAATGTGATTGGGGTATTTCTTATTACCTTTTTGTCGTCAATTATGTTTGTGGGCTCTCTCTTGTTCTGCATTTGCTGACATTCATTTTTATAAATTTTTGTTAAGCTTCCATGTCTTTTATCATTCATGGATGGTTGTAGGGTTAATTGTGGTTGTGCACATGATCCGTTGGCTATGGTTTTTTGTAATCTGCATAAAAAGAATAAAACATTAGCATAGTGTTAAAGTGTTGATTTTGTTTTTGTTTTGTTTTTGTACCTTTGTTTGAACAATAATATATGTTCATTGTTGTTATTTATATAAATCTTCGTTGCTTGGTTAATGCTTGACACTTGTTGTTTTCCTACATTTAAGAAATTATTTATTAATTTTTTTGTTTGTTTTTGGTTTTTTTTAAAATATTATAACATATATGTGTTTAGAGATTTTACCTTCCCAGATGTTAACTTTTGCCAGTTGAATAATAATGACGATAGGTTCGGTTGTAGTGTACTTTTTGTTGATGTAGCCTTGTAGGTTATCAGCATCATCTCCCCATAAAATGCAGCTTATCTTGTGTCCGCTATTAAGAATAAAATTGAAATATATTAAATGTAATAATTAGTAATTTTATTTTAAGTTACCAACCTTGTGTTTTGTAGCTCGTATTCAAGTATACTTGTTGGTTTGTCGCGTACGATAACTTGTTTGATCCTTTTGTTTGACATTATTTGTCCAATTACATCTGAAAATAAAATCAATGTTAGTGTTATTGTATTTTTGAATATTCTATTTTGTATATGTTTGAAATTACCAAAAGATATATGTTTTTCGGTGTGGATGTTGTGAATTGATTCGAATGGAATGAAATCGAAGCCATCGTTCAAGCCTTTGAAGTCTTCTATTTCTGTTACAGAAGTGTTTTGTGTGAAGTAGATCTTCGCATCGTGTTGTGTTAGTTTCAATGTTGTTTTGTTGGTGACACACTTAAAGCTGTGTATAATGAGTTGGGCTCCTTCCTGCAATGGTCTTTCTGATTTTGACTTGAATATAGTATAATAATTTGCGCACGCATGAATTTTTGTTCCCTGTTTTGAATAATAAGTTTGTTGATTAATAAGTAGAGGACAATTTTATTTAATAATTAAGATTGATATACATAAAATTATTTTTGAACGTACCTCTTCATCCATTAAAATCATATTAATATTGTAGCACGGCACTGGTTCTCCCCATAACTTCTCATTTATTTCGTTGGTTTTTGATGGTGAGTCAATGTAGTATGTTTTCCAAACGTGTATTGCTTTAACCTTGATTGTGTAAGATGTGTTAGAGTTTGGTTGTAGTTATTTAAGGGAATTTATTTTCATATGTTGGTATTTTTCTGGTTTTTTTGTTTGGGTGGTTTTTTTTGTTTTTCTTGGGTTTTCCTGTTTTTGGTTCATCATTGTTGATTATTTTTTTGGTTTTGTAAATTATAAGTAGGTAGTTGTATGTATATATATGTATAAAAGTTGTATATTTTTTAAAAGTTTAGTCAAAGTAAAACTGTACTTTTATCTTAAAGTAAGGTGGGTTTATTTTTAATTTAATAAATAATTGAGTGTTTATCTTTTACTATATTTAGATTAGACTTATCCTTCTTCTATTCCTTTTTTTTTAAATTCATAAACTATGACAAATATTACTACTAATCAAATACTGAATTCGTTTTTTCCTTCTATTATTCATTTTTTCGTATGGTAAGTAGATTGAGTCTACTTTATGTTTTTTATTAAGATAAGTATTTTTTGTAGATAATTGTTATATTTAGATGGTTTTGTATTTGAATTAGGATTAGAATTCTTTTAATTTTCCTATTTAAGCATTGTTTTTCGTTTTTATTTTAGTTTTGTTTTTGATCCATCGTTTTCTTTTTATATTTTTTAATGGAATTTGTTTGTGAATATAAGTTTGACAAAGATATTGCTGGGGGTGTGGTAATTTTTTTGTTTCTCTGTATTTTGTTAACATATATGTATACATATATTTATTGTTTTTTTTTAATTTTTGTTTTTGTTGTTTAGGTTGTTCCAATGGAGTTGATGGGTTTTCATTGGGGATGGATGTTATGAAAGTTTGTTTGATCACAAAAGGGTTTATTTATAAAGTGTCTGTTAAAGAATTTAAATCAGGTTTTGGTTTAATCTTTGGGCAAAGTTGGGACAAATTCAGATCTTTCAAAGGTGTTATTGATGGTTGGAATATACACTTAAATCTGTCATGAATAATTGTTTGGTAGTTACCGGTTACAATTTGGAAGGATTATCAACAGAGCCTTGTGATAAGATTTATGGTTTTCATCATTCTTGCATAACTGTTTCATCGTCATTAAGTAATAAAGTTCAGGTAAATTGTTGGTGTTTTTTTTTAAAATAATTAATTCATATGTTTTAAGTTTTTTTGTCTTATTTTGACACAGATTTTTGCTAAGGGGTTTTTCAAGGATTTGGATAGTCGTGTTTTTCTGCCAATTTCTGTAATTACATGTAATGAAAAGTATATCGTTGATGGTCGTGTTATTAGTGACAAAGTATATGGATTTGATGGTGCTAGTTGGGAATTTTTATATTTGAATGAGAATATAAATGAAGGTGAAAAGATGGTTCTTTGTTACATTGGTGATTTTAGTTACCGGCTGACTGTTTTTGATGTGAATGGTTTGGTATGTAATCAGTTTGAAGAGGCTGTTGTTGATGAGCGTTATGGTCGTCTGTTGATGCTGGTCGTCGTCAAAAGGTTGTTATTGAAGATTAATATAACATATATCATTAGATTTTATTTTAATTATATGTTTTTTCATAGGTTTATGTTATTTGTTTTTCGACTTGTTTGTTATTTGTGGTTGTTTTTTTTAAGTTGCTGTAGACACATTTTTCAGGCATTATTATATATTCCTTTTTCGAGATTATATTAGAAGTTTTTTTATGGTTTTACATAGTTGGAAATTAAGTTTCTGAGAATTTATGTTCATTTGGATTTACATAGTTGGGAGGTTAGTTTTTGCAGTGTATCATTATAACTGTGATACAATCGTAATTGAGTTGTTAAAAATTGAAACCATCACAGATAAAATCATAATAACATCAGCTAATTTGAGGTTGAAAGATGTGGTTTTTACCTTTGTTGTCACCATGGTGAAGAGTTGTTTTTTGAATCCATCAAACATTTAGAACAACTGATTCTATGTAACTGGTTGTGGAAACTTCTAAGGCTTCTCGTCATTTAAGATTTTGTAGTGATAGATGTCCTTGATAGCGTACTGTTTATGATTTCAGAAGTAGTAAACAATGTGCTTGTGCATCATGAGAACTTCCAACTATTTGCCATTGTGAACTGTTGGAAAATTGGTCAAGTATAACAAAACTTCTCGATCCCATTTGGCAGCTTATATCCACTCCTGTGTTGGCTTTCACTTATGTGCGGCTTATTATCGCTCTTGGCAGCTTGCTTTGGCTACTCTAGTTCCTTTGATTCCTGAACTGCAAGCTGAAAGTGCTCTTACATGTGATGAGGCTGTGTTGTGGCAAATTCAAGGTGGACCCATACTCATGAAACACATTCAAATTAAGTTTCAAAACATGAGGTTGCATATTCAGTTCTTGGTTTTTCAGGTGGAAGAACCTGTCAAATATGTTATATAATTTTCGCAGCAATGCCTTTGAACCATAGAGAATGTTAAAAATTATTTAAGAAAACACATTTTAAGATTAAGATGTAATTTACGTTTTCTTTATACATCCTTTAAAAAGGCTACTCATAATGTCTTGTCTTCTTTTGGCAAAATAAGACCACATGGTCCTTGAGATCTTTATTTTTCACCCACAATATATGGTTGAATATCGTCACAATTAAGTTCAAATAGGCTTTAGCCTTTAAGTTGGAGCTAAAAGGTACTTGACTATCTGTGAAGTTGACAGATAGTATCTTGGCTACTCAAATTGTTTACAACAACATAATGCAACTAAATTATATCTTTTTTGATATTAGATTTAGCTTTTTTTTTTAAAGTGGTTGAGCTAGTAAGTTCTTATTTGTTTATTTTGTGAGCAATTAAGCACATGGATAGGTGCTTATTTAAAAGTGAGCGTAAGCCGTCAGTATATGCTGATAAAGAAATGCAATCCCAAACACCCCTTAAATATTCTTTTATACCCCGAGTAGCAGTCCGGTAATTAGATGCTGGTTATTTGAAATAGATGTTTAGTAGAAAGTAGAAATTGTTCAAAAATGCTAGTTTAAACACCCCTTAACATACTGATACGGCTTAAAACATTCCTAACTGGTTTCCCAATTTCTTGTAAGTATGAGACATTGGTCAAAAATGCAACCCAACCATTCACCAGGTTTATTTACATCTAAATTCAGATGATATGATGCATATGCCCCTCTAAAATTTCAAAATTAGGTTGATTTGTTTGTCTTTATGTTTTGTCAAAGTTTAGTTCTAATGTTTTTGGCACGAAAAGAACATAAGTGGGTGATGCTTATCTCATGCTAGGAAATTTTGACTGAATTTTCTCTAACTGAACCAGAATTTAGACAGTTAAGATGATGTCAATGCTTTTGAAATACATGAAGATTATAAACCATTAAAGTGTAAATATCTAAGATTGGCAGCTTCTCCTACGATTGATGTACACATTATCTTGTTATTCCAGTGCTATAAATCAGTAGTATTCCTTCTTAAGTGAGTAGTAGTGCCAGTACTTCTGAAATGCTCATTACCAAAATCAGAAGTACATCAGTTTATAGCGGTAGTGCCAGTACTTCTCAAATGCCCATTACTGAAATCGAAAGTACATCAGAAGAAACTTTTGGTTCCGGTTGCAAAGACGACGACCCTTTCCTTTCTGTAACTTCCTAACAACTCTTCTATGTATATGGTTCGGCAACTTCAGAACATGCAGACTCATTCTTCCTGAGAGCATCAAGACATGATAAGATACATAGCCTAGACACCATGATTTTGTGCATTTTTATTTTAATCATAATTAACTTTATAATGAGCTGCAAATACCAACCGGACGAAGTAGATATCACAAAGCATTCAATGAAACTCGTCCTACAATTCCACCAATCTCTCGAGGATGATGAAACCTGCATGTTGGTCAAAATTTGCAGGTACCCGTCTTTAAGTAGTACTGGAATGATACACAACCCCAAGCCGGTAAATATGAAAATATGGGCAATACACACACTGACACATATCTCACATCCAGGTTCTACTGGTCTCTCTGGATATTCTCATCTCATTTCTGCAGTTGCCTAAAATTAATAGTAACATGGGCAGCTTTATCAGATTAAGTTTTCAAGTTAGCTCAATATAATGCAAGGTCAGGTATAACTTATATATATATGTATGTCCGTATTAAGTATACACACACACGTGTATATGTATGCGTGTATAAGAGGAATAACTGCTAGGCCGATTATATAGAAAATAGATGCATAACCTTATTTAATTTGAACCAAAAATAAGTATTCAGGTCAAACCAGATTAGTTCGCCCCATTTCAACTTGACCGCTTCCACCCAGCTTTTGTATGCAGAGGGTCTTTCTACCTTATGTATCTTGGCGGAAGTATCATGTAGTAACAACTTTAACCTATTATACATTTTTCTAAATTTTTAATAAACAAATATACCATTCTTTAACATGATGAGCCAGTTCTACTGGTTTCCAAACACCCTGCATTCTATTACTGAAACAGTCCCAAACTCCCCTTAAAACATGTACTATGAATATATGATCATTAATTTTGTTACATGTCTAAGAATGTACATAACATGGTAAAAATGTAATTATGAATTAAAAATATGACATACCCGCATGACTAAGGATATGGTATATGGGTGATTTGTGTTAGTTTTCGTATTCTTGATTTATCCACGGAGTCATCTTGTATTCTAGGTTTAAGATGAGCCGAACTTCGATTGACAGTTAGACACCATTCAGCAATTACATCTCATAAAAAAATGAACGTTCTTCAAATTCCATTTAACTTATCAAACTTTATCAAGACAGATTTTTTGACTTCGTTAGTAGTAGCAGTTAACTGGTGGGTCACATTTTCATAACCTGTAAACATACTGAAGATGCTCTGAACGCTGAGATATTTGAAAACTGTGTGCTCTCAACGCTGAGATATTTAACAATGTTCATTTACTTACATATATTCAAAGTAAGTTTCTTTGAATAATCAGTTTAAAGCTGGTCATTAACGCAACTATAGTAATCAGAAAACATATACTATATGAGGCTGGAAAAATATGGACTCATTACGATGAATTACTCCTGACATCTATTTATCTATGTATTTAGTTTAGTGAATTCGAAGTCAAAGAATATGATGAGAAGCAACGCTTAAAAAAGCCATAACGGAGCGTCTGTGATTGTTTATCATATTTACAGTAAAAAAGTAAAATCGTCGTTTAAAGAACAACAACGCAAACCTACAACTATTATATAACAAAAATATATAGTTGCAACTGAATTACTACAAAAACTCGATGCATTGAAACAACATTATCATCACTGTTTGTTATTTAAATAAATGAAATAGAAAGATAACTAAGAATTATATAAATCAATTAGTCTATTTTGATCTCCTTCATAGTTGTTTACATCCCATTCATAGTCGACTTCATCTCTTTCATCATTATCAACATTATAAACTAAATACATGTCTAACACATCTCCTATATCACATTGTCGATATATGGATTCGAGATCTTGGTTACATGTAACTATTAACAATCCTTTAGGTTCGGATATTGTTAGACCAGGAATTCGGAAGTAAATTTCTACTTGAAACGATAACTTGATATTGTTATGGAACCAAGACATGATTTGTTTTAGATAGAAATCGTTTAGATTTTTACCACAAACCATAAGTTCATCTCCACCCACGTACTCGAAACCTTGATTATTTTTTACAACTGTCCCACCATAATGAACACAGATATCTGCTTGAGTACACATAGGTCCAGTGATGCTGTGCAAAAAAAATTATATATTATTTTAAATGCTAATAAAATGTGTAATTTTTACAAGTAATTGACGTAAATATAGCGTGGGCTTACTTCAAATCTCTTAGTCTTCGACTTCCAAAGTTCCCTTCAAATATAGTTGCCATTGTCGAAGTTCAATAATGTTTAGATGTTAACCTGTTGCTAATAAGGTGTTGAGTTTTTTTTCGGTTTGTGTTTATATTTATATCTTATTTATATATTATTTATGATATAAATTGTTAGATAGATACTGAAATACAAATTGAAAGTAAATATCATAGTGGTTATCGTTTATTATTAGTGTATTATCTGTTTATTTTTGTTAACCATTTACAAATCCAATTTGAGACTAATTATAATTGCAGTTGACTTATGATACTTAGTAGTAGATTATGGCGCTACTTTTTTTATAAACAATCCATTGATTTAGTTTCTTATTTTGGTTTGTGATTAGAATTCGTTAATGGATTTTAAGGCTGAAAGCACAGAATTTTAAATTCTTATTTTAAAAATAATTCATATTTCATTACTATACATAATAGTTTCCATAATCAAATATGAAATATTAAATGATAATTAATTGAAAAAATTACAATAAATTGGAAATCAGTTTGAAGAGAACATCAATTTATATAAATTCTTTGCAAAACCTCCTTGTAAACGACATTAGTTGTCATGTTTGTTTGCTTTCCATCTTCATCACAGAGAAGCACCTTCAATCCCTTTTTGCTTGTAACTCTTGAAATTGCAACATATAACTGACCATGTGTAAATACGGGTCTACGTAAGTATAGTCCCACATGCTCTAATGATTGTCCTTGGCTTTTGTTGATTGTCATTGCAAAGCATACCATTAGTGGAAACTGTCATCTGTTAAATTTGAACGGTACCGTTTATCAGACGGCATAAGTTGCAGCCTTGGTATATAAGTATATTTTCCAATATTTGTCCCAGAGATAATTTTCCATTCAATAACATGATCTTCTAACTGTGTTACTATTAGTCGTGTGCCGTTGCATAATCCATTTTGCTGATCGATGTTTCTTAGAATCATAACTGGAACTCCTTTTTTGAGCTTTAGGCAGTGGTTTGGTAACCCTGATATTTTGAGTGCATTTAATAGTTCAGGAGAGTATATTGATTCGTTGTAAGAACCGGTTAACTCTGATGGACATATAGTGTCGCAGCTCAGATAAACTTTCTCTTTCTCGTTTATTTGCGAGAGCATATATTCGTTAATCTGATCAACTTCTTCATTTGTTGGTACCAATATTGCCTTATTTTGGAAATATCCATCTTCTGCCATTTCATTATGTATTGTAGGACATATTGCATCAACCATTGCTTGTAGTGTATCACCATCTGTTTTAATCAACACGTCGTATGGGAATTCAATTTCAACTTCTCCATCATTCTCATGACCGAGTTCCCCTTCTCCGACTTTTAACATCCACTCGGAAAATTCTTTAATTTCTTTTGTGTCTTCCTCATTTTTAGTTGACTTTAAACGCATGTTGGTGGTTAAATTCAGAACCGTACAATGTTCCCAAATATATGAATGGTTGAGTGAGGCGTGTACGATCTCTTCTCTAGTTCCTTTTTGGATAACAGGTAACACTTGTCGGAAATCACCTCCAAATAGAATGGTTTTACCACCAAAAGGTTTCTCTTTTGAATCCGAATCAATTATTTGTCTTAATGTTCTATCTAGTGCTTCGAAGGAATGTTTATGCGTCATAGGAGCTTCATCCCAGATTATGAGTTTTGTTTTATTCAATAAAGCGGCTAGAGGACTGTTAGCAGAGATATTGCAAAAAGACTGCTCGTTAAGATTTATTGGTATTTTAAATCTTGAATGAGCTGTTCGTCCTTTTGAAGTAGCAGCACTGCAATTCCGCTTGAGGCGACATTTAGAACAATTTCTCCTTTTGATCTTATTGCCGAAGACAAAGTTTTCTAGACAAACGTTTTTCCAGTTCTGCCATAACCATACAGGAAAAAAACGCCCCCCTTTCCTGAATCTATTGATTCCATGATAGTGTTATACACTCCTCTTTGTTCATCTGTCATCTTTGAATACAGGGATGCATGTTGTTCTTCCATTTCTTTTTTTTGAAATTGAGTTCTTCCTGTATCAACACGTTTGTCCAATCTTCTTTATTTTGGTAATTAGCAAGTGGCATGTCCTGGATTTCTTTTAGGCTTCTGCCTCTTGACATGAGCAGTTCGTCTATTTTTACCAAAGCTATGTTCAAAATTGTGTCTTGATCAAGGACCAGATCTATTTTTATTAAGATTGTTAGTATTTTGTTTTAAAAATTAAAAGTTTGAAAATGTGTAACTACTTACTTGGCATGTTGAGCTCTCTTCTTCGTATGTTTTCTATGTCGTCTGATAGTTCGTTAGATGTTTGTTCCCAAACATGTGCTGGCCTTGATAAAACATTCTCCGTGATAAGCATAACAAATAGGCTTCTACAGTAATCTCCGGTGTTGCATTTGTGTGCCTCTTTAATTGCTTCAATGTACTCTCTGTCGTCTTCGAGTAATCCCATGGCATAGCATGTATCTTGAAAGGTAGCATACTCCTTTTTGTTATGTGTTTTGATGTCTTCGTATCATGTTGGTCCTTTTCTTTTGTTGAGCAAAACTCTCAGGTAAAATGGTTCTCCAACTGATCGAGCGACATAGTTTATTCGGCCTACGGCTTTGCCCTTTTTCCTTCTCGTCCATTTTCTTTTTTCCTTGTTCCAAACAAAATATTTAGGGAACTCTACGTATGTTAATGTTTGGGCAAGATCGTCAGTTTTATTTATCTCCATCCATTGCAAGAATTGTGAGTTATTTACTGAAGGTTTTGAAAGCACGTCTTCTACATCTTCATCACCTTCAAACACAATTGGTTGTTCATCTTTGAGGTGAAATGATAACCTTTGAACGGAAGGGTATTGATAGTGTATTGGAAACTTGTATAGTCTCCACGCTGCTTCACACGCGGATATGTATCGACAATCAAAATATTGTTTGATTTCGTCTTTTGGTTTGTTTATGTTGTCATTGTTGTTTTGTTTATCAAAAGCTATCGTTACTCTATCTTGCCCTTTTTTATGAATTTAAACAAATACTTTATAGCCCCACTTTGATTGCACCATTCGACGTTAATATGTGCCTGGAATTTCTTCATCAGCAATGCATTGTATGGGACAACGTATCTGTTGCACAATGATTATAAAAACATGTTTGTGTTTTTGTATATATATATTTGTTTATGGAATTGTGTTTATGATTTTTGTTACCTGTTATCCAAGTGTGTCCCATTTTTTACGACTGTTCTTTTGTTGTCTGGGCGCTTGTAAATAGCATATCCATTCTCACTTATATATGTTTTTTCTGTGAAATCTTTTGGAAATTTCTTTGAGCAGACCTTTTTCTTCATGCATGGTGATTTAATGTTGTGAGGTCCACATGGCCCGTGCATCATTTGCTCTGACACAAGCTTGTATAATTCAGGATCTTCTTGTTCATCGGGTATTTCTGCAGATATCAAACGATCTATATCCTCAGGATTTGGAATTTTAGATTCTTTGGCAAAGAATAGGCATATATGTGCATGAGGGAGTCCTCTCTTTTGGAAATCAACTGTGTACACAACTGCTTTTTTCAAATATTCATTTGTTAGAACTATTCATTGAAAAATACTTCATAGAAATGTTAATATGCTTTAAAGAATGATTTTTGAATTCTTGCATACCTGCACTAACGACTCCGAGTATGTGTTTTTTCCGTAAACAATTTATAAGCTGATCAAGTTTTTGTTTGAAAACCCGTGTCACTGCGTCTGGTCTGTTTTCAGCATTCACGTTATGCTTTTTCATAAATCGGTTTATTTCTGGCCACTTCGGATTACACGTAAATGTAATAAATAGATCCGGGTATCCATAGGCTTTACAAAGAGCCATTGCGTCTAGGTAATTTTGCATCTTATATCTCGGGCCTCTAGTATATGAAGTCGGGATGACTATAGGATTACCTGTTTTTGAAGCATCTGAGTTTCCAGCCTCCAAAGATTTATTAAGATCATTTATTGGTGCTATTCTTAGAATTTTTTGGTTCCTCCTTACGAAAGTGAGCCTGTCATTCTCTACCATAGTGAATGCGTCGACAATGAATTGTTGATAAAGTCTGTGAGACATTAGTATCAATGATGTTTCGTTATCCCTTTGTTGCATTCTATATGCAAACCATTCCCTCATTGATAGTCTCCATCTTCCCTTGTCAGTTTTGATTATTTTTCCTTTCAAAAATATGTCATCTCTATAACCATCCTCGGCGTATGGGAATAGTAAAGGGTATTGTAGTGGAAGGTAAGATGGGTGCATTTCATTTATACGTTTCGCTACACCCGCTGTATCTTCGACAATTATATCTCTTGTTTTTCCGGAGTCATCGAAATCTCCGACAATAATTGCTGCTACTTCGTCCGCGGTTGGCAGATTGTACTCTCTTGCATCAATTTCACGTTTTTCAACTAACCTTAGCTTGATATTGCAGACATTGTTATTTTTCATCTTTTCTCCAACCATTCTGAACTTTTTTACTAACGGGTTGTTATCGTCTAAGATTTTTTTTAATTCTTTGTGCGATTAAAACATCATCCTTTTCAACTTTTTTCCCTGGTTTGTTGCTGGAAGATCTGTTATAAAACATATTTAACATTGATTAACAAATATATATTAAATATTTGTTATTTAATTGAATATTTTTCTTACCTTAATGCCGTGAATCTGTTATCTATTTCGTTTTGGTTGTCGTATATATATAGTTGTGAGAACTTTGGAATGTCGTTGTCTTTTGGTCTGAGGCTTGGCATTAAATGATAATTTTCTCCTTGCATTCTATAAATCCATGGTCCATCCCCGTTATTCACTGTCTTGTCAACCTTTCCGCCTATGGACGTGAAACTGAATATACTGTTGAACTTTCGAATATTATGAAGAAAGTTTTGGCTTGTAGTGTCGTTTCCTGTGAATAGTTGAAGCAAATCTTTAGGAGGATTCTCCATATTTGTTAAGAGAACTTCTTCGTTTTGGCAACACAATGTGAACGAAGTTGTGCTTGTTACTGTCTTTTTGTTTGTTTCTCCTGTCCATAGTTTTGCTTTGCAAGAATAGCATGTGTGAATCTGGTCTCCAATATCCATGTAATCTGTGTGATTTAATGTTATGTAATGTTACCTAATATTTATAAGTATACAGATGATATACACACAACAAAATACCTTTAGCAATGCCTTTATATTCTTGATTTGTTGAATTTTCTGTACCGTGTAGCTTTTCCCAACTAACATGGAAGTAATAAAGCATCTCTTCTATCCAGCTTTTAGTATTTAGAGATGTTGGCTTTTGTTTTTTCTTTAAAAATTGATCAACAATCTTTGACTTTAATTTAAATTTCTGTATAATTATACTATGAATATAAGAAATAAATAAAGGTTATATGTAACGCTCATATAGATTTTTGTTTTAAATCATACCTTTAGATGATTTTGAATTTCAGAGAGCGTAACATCATCATTTGTCATATGTTTCTTGATTTTCTTTGGATTTGGATCTATAAAACAATTTGAATTATAAATCATAGAGAAGTATGTCTAACAAAATAGAGACAAAAATTTAACCAAACAATCTTATAATTTAGCTGACCTTCATACGTTGTAAGTTTAACGATGATATCGATGAAGTTTTTGCACATCTTTGTAGACCAGGTTGTGTATTTCTACAAAATTATTTGTTATTCAAATTGAAGTTAAGCCTAAATGTAATAAGAATATATTCAAACAAACCTGTTTTTTGTTTCCTTCAGGTTTCCCAGTGTTACCATGGTTTTGGTTTTTCCTTTTTTTGGTCTTCATTGTTTCTGTTTTTTGATCTTTTGGAGCATTATCTGTAAGTGGTTTTGTATTTTGTTGTTCCTGTTCCCACCTCTCTTTGAAGTAATACACCATTTGTTGCGTCCACTCTAGAGTATCGATAAAACTGGGTTGTTTCTTTTTGTTTATAAAATTGTCGACTGTCTTTGTTTGTTGTCTAAATATCTATAATGCATGGGATATATGTTTAATAAAAGAATTAATCATGTATATTAATGTTAATAGATGTAATTTTTGAAAGATTCTTATTTTTATCTAACCTGGAGATGACTTCGTATTTCCATTATTGTTATATCTTTGTCTTCCATAATGCTTAAAATTTTATTAGGTGTAGCTGCTATAAAAGATTATTGGAAACACAAAAAAACAAAATAATTAGTTTATACAATGATGAAATATTATTTTTAGGGTTAGTATTTTCAAACCTTGACATCCTCCAAGTTTAACAACTATGTCAATGAATTTCCTTTCTAAGCAAGCACTCCATTTTTTAACCATCGTATCTATGCTTATATCTTCTACGACTTTCTTTGTGGTTGTTTTTTGGTTTCTACGTTCCCACCTTTCTTTGAAGTAATATACCATTTCCTGTGTCCACCCTTCTGTATCAACAAATGTTGGTTGATTGTTTTTGTTCACAAAATTGTTGACAATATGTGTTCCTTGTCTAAATTTCTACAATACATGTCATATATGTTAGGTGATTAACAAAACATTTAAAAAGACGATATTAATGTTATAGACTGTAAGGATGTTTAATAAGAAATTGTTACCTGAAGATGATTTTTTATTTACAACAACGTTATATCTTTGTCATTCATAAGACCTAAAATCTTATTAGGTGTAGCTGCTGTAAAAGGTTTTTTAGAATACGAAAAATAAATTAATTAGTTGAAACACTTATTAGATGTTTTAAAAAGGGTTTGTATTTCAAACCTTCAGATCCTCCTAGTTTAACAACTATATCAATGAATTTCCTATCCAACCCAGAAGACCATTTTTTTTGCATTTTGTAACAAATAAATTAGTTAGGTGTTTAATTTAAATGTAAAGATGAAAAATGGATTAAAAGTTGGTTTAGAATAATTGGGCCTAACCTGTTTCCTTTTAATTGATTGTTTTTCTGTAACGATTTGTTGATTAGCTGTTTCATTCTTCATTTCTGGATTGCTGCATGTTTCTGTTTGTAGTGATTCATCTTTACTTTCAACCATGCTTGGTCTTTTGTTTTTGTTTAAGAAGCTAATGTTTGTCTTTGTTTTCTTTCTAAATGCCTAGAAGTTTAAGTAAAATATATTTTTTATTAGATCATTGATAGTTAAGTAATTTTTTTACTACTCATTGAATAATAACATGTTATAACTATTTAATATACAATCTTACCTGCAGATGGTTGCTTATTTCCAAAATTGTTAAATTATCATATTTCACATTTTCATAAATTTTCTTGGGTTTGGCTGCTGTTTTAAAAAACAATCAATATAACAGTTAGTTTATAAATAAACAAAATATTGTTTAAACAAATTTCTTTCTTCATACCTTGAGGTCCTCCAAGTTTAGCAACTATATGAATGAATTTGTTGTCCAACATTGGTGTCCATTTTACCTGCAATATATAGTTTTCTCCAAAATTATAACATAAACTTGAATAACAAATTGACACATAATTTGAAGAATGAGATGAAACCTGTGTTTTCCTTTTTTTTCTATAGCAAACTGTTCTTTTGATGTTCCATTCTGCATTTTTTAATTCATGAACATTCCTGTTTGTAGCGCCTCGACTTTCATGTCACTCATTGTTGGTTGTTGATTTGTGTATGAAAAATTGTCACCTATCTTTGTTTTCTTTCTAAATGCCTTCAAGTTCAACAATAATACTTTTAATGATAGTTATACAATATTTAAGTGATCTTCTTTATTAATGTTTGCACAATAACAGGTTATACACATAATCTAACCTGGAGATGGCTTTTTATTTCCAAAACCGTAACATCATCATCTTGCATATGCTCAAAAATTTTCATAGGTTTCGCCCCTACAAAAGTTTTTTAATAAAACAATTAAAAAAACGTTATTTTTTAAATCTACCAAATATTGTCTAACAAATTATATTGTTTCAAACCTTCTGATCCTCCAAGTTTATATACTATGTTGATGAATTTCTCGTTCAACAATGCTGTCCATCTTTTCTGCAATTTATAATAAACAAATAATCTGGATGTTGAATTATACATTTGCTTTACGAACAACATGATAACCCATTCCTTAATAAGTGGAAACTTGCAAATATTGTAAAAACCAACTGGTATGAAAAGCGTGTATCATAAAGATAAAAGAAAGTATTATATGAGTATTTCTAGTTGCTAAACCACCCTTTGAATTAATTGTTGACAACTGGTGTTATACATATCCCATTACTTAATCAATAACAGTCATTTGAAATCCAATATTACTACCACCATGCTCCATCTATAAGATACAAAAATACTCATATTATTAAAAGAAACAGTCGAAGCTTGATGGATATTAAGAAAATATATTTCCCTTCTTTCCAAATATTTTTACCATCATCATACAAAGAAATTAAAACCATGGCTAACAAAATTGACATTTGCCTCCTGGTTTGGAGATGGCTGTGATGACAATAATCACAAAAGAATAATTGCTGTTAACTAAGAGCAAAGTTCTATGAATTTTTCCAAACCTGTCTTTTGTTTGTCGCTAGCTTCTGAGTATCATCTTCTTTTGTTCTTTTAGAGTAATTTTTTTTGGTCATTTTAATCACAAACAGAGAGGGACGATTTTTTGGTTAAGGTTTATTAAAATCAACGTATGTATTATATATATATATATATATATATATATATATATATATATATATATATATATATATGTATGTATTGATTAACATACCAATTATAATTGTACTTGAATTGTATTCTTTGTTTGATTGGTACAGGGTCGGTTTTTAATTTTTTTTTGGGTTAAGATTTAGTAATATCAACAAATATTATATCTATGTATAGATTAACATACCAATTATAATTTCATGAATTATACGGTTTTTTTATTGGGTTTTATTTACTACAATTGGATATGGACTACTACTAATTATTAGATAATTACTATTAAAGTATTATACTTCTAATAGGATTTTGTTAATATGTCTATATAAGTCGTTATATTGTTTGGTTTTTAGTACGGAACAATTTTTTAACGGTTTTTACAACAAAACTTAAATTTCTGTTTTTCTACTTTTTGATGGAATTTTTGTGTCAGTTTCGAAACAGGACAGACGGTGGAATGGTATGTTGTTTTATTCTCTAATATATTTTTTTTGCAACTATCTATTTTTTAATGCTTAATTTATTTTGAAAAACAGATAGTTCCTGTTAACTTGTTGAGTTTTGCTAAAGGGAAGACAAATTAAAAATTGTGTGTACGTGCAACTGATTGTGTTTATTATATTCGTGTAAGATATATCAATGTGTCTTTTGCATTGGTATATGGCAGAATTTGGAATCGTTATGTTAAGTCTAAAGGTATTATGGATGGGTGGCATGTTCACTTTGTAGTTTCTAGTAGGCTGAGTATGTTTTTTCTTGCTGAGTACAATTTAGAGGGCATGCCTATTTCAAGGTTATATAATTTCGGAAGATATGCGCCTGTTTGTCTGACGTATGCTTCGTCACAAAGTAAACACATGCAGGTAATTAACTACAAACAACTACAGAATACCTTTTTTATAAATTTGTATAAAACTTATTTTTTGTTTTTTTTTAATTTTTTTACAGATATTACCAAAAAAATTCTTTCATGGTTTTATTAAGAAGGATAAGTTTGATTTTAAGAAAATTGAAAAGTATGAAGTCAAGCTTAAATTTATTGAAGAAGCACCACGTGGATTTTATGGGTGTAACTGGACAAATTTGATTGTAAAAGAGAATGTTACTGAAGGGCAAAAAATGGTGGTTTGTCATGCTGGAGGATTTAATTTCAATGTTACTGTTTTTGATTTTAATGGAGTTTCTATCGAGACTTACTGTTTGGTCTTAGTTGATGATGTTGAATGGTTTACGGTTCAGTGACGTTGCTGGAAAGACTTGATTATTTCTGTCATGATATAGTTTTGTAGTATTTCGTTTGATTATTTCGTTTGATTAATAAAAGTTTTTGGTTCCTTTAATTATAATTTTTAGGGACTTCTTTGAATAAGCACTCTCCAAACACATTTATTCACAGATACCTATGTTATTCTATCATGGCACAATGGTTTAAGTCTATAAGTTGATATTGCTTAGTTGTGTATCATGGAGTATTTTCGAGAACTTATTCCCTGTAAAGAAATTTCAGTATCTTTGTTAACTCTCGGCAAACACTTTCACGTAAAAATTCTTTACCATTCTAATTAGTACTACATGAAACTTGTGTTTTTAAATCAATCAGCTTATTGCCTCATTTTTTGTCATACCACATGCACATTGCTTACTTAAACTGCGTATTCGTTCTGATTTATTTTTTTATCCCAGATTACCAGTTTTTAGGGTGTTTGGGATTGCTTTGCCAGATTGATTATCTGATCTTTTGTGTGTTAACTATGATGATTTGAATAAGCAGCCTGACACCACTTGCTCTCAAAGTTAATGAAGTCAGCAAACACGACATACATTTCAAAAGCTAACTTAAGATTATAAAGAAAAGCCACCGGTAAACATACCAGTTGTATGCGAACTTTTCATTCGTACCCGCAAGTGACTGACCATATGCGCTGGTTTTGGTTGACATGATTACAAATCTGCATCCACCTAAAACTAATAAATATTCTGAGTGTGATTACTTGTGTATAAAAGGCTTTGGGCAAACTTCAACTCGTGTAACCCGTTCCCCTTTTAGCTTGTTGGTTTGACCCATATGACACGCTTTAAGGTCTAATACAACCTAAATCGAATCATTCATAAGCAAATGGGTTGAAACAAATAACTACATCTAGAAATGAGACTTCTATCTTACTCAAGTACATCCTTTCATTATTTTCTTGAAGAGCTATTAACCACAAAAGTCCTAGAAATGGAACCTGATGAATTAGTGGCATATGTACCAAAGTCTTATTGTGAAAATGCAATGGATTGTCCCGACTTCCCTTTCAACCCTGCATTGCCCTTTCTGTCATCATCAACATTTGATGAATCATGACCTGCTGCAGCTCTAGAAGCAGCTCGAGAAGCCTCTTCAGATATTCTGAAATCTTTCTTTTGTTGAGAATGGTGAGCTGATGCAGCTCCTGCAGGCGCTGCCAACATATGGTCATAAGTTTGCTTTATTGATTTCCGCAAACTTTGATATAGGGCACTTTGCGCCATTGATGATATTATGCCAGCAGTACCATTCATAGGAGCAAAAGACATTGCAAAAATTTGAGGTGAAACTGATGCGATCCACACCACCCTTTTTTTAACCCTTGTTGTTGCGATTTGTGTTGCTGATGCTGGTGGTGTTTCTTGTCATTTGAGTTGGCGCTAAGAGCATGAGACATGGCACCCTGAGCGTTCATCAGAGCAAAGTTCGGATCACTTCCAACCCGCGCATAAACAACTCTCCATCCAAGAGATGCTTTATATTCATTCAACGCTTTCACTACATAGAAACAAATATAATTCATTAGCTCACTTTAACGCACGTCAACATATTCAGTTTTGGTTTTTTAGTTACTTTTTTATGTTTTTCTGCATTCTGATGGTTATATATACTGTAGGTTCTGATGTATGCTCATGTTTGGTTCTGCATACACAACACCTTTTTCATTTGCATGCCAAACTGAGCTAAGTTTGTCATTGTGGCAGTTGCACATTCACATCAAAAGGGTTACTGGTCTCCTCTGTTTTCATTTACAACTGTATTCCTAAAAGGGGCATTGGGTGGCCTTTGTTTGTTTTTGGTCACTTTCTGTAAGTTGTGTCATTAGATATAGGATATTGTATCAATGAGATTGAATACTTTAAAAACTTTTATCCTCAAAATTGTCGGATTAGTCAAGTTAATACAAATTAAGGCACCCTTAATCTTAATAGAGAATATTAGACTCGTTCAACACCATGTCACCCTGGATACCTTTTTCCCTTTTTTTAACCCATATCAGATGACAAAAAAGACCCAGTCAGGATTACCTATAGTACCTTCTATTCATGTGGATATAACGAATTTAAATGCTAAAATCTAAAACAATCAACTTGCACAAACTAACAACATTAGCACCCAAATTAAAATCATCAAACTTATATATAATGCAATATAAGATATTCAATAATAGTACCTCTAAGCAAATGAAAGAAGGATAATATCAACCTTTATCTATTAAAATAAATAATTCGATAAATTCAACATAACATAATCATAAACCAAGAATAGGAAAAACATAAATAAATAAAAGTATTAAATATTAACTAAATCAGACAATTTCTTTTAATTATTCTATCACTTGCATCAGAATAATTTAGCCTTTATTGTCTTCACTCTCAACTTTCGCCTTCTTTTCCATCTCAAATACTTCTGGTTCTACGTTCTTTCTTTTACTTCCACCTTCTGCTAAAGTTTCATTCCCCTGATTTATAAAAATAATTCAGTATTTTTTTATTAATTTTTTTATTAGCTGCACATATATTTTATTTCTTAATAAAATAGTTTACAAAAATACCTGATTGCCTTCAACTTTAGGGATAACATCAGCTTCATGTTCAACTTTTCCTTTACTATCGTCAAATTCGGTGTCGCTTTTCTTACCATTATCTTTTGCAGATATTTTTCCCAAACAATGACTTTTGATTTCCTGATAGTATTTAACATTGTTAAAATATAAACTTTCATGTTCAAATTTGATACTTAAAATAATGAAAAATAATGAAATTGAATTATTATATACCTCTTCTTCATTTCTTTGTTTTGCTACAATTGATTTCATAACAGCTTCATCATCAGTTACTCGGTTAACTGTGAATATATGATAATTGTTGTTCACATTGTATGTGGAAACTTGTAATTTAAATACAAACTCTTTGTTGACAATACTATCCAAATCTTTTGGGTACGATGTGATATCTTCATTCTGTTACAAAATAAAAATGTGTTGTTTTTAATATATCAAAAAATTAAAAAATTAAAAAAACATTTATGTAAAACAAATGTATACACACATGATTACCTTATCAATCTTAGATATAAGATAGGCCACAGACTTTCCTACCAATTTTGCAACCTCTTGTTGAAACAAACAAAAAGAAGCTGAACCTGATTCATCTTGAACACGAATATAGACTTTAATCCTGAAAAAAATAATTCAAAAAAGTAGATAAAATTTAGGAATAAATTATGACAGTTTTTTTATTATTATTATTGATACACGTATAATTTAATACACTAATACATACCTTGGATAAAGGTCACAATTTCTTTTACAATTTTCACAGTTGAAAATTCTGTCACTTGGATTACCTTGGAATGGTTTCACAATGCTACTACAATTGCTGCAGATTGTGTACTTGGTCAGCCACAATTTTCAAAATTTTACCAATGACAACACACCCAGTTGGCTGTAGATATACAAATATGAATTAGATGAAAATAATATAATAGTTTCATGCATATATTCTTAAAAACATTATTTACCTCTGATAACTCATACAGTTCATCAATAGTCATAACCGGGAATTGTGAATAGTAGTCTTCGGGATTTCTAACAATGGTGTTAGATAATAACTCAATTTTTGGCTTCTCAACTGATGCAAGATTTGTACTATGTATCCTAATTTTAAATAAACACAATAAATTAATATATATTTTACTAACAAAACGACTAAAGATTAAATACAAACTATAAATCTCTTATATTTACACTTACTTGTCTTTGAAAGCTTTTATATGTTTGTTATCTTCATTGATAATCAACTTGGATCCAGCAAAACAGTTGGAAACTTGTCTTACACCTGTAATTTAAGATATTAATTTAAAATCTTTTTGATTTAATATATAGCAACGGTTATATAATTCATCAAAAAATGACACTTACGATTTCAGGTAGTTATTCTTGCCATCTTGATAAGAACTACTATTGGTTCAATTGATGATTGATTATCTTTGATATAATCATGAAGCTTTATAGCAAGGTCATTCCATAAGATACATGGAATTGTTGCCCCCCCTGTATAAACATATGAAAAATATTTATATATGGTTAAAAATATAATTTTTGTCTTAATTTTTATTATTAGATAATACTTACGTTACATCTTGGAGTTGAAATTCAAGAATATGTTTAGGTGCATTTTTGGGATTCAAGATGGTGATATCTTTGTTTTGTATCAATCGACCAATAACATCTACATTCAAATACAAAGAATTTTAAGATATACTATAGATTTTTAACAAAATTATTTAAACACAACTAACTTGTACAACAGAACATACTTACCAAACGAATAATTCTCATCAATTCTTCGTTCCAAAAAGTCGTTAAACAAAACAAAATCAGCCCCTTCATCATTGCATTTGAATTCAGAGCAATTACGCACATTTGTTTTTTTAAAAAAGTAGATTTTGAATTCATGTTTTGTTAACTTTGTAGAATCAACATTCCTTTTAACATTGAAGTTTGATATTATTTGATAATCATTCTCTTTTAAAAGAGTATCAAAATCAAAAACAACAGAACTGCTAATTGTAGCATGAATCTTTGTCCCCTACATACAGAAATATGCCAAACATTAACAAAACCTAATACATAAAAAGTAACACATTACTTAATAAATTTAAATACCTGCTCATCCATTAAGATCATGTCAATGCCAACAAGCTTTGACGGATGGTTGTTGGAATAATATTGATTCCAAAGTGATACAACTTTTACTTTGATATTGAACTTCCCTTTGTCTGGGTAGATATCTTGAAGTGGAGTGATTTTCATTGACATAGCTGCAAATAGGGGGAAAATAATTAAAGAATGGTCGAATTTTAATAATCTGTGGATACACAAAAACTAAATTGCGTTTTGAATGGGTATATATAGGTGAATTATACCTATTGTAAAACAATATAACTTCTAATTGTATTAGGATATATATGTAAGTCCATTAGGATATATCTGTAAATATATTAGGATATATCTATAGTTTTGTAAATGTATTAGAATATATCTACTGTTTTTACAAATTTACATTATAGTCCAAGAATATGCAAAAACAATCAAACAGGTACATTCCTAAGCAGAACCAAATAAGCCATGACCTGACTATATGAATCGAAACAAACAGCATATACAAACCAACTTATATCCAGTTATTCAACAACCAAATTAACAATTAAATAAATAAATGAAATTACCATTTTCAGAATATACCGTCAATACCATAATTACTAACTTGTTTTAATTGGTGTGGCTTGTTTTGAGTCATTTCTGATTATATAAGCTTATTTTGAAACAATAAGCTTATGTTACCCAGAAACTTTCAAAATAAGGTACAAAAAATGACGTTATCAAACATAGGCCAAGAACTATATAAGCCAAAACAAACATCCAATGATATCACACCATAGAATGAGGTCATATTTACATACGCCAAGATAGGTGAATGCACAGAAGTTTGCAACAAAGTGTGTCAAATGGGCAGAAACTTTGCAATAGATTTTTTATAGGGTGTTTGCCTAACCTTATTTGATTTCAGTTTATATACAATATAACCTCTAATTTTCTGACTTACTTTGAAACTTATGGCCTTATGTAAAACTTACTCTTATCTTGCGTAAGTTTCTTCACGAAATTTCAATAACTGGTATTTTTTCTTGCGTATGTATAATTATATATAGTCAGACTAAAAGTGTCAGTCATTTAAAAGTAACCATATTAACTGAACTGTGCATGTTTCAAACAGTCCTGGAAACCTGTTCTGTCGAAAGATAAGTTGTTCAACTATGCAGATTAACAGATTGTTCATTTGCATATAAAAATAACTGGTGGCTTATTTCATTTTCGGCTTATGTTTCTTAAGATCAATTGGTGTGCTTTGTTTTCACTCATTTCGGCTAATATAAGCTTATTATGAAACAATAAGTTTATATTACACAGAAACTTTCAAAATAAGCCACAAAAAATGTGGTTATGAAACACAGCCCGAGAACTAATATATATGAAGAACATCTTATATTAGACTGCTTAGAAGAAGGATGATAGTCTAACTTATAACTAATTTGGGGCAACTGAAGTAGCAAAATTTCAATGGTAAGTAGCTAATCCCAATTTTATAATATATATCCTATATATTTGGGTACTCTTATCTTGCGTAAGTTTGTTCACGAAATTTCAATAAGCTTATGTTACCCAGAAACTTTCAAAATAAGGTACAAAAATGGGCAGAAACTTTGCAATAGATTTTTTATAGGGTGTTTGCCTAACCTTATTTGATTTCCGTTTATATACAATATAACCTCTAATTTTCTGACTTACTTTGAATCTTATGGCCTTATGTAAAACTTATCGGGTTGTTTCTTTCAGCTCATATACTGGGATTATGGCTTATTTCATTTTCTGCTTATGTTTCTTAAGCTCAATTGGTGTCCCTTATTTTCACTCATTTCGGCTAATATAAGCTTATTATGAAACAATAAGTTTATATTACACAGAAACTTTCAAAATAAGCCACAAAAAATACGAAAAATATAATGGATAGAGAAACGTACATCGAACGAATATGATATAGAATACGTTCTACTAATGATACATATATAGCTCATGATCAGCCACAAATTATATGCCGAGTTCAAGGAACTTACTATATGGCGATGTCAAACATCACGCGCCTGCAAGTATTTATGTTCGGCTGTAACAGATTCGGATATGTCCTCAATTTAGTAGTTTTGACAATGACAGGGTCCATAGGGTATGGGGATAACAGAAAGAATGTTAAAAACATGAAAAACATGAAAAACATAACTTTCTGGCTGTCTAATTATGTCTATAAATTAGCACAATTGTAAACTTTTACCTTTTGAATTCACGTTCGCCAAACACATCATAATATCTATTATAAACAGTCGCCCCCTTCTATTCATCTTTCACACTACTTACATTACCACACCTTTCAAAAATCCTCATTCAACACACTAACCTCACTTTCCAAAATACTTTCCTAACTAACTGCAGCGACAATTCCAATCATGTAAGGATGATATTGACCTATTCTTTGATTGGTCTAGCTGATAATTAAGTTGACCAATTCCTAATATCGTATATTTTTAGATTTGCTAAGGATGAAGAGCAACAAAAGAGAGTGTTTTGGCAGATTATGATAATTAAGGAATTACATGTAAAATGACCCATAACTAATTTAATAGTCTCAATCAGTTTTGCTGAAGTTGGTTCTAATTAGGTGCTTGGGATTAGTTATGAAAATTGATTCTTTATCATCGCTTCTTGATATCTGACTGGAATAAGTGGTGTCAGGTTGCTTATTCAAATCAGCATAGTTAACACACAAAAGATCAGATAATCAATTTGGCGAAGCAATCCCAAACACCCTAAAAACTGGTAATCTAGGATAAAAAATAAATCAGAACGAATACGCAGTTTAAGTAAGCAATGTAAATACTAATAAGATGGATCGTCGCCTTTCAAACGAAACACCATACTATACATAATCATGGAAAAATTTCAGTTACTATACATAATCATCTTTGATACATAAACGAAAGATTATTTTCTTTTATGAAGAAGTGTACCAAGTCAACACGACATACCCGTTAATAGCTGGTTTACCTTCGATAACAATAATTACACAATAGATGTCCCTATAGAAGTTACAATCACTTTGTTTTCAGGATATGTTTCTTAACTGCAAGTAGGGAAAACATCATTATAATCCAATTTGTCATGCCATTCTAACCTACAGCATAGATTGCAGATAAGTTTCACTTACAGAATCAGTTACACAATTTCTGATAATCATCTAAAATGTACATAAAAAGCGGTACAAAAAAATGAAATCACGCACACTGGCAATTATAATAAGCAACAATGGCAAAATTTTGATGCTGAAACAACATCTTATCAAATAATAAGCAAGAATGTGTAACTCTCAGGCGTCGGAATTACATTTGAGGGTAGAAAGCGAGTTTTCCACTGGATCATGACTTTCAGCTACACCTATAAATATTTGTCTCAGATTGAAACAACACACTTGACTTACAATAACAGAGGCAAAGATGAATTCCAACTGAAATTAGTAGCAGCTATATGTTTTATAACACACAATTGACTTACAATAACAGGGGCAAAGATGAATTCCAACTGAAATTAGTAGCAGCTATATGTTTTATAACAGGGGCAAATACATATAGATTATACCTTATTAATAGATTATCATAGGAGGTAGATATAGATTATACCTTATTAAGGAACCAAACCTGCACAAGCTTAGATCACATGAACATATCCACCAACTACTACTATCATCATCCCAATCCACACCACTCCTCTTCCCCTTCCATTTCTTCACACACCACCACCACAACCCATAACCCAACAAAAAATAACCAATCACCCCTAACACGCAAGCTAAAAAAATAAAAACCAAACTCTTCTGAATCATTATCAAACTCTTCTAAAACCGCAAAATGAGCTCCATCGACTCTGACACCAAATGGCGTCAGAAAACCACCTAGTCCACGTCACCACATCCGCCATTAATTGAAACTTGCGTTGTTCTTTGATTATAAAATTAGGGTTTATGTGTTTGTGTGTCTTAATTGATCATACGAAAATGGGGATTAAATATTAGGAATTTGTAAAAATAAATGCGTTTGAGGTTTCATGATCTGGTGGCTGTGATATAGTTGACTTTTTAAAAGGGGATTTATATCTATATCCTTAAAGTGTTGTAACTAATACATCTAACCTAAAACTTTTCAATATTTTGCCCATTTTTTATAAGATTTTTTATTCTCACTTTTCACACTTATACTTTTCACGAAAAAACTAAAAACCAATTTTAAAATACCACGAAAATCAAACATTAATACTAAATTAAGGAAGTCAACCTCTTTTAAAAGGAATAAAAAAAAACAATTATTTCCTACTAAGGAAAGAATCCCTTGAAAAAGTCCCTACTTTGGGTTTTGCTTTATAAAGAAAAAGATTTTTTTAGGGATGAGTACGGGTTTCGGTCTCGTCTTGAACCTGTCCTAAATTAGTGGTATTGAATATTTCCCGAGCATAAATTAGTGGTACGGTACCGTACCGAACGGGGTTCGGGTATCGGTACCGGTACCGGAAAATCGGATTTTTCCCTTTTTTTCGTGAATTTCCTGATTTGGTACCGGTCCCGTCCCGAATTAGTGGTCCCAAATTTTTTTCACCTTATTTTGTAGTCCCGTACCGTCCCGAAGGGAATTCGAGTACTAAAAATTGGTAAGATTCTAGTTCAGTTTCGGGATTCGGATCGAAATGCTCATCAGTCATAAACTCCATAGCATATACCCAATCGTGTGCATAGTCGGTCCAGTAGGATTCTATAGCCTAAATGTTTTCAAGTTATATAGGATTTGATTATGTTTTCAAGTTGTGTGGTTCATAAACATTTTCATTCTAAACTTTTTTTTTTTAAACGACAATGTTATTAAAAAGCCACAAGGGCTGAAATAAGAAAGACACGACAATAGGCTCCAAGCTAGAATGAAAAGAAGAAACAAGAAAGAAGAAAATAACAAACAAAAAGAGATTGAATATACAAGCTAAGGAGGTCTTAGTTCTATTGGAGAATGTATCCAGCGATTCCATGAAACCCGGTATTTAGAAGCCCTGTTCGAAACCCACAATAAAAAAAAATTGAAGCACGGGAAATAAATCTTCATTACAATAAACATTCATCTCATCCTTCGAAGTCGCGTAACTAACTTTGTTCCTCCAATTCCAGATACGCCAAAGGGTCGACAAACACACTCCATGGAAAGCTCTACTAGCCCTTTCATCGTTAAAAACCCCGAAAGATCCCATGAGAATTTCAGGCAACGTGGGGTTAAACAACACGGGGCATCTCCACCAACTCCAAATTCTGGCTCATATCATCTTAACTTTAGGACATGAGATAGCCCACAAAAAGTACATAAAGTAGAGGGGATTTGAACTCCTCGTTGCATCAAATTCACTATAGTAGGAAGACGATTTAAAGCCACTCGTCAAACGCAAATGTTTACCTTCTAGGGCACCTAAGATTTCCACCTAAAAGATGGAGAGTTTGTATCTCTAACAAAGAGCTTACTGTGAATAGCTTTGCACAACGACCTCACAGAAATTTACCCGATTCTTCCAAAGCCCATGTCCAAATGTCATCATATTCTGAATCAAGGATAACCCGAAGATAAGAGAGTTTAATGAGGAAAGATCATGCTAAACCTATATGTGAGTTCATTCGGATTTAAGTTGAATAGAACATAAGTAGTAGAATATTAAAAAAAAATCAAATAATTGTAAACAAAAATGGTGGATGACAATTCTCGATTGGTAAAACTCTCGATTACTTTAGTTAACACGTTGAGTTTTTAATAATCGTAAATTAATTAACAAGAAAAAAATTTATATTATTCTTGGGAACGATAGTTTTATGAGATAACTCTTAAAAATTATACTATTTTGGAGAACGACAATTCTGTTCATTGGTATCGAAATATAACTTTTAAAAAGTCATATTACTATAAACATAAGTGGTGAATGATGATAATTCTCGATTGGTAAAACTGTCGATTATTTTAGTTGCCACAGTTTTCAATAATAGTAAATTAATTAAAAAAATAGAAAAAAGTTTATATTATTTTGGAGAACGACAATTTTATTTTTAATTAGCTAATTAATATTAGTTTTTAAGAATAATAAGAAGCTATATTAAATTTCATTGTTTATTTCTTAGTAATGATCTATTTAATTTGTATATATTGAAGAAGAGAACGTAGATTATTAATTTGCTACGGAAAGAGGGACTGCCATTCGATTTTCTAGTAAATATTAAGGTAGTTGTGGGAAAAAAATCTTAGGGCCTGTTTAATTGTATAAATTTTTTATAATTTTATGTTTTTAATTTTTTGGGAAAAAGATTGAGATGACAAAAATTCATGTTTAATTTTAGGCCTAAGTTTATTGAAGTATAAAAATGTGGGTTCGATAAATGCAACCAATGAATTGTGTCACACATGTTTAGACATAAAATTAAGCATGAATTTTAATCATCTCAATCATTTTTTTTAGAGAATGAAAAAGTATTTTTTCTTAAAGAAGAGTTAAAAAATTTAAAAACTTGTTTAAATGGTTTTTTTTAAGTGGAAAAGTGTTTAGGTGGAAGTGAAAAAAATAGAAAAGTATAAAATAAAATTTCCTATTTTTCTATATAAAAATGGAGAATAAAAATTTTCCATTTTTAAAAAATACTAAAAAAAATTGCAACTAAACAAGTTTTCTATTTTTCACTTTTAAAATGAAAATTTTTTCTTATAAAGTGTTATTTTTTCATTTCTAGATTGAAATGACCGGTTTAAGTCGGAAATTTTGAGAAGAAACTAAGAAAGTGAGTTATCTATTACTATTTTTTTATTTTTTTAAACAACCAAGATGAAAGATGGAAATGTAGATGGACCGGCACTCTGGCAGTGTGTTACTAGGCTAAATCGACCCGGACCGAAAACCTATATCCAATCAATCTAAATTGAACCGAATAATTTCAGTCCGATTTCGGTCTGGAGCTTTAAACCATTTTGGTTTTCGATTTGATCGGTCTGACTTTATCAAAAATCTCGTTAATTACGTCTAATAAGATTGGACCAAGAACCGAAACGGACCATACCGACTCGGTCCGAACCAAAACATTTCGATACAGTAATTATCCAAGGTTTCAGCCCATTTCGATAGTCAATCCAATCCGATCTAAACCAGTTCGGTTTTTTCGGGTCCTATGCTCATCCTATGAAACAATGAGAAGTAAAATTACAACTTGAGCCTCACCGATATAGTAACACTATTTCACCACCACACACAGAGTCACAAACAACCAACCGCCATAAGAGAGAAGAGAAATGGTTAAATGGAGCTGGACATCAGCGTTGGTAGGAGCAGCAACAGCAACAGCAGCATCAGCATTAATATCAGCTAAACCCAAAGACCCAACTTTCCATTTGATATCCATTAACATTACTTCTTTTAAGCTTAGTATCCCTTTGATTGACGCTGAGGTTGTCCTTACTGTTCATGTTACCAATCCTAATGCTGTCCCTATTCATTATTCTTCAACTGAGATGTCTATTTTCTATGCTGGTTCTCTGTTGGGCTCTGCTCAGGTCATTGTTATTTTACTCATTTCTTGTAATTGGTTATCATTAGTGTGGTGGCTTATTTGGTTTTCGGCTTATATAAGTTCGTTATGACATGATAAACTTAGGGGGTGTTTGTTTTAGCTTATATCTTGGCCTTATAAGCTTATTAGCTTATATAAGCTTATAAGCCGAAACCAAGTGTTTGGTTAAGCTTATATAAGTAGGCTTATATGGCTTATATAACAATAGTATATAAAAAGACTTTTATACCCCACATTTAATAACTACACCATTTAATACTCATGAACTTTTTTGTCATTTACCCTATTAATTAGCTAAACCAAACACTAAATATGGGCTTATAAGCTTATTATATATAAGCCATAAATGGCTTATATAATATAAGCCTAACTCCACTCATAAGCTTAACCAAACACCCCCTTAGTTATATAAGCCGAAAAGTTTCAAAATTTAGCAAAAAAAAGTGAGCTTCTGAAACATAAGCCAGCTATATAAGCCGGAACAACCACCCATTTAAATTTGGATTATATTTCATAAGCCTCTATTTTCCGGCTTATTTTGAGACTCATGGGCTTATGCTAGTTTATTTACTTGGTTAAGAAATTGTTATGGTTTTTTTTGTTATGAGGTGCTTATTAGATTTTTAAAGGGTGTTTGGATTAGCTTATTTATGTGGATTTTTATAACCTCGTTAACTGTCTGCAAGAATTTGGATTAGCTTCTTATAATGTATAAGCTTGTAAGCTATGTCTGACTGACTAAGAGCAGAGGGGCGGACCCCGAACTTTTAGTCACCGTGTGCAAGTAAAAAGATAGAAGAATTTAGAAGTTACCCGGTTTATTTTGGAAAAATCGATAGGTCCGGTGAACCCCAGAACCCCCTAGTCCGCCCCTGACTAAGAGCAATGGGTGCACCCCACCATGTAACTCATTATAGTGCTATAATATGGCACCCGCCACCACTACACTGTGTCATGGTGTTATAGGTGCGACATTATTCTCGTAACGGAAGGATTTTTTTTTTCTTCACTTTTTTAATAAAAATGGAGTGAGTGGAGTTTTTTGGTTGTGTGTTATAAGAATGTTATCGGGGATGGTGTTTTTAGTTAATTAAATTAGTCCAAATGTCCCAAAATAATTAGCTTACCCCAACACTATTATAGTATTATTGGGCTTATTCCAAACACTCTAAAGCTTTTTAGAAATGACATTTTGCTAAAGCCATAAGTTTTCTTGAAAAGCTTAGCTCCCATTACTGACTTTGTTAAAGGTTTGGTACAAATAGACGCACATTCTGTAAAAAGTATTTTGTGGAAACTTTATCTTCCACGTACACCCAAAATTCGTCAAGAACTTGATTTTACTGGAGTTTGCAATAGTTAAGTTTTCGACGAACTTTTGGTGCTTGGACGCAACAGAATACAATTGGAGAACTAGTTCATTTCCAAACTTTAATTTGTATTAAAGTGTTGTTTACAAGATCAGCTTACAGTTTTATATGGTAAACTGGTAAAGAAAGTATTTTGTGGAAACCTGATCTTCCTTGTACACCAAAAATCGTTAAAGACTTTATTGCAGCGGATTTGAGCATTAATCAGTTTAAACTGTTTTTTGTTGGTAACTTATGTTCTATGCCACAATTTGTCAATTTAGTAGTTTTTCCACTGAACTGGTGTTATGTACCTAATTGAAGACAGCAATGTTACAAACTTAGCTCACTATTTAATATGTTGTTTTGTACTGCAGGTTTCAGCTGGATCACAAGAGCCGCACTCATGTCAAGTCCTGCACCTTCCAGCACGCCTCAGCAGCATGGAACTGGCTCACCACGCGGTGCAGTTAGCTGCAGATGTGAGCAAGCGCGAGATGGTCTTGGATGCGACAGTGGTCATTGAAGGTGTGGCTAAGGTTGCGTGGTGGGGTCATAAGTTTAAGGTGCACGTCGAGAGTCATGTGACAGTTGACCCTGTTTTTCTTGATGTTGTTGATCAGGAAAATAAATCTGATTTGGACTTGTTTGTTACTTGATTAATACGATTTGTTGGTCAGAACTTCAATAGTTCAGTTATCAATAGATATATTTCTAATTATTGTTAACTGTACTAGTAACTAACTTAATCTAACAGACTTAACAACTTAATTTTTTTATTTTTTCTACATTTATATCCTGTATTTTCTTTATTTTAACCACACTTTCCCTTCCATTAAAACCCTTCATTCTCTGAAAAAAAACTCACATTTTCACTTTTCCTGATCCCACAAACCTGAAATAACCATGCGTGCATCAATGGCGGACTTCTTACATTCATCACTATCATCATCGTCACAAACGCCGTCTCACACAGCACTGGTTTCCTATTTCAACCAACACCCGCATGATTCGAGAACCATCATTTCTAGTTTATCAACTTACCACATCAAGAAAGAACAAGAACACGAAGAATACGATGAAGATAACGATGTGAACGATAACAGTAAAGAGTGTGATATCCAAAGGGGGTTGGCTTTCTTGACAATTGTTTTGACGTCTGTTAAGAAATCTATCTTGAAGACTGCAAGCTGTGGTGGTGAAAGTATGGAAGTCGGGTGGCCAACTAATGTTAGACACGTGGCGCATGTTACGTTTGATAGGTTTCAGGGGTTCTTGGGTTTGCCTGTTGAGTTTCAACCTCATGTTCCAAAAAAAGCCCCAAGCGCAAGGTACGTACTGTTTACATGTTTATTGTGTTATCATAAACAGATTTGAGAGTGATTATCTGATTGGGATTGTTTATGTGATTATATCTGAGTGAAATAAGCAGTTTCGAATTAGCATCTTATAGTTGATTATTTGATATCAAAAGCGGTAGATAGGCACTTTTTATAAGCAATAATATTGATGGAATTGACGAGTTTTTTATTTACTTGGTGTTTTTCTCTTGATGTGTTACGGTTGTTGTTAATTAATGTGTTTCAAGATTTGGTTTGGTTCTGATAAGAATCTTGGTAATTCTAGCTACGTGGTGTTTTTCTCTTGATGTGTTATGGTTGTTGTTAATTAATGTGTTTCAAGATTTGGTTTGGTTCTGATAAGAATCTTGGTAATTCTAGCTACGTTCTTTTTACAAGAGGTGCAATAATTTAATGAGTATGATGGTTTGTTTGCAACGTAAAAATGAGTAAGATGGTTCGAAAAGTTGATGACTTGGTTTTTGGTGTGGTGATGCAGTTGTCTGCTAACGATTTTTAAGGAAATGTATAGAATTGTACACTTCTGTAAGAATGGCTAAGATGGTTGATAAGTTTGTAACTCGGTTATTGTTGTACTTGTTTATTAATGATCATTGAAGAACGTTAAAAGAATTTTACAGTTTCGGAGCAATATGGTTTATGCTAGATTATGATCTTGATGAACTGATAAAAGACTTTATAGATAGTTGAAAACATTTTTACACTTTCGGTACAAAAATTCCTGTTGTCCCTGAGAGTGTTTAATATTTAAAGCGGTTATGTGCTGATTAATCATTGAGCATTTTCTGTTTGTTAATAGTGAACAACATTCATTCTAAAAGTTGTTATGCGAACTCATTCTCTTATTGGTTTCATTTTGTAGTACCACTGTGTTTGGGGTATCTACAGAATCAATGCAGGTGTCATACGACTCGAGGGGCAACAGTGTCCCAACAATACTCTTACTTTTGCAGAATCACTTGTATCGTCAAGGAGGCTTGCAGGTAGTCCAGTGTTTCGTCGCGCTTTTTATACATAAAACAAAAATAAAGACTATCATATTTCATATTACAATTCTTCTAACGTTACAACACATTTTCAGGTGGAAGGGATTTTCAGAATTAGCGCAGACAACAGTCAAGAAGAGCATTTAAGGGGTCAGTTAAACCGCGGTGTAGTTCCAGATGGTATCGATGTGCATTGTTTTGCAAGTCTGATTAAGGTATAGTTGTATAAATTTTTGGTTTTTAAAAGGTATTTTAGACATTAGACTAACAGTCGATTTATGGAATTTGCAGGCTTGGTTCAGAGAACTGCCTACTGGTGTTTTAGACCACTTATCAAGGGACCAGTTAATGCAGTGTCGATCCGAAGAAGAGTGCTTGGGACTCGTTAGCCTTCTGCCACCAATGGAAACCGCACTACTTGATTGGCTAATCAATCTCATGGCAGATGTTGTACAACACGAGCAGTTTAACAAGATGGTTACACACAACATTGCCATGGTTTTTGCCCCAAATATGACACAGGTTAGGATCATCCGATTAATTTACTTGGATAACAGACAAGAGTTTAATATTTGAGTTATGTTCTGTCTATAACGGGTTTAATTGGTCAAGGGTGGAAGAGTTATTTAATTAAGGACCGGGTCCACTGAAATGTATTTTGGATGTATAAGCCTGTTAATCGCCTTAAAAAGTTCAGAACACATATATATCTTCTTTTGAAGTCATTTTTTTAGTTGTTCTGATAAATCGTAAGTAAACTTTTGTTGCAGATGACAGATCCATTGACAGCATTATTGTATGTAGGCCAAGTTATGAAGTTTCTAAAGACACTGATCTTGAAGACTCTTCGGGAAAGAGGTGGTTCTGTTTCTGACCCATCTTCTGTTCCTCAGGTAGATATGTTGTAGATAACTGACAAACAACCCTGTCTCACGATTGTTGTAGCGAGCAGATTCAGGTGTTGTAGTGATATAGAACAAATGTACTAGACTTCAGAGCATTGTTGTATGAAACTTGAACTTGTATGGTTAGATTTGTACACCTCTAGTTGATTCTTTGTATTTGAGAGGATTGTTGTTTTTAACAAAAAAAATCGAGTTTTATGAATGTCGGTCTACTTTTTATTTTCCGCAATTCGAACTCACATACACCCTAGCATGACTAGCATCTTAAAGATGATTGTTTGATACTGTATAAAACAGTGGATAAGCACTTTTTATACGCAACACCCAATGTCCCAAACACACCCTAACTATTGATGGAACTGATGAGTAAGAATCTTGGTTACTGGATATAGCAAGAATTTTTTGAGATGATTTGTTTGCAACGTAAAACGAGTAATATGGTTTGAAAAGTCTGTGGCTTGGTTCTTGGTGTGGTGATTATGTTGTCTATTGATGTTTTTCACATACGTAGAATTGTATAGTTTTGGAACAATGGCTATTATGGTCATATAATCTTCAAACGATCATGATTGACTTTCGAGAGCAATCGTATTTCATTATGTTTTATTAGTTATTCAATATTCTGTATTCAGATTTAGTAAACAATGTAAACCTTATAAGCATTAATGCAACATCATTTCCATATTGGTTTCGTATGGTAGTGGCACTGTGTTTGGGGTATCTGCAGAATCAATGCAAGCGTCATACGTCTCAAGGGGCAACAGTGACCCAACAATACTCTTACTTTGGCAGCATCACTTGTATTCTCAAGGCGGCTTGCAGGTATTTTGATACGATCTGGCAGTTTATTACTTATATTTATTAAATAATTAGTTTATCTACTTTCCTTTTATTGTGTTTTCTTAAGAAATAAGTTAAGTATTAGGTATCTTTCTATTATATATAGAGGACGAGGGCTGTAATCTTGATAGGAGAAATATGAATATGGTTTATTTTGGTTTATTGTTTTCTTAGTTAACGGGGAGAGCTTATTCGACCTCTCGAACGTCGATTACTTATCTTTACTGTTCTTTTCATCTCTTTAATCGATCCGGTTCATATCATATTTCAAACAAGAACAAAGACAGGCTTGGTTCAGAGAATTGCCTACTGCCATAATAGACCACTTATCAAGAGGCCAGTTAATGCAGTGTCGATCTGAAGAATAGTGTTTGGGACTTGTCCGCCTTCTGTCACCAATGGAAACCGCACTACTTGATTGGCTGATCAATCTCATGGCAGATGTTGTACAACATGAGAAGTTTACTAAGATGATTACACCACAACTTTGCCATGGTTTTTGCCCCAGATATGACATAGGTTAGGATCACCCGACTAAGTTACTTGGATAAGAGACTGCAGTTTAATGTGTTTTGTCTATAACGAGTTAAATTGGTCAGAGTTTTTAATTAAGGAACGGGTCCAAATGTATTTGGATGTATATCTTCTTTCTTAAGCTTATTTTTGCTATTCTGATAAGTTGTACGTATATTTTTGTTGCAGATGACAGATCCATTGACGGCATTGATGTATGTAGGCCAAGTTATGAAGTTTCTAAAGACACTGATCTTATAGACCCTTCAGGAAGAGGTGGTTCTGTTACTAACCCATCTTCTGTTCCTCAGGTAGAAATGTTGTAAAAAACTGACTGACAAACGACCCTCTCTCACAGTTGTTGTAGTGAGATAGAAGAAATGTATGACACTTTTGAACATTGTTGTATGAAACTTGAACTTATTTGGTTAGAGTGCAGAAAAAACATCTTCCAAATAGCCATTAAGCCACACATCATGCACGGATAACATTATGCATTGTTCAATCATAATATAGCCATTAAACTGACCCAACCACACAAAACCAGCAGCCTTGCAGCACTAGTTTCCCTACTATTTGACCCGTAAAACAAAAGATACATTTGTGAGAACAACCACTAATACTAACGAAGTACAATCCCCGCAATTATAACAGTCCTACGGATCCCTTTCATACTATATGAAGAAGTTTAATTAATCAGTAAATATAACACTTAAAAAGGACTATTCCCATGAGTTTAAGGCCCTGCATTATCATATGACCTTATGCTTCCAAATTTCAATTTAAAGATTACAAATGAGTTACAATTCAATACAGAGAGACATGATAAAAATAATAAGCTAGTTTGCTACAGCTGCAGCTTTGACCGCGTGTGCAGCCAAGTACGCAGCATTATCAGCTTCAAGCCTAGCTCTGGACGCGGCTTCTGCTGCGGCTGGTCCTTCTCTCTCCCTTATATCTTGGATCCATTTAAATCTCGCCTCGGCTTCTTTCGCCTTCTTTTCAAGCTCAGCTTGCACCTTAGGATCGTAAGGATCTATGTGTCTAAAAACATAACCGTCATGAACATATTTCTTCTTCTTCTTCTTATAACTGCATTCTTCTATTTCTACTTCCCTCGCACGTTCAACAACGTCTCTAATCTCTTCGTTTATAAAAACTTCTGCATTCCTTTCGTCAAATACTCTCATAGCGTTCAAACGCGTGAAATCCAACCGTGTTGGGGCGCTGAAACGCTTGAAATCCTCTTTTGTCCACTTGTAATCACCATCATACTTCGAGCATTGTTGTATGAAACTTGAACTTGTATGGTTAGATTTGTCCACTTGTAATCACTCTCATAGCGAGCAGATTCGGGTGTTGTAGTGAGATAGAAAAAATGTACTAGACTTCTGAACATTGTTGTATGAAATTTGAACTTGTATGGTTAGATTTGTACACCTCTTTGTATTCTTTGTGTTTGAGAGGATTGTTGTTTTTGACAAAAAAATTCTGAGCTTTATGAATGTCGGTCTACTTTTTATATTCCGAAATTTGAACTCACATACACCCTAGAATTGTGCGTTCTCACATGCGTGTAATCGACACAAATGAATATATTCATATCAACAACAAATACACTAAGTTTTAATCTAAAGTTTTTATATATGTCATATATTAATCCAAAGTTTATAATAGCATTTAGAAGATAACGATGTGAACGATGACAGTAAAGAGTGTGATAACCAAGGGGGGGCTAACTTTCTTGACAATTGTGTTGACTTCGGTTAAGAAATCTTTCTGAAGACTAAAAGTAGTGGTGTTGAAAGTATGCAAGTCGGGTGGCCAACTAATGTTAGTCACGTGGAGCGTGTTGCGTTTGATAGGTTTCAGGGTTCTTGGGTTTGCCTGTTGAGTTTCAACCTCATTTTGCAAGAAAAGCTCCAAGCGCATGGTACCCTTAAAATTTGTTTATGAGAGTTTATGTGATTGTCTGATAGCACTGTTGACATGTTTATTGTGTTATTATAAACAGATTTGAGAATGATAATCTGATTGGGATTATTTATGTGGTTAATTTACAAGTGAAATAAGCAGTTTTGAATTAGCATCTTAAAGTTGATTGTTTGATATAAAAACAGTAGATAAGCACTTTTTATAAGCAACACCCAATGTCCCAAACACACCCTAACTATTGATGGAACTGATGAGTAAGAATCTTGGTAACTGTATATGGCAAGAATTTTGTGAAATGATTTGTTTGCAGCGGTAAAACGAGTAGTATGGTTTGGAAAGTCTATGACTTGGTTCTAGTTGTGGTGATTATGTTGTCTATTGATGTTTATACGTAGAATTGTATAGTTTCAAACAATCATGACTGACTTACGAAAGCAATTGTATTTCATTATGTTTTGATTAGTTATTCAACATTTTATATTCTGATTTAGTAAACAATATAGACGCTATAAGCATTAATGCGACATCATTGCCTTATTGTTTTCATTTTGTAGTGCCACTGTGTTTGGGGTATCTGCAGAATCAATGCAGGTGTCATACGACTCAAGGGGCAACAGTGTCCCCACAATACTCTTACTTTGGCAACATCACGTGTATTCTCAAGGCGGCTTGCAGGTACTTCAAATAAGAACAAATACGGAAATATGCCATAAAGTTTGTGCATATATAAATCTTTGTAACGTTACGACACATTTTCAGGCAGCAGGGATTTTCAGAATCAGTGCAGACAACAGTCAGGAAGAGCATTTAAGGAGTCACTTAAACCGCGGTGTGGTTCCAGATGGTATTGATGTGCATTGTTTGGCAAGTTTGATTAAGGTATGCGTTTGTCGATTTTAAAAGGAGTTTTAGAGTTTTATATATTTAACTAACAGTCGATTTTTGAAAATTACAGGCTTGGTTCAGAGAACTGCCTACTGGCGTAATAGACCACTTATCAAGGAGCCAGTTAATGCAGTATCGATCTGAAGAAGAGTGTTTGGGACTTGTCTGCCATCTGCCACCAATGGAAACCACACTACTTGATTGGCTGATCAATCTCATTGCAGATGTTGTACAACATGAGCAATTTACTAAGATGGTTACACACAACATTGCCATGGTTTGTGCCCCAAGTATGACACAGGTTAGGATCACCCGACTAATTTACTTGGATAAGAGACTGCATTTTAATATGTGTTTTGTCTATAACGAGTTAAACTAGTTAAGGGTAGCAGAGTTTTTAATTAAGGAACGGGTCCAATGTATTTGGATGTATAAACCCGTTAATCACCTTTGAAAGTCCAAAAAGCATATCTATCTTCTTTTTGAAGCTTTTTTTGGATATTCTGATAAATTGTACGTATATTTATGTTGCAGATGACAGACCTATTGACGGCATTGATGTATGTAGACCAAGTTATGAAGTTTCTAAAGACGCTGATCTAGAAGACACTTTGGGAAAGAGGTGGTTCTGTTACTAAAGTATCTTCTGTTCCTCGGGTAGAAATGTTGTAAAAAACTGACTGACGAACGACCCTCTCTCACAGTTGTTGTAGCAAGCAGAGATTAGGGTGTTGTAGTGAGATAGAAGAAATGTAGGACACTTTTGAACATTGTTGTATAAAACTTGAACTTTGTTTAGTTAGACTAATACCATATGCATCAAAAACATATTCCAAATAGCCATTAAAAAACACATCATGCACGGATAACATTATGCATTGTTCAATCAATACTTATATAGCCCTGCAGCACTAGTTTCCCTACTATTTGACCCCGAAAGATACATTTGTGAGAATCACTAATACTAAGTACAATCCCGGAAATTATAACAGTCCTACAGATCCCTTTTGTACTATATGAAGAAGTTTAATTAAGCAGTAAATATAACACTTAAAAAGGGCCAGGTTGCCCTGCATTATCATATGAACTTATGCTTCCAATTTAAAGATTACAAATGAGCCAACTTCATTAAAATCGCACTTACAGTACAAATACAAACAATACAGAGAGACATGATAAACAATAAACTAGTTTGCTGCAGCTGCGGTTTTGACCGCGTGTGCAGCTAAGTAAGCAGCATTATCAGCTTCAAGCCTAGCTCTGGACGCGGCTTCTGCTGCGGCTGGTCCTTCTCTCTCCCTTATATCTTTTTTTTTTTTTGGTAACCGTGATTTCCGACTCATTGGCCGACTAATCCACGGGGTTTGAGCCCACCGCCACACAGACTCAAACCAGGTAAAGCCTGTTGAGATATGCGATCGTTTAGCCATCGGTAAATGCGTGAGCCTATCGGGGGCACACACTCAATACGGAGAACACACGTTTATTTACGTTTTATTATTTATAATTAAACGTATAATAAAAACTTCACGTTTTATTTAGTTAACGGTGGTTTAATTAATTACGGGGTTTTAATTAATTACGGGGTTTTAATTAATTAAAGGCGAGTGCGTTATTTAAATTTAAGGAAGGAAATCGACTTCTAGAACTATCCGGTGCCCTATAGGCGGCCGAATACCCTAAGGGGTCTAGAAGGATCTTTTGTTTGTTAACCAAGTAATTAGTTACTTAATTTAGGTGTTGGGTTGGGCCTAAGTAATTTTGAGGAGGTTCAAGGATGTGTATAAATACAATCCCATACCCTTCACAAATTCTTGTCTCTCCCCCTCTCTTTGTTTCGTGCGATCGCAACACCCCCAACACCCAAACCGAACAAACTTTTTCCGTAACCTAAAATCACACCTAAAGGTTTAACCTTTATAAGATCAATCCTTCTTGGTGGTTTTCTTATAAAGATTTAAGCTTTATAACTAAACCCTAGATCTCATAATCTAGGTTTTAGTATTCCCTTGTGGTCCGATTTATATAAACCCTAATTAGGGTTTATTGGTGATTTTCCAAGAATCTTGTTGCTATCTATAAACCGTATCCTTACGCAATCCCAATTAGGGTTTTGGATATTAGGGTTTCTAGTTGCAAGATTATCGAAGTGAAGTTACCACTAGCATCGTGGTGTGTTCGTTTGACGTGTCGTGTGAGCAATCGTTAGAGGACGGTTACTTTACCGTTATAGCTTCAAGATCAAGATCAATTAATTGATTTATTCAATTAATTAAAGGTTGGTTTTATTATTGTTTTATTATGTGTTAATCATGAATATTATACTAGATCCATTCCGCTGCGCACTCGTAGTTAATGGTTTAACTAGTTCTAAATCCCAACAGTGGCATCACGAGTCAAATCGTATGTCATTCATGGGTTACACATAGAATAAAACACGCTTGCTTCGCTTTAAAATCTCTTTTATTTATGTTTTTATGACAATTACATGCATACTTGTCATAAAGTTTTAATCTTGATCTAGATCTATTAAAATTGGGTAGGTTAAAATTGAACCGGTTAATAATTACTTTTGTTTTTATTATCCGTCAAAGACCTTTGCATCTCACTTTTGTGATACTTTGCACGTCATCAAGTACCTTGCTCGAAAACTTGATGAGGGTCTTTGGTCCTCAATTTGGGGAAGACTCATTCGAGACTTGGATCTTATATGATTTACCGCTTTCATATAGAGTCTGTCTTCTGCTTCTACCCCCCTTCTGTCTGTTTTTATGTGCTTATTTGTTTTCCATTATGAATTGCAAAACGTAATAATTCAAGATTCTAGGAATCATAAAAACGGATGGTACTTATATCGAAACTAGCTTTAAAAACTATGTCATATTAATACACCATATTTTCCTTGCGAATCGGCTATGTGTTATTTGTTAAAATCTTGATTTTTTGAACAAATATTAATATTGACATAAGAACTATGAAACTTGGTTTTATTGTATTCTAATTGTTTTGCGAAATCATATTGTCACTCGAGTTGGGCTTACATACCATAATGATGGCTTATAAACTATCTTCTCAACGACGTGATTTGCAAAATCAATTAGTTTTACAATACTTAAAATTACAACACCGTTTTGTGTTTTTACTAATGATGGACTTGCCATTGCACTTCGTGCTCTAGTCGAGCTATCTAGGGTTTGAGAAATCTTTAATCTTCTCCCGTGTTCCATAGGTGTTTCGACACTTATGGAATAATTATCCCAAGCACTTGCACCCTCGGGTGCATGAAGAGTAGGATATAGGGTTTGATCTCTCTTTAATCTTCTCCCGCGGTAAAACACGCCTAAACCAAAAGTTAATAAATTGGTTTCTTAACTTGTGCTAAGAGAATGAATTGCATGCATTCTTTTACACACTTTGACATTTGTTTTTCTAAAACTTATGTGATACCTATTTGAAATTTTTAAGTCTATGCCATCCAATTTAGAAGCGCTTGTAGTTGTTTTTCGTCATCTGGTCAGACCTAGGGCGAATTACATACCCGAGGCAATCTTTGTCACTGGTCAGACCTTTGCCAATAATTGCATGCTTCAAATTGGTACGACTTAAAGTCGAGTTCCCGGTCAGATTCGGAACCCGAGGCATAAAGATGAGATGAAACATACTCATGACTTTATTATGTGTAGAACAAGTTTGTTTGAGATGTTCAAAGGTGCTCGAAAGAGATGAGAGAACATCCCATCCAAACACTCTACGACAAATAAACTTCATGAATCGTCTCATACAATCTAAGAGTTGCACTTGTAATGCAATTAACGCCCGTCGCTTACCTCTTGCCCCACTTGAATACTAGACGGTCGGACCTCTAATATTAAGTGGGAGTGCAAGCAAGGATCTTAGTCTCAACATGATTAATTGGGTAGTTAATTCTTTGAGAATGTAATTATCGAAAATACTAATCGTTGAACTTTTATTTTGTAGATGAATAATCAAAACTCTTGCTTAAACAGCACGGTTGTTAAGTCATTCCTTGAAAAGATGAAATTGACTGAGAATAACTTTGTTGATTGGTATCGTGCTCTTCGGATAGCGCTCGAAACTGATGACTTGGTTAAATACCTTGAGCAACCAATTCCTGATCAACCAACAATTCTGCCTCATGGTCATGAAGGACCAGAGCAAGACCCGGATTTACATCCAACTTGGGTCATAAGGTCAAGAGAAATCGCTGGCCTTATGCTCATGACTATGTCCCCTGAACTCCAAAAACTTTTGGAGGGTCACGGTGCATGGTCAATGATGGAAGAATTGAAGACCATGTTCACTGAACAAGCTGATCAAGAACTCCTTGATGTTGCACGTGCCTTTCACGTGTGTAAACATGAGGATGGACAATCTGTGAGCTCCTATGTCTTGAATATGAAGGGGTTCATAGAGAATTTGGAACGTTTGGGTCACCCCATGTCCTTGAAGCTTTCGGTTAGCCTAATTTTAGCCTCACTGAATAAGGACTATGATAGGTTTGTGCAAGACTATAACATGCATGGCCTGGGGAAGACAATACCAGAATTGCATGCCATGCTTAAGCTGCATGAGAAAACGTTGCCAAAGAAGGTTGCACCTGCTACTCCTAATACCATTAATGCTATTAGGGCAGGAAGGGTTCAGAAGCCTAACAAGGCTAAACCGTCTAATGCTGCGAAGGGCAAGAATCGTGGTAAAGGGAAGAAAGTAGCAAACTTTACTCCCAGAGCCAAGATTCCCCCTCCACCAAGAAGAGAGAATCCTGCTAAGGATGCCATTTGTCACCAATGTGGTGACATTGGTCATTGGAAGAGAAACTGTCTAGAGTATCTCGCTGAGTTGTGGAAGAGAAAGAAGTCCTCTCAAGGAGCTAGCACTTCAGGTATCTTCACGATAGAACTCTTTACTTTTCCTAATAAATCTTGGGTTTATGACGCTGGTTGTGGTACTCACATCTGTAATACTACTCAGGGTCTAAGGATAAGTAAGAAGCTGAAGCCAGGAGCTTTGAATCTGTACGTGGGCAATGGTCATCGTGCAGCTGTTGAAGCCATTGGTGTTTTTCAATTATTTCTCCCTAGTGGACTGGTTGTTATTTTGAATAATTGTCATTACGCACCTTCTATTTCTAGAGGGATTGTTTCAGTTTCATGTTTGTATGACGATGGATTTGTTAATCGTTTTGAGAATAATGCAAGTATTTCGGTTTCGAAAAATAATATGTTTTATTTTAATGTTATTCCTAGTAATGGTATTTATGAAATTGATATGTGTGATTCTAATGAAAACAATAGTTCTATGTATGCTATAAGCAACAAAAGGGCCAAATCTAATTTGGACTCTACATTGCTATGGCATTGTCGCCTTGGCCACATAAGCAAAAAGCGCATTAAGCAATTACAATCTGATGGATTGCTTAAGTCAAACGATGATGACTCCTTTGACAAATGTGTTTCATGTTTATCTGGAAAGATGGCATGTAAACCTTATTCACATCAAGTGGAGAAGGCTAAAGATCTACTTGGACTAATCCACACCGATGTATGTGGTCCATTTAGAACCGTGTCAAGACAAGGTGCAAGTTACTTCGTCACTTTCACTGACGACTTTAGTCGTTATGGTTATGTTTACTTGCTAAAGCATAAACATGAAGTGTTTGAAACATTTAAGGTGTTTCAAAAGGAAGTAGAAAATCAACTCGGTAAAACCATAAAGGCACTACGTTCAGATCGTGGAGGTGAATTTATGAGTTATGAATTTCTGGAGCATCTTAAGGAACATGGAATAGTTTCCCAAAGAACTCCTCCATATACACCACAACACAATGGTGTTTCTGAGAGGAGAAATAGAACCCTACTTGATATGGTTCGTTCCATGATGGCCCAAACAACTCTTCCTAAATCCTTTTGGGATTATGCTCTTGAGTCTGCTGCTCGCATACTCAATATGGTTCCAACTAAGAAGGTTGAAAAGACTCCATACGAAGTATGGTATGGGCAAGCCCCTAAGTTGTCTTACTTAAAGGTCTGGGGATGTGAGGCTCTTGTTAAGCGTGACACGCTTATCAAACCTGACAAACTAGAGCCCCGATCTGTTAAGTGTATATTTGTAGGTTACCCAAAGGAAACGATGGGTTACTCCTTCTACTACCCACCCGAGAACAAAGTATTTGTTGCTCGTAATGCTGAATTCCTAGAGAGCAATCTTATGAATCAAGAATCAAGTGGGAGTATAGAGGATCTTGAAGTAATTCAAGATGAAGATATACATCCTTCTGAAAACACTAGCAATCATGAAGAGGATGATCAAGAAATTGATGAACCTATAAGTGATATATCTCCCATCCGAAAGTCTACAAGGACTAGGCGTGCTCCTGACCGTATGTGTTTATACATTGACGCTGAGGAACATGAGTTAGGGGATCATAATGAACCCACTAACTACAAAGCTGCATTGGCAGATCCTGAATCTGAAAAATGGCTGGATGCTATGAATGTGGAGATGCAATCCATGAAAGACAATGATGTCTGGATCTTAGTAGACCTTCCCCCTAACGCTAGAACTGTTAGTGGCAAGTGGTTGTACAAGAAGAAGACCGACATGGATGGCAATGTACACACCTTTAAAGCTCGATATGTAGCGAGGGGCTTCACTTAAACCTTCGGGGTTGATTATGAAGAGACCTTCGCTCCTGTTGCGGATATCAAAGCTATAAGGATTCTTTTAGCCATAGTCGCATTCTATGACTATGAGATTTGGAAAATGGATGTTAAAACCGCCTTCCTCAATGGACTGCTTTACGAAGAAGTCTATATGAAGCAACCTGAGGGTTTTGTTGATCCTAAGTATCCAAACCGTGTATGCAAGCTTCAAAGATCCATTTATGGACTTAAGCAAGCATCAAGGCAATGGAACAAGAGGTTTGATGATGAAATCAATAAATTTGGTTTCAATCAAAATCCTGATGAGCCATGTGTATATATCAAAGCTAGTGGGAGTAGCGTAGTGTTTCTTGTCCTGTATGTCGATGACATATTGTTGATGGGAAAAGACATTCCAATGTTGCAAAGTGTAAAAGCTTACCTTGGAAGGTGTTTTTCCATGAAGGGTTTGGGAGATGCTGCGTATATTCTTGGAATCAAGATCATACGTGATAGACCTAGACGGTTAATTGGTTTATGTCAAAGTGCTTACATAGATAAGATTTTGAAGAAGTATAACATGGACAATTCCAAACGTGGCTTTGTTCCCATGCAAACTAAATCAAAATTATCTAAGACTCAAGGAGCATCAACACCTGATGAGGTGAGACGCATGCAGAGAGTTCCTTATGCTTCGGCAATAGGATCAAACATGTATGCTGTTAGATGTACGAGACCTGATGTTGCGTTCTCTCAGAACATGACTAGCCGATTTCAGCAAAATCCTGGTGATTCTCACTGGACTGCTGTTAAGAACATTATGAGGTATCTTAGGCATACCAAAGACATGTTTCTTGTTTATGGAGGAGGTATGAAAAGAGAGCTCAGGGTTGCTTGCTACACTGATGCTGGATATCTTACGGATGCTGATGACACGAAGTCTCAGACGGGATATGTTTTCATGCTGAATGGAGGTGCTGTAAGCTGGAAAAGCGCAAAGCAGACCATCCATGCAAACTCATCTACAGAGGCTGAGTATATAGCCGCTTCGGAGGCTGCTAAAGAGGCAGTTTGGATTAGGAAGTTTATTTCTGGGCTTGGTGTTGTTCCCACAAATAATGAACCTATGACGATGTATTGTGACAATACCGGAGCCATTACTATAGCTAATGAACCAGGAATCACTAAAGGTGCGAAACATTATCGTTCCAAAGTTCACTACCTCAGAGAAGTGATTGAACTTGGTGATGTTAGTCTGGAGAAAGTTCACACAGACGACAATTTAGCTGACCCCTTCACAAAGGCGTTAGACCTCAAAAAACATTCCATGTTAACTCATGGAATTGGTTTGCTTCCAGCTAATAGTCTCATGTAATCTGTGTTATCGTAAGTATTTGGATAATTTGGGATTGTAAGACAATTTAATTATTTCCTGATGAATAAAGATATTTGATGTTTGTTATCTTCATATAATTATTGTTGCCCTATGTTTGTATGTTTAAATCCTTGAATATTTAATTATTCTAAACATGTCCATTGTCGGTTAAACAATATGGGAATATTGTATACATTAAGACAAATATGAGTGTTGGTAATATACTGGTATATATGGTGGACGGCTTCCAACCAAACTCATATGTTATTCATTGATATGAATATTGGACACCCCGAACTTTCGAATGTTTACTTTTGGATCCGTTGTCATGAGTAAATTCGAATACATAAATAGTGAGGATTAGGTCATCCTTAGACTTGAGATGCAAACAAGTTGTGCATGTGTGGATATCGCTTCTTGATTTTATGTCCAACGCTAGTTCGGAAGATCTAGCTATAACGAATCTAATTGGAAGTGTTGTGAAGCAGCATCCACAAACACTTGCAGTCAATATAGAATTCGTTCCTCCACTCTGATATAGTGCAGTGAAGTACCCTGGATCCCCTCCAGAATTAATTAGGTAATTGTATGGCCGTACCCAAAATGTAATCAAGATGATGCTTGTTACAATTTGGACTATCTAAATTAATTTGTAAACGAGGAATTAAAGTTAAACTATATGAAATGAGTTAGGATCCATATCCATGGTTTAACCGGTACATTGTAACGAAGGGATGATTATCAGCAAGCTCAAATAATCATACACCATTACTAGTTTTTAAGATCTTATTCTTGAAACTATATAACTCAACATTTTCTGGTTATAATGAAGTGTTGCTAGATGCTTCATTATGGACGCTGTATGTCTAAACTCTCACAAGTGGGAGCTGTTGAGATATGCGATCATTTAGCCATCGGTAAATGCGTGAGCCTATCGGGGGCACACACTCAATACGGAGAACACACGTTTATTTACGTTTTATTATTTATAATTAAACGTATAATAAAAACTTCACGTTTTATTTAATTAACGGTGGTTTAATTAATTACGGGATTTAATTAATTAAAGGCGAGTGCGTTATTTAAATTTAAGGAAGGAAATCGACTTCTAGAACTATCCAGTGCCCTATAGGCGGTCGAATACCCTAAGGGGTCTAGAAGGATCTTTTGTTTGTTAACCAAGTAATTAGTTACTTAATTTAGGTGTTGGGTTGGGCCTAAGTAATTTTGAGGAGGTTCAAGGATGTGTATAAATACAATCCCATACCCTTCACAAATTCTTGTCTCTCCCCCTCTCTTTGTTTCGTGCGATCGCAACACCCCCAACACCCAAACCGAACAAACTTTTTCCTTAACCTAAAATCACACCTAAAGGTTTAACCTTTGTAAGATCAATCCTTCTTGGTGGTTGTTTTATAAAGATTTAAGCTTTATAACTAAACCCTAGATCTCATAATCTAGGTTTTAGTATTCCCTTGTGGTCCGATTTATATAAACCCTAATTAGGGTTTATTGGTGATTTTCCAAGAATCTTGTTGCTATCTATAAACCGTATCCTTACGCAATCCCAATTAGGGTTTATTGGTGATTTTCCAAGAATCTTGTTGCTATCTATAAACCGTATCCTTACGCAATCCCAATTAGGGTTTTGGATATTAGGGTTTCTAGTTGCAAGATTATCGAAGTGAAGTTACCACTAGCATCGTGGTGTGTTCGTTTGACGTGTCGTGTGAGCAATTGTTAGAGGACGGTTACTTTACCGTTATAGCTTCAAGATCAAGATCAATTAATTGATTTATTCAATTAATTAAAGGTTGGTTTTATTATTGTTTTATTATGTGTTAATCATGAATATTATACTAGATCCATTCTGCTGCGCACTCGTAGTTAATGGTTTAACTAGTTCTAAATCCCAACAAAGCCCTCCCTTTTCAGGAGGTTGGCGTGGCCACTTCAAGGTTGTTTGCACCTAGTGGGAATTAAACTTGAGACCTCACACACTTTGGAGTCATAGCCACAGATTTATATCTTGGATACATTTAAATCTGGCCTCAGCTTCTTTCACCTTCTTTTCAAGCTCAACTTGCACCTTAGGATCATAAGGATCTATGTGTCTAAAAACATAACCGTCATGAACATATTTCTTCTTCTTCTTCTTATAACTGCATTCTTATGTTTCCCTCGCACGTTCAACAACGTCTCTAATCTCTTCGTTTATAAAAACTTCAGTGTTCCTTTCGTCAAATACTCTCATAGCGTGTTGGGGCGCTGAAACGATTGAAATCCTCTTTCGTCCACTTGTAATCATCATCATACTTCGTATTGTTATCAGATTTTCTCTTCTTCTTGCGTATCTCAGGTTCAACGACATCTCTAGTCATCGATTCGCGTACAATATTCGCAAAGTTTATTAACCTATCATCGTCGAATGACCTTATGGCGTTTAAACGTGCGAAATCCAACCATGTTGGGGCACTGTGACGCTTGAAATCCTCTTCGGTCCACTTGTAAACACGATCAGACTTCATCATATCTCTGATAGATCGATATTAGGGTTTGGATTTGCAGGTTGGTTTTTGTTATGCCCCTCACTGCACCCAATTATATATATCAACAAAACACACTACTACAAAAAGGACATCCCAGACCTGTTTTAGGATGCGTCAAGACCGGTTTTTCATGGGGTCTGTAAGTGGGGGGCTCTCCATGTGAAATCAGTTCGAGACCTGTTATGTAACCGGTCTGGGATATCACAATCAAGACCGGTTTCCAGCTACATAACCGGTCTTAAAATCAATATCAAGACCCGTCTAAGTGTGTATAACGGGTCTTGGTTATATAACGAGACCGGGTTTTTATTAATAAACCGGTCTGGATTACCATTTAAAAAAAATATAAATCTTTCCATTCCCAGCAACATAAAAACACAGTATCCTTGTAGTTTCCTGTTTCCAGCAATATACTAACACAGACAGTTTCAGCAAATAACAAATGTAGACAATTTTGAATAAAAAAATTTAACCAATAAACCATAAAGGTCAATACATATATTCCAGAATTAAACTTAGATGATAAAGAGTTCTAGCACTAAACATACATTTCCAAAATGCCTTCTACAAAAAGAGTAGTTCGTACATATGTTAGCCTGAAGTAGAATCATCACGAATCATCTAACGGACATATGTAGCATCAGTAACGGTCCTCTCACGTCAATGGTATCTCCTATATATATTATTTAGCTTCTTGAGCAGCTGTTCTAGCAACTATTTGAGCATTCGTGAATGCTTGTTTTTGTTTTGGCGTTTGTGTAGCATCGACTTTTTGAACAGCTGTTCTAGCATCTTTTTGAGCAGCAGTGAATGCTTCTTTTTGTTTTGGCATTTACAAAATAGAGACTTCAGCAGCAACGACTTTTTGAACAACTTTTTGGGTATTTGGCAATCTTTTTGTTGTGGTATTGACGTATATGTGTTCTCGGTCACCTACAAATACACCAATAAATGGGCAGTGGCACGAGTGGCGGTGATAGAGGTGTGCCATGGTGGTATGACAGCAGTGTGTGTGTGGGACTGTGGGACTGTGGGGCTAAAGAAATGAGGGAAAAAGCAAGTAGGTTAATTTGAAATTTCATTGAAAATGTTGAAAAGAATAAAGGGGAAAATGTCCCGCTCACAATTTTGGGAAAAATAATGAGACCTGTTCCTTATCTAAAACATGTCTGCATGTAAACAAATAGGTACAAGCCGGGTTTCAAAATTAGAACCGGTCCAGATTAGACCTAAATGAGACTTGTTTTTAGTTTAGAAACCGGTATGGACTTCTTTTTATTATTGGAACCGGGTTTTATCTTTATCACCGGTCTGAATATATTTTGGGCTGTGAAAAACAGTTACTCAGACTGTTTTTTCTAAGAAAGGGTCTTGATAAGGGGGTCTCTAAACCCAATTTTGTAGTAGTGACAAACCGACTTAATTTCTTGTTTTTGAACAAATTAACCGACTTACTCGATCGATTAGGGTTTGGTTTAGAAGGTAACTGATTGTTTACGATTCCCAATGAACTGGATTCCCCTCACACCGTAATAAAAATATTGTTTCCTTCCTCTTTCACAGTTTGCCTCCTTCCCTCACAACATCCACACACACAAAACACGTACGGTTCTGGCTCCGAACCCGTTTTGTGCCCGTTAGTCATTAAAGGCTAAGTGCCCTTAATTAATTTTTGTTGCCTTTTCAAGTTGATTCTTAATTGCTTTGTTTTGGCCCTTGCCCTTTCGTTGCTGATTCTTAATTACATTTGTTTGATTGTGTAGTGGGTACAGGAAATCGATCATGTACGTTCGTTGCATAAGGAGGTGTACTCATGGTCATAGTCACCGTTGATGTTTCTCCCATGCCAGCCATATATATACGCCCAATAACGCCTATTTTCTTGTAGGTTTGCATTATTTCTGGGTTAGGTTCATCATCGTTGACCTTTCTGTTGTTGATCCGCGACCATATATATACCCACAATAATACATAATTTGTTGTGGTTTGCATTATTTCTGGGTTAGGTTCATATTCACAGCATTTGTTCATCGTTGACCTTTCTATTGTTGATCCGCCAATCGTTTGTAAGTTCCCATGTCTTCAGTTGGTTTAGGTCATATGCTACACATTTGGGTTTTGATTAAACCTAGCCACATGTGTGTTTTTGTGGCCCGCTAGTGTAATCCTCTTATTAATCCTTTAACTTGATGGTTCCTGTTTGCATATGTCATTATGCCTTGGTGATAATAGGAATAGATATCTGTGTTTTGCTGATAATAAGGAGAGAAATGTATAGCCGTTCCTTCTTGCTGTATAATGCGTGTGATGATGCGTACAACCGTTCCGCATCTATTGATTCTATGTGATGACATGCTGTTATGCGGGCTATGATGACTTGCAGTAGCTCGGGTTAAAGCTGAGATCCCATGTGTCTTGGCGAGGCGCCTTTTAGGGGTTGCAGCCATGCGTGTATGGTCAATGATGCTTGGTGGATTTGGCCCTTAACTTTCTGGCCTAGCACATTGTTGTGCTTACGGTCATGGTGGGTCACGGACCCTTTCTGCCCATACCGACGTCCCATATCTGAGCTCCATGTTATTGTACCAGGCATCGCATATAACTGAGGCAGAGGTTCGCCAGCTGCAAGAATTGACGGTTTCGAGTCCAAGTTCTAGTTTTGTGGTAAACACGTGAATCTCAGTTGATGGGTTAACGTATTCATGCGATTTAAGCAACAAATATATAGGCGTTATACGGGCTATGATGATTTGTAGTGGGTCGGGTTAAAGCTGAAATCACACGTGTGTTGGCGAGGCACCTTTTAGGGTTGCAGTCATGCGTGTGTGATCGATGATGCTTGGTGGAATCGGCCCTTAACTTGCCGGCCGAGCACATTGTCGTGCTTACAGTCATGGTGGGTCACGGGTCTTTCTGGCCATACCGACATCACACATCTGAGCTCCATGTTATTGTACCAAGCATTGCATATCTGAGCTGGTGTTTTTTAGCCTTATTCGGACCGTCTACTTCAGTTTTACCTGCCACTCATATATTAAAGGAGATAATAACGGTTCCTAGTGAACAGTCTGAATGTTTGATCGTTTGGTGGCTCAGTTGTGCTGCTACTTTAGCCTTAACCTAAACCAACTAAGGCGGACATTGGCCAGCTGTAAGAATTGACGGTTTTGAGTGCAAACTCCAGTTTTGTGGCAAACACATCAATCTCAGTTAACGGGTTAACATATAACTCCGGTTTTCTGGCAAACACAGCAATCTCAGTTAACGGGTTGACATATTCATGCGATGTGGAAACAAAATATAAGTGAATGTGTGGTTAATTAGATAAGGTGATTTTCATGAATATTGTATTACGGGCCGTTCGAACAAGAGGTGTGTGTTTTGTGTGTGTAGATTTTATCAAGGAAGGAGGCAACTGTCAGAGGGGTAGGAAACAATATTTTTGTCAGCGTATGAGCGCATCCCTGTTCATTGGGAACCGTGATTCCCCTTATTAAAAATATTGTATTATGTATTATTATTGGCGATGATGATATTACTGATTGAGCTTTGGCCTGTGTTGGGTGCCACCCAGTCGTATCTTGGCAAGGCATCACTATATCGTGTCTGCAGCTGCGGCGGGTCGGTTGTCCTTGGTGGTATCTATTGTATGTTATACGCTTTTGTGGTCATTTGTTTCTTGAAACATGTAATTGATATGGCTTTGATGACCTTGAACGACCCGGGCTAATCCTGAGATTGCACGTATCTTGGCGGGGAAACCTCTGGAGGTTGCATCCATGGCGTGTTTATCCGGTTCTACCTAAAGGGTGCTATGTCTGATCCAAATAATCATAAATACCAAGTTCATAATGTCTCTTGGTTGGCCAGCCTTTTAGGGTTGTTATACGCTTTTGTGGTGATTTGGTTGTTGGAATGTGCAATTGATATGGTTGTGATGACCTTGAACGACCCGGCCTAATGCTGAGATTGCACGTATCTTGGCGGGGCAACCTCTCGAGGTTGCAGCCATGGCGTGCTTATCCAGTTTTCCCTAAAGGGTGTCATGTCTGAGCCAAGAAATCATAAATAGCAAAGTTGTCCATCCTTTCAGGGTTGCACCCATGGTGTGTATGATTGTTGATGATCATGTTGAATCGGCCCGTGACTTGCCGGCACAACACGAAGTCGTGCTTGAAGCCATGGCGGGTCGCGCGCCTTTGCTGCTCTTCCTGCCCTCGCATATCTGAGCTTATTCTTCCAAGAATGTGGTTTCGGTTTGTTTACTGACATGCCCATTACAAAACCAGGTAACACTCTATACTACACGTTTGTTACACAACAGCCTTTACTTTTTTTCTTACGGTTCGTTACCCGGTTTCCAAATGTATTTTTTTGTAGTCATAGTTATGTTGCATCGGGTCAGGATACAACATAGATCAAATGTCTCTTGGCTGGCCATCCTTACAGGGTTGTTATACGCTTTTGTTGTAATTTGGTTGTTGAAATGTGCAATTGATATGGCTGTGATGACCTTGAACGACCCGGGCTAATGCTGAGATTGCACGTATCTTGGCGGGGCAACCTCTCGAGATTGCAGCCATGGCGTGCTTATCCAGTTTTCCCTAAAGGGTGCCATGTCTGAGACAAGAAATCATAAATAGCAAAGTTGACCATCCTTTCAGGGTTGCACCCATGGTGTGTATGATTGTTGATGATCCGGTTTAGTCGGCCTGGGACTTGCCGGCCCAACACGAAGTCGTGCTTGAAGCCATGACGGGTGCGCACCTTTGCTGCTGTTCCCGCCCTCGCATAGCTGAGGTTATTCTTCCAAGAATTGGTCGCTGTTCTGCCTGAGTGTAAGTTTTTTATAGTTGCATCAATGGTCTAAAAAAACAAACATCTCGCATTGCTTAACATTTGGTTGTTTATTTGTTCGTGAAAGGTGACCAACCTGCCGAAAGAGAACGCCAGCGTTTGTTAGGGCTAAAAGTTCATGCAACGTTAGCTGTGGAAACAGCACAAGAGAAACCTTTGCCTGCCCCTCACAAACCAAGTAACACTCTATACTATACGTTTGTTACACAACAGCCTTTAGTTTTTTCATGTTGCCTCCTTTAGAGTTTGTATGAATGCAATCAAAATATAAAAGTAAATAAATAAACATTTGCAAGAAACAAACATACAAGTACATTAAACCAAAAACATAAAGAAGCCCTGCCAATGAACCAACATCATTGGCAGTACCAAAAATAACAAACACCCAGACACACACGCCTGTTCCATTCTTGGTACACACAGAAACACAACACAAACAACATAATGGCCAACGATCATTTATTCAACACACACAAAGCGAAGACCTTAACGCGCATTCAAATAATCGTTTCAATCAGAAACGTTCCCTCGCAACCATTCAATGAATCTTTCCATCCTACCGATGCGGTGGCCAGTTGCCACTGCTTCGGCTCCGAGCTGTTCTCGAAAGGAACAGTCTTCACGTGTCAGCGTCCCTAAAAAGTCCACCATCTGGTTAACTACTGGTTCCCCAACAACGGTCCTTAGCTCATAAACAAGATGAGTCCTATCAATGACACCACTATTTACCTCCTGCCACATTTGCTCCATCCTAGCTTTCCAGGCTGTTTCGCCTAGAATCTCATCATGTAGACGACAAATAAACATGTCTGCCCAATCGTCAGTTCCTGCTTATTTCTCCAATGCATCACATTTTTGGCGGTACGCCATTGGTTATTCCTTTATAAAACTTAACTATAAATGTGTGTAAAGATGTGTGAGCTCTAGCCTGTTAACGCTACTTTATATAGCAACGCCTACTGGCTTATCTCATATAGTGTCTTGCACTAACAATCAACACTAGCACCAAAAACAGTAACCGAATCCCAAATTGCATGATCCTCGGCTTAGCTTCTCAAAAGCATGTTTAAAAAAACACTATCCCCATCCACACACTGTTGGCATCATCTTTTTGCCACATTTAGATAATATAGAAAAAGGGCAAATGGCATAAAAAGGTACTCAAGTTAGGGTCTTTTTTCAATGAAGGTATTTAACTTATTTTTTTGCAAACTAAGGTATCTAACTTTTCTTTCTAGCGGATTTAGGTTTTTGTATTGATTCGCGTTAAAAAAGGTAACGACCGTTTTGGTATTTTTCCAAATACATATTTTATGAATTTTGAGGGGCAGTTTTTAACATTATATATATATATATATAACATGTGTTGACCCTTTTGACCACTCACAGTTGCTACAGTAACACTCAGATAATAATTTTTTAAGCTTATGAATAGTACTTTCTCACCTCTTCTTCCCACTACCTTTTCCCTTGTTTTCTTTCACCAACCTTGAAAAACACACTTCTCTTTCGGTTGTCAAAATCTTTGATTCAAAACCCACATAAAATTGATATTCACTTATTCAAGAAAAAGGTATGGTAAAATATCTGAATTTGGGATTTTTTTTGCTTTAATTGAACGATGGAGTTTATATGCAGTAACAAATCGTCCAAGCTGAAAATCATCAAAGGGATGACTAAAGAATTAAAGGTATGTTAGTTTTTTTTATAGGTAATTAATTACAAGAAAAAAATCACTCTTTGACTTATTAAGAATTACTTTTATGATTTGGAAACTTGGGGGTTTATGATTACCGAAAGAAGCTTATGTCCTATGTATTAAGAATTAGTTTTTTTATAGGGGCGTTTGTTAAATGTTATCTTTATGTGATTTTTCATAGAATTTTTGTCTTCTAAAATCTTTAACAATAAGTTGTATACGAGAAAGTCTCATTCCTAATGTTGTTAACGTTGTAAAAATCCACGCTTAACACGGGATTCTGCCAACACCAAAGGTGAACGTGGTGGGCTTTTGTTTGAAGAAGAGAAAAAACCACTTGAGGATGAGGAGGTTAAGGCAACTAGAATTGCTATTGGGCATGCTTATTTGGTGTTGGTTATCTATCCATTTATATATTATGCTTTGAAATTATGTTATGTCTCCTACAAACACACGTATGAATCTGATTCAGAAAAACACATCACATATTCCTTCATTTTAGGCCATCAAATATTTAAAAGCCTCTCATTTTTTTAAAGATTCATACATATGTTTGTAGGAGACATAGCATAATTTGCGTAAAAACAAGCTGCCGATTCTTTTACATAAATAAACATGCTATATTGCATTTCTTTGGTTTACCCCTAAGATCACCGATGTACGCCTACAACATGGTACAACACTTTATGTTGTTTCAACCTTCGATGAATGATATTGTGTGTAAAAACATGTGATGTATTATTTTATCTTCATATAAGCTTAAGTGAAAGTGCCTGGCTTGCTGAAATATTGATACTGTTTTGCGGATTTTCTACAGGTAAAAGGGTCTTTGGAGAAATGTTGTCCTGAATGATGGTTACACTTATATTTTTATAACCAACAAAGACCATGTACTACAAGCTCTTGCATCTAGACCTTATATGTACATAGCACGTAACAGATTCTCTTAGAATAAGTGCAATCAACATGTTGGCTGTGTATATCAAATAAATACCAGGCTTAATCAATACCCAACTCCTGCTCCAAAACACCCTTCAAATGTAGTATATTTTCCTGGTGTTGCGAATGTGAAACTTGCTGTTGTGCTACAAAAGTTATTCATGTATGTTTAAAGTGGGCCTCATTTGCTTACATCTCTTATACTGAGTTTGTTTATGGAAGAAAGCACGTACGTCTTTATGTTTCTTATATAAATACAATTCACTTAAATATAAAAACTCTTAGATTTTGTCTTGCATTTTGCTGATTTAGACTTTTAGTGATAACTAATCCAATTCTTTTATGAAAAAAAATCAGTTAACTATAAACATTTAGCCAAATCAGCCCACTCAGAAGAAGAATGGGTTAAAACTGACCATACTAAATAAAGTGTATCTTCAGTCGAGCAGGCATTGACCTTCAAGAACACGGTTTTCGAGAAAAACTAGACTAACACAAAAAAAATACAGTGATTTTAAGAGCAAGGTATTTGGATATAAAGAATTCTATATTTTATATTAAAATAGCAACATTATTACTACTGAGAAAGAATTTTGTTTTAAGTTCAGCCTGCTTGAACTTATAAGGTAGTTTCAGAATCTGATATTTGTTTGTAGCAAAATATGAAGTCCATGTTCATTCTCCATAAAAATACAAATTAATGGAGTCGGTATTTAAAAAATATCATGGTACTTTCTTACAGGAGTCCATTTAGAATGTAATGCACACTCAGTTCTCCACGATGTGGCCAATTCTCTTCCATGGCTCGAGCTTCACAATTTTTTATTTCTTATAGTAACTAAAAAAACACACACGCTTAAACTAAAATTAGCTCATTTTTTTGGTAATTTTCATGGTTTTTTGTTATGTACTTATATACTGTAATATTTCAGGTGACAAAATTTTGTACGCAAACATCCCGCAGCGAAGCGCGGGTGTTCATCCTTGTTAATTCACAAAATCCAAATGGGTTACAGGAAAAAAAATACAACAAATACTTCATCTTCAAATTGGGGAAACATTCAATTGATGAAAAACTATGCTAAATTAATCAAAATATTGGAATTGAAGAAATGGTGATGGAAAGAAACAATTTGATCAATCGTGTTCGGGTCTATGTGGACATCTTAGACTGATACTAACCCTTGCCGAAGGTTGTTGGGAAACTATAAGGTATATTTTTCTAATTTCTTGGTATGTGGTGCTATAAAATTTCCTTGTTTTGATTTTCTTGTTTTTTTGTTTAAATTAAGGAAGAAAGAAATGTTGCAGCTGAGCATTATACACCTGCAAAAAAGAATAAAGAAAGAAGATGTTGATTTTGAGTTGGATAAAAAGTTTTTGAAAAGATCAAGTTACAATGTTGAAGTCAAAAGTTAAAATGATTCTGATTATGTTTGTTAAAGCTTTGTAGTGGAAGTTAGTTTGTTCAATGAATGTTAAATGTAAAACCTTTGCAGTTTGTTGAATGAAAAGAAATGTGTTTTGGCATTTGGATATGTGTTTTGGAATTTGGTAATGTTTTAGCACTCTGCAAATACGCACTCTATAAATATGCATTCGAAACTAATAAGAATATATGCAATTAGATGTGTTTATACTTGAACTGCACAAAACATGGCTGTTTGGACAGCACAAAACATGGCTGTTTGGACAGCACAAAACATGGCTGTTTGGACAGGTTTAAATGCTGTTTTTTACACTTCCTATATGCTGTTTGGACAGCACAAAACATGGCTGTTTGCTTTTCGTTTTTGGATAATGTTATTGTTTCAGTTTGACTAATGTCATTGATTCAGTTTGTGTTCTTCTGGTTTTTTACTAATGTTATTGATTCAGTTTGTGTTCTTGTGGATTTCATTTTTGGAAGTATGGAGTTGTTCATAAAAGGTGTGTGCAGGAGAGGAAGAGGTGGCGTTGTTTAGAATCAAGCAAACAAAAACTTACTTGTTTGCTTTTCGTCTTTTGTTAAAGAAGCTACCCCAGAATTAGTTTTGAAGCTACTGGGAATTCAAGGCCTTACTATATATCACTTGAAGAATAGTAATCTCCAGGTAAAACCACATGTCAACCGCTACATTTTCTTATAAAACTAGCACTACTGCACCTAAGGGGGTGTTTGGTTTACCTTTAATTCACGACATGGCCATGAGATGATGTCATTTGGTGAACCAATATCCAGCAGATGCACCACCAAACATGTTCGGATCACTTTATAAAGATATAGAAAATAAAAAATAAATAAAAAATAAATAAAAAATAAGATAAAATAAAATAAAAATATAATAAAATAAAATATAAATAAAATATAAATAAACAAAAATAAATAAATAATTCTAAGAGCTTAAACTAACCAGTTGTTGCAAGAAGAAAGAATTTTCAAGCATTCAAACACACACGAGAACAATAAGAGTTGGTGTCTTAAACCTCAAAACACTTGTATGTATCAAATGATTACCAAATTCCAGAATAATAAAGAAAACAGAAGGCTTTGAAAAGTACACGCTAACAAGAGAACACAAATGCAAAACTTGTCTGACAAACACCTTCCCAAACACGCCCTTATTCTTTAAAATGTTCTTCTAGGCTTCTTGGACCCTTCCTTGTATTGAGATTCCCAAAATTCTTTATAGTTCCTAATAACCCTATCAACCTAGTCCTCATTTTCATCTTGTTCAGCAGTAGAAGCTACATCTATATTTTTATCGGCAGCTTTAACAGCTTCTTTTGCAGCTTCATTTGTAGCTACATTTTCGTCTCTTGTAAGAACTTCTTCCTCAACTTGTACATCAACCAAGTCTTCATCATCAATGAGTAAGTATTTTTCAACCTGTATATTGTGTGAATTAATAAAAAATATATAATAATAATATAAAATAATATAAAATAATAATAAATAAAGAATAAAAAATAAAAAAATCAAAGTTTAAACAATTAAAGAAAATACAAAGACATAGTTTGAACACTTACCACTGGTAACACTTTATTTGATCCATTAGTTCTTCCTCTTCCTCTTCCCCTACCCCTTCCCCTTCCCCTGCCCCTGTTAGAACTGCTAGCATTTCCCCTTCCATTGTTAGAACCACTACCACTCCCCCTTCCCATGTTTGAAGAGCCGGTACTCGTTCCTCCCATCCATATACCACCTCTAGCAGTCACAAATTTATCCATACTTCGACCAGGAACTCTAGCATTCACGGGGTCGTTAACCATAGGTCTGCCCTTCTTTTTAGGTGGATTAGCTTGTTGACTAGGTGGAGTTTCTTTCTCATTAGGTAGGATATCGTGTTCACCAGGGACCTTAGGTTTTTCACAACCTTTTTTGTTATGACCCCTTTCACCATAATTTTTACATGTCATTGATCTTGGAGGCCTTGCTACATGTTTTTGGTTTTTCATTTCAGATTTATCCTTTTTCCTATTGACAGGGGGTCTACCTGGCATCCTTCTTTCTAAAGGTGGTTTACATGGCACATGTGTTATTTTCCTCCACATGTCCATACCACCGACCGGTAAAATATTGAATGCGTAAATACTTTTGTATGTGCTAACCTTAAATGAGTCACTAACATAATCTTCAGGCTTCTTATTAGTGAAATACATGGCTGTGATTGAATGAGGGCATGGTACGCCAGTTAACCGCCACTGTCTACAACTGCATTCTCTCTTTTCTAAGTCCACACAAAATGCTTCTAGACCATTCCCTTGCCTTACTTCAAACTGATGCCATCCACTTGGACTCAAAGTCCATTTCCTGTCAATAAAATGCAAGTACACAGTTATCGATATATATATTTATATATATTTGATACTACAGTTATAAAGAACATACCTTTGTATTTTCTTATGCAACTCCAAAACCTTCTTGATGTTAGGGCAAATCTCACTTTTCCAATCTTCACATTCCTTCCTTAGCGTGTAATTCCTCGTCATGACATATGATCGGATGTCTTCAAGCATTCCAATTATTGGTTTTCTCCTAGCATTCTTTATATGAGAATTAAAGGATTCACTAAGTCCATTTTCAACTGCATCACAATCCATTCCCTCTTTGAAGTATGCTCTTGACCATGTCCATGGCTCTTTATCTACCAAATACTGATAAGCTTCTGCACTTGCATTTTTAATTTCTTCCATTGTATTTTTTAATTTCTGTTGATAAGATGCCTTGGATGCTTGCCAAAACAAGTTTCTAAATAGAACACCAGGGTATAACTTGTTAAAGTTTGCGTAAATGTGCCTAGCACATAACCTATGTTCTACCCTTGGCACCACTCTCTTAACTGCTTGTATAAGTCCTTTATGACCATCAGATATAAATGTGATCCCAAGGCCATCTCCTAAACCAAGATCTTTTGTTAAATGTTTAATAAACCATTCCCAACTTTCTGTGCTCTCAACTTGTACAACAGCCCATGCAATTGGGTAGATTTGATTGTTTCCATCCCGTCCAATAGCAGCTAATAATTCACCTTGACACACCCCTTTTAAAAAACACCCATCCAAACCTATAACCTTTCTACAACCTACTTTCCAACCCTCTTTTAAATTGTGAAAGCAAACATAAAAACTATTAAACATGTGTGTACCATCTACAAGAGGATCAATGGCTATCTCCACCGTCGTACCAGGGTTTGTTTTTCTTAACTCAGCGTGATAATCAACTAACCTGTCATATTGACTTCCAACATTCTGCTTTAGATTATAAAGTGCAATCCTTTTAGCTCTACTACACTGATTGTATGATGTCTTCACACTATATTTTTCATAACCATTTCTTGCAGATTAACCACTTTTAAATCAGGATTCATTCTTATTTTATCTTCATATTGTCTGGCAATCCATTTAGAAGTTACTAATGACCCAAGATAGTATTGTCTAGAGCAAGTGTGCTCATCAACTAGGGTTCTTATATGCCAAGAGTTTCCTCCGTGCATCTTCACAGCTCGTAACCGAAAAGGACAACAAGGTCTATTGGGATCTCTTGGAAGTTTTTTCTTTCTTCTTTCTTTTTCATCAAACCCACACTTAGCCAGCAATTTTTCACTGTCACTTTTTTCATACCAAAGTTGGTATCTATTGGCAACTGAATAAAACGTAAAACAGTCTTTAACTTGATCCAGGTCTACATACAATTCACCTAATATTGATTTTTTTAACTTCCAGTGGATGTTTGGGTCATGAATAGGGTATTCTCTTTTATTCGGGTCATACTCAATTTCTTCGTCATCCATCATAGGCATATCCTCATCTGAGTTATATTCTGGTTCTACATGAACTTTTTCTTTTTGACTGTCATCATCTAATTTTGAAAATAAAGGATCTACTTCATTTTCATTATCATCACTTTCCTCATGCAACACTAGCCTACTTTCATCATATGCATCTTCATTTGATTTGTTTTTTTCCTCTTCGCTTTTTATTTTTTTAATCCTAACTTTCCTTAACTCTTCTTCACCCTCAGATAAATGATCAAGTGATGCAACATCACTAAATTCATCATCTTCGTAATCTAAATCATAACCAGGTTTTAACTCAACAAGTATATGATCACCCAAATCTTTACCTATATAATCGCCTAAATCTGCATTCTTATGATCTACATATAATTGTACCATTCTATCTTCGTTCCTTTGCCACTTTTCAACAAATATAGTAAAATCAGCATCACACTTTATATTGTTTAAACCATTATTAAAGTAGTACAACCCAGTCACTACGGAATGTGTGTTGGTTTCAACATATTCTTTCATATCCTCAAATTTGAAACCAGTTACATCAATATTTATTCTTAAATTTACTTATTAAATATGGGTTTTCAAAAATCCTTTTCAAAAACTTAGACTTAAGCAAAAATGTGAAATTTTCTTATACGCAATATGGATAATGAATAGTGCAACTAAACTAATAATCACAAGTATATGCAAGTAATGAATAAAGAATGTAAAGAGATAAGGCAAAAAAGATCAAACCAAACACCAAGGACTTATAGTGGTTCGGCAACGAAGCTCACTCCTCGTTCCTACTCCACTCCTCGAGTACTCCTTACTCGAGAGTTCACTAATCAACAAGGTCCTTAAGTTGGAGAAACTGTACACGTCGCTTAACCAATTTCCGACTCTAAGCTAAAAGTCGAGCCATAATCTTAGCTAGGACCAATCTACACCAATATACTTTAAGGCCTAAGTATTAACCAATATACATACACAACTTCCAAATAGACACAACTATTTGGATCTTCACAACAATAAGAATGAAAATAAATGTTTGATCTTCAATGGATTTTTGAGGTAGACACACACTTCAAGGATGAAAGTGTTCTTCTCTTTGCACTTGAGAGGAATAGATGGGAGGAGAAAGATTCACTTCTAAACAAGTAGTAATCAATCAAATAACCAAGGATTTGAATGATTTAAGAAGGTGGATTGAATCTGGAAATTTGTGGGCAAAAGAGGTGAAGAGAAAATCTGATAATGATCCACTATTTATAAGACAAAGCTCCAACGGCTCTTTCTGAGCGCGGTTCCTTAAAGGTGCCCGCGGGTCCTTATCAATAAGGAATCACACACCTATTTAAGGAACCGCCAGAGTAGACTCCGCTCCCTTTTGTCTTTTAGTGGTGCAGTCACATCTGGTGAAATATTTATCCTCAAAGGATATTCTTAAACCATATGGAAAATGCCATTTTCAAATTTTCAGATTTATAATTTAATAAAACATTTTTTTTTTAAATAAAGTTTAATAAAAACTTTTGTCACATTTAATAAAAGGTGAGTTTTAAGAAAAATTAAATCCTTGATCACTTAGTTAGGTTGAAAACTTGTTTGTTTATACCTTAAGTGATAATGGATGAAATAAAATATACTTGAACTCAAGAATTCGTTTTCGTTGTTTTCTTAAATGCTTGTTTTTATATATTGTCGTAACCAAAACAAAACGAGACCGAAAAATGCAAGTAATATTTTTAGGCATCATTGCATTAACATAGACAAAACGTACGAAATGAATCACTTCGGTATAAAAAGTATAAAAACATAAAAAAAAATGCAAACGAATATTGAAGATGGTGGTGGAAGGTGAATATTGAAGAAACAAGAATAATATGAAAAAAGTGAAAGTTTATGTTTTTAAGGTTAAAAAGGTGATAAGTGCTTTTTAGCATTTATGTCTGAAAAAAATTAACAAAAACTTTGTGCATTTATAGACGTTTACAGACAAAATGAACAAAAAGTAGTTTTTTTAGAAAAACAAACGAAGCATAGTTTGACTTTATTTGACAAATTTATACCCTTACAAAAAGAAGTACTGCCACCAGATACTCCATCTTCATCCTTTTTCAATTCCTTCAAAAATAAAACAACACCCCCAGAAAAAATCATTAACCACCATCAACACTTGTCGACCACCACCGCTAACCAACAACACCCCATCACACTCAAACATCGTCGACGACCCGCACGCCACCTAACGTCACAATCTCATCCACCTCTATCGCTACGCATCACCACCACCATCGGCCCACCACCGTCGACCACAAAAACTCATTAACCGCCATCACCATCGACCCACAACCGCGCAATGTGGTGACATATTGACTATTTTTTAATCAAATTAATGTAAAAAAAAATTCAAAATAAATTAAATGTGTTAAAAGATAAAATAACAAAAAAATCATAAAAATATATCAAAATGGATGGTGATTAAAGAGCACAAAATTCTAGAAAATGTGTGAAATTAGATGATAACAAAATAGATTAATATTTCAATTTAAAAATAAAGAAGGTTTTTTAATAGGTTATTAAAGTACATGTTACCAAAGTGATGGAAGGTCAAGATTACACCTTAGGTTTAGATTAAAAATGATCTAATGGTTAAATTTGCTCTCATTATCTTAATTTTTAGTTTGATGTTAGGTTTAGAACTAAGATCGGAATATATACACCATTTATATATAACTAGCATGGTACCCGCGCAATGCAGCGACGGGTACCGGTGACTATTTTTTTGCAAGTAAATTAATGTTAAATTCTAAAAAATTTGAATTAAAATAAACAAAATCACAAAAAAGGGAAAAAAATAAAAACTATAAATATATCAAAATAGATGTTAAACTAAAGATAACAAAATTTTAGAAAATAAGGTGAAATTAGTTTATGAAAAAACAAATGAATTAAAAGATATATCAATTTAAAGATAAATGTGGTTTTTTACTAATTTTTTATTCATATTAATGTTAAAATTGTAATAAAAATTTAATTAAAATAAACCTGCTAAAAATAAAAATATAAAATTTTATTCATTTATTATTATTTTATAAAAAACATTAAAAAGTACAAAAATTTAAAGAATATTGTGAAATTAGATTATAAAATAATAATAAATAAAAATATTTTTCAATTAATAACTAAAAATGTTAATTAATAAGTTGTTAAAAAAATTGTTACAAAGGTATGATATTATATAATTGTGAAAAATATATTAATAACTTGCTTTATTTAATAGATGGTTAGACACAACATTGCCATGGTTTTTTCCCCAAATATGACGCAGGTTAGGATCATCCGACTAATTTACTTGGATAACAGACTGCAGTCTAATATTTGATCTATCTGTCTATAACGAGTTTAATTGGTCAAGGGTAGAAGAGTTTTTTAATTAATAGGATAGTTGTATAGCGTATAGGACAGTAGGATAGCGTATACACAGGATTATGGACCAACCTCATAATAATTTCGCTGACATGGGCATAGCTCAAACCTTCGAATTTTATATGGGTGATTTGTTTAACATCAGCTTCGAGGTACTCAACGGGTTTGCTACGAACACATCATCATGGTGTAAATTAACCGTAAACACTTGATCTGTAATTGGAAATGAAATTAGGGTTGCGAAAATTAGGGCTAGCAAAATTAATCAATATAAAGGAAAATTAATATAATTAATTGACAATTATATTGTTACCTTTATTCGTCTTCATCGATTTTCTATGTTAATTGAACTAATTTTGATTTTAGGGTTTGTTCATAATTAGGGAAAATTTAGGTCAGAGAGAGAAGTGAGTTTTTGTAAAAGACGTGTGAATGATCGAAGTAGTCTCTTTATATCCTTGTCAGCAATAGTAGTGAGTCAACGTTTGTTTATATCCAACGTGTCATGCCATGTCATAGTAAAAAAATGACGTGTAGGTTAATTTTTAGATGTAACAGCAATCAGTCGGTGATCTTACCTATATTCGAAACAAGTTACAACTTTGTATAACCATATTAGTAATAAAATTAGTACATTACCTAGATGTGTAAACGATGGAGAGTACATTGTCAATATATGGACTTAACTATTTAATTTAGGAACGGGTCCAAGAAATCCTACGTATTTGGATGTATAAGCCTTTTAATCGCCTTTAAAAGTTCATAACACAAATATATCTTCTTTTTTAAGCCATTTTTAGTTGTTCTAGAAAATTGTACGTAAATTTTGGTTGCAAATGACATATCCATTGACGGTATTGATGTATGTAGGCCAAGTTATGAAGTTTTTAAAGACACTGATCTTGAAGACTCTTCATGTGTTCTCAAGATCTCTCATTAAAGAAAAGGAAAGAAAAATGAATAAATAGTTTCACCCCAATGGTGGGAAGAAATACTTTTGTTCAAAAATCATTCAAATCACACATATTTTCACTCATTTTCTTTTTCTTTTCTTTATTAATGGTAAACCGTAAAAAAACGACCCCATACTTTCCCAAATATGTAAATATGCCCCTGAGTGAGAACTATAAGCATTCTTGACCCCGAACTTGTATTTCCCATGCAAATATGCCCCTGAGTCGTCTTTTTTTTACCTTTCCTAACGTTTGGTCGTTAACTCCCTCACGTGCCTGGCACGCGAGGGTACATTCGTCATTTCCTGGTCCAACCCATCTCCCCACCTTTTATGAGCTGCAAAAAACTTCCCTGAATCGGTTTCCCACTCGTAATCACTTTAGCTTCCCGCTAAAACTCTTTCAATGACTAAATTTGCAACAACAACATTGAAACTATCAATCTTATCTAACATTAAATACCCTAAATAACATCACTACTCTACTGGTTCAACTTAAATTCATACTACCAACCCAATACTCGATTCAGTTGATTATCAACTACCTCTAATGGCGTATCAGAAAGAAGTCGTTTTCAGACTGCACAACAATGGGTTTTTTGTACATGGTCCGTTGAGGTATGTAAATGGAAATTGTAGCCAAATTTGTGGGTTTAGTTCTGAGGCTAGGATATTTACAATTGGCCTGAATCATATGTTGGAAAGGCTTGGCGATGTGAAAAATGGGCTTTGTTCTTTTGTTTGCCTAACAAATCACTAGAAGATGGTTTAAAGTTGATTTACACCGACAATGATGTGCATACGATATTGGAACTGGCTTGTAGGAATGGTACAATTGAGTTGTATGTTGTTCACAAGAAATAGAGACTAGCTCAGTATTATTTCTAGAACCTTGATTTAGATTTAGAGGATTCGGATGAGGATTTTTGGGGATTTTTCGGATGGGAAGAAGATGATGCTAGGTTTCGTTGCCATTGTTCAACTTCTTTTGCGACTGAACAACCTTTTTAAAAAAGGAAGAGGTTCAATGGCAGCCATCAAGGTGGTAAAAAGAAAAGATTAAAAAGATCGGTTGTCATAACAAAAGAAAGAACATTGATGTAAACGGTAAAGAGAAGAACACAAAGGGGTAAGAAAATGAGGGTGCCAGTGAGGTTGAGCCTGAGACTTCATTGTTGAAGAAGAGGAACAATGGCAACCATCAAGGTGGTAAAACCAAAAGATTGAAGAGAGCGGCTGTCAGAACAAAAGAAAGAAACAATGATGTAAAGGGTAAAGAGAAGAACACAATGGGGGAATAAAATGAGGGTGCCATTGAGACTGAGCCTGAGACTTCATTGTTGAAGAAAAAGAGAGCTTCGAAAAAGGGTAAAGGGATCATGGTTGAAAAGGATTCGGGCTGTAACCCGAATGGGGGGTTCTGAATATGTTGATAATGTGGCCGGAAATACAGCACACATAAAAAGGTTTGTTGTGCTTGGTGTAAGAGCTCCTAGCAAGTTATACGAGTATAAAGATTTTAAGATCACGAATTGTGTACTTGGTCTTAGAGCACCAACTTATATGGGGACCCATGGAACTGATGATGGTTGTTACAAGGCGTGTTTGGGATAGTGCATATGATTAGGGTACCAGTATGAATATTCCGACTTTTTTGTAACTAGATAACACCTAGGAACTTATAATGTTACGCATCATAAGTTAATGTTATGAATCCAAACAAGGAACACGTAACTTATGCGCTGCTTTTGTTGGTGCTTATTTCTGTTATCGGTAGTGACTTGGGCTTATGAATCCAAACAAGGAACACGTTAATTAACAATCGGCCGAATAATTAAACATTCATAGAGAAAACAAGTTAATTAAACATTCAAACAGCAAACATAACACATTAACCTTGAAATTAATACATAGTAATTTACATTCGGTTATCATTGAACAACCCAAAATACTAGTCACTGCCTACCCATATCGAAAACCCAAAACAACAACCCTTCATGATCTAACCAGTTCACATCGCCCTCTGTCTTGCTGAAAAGTCAATCTTGTCAATAACCTTGCGGTGAATATGCGTCACCATTTTCATCAACACCCTTGCCTTGCGCATGTCGGCAGTTTAAAGTGCCTTGAGCTTTGTGAGATTTGGCCTAGCACATCTACAAGGATTGCCATTTTGGAGCTCGAGCATCAACTCCCCCTACGCATGACCCTTTCGGTCAAGCGTTGAGAGTTATTCATCAACTCTCTTGCCTGTCATATGTCCTTGTCAATCACTGTTTGGTATGCGGATACCATCATCTCACCAAGGTTAAATGACCCAGACATACCAACTAGTTCAATAAGTCGAGCCATTTGTTATGAAGAAGATGAAAAGTTTTATGTTTGTGTGTGTGTGTCTGTGTGTGTTTGAAGCTACTATAGGGTCGTGATGAAGAAGATGGAAAGTTTAACATCGTGCAAATAATGTCCTCCAAAGAAAACATGTCAGTGTAAAAATGGCGTGGCCCAAAGGTAGTATGAATGTTTCGGGGACGTTTTTTGCTTTAACAAAGGTGGGTTTCTGGTTTCGGGAAGCTACAGTGAAAGTTTCGGGTGGCCAAACAACGTCCCCCAACCTAACAATGACAGTGTAATAATTGTGCGAAAATTAAATGTGTTTAAAATTGTTTTCGGGGCGTTTTTTGCATGAACAAAGTTGAGTTTAGAGGGGGAAGCTACAGTAATTACGAGTGGGAAATGCTTTCGGGGACTTTTTTGCAGCTCATGAAAGGTGGAGAGATTGGGTGGCACGGGAAATGACGAATATACCCTCACGTGCAATGCACGTAAGGGAGTTAACGGCCAAACGTTAGGAAAGGTTAAAAAAAGACAACCCGACTGATTTCAAATCTGTTTTGACCTCCGACTGTTGTAACCTGTTTTTGACCCACTTCCCAACCTCCAATTCAATTCTAGTTTCTTGCGTTTGAAAGCCAATTCAATTACCTTTTCAGGGACATAAGATTCGAAAATTAAAAGTTTGTAGAACTCTAGATATAATCAAAACAAGTGACCTAAAATTCTGCCCAGTTTTTAAAAACGATTTTCTCATAATTAATCTAATTAATCATATATAAACCCTAATTAAAACCTAAAAACGATTTACAATGATAAAAACCCATTAATTACATTATTAATTACAAACCATTAACAAACCCTAATAAAAAATTATGAATCTCAAACCCTAATCCATCCTAGTAGGTTACAAATACGTAAATTAACGTTAATCAACCTAGTTTAATTACGTACCTTCAAATCCTGAGCATAAATTCGACTCTTCTCGATCCTCCCTTGCTATTTGACTGACTTAGATTTTAATTTAAGGTTTATGGGTGGTTAGGGTACTTAGGAGTACAATTGGACTTTCAAACGAACATGAGAGTTAGTTTATATGTTATATAAGATATCTGAAGGAGGGCTAATCAATTGGGATAGTGGAAGACCCTCTTATTATAACAAATTTTTCATATGTTCAAAATCAGTAAATTCTAGATAGGTAAAAGTATATATATATATATATATATATATATATATATATATATATATATATATATATATATATATATATATATATATATATATATATATGGAGGCCTTAACAGTAGCTTTAAGGTTGAGGCCAAATAGGATAGTTAGCTAACATATGTAAGGGACCATTGGAGCATTAGTCCAATGGGTGGAGCTCTTGTGCTTGAGTCAAATGACCCAAGTTCAATTCCCATCCTTGGCATTTGTTTCAAATAGGTCCCCGCCTCCGCAAAACCTATGGGCACACTGGAGAGACTTTGTGGAATAAGAGATCGAGGGTCGAGTCTCGGCTCGTCTCACTCCAGGTGTTGCTCCTGTGGGCCAGGAGAGTTGCCGGAGCTATTCCTTGTGGGGTGGACAATGGTTGGTGCCAAAAGGCACCCGGGGTTAAGATGTTCCCACCAATCTTCACCTTTTGTGGAACATATGTAAGGGCATAGGGTTTCTTTTACAAGGCATGTTATTTTGGTTAAGGGGGTGTTCAACCCATAGTTTGAAGTATGAAAAACGGGATTGTTTTGGGTAAAATGTTAACAGGACGAGTTATGAACTAAACTAAGTTAGGGGCTTTATAGAGGGGTGTAATGAGATTCATATGGCATATAAATAGGATTAAGTTATAGGAGAAGGTTAGATATCCATCATACATTGATGAGCCATTTTGGTATGTGGTTCGTGTCTTGATTGTATACGTTTGTGTGTTTAGATTTTTGCTAGAGCGCGGATACTTGGAGAAGCTTGTTCAGGTGAGTTTCATAGTCCCATATCTTTTTATGTTTTTATACTTCCAGATGGGATGGAAGAGACACTGTATGGTTTTGTAACTATTGTTGTGAATGTTTTTATGGTTTGCGATGGACTTGTGTGTACACTTATGTGATTAATTGCTATGTGATTCTTGATTGTGTTTATGATTTGGATCGGGGGACACGTACCGTCTCGGTTATTGTAGTTTGACTTGGTACCAAGGGGATGTTGACAAGGCGGGGCCTTGGGATTGGTTCATAGGTGTATGGGCGCCTATGTGACCATGGTGATTGGTAAGGCTGTGAGCCTTGAAATTGTGATGAATGGTTAATCTTGAATGTTAGTTTTTAATACATGATTGTAGCATATTGTCCATATGTTCTTTGGTTGATGGTTATTATTCACAGCTCATAACTTGATTTTGGCGTTGGAGTCTAAACCTATGACTCTCACCAACAATATGTTGACGTGTTTTAGTGTCTCTTTCAGGTGAGAATGTGGTTAAGCATGAGAATAGGAGTGGCTAGCTTTGGAGGCTTAGGGTTGCATTTGGAGGAACCCCCTTTCCTCTTAGTCTTTAAATGCAAGTTCTGGGGCAAGAATGCTTGTAGTTCTCACTCAGGGGCATATCTGCATTTTCGAGAAAGTACATGGACATTTTTTGCTGTTTACCCTTTATTGAATAGAGCACAATCATTTTTTGGTTTCACTTCATTCCTTTTACTTTTCTTTAATAAAACATCTTAAGAACAGAACATTTAGAAAAGAAGCGATTTTGTTACTAACCCATCTTTTGTTTCTGAGGTAGATATGTTGTAGATAGCTAACGAACGATCATGTCTCACGATTGTTGTGGCGAGCTGGTCCGGGTGTTTTTGTGAGATAGAAAAAATGTACTAGACTTCTGAGCATTGTTGTATGAAACTTAAACTTGTAACATGTATACATTTCTAGTTACGAGTATATACTTTGTATTTGAGAGGATTGTTGTTTTTAACAATTTTTTTCGAGTTTTATGAATATCAATCCACTCTTGATTCTTCGAAATTTGGAATCACATACACCCTAAGATTATATTTCCGGGTGTAACGAGTGTTCGGTCATCATAGTCATTTCAACGTCACATAAATTTCGTTAAAACGCTGACTTTTGGTGTAGTAATCATCACCTAACTTTTTATGTGTTTAACTTTTAACATTTTCTGTTGTTTTTTTCTTTTTTAGCTAATATTTTTAAATATTTTAAGGCATCTATTATAACAGATCTCTAATAAAAGTTTATAATTCATCAAAGTCGTTATTTTTTTAGACTTTTTGATTTTATAAACATAGTTTCACTATAAACATAGTTTGACTTTTGACTTTTTGATTTTAAAAAAGATCTAAATATCTTAATTTTTCGGTTCGAAGCTAAGTTTGGAATTAAGATGAAGAGATACACCATTCATATAGTAGTATAAATGAGGTATCTTGATTCAGATTTGAGCGGCTAGGGGTGAGCAGAAACCGCACCGCAAACCGTAAAACCGCAATACCCGCAAAAAATCGCACCGCAAAAACCGCACCACAACAAAAATCGGTGGAGCGATTTTAAGAAAAAATAGAAAAACCGCAAACGCGGAGCGGTTGCGGATTTACCTGTAGAACCGCACCACAAAAAGTTCGCACCGCACCGCACATTAACTATATAAAACCGAAAAACAACACATCAACTATATAACGTGTGATATAAGGGTTTTAGCGCATATTATCATTAATATTCTAAGTAATGTGTTTATTTACATCATATATATGCATTGTTATAACTGAAAATACTTAAATTGTGAACCAAAAATCACAAAAACCCACATTAACTATATAAATCTTAAGTGGTGGTGCGGTGCGGTAAAAATCCACAAAAACCGCAAAAACCACAAAAACCCGCAAAACCGAAACCACATAAAACCGCGCGGTGCGGATCCACACTTTTCTAAAAACCGCAATCGCGGATGCAGATTTATATTTGCCAATATCCGCACCGCACCGTACCATGCTCACCCCTATGAGCGGCTTCATGAGATTGATCTCCCTTCTTATGATCTCACTAAAGATAGTCACATGCATATAAATGCATCAACTTTACAAGTAACTCGTCCGCAAATTCGGGTCTATATGAAAATAGCTAGAATATAGTATTTTGGGAGATTTTCGTCAAAAGACGCTTATACCATATTTTGCTAAAAGGATAGTTGTATTATGATACAACCGTCAGTTTAAAATTGAGATTTTATGCCTTCGGCTCTACATAATCTCGATCTTTTTATCATAAAGAGATTCGTCGTTCATAACCCTGTTTCACCTTAGTTGTTATTTGAACAACTAAAAGTTATGCCTTGTTCTGAGTAGGGATAGTATTTCTCTCATGCATGTTTACGAAGTTTTGAAAAATCCAAACATCTCGGAGAGATAGAGATGTAAAAATTTATCGAACAAACCAGACTCCTTCATATACGACAGAAGTTCATTGATGAGAAAGGGTTGAGGAAAGCTTGAACCCAATTCCTACAGTGCGGAATATGAGCACAATTGAAATTCTTAAGGAGAATACCTAGTCTATTCATGATAGGTTGAGTATCGGGTCTCAAAAAGACTGTTTAAACTTTACAGTTAATTCAAATATCTTTCTAGATTATTCTTTTACCTAATCTTTTATATAATCTAGCAGAATATCAAAATGTTTTTTTATTAAGAAACATTCTTCTAATTTATTTGTTTTTATTTTTAAATATTTATAAAAATAATTTAAAATTTCATTTATTTGGCAATAAATTTTGTCAATTTATTTTTGTTATAATAAAATTTAGTGAAGGAATCTCACAGTGAAGAAAAAATATATAAATATATATATGTTATTCTTGTGGAAAAAACACTTTACAAAAAATAAAATAATTAATATAACGTCAGTAGTTAAACTTTCAATAAATTTGATGGAGTAATCTTTTATATAATCTAGCAGAATATCAAAATATTTTTTTATTAAGAAACATTCTTCTAATTTATTTATTTTTATTTTAAGTATTTATAAAAATAATTTAAAATTTCATTTATTTGGCAATAAATTTTGTGAATTTATTTTTGTTATAATAAAATTTAGTGAAGAAATCTCATAGTGAATAAAAAATATATAAACATATATATGTTATTTTTTTGGAAAAAAACTTTACAAAAAATAAAATTATTATAACGTCGGTAGTTAAAATTTTATATAATCTAGCAGAATATCAAAATGTTTTTTATTAAGAAACATTCTTCTAATTTATTTATTTTTATTTTTAAGTATTTATAAAAATAATTTAAAATTTCATTTATTTAACAATAAATTTTGTCAATTTATTTTTGTTATAATAAAATTTAGTGAAGAAATATCATAGTGAAGAAAAAATATATAAAAATATATATGTTATTTTTGTGGAAAAAATTTTTTTACAAAAAATAAAATAATTAATATAGCGTCAGTAGTTAAACTTTTATATAATCTAGCAGAATATCAAAATGTTTTTTTTATTAAGAAACATTCTTCTAATTTATTTATTTTTATTTTTAAGTATTTATAATAATAATTTAAAATTTCATTTATTTGCCAATAAATTTTGTCAATTTATTTTTGTTATAAAAAATTTAGTGAAGAAATCTCATAGTGAAGAAAAAATATATAAAAATATATATGTTATTTTTGTGGAAAAAAAATTCTTTTTTTCTTAATTCAAAAAAAAAGTAAACTGGGTTTTTTATTTTATTTTTAATAACTTTAGAGCACATGATATAGTGATGTGAATGTGATGTCATAGCCAAAAGTAGTGTCATAGCCAAAGAGTGTTGTCATTTAGGCTATGGCACGAGAATGGGTATGGTACCACTTTTTATGAGGTGTAATAAGTTATGGAAAAAGTGGTGTCAGATGACTAAAAAGTGGTATAATGGGTTCATATATACCCCACTTTAGTAATTAACAAAAATCACAACGCCAATTTTTATGGGCTAGAAAATACGACGTGTGGGCTAGAAAATACGACGTGAAGACTACATCGCATGAAATGGAAACCGTACAATATAAACATATACCCTTTACACTTTATATCCTCTAAATTTTATACCTTAAATATAAAAATATATAAAATATATTTAAAGATTGATATCATTTATAATGAAATTTTTTATATGGAATTAAATGTGTAACTATTAGTTGTACTAATATCATAATTATAAAATAATAAAACACGAGAAAATTTTTATGTATTCACTGTAGATTAAAGTAAAATACTAGAATAAATTTGATTTATATGTAAAGCTCGTGCATATTGAGGATGAACATTTAAATACTAGTGTAGTTACTCATGCCTTTTTTTTATTTGCTACAAAACATAACTTTGGTAACTTGCCCTTTATATAGTTGAACTGATTAAAAGATTGTCTTTAAAACGTTCTAATGGTATATCATGTTACTTCTAACAATCATCCAATCACGTGTAAAAGATTTCATAGTTTAAACTAGTAAAACTTTAAGCTAACTTTTCCAATAAAGTTTGATTGGTGATATGATATTAAATTATCTATATCTATATCTATATCTATATACCCTATAAAGGGTGTATCCTAATTGTTAAAAAGTTGAAAATTTTCAACATTTGTATTTCTAGAAACTATTGTGGGATTGTTTTTAAGAAACGATTTTGATATGCAGAGTTGGATGATCCCGTTTAAAAGAGAAGTATTGATTTGCACTAAAAACTGAAAATAATGTATTAACAGAAAGTATCACTATTCAAATGCACACGCTGTAAAGTCAAAACTTGTTCGAGAAGCCTCAAAATTTTCAACTGATTCATTATAAAACCCAAACCTAAACCCAATATCATACATAAAACGTTATATATTGTCGTTAATTAGGTCATTATGTTTTTTTTTCAGTTCCATGGTTTATGACGGTGGATGATGATCGTGATCATGAAGATGATGATGGTGCTTAATTGAAGGAGACTACTCCAGGTACAATCCTCTCCATCAATAATTCGACTGTAATTTTTTTTAGCATTAAGTTGATTGTAACGAATGATATATATGTTTCCTTAATGATCTAGCCTGGGTTGTTGGAATTTGGATTGCTGGAAACACCCAAATTAGGGTTTTCATTTGCCAATTTGAAGGTCAGTTTTTAAGATTTCTATGTTGACTTTTTGTGGGTTTTGTGTAGTTTAGATAATCTGATTATATATTAGTTTTCAGTTTTATGTCTACAGTCAGGGTTTTATGGTGCAAATGAGGTATGTTCAAAATATTGATACTTGTATTTGTTGCTAATAATAATTTGTTCAATTTTAAAATCATTACTTTATTGGATGACAAGTTTAAGTTAGACGGTGTTTCTTAGTGATTCTTATCAGGTTTGAGTAAACTACTGTTAGGGTGATTGGTTAAAACTCTAATGATCGATTTTGTTGGATAAAATTTTTGATCAAAGATAAAGAGTATAGGTCACAATGTTGAATCACTATGTTTAATGGTGCGGATAATTAAAGTATATAAGTTTGCATCAGGAAATATTGAAACAAATAAATTCCCAGTATAATTCTAATTGCTTATAATGGTGGTGTGATCGTTTAGTTACTCGATTAGCACATTTACATTTTCAACAGATATAGTACATGTAGACATGTACTCAGGTGGAATATGACGATATGTTGATCTGTTTATTGAGAATGGTTAATTTAATCAACTGTTCTTGGTTATTGTTTGCTTTTGAGCCTGCTTGAATTTCAATTTTTTTAGTTTTATGTACTAAGCTACCAACATAAATCCTTTCTATGAATGCAGATGCAAAACGGCCAATACAACGAGCTCACTGTTGAATTATAAAAGTTTTAGGAAACATCTGTTGTCAAGTAAAGTTTGGTTCAATTTCTTTTTCTAGGACGACTAAATAGAAGGATGATTATTTATTGAAAAGACGTTTTGGCCTTGCGCAGATAATCCTCTCATTCATGTATTAAGAGTAAGCTTTATTTTCTTTCAACTAAAAGTTTCTTTATTTTTTCTCAAGTAAAAGTAAACATGTAACTAAACATCATCTAGGACTATGTTTGACGTGATGCGGGTTTTTTCCAGGTTTGCTGTTGTGTTCAATTAGAATAAAAAACATGTATGTAACAATAATGAAGGGTTCCCTCTCATGCTATGTTGAGAAGCTCATATTCCGACAAAAGCATCGTGTAAGCATCCTTATTGTTATCTTTTCATGTTGGCATGTTTTCCTTCAGTCCTCTTTAGTACGTTAAATGATATTGGCATTGGAAAGTAAATATTTTCTTAAATTTCAGAGATTTAAGGAAATTGACACGGTTCTTATCGATTTTGTGTTTGCTGGTAAACTCATCTATATTATTTTTAATGGTGGGTTCTTTTGTGGTACATGTTTTAAGTTCATATAAATTTGTTGCTTACTGGACACGGTCTTCTTCCATTTGTTGCGTCTGTTGAGTCTGCCAACATTAAACTTCATAGCATGTCATTACTTTTATTTTTCCTCATAGGTATGCATAATATTTTATCTGATCATGGCATATGAATGTTGATAGGTATTTGGCTATGAACATGACATATGAATGTTGATAGGTATTTGGCTATGAACATTTTGATTTCCTGGAGAATGAGCCATTTGACTATTAACACCGTAACTAATCCTTAACATACAAATAGTATTATTTTTTAGATTTGTAGTATTTGATATGAATCTCATTTGGTTGTGTATCATGTGGGGAACCTGTAACAACGTTGTAGATTTGTACTGCATAATATATGCTACTCTTAATAAGTTTTTTAAACCAAAAACTTATAATGATGTTTGTAATTATGATTATTGAATTAATGTTATAAATAAAGAGATGGAAGCTTTGTATAGGAACAATATGTTGGTTCTTTTCGATCGTTTTATAGGTATAGGATATAAGTGGATTTATAAAATTAGATACAAGTTAAGGTAATATATGTGGTAGTTTTCTTGAGTGTAAGAAACACTAAATTTTTCTAAATGGGTCTGGGATCTGATTTTCAGTTGTTATAATGTTGATCTTATTGAAACTTGTGATGCATTTGTGCTGGTGAATAGGTGATAAATATGTGAATTGGTTTGGTTATGTGACTGCTTAGTTGCACATAGAGGATTGTAGTACTAAAGTGAAAGTTGTATAGAAATAATCAAAACTTAACGTATGTGAGTAAAAGATGTTTCTGTATTCTAAACAATGAATCTGTGTTGATCCATGTGAGTGGATATGGTTGATAATTCTTGTTTATGTCTAATCTTGTATATTGAGATACCGAAATTTGAGTCTATAGATGAAAAGAGGGACATACTGCTAATTTTGATGTGTACCCCTCTAAATCTGTAGTATGATGTTGTACAATATGATTTACGTGTTATACCTTTGTGGTGTCTAAATCACCTAACTTCAGAAATAAATATTGCCAAGTTTCTCTTAGAAATGGATTCACGGAAACTGAATTTTTTTCCGGCTATCAAGCCTAATGTCTACATGAAATATTGAGATACATCATATTGCTCATAAATCCTTAATGCCAAATTTAAAGCAATTTTGTGGAGACTATGGAGTTCTGATCTCTCTATTTAATTACTTGAATTGTTCTATCTGATGTTCTGAACCAATTCTATGGCCATATTTGGAAGCTTCAAGTTGCTTTCATGTATGTATTACCTTAGTACTGGCACAATAACTATGCTTATTGTTGTTACTGACGTAGTATTTTTTAATTTGTAGATTGTATTACTTCTGTCCTGCATGCTTGCTTTTTTCTTAAATTACTCGATCATCCTGAACACAACTCTCCATTTAGCGGTCAAGCAGACCATGTGTGTTAATCTGAAGGTACGTTAGATAGAGAGGGTGCCACATGTGCCGTGGTGCAACACGGTAAAGATGTCCTTACCTTACGACATCAGAAGCTTTCTTGCAAGTATCTATAGCAGTTTAAAAGTGTAATTGGTTTATGAAAATAATGCATTTTTATTTTATTTTTACTGTACTATAAACTTCATAATATATTATTCTTATGGATGCGTATAATTATTAACCCTTTATTTTTATTTGAAAACCCGAAGACTGGACTTATACAAGCTATATGGCATGTTTTAGCAAGTGCATTATTTATATCCTTGTGTAACTCCTATAATAATCAGAAACACAAACACAATGAGAAACTAAGAATTGAAAGAATAGATCTTATTGTTTGCGCGTGTTTCAGTTCCTAGAATAGATCCACTTTCTTTTTAATCATGTCCAAAGACAACTTGTCGAATCCATATTTGACATAATAATTCAATTTGTTTTTACAGTTTGGACTTTTACCACTACTACAGTAGCAAAGTTAGAAAATAAACGAAGTTATAAAGTCTAATGCAATCTTAAGCTAACATAGTTTTTATAGAGTGCTAAGTAGGTGATTTTTATTGATCTTGTCATAATATATCGTGTCGTTAATTATCTGCCTCCAGGCAATTCTGCAGCTATGCGCGGGCAATCGTCTAGTACCCCTATAATGGAGGAATCCAAAATGTTGAAAAGTTGAAACTTTTCAACATTTCTAAAAGTGGAAACATAAAAATCCGTTGAATAAATCACAAAGCATCTGACTTTTTAAACACCTCAAGTCATATGGAAACAAGTTTAATGTCATAAAGGACATTCCAAAAAACTTTCATAACTCTTTGGATGATTAGTTTCAAAAATCATTCTTCCTATATACGCTACAATAATAACTCAATTGTAATGACAGTTTCAAAACTATATCACATTGTATCATTTAGGTTACGTCACAGCATTGTCTTGCTCATGTTTTTTCAAGATCGAATAATGGTATGTACCCATTTTATTTTAATGTCTAGGCCTTTGAATTATAAGTTGTAAATCACATTATTTTCTTACACAGGATTATGATGGATTTGGATTTGGATATCAAAAGGCTACGCAAAAGGTTTTTATTATTGATCTACATACACAAAAGGTTTGTATTATTTTTAGCCTTACTTGAATTTGGTTTGCGCTTAGTGGTAGGGTAAAACTACATAGGCGGTGGATCCGACCATGTCAGATATTTATACATGATTTTATAATAGGGTGTTCGTATTAGCTTATTTTTTAAGTTTATGGGTTTTGGAAAAGCTAATAAGGCTACCATTTAGGCTTTTGAGTTTATGGATTAACTGAAATTTCACACATCAAACAATCAAATGTCTTTGCATCCTGTTATGTTTCTAGAGTCCCGATCTTTTAAAAACTGAAGGTATTCTACAAAGTGTAGAAAGCAACCAAAAGTTGGCATGTGGCACTTTTGCGCATTACGACTCTTTATAAGTTTTCTTTCAGAATTAGTTCTGACCCATTTTTAATGGAAAATAGCTAGCATTGGTGAACGATTCTAAATGAAAAAGACGAGTTCTGCAAGCATGGCCTGAAGACACCCTGTAGTCGCACACACAACCCCCGTCTAATGCACGTGATATAAGTAGGCATATTCTGGATAATCGTTCCCAAACTGTCACATGCGAGGTGCAACATTACGTCAGAGTCTGCATACCGGGGACACGGGATTGAGCTGTTTCAATAACTTCCCTTAGGTCACCAGAAAGCATGCATGTATAAAAAATGAAACTCACGAACCTGGTTCTACGAATGATGGTGACATGTTCGAGATTAGAACAACAAGAAAGTAGTTTATCTCATATTTTATAATCTCGCCTCTTTTTTGAATTTATAGTCTCACTTTTAAATGTCTATTCCAAATATGCAGGCATCCCTTTTTTCTTAGAAACTTCCCACGAATAAAGGTTTTTCATGCTTCTTTAGTGTATATGTACTGATTTTCCACCGCGCATTGGTACTTCTGTTGATAAGTGTTATTTTACTCTCTATAATGCAGAGGAGAATTGTTGGTCTTCATCAAATAACATCGACTTGATACACATACATAACGGGTACATGGGAGCCCCTAGAGGAAGGCTTACTTCTGTAAGATTAATTTATTTGAGTTCATACTATATTAAGTATTTGATACTATTTTACCTTATATGACTCTTTCTCTTTACTTGATTTTGATGGTGCTGCAGTCTTGAAACAACAAGGCATGTTTTATTGATCACTATTATCCTCTCTAAGAAGGAGCTCGATACATCGTCTATTGGGTGAACACTACTAACTTGGTAATACATTACATGCAAAAAGATTGTTATAAAGTAGTTTTAAATGTACTAAAGTTTACTGTAGATAACTATAAGGGTCGATATGTAAATCATTAGATCAATAACTGACTGACAAAAACATAAATATTCAAAAGTTAATATATCCACTTTATTAGACGAGTGTTGAATAGTCTCTAGAAAACCCCACATGTCATTGGTTGTTCTTTTTTCGTGGTTCCACTGACTATGATATTGTCATGTTGTCATATTTATAGAATTGTAGGTGATATATATTTCACCGTATGATATATCATTTGTTGGACTTAGGAGAAAATAACTTACAGTTGAAAATTTATCATTTATATTGGTTTACAGCTCATGTTATTCAGGAATTTATGGTGTAAATTGAGACATTAGCTGTAATGAACACTTTAATTTGTGCCACTTTTTTCTCTACAACAAGTTCGACTATAATATACAAACATTTATACTTGACTATTTAACTTCGGTGTATTTGTATTTGTATTTGTATATGGTATGTATTCTCATTGTATGTAAATGTTAATAATACTACCATCTACTAGGATGTGATTTAGCTTAAAAGGCGAAAAAACGCATAAAACGTTAACTCTGCTCGTTAATTTTAAATGACACTCAGTGAATCACGGGCTTCTTTCCTCTTTTATAGTACATGCCAATGTTAAGTTGAAGGAGTCTTATGTTTTTCTCTGTAAATCGTGGAACACTTGTATCTTAAATCAGATCACATATCAGCCTTCACTAGCCGGGTAGTCGTGCGTTACAGCCCGTGTAACTAAATAACCCACATCTTTATACATTATAGTAGTACATGCGCAATGCATCAAAACCAAATATGGAGAAAGCAATGTTTTGGTACACGGTAATATAGGAATTCATGGCATGTTACGAGTGTTTGCTATTTCATTTTAATAACTTCACTTTCAGTTTCAAGAAAGACTTACCACAAAATTGAATATGGTTTATAATCTATCGTTAGATAAATTCCGCCCAGGGTTCTAAATAGCGCGCTATAGCGCGCCTTATAGCGGGCTATAGCGTGAAGCGTGGCCTCCACGTTACGAAACATACTAAGGCGTCGTCTCAAGGCGTAGCGTGCTAAAAAGCGCCATAAAGCGTGATATAGCGCGCTATAGCGCGTAGCGTGACGCTTTTTTCGAATCTTTTTGCAGATTTACAAGAATTTTGCTCGTTTACTAGTTTTTGGCTATTTAGTAGACTTGGGCTTAGTAATTTTACTATAGAGATAAATTCTTGAGTAACTACTAGTCGGTTTTGTTTTAAATTTAAATTTAAATTTAAATACTGTTCCATTTTGTAAACTCGCTATATAAATATTACTTTAAAAATATTTTGTGTCGCTATATATCACGCTTCAAAACACGTCATAGCTTCGATATAGCTTCTGTAGCTTGTAGCTCGGAAATAACGCTACGCTACGCTTCACGCTATTTACAACCTTGATTCCGCCGCTATGCGCAGGTACTCGTCTAGTACTTCTATATTTAGCTATGAATTTCTCATCTGAATTTGAACAAGACAACATTTTAGTAGATAGCCAGGGCCGAATGCAAAAAAAATTTACTAAGATTTTGCAATTTTACTACATCGTAGAGGTGGCAAATAGGTTGGTTTGGTTGGGTTTGGGTGATGGGTCAAATGGGTTGTGGGTCAAATGGGTTATAGGTCAAATGGGTCATCATTTAATAATGGGTCTAATGGGTTATCGGTCAAATGGTTTGGGTCGGGTCAACCCACTAACTTACAATATTTTCCTATCTTTTAACATGTTCAAACGTTTTTATCTGTATTAGTTCGATTTTTACGTTTTGGTCAGTTGTTTTAAGTTTTTCATCGATATTTAAGTTTTCATCAGTTTTTTACGTTTTCATCAGTATTTTTACGTTTTCGTCAGAAAATTTATGTTTTCGTCAGTAAATTTACGTTTTCGACAGTAAATATACGTTTTCGTCTGTAAATTTACGTTTTAGTCAGAAAATTTACTTTTGCTTCAGAAATTTTACATTTTCGTCAGAAATTTTACATTTTCGTCAGAAAATTTACGTTTTCGTCTGTAAATGTACGTTTTCGTTTGTAAATTTACGTTTTCTTCAGAAAATTTACGTTCTCGTCAGCAATTTTACATTTTCGTCAGAAAATTTTAGTTCTCGTCTGTAAATTTACGTTTTCGTTAGTAAATTTACGTTTTCGTCAGTAAATATACGTTTTCGTCAGAAAATTTACGTTTTCATCAGTAAATTTACGTTTTCGTCAGAAAGTTTACGTTTTCGTTAGAAAATTTACGTTTTCGGCAGTAAATTTATGTTTTCATCAAAAAATTTACGTTTTCGTCAGTAAATTTACGTTTTCGACAGAAAATATACGTTTTCGACAGAAAATATACATTTTCGACGGAAAATTTACGTTTTCGACAGAAAATTTACGTTTCCGACGGAAAATTTAAGTTTTGACGTAAAAATTACGTTTTCGTCGGAAAATTTACGTTTTCGTCAGTAAATTTACGTTTTCGACAGAAAATTTACGTTTTCGTCAGTAAATTTACGTTTTCGTGAGAAAATTTACGTTTTCGTCAGAAAATTTACGTTTCCGTCAGAAAATATACGTTTTCTTTAGAAAATTACGTTTTCGTCATAAAATTTACGTTTTCGTCAGTATATTTACGTTTTCGTCTGTAAATCTACGTTTTCGACAGAAAATTTACGTTTTCGTCAGTAAATTTACTTTTTCGTTAGAAAGTTTACGTTTCGTTTATTAATCTACGTTTTCTGCAATAAATTTACGTTTTCGTCTGTAAATTTATGTTTTCGTCTCTAAATTTACGTTTTCATCAGTAATTTACGTTTTCGACAGAAATATTACGTTTTCTGACGAAAACTTAAAATTACTAACGAAAACGTAAATATAATGACGAAAGTTTACGTTTTCGTTTATTAAACTACGTTTTTGGCAGAAATTTACGTTTTCGTCTGTAAATTTACGTTTTCATCACTAAATTTACGTTTTCGACATAAAATTTACGTTTTTGACAGAAAGTTTACGTTTTCTGCCGAAAACATAAATTACTGACGAAAACTTAAAATTACTGACGAAAACGTAAATATACTGACGAAAATGTAAATATACTGACGAAAACGTAAATATTATGATGAAAACGTAATTTTTCTGACGAAAACGTAAATTTATTGACGAAAACGTAAGTTTAAAGACGAAAACGTAAGTTTTCTGACGAAAACGTAAATTTATTGACGAAAACTTAAATTTACTGATGAAAACGTAAATTTACTAACGAAAACGTAAATTTACATTCGAAAACGTAAAGCTACTGACGAAAACATAAATTTACTGACGAAAACGAAAATTTTCTGACGAATACGTGAATTTACTGACTAAAACGTAAATTTAAAGACGAAAACTTTAAATTTCTGACGAAAACGTAAATTTACTGACGAAAACGTAAATTTAAAGACGAAAACGTTAATTTTCTGACAAAAAGTAAATTTACTGACGATAAGGTAAATTTTCTGACGAAAACGTAAATTTTCTGACGAAAACGTAAACTTAAAGACGAAAACGTTAATTTTCTGACGAAAACGTAAATTTACTGACGATAAGGTATATATTCTGACGAAAACTTAAATTTTCTGACGAAAACTTAAATTTTCTGACGAATACATATATTTACTGACGAAAATGTAAATTTACTGACGAAAACATAAATTTACTGACGAAAACGTAAATTTAGTGACTTAATAATAATAACTAACTTTTTAGACTATTGGGTTTTTGGTCAAATAATAGGAACCATGTGACCCATTATTAAACCCATTTGACCCATTCTCAAACTCATTTGACCCAAACTTCATTTTACACAAAGATAAGGGTGACCCATTTGACCCATCACTTTATATTTGCTCAACCCATTCCAACCCATAAGGTTGTGAAATTGAACCCAATTTGCCCATTTTTAGTTGAATGGGTTGAAATTGCCACCTCTACTACACGGTGAACTTTACCTTGTAGAGATGTAGTCGTGCCCTTATAAACTTCATATGTGCGTTACCACGGCATATACTACACTTACTAAAAAGAAAAAATAACGGTTGTCGTAAGCCTTAGTGATGAGATAGATAACAGTACTATGGCGTCAGTCACGGTGCAACTTAGCGGTGTCACAAGGCAAAAATAACCCGCGAGTGCACCGGGCTAGGATTGTACACACTTCCTTAGAGCTACATAGGCGCGATTTAATTCCTAGTTCTGCTATTATGAGAAAGGTGGGAAATGGCTTGAATACTAGATTTTGGAAAGATATCTGGTGTGGTGACAAAACGTTTGTTGCAAGATTTCTGAGGATGGCTGCTTTAGCTTTTAATATCAATGCTTGTGTTAATGAGTATTGGTCTTTGCAGGGGTGGAGTATAAATTGGCGGCGAGAAATTCGTGGAGGGATTGAGTTATTTTAACATACTCAATTAATGAGTTGTATCGAGGTAACTCGTCTGAACTTGGACCAAGACATATGGGTGTGGAATTTTAATGATGAAGATTTTTTTCACAGTTAGGACCATTAGGCACACTTTAGACGTTATTCGCCTTCCGGTTGCTAGAATGGAGACTCGTTGGTCCAATATACTTTCGATTAAGGTGAATGTGTTTGTGTGGAGAGTTAGGCTGAATAGGCTTCCTACGCCTACTTGTTTACATCTTCGTGGGATAGATATTGATTCGCTGCTATGTTTGTCTTGCAACACTAACGTGGAAGATAGTAACCATATGGTTTTTTCTTATAATGTTGCATTGAAGTTATGGAACAAATTGGCGATGTGGTTGGATCTTAATATTCCAGGTTTCGCTAACTTGGATGACATGTTTCAATGGATAGATGGACACAGTGGTGGTTTTAATCGATGGAGGATCTTAAACATAACTTGTGTTACTCTCATGTGGATCCTCTGGATGTACAGGAACTCAGTGGTGTTTGATGGCTCAAGTCTTAAGAAAAATCAACTCTTCGATTTAGTATTTTTTTTTTCTTTTAATTGGTTATGTTATAGAATCCGCAATGGTAGAATTAGCTGGGACGCGTGGATGTAAAACCCGCGTATGTAATTATCTTTTTTCTCTTTTGCTAGTTTAATCTAGCTTTTTATAAAACAGTCGTTCAAAAAAAATAACTTGACTAAGTATGAGGGTATGTAGTGTAACTTATCCATTATCTAAAGAAATAGCTATCTTTACTAAAAATAACTATAAGCTCTTAACTGAAAATCGTAAGTTATTAATTATAAATCTATTAATATTAGCTATAAGTTGTATTGTTTTACAATAAAAGTGTTTGGTAAATTAGTTATTAACTGTAAAATTAAGATGTTAAATAACTTAAAATGACATATTTAGATAAATTATAATATGTTAGGAGGGTATATTAGTGATTTACAGCTTTTACAGAGCTAGTTATAAAGTTGTATAAATAAGTTTTTCATTTAAAAGCTAATAAAAAACTAACAATTCTAAAAATTTGTTGTACCAAACAGAGCTAGTTATTTTAAATGAGATTTTTTTAACGGCAGTTTTTTACAACTCACCCAAACTATCTCAAAAATTTTATCTCACATGTCTCCACCAAAACTTGAACCCACAACTTTTAGGTTAGAGGGTCACTCACATACCGCTGTGCCAAAAGACTTTTAATTATTTTAAAAAATTATTTTTAAAACAAAAAACTAACAACTTTCAAAAAAAAATTAAAAATCTCTTGCCAAACATATTATAATCTAAGTTATAAAATATCAAAATTCAAGGTTTTCAAGATCGGGATCTTACCTAGGATCGTTTTTATCTTTGTAAGATCGAGATCGTAGAGTATGATCGAGATCGTAAGATCCTACTATAATGTAATTATCTTAGTATTATTTGTAATATTTTACAAATTTACAAATTAATATACATCGTAAACACAAGATTATACGTATATTTCATAAAATATAGTCCTAAATTATGATTATGAAATGTATAAGAAGATTTACATGTTGTTTTATAGACTATACAAAATAAAACCTACAAATTTATAGTTTTTTAGTTTTTCGTTCGAGAAAAAGTAGAATCGGATCGTAGTAGATCCTAAGATCCTATGATCAAGATCGGGATCTTATAAGATCTTAAGCATGGAAAGATCATACGTAAGATCCGGATCGCTTTTTGCTTTACAATATCGTAAAATCGTAAGATCCTGATCGGGATCTTGACAACCTTGGCAAAATTACTTATTTTTCGACTATTTATTTGGCGTTTCATACATCTTTTTCTTTTAATAAAATCTTGGTACTTTCCTAGACACATGGCTCTTTAAAGAACATTAAGAATTAGATTGCACAAGTAAGACCAAACCTTTCCTTAAAGTTACCTTTTCTTAGGGAGCAAAAATAGCTAAAACCTACCAATAACAAGTAAAAGATACTATAAATATAACAATTTGATATATTATGATTGACTTGTTTTACTCGATTTATATGAGTTGGAAATTATCCACCCACACATATATATCTGACCACAAAATCATAACTAAACCCTTAAAAAACTAAAAGCCAACACATACTTCCCTATTTAATAGCATCATCCTCTCCTTATGAAAATTGACTTTATGAATTGGTCTTTTTGAAAGATATATAAACTCTCTCTATGAAAACATTTTCTCTCTAAAACATCTTGTTGTTTTGTATTGGTTTTGTTCATAGAACAAAAAAACAACAAATACAAGAGAAGAAACAATGGCTGCATGTGGAAGCCTTCAACACATCTTTGAGAATCCATTAGACACCCCATCACCCCTCACCTCATGTAAAAACCACATTATCCCCATGAAACCTGTGAACGCGCCCGATAGTTCACCTACGGACGTGTTCTCAGGTTTCAATCTTAATGATGAAACCGACACGTTTCCATCCTCCCCGAGTCATAATTCCGAGAGGTTATCAGAAGCTTTAGGGTGTGAGAGCTTCGACGACGTGGAAGAAGATGTTGATGATCAATGGATACAACATGAGCATATAACTAAACGTACCAAAGAGGTCTAGGATAAGTGGGAAGGAAATTCCACCACCAATATCGTCTATTGGAAGACGGGTGTGTTTTAAATCTTATCGATGTAATGGGAGGCTCATTCTTAAGGAGGAAAAGATTCCAGCGCAAGAAATCCTGCATGCGTTTAGAGAAGATGGACGGTTGAAGTTGCAGTTTATTCAGTTTGACGATGATGCTGAGGTCGAGAGGGGAAATGGACAAAACGTAGGTCAAGGTAATGGCGTCGAGGTTCATCAAGATTGTGATGACAATATAGAGAAGAATGAGATTAGGGAAGAATCATCATAACATGCCAATTTGTAAAGTTCCAAATCTTTTTTCTTACAAATAACTTAAGTGGAATAGGAGATGATTTTTGACTTCATATGTGTTATTTAGTTGCTAATTCCCTGTCAGTTAAATTAGTTTTGATCTACATGCTTACATGTCATGTTCATATTCAAAATAAAATCCCCACCTAGTCAAACAAAACATATGAGATCCTAAATCATACATAAGTTAAACTACATAGCTTAAATCATAATTGATGTTTCCATATAAATCTCTTACCCTCTCAGGAAAAAAAGTTCTGCAACTATTGGTTCGGCTTTCAGCTTAGGCAACCAATTTGTGTTTATATGATGGCTGTATACTCGTGTTACATATATACATACGTTAAAAGGAACTGTTTAACTAAATACTCTGCGCATGCATGAGGCATATTTGGCTATGTTTGTATAACGATGTAATGTTAATAGGAAAACATTGTTCAAAATCCATAAGTGAGGCATTAGGTTCAAGTTTGAGCATCACCTTACTAGGAAAACATTGTGATTTACTCTCCTCGTGTTCGCTGGGGAAAAGTGGGATCACCCGGGTCATCTTTAACCCTGATATTTTCTTTAAAAGATATAAAGCTCAAAGGCAAGATCTATATGATTTACTTTTCCACCAAAATTTTCAAATCTAAAGCTAAAATGAAAACACAAAGATTGGAATATGAGGTCAAGATATTAGCAGACTCTGTAAACATAAGATTAGGTAGACCATACATGAGAGATACAGCAGGGACAGAGATCCTGAAAAACTAGTTATTGGCCAAAACTAAGTACATATAAACATGAACAAGGTACAACTAGAAACTATCTAATCAAACAAAGCCTAAGTTTTTTTCTGTGACGATAATGGACCATATATCAGATGTGATGATCTTACATATGATCTTGAAAGCAACATGTTCAGGTTTTTATACCACATGTGAAGAAAAAAAAGTCTTGGGGACCAACTAAACATCTTTATGAGGTTTTTGTCTAAATATCTTGAGATGCTTAGGTTTAAAGGAATTTCTAAAAGAATACGTAAATCACAATACTAAGCATACGATACTAACGTAATCTACATACAAACAAACTGCTAAGGACGGTCAATCAAAGGTCAAGGAAGTGCATATCTTTAGGTAGTTGTTATATCACAAGAAATGATGACAGAGATATTATGTTGATTAATTTGATGGAACTAGATGAACCATGTGTAGCAAGTAGCAACTTTACAGCTTTCAGCCCGTGATGCTGATACCCACACGACAGAGATGCATACCAAGACATCCAGGTGGGAAATGTAGGGAAATAACAGATAATAACTTAAAATATGTTTTGTTCTAACAAAAAAATACTGCAGTGTTTTCATTTCCTCCGGTTTTAGTCATTGCACTCTTTTCGGTAAATATGAGTTATTAATAAATGGTTGTGTCGAAAAATGTAATCAATAACTGGCTCTTTAAAAATGTAAAACCATATAAATGAACAGATAAGTTGTTATGTTTAGGATGCAAAGGAAATATATTTACGCCAACGTGTATGATATTATTGATCATATTTGAAGCTCCAATACTATGAAAATTATTATGAAATGAGTTCATGTTCATGAAATTCTAGCGAGATTAAACAAAACGTGTGGGCATAATTATTGAAATGTTTGATAGATTTATTAAAATGCTAAATCATCATGAACGGATGCTGCCATCTAATGTCAAAAGCACCTTGTATAGATCTGGCCGTCGATCACGAAATATCCCCCAGCTATGTCTCTTGGATTTAATTTGATCCAGATCAAACTCAGCTACAAGAACTGCTTCATCTTTATCATTAGCAACTTCGACAATCTCTCCAGTAGGTCCTGTTTATAAAGAATCAATGTTAAAAATCCATTTACCAAGACGTATCATAACAACGCAGATGGAAATTGTGACCCATTTACCTACAAAATGGGCCGATTTGGTTATTTAATGTAATGAATATGTTTCTGGGTTATCAGCTAGAAAACCCTTTATACTTTCACCAAAAATGCTTTTAAATCCTTCAAGTATTTCCGGGGTTGATTCGGTCCTCCGAACTTCGAAAATGCAGTTTAGCCCCTCAATATAAAGATTTAAAATATAAACTTCAGGGACGTAACTCGTAATTAATAACAAAGATGATGACTTGACTATTTACCAAAGAGAAGCTTTAGCTTTTTCGAATAATAAACATATTTGAGAGCCAAATCAACTAAAAAGAGACTTTAGGGACTTGAACGCACTTTTGGTCAAAGTATGCATGGTCTTCTTGTCGATAAACCGACATTTCATATCTAAGTAGTCAAAACAGGTAAGACCCGAAAGAGTATATATGTAAGAAAAGGGATCAAACAAGTACAATCCAAATAACAGCTATAAGAAAGGTGGTCAAACAAGTCACAACTCACAAGTCAACCCAAAATGTACTTTTACGCATAAAACATACTATGTACTATTCGTCAAAAAACTATTGTTGAGATAAAAGAAGCTGTGTAGTCATATTTGACACATTCGTTGTTTAAGAAAAACTTTAATGGAAAGTAAATCGGGTCAATTATACCCTTTTGATGCATATAAAATATTGCCCATTTTGAACCGACCCGCTTTGACCCATTACTCAGCCTGTCTATTTATCCACCTCATAACCAACCACAGCCGTTAGTCTAGAGCAATGGTTAGAATTACATACCTGCTATGAAGGAGTTGCCGTAGAATGTTATTGCACTTTTACCATGTTCTGTCTCAATGACCTCTTTACCTATGCGATTTGATGCTACAAGAGGTACCTACAACCATACACATCACACTCTTAAGTCATAGTTACATATGATGCACAACAAAAGAGCAATATGATCCAGATTGCTACTTCAAACCAGAACATAGAGTGAGACTATTTAGTATTGACATTTGACTCACCAAATTAGCTCCAGCATGGCCTTGCATGACTCGTTTCCAGTGATCACGTGAATCAAGACCGTCATCTTGCGGTTCAGAGCCTATAGCAGTAGGGTAAAACAATATCTCTGCACCTTGAAGAACCATGGCTCTGGCTGCCTCTGGAAACCACTGATCCCAGCATATTGCTGACACAGAAATGCATTAAGATGTTAAAAAAGCTGCTCAGCTTTAAACAAATTCAGTTAAAGCAACTGAAAGCAACTTCTTATAGTCCTTCCGAATATGGCTCCAAAAAATAAGTTGTAGGGGTGGCAAAATAAGAGAGACGGTAATCTGGTCAACTCAGTATGCTGCAGATACTTGTTAGAATTGGCTGGGGTGTTTGGATGATCGGTGAGGATTGAGGACAGACGGAGTGTAGTGTATGTGATGATGCCTGTCTTGGTGCTCTTCTTTATGCCTGGTGTCTGAGGATGGGGTCTGCAACTAGGTGTATTGTTTGCAGTAACTAGTACAAGAAATGTAGTCACTTAGTGCTGATGGGCTTTCTGAATTCTTGGGTTGTGTTTGGGTTAAGGAGTTGATAATATATATGTTAACCTTTTGAACCAAAAATTAAAGACAGCCGGGTCAAAACTCACAAGCAGGTAGATAGATCAGTGTAAGTGGAATCAAATCGGGTCGACGTGAAACAAGAAAGAATTTTATGCGTTAAAAATACAATGTGGGGTGACTTCAGATCTGTTTCACCCATTTGACCTGTTTCCTTTTAGCTTCTTTTTTTGTTTGACGTTTTAGAAAGTAAAACATAACCCCGATCAGCCAATTTGTAAGTGGTCGAATTGCCAGTTTGCCACTTTTAGTTAGAAAAGCATCTACATTTTGGAATGGATCCGATAGGAAGTTGGTCAAATGGCGGTAAATGAAGATTGAGGAAAACGTACCCACACCGATCTTCGCAAACTTAGTTTGGAACACCTGCATATAAGTACCAAGGTATGTAAGGTAAGAACGGTAACCAAAACCAGATGAATAACTAAGGCTTAACTTTTAAGAGTTACATAGGTTACATATAGTTCATACAGATTAGTTTACTTCAAGAGTTACATGAACATTTTATTATTAGATATGAAAACGATAACTATAGCGAATCTATGGACATATATTTTTTGTCAACCAGAAAAAGTGAAAATACTGAAACTGATGTTAATAAGTCATAGTCGACGTTTAACACAAGACGGTAGTAGTATTAGAAATCTCACCATGAAGCCGGTGTCACCTGCATTGAAGTAGAATTTTTCTTCATATCCTGAAAAACAAGGTATGCTCATTCCAATTTAAATCAATGTACTTATAAGATTTAAAGTGATGTACTACGCTTATAAATCATACCAGGTCCATCTGGAATATGAGATTTTCTGTATAGTCCAAGATCAGTCCCATCAGCATCGATTATTGCTATTGAGTTGTAATGTGCATTATTTGCCTCCTCAAAAAAGCTGACAGGTATAACAACTCCCAATTCCTTTGCAAGTTCTTGCATCCTGTAAAGTATTGAATTAAGCTTAACTCCAAACACGATTAACTTATAATTTAATCATCAACCAAAAGATGTACAAATTGCTTTTACGTCAACCTCAAAATAGTGGGATGATCCTTGTAAGGTTTTGCACGCTGAATGTAATCTTCCCTTTGTGCTTGACAAAAATAATAGCCCTCAAATAGTTCCTGTCAAAAGGAACAATTTATATTAGTTTAAATAAGCGGCCAAGCTGCTAAAAGTTATAAAAATGTTCAATTGAGTAACCAGGAATTCACATCTATGTTTTGGATGTTCTGTAGTATTAGGAATCAAACCTGAATAAGGATGATATTAGCACCCTTCTCATGAGCCGATCTCACCAGCCTGCAATAAAAGACATACTTTAAGACGGGAAAGATATTGCAGGTGGAACATTAAGTGTTAAAGGATGACATAACAGATAAATATGGAGTCCCGGCCAACGATAGATTGTGCCATATCTGCTATGATAGTCATGAGATCAGAAGCTAAACTAACAAGAAGACTATTATTATTTGCTCGTTTAATGATGCCAGGTTGCCAACAACTTTCAAACTTTGTAACAGTCTATAAACTAACAAAAAGCCTAATATTATTCATTACACCGAAACAGTTTACTTATCACTAAAATGATTGTTATTTTTCCCCGAAATGAAATATATTCGCATCACTGCATAACATTAAGTTATTTAACATTCAGTCATAAACCAATCAAGCCCGAAAGTTTTTTTCTTTACTAGTAATTACGACAAATTCGTACACAAAGCAGCACAACGTGTAAATGATGAAAACTTCAAGATAACATAAAGGCCAATTGCAAATACACTGCAATCACAAAGTATAAACCTAACACCATGATTCTACAGAGTTCATTAGTACTTCAAGGCAGAAAATTTCCAGTCAACGTAACCGCTCAGAGTGACCTAGCTTGTGACTATGATGACCAAAAATGCACGTCATCCTAACTGTCCAACTAAAATGTTAACATACTTTCAGGTGTATTTTACTCAGTAAACAACTTACAATACCTTTTACCAAGGCCGGCTAAAGGGGAGTGCAGCCTGTGCCATTGCACAGGGGCCCATTCTACCAAGGGCCACCAATTTATCAGTCATCCTTTTACAAATATAAACATTAAAAGCCCGTTTGACGTATTCTTATTGTATCTTAATTAACTTGCTGTCAAACTTCTTTATGCAAGCCCACATTCTATTAGAACATGTAGATAAATAATTTTAACATCTCGTGAAGCAATACGGCAGTAGTAATAAATACTGTCATAACTCATAACCATCAATAGATGAGAAAAAGTCAATTTTTATATTATCTTTCAAACCTAAAATTCAAATTTGGCAGCTAATTTATCTTTGACATTTTCTTTTAAAAAAACACTGCAAGGTAGTAATACCTAATACTATTGAAAAATTTGTTGATTATTAAGGTGACAATCAATCATAAGTAAACATCCATCTATTACCACACACTTAACATACAAATTTGTAATCTGTCACCCCGTTTTCCTACGAAATTTTCGTGTATAACAGGGCCTCTTTGTAATTACGGCACAGGGCCAACAAAATCCACGAGACGGCCCTGCCTTTTACCATTGTAGTTAACACGCTTACTTTTTCCGTATGTATAAGTTGCATCTTGATGCAACATACGATTGCACTAAAACTGTAAGTGTCTTAAGCACAATGGCATAAAGTGATTAAAAAACAACCACAAAAAAGTGTGTGTTTGGGTTTGTGTGTTTGGCAAAAGTAGCAGTAATAGTGAGCGGTGTAATCATAATGTGTAAAACATCTCCTAAATGCTACTTAATGGAGCGCTGACTTGTTGGTTGCAAAACTAGCATTAAAGATGACAACGCTCACTACAGCTCCTAAATAGATAAAGCTACTTAATGTTGTTGTTGCTTAACCAACTGACCAAAGGTAACTTTGGGGAGGTATTCTCGGAGAGGTCTCAAGTTCGAGTCTCACTAAAACCGTCAGGGGCCCGAAATAAATAGCAGCAGGAGTGGGCTTTATCTCCTAAGAAAAAGGTTCAAAGCTTGCATACGGCTCGAATTACTAACTACTAACTCGCAGTTAAAGATAATGTTGTTGTTGCTTTATTAATTGCAGCAAAAAACTATTTAGTAATAAAATAAAGATACAAAGTACTAGTATGTGAATGCAATTAATTGGAAGAAAGTTATATGTTTGTAATATAATTAAAAAAAATAAATTAAAGATAACCTTTCGGCGGTGGCGAGGTTGGTGGGGATATCATCGGAGCAGCCAAATTGAAGAGATGAAACCACCACTTTCCGGCTGCTCATTTTCCTCAGTCTGGATGGCGGCTGCTTTTGGGTGCTTTACGCACCCACCTATATAAACTACTTTCCCACGGTTTACAGTCCATGGCCCACCCACTTTTTTTATCAAGTTTCTCTTTTTCACTTTTTTTTTTTTTAATTTAATACTTTTAATGCGTAAAAACTTTACGTATTTTTTTTACACTTTCAGTTTCATAGTTATATATAGGCAATGTTGTAAAACAAGGCCTAGGAGGCCGCCTAGGCGCTAGGCAGTCATATTCCGTCTAGGAGGTGCTTAGAAGTTAGACGGTCAAAAAAATCAAGAAAGTTAACAAAAAGTCAATATTTTCTTACAAAAACTTAAGGGTTTTCTTTTTAATATATAGTGTCAATATTTATTTTAACGTAACATCTTAAAATAATAGATAAACACATGATTATAAATTTAAAGTAATGGGTTTTTCGTATGAAATTGGAACCAACTGAATTATATGTTCACGTTTGAAGTTTTAAGCACTTAATTGTTATGTTTTATTTGTCTATATTGCAAGAACTTCGAATTATTTGAAATTAGAAGTATTTTTTATGTCATACATATTATTTATAATATTTATATGCATAAAATTCCAATCCGCGTAGGCGCCGCCTAGATGAATTCCGCCTCGAAGGTCGTCGACCGCCTCACTAGCGCCTAGCGATTTTTGCAACCTGGTATATAGGTCAAAAGATCGAGATGCCAATACGTTTAACCTATTTTGCACGTATTCTCATTTGGATGAATTAGGTAAATAAATCGTGTTCATGTAAGACGGTCAGTGTTGATAAAGTAACCGATTACTTAAACAATTAAATTAAAGTTTTCTAAGCACCTACTCTATAGTAATTTCAAGATATATATTCTTCATATCCGCTAAAGTAAGCTATTACTTCTTGAATGCTTTTAACCTAGTAAGAAATCAAACCGTCAATAACCGGATAAAGATAAGGGGTGTTTATTAAATTAAGTGGAAAAATATATGCACTTAATAAGCTTTTTAGTAGAAAAAGTAAAGTTTTAGAGGATTAATGGTTCGGACCTATTTTTGCTTTCCAAGCTAAAAAAATACATCCTTCGTTAGTAGCTCACAGTTAAAGGGTTGAATGTTATGAGTGTGTCGGATTGAGGGAATGGTTTTCAAACGATAGAAATTGTTGGGTAAAGTGCATATTTCGTCCCTCGACTTTGCACAAACGATAATTTTGTCACCGAGTGAAAACTTCATGCAATTTTGTCACTATACTTTCCATTTTCATGCAAAACAACCCCTAAGTACTTTTATAACTTTTCGTCATTTCTGATCCCCCTTCTCGCGTCAGCACATCTCCCACCATTCGTTAATGCAAAATATGTCCCGACATTCTTTCTTCACCTTTCGTTTATGCAAATGCGTCCCTAAAATAATTTCCATACCTGAAACTCTTTCTTTCCCGGTAAAAAATTCAATTATGAATATGCAATATAAAGTATCCACCGTTTTTGTTATAAATACATCATCTCATTTCCTTCCTTCAATCTGTATCTCACAACATATCAACGCCAATCATGAAATGGATAAGTTTTGGCAAAATCGCTCTCGCGGTACCATCATCCCTGATTTGAGTCTCCTTTCTGGTAAGCTTCGGTCTTTATTAGGTCTTCTATATGGTAAGCTTAGCTTGGATATGCTCCTATTCTTATGTATATTGTATAGTTAATAATTATATGTGTTTTCTCTTTTTTTTGCTTCACAAAATAGAATCAAAACTTGTTTACTGTGCAAATCCGTCACAATGGTGAATTTACCTCACCACCAGAAAGAATATATTATTTTGGCATTATAAATTGGTTTGACTTAGTTCAGTTTGTCAAGTTCGGTATGTACATACAAGAAGAAATGTATAAGGATTTAGGGTACATAGAAGGTATGCTTTTGTTCTCGCGTTTATAGATACCTTGCCAGACATTGGACGACGGTTTGCTACCATTATCGTCTGAAGAAGACGTTAACAGATTTTTGGAGTATGTTCCTAGGTTTAAGGAAATGGAGGTGGATATTGAAACAGGTGTTTTGTTGGTATAACGGCACCTGATAGAGCAAAAGGCACGTGAGGGTAATGATGTGGTGGTAGAAGAAAATGTTGGTGATGATGTTGTGAAAGAGTTAGATCCAAACATTGTCAACAGTGAGAAAATGGTGACATTTTGTTAGACTAGCTTTGCTGGAAGGGATGAAACTATAGCTGCTAGTGATTTTCGTGTCTATGACGATGACATTGAGTTCCCACCACCATGGTCAACGAAAAAATGTTTGAAGATAGGACTAGAAGGGTGGGTGTTGAGTATGAGTTCAGGAGAATATTAGAAGAGCTTGACAACGAGTTTAGGTTTGATTATTCAATCAAGGAAGAACAACCAAAATTCCAACGTTGTCACTTGGGATGATGTCACTTGTGAGGTTGATTTTGATATGAGGATGGAGGTTCATCAGTAACTGATAATAATGATAACATCAGTGGCAAGTCAGGGGATTTTCCTACATGGGACACTGATGATGCAGATTTGGATGAAGCCATGGATGTTGATTGGAATAATGATCCATACCATCTTGATGATGATCATGAAGAGATTATTGACATGTTTGTTGACGTTGATCAAGCATTGGATGAGCTTAAGAAAATAACTCAAACTCAAGATTTGGATGACATTTTTGCTTATTATCAGCAACAAATGGATGAACTGGATATCGAGTTTGTGATTCCAGATAAAGAAGTGAAACCAGAGGCTGTTGAGGTGAAACCAAAGCCTGTTGAGGTCAAAGCAGAGGGTGTTGAGGTGAAAAAAGAGGTTGTTGAGGTCAAAGCAGAGGTTGTTGAGGTGAAGAAAGAGGCAAATGATGGTGATGATGATGTTGCACAAGAGCTGGTGGAAGACCTCATAGGGAAAAAGTGATGGCAATGATGACTAACAAGCAAGAGAAAAATAAAGCTAAATGAGTGGTTTCAAGCTTAATGTTTTATTATGGATAAGTTGTAGAATATTGTGTCGATGTGGTGTTAGGTTTTAATGTAACTTTTGGTTATGTAATAAGTTATGCTAAGGAAGCCTAACATTGGTAATTTATGAACAAGACAGTTTGACTAATTTAGCAAAAATAGTGGACTTGTATGAGCAGTTTGTCACTGATAGGTGTGAAAACACCCATCCTTTTACCACTTAATTATAATGAAAACAAGACCATAACGTGTATTTTATGTCGTAAATGTCGAAATTATGCGTGGTTTGTGTTTTTGTTGTGATTTTAGGATCAAAATGTAAAAAAGGAAGAAAACACGGGCTTTCACGGTCTTTTATCCAAGAAAAAGACAAAAGACGAAGTCAAGAGATCAAGAGTGCAAAAAGAACGGAAGTCCAAGACCTATTCTGAAGATTTATCGAAGAAAATGTCTAAAGACGGAAGTTTAATTAAGACGAAGAACTCAAGTCTAATTTATGTAGAAATTACAAGACGAGTTTAAAGTAATCCCAAGACAAAGTCTAAAAAGTCGAAAAACTTAGAAGACGAAAAAGACTAAGGACTAAACAAGAAAGAAAGAAAGAAGAAAGAGAGAAGAAGCTTCCACTAGTCCCTCCTCCCCTATAAATAGTAGACATAGAACTTTATTTCATTTTGTTGGCTAAATTAACAATTAGTCTTCCACCCTTAATACTTGCACATTTAATTTTCATGTCATTTACATTAATTGCACCTTTAATTACTTTGTCTTGCACCTTTAATTGCAAGTAAGTTTTATTTTATTGTTATTGAATCTTTACTTTTATTGTTAATCTCTCATCTACTCTTCTTGTTTTGATATTAATCTTCATGTTTATGTTTATGTTTATGTTCTTTAGTTTTATTAATTTGATTAAGTGGGTTTTGATTATTTTGATTATTATTATTAGTTTTACTAATTTGTTTTGATTAGTTATCATTAATAGACGGTTATTAATTAGTTTTGTTTAATCTTTTGGTTTATTTTGGTTAGTTTTGATTAAGATTCGTCTTGCTTTTCGTTTCCCTTGTTCTTCGTCATTATTCTGTTACCCAGATTCCGAACCAGCATTTGTAGTTTATTATTTCGAACGAAGCTTTTCTCTTAATTATTCCGCATGAAGCTAGTATTCCGAATGAAGGTCTTGGTTTAGTTTATTCCGGATGAGTTGATATTCCGAACGAGCAATTTTTCTTAATTATTCCGAACGAGCCAACATATTCCGAACCAGCATTTTTAGTTATTTATTCCGAACGAAGACTTTGTTTTGATTATTCCGATCGAAGCCCTATATTCCGAACGAACTAATTCTGTTGATTATTCCGAACGAAGGCTTATATTCCGAATCAACCTTTTAATCCGGATGAACAGTCATTCCGGATGAAGGGGTATATTCCGAACCAAGCAACATTCCGAATGAGTTGATTATTCCGAACCACCATTCCTTTTATTTATTCCGAACCAAGCTTTTTATTCCGCATGAGGTAGTTATTCCGAACGAAGGTAATTTTTCCGAGTGAAGGTGACATTCCGAACGAAGAATTATTCCGAGTGAGGTGTTTTATTCCGAATGAGCATTTTTAGTTTATTTTGAGTTTATGTTTTTTTTAAGTTTTAAACTTTATTTTTCCCGCCTTTTTACTTAGTCGCACTTTAAGTTTACTTGCCTTAGATTTATTTTAAGCTTGCCCTTTAGTTTATTTTAAGTTTACACTTTTAGTTGCCTTGCCTTTAGTTTAAGTTTAAGTTTGCCTTTTAATTTCTCGTCACGTTTTTATTTCCCGTCATTTATTTTCAATTAGGTTTAGATTTAATTACCTGCCATTTACTTTAAAGTTTTCGCACTTTTTATTTTCACTACAACGACAAATATTTTTCTTAACCAAGAACGACTGAGTCACACTTAAACCAATAATCAATTCGATTAGACCACTTCAACGAACTTAATTTTCAACTAGCAAAATCTAGTTATCAGTCACTGATTTGCAGTTTGTAAAAAATAATCACTGAAAATCCATTTAAACATGAATTTGCAGGAGCTTAACACATGCTTTGGATATCATTTGCAGATTTAACTTACATTTGTAGTTTGTCTAAATGGTGATAAAAATCCATGTCAAACAACAATGTTGGTCAGTGGCTCTTTCAATTCCATATCAAACTCTTAGTATGTTTGACATTCTAGAGTCAAACATCATTTGAAGCCTACCAAAATCCATGTCAAACTATCTATATGATGACTGCAAATGTTTGTCAATCTTCAATTTCTCACTGTCATGGGTTTTTGGATATAAGATTAGGCAATTATTCATTTACAATATTGGTCACTTTGCAAATCCATATCAAACTCTTAGGATGTTTAACATTCTAGAGTCAAATATCAATGGAAACCTACCAAATCCATGTCAAACTACCAAAAACAACATATTTTTCTTTCCATTAAACCTTAGAAAAACAAGGGTACATCAAGATATCCAAAATACACAATCGAAACCAGTTACACCTAAACACTATCCTACCATTCCGGCCTTCAATTTCTACAAAAGGTTGACCATCTCACACGCACCAAGATGGGATTGGTCCTTCAGAATTTGGAGATGAGCTGCCTTTGCCATGTCCCTCTTTTTAGGATGCTTTAAGACTCTTGCAATTTGATAAGCGTCATCATTATCCACAACCCGTAGATAACTTTCCATCTCCTCAATGAACCTTGCTCTCTTTGTGACAATCTCATCCACCTCAGAACATAAAATTTTGAATTTCTCCTCTAATTGCAACTGATTCTCTAATTTCTTCTCCATGAACCTAATTAGGCGTGCAACCAAGTCCGTGGATTTAGAAGTAGATTCAAATTGAATGTTTGTCATTGTATGCTAGAAGAAAGTTTGTTTCGAATGAGAATGTTTATGCATAGAGTCATGTGTTATATAGACGTGAAAGTTAAAACATTGTGCAATTTTGGTCCTGAAAATAAAGGGGGAAAATGGTTCAGCTGATTTCATTAGTAAACAACGGTGGTTACAAAACACACCTCGATCAAAACAAGGCAATTAAAAGAAGAACATCATAAACTTAAAAAACATGAAGAACATCATAAACATTGAAAACATGAAGAACATCATAAACATTACAAAACATGGTACACATCCTAATCACTATCTTCCATGAGATCCACATAAGCTTGGTCAAATCAACCAACTTTTGTGTGTCGCTATCACGCATTTCTTTCAAACAATCGACCCAACCATCTTCATTTTCATCAACCTTGGCCTCGATTACGTAATCAGCATTCCAATATTTCCTAGGGTATTTCTCAGATGTTCACATTGATCGCGCAACACATTCACATAAGCTTGTGCAACCGCAACCATTTGACCAATGTACAGACCCGTACACGCAATGAGCTCTGAATCTCCGCATACTTCCTTCAATTCATTAAGGATTGGAGTTCTTCCAGTCATTTTACTTGAAATAATATGATTAGTTGAAAAAGTTTGTAAAAGAGTTAGGGTTACAGATAATTGAAATGTCGAATGTCGATGAACAACCGATTGTAAGAATATATAGTCTTTAAAGTTCGTGCAATTTAAGTCCCTGATAAGTTTTAGTATCTCAAAGGTCTTGCAAATAACGTCCTTTAAAATGTGTCAGAATGTGGATTGTCCACTTTTTTTGCGGAAAAAACGGTTTCAGGGACGCATTTTGCATAAACGAAAGGTGAAATAAAGCGTGTTGGGTTGAAAAAAAGCTTTCGGGGACGCATTTTGCATGGACGTAAGTTGGGGATGTAATGGCGAGGCACTGGAAATGACAAAAATACCCTAACTTGCATGGCATGTGAGGGAGTTAACGGGGAAAAACGACCCAAACTTAAAAAAAGTTTATTCGGGGGTAATTTTGCATGGAAATGAAAAGTATAGTGACAAAATTACCTGAAGTTTTCATTCGGTGGCAAAATTGCTGTTTTTACAAAGTCTAGAGACGAAATATGCATTTTACCTGAAATTGTTTGTTAAAAGTTTTCGGTTATACAACAGTATTGAATATTTAATTCCCTTATTGAGGGTATTGATAATACCCACCAACCGTGACCTCTTATCTTCCTGACAATCTTTCATTTATCTTACTCCGTAACTTTTTATATCCCACTCAAATACACATAATAATATGCAAACATTATGCAACTACCCAAACCATGTAACGATCTGTTTTATTCATTTTTAAATTCATTTTAACCTTCTCAAATCCTATTATATTACATAAATTTCAAATCCAACATTAAATTATATATAACCAAATAACATTCGATACTTTGATATAAATTTCTATCATTTTTTCTTTCCTTATTCTAATATTAAATCTTAATTTCAAACTCATTTGCAAACCAAAACGGGCCCTAAGTTTGTGACAAATTTTTTATTTTATATCACATGAACATTAAAAGGGTGTTTTTTGTTCGGCGTCTATAACATGCATCGTTCAATAAGCAAATGATCAGAGAAATCCAAAAACAAGGATAAAAGAAACAAAAACAATGTATAACGCAATAGAATTCGAGTGACATTAACCAACAAATGTTACTAGAGATATGTGTCGAACACTATTTGTGAAATATGTGATACAAAAACAAAAATAAATGTATGACAAAATAAATTTACAAAATAAAAATAAATGTATGAAAAATGACAAAATAAATTTACAGCCTTGGGCCTTATGGTGTGGATTTTTTAATATCTTGGATCAGGCCCAATCATCCAGCTTTCCTAGAACTGGGCTTGTTTATTTTTTGTCACTTTTTTATTACTTTTCACTATTATAAAGTTTTTGCTAAAAAAAAATCTATTATAAAGTTCGATTTTTGTAAAGCTTATTGAGAAAATCAAGTGACGTCCCAGATATATGAGAAGGATGCCATTTGGCTTCAAGCTTTTCTCAATGCTTTCCAGTTTTTCCAATGATCTTTTTAGTCACAAAACCAACTTTGTGCCTACTTTACACAAGTTAACATGACAAAAAACAATGATAAAAAGTTGTGTTTCTTGGATGATCTCATTAACAAAAGCAATACTTGTAGCTAGATCTTATATCTTTTGAGTCGATGCTACGTCAATTGATAACGAAACGGGTATCATTTAATTGGATAGCTCAAATTCAAATCCAACACAAGACATACAGAAACAAAAGTAGATTGCAAGAGATGAGGTTTGAAAACTCATCGCCAGCATTTATCTTATTATACTTTTTAATCACTCTGAATATTTATTCAGACCAATAAACGGATGAGGTTTTTCTTGTTCATTATTAGACGAGTGGGGCAATACAACCATATGGGTTGTTTTTCGTCTAGTATCAACACCCTCTTTGGGTCCTCGACACCAACATTTAGTATACTTCCCAAGAGGCTCACCTAGTTATGGTATATTGCCTGCTTTTACCAAACAACTCATTGATGTAATGTAAGAACAAAGTTCCTTCAACTATACTACACTACTAAAGCCTAAAGGAAGTCTAAAAAAGTGTATTAGAAGCAAGCCCATAAAAGTAAGGACCCCAAATTGTATAGGATGATTGCAACCTAAATAATAGTACACCACAATAATTATTGATAGCTAGATAAATATTGCTTAAGGTCCAAACCATGAATGATGATAGCAACCTAAATAATAGTACACCACAATAATTATCAAGCATAAAAATCAAACCGGCCAACCAATTACCAAATAGAAAAACAAAAAGATAAGGTAGAATAATTGTGATAATGAAATCATTGACAAAAAAAAAACGTAAGAGTTAGTTTGATAATAATGGCATATTAGGCATAACTACATTACTAGAATTCAAAGACAACATATGATGATGTCAAAATTTTGAATAAAGATTTCTAAGCATGAATGTAACGAGTATTAGTGGATTAACGGACCCTAAACCCACAAACCGGGCTTGGGCCTATTAATCCACTAATAACGAGAACCGAAAACAGGAAAAGAACAAGAATCTATAAAAAAAATGTAACACTGTGTTTATTGTTTAAGAATTATATAGATTGAATAAAATGTAATATGTATAGTATGAGCATAGTCTAACAATGTGTACTTTGACGATAACGAGTTGCCACTGGTATGGAAAATTTGGTGTGGTCATGAATGTGAATCCTCAACTCTCACCTGTAACAGTTATGCAGACAAAGACATTAGATTAATTGAACCAGAAACCAGAAAAGTAAGACTTTTCTATCTAATCGCCATATTTGAAATGTTTTTAGACATTTTAATGGATAATTTGACATGAGGGTTAGTGGAATTACGACCCCATCTAGAATTAGTTCTGTGTTAAAAGTGCTTAGTGAATTAACCTCATTTTCAACATTGTAGAACTAATCAAGTCTATATTAGCTAGCCGGGTTTATCAACTAGATACCTTATCCTCTATATATATGACAAAATGACGAAAGGAACACTTATAAAGTGAGAAATGTATTACTTGATGTTGAAATCCACTTTCTAGAATCAATCATGGGCACGACTACAATCAATCATATGTTATATGGCGCTTAGTTATCGGAAATTACATAAAAAGAATTTTCAAGTGTCGTTCAACACATACGAAAAAACAAACCAAAAACGTACTCAATTTAGATTCTTTAAGCTTTTCAGTATGAAAGATGCCCAACTTGGACTAAATTAGCATACTACAACTATAAATTATCTAATAACCGTGTGCTCAAAGAAGAAAAAAGAGAAAAGGGACAACAAGATATCTCGTTCCACCGAATGCTGAGCAGTATGATAGCTTTCTTATAAAAAATCAACATAATGACAGTGAGGATGCAGTGTGGACATGAAGGATTTTTAAATGTACACACAAAGGAACACAACAATTATACTCTTCTATTTCTTTATAAAAGGGACTACTAGTATTGGATTATAGTAAGGATGGCTTTATTCATATATGATTGAATAGAATTTGGACTTTTGTATACTATAAGATATGAGGAATTTTATTTGCAGTAAGATTCTATATTCCATATATGATTATTTGGTGGAGGTAAGATGGGATTTAGACTAGTACCCATACCTACAGGTGTTTGACAAGTAGTACCCAAACGGCCAAACTTGTGTTGTAGTAAAGCACTTAGCATTCTCCGTTTAGCAAGTTTGTTTTTCTAACGTATATAAGAGGTGGACTGACATAGGTTAAGGTGGCTGTAAAAATGCGAATTTATGTAACTAGTCCTGAATATATAATTGAAAGCGAACCCATATATTGATCGGAAAAAGGTCCGCTTTATAGCTTTTTAACAGACACTTTGAACATCTTGAGCCCACAAATTAGGTGGTTGATGGGGTCTTAGCATTATCATCCTATTAGTTATTGCCTTATTGAATGAGTGGAAGCAAATTATTTCAAATTATAATCTTATGATTCCTTGAAGATATTATGCTATTTGAGTTATAACTATTATGAACTGAAATAATTGGTAGTTAAATAATTTACCTCTAAGGATCATTCTCTTTAGGGGCTGTGAGCTCCCTATGTATACTTGTATTGAACTTTAACTAAACAATTCATCTTCTAATCAATGAGTAGGTTCCAAGAAGGGATATGAGAAGACCGAATATTGACAACACCTGCAAATACATGATTAACGATACATTTCAGCTCAAATGCTTTAAAAAGCCAAAAAGAACTTCTATTTTAATATAAAGCGAAATTGTATATGTGCTTACCTTTTTATGTGAAGACGAGTAGTCCATTCTCGGAAGAACATAACTTTGTGTACCAAGGTTATAGACCAAAGTGCCATCAGGATAATACAACCCAAAGTTCCTCTCTGATGTTGGACCAGGCTTTTGATTCTCATTAAAAAGGGCAAAAATGTAAATATCAATTGGCTGTGAAGGTCTAGCTGGTGTCCCTTGCCCTTGTTGCATTCTTTGCATCAAATTTCTATTATAGATTCCTGCATTTTGAACCGTTGCTCCTGCCTCATTCTCATCCCCCTTAGAAGGCCAACCCGTTTCAGATAATTTGACTTCAACGTCAGTGTGACCCAATGCCTTTATAGCGGAATAAACAGCATCAATTTGTGCATACAACATATTATCATATTTCAAATTAGTATTTGGGTCAACTGAACCATTGTTTGGTTCAAATAGAACATATTCCAAGGGGACATTGTTTGGGTCACTCTTGTAAGCAAAATAAGGGTACGCGTTGATGAAAAATGGTGAGTCAACTTGAGCATGAAAATCGAGAATTGGTTTGATATATTGAACCATACTTTCCTGAAATGTCCCTTGTGAAGGTGGGAAGGAATTTGCTAAAATTTGAAGGGAATGAGCCGTTGTTATATAAACCTGCTTGTCTAATCCAAGGTTAACTAAAGCTTGGTGCATACCCTTCATAGCTGGAAGTAGATAGGATGCTAACTGATTATCTCCTCCCAGAACCTCGTTTCCAACATTGATACATGTGATCTTCGTTTGTGTAAGATAAGGTTGTATGTTTTGTTGAATCCACATTTGAGCTTGTTGAGAATCTCTCATCTTTTGAAGGTATTCGTTACCTAAACCAACGATGACTTCGATATTGGTTCCTGCGAATGCTGTTAAAACGCTCGGATCAGCGTCATATACTTTTACTCTATTGATGTTTAGTGATTTAAGGAGGTTGGATACTTGTGATGGAGGCGGGAGATTATTGGCAATTCGTCCATAGTTCACTCCAACTCCAATGCCGAAGATACCAACAAACAATTCTGGAAACAAACAGTTCGACACAAGTAAGACTTAATTTTGTACCACCACCTCTACATATATAACTTGTTTACGAAGATCCGGCATCAATGTATTAAATCTAACTTACATTTGTTTGCAAATAACAGGCCCTATAATGTAAAAATCTAACAATCAAAACACTAAAGAATGAATCTATCCTACTTGAGGGTGTTTCTGGTTTGCTTATCCAAAAAGCAATCACCTATCAAGTACTGTAGTTTTGCCTTTTAGGGGCAGTTTGGGATTGCTTGGTAAAACAGCTTATGTTAGTAATTGCTTTTTTTGAACTTAGCTTTTATGAAGAAAAAAAAAACAGTTAAAGTTTATTGGATAAGCATCCTAAGCACAAATATCCTCCTAGTTTTAGTACAGCTTTTCTTGTGATAATCCAGAATCAATGTATTCAAACAGAACATAAACATAAAAAAATCCAACATCAATGCTACAATCACACAACTTAACCCAGGAAAAAAAAAACATAGTACAGTACTATAATTTACAACAAATCTCTAATAAAACCTTAATTTAAAAGTTTGAACTACCTATAGATTTACCAACAAGCTAAGGAACGAACCAGAACACAAAACGACCTGATGCACTTAAAATAAACTAAACAATACTGCAAAACACAATTAGTTAGTACCTGATAAGGTGAGCAACAAAACCAATGTACGGAAAAAAGCAGCCATTAAAACTCAAAATTTACTAACCACCGTAGCTTCTCCGTCGTACTCCAAACAGCCGGAGAAACTTTGGGTATTCTAAGAGAAATAAATGTGAAACAGAGAGTATTATCGAAAATTTAATGTATGCATGTGTGTGTTTATAAAAGGATAATATATGATGTCATAAGTATAAGGATAGTTTGTAAATATAGTAAAATAATCTAGTGTGAACAAAGTGAGTTGATATTTTTATGACGGACTAATAATTGACTGCCACGTGTAAAATTGGTTTTATTTTTGGAAAGCAGCCAATACAGTATTCCCGGGTTTATTACCGACTTGTAGAGGTCTTTACGAAATTGCCCTTTTTAAAGTGGTCGTGACATTTACTTGCTAAAATTGTATCTTACGTTATTTGGTGTTGATATTTTTTGTAATAGAAAAAATATAAGTATGTTACTACTTCTTTCCTCCTATAATTAATAGTTCAGGTTCAACAGGTTCAATAAGAGATAAGAAATGTATATTACAAAATTTATAACATGTTCTTACTAAATTAAATATGATAAGAATCAACTGAGCTGGCTTAATTGGTCATCAAAAGTAACCTTGAGGAGGTATTTTTAGAGAAGTTTTAAGTTCGAGTCTTACTAAAAAACTTCAGGGGCTTGAATTAAATAGAAACAATAGTGGGATTTATCCCCTAAGAAGAAGGTTCGAGGCTTGCTTACTAGTCACTGTAAGCTCGATTCACTAACTATTAACTTGCCGTTTAAAAAATAAATAAATGTGATAAAAGTAAGCAATAAGGGGGGGGGGGGGGGGGAGGGGGGGGGCTAAAAGTATTTTCTATCAATTTCTACAAAAAGAGACATTAAAAGTTATTTTTATCAACTCATACTTTTAAGAAAAAGAGTAAGTAACAGAGGAGAGCATTAAAAGTATATTCTTACTCAAAAATAGTAAACAAAAGTGTAAAACTTTTAATGACTTTTTTTTAGTAGGAAAAAGAGTAAACAAAAGTTGTGAGTTTCTTTTCTTAATTTTATATTCATTATGTTATTGTAAGGAAAAATTATAATGGCTTAAATAATTATAAATCTTATCAGTAAGCAAAACTTTTAATAAGTAAATGTCATTTATTTTGTAGTGGTAGATTAAATTTCCTATAGTACCCTTATTTGAAAGTATTATTACAAACTATAAAGTTGTAAATTAATTGGTTAAGGGTAAAATTGACATTGTGTAAAAAGTAAGAGAGATAAAACTGAAAAAGTGATATTTTTATAAAATTGCGTGTTTTTTGTCGGTATGCTATTGTTTATTGGATGGATGGAGTATGTGATAACTTGTTATGTATGTGTATTTTTTATTTATTTAAAATAAATTTTTAATATTTTATAATTTATTTTGTGTTTTTGAAAGTTATCGTATAACTAATATTTAAAGTTTCATAATGTAATCATATTATCAATCAATTAAGTTAAAGATCAATAGTATCGCTACTTTTTAAGGAGCAAGCCTATGTTCGAAATGGTGCTACATATCTCGGTACTATCTGAGAATGTCGTATCAATTGTTGCTTTCATTGAAATGTCTCGTTAAAGGCTTCTAATACAGGGTTCTAATGACAAAAAAATAATTTGTTCAGTGTCCGGTATTGTTCATCAGATAAGTATTATTCATCAGATGAGTATTGTTCATCAGACAGGGTACTGCTCATCGATAAGTTATTGTTCATCAATGAATTTTTTTAGAACTGTTTTAGAGTTCGGTTCATGGCATCAGGTGGGAAAACGAGCAAGACGCGAAAAACGCACTATCTAAGCTTTTGCAGATAGGTACGATGGCCGAATATTAGAGTGAGTTTGTGTTACTTGCAAACCCGGTAACGGGGATCACTATAAACTTAATTAAATGTTTTCATATCTTTGGCCTCAAAGTGTCGTTACAACGGGAACTGTTGAGGTTAAGGTTTAAAACTTTAGGAGAAGCTTTCTATTTAGCGAGTATCACTAAGGCTCGTTTCGAGGCAATTACATAAAAAGAAAAAGCAGGTCGTTGTTGGTGAAACACAACTTGTGGTTTGTGAATCCCAACCTAATCTTAGTGAATCACAATATATGGTTGGTGAATCGCAACTTATGGTTAGTGAATCGCAACTTATGATTAGTAAATCGCAACCAATTGTTGATGAATCACAGCCTATTGTTGGTGAATTACAGCCTGTCATTAGTGAATCGCAATCTGTTGTTTGTGAATTGTAGCCTGCTATTTATGAATCACAGCCTGTTGGTGGTGGTGAATCGCAGTTTACTAGTGAATTGCGATCTCACAAGGGTACTTGGTTTGTTTCATCCGAATGGAAGAAGCGTACAATAGAAATGCATCCATTGTTACTACTTAAGTCGGAGAACAAGTTGGAAAACATAATGCAAACGTTTAGAAAACATTTCAAAATTTGGGACTCAAGAATCAAAAGTTCTTTTCAAGACATTACCTTGTCTGACTTTGGGAGCAAGGTGAATTCGTAGAAGTAGGAAATGTTACGTATGGATATCTTTTACGTATTTATTTAGGATATATGTTTAGTATCTTATATATTTTGTGATTTATCTTATGTTTGTAATAGTTATTTCATAACTAGTATTTAAGGTCTCATAATGTAATCATGTTATAAATCAATCAAATTAAAGATCAATAATTTCTCTAGTTTTATTCTCTAATTTTTAAGGAGCAAACACACGCTTGAAATAGTCTGCATATCCCGATACTACCCAAGAGGGTCGTATCATAATGAGCGAAAATATATATATATATATATATATATATATATATATATATATATATATATATATATATATATATATATATATATATATATATATATATATATATATATATATATATATAGAGAGAGAGAGAGAGAGAGAGATAATAAAGTTAAAATAATATTATAAAAACTGTAACGTGACGGCATTGTTAAGCCTCACGTCGTAAGAGTTATGACAAAGTTAAAACGTTTTAAAACGTTAATTGAAACGGGATAACATATATATATATATATATATATGGATTTATATATTCATCATATTTTATGCATATTAAATTTTTAAAAAGTGCTATATGAAAAATAAAATTATGAAACTATTCTTCAATTTATCTTTTCATTTCTTGTAAAAAAATCAAATATTAGACTCAAATTTTAATTACTCAACTGTGAGAACCCGTACTTTCCCAACATTATTTTATTCTTTTTATTCGTGCTTCTTGAATTTTTCCAACGTATTACGTTTTCTTGTATTGCTATATGTAAATCCTGAGATTTTTAAATTATATTTTTTTAAGTATTTTTCTGATCATCGATAAATACTTTGTATGGAATTATAAATTTTCATTTTATTTTTCCATATTTATTTTAAATCAATGTTTTTTTATTTAAAATCACCCGTGTGCGTTTTACAACGAGTTTATTCAAATCAATGTACAACGAGATTTCCTAGTGATCGCGATACCGACGGATGCCCAAAATTTTACGTTTACTTATCGATTGTTGCGATAATTAATATTTTCGATGATGTCGTTTTAATTACGTATTAAGTCGTGTAGAGAAATCGTATAATCATTTTTACGATGCATTGTAACTTTTGAAAAGTATTTTTACGAAACCCGAGCCCCGTAAATATTTTCAATATTTACCAATAACCATTTTCTACCCTTTAAAACTATTAATTGTTTTTAAGTCCACAAGTTTGCAAATTGGCAAAACTAGCCCTCCACTTAAACCACCATATAAATACTACTTTCTTTCCACTACTACACACTCATACAACAAGTAAATAAAAAAAAACACAACCCTCTTCCTCCTCCATTTTATGCCGCCACCCCTACACACACAAAACACCATTGATCATCAATTTTTACAAGGATTTAGCCAAAACTAAAATTAGACCACATCTTAGAATTCAATAGTGATTCTAATGACACCAAAATCATATACATGCATCAAGTTTTCAAGATTTTATGATTGTATGATGTTGTAATCATCTTGCATATGTTATATTTGGTAAGATTATCATGTTTTGATCCTTAAAAGTCCTGTTTTTAATCTTTGATTTTTGTTAGATTTTTCATACAAGTGCTTTTAGGAGTGTTTGGTTGATAGTTATGATAGTATAGTGATCCTAGGAGTATGGGAATGATTGGTTTTGAGTGAAAAATAGATTTGTCATGTTTTCTAAAAAGCTAATTTGGGACAGCAGCCTTAAACAGTATGTTTCGTGGGTTTAAGGTCTGTGAAAGACTGAGATTATTTGAAATTGTTGTATAGTTTTCCGAGACGGTCGTTTTGGTATAAGATAGAGCTTATAACTCATTACGAGTCAAAAGTTATGCTAGTTTTAGTTTTCGTATACCGGGAGACGCAAGTCGGCACAATCCGAAATTGTGGCTGATTTTGGGTCGACTCTCGGGGACTTTAGGCTTGGTTAGATAGTTGATACTACTGATTTTCAAAGTTTACAAACTGAGTTTGATGAGTCTAGTAGTGGTTTCAAAAGACGGATTGTCGAGATAGTATTTTTAAAGTGGTCCAAACGGTGTTACAAAACAAGTGTACAAATCTGTCCTAAAATTTGGAGTCGAGTAAAGCGTCGAGCTGATGGATTTTAAAGTGTGAACTTTGGCTCAAATTTTGGTGAGGTCTTATACAGGTTATAAGTGACCTTGACACCAATTTTCATGTAAAACGGACAAGTCTAGATAGGGTAGATCGGTGTGTACATTCGGGGTGTACTTGCTGATTTTTATTTTGGACACGTAGTTCAAATGCTTGTGTTGCGTGAGTTTGAGTGTTCACCATTGGACATGGTGACTTACTCAAGTGCTTAGTCATTATATAAATGACTTAGCTACTGGTCCAAATAAGGGTAAAGGATAGTTTGACTTGCGTTGACTTGGCGTCGTATGACGAGTCATTTTCAAGTGTTATAACGAGTAACGTTGGATAAATGGGTAGTATGAATTCATTTGATTCGTGTCAATAGTTTTGAAACGTGTATACTTTGAAAACATTTGAGTCATGTTATATTTGGTATATATATCGATATTTAGTTCGAGTCTTAACGCGCGCCTTATTGTGATAGGTTGCGGTTTTCGTGTTTTCCCCGGGCATCCATATCGTCGGTGATCGTCTCACTACATTGTTTCTACTCAATTGCTGAGTACCGTGATTGACTTAACACGTGGCTAAGGGCCACGAAATTTCTAAGGATCAAGGAGGAGGAATTGTTTAATTTGCGTGTTTGGATTAATTCCTACTTGTTATGAAGTTATAATCACTCCTAGCATTTTAGTTTTGATGTTACTAGTACTTTGATTCTTTTTATTCATGAATTTTGAATTCCTTGGGTGAAACCCACTGAGATTATAGATACTTAGGGCATATTAGGACTTAGGACACTTGCGTGGCAATTTGGTATAGCCTAAGTGTTGCTTGATTGAGGTTAGGTAGCTAAATGGAGTTGTTTTTGTAGTATGGAAATCACCACAGAAACAAACAGGTCATGGCAAATTTTTCTTAAACATATGACCTTGTTTTTATTTGAAAAATGGATACCCACTGATGTGATTAGTATGTGTTGAGTTGGATGGAAACGGGAAGTGTCCGGATGAGTCCGAAACGGTCGTTTTACTAAACTAGGTCAAATCTGAATGTTATGCTTAAAACGTGGGTAAATTGACTTGGGTAAAAAGGATTAATTTATGATTTTATGACTTTTTACAGTAGCTACAAATATAATAAAACTTCTCTTTTTGGTTTCGTGTCAAAATCTTTTACCGATTGGGATTTATGCTTAATCTACTGTAAGGTACGAAAGACGTTTACAACTTTCTGTTTTGATAGTCTGTCACTAAAAGTGCATTTCCCGTTGATTGAAAATAGTTCTAGGACTGTTCTTTCCCAACTTTTAAAGGTAAGAGAAATACCTATACATGTCAAGAAATTTCACCTCCTGTACATTTATATATTTTTAGATATGACCAAATCTTCACAGCCTTTTTCAGAAAACTGAATGCAGTCCCTTGTTTTGGTTTTTCAAACCGAGTCTTAAACGTGTTCGGAACCCACACATAAATGCTTGGACCATCATACAAGGTTGATATTAGGTTATTACAGTAGGTTCAAGGTGTTGGGTCAAAATTTTAACTTAAGCTTAGGTCTCGCCATCGCACGCAAGTTACCTAGTCATACTATGTCCCACCACTTCTAAAACGTTATTGCTTCATTGAACGCATTCTTATTACGCGTCACCATTGCATAGGTCCGTGAAGACTTCTTTTTGCTCAGCCCCTTTTACCTTGTGATAACTTACTAAAGGTGAGTTCATAGCTCCTTTTACTACTTGTACATTGTTTTTAAACGCGGGGTGAGATTTTACATGGTGGAACACATCCATTTAAAAACTGTATGCTATCCAGAACTTGTATGCTATTCAGACTTGTATGCTTTCCAACAGTTTTCATTGATATTATTGCTTATAGTTAATAGCCTTAAGTTTCCTCTCTTGATCATGAACCGTTAATTGTCCCGTATGCTTTGCGCTAAGCGCGAATGTTGTGGGTGGATCCATCGGGATTGATAATCCCCGTCCCGATTACCTTGGTTTATACTTGAGTATTTAGGCTGAATACTCCCTAGAGGAACTTACTTTGAGTTAAGCTTCGGTTCATGAACTAAACAGCAATAATATTGGTTTCAGACTATGGTTAATGATCATAACCATTTTCTCTATTTACTTGTTTTACAAATGAATGCTTGTGTTCCACACCTTTATTGCTAAACCTATGAATTTCACTCAACTTTGTGTTGACGATTTTACATGTTTAATCTCAGGTATTATTACTTAGCTTTGCTTGGATGGGAGCCCGCAGGATATTATCGCAGCTTGGAGATTTCTGTGATACTTTTAAAAGACTAGTTTTAGTATAAACTGTCAGAAATTTATTATATCTTTTGGGCAAGTTTATGTTATAAATCATGATGAAATAATATATCTTTCCGCATATAAAACTATGGGACCTATGTTTAAAACTCTGATCATTTATGATGTGATATATATGCTTTTATTACGTCAGCTTTGTGTCAACTGTAATTCATTGTTTCTTGTACTATGACGTGTTACCCCCTCGTTGCCTAGTTATTCCATGTCAGATTTCGGGGTCTCACAGATTGGTATCAGAGCGATGGTTATAGGGAACTGGGTCGTTTTTCAAAACTTAGTCTATAACCGAAAGTTCAAATATTTTATTGTTTCTAAGTGTCAAACACAGAATTTGCCATTGCTGCTCGATATCTTCGCGGGTAACTCTCTAATCCTTATTATTTACTTTTAATTATCGTTGTAGTATTTCATCTCTTGATTACATTTTGAAATATTACTTTACGCTAATGACGATAATTACTATGTCTTTTCAAAGCCTATGTGCTTCATGAATTATCATTGAATGTTACTGTGATTATATCTGCCTATACTGTATTTCTTGAATTCTTGTTCTTGTGAATTGATCTTATTGCAATGATATTATATCGTTATGACGTTACATACTTGTATTTAGAGCGCGTATGCTGCCGACTTTTCATACTCATTTTTCTGAGTACTATTGCTATTTCATTTATGCGTGATACGACTGACTTTATATGCTCGTTCAGTTTGAACCGTCTGTTTTTCTTGACTCGTTGATACGTGTTGTGCATACTATCGTGATACCATTGTTCAGGATTGAATAAGTGTTGTTTTCGATGAACTTCTGATTTTCATTCTACTACCGTGTGTGTTGCTTTCATTGTTTATTTCCCTTAAAATATCTACTTAGATACGCAGATTTTCTTTCTGACCATTCATAATTGAATGTCTAGTCTATAGACCATTGTGTAGCTCAATGTGTCTCCCAGAAAAACTAAAGGACATCGTGTGAGTCTCACATCTTGAAGAATTTGTTAAATCAGTGCTGAATAATATTGTGGGTTTTCATAATCTTGATTTACCTTTACGCCACCGTTTTACGCGACACTTGTACATGGATTACATCTTACTTTATTGACCATTCTACGTTTCGATTTCAACTTAGAACATCCGTTGTACCTTGAACACATAATCGTCATTTATTATGTGATGATCGTTTGGAATACGATCCTACTTGTATTCTCCCTTTTCATTGAACCTCTTTGCACCAGGAATGCCACTTGTTATTGTCCCGTTTCTTTCTCGATATATCTTGTGATTTTGGAAATCATGCCACCAAGAGACCTTTCTGCATTGCATCTTGCAGCCGAAGACACGGATGATATGCGTCGTTTTTTTATGTCTCCGATTATCGTTGGCATTCTTGAACCATTTCTATACTGTGTTTTCTTTACATGACTAATTATACAGTTTACCTTCTTTCGTCTTTATGGAATCCACAAGTCCTATGTGTACATTAATTTTGAGTTATCATGAAATTTGGATTTAATTTCAAGCTGTGTCGAAAAATATACTTTGTACAGAAACTTTACAGGAAGTTTAACAGTGTCGAGAAAATATTTTTATAACTTTAGACATAAAAATATATATATTTCTACATGTTGAGACGTCCGTTTAGGACATAAAATTTGACCAGTAAACTTTAAAATCGAGCAAGTTACGCTCATTTGAGATTGTAAAATCTAAGAAGTTATTTTCTGAATAATGCTAAAATATCATTTTGTTAACAAATTTAATGCCAGGGGCATTTTCGTCCATTTTTATTCCGTTTCAAGTCTCGGGTAAAACTAGAAAGTTGTTCAAAACATTGTTTTACATCGAAATGCATTAGACTTTGAGTCTTAGAATATCGTTTAGTGAGTTAATTGGTCTAGTCAACCCCAAGGGTCAAAACTAATAAAAGTTAAAAACATGGATTGAAGCGTTTTTGAGTTCGTTGAGCTCGTAAAACTTTAACTAATGATATTTTGCAAACTAAAAACAAGGATTGCGTTTGAATAAGTATAAAATAGTAACTTTGTGTTCGGTCATACATGTACATAGATCTTGAACTTTTGAAATTCGGTAACTTCCTAATATAGAAACTTTTCAGTGTGATTGTACTATTTGTTAACTGACACCTTACTTTCTTAAAAGTGTATTTTTGTCAAATAAATTAGGATGTGCACATACAGATTCCTTATTCCTTTCTTTTGTTATGACTTAATTGTCATTCTATTTTCTTTCATTGCTTCGATCGTACCACTGATTTGGACCGAGATTTGAAGATCTTTCCTTCATATCGTTTGTTATCATCTTGACACGTGTCTCCTGACGATTTCGGCTAAACCTCTTGAAACCTAATCACCTTGTAACCATTTTATTGGTTGTCTTGAACTACTCCTTATTTCCCTCTTGTAACCCACTCGCTACTTTATAAACTATTGTCATGTTACCATACAACTCAAACTGGTCTTGTTTGCGAATCATTTTACAAAAGGTTTCATTTGGGATTTCTTAAATAGTTGACTGCTATCTTATAAAATTAACTTATATTAATTTTACAATGTATTTTCACAAATTGTTCTAATACGGTCTTATAAAGAACCCTTGTAACTATACGAATTGTCGATTTAAAACAGTTAGCCAGTAACTTATTAGCAAATAGTTTCATAAACTATTTTGATTTCTGTTTTTACAAATGGCATTATATACATATTTTAAATAATATGACCTGTAATACTGGTTTGACGAAGATGAGCATCGCATTGCTAGTCCTAAATTATGCATGGCCTGATCACCTATGCTTAATTTAGAAGGAGCCATGCAAGGCCAAATAGTAGTCGCCTTAAATATTTAAGCTAGAATCAACTTTTTAGTTATGTTGCTTAAAATGTTTCATAAAATATAGTTTTGAAAACTTTTACATTTTATGCGAGTAGCAACAGTTTGCAACATACACCTATGAACCCTTATCTTTTCTTGAACAAAATACATGCCTCAAGCACAGATTTCTTTACTCAACGATCCTTGCTTTACTTGTTACCTCATCATCCTCATGATACAATTTTCGTTACCATTTGCCTAAATTCTTACCATTGATACCCGACTTGAAAGTTTCAACGTTGCTATGCTCCTACATCGATTGACCATCTCTATCTATTTTGGTAGACCTTCGAAACGTCTCTGGATGCGATTAGTGATTTATGACTAGACATGAACGATGATTACGTGTAATTGCCATGATATGTGTTAAGATACTATCGTCTTGAAATTTCATTCGTGTGAATCATGTGTTGATTTCGCCTTCCATTGCTAATGTTGTTCATCTTACTGGAACTTCTCTCAATTGACTTCTTAAGAATTTTCTTTGATTCGAAAATTCGTTGTGTGGCTTTTCCCTTTCGACCGTATTTCGACCACCGAGAACTTAATAAGCCGTTATTGGTGACACCAACCGCACTCGTGAATTAATCTTGCTATAATCATTGTTTCTTATTATTTTTATTATTGACGTGACTATTCTTCCACGTTTGTTAAGAATTGATACGACTTCCGTCTTATTCCTTTGTATATTGCTCGCATACAGATTGTTGACCTTTATATGATTCACATTTGTTGCTGTCTTGTCACCTTTTGAAAACCAGATCCTGTTACGTGTTTATCGTTTGATACCTTAAACACTTTCTTAAATTTCTAAAAAAAATTATTATTAATTTTTAAGAACATTTTATACATTTTATCAAATGTTTAAATTACCAAAATAACTGTTTCAAGTTAAGTATCGGATCTATATATCCTCTTTGGTAAATTTACCTAATGTTTTAAAAGATATCAAGCTGTATCTTTTAAAGTATTTGATAATATCATACTTTATTGTCAACCTAATGAAATTATTTAAATTAATTTATAATTTCTAACAATGATTCAAAATAACTTGGAAAAAAAATCTGAATTTTCTCTAATGGTGACGATAAACCCGAGTTTTAACGACAATTTAATACAGTCATCCAAAAGTTCTTAAGCCGATCAGGATAACTATCTTGAACTGTTCTACTTTTGCTTTGAAAATCCTGATCAAGAAAAAGATATAGCAACAGCTTACTCCCTAAATATAGATAGTTTGATTTTAAATCACTACACCTTGTGAAATTTTCTTTTAATCAAGGAAATACATAAACTGAGTTTTAAAGTAATACCAAAATCCTAGACAACTGATTGTGACAACATGTATTTTAAACGATCATATGTTATTCATTTTTCCCTTCTATTTCTCTTGTAAATAGATTCTTACGTTTTAAGATTTTCACGTTTTACAGTTGCACGATTTGCGACCCCTTGTTGATTTACAATATTGGTTCATTTTATCGCACTTTGCCTGTTTAAGCGATTCTTGTGTTCATTCTTGTTAGTTTATCGCACGTATTTCCGACAACTCTATCTCTCAATGTATCTCCGTATTGAAAGATCATTATCCTAATCCAAGACTGAAAAGTTATACGAAAAGGAGTTAAGAAACTGAAGCATAGTGAATTCTAACCGTTAAGATTCATCATGTTACGGAATTTTACCTGGGAAGCAATGAATTTTGTTCTACACTTTGTACCTCCTCTTGTTTGCATCTTCTATTGTTTTCAGGAGAACTCTGGGGACCAGAGTTCCTTTAGGGGGGAAGACTGTGAGAACCCGTACTTTCCCAACATTATTTTATTCTTTTTATTCGTGCTTCTTGAATTTTTCCAACGTATTACGTTTTCTTGTATTGCTATATGTAAATCCTGAGATTTTTAAATTATATTTTTTTAAGTATTTTTCTGATCATCAATAAATACTTTGTATGGAATTATAAATTTTCATTTTATTTTTCCATATTTATTTTAAATCAATGTTTTTTTATTTAAAATCACCCGTGTGCGTTTTACAACGAGTTTATTCAAATCAATGTACAACGAGATTTCCTAGTGATCGCGATACGGACGGATGCCCAAAATTTTACGTTTACTTATCGATTGTTTCGATAATTAATATTTTCGATGATGTCGTTTTAATTACGTATTAAGTCGTGTCGAGAAATCGTATAATCATTTTTACGATGCATTGTAACTTTTGAAAAGTATTTTTACGAAACCCGAGCCCCGTAAATATTTTCAATATTTACCAATAACCATTTTCTACCCTTTAAAACTATTAATTGTTTTTAAGTCCACAAGTTTGCAAATTGGCAAAACTAGCCCTCCACTTAAACCACCATATAAATACTACTTTCTTTCCACTACTACACACTCATACAACAAGTAAATAAAAAAAAACACAACCCTCTTCCTCCTCCATTTTATGCCGCCACCCCTACACACACAAAACACCATTGATCATCAATTTTTACAAGGATTTAGCCAAAACTAAAATTAGACCACATCTTAGAATTCAATAGTGATTCTAATGACACCAAAATCATATACATGCATCAAGTTTTCAAGATTTTATGATTGTATGATGTTGTAATCATCTTGCATATGTTATATTTGGTAAGATTATCATGTTTTGATCCTTAAAAGTCTTGTTTTTAATCTTTGATTTTTGTTAGATTTTTCATACAAGTATTTTTAGGAGTGTTTGGTTGATGGTTATGATAGTATAGTGATCCTAGGGGTATGGGAATGATTGGTTTTGAGTGAAAAATAGATTTGTCATGTTTTCTAAAAAGCTAATTTGGGACAGCAGCCTTAAACAGTATGTTTCGTGGGTTTAAGGTCTGTGAAAGACTGAGATTATTTTTGAAATTGTTGTAGAGTTTTCCGAGACGGTCGTTTTGGTATAAGATAGAGCTTATAACTCATTACGAGTCAAAAGTTATGCTAGTTTTAGTTTTCGTGTACCCGGAGACGCAAGTCGGCACAATCCGAAATTGTGGCTGATTTTGGGTCGACTCTCGGGACTTTAGGCTTGGTTAGATAGTTGATACTACTGATTTTCAAAGTTTACAAACTGATTTTGATGAGTCTAGTAGTGGTTTCAAAAGACGGATTGTTGAGATAGTATTTTTAAAGTGGTCCAAACGGTGTTACAAAACAAGTGTACAAATCTGTCCTAAAATTTGTAGTCGAGTAAAGCGTCGAGCTGATGGATTTTAAAGTGTGAACTTTGGCTCAAATTTTGGTGAGGTCTTATACAGGTTATAAGTGACCTTGACAATAATTTTCATGTAAAACGGACAAGTCTAGATAGGGTAGATCGGTGTGTACATTCGGGGTGTACTTGCTGATTTTTATTTTGGACACGTAGTTCAAATGCTTGTGTTGCGTGAGTTTGAGTGTTCACCATTGGACATGGTGACTTACTCAAGTGCTTAGTCATTATATAAATGACTTAGCTACTGGTCCAAATAAGGGTAAAGGATAGTTTGACTTGCGTTGACTTGGCGTCGTATGACGAGTCATTTTCAAGTGTTATAACGAGTAACGTTGGATAAATGGGTAGTATGAATTCATTTGATTCGTGTCAATGGTTTTGAAACGTGTATACTTTGAAAACATTTGAGTCATGTTATATTTGGTATATATATCGATATTGAGTTCGAGTCTTAACGCGCGCCTTATTGTGATAGGTTGCGGTTTTCGTGTTTTCCCCGGGCATCCATATCGTCGGTGATCGTCTCACTACATTGTTTCTACTCAATTGCTGAGTACCGTGATTGACTTAACACGTGGCTAAGGGCCACGAAATTTCTAAGGATCAAGGAGGAGGAATTGTTTAATTTGCGTGTTTGGATTAATTCCTACTTGTTATGAAGGTATAGTCACTCCTAGCATTTTAGTTTTGATGTTACTAGTACTTTGATTCTTTTTATTCATGAATTTTGAAATCTTTGGGTGAAACCCACTGAGATTATAGATACTTAGGGCATATTAGAACTTAGGACACTTGCGTGGCAATTTGGTATAGCCTAAGTGTTGCTTGATTGAGGTTAGGTTGCTAAATGGAGTTGTTTTTGTAGTATGGAAATCACCACAGAAACAAACAGGTCATGGCAAATTTTTCTTAAACATATGACCTTGTTTTTATTTGAAAAATGGATATCCACTGATGTGATTAGTATGTGTTAAGTTGGATGGAAACGGGAAGTGTCCGGATGAGTCCGAAACGGTCGTTTTACTAAACTAGGTCAAATCTGAATGTTATGCTTAAAACGTGGGTAAATTGACTTGGGTAAAAAGGATTAATTTATGATTTTATGACTTTTTACAGTAGCTACAAATATAATAAAACTTCTCTTTTTGGTTTCGTGTCAAAATCTTTTACCGATTGGGATTTATGCTTAATCTACCGTAAGGTACGAAAGACGTTTACAACTTTCTGTTTTGATAGTCTGTCACTAAAAGTGCATTTCCCGTTGATTGAAAATAGTTCTAGGGCTGTTCTTTCCCAACTTTTAAAGGTAAGAGAAATACCTATACATGTCAAGAAATTTCACCTCCTGTACATTTATAGATTTTTAGATATGACCAAATCTTCACAGCCTTTTTCAGAAAACTGAATGCAGTCCCTTGTTTTGGTTTTTCAAACCGAGTCTTAAACGTGTTCGGAACCCACACATAAATGCTTGGACCATCATACAAGGTTGATATTAGGTTATTACAGTAGGTTGAAGGTGTTGGGTCAAAATTTTAACTTAAGCTTAGGTCTCGCCATCGCACGCAAGTTACCTAGTCATACTATGTCCCACCACTTCTAAAACGTTATTGCTTCATTGAACGCATTCTTATTACGCGTCACCATTGCATAGGTCCGTGAAGACTTCTTTTTGCTAAGCCCCTTTTACCTTGTGATAACTTACTAAAGGTGAGTTCATAGCCCCTTTTACTACTTGTACATTGTTTTTAAACGCGGGGTGAGATTTTACATGGTGGAACACATCCATTTAAAAACTGTATGCTATCCAGAACTTGTATGCTATTCAGACTTGTATGCTTTCCAACAGTTTTCATTGATATTATTGCTTATAGTTAATAGCCTTAAGTTTCCTCTCTTGATCATGAACCGTTAATTGTCCCGTATGCTTTGCGCTAAGCGCGAATGTTGTGGGTGGATCCATCGAGATTGACAATCCCCGTCCCGATTACCTTGACGTACTTACATTTGTTTATACTTGAGTATTTAGGCTGAATACTCCCTAGAGGAACTTACTTTGAGTTAAGCTTCGGTTCATGAACTAAACAGCAATAATATTGGTTTCAGACTATGGTTAATGATCATAACCATTTTCTCTATTTACTTGTTTTACAAATGAATGCTTGTGTTCCACACCTTTATTGCTAAACCTATGAATTTCACTCAACTTTGTGTTGACGATTTTACATGTTTAATCTCAGGTATTATTACTTAGCTTTGCTTGGATGGGAGCCCGCAGGATATTATCGCAGCTTGGAGATTTCTGTGATACTTTTAAAAGACTAGTTTTAGTATAAACTGTCAGAAATTTATTATATCTTTTGGGCAAGTTTATGTTATAAATCATGATAAAATAATATATCTTTCCGCATATGAAACTATGGGACCTATGTTTAAAACTCTGATCATTTATGATGTGATATATATGCTTTTATTACGTCAGCTTTGTGTCAACTGTAATTCATTGTTTCTTGTACTATGACGTGTTACCCCCTCGTTGCCTAGTTATTCCATGTCAGATTTCGGGGGTCTCACATCAACCCCAATACATGGTCGACATAGTATTGTAACCAGATTTCATAAAACGTCTAAAAAAAGGTTGGCGCATCTCGCACTTTATTATGTTTTTTCATGTCTCATCTCACGCCACGTATAAAGTCGATATTTGATTTTGTAACGCGAACGTTACACTTCACGTTTTAGTGTCAGCATGGCGCGTCTTCAAAAACCCTTTGTTAAAATAGATTGATGGTTTTAAATCTTGCTTTAATGTATTTATTGGATTTCAGTATTTGTGCAAATATCGTACCCAAACTCAAGTTTAAGAACGTAAGTACGTAAAACGAGCCATAAGAACTCCGTTACATGTCCCCTTTGGACAGGGTTCAAAATGTTTGTTCCGACCAAGATCAGTATTAAACAAGGTTTAAACAAATGATAAGCATATATTTTCCATTTCTTACTAAACGAGTTTTAGTTAACATAAAGACGCAAATGGGTTTGCTTTTTAAGTAGTTTTTATTTGTTTTCTTTCTAAAGACAAATTATTTATGTACTTAAATGACATATAATAGCAGGGTATCCAAACATTGCAGGTGCGATAACTTGAAACTAAATCTTATGAGGCTTAAGTTATGTTTGGCAAAACTAGTTGTAAGCTGTTAACGGTAAGCTGTAAGCTGTAAGTTGTTTATTAAAAAGCGATTAATTTTAACAAAAGTGTTTGGTATATTAGTTGTTGATTGTAAAGTTAAGATGGAAAATGATTTGTAATGACATATTTAAATAAATTATAATATGGTCAGATGTTATATCAGTAGTTTACAGTTTTGACAGCTCTTGACAAATTAAAAAGCTGTATGAATCAATTTTTTATTTAAAAGTTATTTGTTTAGAATAAACAGTTAACAGCTCTATAAAAATGTTGTGTCAAACAGAGCTATTAGATTATTTTTTTAATAAAAAAACTAACAGCTCTAAAAAGCTCTTACCAAACAGACCCTTAATGTTTTACGATTATACATAATTTTTATGTAAAAGTTTTACAAATAGTGATAATAATTTAAGTTGCAATAAATTTAAGCAATAATAAATTATTTCATGTACAAATATTATTACGAGATTATAATGATTAATAGTAAAATATATTTGCTAATCTATCTAACATTTGTCACAATATTACTCCCCCGTCTCAAACTATAGCCCTTTTTTTTGGGTTTACTCAAAATTTTTGTTCACTACTAAAATGGATATAAAGTTTTGATCAAATTTATCATATTATCTTTGTTTAAAAACATTATTACAAAATTTAAATAAGAATTTAATTAATTAGTAAGAGGTAAAATTGTCATTTTGTCAAAAAGTAAGAGAGAAAAAACTGTAATAAATATACTTTTTTAATCTGTGTGCTTTTTTATCGAGGGACGGTAATTATGGAACGGGGGAGTATATAACATGTAAATAAAAAAATCTTTGTAATTTATATAACTTGTACAATGTGTTATGTGTTGTAAACGAGATATATGGTGCATTTAATATGTTATTAAATGTGCTTGTAATTGAATTTATACAATGTACTTTGTTTGTTGTAAAAAACGAAATTGTGGTGTATTTAATATTATATTAATTATGTTTGTACATTGTGTATTGATATATCCAAAATTTATATTTTATATTTATAAGCTTATCTAGTTTGCACATCATACATTACAATATATATGCTGATTTTTTTAACATTTTTATTAATAATAAATGTATTTTTTAATTAAATCTACAACCTTTTAATTAACTGCATTAATATATTTGTAGCATAAAGACTTTTCATCTTTTACTATCTCTTTTATTATATAAGTCATTTAACCTTTTTTTTATTATTAAAAATCTTAAAAATTAAACCTCAAATATTTCTTTTAATAAAAAAGTTATCTTTTGCTAAGAAATTAATGTATATTAAAAATATATAAATAATTGTAACTCAATATAATTTTGTAACGAAAAATTTAAGCGTTTTTAAGTATAATTAGGAGTTACAACAAAAAAAAATTAAATGTCCTAAATCATGATGTAATTTAATCCATAAAAATGTTTTTAAAGTAAATTGTCTAACAGTTTTATGGAAACAATTAAATTTTAAATATATAAAGTCTCAAAAAATCTTAAAACATATAATGTAAAATATGCAAAACAAAACCATTGCTCTCTCACAACCACCACCTGCTGTCTCATATTGTAAAATGTTTTTATAATAGTGGTTTCATGGTTTAGCCAAATTCACGAAATTGGTCACCAGCTATCCGCCGCCTCATTACAGAAATAGTCAGCTAGTAAACTAAATATATTCTAAGAAAATGATTTAAGGGTCTAAATGAGTGATCGGTTTTGTGTCTGAATATATTTATATTGATTTGTAAAAAAGTTAGTATTTATGTTATTACTAATAAGGTTGTCATATAAGTTAGTTATACAATTAGACATATGAGTTAATCATGCTAATTAATATTTTGATTTAAGTTCATTTGGATACCAAACTTATCTAAGATATGAGGGGACTCATCCCCACCATCCATCTCCATCTCATCCAAGGGCTGAGATTAAATCCCTAATTTACACTGCAAGGGTATTTCGGTCATTTCACAATCTACTATATAATGTTTTTTCTTCTTTCTTCTCTCACAAAAAACACACATCGGATATATCTTTCTCTCTCTACCCCTGATTACTTTATCTCTCTACCCCCGATCCACCATTAATCCATCATTAATTAATCATGAATCCATCAAAACGTGATCATGATGAATCCATGACGAATTCATCACGAACATCTATAATCACGAATTGATTCATCCATCAGCAGGTTTGATTAGTATGTACTCTTATTTTTAGCTTATTTGGTTTAAATAAGCTTATCATTAGCCTTTAATTAGATTATTGTGAACGAATCTTGTTGGATTGATTGTTCTTAATTACAAGCTAAGTTCTTAGATGAGAAGTTATGAATAAGTTATGAAGTAGGATTAATAAGCTTGTTAGTTTGAATAAGCTTATGAATAAGCTTTTTTAATAAGAGTAGAGTTATGGATAAGCTTTGTAAATTAGATGATTTGAATTTATTGTGTTTATTATAAGATAGCTTATTAGATTATTTCAATGAGCTATACGTTTTTGTGAATAAGATAGTTATGAATAAGCTTATTTTCATGTTAATAAGCTGTATTATTATGATATTTTTTTTAACTTTCTGATGGTATTATAGATGATGTACATTTCTTATCATATATGATAGATATATCATATATGATAACTGATGATATATCATATATGATATATCATAAAAATCATAAGAAAAAACAGATTTTGTATGAGTATCTTTTAGAAAATCTGTATAAACTCTTGAAACCTACCTTCTATCATATATATGAGTAATTCATTTTGGTATTAAAAGTTTGCATAATATGTTTTTTTTTCTTCTTTTATAAATGCAGTTAAACAGAGATGGTGTGATTGCTCTATTTGGAGCAAAGGAGAGATGTATGTTGATTATAACAAGAGGATGTGCACGAATATATTTTAAGGATCACGACGGAGTATGCGTTGTTCATGAATTCATCACGAATATGTTTTAAAGAAGTGAAGGATGTTGATTATTACAAGAGGATGTGCATGGATATGCTTTAAGGATCAAGATTAAGTAGACGTTATTCTGAATGAATTCATCATTTGAAATATGTTTGCATTTTTTGATTTTGTATAAATGGTTATCATATATGATATCAGATGTATATCATATATGATTTTACATTAGGTTATGTTCTGTTTGAATTATCATATATGATTATGTTCAAAAGTATATTTTTTATGTTATGAACAAGTGTTTAGTTATTAATTGTGCATACTTTTTGTTGTAATCATGAATTCATCAGATTCTTTGTTTAATATATCCAAGTTTTCTTTAAGTATCATATATGATAATGCATTATCATATATGATAGTGCATTATCATATATGGCTTAATTTATCAAACCATAATGACATAATACCAACAAAGTTAATCATATTAACAAGACGTTGTACCAGATACCAATGGATTATAAAATTATCCATATACTTCAAAACTCCATTAGGAGATTACAAAGAAAAAACAAACAATAAACGTAAAAAATTCTTTCTTCTTCACTAAGCTTCTTGGCCTTTTGGATGCTTGTAATATTCAACATGTCTTGTAAACAGCTTCCTCTACACAAAAAAAGAAGATTTAATTCAATTTTCAAGCACTAATCATATATGATATATTTGATCATATATGATATTTTAGCTTATATCATATATGATATAGTATATCATATATGATACTTCACAAACATGTCATACTAAATCTGTTCAGCGATATCAAGCCATAAAACCTTATAATTCACGAAAATAAGCTAATAAGTTAGTTTATAATTCATCATAATAAAGATGATGATAATCTATAAGCTTATTCACATTAATTAGCTTTAAATTCACGTAGTTTCTCAAATAAGCTAGAAAAGAATAAGATGAATTATAAGCTTATTCACATCGAATAAGCTAAAAAAAGATTAATCAAAATAAATCGAATGAACTTTACCTTATTTATGAAGTGGATGATCGATTTACGAAAGTGGGTGATCGATGCGTTTGATGTTTGTGTTGATAAATTAAGATGTAAATATGTGTACATGTGTGTGTTTTAGTGTGTGTTTTAGAGAGAAGAAGGAAAAAGAAAGAGATCGATCCAGATTTGGGATGTAGAAGTGGGAGGGGTGTTAGGTGGGAGGGGTAAAATGACGAAACTACCCCTCCGTTTTTTTTTGTTTTTAATCTGAGCTGTTGGATGAGATGAGATGGACGGTCCATATTTGTCCCCTTGTATCTAAAAGATACAAGGTATCTTAAATAACCGGACTCTAATATTTTATATTATACATGCTCGTATACTCATTTAGTTTAGGCTTTAGTACAGGGACAGAGCTACAAGGGTCACGGTAGTCAAGTGACCTCCCATCGAATAAAGTTGCATTGTAAATTTTATGAGCATTTGAGATATTTGTGTGATTTAAGCAAAAAAAACGCATTTCTCATCTAAGTTGAAACTTAAAATTAAAATTTAAGCAAGTTTTAGGTTGTGGAACTAGTTATTCATTTGGCATGATGAAGTTAAATGAAGAAGAAAAAAAACAATAATACTTGACACGGTATAAAAAAGGGGGGGGGGGGGGGGGGGGGGGGGGAGGGGGGTGGGGAGAGGTGATAATCAAGTGGTGTACTTCAGAAGTAGGTGTGTTGTTTTCCATTTTTTGTACTACTCCCTTTGTCTCATATTAATAGTCCACTGATTAAAAACATGCAATTTAATAAAACATCACTTAATCTACATTCTTTATATCTATTTTTAGGATGGACTATTAATTTGGGACGTCCAAAAATAATAACCTGCACTATTAATATGAGACGGAGAGAGTATTTATTTGTTTATATAAATTGTTTATTTTGTTACTAAAGAGAAAATATGGGATAATAGTATCATACTGAAAGTGGCTATGGGGCTGTTTATTTGTGGGAATTTTTTATATTTTTATGTTTCTAATTTTATAAGGAAGTTTTCTAAAATAGAGTTGAAAATTTTGAAAACTTGTTTAGATGAAATTGTAATTTTCATTTTCTAAATTTCATTTCATTTCTAGATAAGCGAATAATTGACGAAAACTTAAAAACTGAGGAAAACGTAAAAAATTTACGAACGTAAAAAAACTGATGAAGACGTAAATAACTAAGGAAACTTAAATTTACGTTTTTGTCAGTAATTTTACGTTTCCGTCATTATTTTAACGTTTTCGTCAATAAAATTTTTACGTTTTCGTCAGTAATTTTACGTTTTGGTCAGTACTTTTACGTTTTCGTCAGTAATTTACATTTTCGTCAGTAATACTACGTTTTCATTAGTATATTTACATTTATGTCAGTAAATTTACGTTTTACTCAGTATTTTTACGTTTTCGTCAGTAAACTTACGTTTTTGTCAGTAATTTTACGTTTTCTTCATTATTTTTACTCTTTCGTCTGTAATTTTACGTGTTCGTCAATAATTTTACGTTTTCGTCAGTAATTTTACGTTTTCGTCAGTAAAATTACGTTTTGGTCAGTATTTTTTCGTTTTTGCCAGTATATTTACGTTTTCGTCAGTATTTTTACGTTTTCATCAGTATTTTTACGTTTCGGCAGAATTTTTACGTTTTTATTTGTAAATTTATGTTTTCATCAGTAAATTTACGTTTTAGTCAGTAAACTTACGTTTTTGTCAGTAAACTTACATTTTCGTCAGTAATTTTACGTTTTCGTCATTATTTTAACGTTTTCGTCAATAATTTTAAGTTTTCGTCAGAAAAATTCCTGACGAAAACGTAAAATTCCTGACAAGATCTTAAAATTATTGACGAAAACTTAAAATTACTAAAGAAAACATAAGTTTACTGTCAAAAACGTAAATTTACTGACGACAACATAAGTTTACAGACGAATACGTAAGTTTGCAGACGAAAAAGTAAGTTTACTGACGAATACGTAAGTTTACTGGCGAACACGTAAGTATATGACAAAAACGTAAGTTTACTAACGAAAACGCAAGTTTACTGACGAAAACGTAAGTTTACAGACGAACACGTAAGTAAACTAACGAAAACGTAAAATTATTGACGAAAACGTAAGTTTACAGACGAAAACGTAAGTTAACTGACGAAAGCGTAAAATTACTGACGAAAACGTAAGTTTACTGGCGAAAACATAAGTATACTGACAAAAACGTAAGTTTACTGGCGAAAATGTAAGTTTACTAACGAAAGCGTATATTTAGTGACGAAAACGTAAAATTACTGACGAAAACGTTAACTTATTGACGAAAACGTTAACTTACTGACGAAAACGTAAAATTAATGACGAAAACGTAAAATTACTGACGAAAACTAAGTTTATTGGCGAAAACGTAAAAATACTGTCAAAAACGTAAAAATACTGACAAAAATTTAAATTTAGTGAAGAAAACATAAAAATACTGAAGAAAAACGCTATAATGACGAAAACGCGAAAAAACTGACAAAACTTAAGGCCCTTTTAGTTGGTAAAATTCTTTCCATTTTTCTAGAAAATTTTTCAATTGAAAACTAAAAAACAGAAAAACTGTTTATTAGCATCATTTTTTCCGAAAATTTTCAAAAATTCCAAAATTTTCGTTTTCCAAATTTATATAGAAAATTGGAAAACCCCATATTACCCTTTTCTAAATTTTCAACTCTTTTCTAGAAATTTGGAAACAGAAAAATATGAAAAAAATTTCCACAACTAAACACAACCTAATTTAAAAAAAAACGTAAAAAAGTGACAAAAACGTAAAATGGGTTAGAAAAAGATATTAGAATATGTTTTATTATTCTTTGGGAAAAGAAATAAAAAAAGTGTAAAATAGTCTTTTCTAGTGACAAAATGAAATTTTTTTATTTTTTGAAAATTATTGGAAAAAAGTGCAATTAAACAAGATTTTTATTTTTTCATTTTTAAATGAAAATTTTTCTAAAAAAGTGAGAGATTTTTCTCCAACTAAACATACCCTGTACTTCTCGTATTTATTTTAGCTCCGCCTCTGTTTTAGACCACTCGGGTTGATCAACAATCGTTCCAACCAAAATTATTAGCGTGGTAGATGACCAAATACCTATGAAAAATACATATCGTTATCCTTATAAGTAAGACTATTATACTGTAAGCTTTGTACCAGCTACCAGTGGCGGACTTTGAGCAATTATTTTGGGAGGGCCAGATTATTTTACACTTACCAAAATAAAAAAATAGACAATAACTTTGAAACGAAATGCATAATATTTACACTACTTGTCACGAACTTTGGGAGGGCCGGGGCCCTCCCCAGTCTCTATTGAAGTCCGCATTGCCAGCTACCATTGATAACATTAAGCTAAATAACGACTTATGTATTTTTAATTATCTTGATTGTGATTAGTGCTTAAGATATCCCGCAACAAATGAAAACGTCCAATAAATTTCTTTAGCAATAAACATTGTTAATTCAATAATGAAGTTCGTTAATAGTAGGATCAATTATGAACTATCATTTTAAATATAATAAGGCATGACTCATGAGGTTGGCTGCCTAATATCGACTCTACAAAATAACAAGGTTGGTCCGGTGGGTAAAATCATGGAGAGGTATAATAAATAATTAGTGTATGTATAATGTGACACATTAGTTTAGCATTTGGTTATATTTGTCAAAAATAATTATAAGCTGTGAACTGTAAATTGTAAGTTATTAATTGTAGCTCTTAACATGTATTTTTTTTAATAAAAGTGTTTGCTAGATTAGTTGTTTACTGTAAAATTAAGATGTAACATGATTTAAAAGAACATATTATTAAAAGTATAAGCTGAGTTTGACAAGTTTCTATTCTTCAAGGGTAAGTAAGGTAAGTTTTTTATTTTATATATATTATTTTGTGCTAGTTTTGCTATTTATGGAAGTGCAGGGACTGTAAGTGAGCAAGCTGTTGACTCTTGGGCTATATATACATCGCATTATAGCTATTAGGGTTAATTGTTTTCATTGTTTTCTCTCTCACATTGTTATGGTCGCCATTGTTTTACGATCTTGAGTTTGTTACGAGTTTATTCAGATTGTTGGTGTATATTGATCTTGCCTGTAAGATCATTGATACATATCTGGTTGTATTCTTTTCTTTCTTTCTGTTTTGTATGTTTGATCAAAAATCTAGCTATCACATTTGAAGTGATAGCCTAACGCAGTTAATAAAAATAATAAGGGGAGGTTGGTTTAATCATCTTGATTCGTGTTTTTTGTTAAAGATCTTTAAAATCGAATATGGTATCAGAGCCATTGGTTCTTGATATCTGTTTTTAAAACTGTTTTACTAAAAGATCTTGATTAATCTTGTGGTTAATTGTGTTTAATTACAGGATTTGATCAATGAAATTTTTTAGGGTTTCAAAAATTTTTGGGGGTTTTCTGATTCTTGGTGTTCTGTGGTGTTTATTTGGGTTCTTAAGCAATTAATTAGGTTTAATTGCTTATCTGGTAAGTTTAATAAAAAACCCTAAATTTCAGAAATTAGGGTTTCTTTGATTAAAGGTATTGAGGTTGTTTTTCTGTTATTTCTTGTTGTTTTAACTAATTCTTCAGGTGAGTTTTTCCGCTGTGCTGGTTTGATTTGTGAGATCCGCTTGATCTCATTAATCTTGTTCTCTGATTGGTGGCTTGTTGTTGCGCGTGCATTGTAATACCACTCCTCTCTTATCTTTAGGATTGTTTTTAGTTTGTTAGTGGGTGACTAGGTGTCGAAGGGATCTTGGTAGTCTTGGTGGATTGGTTGATTGAGTTTTTGCTTGTCTTCTTGGTAGCTTTGTGTAAAGGAGTTACAAGGGGGTTCTTGTTCTTTGTGTTTGTTTGTTTATGTGGTTTTCATTATGTCTGAGGACAAGAAAAGTGATAGGGAAGTCAGTGATACTGATGATGACAATACTAGTGTCATTTCCACTAATGACCCGTTATACTTGCACCCTACTGATACTAATAGGCATCCTATTGTGAATATAAAACTAACTGGACCTGAAAATTATAAGGTTTGGGCTGCTGCTTTTAAGCTTGCTTTGCATACTAAAAATAAATTGGGTTTTATTGATGGAACTTGTGTTAAAGATAAAGATGATGAATTTCTTTCTAAACAATGGGAAAGATGTAACTCTGTTGTGTTATCTTGGATTCTTGGTTGTATTTCTTTTGATTTATATCAAGGGAAAATTTTCTCAAAAATTGCTAAAGATGTTTGGGATGAGTTTAAGGAAAGTTATGATAAAGTAGATGGATATGTGATCTATAACTTGCATTATAAAATTTGTTCTCTTACACAAGTTGGGTCTTCTTTGTCTGAGTATTATCACACCTACAATAGTCTTTGGAGGCAGTTTGATTCCCTTGTCAATCTACCTTCTTGTAGTTGTGATAGTGTTCCTCAAATGAAGAGCCATACTGCTCTTATGAGGCTTATGCAGTTTCTTATGGGTCTTGATGACACTTTCAGTGTTGTTAGGAGCCAGTTGTTAACTGCTGATCCTTTGCCTGATGTTAAATCTGCTTTTGCAACCCTGTCTAGGGTTGAATCTCATAAAAACAGTCTTGTTCATAATGGTAGTGATGAAAATTATGCTTATGCTTTTGTGGTTAAACCTAATAATTGGTCTGGAAATAGAAATAATCAAAGCAGAGGTCCTAATAGAAACAATAATAATAAATTTGTTTGCACTCATTGTAATATGAATGGTCATACCATAGACAGATGCTTTGAGCTTAATGGATATCCTCCAGGTTTCAAGAAAAGAAATACTGGAGGATCTAATGTTTCTAATAATGCATCTAGCTCTGGTAATAGTGTTGATCAGGGATCTGGGAACTCTCTTCCCTTTACTATTGATCAAATTAATAGGCTTATGGCTTTAATTGGATTTAAGGCTGATAATGGTGATGTGCAGTCTTGTGCTGCAGGTATGGTTTATGGGTCTAATCATATAATCAGTTTTGTCACTTGTAGATTTTTTAACTATAACTCTAATATAAGTACTTATAGTACATATATTAGGTGGATCTTTGATTCTGGAGCATCTCAACACATGACATTTTCTACAGCTCACTTATATGATGTAATTGATGTTTCTAAATTGAACATATCTGTGTCTCACCCTAATGGAAATGTTGAACATGTTAAGCATATTGGAAATTATAAACTTTCTAATAAAATTGTGTTAAAAAATGTGTTGGTTGTTCCAGGCTACAAGGTTAGCCTTATATCTGTTCATAAGTTGGCCAAAGATGATACATTTGTTGTGTCATTTACTGAGGCTAGATGTTTTGTTCAGGATTCTCTTCAAAAGTCCCTTCTGGGGACCGATAGTGAAAGCAATGGTCTCTATTTGTTTGATTCAGGTAGGAAATTTGTTAATAGTTCTATAACTCCTTGCTGTTTGTCTAAATGTATTTGGCATAACAGACTTGGTCATCCTTCTGACCAAGTTTTAGCTATCTTAAAAGATAAAATTCAAATAGAGTCCACTAATGATGTTCAACCTTGTGATGTTTGCCATAAGGCTAAACAGACAAGGGATCCTTTTCATTTAAGTGAACATAAAACCAAGTCCTTGGGAGATATTATTCACTTAGATGTTTGGGGTCCATATAAGGTTAAGAGTAGAGATGGTTATAGATATTTCCTTACTGTGGTTGATGACTATACTAGGGCTGTGTGGTTGTATATGCTCAAAGGGAAAAATGAAGTCTTTGATAAAATTGTTGAGTTTTATAATCTCATAAAAACTCAGTTTGATGTGTCTATTAAGGTTTTCAGAAGTGATAATGGGTCTGAATTTATGAATCATAATTTTGAAACCTTTGTTAAAAGTAAAGGCATGATACATCAAACTACTTGTGTGTATACCCCACAGCAAAATGGTATAGCAGAAAGGAAACATAGGCACTTGCTTAATGTTGCAAGAGCTCTTATGTTTCAAGGGGGATTACCTTTGAATATGTGGCCTGAATGTGTTCTTACTGCTTTATCTCATTAACAGGATTCTTAGCTCAGTTCTCTCTAGAAAAAGTCCTTATGAAATGATATATAACCTTGAACCTAATATCTCTCATTTTAAAACTTTTGGGTGTCTGTGTTTTAGTACTGTTCTTAATAATATGGATAAGTTTGCTGCTAGGTGTGAAAAGTGTGTTTTTATTGGATATTCCTTTACTAAAAAAGGGTATAAACTTTTTAGTCTTGTGTCTAAAACTGTGTTGTTTTCTAGGGATGTAAAGTTTTATGAAACAATGTTCCCTTTCAAAAATGATGGTTGTAAAGGTGATTTTGTTTTTGAAGAGCAAGGTATAAGCAGTTTAAATATTTTTGATCTAGTAGCAGACAAGTCTGATGATCCCTATGATGAAGTAAGAGATGTAAACTTAGGAAATAGAGGTAGCATTCCTAATAGATCTGAATTAGCTGATAAAGTGTCTATTGATACTCCTTCCATTATTACCAGTCACTCTCAGGGGTCAGACTCTATGAGTGATAAGAATCATAGTGTTGGAAACCAGAGTGGTCTAGGCAGTAGTGAGGCTAGTCCTATAGATCAAAATGTTGCCCTAAATGATGATGATTATGAATCTGAGGGTGAGGAATTTATAGAATTTAATCAACTTTTCTAAAACAGTCCAGAGAGATCTGAGTTAAGAAGGCCAACTAGACCACACAAAGTTCCTACTAAATTTGATAACTATGTGCTTGATAAAAGAGTTAAGTATGATATTAATACTGTTGTGAGTTATACTAATTTATCTATGCATAACTTTGTGTTCTCTAATAACCTGAATAAAATCCATGAGCCTAAATCTTATGATGAGGCTGCCAAAGACCCTAGATGGGTTGAGGCAATGAATGAAGAGATGGAAGCTCTTAACAAAAATAATACATGGGTTATTGTTGATTTACCTCTTGGTAGAAAACATGTAGCTTGTAAATGGTTGTGGAAAGTAAAATACAAGTCTAGTGGTGATGTAGAAAAGTTTAAAGCCAGAGTTGTTGCTAAAGGGTTTAGTCAGAAAGAAGGCATAGATTATGAAGAGACCTTCTCTCCTGTTGTTAAAATTGTGACTGTTAGATGTCTTCTTTCTGTGGTTGTGCATAATAGTTGGCCAGTATATCAGTTAGATGTTAACAATGCATTTCTTTATGGAGATTTAGATGAGGAGATTTATATGAATCTTCCTGAAGGATATGGTTCAAACTCTAACAAGGTGTGTAAGCTGACTAAATCTTTATATGGATTAAAACAGGCACCTAGAAAATGGAATGAAAATTTGACTAGTGTTTTAACTGATAATGGTTTTTGTCAAAGTAAAAGTGATGTGTCATTGTTTACTAAGACTGAGAATGAGGCATTTGTTGCCTTATTAGTATATGTGGATGATATCATTATAACAGGGAATAATGATAGTATGATTAATGACTTTAAAGAGTATTTGAGTTCTAAATTTAAAATAAAAGATCTTGGAAAACTCAAATATTTTTTAGGCATTGAAGTTCTTGATACTGATTCTGGACTATGTCTTAATCAAAGGAAATACTGTCTTGAATTGCTCTCTGAATATGGTATGCTAGCTTGTAAGCCAGCTAAATCTCGTATACCTGATCCTTCTAATAAAAAGAAAGTTTTTGTTGATAGTGATGAGGATGTTATTCTTGATAATAAAACTTGTTATCAGAAAATTGTTGGCAAGTTGATTTATCTTACTCTGACTAGACCAGATATTGCTTATGCAGTACATTGCCTAAGTCAGTTTATGCATGCTCCTTATAAATCACATCTTAAACTTGCTTTTCATGTGCTTAGATATCTTAAAAATTCACCTGGAACTGGTATATCTTTTATGAAGCATAATTGTTTGAATCTTAATGCTTTTGTGGATTCAGATTGGGCTAAGTGTAAGATAACAAGAAAATCAGTTACTGGATATACTGTTTATCTAGGTGAAAATCTTGTATCATGGAAAAGCAAGAAGCAATATGTTATAGCTAAATCTTCAGCTGAAGCTGAATATAGAGCTATGAACAGTGTCACTTGTAAAATTATGTGGATCCTTAAGATCATGAAAGATCTTAAGGTTGATATTACTCTACCTGTGCCTATCAGCTGTGATAGTAGTTCTGCAATTCAAATTGCAGCTAATCCTGTGTTCCATGAGAGAACAAAACACTTTGAAATAGATTTATACTTCCTTAGAGAAAAAGTTTCAGCTGGATTGATTAAAAATTGTAAAATCAAATCTGAAGATAATATAGTTGACTTATTCACTAAGGGATTATCTATCAAAGATCATAAGTGGTTTTGTGAGAAACTGAAGCTTATTAACTTGTACCAAAACTCAACTTAAGAGGGGGTATTAAAAGTATAAGCTGAGTTTGACAAGTTTCTATTCTTCAAGGGTAAGTAAGGTAAGTTTTTTACTTTATATATATTATTTTGTGCTAGTTTTGCTATTTATGGAAGTGCAAGGACTGTAGGTGGCAAGATTAGAAAGTGAGCAAGCAATTGACTCTTGGGCTATATATACATCACATTATGGCTATTAGGGTTAATTGTTTTCATTGTTTTCTCTCTCACATTGTTATGGTCGCCATTGTTTTACGATCTTGAGTTTGTTACGAGTTTATTCAGATTGTTGGTGTATATTGATCTTGCTTGTAAGATCATTGATACACATCTGGTTGTATTCTTTTCTTTCTTTCTGTTTTGTATGTTTGATCAAAAAGCTAGGTATCACATTTGAAGTGATAGCATAACGCAATTAATATACATAATAAGGGGAGGTTGGTTGAATCATCTTGATTCGTGTTTTTTGTTAAAAATCTTTAAAATCGAATACATATTTAAATAAATTATAATATGATTGGTGGGTATATCAGTAATTAATAATTTTAATAGCTTTTAACAATTTAAAAAGCTTTATGAATCATATTTTTATGTAAAAACTACTTGTTTAAAATAAAAACTAAAATTTTTAAAAATTGTTGTGTAAAAAAAATTATTAAAATATTATTTAAAAAAAAAACTAACAGTTCTAAAAAAAATTAAAATAGCTTTTACCAAACATAGGCAATCAAAGTATAAAATTTAATTTTTCAAAGTTAAATTTCTTTTGAGACACCATTTAAAATGATCTACCAATTGATTATAACTGATTAATCTTTTTGTGATCCAAAGCTTCACTTGCACGCACGTCAAGTTATCTAAAAAGGTGTAGTTTTCTTTGGAATTAATTCTTCGCGTACTTCTAAGTCATAAACCCAATTAAATAAAAATTTGACTAATGGCTAGAATTTGACGACTAAGGTTCGATTGTGTTACTATTGACATGTAATTAAGGTTGATATTAGCCCTAAAATGAGGAGTGCTTTATTTTTCAAAAGTGAATTTTTTTACTACTCGTAATAATTAAGTTTCAAAATTTGATAATAAAGCAGTCAAAAATAAATACTTGAATTACAAGCTACCATTGATTACTTTATATCTTCTATGAGATGATCTTAGGGTGTGTTTGGTATGCTTTCATGAATCACAATCGGTATGGATTTCGGAATCATATGGTATGATTATGAGAATGAAATTAGAAAGGAGGCTATTGTGCCTCCTATAAAAAAGCCTAAAAACTATGATATGATTCCAACTTTTGATAACCACATTAATATACCAAATATTTATTATAATTCAAACTATCATTCCCTCATTCCCATAAGGACATACCAAACGCACCCTTAATGTTTTATATATAAAGTTATTAAATGATCAAACTTCTATATAGCATAGCATGGGTGTATTTAGCAATGTTTTAAAACTCGGGTCTTAGATTGACCCAGTCGAGTCGCCGGGTCCGGGTCAACCCGGTTTTCTAAAAAAAATTTTTTTTATATTTTTAATAATTAACAAAATTATACTTATAAAACTACAAAAACGTACGTATATTGAAAATATAAATTGTTTACCAACCAAAATAATATGTAAAAATAAAATTTCGTCGCAAATACGTAAAATTAAAAAAAAAAAAATTAAAAAAACCCGAAAAATTCGAAACCCGGCCGGGTCTTGAGAACCGGGTTGACCCGGGTCACCCCAAACCCGCCGGGTCACCCCAAACCCGCCGGGTCACCCCAAACCCGCCGGGTCAAGCCGGGTTTCGAAAATATGAAACCCGGGTCAATATGACCCGTTTTTTCGGCCGGAACCGGTTCAACCGGTTGACTCGGCCGGGTCGACCCGGGTCTGAAAACATTGGTATTTAGGGGTGTAAACGAGTCGAGCTTTTAACAAGCTAGTCGAGCTCGAACCCGTTTAACTCGAGTTCAAACTTAATACTCTCGAGCTCGAGCCGATCCCGAACAAATATGTGTGTTTGTTTAATTTGGCGAGCCGAGCTTTAAAAACTAATATTAGGCTTGGCTCGTTCGAAAACTCGTTTAATTGTCTCGAGTCGAGCGAGCTTAACAAGCTGAACAAGCTAATAAAGCTTAACGAGCCGAACGAGCTTAACATATTAATGATAAATCTATAAGCATATAAGTCACATACAGTTTAACTTACACACTAAGTATCAGTACCATTTAATAATCATAAACGAGCTTTACGAGTCTATCAAACTATATCTTCTATACTAGAAGTTAGTTTAAACAAAAGTTAAAAATTGTAAACGAGCTTCGAGCTCGAACAACAAAAAAACATTCAGTTCGAGCTCGAGCAAGATTATTTAATTTTATTCGAGCTCGAGCCAAGCAATTAATAAACAAGCCTAGCTCGTTTAGGCTATAACTCGACTCGGCTCGGATAGTTTACACCCCTAAGTGTATTGAATACTAACTTTTGACATCAATAAGGTATCAGGCTGGAGGGTGTTGAGCAAAAAACTTATTCGTGAGATATAAGTGTCAAAACTCACGTGTAGAGTTGTCAGAAACCTTACAAAAAACCTACTTGAACCTCACGCGTGGGTAATGAATCCCAACAAAAAAAACTACTACAGGTAGGTTACTCACTACTCGTAAAACATCCTATGTGGACTCTGGTGCACTTTCATTTATTTATAAATACCCCCATTTAACCAATTTCAAAACACACAAAGATCAAATTTATATACATCTAGACTGCACGGATTGGGAGTGGTTTGGTTGTCCGTACGCCCATAAAGGGTAATTTGTTAGGCGTGATCAGGACCGAATCCGTTACTTTTGTTGGAAGCTGTTGCGTCGTAAGACTTGTGGAGACATGCTTTCTTTGGTGTTTATGGGTCTAACAACGACATTATCGTCTTACATCAATCCCCTTTATTCAACGATTTGAAAACAGGACCAGAGCCATAGGTTCCTTTTACGGCTAACGACGTTACTTATTCATTTGGATACTATCTTGTTGACGGGATATATCCCGAATTAGTTCCAATCGTTAAGACGATTCCCGAACCATCTAACGGTGACCACAATCGAATATTGTATAAGACAAAGCAGGAATCGACAAGGAAAGATTTGGAACGCGTGTTTGGTGTTCTAAAAAAGAAATGGGCAATAATCGCCAATCCAGCACGTGCGATGATGAAAGAAAGAATTACTAATATGATGTATGCATTCATCATAATGCATAATATGATTTAAAAACGCAAAGGATATGCGATAAGTCCCAGATGGTACACAGGAGAAGCACGTCAACCGGACGATCTCGTACGAAACGAGAAATAAATTCATAATGTTATGGGGTACATCAGATCATCTCAAGTGTATCATAACATTCGATCCGATTTAATCCAGCACTTGGCTAATAATTGTTTAATTTTTGATTTTATTTTAGGTTTTTAATGTTTTAATGCGTGTATCATTTTTAAAATTTGATGGAATAAAAGTATTTATTTTATGAATAAATTAAATAAAATTGATACTGAAAATGTGAGGTGAAGATGAATTTTTTTTCCTTATTAACCTTGAAAAGTGAGTTTTATGAGTTAGTGACAGGAGTAAGAAAACTGAGGTGGCGCTGAGATGACGGTGAATTTTTTTACCACTCCCACCAGCCTTATAAGTAACAAACATTATTCTTGTTTAAAGTTAGAGAACTACAATAACTTTTCTAGCAAATTGTATCTATGTCATTTGTCGATTTTATTAGAGCGCGGAAGTGGTAACTGACCACATGGTTGGTAGCTTTTTGGCGTCAGACTATCGTCGACGTTCTGCTTCCGGGCTCGCACCAACATATCTCGTGCCATCCTGTTCAGCCTAGCTGGTAAGTTTTCAAAAAAATTTCAAAAATTCAAACTAGCCATTACATTTTAAAAAAGCAGCCGGTGTTTAAATAAAAAACACTTTTTTTTCCAAAAACTAACCCCAAATCACTCAGTAAATTATACCTCTTTTCACCTAATTTTTTATACTCATTTCTTACACTTTTTATCTCATTTTTCTATAATTTCTTCCATTTTTACTCACCCTAAATGGATCCCAATTGGACAAATAACATGTTTCACGATCCTTCCAACCAATTTTCGAACTACAATCCCGGTTCGTCTTCGAATCCGAGATCCTCTTCTCAACCTCAATTCTTCAACATATCATTTTAGCCCTATCAAAACGAAACATTTTTGAAATTTCAACAAGAACAATTTTGAAATTTCAACAAAAACAATTTCAAACCGAATCGATTCACAACAATTTAAGCAAAACTCTGCTTCGAACTTCTTGAAGGACAAGTACGAGTGGAAGAATCCCGATTCGACTCAATAAAGACGAAATCGTCTTCGTGTTACCGAGGACGGTCCCGAGTTCTTCGGTCCTGAGACGTTGCCACAACTCGCCGGGATGCATCGTATTGCTAAAAGTCAACGTTCCTCCAACTCAACGGTTAGTTTCGGTTTAAACCCGTAAGCGTATCGACAAATGATGGAAGAAAAATTCGAGCTAGACCATAAGTCAAAGTTAGATCTAATGCAACCGCGAGTCGGACACAAAAACTAATTACTTTAACACGCAAAAGGTGGACGAGGACTTCAAAATTCTTCAAATCGACACAACCGCGATGAATCCGACGGACGCGGTAATTTTCGTGTATAAAAAATGTGATTCGCGCATTGTATGCACCTCCCGATAACTAGTTTATTTATTTTTATGTATTTTTCGTTACGTTTTTTCTCGTATGTTTTTTTCGTTATGTTTTTTTTTATTTTTTAAAATAATGTACTTTTTTTAAACGAAATGTAATGTTTTTATTTAATGAATTTTTTATTTAAGCTATTTTGTTAAAAAAAAATATTTTGACACCACATTTTGAGCCCAACGGTTATCCGAGTAAATATGATGTCAAATGCCCAAAATCATACTTGACACTTTTAGCACCACTTTTGAGCCCAAATCACTCCTAACAAACACGCAGTTTAATAAAATACATTACTTTTTCAGGTTTTTCTCTTACTTTTTACACAATGACAATTATACCCTTAACTAATTAATTTACTTCTTTATTATTTGTAATAATACCTTAAAGTGCGGGTAATATTGTAAACTTGATATACATTTCTTATCTATTTTTGGGCGGTGGACTATTAATATATGACGTCCAAAAATAATAACTTGAAATGTTAATATGAGACGGAAGAAGTACTTGATAACAAATATGTATACCATAAAGCTGGAGATGAAATGACAATAATGCACATAATATCTAACCACCTTTTTTTTTTGGAAAAGCTGATATATATAAAACACTCTGAGAAGGAGACAGACAACAACTACACGGAGAAAGGAAAAAAAAGGCCCAATAAAAAAAAGCCCAAACGACCAACAAACTAAAAGAAAAGAAAAAACAAGCTAAATCATGTTAAACACATATTTAGGACTAGAAATCCAATTGTTCCAGTTGCTAGGGGACATCTTGCCGCGTGTCGAGATCCACGTCTTTGATAACCTCTGAATTGACGGAAAAACATCTTTTTCCAAAATTTTATCACGTAAGTCGGGGGATGCGTGGACAAGTTTATTTCTCCATTTCCATATCATCCATAAATAATGGAAAAAAACGGATATGGTCATAATTTATCTCTTCTTGTGTAAGTCAAGTGGAAAGAATTTGACAAATTTGGTCATACATAAATGCACAAATACACAACTCCACCAAATAGTGATTACCAAATCTGTCTTTTATCCATATACTTTGTATGGTAATAACTAAATATGTCAAATTCTTTCCACTTAACTTACATTTAACTATAAAATGCTTAACTTTACTAAATCCGTCTTTTCTCCCCTTAATAATGCACACAAAAATGCACATAATAACTAACCACCTTAATAATGCACACAAAAATGCACATAATATCTAACCACCTTAATAATGCACATTCGATAAAAAGTTTGAATAAGCAATCTCAACGGCCCATTTACATCATAAAAGCATTCATAAAAAACATACTAAGACAGGAGGGTGTGGTAACAAGCACACCCCTCAAATTTTTGCTTAATCATCTGCTAACTCAGCGTCACATCATACCAACACAACTAACTAAAATACCTCTTCACTCACAACACACCCACCCCTCTTCATTTAGACCCTACCACTAACATTTAATTTTCTTTTTTTCATTTTCACACAAACTATAATTTATTTCACATAAATATAACATTACAAATACGGAAATAAAAATTATAAATACGGAATAAAAAAAATTACGATACGAAAAAAAAATACGAAAATTTAAAAACACAACACATAAGGTTTGTTATTTGAAAGAGAGATTTTTGTTTTGTGTGTGTTAAAAATGCGAATATTGAGATTATATATAAGATTTTTTTTTTTTTTTAATATTTGAAAATATAACCGTTAAAATAGCCAACGACTATATCACCCACTAAACCCTCGTCGTCAACATTTCGCATTTGCGAAATTAACACGGCAAAATGGGGGGTCGGAATGGCGACGAGCCACGAAAAAACTCGACGAGGGGCCACCTCAGCACGACGAGATACCCCTCGTCGTTACACCCTCCTCTCTAATAACTAGATATGCCTTGCCAAACATCAGAAAAGACACCAACTGAAATTAACATAATTACCTCAAAAGCTATTATTCTTCAACTGCCCTCTTTTGAATGCAAAGTTGCAAACTCCAAATCAAGTTGCGACTTGCAACTTGCAAACGAGAAATGACAAACAAACAAGATAGTGACCTCACTAGAGGGAATGTTGCATTTTTTGTTTCTTTTGGTAATACAAATAAATATACATACATATCAGCATATGTAAATAAAATCAAACAATTCTTTTGGAGACTCATAAAAGGTTTTTATTTTAATATAAGAAGATTCTGGCTACTGATAACGGCAGCATTTATCAGTGAAATTTGAGTTGACTCGATCGGTTAAATCGAAGAACTCGTGAATTAGTTAGGAACCAATATGTTTTTCGGAAAACTATACTGAACCGACGATTTTTGTTGATTCAGATTAATAAGCTGAGTCATTACCATTTTTTTTAAATTTAACAAAAAAATTATTTTCATAAACTTTTTAATATTTAATTGACAAAATAAAGTGATGATAAGTGACGTTAGTTATAATAAAACTAAAACTAACTAAAAACATTAAATAATAGTGTCTTATCGTGTAGTCTATTACAACTTAAAATCACAAGATAATTGTTTTTGCAAATCTTTGTTAGTATAATTTTGTAGATATTTAACCGAAAAACTAGAGCTATTAATTTAAAACCGATTCAATTGAACTAAAATATATTATGTGATTATACAATAAAACAGATTCAATTGAACTAAAATATATTATGTGATTATACAATAAAACATATTAAGGGGGCGTCTGATTAACCTGAAGGGAATGGAAATGGAAAAAGGTAAGGGAATACAAATGAATACCATGAACATTCTTTAGTATTATCATTATCATTGTTGGTGCTTGGTTAATATAAGACTTGATGGTGATTGGAGATGGTGGCAACAACTGTGGTGGTAGCGACAATGGTGGTGGTCAGTGGTGGTGTCAGAAATTGGTGGTGGCGTTAGGAGGGTGGTGGTGGTGGTGGTGGTGGTGGTGGGGGGGGGGGGGGGCGTCGGAGAGTGGTGATGTCGGAGGGTGGTGGTAACGACAATGATGGTCGTCAGTGGTGGTGGTGGTGTCAGAGAGTGGTGTCGTCAGAGAGTGGTGGTGTCGGAGAGTGGTAGTGGCGTTAGGAGAGTGGTGGTAGCGAAAATAGTGGTGGTGGGGTCGAAGAGTGGTGGTGTCGGAGGGTGGTGGTGGCGTTAGGAGGGTGCTGGTAGCGACAATGGTGGTGGTCAGTGGTGGTGGTGGCGTCAGAGAGTGGTGGTGTCGGAGAGTGGTGGTGGCGTTAGGTGGGTGGTGGTAGCGATAATGGTGGTGGTCAGTAGTGGTGGTGGCGTCGGAGAGTGGTGGTGTTAGAGAGTGGAGGTGGCGTTAGGAGGGTGGTGGTAGTGACAATGGTGGTGGTCAGTGGTGGTGGTGGCGTCGAAGAGTGGTGGTGGCGGAGTTTATAGGGGAATGGTTCATTACCCATTAGTGGGTAATGATTACCTATAATTTCATAAACCAAGAACTATTAATCATTCCCTTTCCTATTTCTTACCCCCTAATACCCTTAACCAAGCATGCCTTAAAATATATGAAGAAAATAAACACACTTAGAGTGGGGGGAGCGGATGAGGGCTGGAGGCTAGGCTAGGCTGGTAGCTTTTGGCGTCATCCTATCTTTGGCGCACCATTTTTACCCTCGCGCCAACCGTCCTCGGGCCAATATCACCAGCCGGCGCCAAAGAAAAAACTTTCTTTTTTTCTTTTTTGAAAATTTTAAAAAGGTGGCCGTTGGGATTGCAAATATTTAAAAAAAAAGAGTAGCCGTTTGGTTTGAAAATATAGCCGTTAGGTTATTTTTTTTCAAAAAAAACCCAAATCATTCTATAAATTAAACCTCAAACCTTCACATTTTACATCTCATATATATCTACTACTCTTAATTTTTTCATCACATGGATCCTTACCAAAACACCGTCAATGAATACGAAAAATATTTCGGTAACGCTCATGAACGTTATACGCGAGGCTCAGCGGAGTATGAGACATTTTGTGGCTATGTGTAATCAAGGAACCGGTGGATCGGGTTCGGGGCATAGGAGGACATATATACCTCGTGAACGAGAAGACGCAAGTCAAAGATTGCTATATGACTACTTTGGCGATGCTGAAACTCCTATTAAATATACGGAAGAAAAATTCCGGCGAAGGTATCATATGAGTTCAAGGCTTTTTAGAAAAAAATGTCAATGCTATTTAAATCAATATGTCGATCCTGTACCCGAATACTTTGCTTATTTTCGCCCCGGGATAGGTGCTACCGGTCGAGATAGTATTCACCCCTTTCTAAAGATCACTTCGGCATTTCTTCAATTGGCGTATGGGTCATCACCCGACGCATTTGACGAGTATTTGCAAATTGCCGAACGCACTGCTAGAGAATGTTTTCTTCATTTTACTAAATGCATATATGATTTATATGTTGAAACGTATTTAAGAAAACCTACTCCCGCGGATGTAGAAAAAACATATGCATTGCACAATCAGAAACATGGACTCCTGGGAATGCTCGGGAGTATTGATTGCATGCACTGGGATTGGAGAAATTGTCCCAAGGCTTTACATGCACAATTTAAAAGACGGGATCATAAATATCCAACTCTTATCTTAGAAGCAATGGCGGATCAACAGTTGACATTCTGGCATGCATACTTTGGTGTTCCTGGGGCAAACAATGATCTAAATGTCTTATATGGTTCACCTTTATTTGATGATGAGTTAGCCAATAAGGTTTCAGATTCTCCGTTTGAGGTAAACGGAAATATACAAAAAAGGTTATTATCTGGCTGACGGTATTTATCCAGAATGGTCTATGTTGAATATAGTTTCCTATCTAGTTAGCTTATCGATTAGGGTAACTTTCCTTATGTAATGAAAGTGTGTCGTGTGGGCTCGGCCTGAGTTTGCAACCGACCCCCTCACCCTATTAAAGGAGGTGAGGGGGTGATGCACAAAACATACCGTATCTTCTTATTCTTTCTTGTAACAGATCGAGGTTTTGTAGCTAATACAATAGAGTCGTTTGGTACCTTTGTGTGTCGTTCTTCTGGGTTCCGTTCGTTGCATCTCTGCTACCTTCTTTACGGTGGTCTAGGTTTCCGCAAATCGATCTTCGGGTTGTTGGAGGTGTCGATTCAAACAAGTGGTATCAGAGATTAAAGTTAGTCGTGGTCGTGAAGATCGGTGCTAGATCAAGAGGTATCGTGGAAGAAAAGGGATTTGGGTTTTCATCGGATCGTTATCTTCGAGATGCAGGTGTTCGGTTGGAGAAGAAAGGCGGAGAAGACGAAGACGTGGTTATTGGTTGGCGCGTGTAGGAAGGATAGGTAATTGGTAAATTGTACTATATATGCACGTGATATACTACAAGTAAAAAAGAAGTTTAGCATATACTGTTGAATTAATTTTACTTTGTAGTATTAGAATTTAAAATAATCGCAAGGTCACAAAGGTTTTTTTCGAGGTATCGATTTTTAGGTTTTTAAAAGTCGATTTAAATCGAAGGTTTTTGTTGCGGGTTTCTTGTGGTTCAAGTTTGATCGTAGTTTGCTTGGGTTTTTCAAGTTTACGATCGGGTTTGATTGTACGTGATCGAGGTTTAGGGTTATTCTAATTAAATCGATTTGTAAGAAGGTTTTTACGCAACAAGGGTGAATGAATATGTCGTCGATAGCGAAGTTTGACGTCGAAAAATTTGACGGGTCTAATGACTTCGGGTTGTGGCGTGTGAAGATGCGGTGTCTATTAATTCAACATGGTTGGGAGGCTGCGTTAGATCCATTCCCGGATACCATGACGGACACTAAAAAAACTGCAGCGTTGAAGAGGATGTCTATAAAAAAAGCACACAGTGCCTTACTCTTGTGCTTGGATAACAAGGTGTTGAGGGAAATCAACAAAGAAAATTCTGCTGCGGGGGTTTGGTTAAAGTTAGAAACTTTGTACATGACATAGTCTCTAGCCAATAAATTGTACTTGAAGAAAAAGTTGTTCACTTTCTACATGCATTCAGATAAGAAATTATCTGAACATATAGATGAGTTTAATAAGTTGATCGGTGACTTGGCGAACATAGACGTTGAAGTTGATGATGAAGATCAGGCACTCATGTTACTTACATCATTACCGTCCTCATATGATAACTTTGTGGAGACATTGCTTTATGGAAGGGAGTCGCTCACTTTGGTGGATGTCTTGTCTACCCTCAATTCACGGGAGTTGAAGAAGAGGACAGATGCAAAGGATGACGGTGATGGGTTATTTGTAAGAGGGAGGCCGGATGTAACACCCCGAAAAGTGGTAGGGTCCACTTAGGCATCATGGGGGTGCCACATCCATGTTATAATGAACATTGATATATAAGTACTAAAATGACGCAATAAAAACCTGTTATTACATCCCTAATTAAATAAAAGTTAAGAAATTTAAATATAAAATGGTCCCAGTTGTTTAAAAATGCAATAACAAACGAAGCATCATAGGCTTCTATCCAAGTCTTAGTTTAGTGCCAACAACCCTAAAGTTTACAGCAACGTTTTTTGCCGACTTTACCTTTAGTGAGATTTGACCCCAAAGTGACACAAAAGATGATATTAATTAGTAAAGTAAAGTTGACTGAACATGGACTGAAAATAGACTACAGAATCGCCGACACGTCACATCCACGAGCTCCTGTCCCAGCTTAAGCATTCCTACCTGAGAAATAACATGTAAACGGGTCAACATAAAGTTGAGTGGTATTCATAGGTTTAATAGAGGGAGTTGTGGAATACAGACAATGTTTCCATATAAACATGTAATACTAAGAAAATGTTGCACCAATGTGCCTTTAAATGTAATTTAGTTATTGCAATAGCTCATGACATCGAAGCGTTAACATGTGTATTACTGGGGACCTCTAATAAGTATCTAGTCAAAATACTTGTATATTCGAATGTATATGCGTCGTACACATGATGGGGATCGTCAATCCCGATGGATCCATCCACAACAGTCGCGCTTGCGATATGTGAATTAACGGTTCATGATATAGAGGATTTTTGACTAAGGTACTAAGGCAATAAGTAAATCATGAAAAATGTGAAAGCAATACTGGATACTTGATTTAATACTGATTAAAGTAATATTGAAAAAAATTCTACTACATGTATTCCACGCATGTATTTTTCACCCCGCATATGTAAAACATGTATAAAGTGGAATAGGGACTATGAACTCACCTTTAGCAAGTAATCACAATGAAAAAGGGCTGAGCAAAATGGAGTCTTCACGGACCTATGCAATGGTGACGCGTAATAAGAAAGTGTTCAATGTAGCAAATAACGTTTTAAAAGTAACGTGACATAGTGTGACCAAGTGACTTGCGTGCGATGGCGAGACCTAGGCTTACGATGAAATTGACCAAAATACCTTGAACCTACTGTATTAACATGACATTAACCTAATATGATGGTCCAAGCATTTTATGCGGGTTTTAAACACGTTTTAGGCTCGGTTCATAATGTTGAAATATTGGGCTGAATTCAGTTTTCTGAAAATGGCTGTGAAGAATTTGTCATATCTAAACATTTATAATAGTACAGGAGGTGAAATTTTCGGACATGTAAAGGTGTTTCTCTTACCTTTAAAAGTTGGGCAAATACAGCCCTAGAACAATTTCCAATCAACGGAAAATGCACTTTTAGTGACAGACTATCAAAACAGAAAGTTGTAAACGTCTTTCGTACCTTATGGTAGATGGAGCATAAATCCCAATCGGTAAAATATTTTGACACGAAACCAAAAAGAGAAGTTTTATTATGTTTTTACCTACTGTGAAAAGTTATAAAATCATAAATTAATCCTTTTTACCCAAGTCAATTTACCTACGTTTTTAGCATAACATTCAGATTTGAACTAGTTTAGTAAAACGACCGTTCGAGACTCATCCGGACACTTCCCGTTTATATCCAACTCACCACATACTAATAACATCAGTGGGTATCCATTTTACAAATAAAAACAAGGTCATATGTTTAAGAAATTTTTTCCATGACCTGTTTGTTTCTGTGGTGATTTCCATACTATAAAAACGACCCCATTTAGCAACCTAACTACGAACACACAACCCTTAAACTATACCAACTCGCCACGCAAGTGTCCTAAGTCCTAATATGCCCTAAGTATTCATAATCTCAGTGGGTTTCACCAATGAGTTCAAAATCAATGACCAAAGTGAATAAAAAATGCTAATAACATCAAAATCGAAACACTAGTTAGGATAATACCTTCACAACTAGTATGTATCAACCAAAACACGAACAATCACGATTTCTCCTTCCTTGATCCTAAAATTTTCGTGGCCCTAGGTCATAATAACATACCCAAATCAAAATTTTATCCAATAGAATAAGGTTTTATGCATTGGAGCAACAAAAACAACCATAGGATTTTACAAAAACATCATCAAATCATAAGATTTGATGATTTTTTACTTTATGCAAAACTTGATGCATGTTTAAAATAACACATGGGTATGAATAAGAATAAAAAATTAGACATGGAATTAGTATTATTTTACCTTCATTCAAAAAAAATCGAAGGTTTTTTTTTTTTTGGGGGGGGGGGGGGTCCTTGGTGTCGTCGGCCACAGGAGAAAAAGAAGGAAGCACAGATTTATTTATTTTTGGGAAAGTTACTAAGTGTTTCTTACTTGTAAAATATAAAGCTAAGATGGGTCAAATTGGTCAAAGTGGGCTCCCATGAGCCTAGCCCAGCTTATTTACCCAAGGAAAAGGCCCAAGTTTTTGGTTTTTAACTCTCGAAATTTTACGGGTTTAAATAACGTGTCGTTTCTGACGTAAACCGAGACTAGATTATTTTTAAAACGAAATTTCTTTAAAATTACTCGTAAACACTCGTTTGGCCCGGATTTCACTAAGTTGGATCAAGGAATCAAGGATAACTAGCAATCACATAAAAATAATTTTTATCGCGACGTTCGGACCCGAAAACTCAGTCCGACAGCCGGAAAACGTAAAAAGGCAAAAGTTCACCATTGCGTCCGTAGTTGTTCAAGATATCTTTTTTCATTATCTTTGATGCAAAGAGTCAATAATAAGTCATATAGAATATGATTAAACCTCATAGAAATTACAAATATAAAGTTGGGGCATTTTGCTAAATAATATCGTAAATTAGCGAAACCCATAGAATTTTGTATTTAACTAAATTCCGAGGATGATACGTAATCACTGTAAAATAAATGGGGGGAAAATGGTAAAAGTGTAAATAAGCACGCGTAACAAGTAAAAGAAAATTACCGAAAATCCGCATTCTCATAGTCTTCCCCCTAAAGGAACTCTGGTCCCTCAGAGTTTAACTGGAGAAGGAAAAAGAAGGGGATAAAATGCAATACTGAGGAGTATCACTAGCACAATGAAGGTTACGAGTATAAGAATACTAGAATTAAGAAAGACTGTCCAAAATGGAACAAGAAGAAATCAACTGGCTCGGTCAACAAGAATGCAAAACAGGACGCTGATTCGTATTCTAAGGGTTATGACAATGGTGATTTGTTGATGGCGGTGAGTGAGCAAAGGTTCTTAGAGTGGTTCATGGACTATGGTGGTTCGTATCACATGACGCCTAGGAGGGACTTCTTGTTTGATTTTAAGGAGCTTGATGGTGGTATGGTTTTGCTCGGTGATAATAGAGCATGTGCCATCAAGGGGACAGGGAAGGTGAGAGTACAAATGATAGATGGTTCACTTTTTGTGCTTGAGAATGTGCGTTACATTCCCGAGTTGAAAAGAAATTTGTTATTGTAATGAACGGTAAAAGAGTATTGTATTTTCTTGATTATACTCCAGGGAGTACATGACTATATATATACACAACCTAAGCTTACAGCCTAAGCTAAGTAGTAACCCTAATGGGCTTGGTCCTAATTCACTAATGGGTTTACTAACTCTAACATTCCCCCTAAGCTAGAGCATATATATTTATCATGCCTAGCTTGTTACAAATAAGTTTAACTTGACTCCCGGGTAATGCTTTAGTAAACACATCTGCCAATTGACTCTCTGTTCTAATATGAGGAGTTGTAATTGTCCCATCTTCTAGTTTCTCGCGAGTAAAGTGACAATCAACTTCTATATACTTAGTCCTCTCATGAAAAACCGGATTGTTTGCTATGTAAATAGCAGCTTGGTTGTCACACCACATCGTCGTTGGGTTAGATTAAGGAAACCCAATCTCACCAAGTAAATTACGTAGCCACACAATTTCACATGTAGTTTGAGCCATAGCTCTATATTCGGCTTCCGAACTTGATTTCGACACGACGTTCTGCTTCTTACTCCTCCAAGAGACAAGATTGCCACCAACGAAAACACAATACCCAGTTGTAGATCTCGAGCTATTAGGACATCCTGCGTAGTCAGCATCGGTGAACCCTTCAACTGTATGATGACCATGATTGGCATATAAAATACCTTGTCCTGGTGTACCTTTTAAATATCGCAAAATCTGAGTGACAGCATCCCAATGCGATGTTCTGGGAGATGACATAAACTGACTTACAACACTTACCGGAAAGGCAATATCAGGACGTATTATAGTAAGATAGTTTATCTTCCCAACTACCCGTCTATACTTCTCAGGCCTCTCTAGCAATTCTTCATCCCCTGTCCGTAACTTTAGTTTTGGTATCATAGGCTCATTGCATGTTCGTGCCTCAATCTGTCCAGCATCGTCTAATAAATCTAGACAATACTTCCTTTGAGATAGAAATATACCCTTCGTGTTACGTGAGACCTCAATTCCCAAAAAAATACTTCAATGGTCCTAGATCTTTCGTTTGAAAGCAAGTTTCAACAAATGATTTTAATTTCTCAATTCCAGATTTATCATTGCCCGTAACCACTATATCATCCACATAAACTACAAGTAAGATGCAACCAACATTAGATGATTTATAAAATACCGAATGATCATAGGCACTTCTTTGTAAACCAAACTTAATCAAAGCACTGCGGAACTTCCCAAACCAAGCACGAGGAGACTGTTTTAAACCATTCAAAGCCTTCTTTGATTTACACACTCATCCGGATTCCCCCTGAGCAACAAACCCCGGAGGTTGCTCCATATAGACTTCCTCTTGTAAATCACCATGTAAGAAGGCATTTTTAACATCAAGTTGATGAAGGGTCCAATCATAATTGGCAATCAAGGAAATCAACAATCTAATAGATGATAACTTTGCAACGGGAGAAAAATTTTCCTCGTAATCAACTCCAGACCTTTGGGCATAACCTTTTGCAACTAGGCGTGCCTTTAATCGAGCAATAGAACCATCAGGATTCATTTTAACCGTAAATGTGGAAACCTTGGTTTCCTCGAATCTTTTAGCTGCTAGGCATAACCATTGTTCATGTGATCATACAATCACAGCGGAATAGAACAACAATTAGGAAACAAGGTCTTTAGGGCACAAGAACATATAAATTAAACAAACGGATTGCTAATTATATTAATAATCAACAATCACTAGGTGTGTATACATTGAATCCCACACCTAGTCGACACACGCTTTAGGTTTACATTATGAATGAATGTTATGAATAAAACCTAAGACCCTTGTTCCTTTTATAGACTAAGGATTAGGGTTTACAAGAGATAATTATGAATAAACATGTAAATCTTCTATTTAAATAACTAATACAGAATATTACCAAATAATATTCTGAATACTTATCCTAAATAGATATTTCCAACAGCGTTTGACTTTTGTTGACTTCTGTCAACGCCTAATTTACTCTTGACAACGCCTGGTTTACACTTCAACGCTTAGACACAATGTGTCAACGTCGAACAAATGCCTTCATGTTTTCTTCGTTTTTGAGTTTCTGCAACGTCAACTTTTTGACCCAACAATCTTCCCCTAGTTGATGTCGGCAAAACTCTTTGTGTATCTCTTGTAAGTTGTACATCATCTTCAAATTTCTTCCCCTCAATTGTAGCATGTATGTCTTCCCCTTTTTGTCACATCAACAGGGAAGTAAACAATGTACGCAATCTTGAAGATTCTCCAAATGTAGGCTCTGTGTAATGATCTTGAAGAAAAATAAATAAAGTAATCTTGATGTAGAAGTACAGTAACCCAATCCTATGTTCCATGTCTTGTACTATCTATGTGATGAAGAACTTATACCAATGGCGAAGTATAAGTAGACCTCGATTTCTTGTCAACATTCTCATCCTTTGTGAGACACTGAGCACGATAATGTAACTCCTTCAAGTGTTATGACAAGTCTTCGTCACCAACCGTGTAAGCATGAACAAGTTACCTTTAAAGAATAATGTTGACTATGCACCATCTTTAAAGATATGATAGAACACAATCGCGAAAATCTTCTTCGAACATCAAACTTACCATAAGAATTCTTCCCCTTAAGCCAACACCTCTTCATGAAGAATCTTAATCTTCTTATCATATGTAAAAGCATTAAGACGGATAACTCGTTTACAAGGCTACCCCGATTACATAATCAAATCCAATAAATTACTTCACGAATTGTTGCTAACTCGCATTAAAATCATTAGTCCCTTTTTAAAAAATATCCGAGCCATAAATATCAACTTGATATTCTGAATAAAACCAAAGATTCCATGTACATTCGTGTGTAAATACCTCTTTTTGTGTGCCAAAATCTACCAATTTCCACAACAGCAGCTATTCCTTTTGTTGTCCAATATCCTCCTGTATCCAAGATATCAACACTGTATGTTGTCCAATATCGGATAACACTTGTCAGCGTTTGAAAATGTATATATCGGACAACAAGTGTCAACGCTTCCTGTCAGCGTCAACTTTATTCCTGTCAGCGTCTCGATCAAACACTGACACCTTCTAGGGCTACGTCACTCTTGACAGTGGCAAATAATATATCATAAAGGCAAATATTCTTCTATCTAGCATAATATAATCATTATCCCCAAAAGTAGCAAGTAAATTTATACCTTTGTATAGCTACGTCTCTTCAGTCACAAGTGTATCCCATAAAAATAGGCAAACAAATATCCTATTTTATCTTGACCAATAGAATTCCATGTAAACACAGAAATCATCCTTTGTACGTGATCCTTACACACCTTCGTATGTCATGTGAAAATAACTCCACATACCCATATTGAAACTCACGTGAACAATTGGGACCACTTGCTGTATTGGTTAGACATAAAAAAAACGTCCTTGTATGACTTCTCTTTGGCATTGTGGGACTACAAGATCATAATCTGGTCCCTTGTAAGGCACACGTTCCAACTTCTACTGTTCACTCTCAATATGCAATACACATCACCATACAGTGATACGTCTGCTGAAGTAATTGAAAACAGATCTAGGATTTATACCAAAAACCCTAAAACAATGATTGTAACAATAGCCATAAACGTTGATCCCCACAGCAACAAAAATTTATAACAACAACATAGATCTGCTGTACATGATCATAGAGAGGGCTTTGAAACCCTAAGGTGCAAATCATCCTGCTGCTACAAACCTTCTTTCAGATTCGTCCATGACTGAAAATCATAACGCCATCAAGTAATCACATTCAAGAACATAGATCAATTTAGAGTTTATCACAAAAACCCTAATATGTCAAATCAAGACCCTTGCGCTGCATCTCCACATATGACTTGTTGCTAGGGTTCATCATTGATCCATGATGAATCAACTCCCCAAGGCTAGCAACATCTTTTCTTGAATCAGTAACAATAAACAAGTATTCTAGGGTTTATGAATCAAACCCTAAAAATGAAATCTATCTCTGCAGCCAACTTCGACGCCTAAAAACTTTTGATTGAGGATAAAACTTGACAATCCCTCTGGTGGATGTCTAGATATATGTGTATAGAACACACACAAGAAATTTTGTGACGATCCAACGGTCCAATAAAAAGTTATGCCTCCCTGAATACTGCTGCGCACACAAAAACGTCCAGAAAAATCCTAGACGAATTTTTCTTTTCTTCACAAAACACGAACACCTTGTTGGTCCTAGCATCACGAGCCACGAGGCTCTGATACCAACTGTGGAAACCTTGGTTTCCTCGAATCTGTTAGCTGCTAGGCATAACCATTGTTCATGTGATCATACAATCACAGCAGAATAGAACAACAATTAGGAAACAAGGTGTTTAGGGCACAAGAACACATAAATTAAACAAACGGATTGCTAATTATATTAATAATCAACAATCACTAGGTGTGTATACATTGAATCCTACACCTAGTCGGCACACGCTTTAGGTTTACATTGTGAATGAATGTTATGAATAAAACCTAAGACCCTTGTTCCTTTTATAGACTAAGGATTATGGTTTAGAAGAGATAATTATGAATAAACATGTAAATATTCTATTTAAATAACTAATACAGAATATTACCAAATAATATTCTGAATACTTATCCTAAATAGATATTTCCAACAGCGTTTGACTTTTGTTGACTTCTGTCAACGCCTAATTACTCTTGACAACGCCTGGTTTACACTTGTCAACGCTTAGACACAATGTGTCAACGTTGAACAAATACCTTCATGTTTTCTTCGTTTTTTAGTTTCTACCACATCAACTTTTTGACCCAACAGTAAACACCCATTTACACCCAATTGCCCTCTTTTCAACAGGTAAATCTACTAATTCCCAAGTTTCATTATGCTCAAGAGCATTCATTTCCTCAATCATAGCAGCACGCCATCCCGGATGAGCAAGTGCTTCACCATCGGTATTCGGAACTGACATGGAGTCTAAATTTGCAACAAATGAACGGGAGGAAGTAGACAATTTATCATATGAAACAAATGAAGCAATAGGATATGTGCAACTGTGTTTACCTTTCCGAAGAGCAATAGGTAAGTCCAAGTTAGCTTCAGTGGGTGGTGTATCAGCATGCTCATTACTAGGAGGTACATTACTAGGTGCCTCATTAGGAGGATCTTTCAACGAAGAAGGTGGTATCGGATTGGAGTCTGATGTAGGGCGGCGATTTCGTCGATGGTATACTTTATCAAATCGAGGAGCCTTATTAATTAAAGGGACAGATGCATCACTAGGAACTTGTGAGCGATAGACTAACATATCATCACATTCCTCCTGATTATAAGAGTTGGACATAGGATAAAATGGCTAGTCTTCATGAAAGGTGACATCTCGAGAGACGACATACCGATTAAGTGTTGGGGAGAAACAGTTATATCCCTTTTGAAGACGAGAGTATCCAAGAAAGACACATTTAAGAGACTTTGGGTCCAACTTCGTAAGATGCGGTCTAGTGTCCCAAACAAAACATGTGCTCCCAAAGATCTTTGGTTCAACTGGAAATACAGATTTAGTGGGAAAAAGAATCGAATATGAAATATCACCATTCAATACTACGGATGGCATGAGATTAATGAGAAAACATGCTGTAGAGATAGCATCGGCCCAAAATGGTTTAGGAACTGTCATTTGAAATAGAAGTGCCCTCGCAACTTCTAGAAGATGACGATTCTTGCGTTCAACAACTCTATTTTGAGCAGGTGTATCGACACAAGAGGTTTCATGTAGAATGCCATGTTGAAGCATATATGACCGAAATGTTTCAGAAATATATTCTTTAGCATTATCACTACGTAATGTTTGAACCAAGACATTAAACTGTGTTTTTATTTCGGTAACAAAGGAACGAAAATGTGTGAATACTTTAAAATGATTTTTCATTAGATAAAGCCAAGTAACACGAGAATAATCATCAACAAAGGTAACGAAGTACTTAAACCCACACTTAGATGTAACTAAACACGGCCCCCAAACATCAGAAAGTACCAACTCAAATGGGGACGTAGCCCGCTTATTGACTCGAGGACTTAAATTAATACGTTGATGTTTGGCAAATTCACATGACTCACAATTTAAAGACGATAAATGAGAAAACTCGGGACATAATTTCTTCAGATTCTGAAGAGAAGGATGACCTAATCGACGATGCATATCAATAGGGGATGAGCGAGAACAAGCTAAGGAACGTGGTGGTGGTTTGGTTTCAAGTATGTATAGGACATCATACTCCCATCCTTTACCAATAATCTTCTTGGTCACCAGATCCTGAAAATAACAATAATCGGGAGAGAATGAGACGCTGCAGTTTGAACCACGTGTAATCTTACTAACTGATAAGAGGTTAAACTGAAAATTTGGCAGATACAAGACTGAGGATAATGAGATAGTTGAGGTAGGATTAGCGGTGCCACAACCGAGTACTCGAGTTGTACTCCCATCAGCAATTGTGACATGGGAGGAAGGGGTATGAGTACTAAAATCAGAAAGTAACTGACGGTTACCTGTCATGTTGTCTGAACCACCAGAATCAATGATCCATCTAGTGGAAGAAGATAGAAGACAGTTACTGTTGTTACCTGCCTCATTAGTAGAATTCGCAGATCCCTTAAGACGAGCATACTCTTCGGCCGAAATAGTAACACTATCTCCATATGCAAAAGAAGCAATATTTGAAGTGGAAGCTTTCTTCTTTGCCAAGAGTTTCTTGCAAGTATATGTAGTATGCCCCGTCTCATGACAATAGAAACATTCAATATCATCAGAACTCGAACCCGTTGGATCATTGACTCGATCATTATGACCACCACGAGAACCACCTCGAGAACCACCGCGATGACCACCACGATAACCACCTCTAAATCCACCCCGGGAACCACCACGACTAATAAGAGCACTATTAGGAGCTGAAACATGAGAAGTTTGAACAGTCTCATTGCGAAGAACTCGAGTAAATGTATCTTGAAGAGATGGAATATCAGACTCGTTCAAGAACTGAGATCTCAAAGAATCAAATTCGGGTCGAAGGCTGGTCAAGAAACTCATTACAGCTATTTGTTCCCTTTGCTTCTGTATCTTTTTCACATCAGCACTAATAGGAAGAAGAGTATTCAACTCCTCGTAAATTTTCTTAAAACCCATAACATAAGCAGTTAGGGATTGGTCTTGTTGCTCTCCACGGTGGAAGTCCTTGCATACACTGTAAATTCGAGATATATTCTTTTATCCAAAATACAAAAAATCCAAATACCCCATCAATTCATTTACATACTCACAATGGTTAATTAAGGGAATAACAGTTGATTCAATAGAGTTTCTTATCTGTAAAAACAACTTGGCATCATTTTGAAGCCATTGATCCTTAGTACTATCTTTGGGAGGATCATCTTCAAGATGAGAGGCCTTTCCAATGCTACGTAAATAAATACGAACAGTCTTGCTCCGTTCAAAGAAGTTGGAGCCATCAAGCTTATTATCAGTAATCCGTGTTACCACGGGAAGAACATCAGCAGGATACCCGCTACCAGAAGTATTATCCTTTTGGGTCCCAAACATATTTAACTAATTTGAAATTCAAAGTAAAGTGGCAAACCAAATCTGATTAAAAATTAAAACAACAGAATGACTAGATCTCACCGGAGAAGTTGTTGAGATGCGAACCAATCTTGATCTTATACCTCCTGTTTGTTGAATGAACCCCCTTGGTTCAAACACAAACAAACCCTAATTTTCTAAAATTTTATTTTTATTTTTTATTTTTTTTATATATTTTTTTTAATTTATTGGTAACCCATCTCTGATACCATGTAATGAACGGTAAAAGAGTATTGTATTTTCTTGATTATACTCCAGGGAGTACATGACTATATATATACACAACCTAAGCTTACAGTCTAAGCTAAGTAGTAACCCTAATGGGCTTGGGCCTAATTCACTAATGGGTTTACTAACTCTAACAGTTATCTTTGGGCACTCTAGATCGAGAGGGCTATACCGTGAAGTTGAAGAATGGAATAGTAAAGGTGATCAAGGGTTCTTTGATGGTTTTGTCAGGAACTTTGAAGGAAAATTGTGTGTACTCATTGGATGGTTGGGCTGAATCAAGCGAAGCTAGTGTCGGTGTAGAAGAAAAGGAAAGTCTTGCGCAGGTGTGGCATAAACGCCTGGGTCATATTAGTGAAGCACGCTTGAATGAACTCAAAAGAAGAGAGGTGTTGGGGAAGGAAGGTCAAGGTAAGCTCGAATTCTGTGAAAATTTTGTTCTTGGAAAATCGAACAGGGTAAGTTTTGGTCGAGGTCAACACACAACAGAGGGATAATGGCAAGTCGGTCTATGTGCCATTGGGAGCACACTTCAAGGTATCTTTGAAGGATTGTCCGTCGAGTGATTGGGATGTGGAAAGAATGAGTAAGGTCCCATATGCGAATGATGTAGGTAGTTTAATGTACTTGGTGGTTTGCACTAGACCGGACATTGCGTGTGTTGTTAGCATTGTGAGTAGGTATTTGGCGAATCTGGGTAAAAATCACTGGGAAGCGGTGAAGTGGATTTTGAAGTACTTGAAGGGCACTGCTGATGTAGGTCTAGTGTACGGTAGAGATCAAGAGAAACACGTAGATGTTGACGGTTTCGTGGATAGCGATTATGCTAAAGACCCTGACAAGGGTAGGTCGATAATCGGGTACATGTTTATGGTACATGGCTGTGTTGTGAGTTGGAAAGCAACTCTGCAGCATGTTGTTGCATTGTCTACTACAGAGGCGGAGTATATGGCGCTTACGAAAGCTGTTAAGGAAAGCATTTGGCTTAAAGGTCTACTAATCGAGCTGGGAATAAACCTAAGGTCAGTGGTTGTGAATAGTGATAATCAAGGGGAAATTCATCTCTCAGGAAATGCTATGTTTCATGAGAGGACGAAGCATATCAACGTGAGGTATCATTTCATCAGGGATATCGTAGAACCTAAAGAGATTGAAGTAGTAAAGATAGGCACGGAGGATAATGCAGTTGACGTGTTTACAAAGGTGGTTCCAGGTCCGAAGTTCAAGTATTTCATGGAGATACTTGGTGTCGGGGCTAACTAGTCTTGTCACTAAGGTGGAAATTGTTGAATATAGTTTCCTATCTAGTTAGCTTATCGATTTGGGTAACTTTCCTTATGTAATGAAAGTGTGTCGTGTGGGTTCGGCCCGAGTTTGTAACCGACCCCCTCAACCTATAAAAGGAGGTGAGGGGTGATGCACAAAACACACCGTAGCTTCTTATTCTTTTTTGTAACTGATCGAGGTTTTGTAGCTAATACAATAGAGTCGTTTGGTTACCTTTGTGTGTCGTTCTTCTGGGTTCCGTTCGTTGCATCTCTGCGACCTTCTTTATGGTGGTTTAGGTTTCCGCAAATCGATCTTCGGGTTGTTGGAGGTGTCGATTCCAACAGTCTACATTTGTGAAAACATTTTCGGTTTCAAGGGATGAAAAAACTTTGCGGTTTAAAAGAGTTCAAGAAGGAGCTAGAAAAGATATCGAACGCGCTTTCGGTGTCTTAGAAGGTCGTTAGGGAATTATACGACAACCCGCTGGTGCTTATGAAATTAACCACTTGAAACGAATTATGTATTATTGTATCATGTTACATTACATGATATTGTATGACGAAGGATTCGCATTGAATCTTAGAGATGTTTATGTCGATCCTCAACCGAATATTGTTCGAAGTTGGGTCGAAAGATGTGAAATACATGAGAGGAAAACAAAAGAAATTCGAGACCGAATAGTGCACAACGAGCTTCGAGCCGATCTCGTGAAGCATTTGAGCCGTAATCATTAAGTTGTTATGTTTTTTTATTGTAATGTTTTTTTATGTAATGTTTATTTAATTTAATAAAGTTTTTACTTCAATTATTTTGTGTAAAAAATAAAGAAATAATTAATTTCGTTGACATCAGATTTTCTTGTACCAACTATATATGTATGAACATGGTAAATTATGTTCTCTTATACGTAGAAAAATAGATAGAATTCTTTTCTTTTTGAAAACAAAAGGTTATATTCGTGGAAACTATCTATTATATACCGGCGTCTCCCAACATGATTTTATCGATTTTGATGAGTTTTGATTCTCTGTTATATTTAGAAACATATATGTCACAACTTGAGCCTATTATTTCAACTAGACGTGTACCCGCGCATAGCGGCGGATAATCTACGATATCCTAATTGACTCGATGGTTCAACCGATAACTTGATGGCTCGATCAGATCTTGTGCAACAACAGTGTACGTCATTTGCATCGTCTGACTGTGTAAATTACAGCATTTGGAAGTCATATACATACATCATCTAATTTTTATACAACCAAACATGTATCCTCAACTATGTTGATATCTGGTTGAACTATTTTGGAGTAACTAATTTTTCTTTTTGAATGACATTGATTATATAGATATATTAGTCATGCTTTTGAATGATCTTATAGTTCAGTACTTCAGTGACAATTCATAAAGAATATGTGAATACTCAAGAAACCGTACAATGAATGTCTCTTTATCAACCTAACACAATTTGTGACACATGATATGATATACACTATAATCCGTTATTGTCATTTCAAAAGTAGATAAAATTAGGTTTATTAAAGACTTGTCTATTAAAAGTAGATTATTTTATTTACCAATCGAGATGTTAAACAATGAAAACAAGATTTTGTTTCCCACGCTTCGCCGCGGAATGTATTGTGTAGAGCGAAGAGCGTTCTAATGAAGCGGTGTTGTTTCGTATCAATGGAATGTCTTATACTCTTATGTACATCTTTGACTATACGCTGATATTAAATTTGAGATCTTCCCAAATTTATACACAAAGAAAATGAAATCATAGTCATAACATATGACAATGATGTATTACAAAACTCTGTACAAAAGCTATATTTTTTCACTCCGTTCTATAAAAATGCAACTCTAATTTCATGTCACACAAGCCTCCACGCCTACATATGCACATAAAGCTAGTCCTTCGACGCCCCATTGAATGTTACCAATATAAGTATTAAATAGATGTCAAACAAACTCAGATTTTCGAGCACAAACTTACCAAGATACTCTTTAAAAATTACACAGGAAAAAAGAATTCATTTATCAGGATGAACCTTTACTCTTATACCTGTACTCCAAACATTTGTTTGCTCGGACAGGCATCAAGAGATTAAATAGAAACCTGAACACATGTGGCTGGAACTGATATTCTAATTATCAAAGGTTTTCGTTGCTATCTAGGTCTAGTTCATCGTCAATATCATACCTGCCGGTGCATTTGCAGTAGGTACAATTAGAGCTAGCTATCAGACCCTGCATTTCCACAGTCACGATCCAAAACAAAGTGTGGTGTGTTTAGAAAATAAGTTTATTTCACACATACCTGTATATATTCCCGTTACAACAGATTTAGGTCATTTTTTGGATTTAGATATAAACTTCGGCCAAACTTATTTGTCCCCTATCATCATATAGGATAGATATCAATCCAACCATTAAAGTTCAGAGAGAAAGCGGAGGGTATAAGTTTTTTAATAAACCCCCAATATGTGCAGCAAATAACACAACAGCTTATGTGTAATGGAGTTGTTGTCATTTTTAAAATGAGAGAATTCAACATAGAAATGCCCATTCGATGTATGTTTAATTCTTTCCTAACACATACACTTCCTAGCATAATTGCATAATAAAGCACAAAAGACATATGTTTCCATTATTAGTTGCCACTGTTTCATAATTTCGACGATTACACTTCTGAGTTATTACACTGCCCATTATTTAGGCTCTATTGATTATCTTCCATCAATAGCCAATAACTGGATTCTTTAGCGCTCGTGTTGAACCACGCTACCATTGCATAACCATTTCCAAGGAATAATCAAAATCATAATATTATTTAGTTAAAATGTTGGCAACTTAATTCTTAAGTATTCACACATACAATGACCCATAAACTTACGATATTTAGTTTCGACCCGTTTGTAGCATGCCCCCAATAAAATTTTATAATCTCATTTGATTCATATATACCCTTTTCGACCAAAATTAACTTATGTTTGAATTTACTTATAAGCTTGTCAAATAAACTGAACTTTTATCATAGCCAACATAGAGATAATGTCCATTTGATAGATATCATAAATAGCTCTCATATTGTAGCATCATCATCTATACATAGTTCCCATACTATACCTTTTATCACTGCTTTCTTATTGGCATAACTACTTTTTTACGCTTACCTTTTAAAAAATGTAGCCACATTGGTCTAACCTCATAAAGAATCCAAGAATGACAACGAACATGTCTCCACTCGAGGCATCATCTTCTGTAGCTCTCTTTTGTGGCAACCCGAAGGGCGGACACTAAGTATCTACAAATAAAGATACTGATACGAACCTATCCCATACTAGGCTCGTAATCGGTTCATAAGTTCCAAGTGTAGAACTCACTCAAAAAGCTAGCTTGTTTGAGGAGGGGACACGTAGACATTATAAACCATCAACCATTCCCATACATGGCCGATGTGGGATCATAACATTACCCCACCCTTTGAAGAACCAACGTCCTCGTTGGTCACGGCTATGTTGGTCACGGTTGGCACCCCTTTGGGTCCAAGCCACCACACCATAGGCCACCACTCCGAGCTCGTTGGTCACGGCTATGTTGGTCACGGTTGGCACCCCCTTTAGGTCCAAGCCACCACTCCATAGGCCACCACTCCGAGTGTTGGAACCTCGTAAGGTAGGGCTAGCTCTGATACCAATTGATACGAACCTATCCCATACTAGGCTCGTAATCGGTTCATAAGTTACAAGTGTAGAACTCACTCAAAAAGCTAGCTTGTTTGAGGAGGGGACACGTAGACATTATAAACCATCAACCATTCCCATACATGGCCGATGTGGGATCATAACATTCGTGACCAACGTGGACGTTGGTTCTTCAAAGGGTGGGGTAATGTTATGATCCCACATCGGCCATGTATGGGAATGGTTGATGGTTTATAATGTCCAGGTGTCCCCTCCTCAAACAAGCTAGCTTTTTGAGTGAGTTCTACACTTGGGACTTATGAACCGATTACGAGCCTAGTATGGGATAGGTTCGTATCAGATACATATCAAGAGTGAAAAACAAAACCTTTATAACAATTTGGTCAGATTCAGAATAAATATACCAAAAATCCGAAAAGCATAAATTTTTTATAGAACATTATATTACATATCGTTACTGTTTTACTACACGAATGAACTTCATAATTTCTCTTTTCTTATTCATGACCCTTAACATCTCATAAAACATGTTATGACCATCCTTTAGTTCACCACCAAGGTACATAATCATCAATATTTCACGGATACCTACGACATAAAAAATATAAATCATTAAAAGCCATTAACCAAATCCTTAACTTATGAATTTACAAAACGCTAAAAACCTCTTGTTATTCATAAAGAAAACACAAAATCACTAAAAGCAATAAAAAAGAAAATACTAAACAGTGGCCATGAATATGTTGGTGATCAAATTAGCCAAACTAAATTTAGAGAGTTGGAGTTTTATATTTTCTAAGGATTGAATAAAAAGAAAATACCCGATGATGATTCGCGCCTCTTAGATCATTGAAAAACGGTGACAATGAATCTGCTGGTAATCAAATGAGCGGATTAGGTGCGTGTGGGATCTCATTTGTTTAGGTGGATATGTCTTTATTCATTTAAGAAAATGGGTGGTGGTATAGTGGTACGCCATCTGATCCTAAGAAAAATGCACAGCAACCAAGCTACACCAAATCATCGTAAGCGCCATCTGATCCTAAACGCCAAGTTATGCAAAACAATCAGGACATTAGTATACCATATACAAATAAGCTAAAATTTCCTAATCAATTTCAATAACCTTTCTTAAACCCTAAACAATCCTTATAAAGATACATCATATTGTTCATATAATCTATATAAAGTAAAACTAACAAGGATAATTAAAGAAAGTTTGCAGCTTCAATGTAGAATGGAAATAATGAATGTAAAATAAATTTGTTGGAACCACATCGATTACCTTTAGATGTCGTCATGTTCTTCATGTTCTACGTTCTCGCCCTACAAATAATGATTGAAAGAAAGAAAATTAACTTATCTCAAAATTCTCCAAATGAATCCAGGGTTTAAATTTTAAAAAAATGAGACCAAAACAGATTTGCACCATTGATGCCACCGCCATTCTTTCGCGTACACAACAAAACACACAAAACTACCAAAATCAACTAAAACCACAAGAACGACCAATGCAAACCGTGACCACCTAGCCCACCAAAAATGAACTACAAACCCATAAGACTGTACCTGATCTCGGCAAACGGCGGAGACGGTAGTGGCGGCTATAGGTGTTTTGTTTGTAGAGATGGATTGGGCTATAGGGACGGTGGTAGAGGATCAAGGCCGCACCATGAACGACGACAATGAAGTGGGTTGCGGCCTGTGGGTATGTGGTTTGAACCACATGAGATGAGATATCATAAACCAACGTGTGATAGATCTGTGGTGGCAGATGTGGTGCGACTGTGACTTTTAGAAAGAGAGAAAGATGGAGGCCGTGTATTTCATTTTTAGGGTTATAGGTGAAACTAAGTTTTGTATGTGTTTTGGGTCAATTATGCTATAAAATTAAAATTTTAAAAAAGTCAGAAGTTAGAGATGTCAACTATCAAACATGGAAATGTTAAAAAAGATTCCTATACTTTCCAATTCGGTTTTCTATGTTTTCTTAGATAAGTGTACTTAAAAAAGAAGTTGTTTCTCCTTTATAAGAGCATATGCAATGGTAGCTTTGCAAAAGACTTTTTGTACTTTGATCAAGTCATTTGAAAGACTTTTTCCATTGTGATAAAAGCTTGATAAATGACTTTGAAGAAGATGACTTGGTGTTTACCAAGTGTTTGACAAGAGGTGCAACAAGTGATTCTCATTTAATGAAGATCTAAAAAAAGCTTTTACAAAAGCTTTTATGCATTGGAGAGTTGTTTTCTAAAATGACTTTTTAGAGATAAACTTAATGAAAAAATTAATGTTTACTAAAAGAAAAAGTCATGATAGTTTGGACCATAGCAAATGCTCCAAGTAGTAGGGATTGAGTGATCGACTGACTTATCCTACTTTCCATTTATGAAAAGTTTGTTGGATGTCAAAGTTGCAATGAATGCAAGGACAATGAAGTCGAAATTGTGAAGGATGAGATTAGCATGACCTCATAGACTCCTAATTATATAGTAGTAGCAAAAATTGGATACTAATGTTGCATTAAAATTTGAAAGTGTATCTAAAACTAACATTATACGATTAAGAAATGTTGTTAAAAATACGAAGTGAATAGCGTATGACTTTGTTTTTTTTGTACTACACCGTCTACCCGTAATGGATCATGGTTCAACAAGGCCGACCCCTAACTAGACGCATCCGACTTGATGTAATACCTTCACTCGACGCTGTCCGGTAGCAAAAGTAATGGAGAAGATACGACCTAGTATCTCCCTTTGTTGTGTGTGAGCATGTGTTAATTAAGTGTTTTTGTGAGTATATTTGTATTTAAGTGAATTTCTTTTTAACGATGTTTTTGATCTTTTTATATATTACATTAACTTATTATAATGTGAAAGTGGTAACTAGGGTGTTAATTTTTTCAATCTGATTTAATTCGAACCCGATCCGAGTATATTCAGATCGGGTTACTCGGGTTCAAATTTCAATTAAGATTAGTCGGGTCAACCTGACTAATTCGAAATCGTATCGGGAATCGGGTATAACACTTATATCTAATTCGGGTTCGGGTTAACCCGATTGACCCAAATAAGAATTTTTTAATTTAATTTTTATTTTTTACATTTAAATTTTAATAGAAAAGTAAAAAAAAAAAGATTTTTTAATAATTACCCAGATTCGAGTTATTCCGAACCCGACTAAACTCGACCCAACTATATCCGACCTAAATAAACCCAAACCCGAATAACCTGAGTTCAAATCGAGTCGAATTCAAGTAACTAATTTTTAGCTTTGATTCGAATTCAATTCGATTTGACTAACCCGAACTCAATCAACCCGATCCGATTTCTACCCCTAATAGTAACCAGTGGTATCCTTGATCCTGTTACAGTAACGGATACATGTAAGGATGGCAAAAGCACCCGAAACTGATGGAGAAAACCGAAACCTGAACTGATTGGGTCGGGTTTAGATTCGGGTTAGCGGGTTCGGATTGGGATATTTTATTTTTCGCGGGTACGGGTTCGGGTTCGGGTTTTAGTAATACTCGCCCCGTTTACCCATATATGTACACGTTCACCAAAATACATATCGTTTATTGCTATTTTTTATAATTTTTAAATTTGTGCGAAATAGTAGACGAAGATTATTAAACTAATGAAATGCTTATATTAGTTACATTTTGTATGCATTAAAATGTTTGTGATCAAGCATATTTCGATTTTGTAACTTTAAATAAAGCAAAGATTTATTCGATAAATTAAATCGCATGATATGATATTGAACTAGTATTTTTCATCTTCTAAAAACTTAAAAAATTATTAGGGTTTTTTGATTATTTTTCATGGGTTTTTTCAACTTTCTATATACAATTATTTCTAACGAAATTTAATTGTAAATACCCGATACCCGCGGGTAAAAACCAAAAACCCGTTGGGTAATAGTAATTGGGTACCCGTCGGGTATTAGGGCGGATGCGTGTTTTTATATTATAAACGGGTGCGAGTACGGGTTCAGTAAAACCTGACCCGAACCCAACCCATTGCCATCTCAAGATACATGTAGCATTTTAATCTTTCAAATTGAGGCTATAAAACAGATACATGTATAAAAACAAGGGGCTTTTACATATATCCCTAACAAACTTTATAAATTACATATATTTCTAAAATATGCTTTAGTTACATTATATATTATACATTAAAAATTTGCATTTTGAAAAAATATGTAATTTATAAAATTTTATCAAAGATATATGAAATTATCCCTAAAAACAATATCTATATTTCATCAATTTCAACACCTTATCATAGTTCCTTAAAGCCATTACATTCTCGTTGACCACCTCGTCATATACCATGTTTAAACATATTATAATCGTTACAATTTACGATGGGTAACTTACGACCTACGTTAGTTAGTTGACATTCTAATAAATTTGTCACATTGCATTGGTGAATATATGTGGGCGGTCGACGATTTTTAAAGTGGAAATTTTTTAGGCTGATTAAAATTTTATACATATAAATATTATAAATAATATGTATAACATAAAAAAAATATTTATAATTTTAAATAATTTAAAATTTATATAATTTGAAGTTGCAAAATAGACAAATAAACATAATAATTTAAATGTTTAAAACTTTAAACGTGAACATATAATTCAATTGTTTTTAATTTCATACGAAAACCCCGTTACTTTATTTTTATAATCATTCGTTTATCTTTTATTTTAATATGTTACCTTAAAATTATCGTGGACACTATATATTAGAAAGAAACCTTTAATTTTTTAAAAAATTTCGACTTTTTGTTGACTTTTTTGACCACTTAAGCCGCCTAGCTCCTAGGCGGAGTATGACCACCTAGCCCGTTTTTTACAACATCGACTGAAATAATTAAAATATTTTATAACCAAGAAACTCAAAAAGAAAGATAAAACTTATTTTAGTCATTTCAATTTAGTATTGTAAATGATAAAGCGAATCCAAAGTCCCTTCCTAGGGACCAATATGTTTTGAAATCTGGTTTTTAAATCGATTTGGTTGAGTCGTCGGATCCAGGTTAACCCGGTTATCAAAAAAAATATTTACTTTTTTAAAAATTAACAACGTTAATATATAAAAATTCCGGTATATTGAAGATATAAATTGTTTACCAACCAATATAATATGTAAAAATAAAATTTCGTCTTAAATACGTATTATTTACATATTCTTTTAAAAATCTGAAAAAATCAAAACTCGGTCGGACCTTTAGAACCGGGTTGACCCGGATCACCCTAAACCCGGTGAGTCTAACCAGGTTCCGAAAATATAAACCCGAGTTAATATGACCCGTTTTTTTTATCGAAACCAGGCCAACCAGCTCGGATTAACCCAGGTTTGAAAACATCGCCAGGGACCGTGTAAGATATCTATCAACGTTTATAAGGCTGGTGGGAGTGGCTTAAAAGCCACGAGTGACTTCACCCAACCCACCAGCGCCCCCACCCCACTTACATAAACTTGCGCGCGAGTTCTTACCAAGCAAAAAAAAACTAGGCAAACTCACCTGGGTGAGTTTAAGTTTTGTGGGCCCTAACTGTTTTTATTTTTTGGGTTATGTTTATTTGTGGGTGTTTTTTGTGAGTGGAGTGTGTTTAAATAATAAAAAAATAGGTATGAAAGGTGAGTGTGAGTGAGTTTGGGTGAGTGTCATTATCTACATAGGTAAGTTTTTGTGAGTTTGTTAAAAGCTAAAGTGACACTGACGTAGAAGCGAGTGAGTTTACCTCTACTCCCACCAGTCTAAGAGGCACTTAATTTGCATTGAACCGAAACATTTCGACTAGCAACCTAATGTTCTTCTAGCCATAATTGGCTTATATCCCCAGTTTTTATGACTATTCATCGAAGAAACAATCACGAATTAAATGAACTTTGCATTCGACCAAAACACGTAATGAGAACAAGTTCCAGTGACGTTTGGTGAAGATTTGAAATTTATACGCGATGATGATTTTTTTTTCAAATTCTCATTCACCGACCAACTAACTGTCCACAATGAAATAGTGACCACCACTAGGCAATGCTGAGTGATAGAAACCATGTCGATTATAAGGTTTATCGATGCACTATTTTTATACCAATATAGATACATTAGAAACCCTAATAGCCGATGCCCCGATGGTTTTGATCAAATAAATATTCACTTTGGGATATAGTGGGTCGCGTTTTGAAATAGTAGATTATCTGATTATTCATTTTGAAAACAAATAATCTATTTTAAGTAAATAATCTCAAACACCCCCATAGATTTGAAATAATGTAACTTTCCTAGTATTGTGAAGCAATACATTTTAATCGACAGAATAGCCCATGGCTTTTGAGTTTGATATCAATGTATCAATAAGAAAAGTGGGACACTCGGCTGGTCCATGATATGTGTACTATAACCCAGAAGTTTAGAGTAATCTTCACAATCTAGGTTAGTATGAAACAAATATCACAATATTAATTATAACCACAAAGACGAAAACGTGTTTTGACGACGTTGTTCAAACTTCAAACAATAACTTCTTGGTGTTATATGGAAGTAGAGAAATTGAGTTTGTTTTGATGATCTCAAACCTCAAAAGAAACATCATATAATTTCGTCAGTCAAACTAAATAGGTTGTGTTTCAATAGTACCTCTGATTGTGCGAGAAGCTTCTCAACTAAATAGTAATATGGTTCGAGTCATGCTTTGAACATGTGACATATATATGTTGTAATTATATTGTGAGATAGTTAGTTGTCGTTTAATAAAATATAATGAGGTACGTAGTCCGCGCTTCGCGGCAGAAGGTGCAAGACTAACTACAATTTTTCATGTTATTGACGGACCACCTTGTAAGGAAGGAATAACTTTAAGTACGATTTCGATATAATAATATTTAAAATATATATTAAGTTTAAACATTTTTATGAAATCGTACATATGTCAGAAGCGTTGAAATATTATGCTCGTTTGATTCGTAATTCGACGATTTTTTCAGCCGTATTTTTCCCAAAAGACTTGACAGGTATACACTCGATAATAGATAAATAAACTTTGTTATACAGAAAAGCGTAGATAGTTAAAACTCCAAAGTCATTTTTTTTAATATGGGTCGTAGATAAAATAGTATGAAGAATTGTTCACGTCAATTATAAGTCGTGCAAAAACGAATATTCTCAAAGACTATTTTAATAAAAAAAATATTTACATGTGTATTAAGTTTCAATAAATTTTATAAAATAAAGCATTGCAATATTGTACTTGTTCGGTTCATAATCGTACGATCTTTTCGGCAAAATAGTTTTTTTTTTCAAACGGTCGTCTATGTATATGCTCCACATTAAATAAATAACTTTGTTATATTGAGAAGTGTACATAGCTAAAAGTAGAAGGACGTGTTTATAGTACTTCGTATAGTATGAAGGTGACTTGTGAAGAAAATAATAAAACTTTACTTGTTGAACAACATGTATGAATAAATGAAACGACACACGTGAAATAATGAAACGACAATCTTATATTCGAAACGACGTCGTTTACGTCGGTAATTGATATATACGAGATATGTAGTTCGCGCTTTGCGGCGGAGGGTGCATTACAAACGACTGGCAGTAGATTGATAAAACGAAGAATTATTCATGTCAATGATTGGCCTTGCAAGGAATGACTAACCTTAAAAATTATTGCGAATTTTTTTTTTTGAAGTGTATTATGTTTCAATATTTTTTTATAAAGTCATACACATGTCGGAAGCATTGCAATATTAGTCTCGTTTGGTTCGCAATTTGACGATATTTTCAACGATATTTTTTTTTCCGAATAAATTGATAAATATAAGCTCCGAATTTGATAAATAAACTGTGTTATACTAAAAAGATTTATATAGTTAAAAGCTTAAGGTTTCTTTTCTAGTATATCTCATAATGTAAGGGCTGGTATTGTAAGTTGCTTTTTTTATTAACATAGTGGTGTCTCCTAAACGACACCTGCAAATTAGCAAATCGACATTCACACAAATGGAACGACGTCGTTTTCGTCACTAATTAATATATATATTAATTCCGTCAGTCTAAGTTCAGATTCATTTTATATGTATCATTCTTTGTTTTTTCGAACTCTATATTTTTACATAAATTTGCAAGTTTGTTAAATTGTTTTTTGCACCAGAAAGCACATGTTCTTATTCCAATTTTTCTATACCTGTGATATTACATGTTGTATGTGTTCAAAATAAAAGTATTGTTGTCAAAGAACGTGTTGTAACACCGAAATTGATCATATCTCTTGAGCCCAATAGACAAAACTTTGTTACATACATAAAACTGGCCCATTCCTATCGTAGAAATTAAGCTTTGAAAAATGGCCCATCTCCATCCCTTAAGTTTTGAAATTGAATAAAACCCATTTTGTAAGTTTAACTAAACTGCTAAACATACTTAGGGTCCGTTTGGTTTGTAAATGGGTTTTATTTTGAAAGTGTGTTTATAAAATGGAATGTTTGGAATTAGGTTTTGGTGAGAGAAAATATCTATTAAAATATAAATATTATTAGTATATTATAAAATAATATTTATAATTTAAAATTGAATGCTAAAATAAAATTAATATATTTTACTATTAAGAGCATAGTTGTAAATAGCTCACTATTACCCGTCTTAAGGCACGCTAAAACTTGAGGCGTGACCTCCACGTTATATAATAGGTCAAAGCTTGCTACGACATGTGTTGCGGTGATTTTTTGAATTCAACTCTAAAAAATGAATATTGTTACATGTAAAGAGAGTTTTCTAGTTTTAGTTATTATGTACAACACTTATTATGAGCTTAATATAAATATAATATTAAAATATGATAAAACAAATAAATATTTTTATACGTTCTGTCGCCATAAGTCACGTTTTAGAAACGCTAAAACTTCGCCTTAACCGTTAAAGCGTATAGCTTTAACATGTTGTCACGTAACGTCCCACACTATTTATAACCATGATTAATACTTAATAGTATATATATGAAAGAGAGAAAGAGAGAATAAAGGCACGGGGCCCATCAGAAAAACAAAGTTATCAGAAATGTTAAGTGTAAGAGCAGGATTTTAAAAAGTCCTCAAACTAGAGAGTGAGTACCGTTTTTAAAGTCTTTACTTTTCATCAAACAACTTTTTTTGTTGTAATCCAAGGTTAATAGTGGTCATGTCATGAAACTAAACACGCCTTTATTTTTTAAGGGGATTTCTGACAAGTGATGTTATAACAAAAAGCGTTGTCATTTCAATTTTTTCCGTTATAATTCAGATTTCAGAACATATAACTTAACTTAAAAAGCTATTTTTTCATTATTCAATTTACACGACAATCCGACTCACAGTTTTTAAAAACAAACACAACAAAAAAATGTCGTAAGCTGATAATTTTGACGCGAAGCTTTACAACCCAGAGGGATATGGCCTGGTGCTATAAGACCACGCTATAAAACAATAACATATTCCGTACCTTATAACTCATGATACCACACATGACACACCCGACAAGTATTTTCACAGAAAGAATCGATCTTTTTATCTCGTCCCTACTTTATAATACAAAAGGGTCAGTAATCACTAGGTATATAATTGTAGCCACATTGCTATCACATAAAGTAATGAACTACTCCGTGTCAATTATGATCATGAGCTAACTTTGTAAAAGAAAACAGAAAACATACGTTACCAACTTTTTTTTTTTTTTAACATTACATACGTACCAACTTGATACGGTATGTTTTTAACTCATTTGCATGAAAACTTATTCCACAAAGACACACTGAAAAGAAATTGGATCGTACCCAAATTTGATCGGCACACTCACAAGTCTTTATCCACACACTTTAATATACAAATCGACAAAGCAACATTCAACAAATATACAATTATATAAAGCTCAGAATAGAATGTGCAAATAAAAAAGAAAGGAATATGAAATACTAAAAGACAAATAGACTTAATCAAGATTTTCAAAATCGAGATTTCACTCAAAATTGTTTTCGTATTTAAAAGATTAAGATCGTAAGTTATATTGAAAATCATAAGTTTTTATTATAATGTTATTTTTCTAATAATGTTTGTGATATTTTACAAATCTATTAATTGTTATATAGCATTAATACAAAATTATATGAATGTTTTCTAATAAATTGTGATTACGAAATGTTACATGTTACATCATTTTTTAAGTTATACAAAACACAACCTATAAAATCTTATTGTTAAGATCTAAATTAGACATTTAATTTAGCATAGATCACACCAGTTAATCATATTTACTCAATCTTATTTTCGAGTTTTTTTTAAATTAAATATCTCACAAACGCTAAATTGGTAAATTGTCAAACGACAAAAACTACACCCTTACAATAAGAATTAAACCATCTTTTTATAGAGGGACGTATTTATAAACTTTCGATTAACTTTTTTTGTCTGAGAAAATCATATATAATTCGTATCACACATCATACATAACTTTCTAAAATCATATATGATTTCCAAACATCATATATGATTCGTGATACGAATCATATATGATTTTCTCACACAAAAAAAAAGTTGGGATAATTGTTTCTAAATGTATCGAAGTTGTTCATTTTTACCATTTTGCGTAAGCACTTTTATTTTTTTACTAAACAATGCAAACAATTTACTAATCCACACTATGCTATACAAAATTAAGGATTCTCGGCAGCATAAAAACTATGTCGAGTCAGCAAATAATCCTTAATTTTATATACAATAGTATGGATTAGTATATTGTTTGCATTGTTTAGTAAAAAATAAAAGTGCTTACGCAATATAATAAAAATGGGCAACTCCGATACACTTAGAAACAATTATCTCAAAAAAATTCGTCGAAAGTATGTACGTGTAGCCCTTGATGGAAAAATGATTTAATTCTTGTCGCGATAGATTGTTTCGTTACGCGTAACGATTAACGGTTTGTGATATATTTAGTTTTTTAAATAGTAAATTTTTTGTTAGACGAAAAAATAAGTGATAGTTATTGATTGATTGAGTCTATGCTATATAGAAAATCTACATTAAACTTTTATATATATTAAACTTTTACATTTAAGTGTAAAGGGATGTTAAATATGATCTCTTCACTAAAAGACTAATTAAATAACTCAAATGTTATTGTTTAATTTGGTAAATACCCTTAAATTCTCCTACCAAACAGGCCCCTAAGACTGGGGGGAATGGGAGTTGGTGGAAGGGCTGGTAGACCTTTGACGCCACCTTTTCATTGACGCATCACTCCGGTGCTCACGCCAACGACCCTCGCGCCAACGACAATAGCTAGCGCCAACGACTTCCCATTTTTAATTTTATTTTCTTTTGAAATACTAGCCTTTGGAGGGGTTAAAATGCAAAAAAAAATTCAAAAATTAAAAACCTAGCCGTTTAAGGGCAAAAAATAAAACCCCTAAAATCGTTATATTTTCTTTATAAATACCACATTTTCATACACAACTCTTTACTTTTTCACACACACTTTCAGAAATCAAAAATGGCATGCTCTTTCCCACACAGCGATGACGAGATTAAGGCTATGCTTCAGAAACAAATAAATCAACAACAACGTCGCCAGGATGCGCTTACGTGGTTAGCTGAAGATTTCGATGCCGCATACGAAGCTAATACGACACTGCGCACAACATGTGAGAAATGCCGTGATCTTTCCCCACAGACACGCCATTTAATCGACACGTATCTAATTAATCATTCTGATACCGATTTCAACATCTGCGGATTTTTGTTTAGAAAGTCGGCAAAATTGGAGGCTCGAATTAAGAAAATACTGAATGGCTAAATAATTTGGGTTCTTCATCCCAAACTCATATCGGTTCTTCATCCCGAATTCAAACAACTCATATCGGTTCTTCGTCACAGCCAGGGCCGTCTCGTGGATTTCGGTGGCCCTGTGCAATGACTATGTGGAGGCCCCACTGAATACCAAAAAGAGTAAACAAAAATAAAAATATTCATTGACGATACGTAAAAAGTATTAGTAATATTTCGAAAACAATAAAATAATAATACTAAAAGACACGTTTATCCGAGTAACAAACATCAAAATTAACTAAATAGTGCGATTCTTCTAGCATTCTTAGAAGCAAAGTTGCTGATTAGATCTTCATAGTCAACACTCTCTAACATGTCATTCTCAATAGCTATAAGTGCTAATCCATTTAGCCTTTCTTGTGACATTGATGACCGCAGGTATGACTTTATCAATTTCAGTTTTGAGAAGCTTCTTTCTGCAGATGCCACTGTTATTGGAATAGTTAACAACACTCTATATGCAATTATTGCACTAGGATAACAATCATCTTGTTTCAAAAAATTTAAAACATCAATGGGCTTCATATTCTCGGTTGACAAGTAATTATTAAGCAACCTTAACTCCACATAGAGTTCATTTGCGTTAATATCTGATAAATCACCATTCTTGAGTGCGGTTTCAAGACGATTACAACACGATTTAAGACGGTCGTCGTCATAGAGCTTCAACTTATCACATGTAAACAAGAAACCAAATATATCATCATACTCTTTATATTGTTCGAATCTTGTTGTAAGGGAAGCAATAGTCTGATCAACAATATATGAGAAATAATTGACCTTAAATGATTCCTTAGGAGATAATATAGCATCTTCTTCAACAAAAGCCTCATCAAATTGCATTTTTCTTCGAATAACACGCTTCTTAGTAAATACTGGATCGATATCCAATTCGATAGCAATTGTCTTAGCAACATCAACCACGCTAGAAAACCCGTTAACTCTAAACTCCTTGAAGAAAGATATTAAACCTTGCACTTCTGGCATAGCAACATTTATTAGCATATCATCAGACTGTAACTTTTTGCTCACTAAATTTACCCGGTGTAAGATGTCAAACCAAATTACTACTGCTACTATAAACTCGAAATCACCAAGCTCATTGTTGCTAGAGATTTTGCTTGACTTTAGATCACAGAATCATTATCTTTCTCTGAAGCTTGAAATAAAGCTTCTCGTATGTCCCAAAGTTGAAATTTTATGGCTTTGACACTCTCGATACGACTCCCACAACGAGTTGTGGACATTGACTTAAGAGTCAACCCTTTCACGTTATCTTTCAAAATTTTCCACCTCTTAGAAGAATTAGCAAATATTGTGTAAATGCGTTGAATGATTGCAAAAAAATCCTTAGCTTTGGTACAAGTGTTAGTCATGTCACATAATGTAAGATTAAGGCTATGACAACCACAAGGAGTATAAAATGCTCTTGGATTTATATCTAAGAATCTCTTTTGTACTCCACGATGTTTCCCTTTCATATTTGATCCATTATCATAGCCTTGACCACACATCAATATCAAGATCAAGAGCCTTTAATTCGGCTTGTGTAACATCAAATAATCCTTGTCCAGTGGTATCATCAACGTTTAGAAATCCTAAAAAGGATTCCTCAACACTAACACACGTAGATGAGATATTCACATATCTTAATATCAAAGACATTTGTTCTTGGTGACTAGTATCAGGGGTAAAATCAAGTATCACAGAGAAATATTTTGCTTGCTTTATTCTCTTAATAATTGTCGACCTAATTTCACGCCCAAGTAACTGTATCAACTCATTCTGGATGTTGTGACCAAGATAATGAACATGAATCTCTTCACTTGTGATGCGTCGCACATGCTCTTTGATAAATGGGTCAAACACTTCCAATATTTCAATCAACCTCAAAAAATTCCCATTGTTGTTTTGATGTAGCCTCTCATTTGAACCACGAAATGCTAAATTATAATTGGCAAGAAATTTCACAATGCATATAATTCTAACGATTACATTTTTCTAGTGATCTCTTTCCTTCTCAAATTGTTTTTGCTCCACTTTATCAATTGTTTCATTCTTCTTCAATCTTCGCCGCATCTCAAACCATTTAGCCATATTACATGTTCCAAGCTAACTTCATGCTCTTTTAGTCTATGACTTAAATGTTGCCAATCTCCAAAACCCTCATTAGCAAGATGACCTTTTGCAATCCCTTTCCTATGTATTTTGCAACAAAAACAAAAAACTTTGTCAAGCTCTTTTGAATATACCAACCATTCTCTATCACACCTCTCGTTATTTGGTAAAATTCTAGTATAAAAAGTAGCTGAAAATCGTCTTGAGTTTTTATCATAAGGACCTTTGTCGACAGACTTATCTCTTTTAGGACCCTCAGCCACTAAAACTTTAATCATGTCAAAAGTAAGATTATCCCAGTTTTGTGGATCGAATATATCAACAACATGATCAATATTAACATTAGCATCCTGATCCCCAACCTGATCATCATGATTTTGATCATTAGCACCGACATCAACATCATCAACTTCTTCTTCATCAATGTTAACATCATGATTTTGGTCATTAGCCTCCATATTCTCGACATTCATATCATCGATGTTAACATCATCACCACTCTCATCATTACTAGTATCACCATCACTAGTATCAACATTAAGATTCTCACTCATAACATTAGGATTATCACCACTCTCATCATTACTAACACTTGACTTTATTTTAACGTATTTATGCATAGTCCTAAATTCTTTCTTATTTGACTCTTCTGTTTTTTTCTTCTTTAAACGCTTTGAATGTCCTGTTGCGTGCCTTCTAAATCTACGCGGCGGCATGATTTCTAAAACACATCGAACAATAACAACAAATATTTAATTATATTACGGGGCCACCTATAATCCTAATCATTGAATTTACATACTTTGTGATAGATCAAAAGAGATAAATAATTAACTTAATTAACTAAAAAAATTAAAAATTAAAATTGTACAATAGAAAGAAAAAAACTTAACTAATACCAATAGACAGAGTATTGTGTTTGAAAAGTTACCTGATTAATGGACTGAAATCGATTGTAAAAGAATAAAAAAAATACTTATGCCGTCTGAAACTCGATTTCCCAAATCCTTTGAAAAGTTAATAAATAAACGAACTAATGTAATTAGTGGAATAGTGGGACACGTCTATTGACTATTACTAATATTTATATATGTTAGAAAAAATTTCACGTTTGGTCACTATCGTTTACACCAAACATCAAGTATGGTCCCTATCTCAAACTAAGTCCACAGATAGTCCCTATCGTATGCATTTTGGATCAAGAATGGTCCCTATCTTAGATGGGGGTTAGTTTTCTCCGTTAAGTTCAATGAAGAGAGGGGTATTTTGGACTTTTCTATATTATACATTAATAAAACATATTTTTTTTCACCTCTCGATATTGACGCCCCCTTTTTTTCCAGATCTAGATAACACTTTCATACAAAAGCAAATCACAACAGAATGACAGATTGAGTACTATCCATATGTTTTCATATCAACACACCACATCTCATGAACCTTAACAACACATCAGGTAATAAAGATCTCTTAATTAGGTCCCAGGTAAAGATGGTTATTTTAATTCGTTTGTGATTATTAATCAGACCAAGTTTGATAATTACATAGTTGTTAATTATCATTATTGAACTTTGAATCTTAAAGGGGTTTAACCCAATATACATCAATCTATTTTCGTGTAATTGATCTCTTGATGGTCCTCATATGTATAATACAACACGAAAACGAAGAAAATTGAGATCTTGATTATGCCTTAGTTTTTTTATTCGAGTCAATGGTGAGATGGTTGGAGATGGATTAGAGTAAATATGTGATGATGGGATAGGATATAATGGATTTGGATTTGCTTGTGATGGTTAAGGGTTATGGTTGTATCGATTATCTGTAATGTATGCATTGTTCGTCTGCCTTTTTGTCTTACATAATACAAGATGTTCACAGTACTTGGTTTTAGTGATATAGAGTAATTAGTGGAGGAGAAGCAAAGGAGATGTACCCAGGCTGTTAATGGATATGCTCTATTTATCATCAGCTCTTTGCTTTGAGTTTCCATTTACTTACTCTACTGAGCGTGCTTAAACCATTTCAATGTCATGTAACAGGTTTACCGAGATCAAGTTTTGCAACTTGAAAGAAGTAAAAAATGGTCAAGATCACATGATGGGTCTAATTATCTTCCGGGAATGGTATTTCATTACTGCTTATACCTTTGTGTTTTTTTGTTGCCTTCAATTTGGTCAACTACTAATGATCAGTTTGTAGTAGCGTTTATATGTTTCAGTATTGATTGATATGTATATTTTTCTTGATATATAGGTGGATCCTAGATTTGAGAGGTGAAGAGTGGGTTTTGAAGGCTAGGATTGAGGTTTTGGGTTTTTGCTCTTTTATTGTGCAACAAATCTAGGTTTTGCTTGAGAGAGAGAAATATCTGGATTTGAGAGAGAGAGAGGGAGATCAGAGAGAGAGATATGTATAAAAAAGAAAAGAAAAATATTAAAAAGAAAAAAAAGAAATAATATGTTTTATTAATATATAATATGGAAAAGACCAAAATACCCCTCTCTTAATTGAACTTAACGGAGAAAACTAACCCCATCCAAGATAGGGACCATTCTTGATCCAAAATGCATACGATAGGGACTATCTACGGACTTAGTTTGAGATAGGGACCATACTTGATGTTTGGTGTAAACGATAGGGACCAAACGTGAAATTTTTTCTATATGTTATATATGGGAAGTGGGCTTTCTCTCATTGGACCAAAAAGGAATTGACAGTGCTTTGCTTTATTAGAATTGAAGTATGACTTTGTAAAAAAAACAACGGTAGTCTGACTAAAAGTAAATACCTATATATAACAGATATTCCAAATTTGGTGGCCCTAAATTTTTGGTGGCCCTGTGCCTAGGCTCGTGTGGCACTTGATAAAAGCCGGCCTTGGTCACAGCAACACCGACGCTGAAATGATTCTCTCGATCTACCCTTTCTAATTCCAAACGACTCAAATAACTTACTTACTGACAACGAGGTGTATCAACCAAGGTTTTCAAGATCGTGATCTTACCTAGGATCGTTTTCGTCTTTGCCAGATCGAGATCGTATAGTAGGATAGAGATCGTAAGATCCTATTATAATGTAATTTTCTTAATGGTCTTTACAATTTTTTATAGATTTACAAATTAAATATACATCGTAAAAACAAAATTATACGAATATTTCATAAAAATATTGTCCTAAATTATGATTATGAAATGTATAAAAATATTTACACGTTGTTTTTTAGATTATACAAGACCGAACTTATAAATTTGTAGTTTTTTAGTTTGTTGTTCGAGAAAAAGTAAGATCGGATCGTAGTAGATCCTAATATCTTATGATCAAGATCGGGATCCTATAAGATCTTAAGCATGCAAAGATCCTACGTGAGATCCAGATCGTTTTTGCTTTGCATTATCGTAAAATCGTAAGATCAAGATCGGGATCTTGACAACCTTACTATCAACTATACCTAGATCATAAAGTATTGAGACAAACACTAGAAGAAGAAGAAAGGGAACGAAGGGAGCTGGAGGCCCAAATTATGGCCGAATAAGATGAAGAAGAAACAAGGTGTTGAGATTTACCTGGTCGGTTATCGGATTCAGATCCGAAAACTGACTAATCGAATTTCAGTATTTTCATGTTTTAAGTATTGAATAAATGTTTTAATTGTAATGTTTTTTTATTGTAATGTTTTTTTTATTGGGTTTTGCTAATGACAGCCCTAAGGACTATGCTTAAAAGGAATGAATTTATTACAATGTTATCAATAAATCATTATGATTGGATGTCAGTTCCAAAAAACAGGGAAACAATCCCTAAAAATCTGGATGCACCATAAAAAATTGATTTTGATTGGTTTATTTTATTTCTTACACTCGATTGTAATAAAAATATCTCTTTTAAACACAACCCTAAGGGCGGTCATTAGAAAAACCCATTTTTTTTATTGTAATTTTTTTTTATTAATAAAGTTCTTTATTTATTAAGTTATTTTGTGTTTTGAAAAAAAAATAAAAAAAAATCGTTGGCACTAGAAAATTCGGTGCCAACGATTACCTCTGAAATATTATGTCAATAGAAATTTGGTAACAAATGCCCAAAATCATACGTGGTGCCTTTGCCACCACATTCGATGTCAATGACTCTCGGCTCTCTAAGAATAGAAAAATGCAAGAAAGAAAACGTTTGATATTTTGTGTATTAAAAAATAGTTTGTGCAACCGACATCTTTTAAGTATCTGCACTAAAATTTTATGAGATATGCGTAACCCTGTACGAAAATCAAAATCTCAATAACTTTCTTTTTAATTTTTTATGAGCAATTCCTCATGTAAAAATTTCTAGATTTTTTGATAATTTTTGAATGCTTTTCACACAATGGAAATCTTTTTTATATGATCTCTTCTTCGTGTGGCATATGTGTATGCACGATGCACACAGGACGGTACCAATCTGATTTTGCAACTACCCACATTTGAGAAACTGCTTATTTCTACCTATAAGCAAAAGTGCACCACACCAGAATGCTATCAACACAAGTATTTAGGTAGGCAGATGAATATCAAATATCGAGTAGTTCTTGATCTAATCGTACCAATTTTTTTCAAAAATCCAGATCGGTTTTTTTTAACCGGTTCAATTTTAATCAACCAATCAACAAAACCGGTTTGACTAAAACCGGTTTATGGTTAGATTTTCATCAGTTTTTAATCGGATCGCATCAGTTTCAATTGGTTTTTAACCAGATCAAATCGGTTTTAACCGGTTGAAAAACGATTTTAAACCGACACTTCCCATTTATAAAACCAGTTACAATCTGCTGGATCAGTTAAAAAACGGTTTTTTAGAAACCAGTTTCGGATTATTTTATCAGATCGGTCTATAGACCGGGTTTTTTGCCCACTCTATGTGGGTATAACACCACAATATATGACAAGAATTTTTGCAGAACGATTAATCTTTATATCTCATGCCAATGACTAATGCCCCCTCTAGGTTGTTTGAAAAGGTGATATAAAACAACAACCAACTTAAACTTTGTCCTCTTCAAACATATTCACAAGAAAACAACACAATAAAAAATAAGAGAAGATATATATATATATATACCAACTATATTTGGTATGTTTAACTCATTGCATGAAAACAACATATATATTCTGGAAAATGACACATGAAAAATAGAAAATCTCTTAGGTAGGCTGAACAAAATCAGCATATCAAAAGTTGCCTGACATTCTTATATAGAAGTTAGGTGGTTGTTTGTTTAACTATCGTATATTATAAGCAAAAATCAATCCTAGAGAAATATAATGAGATGTTGAATCCAACCTCATATTATTACCTCTAATCTCAACTTACATTAAAAGAATCGGGTGGTTGCCCTTAGTGGTATTACATTTTTGTGAGTTGCGGTTTTATCTTGATATGTTGACTCACAATTTGGTGCCCATGTTTGTTTGTGCGTACCTCAAACCCAAACTCTTAACAATCATATTCCACCAACTATCAAACTCATACCCTAAAACCAAAAACAATAGTAAAAGGGAGTATGCTTAGCTGACTACTTCATTAAGTAGTACTGTAATAGCTAAGGGACCCAATATCCTACTAACGCCGGCAATCACTATTATATAAGCTACCATACTTTATGCCTTATTAAAAAATAAGCCACCATACAAAGAAAAACCAACCACCACACTAGAAAATAACCCACCATACAAGAAAAAACCAATATGGCTGTCCTACAACTAGGAGTGAGGACCGCTCTAACCAATGCAAAAATGGGATATTCAATTGCGCTAACACCCTAAATTTGACAAACTGCGAGTCTTGTTCCAATCACAAACTTGCTTTGTTTTAAGTATCGATAGAACAGGTTACAACTTACAACAGATTTCTCGTATGCACATATTTGAGTTGATTGTTGAGGAGTAAAAAGCACCAAGTTTTGATCATGCCACACTAATGATATCAGTAAATCATGTTACCACGCATTTTTTGGGACATAATATCTGACAGAATTCAAGCAGTTTAAAATTTCTTTTTATCAGAATATTAAGATCAGTCGCAAGATTTGATTTGCTTATTACTACCAAGAGAAATAACCATTCAGCAGCTGAAAACAAGTTTATAACTCTAAACAACAAAGTTTCAACCCTACCAAACGGTTTGAAATTCAGATAAATAGGAACTCACATGACTGAAACATACATAACTTAGTATAGATCACCTTCCTTGTGGGTGTGGATGACACAATCAGAAGTCGGGTAAGAAATGCAGGTCAACAAGTAACCCTCCTTCATTTGGTTGTCGTCAAGAAACGATCCATCAGACTGGTCAACAGCACCAGTGACCATCTTTCCAGCACAGGTTGAGCAAGCACCAGCCCTGCAGGAATATGGCAGCTCGACTCCAGCGCTCTCGGCAGCGTCAAGGATGTAACAATCATCAGGTGCATCAAACTCGTTCTCCTCACCATCAGGTCCCACGAGCTTAACCTTGTACGTAGCCATGCAAGTTGTCCTGAAGGAAGAGCTGGATTTCAAACCGAAGGCCTTTGAGACGCTCTTAACAGATGGAAGGGTGGATGGGCGCTTTAGGACAGCACTGGGACGGGTAACACTTTGGTGCGAGGCTCTGACCATGGTTTGGGTAGGAAGAGTGATGGACGCCATGATGATCTGTATACAAATGCAACAAACACATTAAGTTTAAGACACAATTAGGCACGATATATCTCGGAATAATATGGTGCAATAGGATTTTGATTGTTGGTAAAGCAATCATCTTTATCATTTTGATACTAAAACCTAGTAACATCGCGGTTTATATCACAGATGCCTACTTTCAAATAACGAGCCTACATTTGAACTTATAATCATATATGTGACCTCGCTACTAATATAGTGTAATGCAAAGAGCTAAAGCTTAATTTTCCTGGTTAACTAATAACAGTAAGATTGTGTGGTATTCAGCTAAGAAGACGGGACTAAAATCCTCGACAATCTTAAGGTAAATAAGCAAACAAACATTGCCATGCTTACAATATACGGTTTAGACTGAGCACAAGATTCAAAAGAAATCCAAATGCAATATATACTTAGCATATGGGTTGCATAAATCATATAATTTACTTGCTAAATGTTCAACAAAAGAAAATCTCTAGCACGCAAAAATGGGCAAAATATAAACAAGTATCATTCTTTTCGTTTTTTTCTATAAGATTCATTCAAACACACTTTAGTATCCTTTTATCCGAATAATAATTTTAAAACTAGTCCCAATCAAAAAGAAAGACAAAAGCTTAACAAAAAGGTAGACCTTCAACATGAAATTGACAAACAATTGGTCCCTACTAAATATCAAACCATCAATTCAATTATAAATTTCAAGTAACACCAAAAACCTCTGTTTCGGCTTAGGGGGTGTTTGGTTTGGCTTATACTAATGTAAGCCCATTTCGGCTTATATAACATAAGCTCCAATTTTGTGGCTTACTTGGAGGTTTATGGGCATGATAAACTTATATAAGCCCCTAAGCATCAAAATAAGCCACAAAATTGGGGCTTACGTTATATAAGCCGAAAATAAGCCATATTTCTGCTTATATTTCATAAACCTTAATTTTTAAGCTTATTGGTGACTTATGGGCTTATATAAATTTATTAAATCATAACAAACTTAGATAAGCCAAATTAAGGCTTATGTTATATAAGCCGAAACAAACAGCCCCATATAGCTATATGGCTTATTTGATTTTGAGCTTATGTTTCATAACTTCACTTTATGTGGCTTATTTTTATAACTTCTCATCTTATACAAGCTGATCATGTTATGATAAGCTTATACAACTCAAAAAGTTTTAAAATAAGCCACAAAAAGTGAGCTTATGAAACATAATCCCAAAATCAAATAAGCCATAAGCCAGCTATATAATCCGAAACAAACGTTTGTTTTGGCTTATATAGCCGGCTTATGGTTTATTTGCGTTTTGGGCTTATGTTTTATAAGCTCACTTTATGTGGCTTATTATATAACTTATCATCTTATACAAGCTCGTCATGTCATGATGAGCTTATACAACTCAAAAAGTTTGAAAATAAGTCACAAAAAGTAAGCTTATGAAACATAAGCCCAAAAGCAAATAAGCCATAAGACAGCTATATAAGCCGAAACAAAGGATACATAGATCTAACATAAATAAACTCATCTAAAACAGAGATTAATAATATTAAAAATAACAAAAAAAAAATGGATCTAATTTGAAAACTAGTATGTTGTTAGATCAAGTGAAAATTTATAAAAAAGTTTTTATAAAAAAAAGGGGAACTTACAAAAAAGAGTGAAATGAAAGCGGAGGAAACGAGGAAGGCGTAATGGAATGAAATGAAATGAGTTTTGGTTTGAGGGTTTTATATACAAAAAATAAAAGTTGTTGGCGAAAGGTGGCTGGTGTGGCGTTTGGAATCTGTTTAAAGACCAGCTAGTTTGATACCCTAATGACCCAAAGACAAGGGGATGGTTAATGGTACCCCCCTTAATTTGATGCAAATACCCCCCCTAGCTTTTTGATTTTTTTTTATTTTTTTTATATTTTTTTTTTTATATAATTTTGGTTTGGTTATAAAACTGAGAAACGGAAAATGCGGAATAAAAAATATAAAGTTTAACATGTCAAAAACAGCAAACTGTCAAAAAATACGGAACAGAAACTGACAGAAATCTGTGTTATGCTGTAACAGAGGAGACAAAGGGGGGTATTACTAGTACTTTTTTGTACTTTTTACCCCAAAGGGGGTACTAGTAACATAACCCAAAGACAAAACAAGTTTAACTCAACTCAAACTCAAACTATCTCTATTCTTTTTAAAAAGAGTAACAACTTTTTTTTAAAACGGCATGTCATTGTTTAGTGATTTGAGTATAGAATAATATTTAGTTGAATAAATTAAATATAAGTCTTAACAATAAGAGAATATTTTCTATGCATATGATAAGAAGGTAAAAAGTATATAAGGTTTCACAGAAAAGTATATGAAGATTCACTTTTTATAGATTTTTTATTTTTTTCTGTAAAATCTTTTGTATTTTTTATATAGTTTATATTTTCTTATCATGTGACCTTGGGGCACAAGATAGAAAAACCCGTAAGTCTTAAATTTTTTTATGTTAAAAGATAATTAGCAGAATACTCGCGAATTGCAGTCACGAATATTATAAAACTAAAATTTCGCGAGGGTAATGTTATATGAGTATACATATTTATCGATATTAATTTTACAATTAATGACGATAGTTATAAGTTGAAACAACTTTAAGCAATAATAAACCACTGCATATAAAAATATAGTATTATAAAATTGTGATAATTGATCGTGAAAAGTATTTGCTAATATGTGTAGCATTCGTTATAATATTTTGCAACGTGTAAATATAGAAAATCTTTGTATGTTTACATGTTTTCATATATTATAACAACCTTAAAATCTTTTACTTTGATATGTACGATTTAATTAAATTAATTTAGCAAAATGATCAATATATCACTTAATTCGTAGTACTAAAATACAAATATAAACAATATATTTCGAATATACAAATTTATAAAAAAAAATAAATGGTTCACAATCAAGCACATAATTGATATTAAACTTACATTTGTAAACTATTTAGATAATTATATGTAAAAAGTTATAATTTATAGCAATGATTATTTGTACATATTGCATATTAATGTGTATTCATTTTATCAGGCAATATCAATTCCATCATATCTGAAAGAAATTCTTGAAATAAATAAAGAATTATGTCACTTCAAGAAAAAAGGTTGTATTGTCTATCAATTAATACAGAAATAACTTTGTGACGTTTTGTGTTGTAAAGATTTGTATCAAAAGCTTTTAATGTTGATTACTTAAAATTTTGGAGAGAGATGGTGCAATATCTTATGTAAGTAATACATATTTATATGTCGTTAAAAAATTAGTATATATCAATGTAACGGTGTTGTTATTATCAGTTTCGATGAATCTTCTCTGGTTCGTCTTAGTCGGTTTTTATTGGTCAGTTGAATCGACTGTCACTTCGGCTCCCAGTTGAACTCATTGGTCTTGTTTGGTTTTCAAAACTATGTACACCATCATTTTAGTTAGACAACATATGTATGATTTTGTAGATATATAATTTTAATTATTGTACAATATACATATATAACTGTATTTCTAAGTAATGAAAAAGTAAAAGTAACCCTTGACCTCCGCTCCAAAGACAAGAGCGATAACCAACCGATTTGACCGTGTTACTTGTATTTCTAAGTAATAGGTTGTATTAATTATATTATAATTTGTATTAATTATTTTTATTTTCAAGTGTGTACTACTTACATTAATTAGTTTCAATATTAGTATTGAATTATGTATTAATTAGTTTTAATATTATGTATTAATTAGTTTTAATATGAGTATTAATTTATATTTTAATTAGTTTCTAATTATGTTTATATAATTCTATATTATGCATATAGTATTGTAAGTTGATATTTTTATATTTCTAAAAATAGTAGATGTTTCTTTTAATACGTGGTATATAGATTTTCGATTAGCTTTTGTATTTTGTTATGTTTTCTTTATAAAAAAAATATCTCAAGAGCAAACAAAAAACAAATTGTCTATTTTTTTACAGATGAAGATGTGAGATTTCTCATGTATGTCTGAAATGTTGAAGATGTAAAAATTATTTTTATTTTTGTCTTAAAATTATTATCTAGTGTTGATTTTTAAAGTTTTTATTTTATAACTTTGATCTTAATTATTATTTCTTGCGTTATATAAAATCTGATGCAAAATATAGAAATGAATTGGATTTTAAATATATTTTTATTGTTATAATTTTCATCAAATAATATATAACACAAAACAAGTATTTAAAGTTAAAGTTTAGTATAAAGACTTAAAAAGTCAACAACAAATAATAATTATGAGACGAAGAAAGTATTGTTTAGTACTTATATGTTATATCTGATATGTTGAAAATATTAAAAGCGCTTTTTAACATTTATGCCTAAAAGAAATTAAACAAAAACCTTTGCTGACGGAGCTAGTAGGAGGATTAGTGGGTGTTAATCATCCCCTAATCAACTTATTTCACTTATTCTTAATGTGTATTACAATCACTTTTATAACTATTTTATACATTAAACATTCTCATTACTACGATTTTTTGTCTTAAGTATGATCAGTCTTTCTTAACTAAAAATCCTGACTACGTTTTTACCTTCCATGTTTGCTAAGGTGTGCAAACAAAAAAAAGATAAAAGGTGGTTCTTAAAAAAACAAACGACACCATAGGCAATTTTTTTTAACTAAATATAGTCAAAGTATGCTATCGCCAACTTGCAACATGAAATTTGTTGAGTTTGAAGAAATTAAATTACAAGACAACTTGAAATAAGAAAATTTATGCCCATGTGTTTGTGAAGTGTAAATATTTAAATGGAGAATTCATAAAATTTCAATCTAATTTTGGTAAGTTATGAGCCCGTTTGATTTAAAAGTAAATTTTATTGTGGTATTTGATTAATAAACGTTTGATATGGAATTTAAAATTGTTAAACCACAAACATTGTTTGGTGTAAGTGTGTAACTAAGGATTTGATGTTTTAAAAATAAAAATTAATAAATAATACATAGCATAGTTTAGCACCACACAATACTTTTTTTATATAAAAAAATAAAATAAAACAAAGCACAATGGTAGCTTCTTTTTTGCCAGTTTTTAAAAAACCCCATAACCATGGTGTTGATGTCCGAATTTTAAAGATATTCCTTTCAACCAAATAGCTATTATCAAACTAATTCTCATCTTTAGTTTCTATCCCCATCAAACAAACAGGCTCTTAAGACCTGTTTAGTTTAAAAGTAAACTATACTGTGGTATTTGATTAATAAACCTCAAACATGAGATTTAAAATTGTTAAATCAGAAACATCATTTGGTGTAACTAAGAATTTGATGCTTTAGAAATAAAAATTACTACTTTCGTGTCATAATAAATGTATATGTTGATTTTTATCGATCTTTTTTATTCAACTTTAATTATAAATATTTTTATTTGTGTTATATAATACTAGATGAAAAGTATATATATGAGTTGAGATTTAAATGCATTTTCAATAAATATACATTTCATTCGGTATTATATAACACAAAATAAAAAAATTTATGGTCAAAGTTAGGGCTGAGCACGGCAGACCCAAAACCGACCCGGACCGGACCGGACTGAACCGAACCGGACCGAGCAATTTCGCTCCGGTCCTCGGTCCATGGTTTTGGACAAATTCGGTCCTCGGTCCGGTCCGGTCTTAGCCGGTCCGGTCCGGTCCCGGACCGATGCTCAGCTCTAGCCAAAGTTGAATTAGTAAGACCGAAAAAAGACAAAATAAACACTTATTATGAGACGGAGGAATACATAGCATAATTCTAGACCACACCAATACATTTTTTTATAAAAAAAAAAAAGATAAAAAAAAAAACGAAGCAGAATAATAGCTCTACCTTGTTGGCAATTTTTGAAAAACCCCATAATCATGGTATTGATGTTCGAATTTTAAAGATATTCTTTTCAACCAAATAGGTATTATCAACCTAATTCTCATCTTTAGTTTCTATGATTCTATCCCAGTCAAACAAACGGGCCCTAAATTCATTTTACTTTTGCTTTTATCATTTATACGGTGTATATAAGTGCACGATAAGACTACTTCATGGTCTATTTTTAATCACAGTATAAATAACTTTTCTTAAACGCAATAGAGGTATCAACAAAAGTGTTTAAGTGCCGGTTAACCGCTCATTTTAGAATAACCAAGTCTAAAAAGGACCTATATAATTTGTAGGCATTGACAAATAAGTTGCATATAAGTTTTTCAAACAACACATTATATCAAACTATAATTATTATATAAAACAAACAAATACGGACAAGTAAAACAAACAGGTTGATCCGGAATTTTGTGGTCTTTCACAATAAACGTGTGACAACGATTGGATCCGTACAAGCTAAGCATCGACTTCATGAATAATTATTTTTATTTTTTTAATTATAGCATATACATGCTAAAAGTACAGAAATTTGATTAATACAATTATATAATTATAAGTACGTAAACAATGTTTAAAGGAAAAAAGGCAATTGAATTACAAGTTGTACGACCACGTATTTGGACTCCTGAGTAGACCCAAAAGTCTAAATATGAGAGCTTTTAGAGATTAACAAAGGATCTCTAACAAATGATTGAGTGGCTTTTGCCTATGACTAATAGCTATTTCTCTATACCCCTGAATTTTGCAAAAAAATTTTAATTTTTTTCTAATTTTTTTTATTTTTAAAATTTAGTTTATGTTATAAAAGCAAAAAACTGTAACTGTATAATAATTATAAAGTTTTAACGGTCAAATATAAAAATACAAAACAAAAAAAACTGAATTATACTATAAATTGAAAGACTGTGCCAAGTGGGTCCGGATTTTTTTTTACTTTTTATAAGGTAAAGGACCCTTGTTCAAATTGTCTTGTTTCATATATCATGTATCAAGAATAAACTGGAAATTATTCAATTTGAAAATGCAACATAAAAATATAACATAAACATTCTCTTTGTTATATTTATATAACATGTTAGCGCGTTTTTCATGTCCCTGTTAATATGTTATGCTTGAACGGCAGGTGGCAACAATGCGAAGGGCGACATCGTATGGCGCCACAACATGGCAACGTAAAGGCAATACACGCCCTATGGCTCCAATTCCGTGTGCTATGTCAATTTTTCATATCGCTAGTTTTGAAGCAAAAACAAAACCACTTCAGATGCGCAGACACAACGTTGGTTTCAAGAGGCAAGAAACAACTCAAGCGTGCTCGCACTTGCAGTTTTAGTCCAAGTTCACAGAATATATATGATGATCAAATATAACTGAGCCAACATAACGATAGGAACACAGATAGTAATGATAATAGCTCGGCAACCATTAAACATATTGTCTATGGAATCATCATCTAATACAATAGAAAAACAAACATCCAAAAATTCAAAAACGACAGCCACCATTATCGGAAAAAGCTTTTAAGTACTAATCTCCCAACAAAATCAAAAACCAAAGAAAGCACCTAAAAGATACGAACCGGCTTTCCCATTGTTGTCTTCAAGTACAAACACCTTACCTGCAATCACATAAAAATACACAAGCCGTAAGTTAAAAAATTGATGTGAATTCTAAGAGCAACACGAGATTTAGAAGTAGATAGCTTACGTTTTGCCAATTCTTTTTCAACAATGAAACAAGGAAGTTGACACTCATTTGAACGTTCTGGAAAATCTGCTTCTCCTCCATGCTGCAGTTACCAACAGCAACTCCCATACACAACACCTTTTTCAGCTGAAACTTGATGGTTGCCTTGGTCTCATTCACCTTGGCCTCAAGAGATTCCTGGTGACTGACAAGAGTAGGAAACTTACCTGCAAGCGCACATACATGTATACAAAAATGAGTTAAAAGAAGAAAGAGCATTTACTTATAGAATGAATTTTTTCAGAAGAGATGCACATACCAGCCTTGTTTAGACCAGGTCCCAACAAACGAGGAATCTGCTTGATAACAGACTCGGAAGCCAAAAAAGCCTGGTGCTTCTTAGCAAGCTTCTTCACAAGCTTCTTGTTCTTGTTAAGCTTCTTGAGTGATTCCACATCCATGTACTCAAGACCAATCTTTTGAGCCTGTAAAAATACAACATAAAACAAAGGGAGCATAGTGAATCGATAAGGTTTGTGATTAAAAAAAACTAAAATAAAGACTACGAATAAGGACACAAGTTTTCACCTCTTCAACATGCTGGGCATCTCCAAGCATGCAAACCTTCAACTTGGGACGTGGAATGTGAGGCAACCTCACGGTTCCAGAAAAACGCTTGTCCTTTTGTGGGTCGTAGTTCTTGAGACCAATCTGGAGTTCAATGGTCTCAGTGAAGTTACGGACTTTCTTTTCCTTAGCATCAGTGGTGATGCTGGTAATCGCCTCTCTGACGGCTTCACTTGAAAGCTTACTGCCAAATCACAGAATACAATATCAGAGAACGTTTCAAACATCTACAAGGCAACGAAAAAAATATAAAGGATGAAACAAAACTACTGAGCCGATGAACTAATCGATGTTTACCTCATGATTGTAGAGTTTTCCTTTAGACTTCACTACTGTGGCCAAAACCAAAAAGATTAAATGTCAAGTTTCATCATCAAAAGTAGAGAATACAATAAACAGCTGATAATCATACACATAGCTCCAACTAATGCATAACTTAAGAGATTAAAAACATGCACCATAATACACAAATCTAACTACCTAAGTGTAAGATAACAATTATTGGATGAACATATGAACAACAAAGTAATCAAAAGAACAAACATAAAACAGCCGCAAAGGGAACTTGAAAACCTAATACGCTAACATAAGGGTACTACAAGCTCAAAATAATAAGCTTGCAGCAGAAAGATGTGAGCTTACTAGGTTTATCCAAAGTTTGATAAGTTGAAACGCCCAAAAATATTACGTAGTAATTTAAAAGCCCTTTGTATATATCATAAATATCAAAATGAAATACAAACTAAACTAATAAATTCAAGCAACAGTTAAACATATCAGCAGTAAACTAAACATAGACATACAATAAGCATACAGAAACCTAACTTTTTGCTAAAGCAAATAAAACTAAAACTTCTTTATCCAGTACATCTTAACACCCGCATCATTAACTTACAATACAAAGTTTCAATTTCATCATCAACAGAAAAAAAAACATAAATTACTGTATCCACTTTATAAAATTGACAAATACAATCTAAAAATGAAATCAAAAAACACAAACACATGAACATGACTAAATAGTAAGTAAATAGGGTTTCAATTAGCTTATTTTACGAAAAATTAGCTTATTCAGAATTTAAAAAACTGATGAGCTACATCACAAGTATCAAGAACTTATTTCCTTGAGCTTATAGAATAAAAAACGACAATTTCAGGTTAATAAGCTCTTGAAAAGTGTGACAAAGCTCATTAGGTTTATCAATTCTCAATAAGCTAAGCTGCCCATAAAATACACTAAATCAAACATGCTTGAAGATGGTGTTTATTTAGGCTTATTAATTGGCTTATCAGTTTATTTGTTTTTCCGCTATTTGGAAGTGTGTTGGCTTATAAAAGTTTGTTATAACACAATAAATAAACCAATATAAGCCTTCAAGTACAAAAACAAGCAAACAGACAAGCGAAAAAAACATATAAGCTTATAAGCCCATTAAAAAGCTTAAACACACACACTCTGATGTATAAACTACCAAACATCAAATAAGCCTAACTTCTTTAATCCCTCCATAAAAACCTATACAAACAGTGTAACAATGAGATTAAAATACACAACACATAGTAAAAAACATCATTAATTTCCTTAAAGATTAAATCTTAAACAGAAAAAAACAAATACCAGCATCCTTAAATCACATAAAGAACTAATCTTGATCCAGACTTAAAAAAAAAAAGCCTTTAACAACAGTATAATAATCTAAACAAGAACATAAGCATACAAACTATTGCTAATAAATTACATTTAGAAGCTATGAAATGAAGCGTCTAAATTTGATTAAGATGATGAAGATTATTATACCTTGATGAAAGCTAACAGAGATGTGTTGGAGAGAAGGGCGGCTAGTGATATACACCAAATGTTATAGTGTTAGGGATATGATATGAGATGAAACCCTATTGGGCTTTTTTGGGCCGAGGTTGGGCTGGGGCTGTGGTCTGTTTCATTAGCTTGTTTAACAAAATGTGATCAACGTTTAAATAGTTTTAAAAAAAAAATATCTCAACACAAAAATGACGGTAACGAAACTCGTTGGAAACGGGAATGTTCTAAAAAGACTTCAGGTGTGTTTGGTGAAACTAGCAGTAGCAGTTAGCAGTAAGCATTAGTAAAAGCTGTTAGTAGTAAGCATGAGTAAGAGTTGTTAACAGTAGCATTTAGCAGTAACAGTTAATTTAAAAAAGTGTTTGATAGATTAGCAGTACTGTAATTTGAATGTCTAAAAAGACATAAATAGACATATATATGTAAATAGAAAACTCATTTAAATTTAATGTGTTATACTAATGAGGGTATTTAAATAATTTACTATGTGTATGCTTTTTAACTAATTATGCTCTTCTAAAATGCTCATTGAAAGAGCATATGAGAAATTAGCATTTTCATGATAAATGTTAATGCTAATAGTTTTAACCAAACAATATTTTTTTATCAATAATGCTAAATGTAAATGCTAATAGTCAAAATGCTTTTTAAAAAGTTGTTACAAAACACAGCCCAAAACGGCTTCTCAAAGGCCTTGTAAAAGCGTAAAGTTTGACCTTCATATTACGCAATACATCAAGATGTCTACTTAAATCTTAACGTAATATGAAAAGTAAAAAAAAAACATGATAAGGCGCGATAAGTCATGATGCAAAGAGGTTTTCTTCATTTCAAACTTGATAAAATAAATTATTTGCATTTATAAACTTAATATGGGAAATCTGGAAATGTATTTATTATCAAGTACGAATCAAATAGGGCATGGCTCAGTTGTCACTTGTCACCGTTCCCCAATAATCTAAAAGGTGAATGTTTATTAATATCATAACAATTATATAAAACCCTAAACGAGATCAAAGCACACATAGCGGAAGCGATTTAACAAGATCATAATAATAACACAATTATAATTAATCGAATTAGGGTTACATACCTTTACGCTAAAGCAAATCCACAAGACGAAGAACGAATCACCAATTCGGGTTTATACCGTATATAACCAAGATATAGTCTAAAGTAAGACTATATTACGATCATGTACACACGTAATACAACGAGCTAACCGTGATTCTAGCACGTGTAAACCGAGCTATAACGCTTGTAGAAAATCTACCCAACAACCCTAGAGATGGGCTAGGACTAGATTATAAGTAAAATTGATCAAACAAGAAAACCAACTAAAACCCTTGTGTGGGTTTGTCTTGCGATCGAAACAAGAGAGATGATGGGAGAGATTATTGTGTGTCTTGAATTATGAGGTAAGGGGTTGTTTATATAGGCTTAATTCTTGTAACACAAAACAAATAAAAGGAAAGTTTTTCTTCCCTTCCCTTGCCTCCATAACCGACAGCCCAACACCCCCTTTGGGGTGTTCCGGAATATTCCATCCTTCTTTCTTTTTATTCTACTTACTATAAATTCATTAACGCTCGTTAATACTTAACTCTTAATTATTTAACGATCGTTAAAGTTTTATCTCGGTTTAATTTAATAAATACATAAATATATATTTATCAAATAAATTAATAAATATAATAAATATATTTATTAAATAAATTAACTTTTTACGTATTGTGTGCAATCCCGTAATCTCAAGTTCGCTCCTATCCCACGACTATTAAATATAAGTCCATAAACTTTCAGCTCCCACTTGGACATATTTCGAATATCGTGATTACATTAACTAGCATCTAGTTACACTAGCAATGTCACTAGTACAACTCGAGTAAGATCTCCTGGATAAAACCTTTTAATGATTCATCATTATTATTATCCTTTTATTTCTAATACAATGTTAATAAGGATATGGATCTCAGTCATTCCTTTCATTAACCATTTTGTTTCTCGTTCACAGATTCAACAAGATTACCAAAACAAATTTGGGTGTGGCCACACAAACATCTTACTAATCCCACGAGGGGCCCAGCTGTATTACACTCCAAAACGAAATTGGAGGAAATAAATTTATATTGACTACAAGCAAAACTTATGAATTTTGCAACACTTCCGAAAACAATCCTTATAGCTACCAGTTACGTTTAGCGTTAGATTATTCCACAGAGATGCACTAGATTCATAACAGTTTCCTGGTATCTCAAGTCTAAGGATAGCTATTTATGAATTACTTGATGACAAAGATCCACAAAGTAAAATCATATAGTTGGGATAAGTCCAATATTTGATTCATCGAATATCATCCAAAATTGATCAATATACTTTCAAGTATACTCTATCGCTATTTTGATTTGTCTTAATTTAATAATATTCCCATATTATGAATCGACAACGGACATTTAGCATAACAATTTATTCATGGATTAAAACATGTAAAATAAGATACAAAATTAAGTAATAAGAATAAACGAAACTCAATCTTTATATTATTAAATTATAATGCCTTAACATCCTTTATCCAAATACTAATCACAGATTTATTGCATGATTTCGCTAGCTAGTTGCAGCCCAATAGCCTTGGCATGCTTAACTACCTTTGGTCGAGGCAAAGCCTTAGTAAAATGATCAGCTACATTATCATCTGTGTAAACTTTTATTAATTTTATTTCACGAGCTTCAACTTGTTCTCGGACGTAGTGATGCCTACGCTTAAAGTGTCTGGCACCTTTCATGACTACAGAATTATTGGCGAATATAATTTCAGCATAATTGTCACAATATATACCAATAGATTATTTTATTGAGGGCATCACTTAAAGATCTCCAGTAAACTTCCTAATCCAAACAGCTTCCATTGCAGCTTATGAAGCAATTAAGTACTCATATTGAGTATAATGCATTGCAATCGTTGTCTGTTTCTTGCTCTTCCAAACAACTGCTCCTCCATTGATAACAAAAACGTAACCCGTCTGTGACTTCGTATCGTCTTTATCACATTGCCAGGACGCATCACAAAAACTTGTCACATTCAGTTAGGTGTCTTTAGAATATGTTGAACAACAGTCCAGTGGAGCTTCCATGGATTCTGTTGGTATCTACTGACCAAGTTCTGAGCAAACGCCACATCAGGCCTTTTGCATCTTACAACATACATAATAGATCCTACAACCGAAGCGTAAGGCACCTTCTGCATGTATGCCTCTTTTTCCGGAGTTGATGCATCCATCTCATGACTTAAATTATGCTTAACTTCCATAGTTTGAAAACCTTTCTTGGAATTATGCATATTATACTTCTTCAATATCTTATCTATATAAGCATCTTGACTTAGACCAATTAACCGTCTTTTCCTATCCTGATAGATCTTAATTCCTAAAATGTATGCAGCTTCTCCTAAATCCTTCATATAAAAACATTTACCAAGATAATCTTTAATAGCTTTAAGTCTTGGAATGTTATTTCCCATGATTAATATGCCATCAACATATAGGACTAGAAATACTACATCTCCCGCTAGCTTTGAGATATACACATGGCTCATCACGATTTTGAATAAATCCAAACTTTATGATTTCTTCATCAAATCGTTTATTCTATTGACGTGATGCTTGCTTCAAACCATAAATGGATCTTTGAAGTTTGCACACGTATCCTGGATTCTTAGGATCAACATACCCTTCTAGTTGTTGCATATAGATGTCTTCATCTAAGCGACCGTTCAAGAAGGTAGTTTTAACATCCATTTGTCATATCTCATAGTCATAGTATGCTGTTATAGGTATGAGAATCCTAATAGCTCTTAAGTCTGCTACAAGAGAAAATGTCTCCTCGTAGTCTACGCCAAAAGTTTGAGTAAAACCTTGAGCTACTAAACGAGCTTTATAGGATTATACTTTTCCGTCCATGTCGGTTTTCTTCTTGTACATCCACTTATGTCTCACTACTTTATCATTTGGTGGTGGATCTACAAGAATCCAAACATCATTTACTTTCATGGATTTCATTTCCTCATCCATAGCAACCATCCACTTATCTTTCTCAGGATCAAGCATGGAGAATTTATAATTATCAGGTTCTCCAAGATCCCCTACTTCATCATCATCTCTATGTTAAGACATATATTGCTATTTGCGTTTTTAATCCTTGCGGATCTACGCAATGGAACTAATTCCGGTGCAACCGCCAGACTTTCTGGTTCTACATGAATTATATCGCTAGTGTTTTCAGAAGGTAATGTATCTATATGACTCTCTTCAAGATCATAATTTCTCCCACTGAATTCTTTATTTACAAGATCATATTAAAGGAAGTCTCCATACCTAGCAACAATCACTTTGTTCTCAGGTGGATAATAAAAGTGGTAACACATAGTTTCCTTAGGGTATCCTACAAAGATACATTTCACAGATCGTTGTTGGAGTTTATCGCCCGAGTCACGTTTCATAAATGCCTCGCAACCCCAGACCTTTAAATAAGACAAATATGGCTTCTTGCCATGCCATAGTTCATATGGTGTCTTATCAACCTTCTTCGTGGGAACCATATTTAAAATGCGAACAACAGACTCTAAAGCATAATCCCAAAAGGGTTAAGGTAAAGTTGTAAGATAAACATAGATCGCATAATAGCTAATAATGTACGATTTCTCCTTTCGGATACACCATTTTGTTGTGGAGTATAGAGAGAAGTAAGATGTTGAACAATTCCATTCTTACTTAGATAATCTATAAACTCTTGACTCAAATATTCACCACCTCTATCAGAACGAAGAGCTTTAATCTTCTTTCCTAGTTGCAGTTCTACTTATGCTTTAAACACTTTGAATGTTTCAAATACCTCATGTTTATGCTTAAGTAAATAAACATAACCATAACGGGTATAATCATCCGTAAATGTTAAGAAGTAGCTAGCACTTTTCCTTGACAAATGTCTAAGTGGCCCGCACACATCAGTTTGTATTAAACAAAATAGATCAGTAGCTCTTTCAATATTGTTATTAAAAGGTTTCTTTGTCATCTTTCCATAGATACAAGACTCACATTTATCAAATGATTCATCATTGATTTTTTTCTAAAAGACCTTCACGTTGAAGCTTTTGTATACGAGTCTTCCCAATATGGGCAAGTTTACAATGCCAAAGATAAGAAGAGTTCTTGTCAAACTTTCTATTCTTATTCATGCTAAAACTAGATTTATTATTATTCTTAGATTCATTATCATTCATGTTTATTTCAAACACTCCATTCATATAAATTGCATTAAGATAGAAAATACCATTTTTCCAAACATAAATTCTATTATAATCAATAGTGTGAACAAATCCATTATTCAACAAACCAGAAAAGGAAATAACACCCCTAACAATTATAGGTGCATAATGACAATCATTTAAAATCAGTACTAAACCCGAAGGTAAAACTAAATTAAATGTTCCTATAGCTTCAACCGCTGCTTGTGCGCCATTGCCCACTTGCATAAATTGTTCCCCATAGAAAAACTTCCTTTTCAGATTAAATCCTTGTAGCGTATTGCAAATTTTAATACCGCATGTTTATGCTTTAAACACTTTGAATGTTTCAAATACCTCATGTTTATGCTTAAGTAAATAAACATAACCATAATGGGTATAATCATCCGTAACTGTTAAGAAGTAACTAGCACTTTTCCTTGACAAATGTCTAAGTGGCCCGCACACATCAGTATGTATTAAACCAAGTAGATCAGTAGCTCTTTCAATATTGCTATTAAAGGGTTTCTTTGTCATCTTTCCATAGATACAAGACTCACATTTATCAAATGATTCATCGTTGATTTTTTTCTAATAGACCTTCACGTTGAAGCTTTTGTATACGAGTCTTTCCAATATGGTCAAGTTTACAATGTCAAAGATAAGAAGAGTTCTTGTCAAACTTTCTCTTCTTATTCATGCTAAAAACAGATTTATTATTATTCTTGGAGTCATTATCATTCATGTCTATTTCAAACACACCATTAACAGAAATTGTATTAAAATAGAAAATACCATTTTTCCAAACAGAAATTCTATTATAATCAATAGTGTGAACAAATCCATTATTCAACAAACAAGAAAAGGAAATAACACCCCTAACAATTGTAGGTGCATAAGGACAATCATTTAAAATCAGTACTAAACCCGAAGGTAAAACTAAATTAAATGTTCCTATAGCTTCAACCGTTGCTTGTGCGCCATTGCCCACTTGCAGAAATTGTTCCCCATATAAAAACTTCCTTTCCAAATTAAATCCCTGCAGCGTATTATAAATTTTAATACCGCATCCCGTATCCTATAACCAGGAATTTAATTTGCATGTTAAATTGAACAATTCAATCATAAATAAAGTACCTGAAGCTGCAGTGCTCTACTCAGACTTCTTCTTTATTTCTCACAACTCTTCGAGGTAAAGAGGGCAATTCCTCTTCCAGTGACCACTTGCCTTGCAATGGTGACAAGTCTCATCGTTTTGAGATTGATTCTTCTTGACAAAGTTCTGCTTAGGTTTCGAATAAGTCGCAACTTGCTTGCCCTTATCACCCTTGCCTTTGCCTTTCTTCTTGTTCGCTTGCGGTTTTGGCTTATTCACTCTACCCTTTTGTATGGTTAGTACAAAAGGCGTAGAAGTAGATGCCTTGTCTTTTAACCCCTTTTCGTAGTCAATGAGCATTGCATGCAAATCATTAACTGTCTTCCCCGTGCAATGCATATTATAGTTTCGAACAAAATCATTGAAGTCCTTGTTAAGGGACCTATTGATCAAGTTGATAGCCATATTATGATCATAGGGTTGTCTAAGTTCAATGAGATATTCCATATAACCCCTCATCTCCATATAATGGGCACTAACAGACTTTCTAGGAGCTTGCTTGCAGCTATGCAAAGCATCTACTAAGTCGTAGATCTTCACAGCTTGCAGCTTTTCGAACACAGCCTTGAGTTCATCAAGCATTAGCTTAGGCGAAAATAACTCATACTTCTTTTAAAGTGAAGAGGGGACATTTTCCCTAACATTAAGCAAGCCACATCCGAGTGCTTCTTAATAATAGCAGCGTGTTCAAGCCTTTGCGCTTCAGAAGCTCCTTCAGCAAGATCCTCCGGATAGCGAATGATTAAGATATCAATAGTACCCGCTACTCTCAATACAATTCTTAGTGAGCGGTACAAATCATTGAAGTTTGAGCCAGTAAGTTCAGGACGATCAAAAAATATTTTGAACGCAGAACTTATAGTGTTGTTGTCGGGTTGAGCCATTTCTACTGAAATAAGTTTAAATATTAGTATTTTCGATAATAAAATACTTTCAAGAAAATAAAATTACCCCGGTATATAAACCATAGTATTTTCCTTGAATTCTAGAACTATATTGATATAGACCCATTACATCAGTTGATCTACTATTAATGAATGTACTCAACATAACGATTTGTCGAACAATTCAATTGACAAACAATTTTCAATTTCTAGTTTATTTAAGGAATTTACATTGCTAAAAGAACATTTTGCATTGTAAACATGTTTCATCCCTTCTGAATTCTTAAGTTTTCAGATCTCACTGAGTAACTTAATTAAATCGTCTAACCTAAGTATCGTAAAACCATCATACGAATTCTCATTCTATGAAAGTTTTCTCTCTATCACAACATCATCCAAAAATCTCATTTGATGACGTAGCAATTTCAAGTATTCGTCAATTAGGAGGATTCGACTTAAATTTTTTAATGGTATAAATTTGATGTCAAAATCAATGTATGGAGAAGCATGCATACAACTACATAGCATAAGTTTAATAAAACATTTAGTAAACTTTTCACGAGACTAAATTTCTACATAGATTATGTTGAGGTATTGGTTCAACCAATTAAATAATTTACCCACAACTATTCACAGCGTACTTATGGCTAAAGCAATAACCTTATTCATTGTGAATTCGGATGTGAATTTGCGGTAAATTAACCTTAAGGTATAATTTAATTAATAATCGTATGTAATTTCAATTTGACGCACAGGCGAGCCGGGAATTTGGTCAGCGACTAATGGCTTAACACCTCCTTCCTTAACCGGGTACATGACCAGCAGTGCGTTATACCTACTTTATAGTTTGTAAAAGGAGTAGGTCGTTAGATTATTATTGCAATTCACAAATCAAGGTAATTTTATGTAATTTAGATCTCAAACAAATCTTTATTTTAATATGATTTAGTCCATATTATTTTTTTCCAAAAAAACTCTTTTTACAACAATTCTAACAATTTTAACTTAAACAAGTAAAAAAACTAAATCATAAACACATAATAACAGTTTATATGGGCAACAAATAAATCAAATAGCCACATGCATACGATTTATTCAATAATCCTCAAATCTAGTTCTTTATATTCATATAAAAGTCTTTCCTAATTCAAGATTTATTGAATCAAATAATCGCATAGCACATAAAATCATATAAACATATAATTTTACTATTGATGAAAACATGCACGTTAATCATGGATTCTCCCACAAATCTTAACAATTAAATCTCTATGGATCGTAACCATACATGACATAACAATTAATCATGCAATTTAATCTAAAATGACCCCACATGTAATTTAGGGTTTCAAAACAATTTATTTTTATAAAAATTCGGCAAAAACCCTAATTTTTAAAAAAACAAAACCCTAATTTTAAGAAAACCTAAAAACATGTAGTTTTAACTCAAAACAATTATTAGTTAAAAAACTTGAGATATTCGATAATTATAACATGTTAAACCGGATCTCGATGCCACTGAAGGTTTATTAATATCATAACAATTATATAAAACCCTAAACGACATCAGAGCACACATAGCGAAAGCGATTTAACAAGATCATAATAATAACACAATTATAATTAATCGAATTAGGGTTACATAGATTTACGCTAAAGCAAATCCACAAGACGAAGAACGAATCACCAATTCGGGTTTATACCGTATATAACAAAGATATAGTCTAAAGTAAAACTATATTACGATCTTGTTCACACGTAATACAATGAGATAACTGTGATTCTAGAACATGTAAATTGAGCTATAACGCTTGTAGAAAATCTACCCAACAGCCCTAGAGAGGGGCTAGGACTAGACTATAAGTAAAATTGATCAATCAAGAAAACCAACCAAAACCCTTGTGTGGGTTTGTCTTGCGATCGCAAAAAGAGATATGAGGGGAGAGATTTTTGTGTGCCTTGAATTATGAGGTAAAAGGTTGTTTATATAGGCTTAATTCTTGTAACCCAAAACAAATAAAAGGAAAGTTTTTCTTCCCTTCCCTTGCCTCCATAACCGACGGCCCAACACCCCCTTTGGGTGTTCCAGAATCTTCCATCCTTCTTTTTATTTATTCTACTTACTATAAATTCATTAACGCTCGTTAATACTTAACTCTTAATTATTTAACGATCATTAAAGTTATATCTCGGTTTAATTTAATAAATACATAAATACGTTGTCCCCCCTCAGCTCACCCTAGCCTATATATTTATTAAATAAATTAATAAATATAATAAAGTCCGTTCCTATCACACGACTATTAAATATAAGTCCATAAACTTTCAAAAGGCTCTCAAAGGTGCAAGGTTTGACCTTCACTTGTCTACTCAAGACTATCATGCAATTGGCGACCCAGTCAAGGGAGTTCACGAACAAGAACATGGATCTACATGACGAAGCATCGTCTATCACCCACGTTTCCTTAGACATATCAACAGTTAAGATGTAAGGATTTAATATGGTTTTTTAGAGCCGACGTGTACACAATCAAGCTAAAAAGGCAGCAAACACAAAAAGATCACATTATATCTTTCATGCAATCATAGATAAACAACAATAAATTCAGCTTAGCATAGTGAGAGAAGAAAAGATAAAAGATACAATAATCAAACACATGGACAAGATTAGTAAAAATAAGTAAAACATTGTTTATCAATTGATATAGGTAGGGGTTGTTGATCCCAAACTCATATATTATGCCTTAGCTTGTAAGGATGCATTAACAATGATAAATCCAAACAAATACTAGGGAGACTTTGTTTATGATTGAGAACTACACATTATGCGGAAAATAACACTTAGCAAAAGAACAATAAGGTTAACGATTGCAAGCTTTAATATATTAAGAATATACGAACACTCTTAATCAGTATTAGGATTTACAACCTTAAAGCTATAAAAAACAATGTAACCGAATTTCACAAACCTAAAGATCAAGTTAGATCTTCTCCAAGATAAGTCCACACAACACCTCAATCAATCACCTTCGATTGCTAGATCTTGATTAAGTATAATACTTAATAAAAATAAAACCCGAAAACCTTGTGGGTTGTTGTTGGCCGTCGATCACAAATAGAGAGGAGAGAAAAGTTTGGTTTAATTCTTACAAACAATGAGTCTAATCTCTTGCTTGTATAGTTGATCCTTATGTTTATTTATGGGAAAAATTACAACTTAACCTCCAAGTAATAAACCTTCTATACCCAAAAATCTTTTCTTTCATTTCCCTCGTACCTTAATCGGCCGAGAACCCCTATGGGAATGTGGTTTGACTTTTTGACTTTGTATAAACTTAGTTATGTAATTACAGTCATTACCTTAAAGTTTAAATTCTTATTAATTAATCATTGTTCAACCTTTTAACTTATTAATTAATTATTGTTAAGTATTAACTTCTATCAAATTAAATATACATAATAAATATAGTCATATTTATTATATATCTTTAATAAAAGATGATCTTGATGTCTAAGTGTGTGACCCATTAGGCCCACGTACTCTCGGCCTTATTAAATACTATCTATAACTTACGCACATCCCAACATCTCCCACTTGTGGAAGTCTCCGTCATAGTGTAATTTAATACTAACATTGACAGATAGTCTAACAACACTATCAATGCTCCCAAAAGCACATGACTTTGGTTTATGGTAAACCGCCTCAACCTTTGATGGTATTTTTAATACTGCATCTCTTTTGTTACTGATACGGTTAATCATGAATATGGATCATATGTCATTTCATGTTTAACGATTAATCTAGATTATTAAATGTAATAAGAAACTTCTTAACTACTATTTGGGCACAATCATGCAAACATCCGATCAATTCTACTAGGGCCCCAATATGTATCATACTTCATTCATGAATGAACAAAATCCCATTTTTGACTACAAGTACCTTTTACACATGTGATAACACTTCTGACATAAGTTTTATAACTGCCCACGTAAATGACGTAGCGTTTTCTCATATCAAGAAATGCTATACATCCATGCAACGATCCACTTGCATCTAAAGTCTAAGGATAGCAATACTTACCATATGTGTAAATTCTTAATGACGTCGATTGTTAGGTCATGCTTGTACACATTGATCTCACTAATGGTCAATTCTGTACAAGGTGACCTCCCTGGTGGATTTGAATATCAATACGCCTAAGTGTATTGTTTAACCTTGAACATTATAAAGTCATTGAGTGAATAGTCACTTAGTGAGTTATCTTCAAGAGCTCAGGCTGAGTCTAAGATAAATACTCGAGTATTCAAAGAGGTGAGACTCAATGAATGATGTACTCAAGATGAACAAGAAGGTGATGGTTTCAATGAGTGATGACAATAACTCACAGAGCCCCATACGATCTCCCTAAAGGAACAATGCTATATTGTAGGCTGAAGAAAAGGCGGGATAAGTTTGAAGAAGTTAAAGTAGTAGTACACACACAATTAACATGACTTACCCTTTAAGGTTAGACAAGGGTACTGAACTTGTAAAGGACTTTGTCCTCATACTTGTATCATATATCATAATGTTCTATAATAAAGATACCTGAAGTACTAGCTCCGCTAGCATTCTTACGTTTCTTCACCTCAGCGAGATACTTCGGGCAGTTCCTTTTCAAGACATTTGCTTAAGACTAAGAACTTCTCGAGTATATGGACGTCCATGATAATGATGCTTCTGAGAGTTCAAAATCATCATGGGGAAAATCGTATACTCTAGAGTAATCAGATCAAGTTCCAGGGAGAAGTAGTGTACATGGAATGGTATTTACTTTACTTTATATGATTTTTATGAAGTATTCTGCTGGCGTGATAAGAATTATTGATGAATTTTTGCAAGGTCCCCCAAACGGATTATCACCAAAAAACTAAACGACATGAAACAGTATATAAGCAATCTTATTCGGTGTGGTTCTTCTACAAATTTCCGTTGTACACTTAAACTAGTGAGCTACAAGATCATTCAAACTACATCAAAGTGTCAAAATCTGATTAAGATATGGATATTGGTTAGGGGGAAGCTGATTCAGAAACTTCGTCAAAAAAGAGTATATGAAGAAAGTTTTTTTAAGACATGTTGCATGAATTGAGCGGGGGGGGGGGGGGAGGGTTAATCCAAATCATGCATATTACACTTGTTCCACAAGGAAGACAGAGAAGATTCAAGACGAGGTACAAGTTATAAAGACCAGAAGACTTGAAGACTCATATGTTACTAGATTAGCAATCTCAATAAATCCTAAAATATCATAGAGGAATGACCTCTCATCGAGGGAGATTGTTAGCCTCAATATATGGATTTAAACAAGAAGACTTATAAGACATCCTCAGCATTGGAAGCACCTTGGAAGACGTTATTTTGTTGTATTTGTACTTGTTAGGAACATTGTAAGTAATTCCGTATGTCTCCACATTGGGGGAAATTTTTAGCCCTAAAATGTGAGCGTCATTTACAAAATTATATTAGATTCAAATAGGCAAGACACTGAGGGCCTATTATTGTTAAATTGTCAAAGTTACTCTTTGTCGAGATTATATATACTCTTACATACTTCTATGTAGGGGTGAGGATAACCATTGTGTATTTTTGTTTCTATCTTTATAATATACATACTCTCCTTCTTTTTGATACGATCTCTCTCTAAAATGTCTAAACATCTATTTTATCCTCCTCGACCTTCGAATCATTCCAAAAGCTATGAATCTTATATGTTACCACACTTATTCCCCGGTTCTCTTTACTAAGGAGAGCATGAACCAAGGGGGAACATTCATAAAATGCTTTACATGCATATATCTCATGCTTGGCTTTACTTGTACATTCATTCTCATGTGTTGTAATATAAGTTCAAGACTATGTGTTGAGTCTTTAGCAACTATCATACATCTTGTCTATCTCATCTAACCTTTGTTTTGTAGAATTCTCATAATCCATGTCTCCTATTTATCCTATTTAGGGAGAGTATAAACCGAGGGGGGAGACTATAACACCTCATTTAATAGGATAGAGTGCTACAATAAATTATGGCGTATCATCAAAACATGCAAGGTAAATGTCTAAACATTCATGACCATAAATAGAAATACCGGAATCAAACATCGGTAGTCTAGTAACTCACAAACAAGCAATATAAGTACTGTAAATGGAAAGGACTAAACAATGTCCAAAAGATGTAAAGTACGATAAAGTAGGAATAAATGCATAATGTAAAAGAGGCCGGATAGCTTCCAATCCGAATGCACATACTCTGGAGTTCCTATTTGCGTCCTTGGGTACCTGCCGTTTTGGAACATGGAAAAGTAGACGGCTGAGCATAACGCTCAGTGCACGGATATACAATAAAGAATGGAAAAACATAGAGTATGGAAGCATATACAGATTATAAAGCATGAATGGCACCGAAAATGAATAAGTCATAGGAAACCTAGTTGTCTGTCATGTTAACTGGTTTTAGTTATGAAAACATAGCTTATGTTACTTATGAAAATCTGTATTAGTTTATGTACCAAATTATCCAATACAGGTCATGAGGTCAACAACGTGCATGAATACTTGGAGGGGAGACCTCATCATGCAATTAGAGGGGTTGCCTCTAATTAACTGGTCAATGGGTAAGAGGGATCATCTCTTTGTGAAGGATGCAAGGCACACACCACATTCACCATGAAAATCCTGACTGAAACATGTAACTAGGATGCACCCATACGCCCCACATGATAATATAATAATATAATGGCCAAATAACTGAAAAGGGACGCCACGAGCTATCACTCCGTCGTGGTGAAGTCATAACACTAGTGCCTCTAGTGTTATGGTTATGGTACCTCCATAACTATGTGAACTGGTCATGCATGTATATGGCTAAGGTAACTAATAAAACATAAGCATTTAATCTGTAACTACTGGGAAAAACAGTTGGCTGCATACGGGAAATCCTAATGAAGGAAGAGATTGTCCTTACTAAAGGACGGGAAATCCGTACCTTATGTCTAGTAGAAGCTAACGGAAACGATGAAGACTAATCCGCCTTGACGGATAACACTACATAAGAAATATGGACGTGTATGAGTTGTTTGAATTACATGTGTTTTACTGGTTCCGTGTGTTATTAGCTTGTTATACGTATTTTGTCATGTTTTATTATTTACTGTGTATTCTGTAGTTATTCTGATGTTCTGTTGTGTATTATTCATGTATTAGTGTATTATAATTATAATACTTGTATTGTAATACTAAGTAACTTTCTAAAAATAGTAGTTTTCCGTAAATAGTAAGTTTCCAAAAATAGAAAGTTTTCAAAAATAGAAAGTTCCCAAAAATAATAAGTTTCCATAATTAGAATTAAGCTAGATTATAAATAATAAATGAAGTTAAATTAGTACAATACAAGTCATGATTATAGTTAGTTAATTAAATAACTGGTTAATTTAATTAAACTATATGTTATATGATTTTAAATACAATACATGTTTAATTAAAATAACTAAGTATAAATACCTTAGGTTATACATGAATTAATTTTAATAAATTAAATAACCTAAAGTTTAATGTGACATGATTTATAAAAAAATAGTTTTTATAAAAACCCGAATCCCGAGCCCGTGTTTTAATATAAGCCGAATCAAATAGGCTATAAACAAGTCCCACCGAGTCCTTGGAAAGAATCTCGGTTGACACTACTTAAACAACTAACATGTATATATACCACGACTCGAAGTCGGGCTCCCTTTTGTCTCGGGTCCGAATAAACAAAACCAACCGAGCACCCTTACGGGTCTCGGTGGTGTCTCGGTTCACACAAAAGCCGAACACAAACACACCCCGACCCTTTGGTCGGGGTTCTTGCTGCGTCCGAGCCACACCAAAGCCCAGCCGAGACCCCTTGTGGTCTCGGTGGTGGTGATGAAGACAAGCCGAGCACCCCCTTGGGGTCTCGGTTGTCTCGGTCGAACAACACCAACGCCAAACACCCCCTTTTAACATGATTTAATTAATCCTCTTGTTTTGTTTACTTGTTTTATTGATTAATTAAATTTAATAACATGAACATAAAAATTTTAAAAGAAAAGGAAGTGTTATGATTACCGACACGTGGAAAAAAAAGAATTAGAGATCACGAAGGAAGTGTTATGATTACCGACTCCAAAATCAAAGATCAAAATTGTTCGAATCCTCCTTGTGGTTTAATGTGGCCGGCGGCAAGAGCAAGAAGGAGGCAGGGAGCAACTTTTTATTAAACCTAAAATTATGATAAGGTTTCCTGAGTATCTCTTGAGAATAAGAGGTCATGTTGACTCTAGAAGTGAGGAAGTGCGAGTATGAGGCGGGTTGAGCGCCGGGACGTCGCTCTATTTTAAGAGGGTAGGATGTAACAACCCAAAACCGTGGTCATTATTTAATTATATTTTTTTACGTATATTTTTGAAATTTTTGACGAGGTTGATTTTCATAACGATTGGTGATTTGATTTGTATGATGTTGAAAATTTTATTTTTACATTTTGACGAGTTGCGAGGATTATTAGTGATGACGATAGCGACGGATGCACGAGAAATTTTACGTTTTATTTTAAACATGTCGATGTTTAATATTTTTACGTTTTTATTTTAATGTCGTATTAAGTCGTGTCGGGACTATATAATATCATATTTTGTGTGCGTTTTAAGTTTTGAGAAGTATTTTTATGAAACACGAGACCCGTAAATAATTTCAAAAGTGACTAATAGTCATTTCCGCTTTTTAACAAAGTATTTGCACTTTGGTCCACAAGAATCACAATTGGCAAAAACTACCCTAAACTTTCCCCATATAAAAGGAAAATTAACACACAAACACACACAAAATCCACTCACCACCAAAAATCTTTCTCTCCCCTCTTTTTCTCTCTACAATCTGTCACCCTCACCACCACCAAAACCCCTAGATTTTTTAAAATCTAGTTTGATTCAACAAATTCTAATCAAAGTCTCATTTCTAACTTTTGATTCTCCATCTTTTGGTATGGAAATCTTACACATGCATAAATTTTTTTGAAAAACCTATTTTTGGATGAAAATCTTGTGTTTTGATCTTAAATTATTGTTGTATGTAGGTGTTTATGTGTTTATACATTAGTTTTTATGATTGCATGTTGAAGATTTTAGTTGAGTTTTTATGATTTGATCATCTAGGATGATTTTGTATGTTATGATTGAAAGTAGTAATAGTAGGATGATTATAGTGGTAAAAATAGGGTTAAAATGTGGTGAAAAATTGATTTTGAGTGATATTTAAATATATATTTTATAACAGATTATTAAACTTAATTTTCTGAAAATATGAGTTTGAGTTTGAGATGAACTAACTAGATATTGTTGTAGAGGATGTTTTTAGCTTCGTTTTGATATAAGATAGAGCTTCTAGCTCCAAACGAGCGAAAAGTTACGTTAGTTTGATTATTCGTGTACCGGGAGACGAGTATCGTCACAATATATAATTGTTGTCGATATTTGGATCGAATCTCGGGGACTATAAAAAGGATTTTGAAATGTGTCAAGTACTGATTTTTAATGTTAAGTATGAGGATGTTGAGTTTATTTTCAAAGTTGAGTGTCGGTTTTATAAACGGAGAAAAATAAATGAGTTAAAAGACTATATGAATTGTTGACGTAAAACTGTCCGGTTTTTGTAGTTCGAAGATGTGTCGGGCAGGGAAATTTAAATGTAAAATCTTTTGATGAGCTTTTAACAGGTCTTTATATATATAGTAAGTGACATCTCTGATTAGTATCATAAAAATTTGACGTGTTTAAGTGGGGTAAATAAGCTTTTACATTTGGTGTGTACCGGCAGATTTTTAACGAAGGAATTAACTAATAGAATAAACATATAGAATGGAGTAAAAGGTCACTTGTATTGTTTTCATGTTGGGTTGGTTGTGATTTCATTATTTTGAGTTTGATGTTACTAAGTATGGATTTTACTCGAGTTTATTATTGATGAACGCGCCTTATTTGATAGGTTGCGTTTTTTGTGTTTATCGGGCATCAACTATCGTCGAAAATCGTCTTACTACTGCTATTACTCCAGGTGAGTCTATAGCCTCGCTTTCTACTTGTTTTAATGATTTTAAAACCCGCGAGGGGGATACATGCTATTTGAAGTAAAATGAACACATGTCATAAGTAATTGTTGGACCCGATGTTGCCTTTGTTGCCTTTGATGAATTGAATTGTATAAGTACCTAATTGCAAAAGTCCATAAATTCATGAGTCGTTAACTATCTTCTGACTTGATGTTGTGAGTTGTGAATAGCCGCTTATTCTAATAATAGTACTATTGGGCTGACGACCCTATCTGAGACCAGGGCTTTACGTTGAGTAACCCGATGGGAAGGATAATTTTACGAGAATGAGAATTGGTATTCTTTCAATTGACACCCTAGTAGGGGCACTGGTAATTTTTCTAGTCATGCTGGCGTTTGGCGTGGGTGACTAAGTTAAGGGGTCGGTGTCATGAGCTTAATACAATTCATTAGCTATTGCTATAAGATGATATACCTGATTAATAGATTGTATGGCCACAATTCTATTAAACAGTTGTGAATGATTTTTACGACGTGTTCAATTATGTTTTGTTAAACCTATAGACTTGCTCAACCTTTGTGTTGATGATTTTAAGCATGTATTTCAGGTACTTGAAGTTGTTGAATTACGGAGCTTGCTGGAGAAGGATTGCGGAATTGCTTTTGGTGGTGTTTGGTCTAAAACAGATTTCTTTCCCTATTGTCATAAGCATATAGTAAATGGTCAAGTATTTTGGTAAATGGTTTGTTGTCGTGATTAAGATCCTAGGGGAACCTGTACGCTGCTCTGATATATTTTTATACTGTTTTTACTTAGGATTGAAGGTTTTAGACATTGATATAAATTATTTCTATATTTATTCCTAAATATACTGTTTTTGGGTCATTTAAAGAGTTTGTGAAATGAAGTTTGTGAATAACTCTCAATTGTGTATTTTCCGCTGCGTAATGTAAATTGGGGGTGTTAAAGATTGGTAACCAGAGCTTTTTAGTTATAGCGAATTAGGTCGATTTTTGAAAATGTCCTAAACTATAACTTTGGTGTTGAAAATATTTTACAAAAGCAACGCAACTTCTCTGCAAGGCTCCGGTAAGATTATTAATTTTTGTTATGCTTTGTTATTATAGACGTATCCCTTAAAACTGTTGTGAATTCTTGAGTATTTATTAAGTAAATACTGCGATGAGGTATTGGTATTAATGAAAGGACGTGGAGTGCTTTCATCATAATTTCATTTTTATGAATATTGTATAATTATCATTTGCATTGCATTGCATACATATATATTTGGCATACGTAAATCATTTGCATTTGCATGATTATGTTATGTACTTTTGAAATTTCTGTGATTGCAGAAAATGTCTAACATACCATATTACGTCAAGAATGGGGGATTTGTTGTAGGTCAATGGAATTTGCAGAATCAGCAAGTAGGTGATCATAAGATTTCAGGTGGATGGTTAGATTATGAGGATGATACGAATGATAAGAAGAATGTTGTAGAATCTGATAGTGATAATTATATGACTGAGAGTGAAGTTGGAAGAACTGAGGTTAGAGCTGAAGTGAGAAGTTATGGAACTAACTTTGAGAAGTATCAGAAAGAGATAGATAGGTTCGTAGGTTAAGTGAATATGTAGCTCATCTTGGGTCGTATCTTGAACCACATTGGAAGTTTCAGGATAGTGAGGTGTATGCTGATTCTCATTATATGATAGATCCGCCGTGTCAAGGAGGGCTTTTGAGGTATGGATTTAAAAATCCACCGTGTTTAGATCCAAAAGGGAGGTGCTGCAAGTTAGGACCAGATGAAGATGAAGCAGGGACGAGCCAAGTTGGAGAAAGTGATGGACCACATCCTATGGAGTGATGTAGTGATGGATTTTTGTTGTATTTCAGTTTATGTATTGTTGTGTTGTATCTGAATTATCTAGATGTTGTGAGGTAGTATGGTGATGGATTATTATTATTGTTTTTGTTTAGGATGGTAAGGGTAAGTGACATTAGTGACAAGCTTTTGTTGCGATTTTCTCGGATTTATGGATGAAATCTACTATTACCCTTTAGTATTTTGATGTGTCTTTGTTATTCTCTCTTTTGTAAGATGATTGTGGAATTTAGGTAGTATGGTGTTGTTGGCGCAGGAAGTATTCATGTTATATCTTGATGAAAAGACCATATTCTTTCTATCTCGATGTGTATACTTATCAAGTTTCTTTCTACTGTTATCACATGGAAAGAGTTGAGTGAGATATGTTTCTGTCATTAGCAGGGATTCCTGTGTGACTGAGTATCTTGAAATATGTCTCCAAAGGTTGCCAACCATTAGGGTAGATTATATGATTTGTGGGAATAGTTGTTAGAGTGTTTGAAGCTGATAATGCTGTGAGGAGACGAGATGATGCTGAGATTGAAGATGCTGCTGAGATTGAAGATGCTGTTGTTCCAGTTAGGAGATGCTGCTGCTATTATGCTAGATTTTAAAAGGATGTCTGTGTGCTGGATTCTTAGGAATGAGAAGAGATGCGGTGAAGAGTGTCGTACAAATATTAATGGTGATTGGAAGGGTGAAATTATATGGATAAGTTCGAGTAACTGATGGATGATTTAATATATCAATAGTCATTTGGGAATGTTCAACTAGACGAAAAGAGATAGTAATTTAAAGATTGATCCTGATTCGAAATTAAGTGTGGCAGAAAAGGGTAAAGGAACGGTATTGTTGTAAATGACAATAAGGAATAGGAATTTATTTCCTTTGATAGAAGGTAAACTTGGAATTTAATAGTCTAAGATAAGAAGAGATGGTATTCAAGCAGTTACTATAAATCGGGTAAACAGGAGGAAGTATGATGTGTAGATCACATGTATTTTATACCACTTAAGTAATTATCTATTTACTGGATGTAAGTACGGACTAGCTGGAGGTCGAGTTGCTGAAGGAATAACAAGGAGTGGAGTATAGGAATTGGTATTTCTGTGGTAATGAAATGTTTCCATTTCGGCAAGGGAGATTGAATACAGGAATTATTCAGATAATGGAAATCAATATGAAGGGAATGTAGCTGCTATTACAACCTATATTTTGGAAATACTGATAAGATTTGAGATTTAGATATAGTAAATTGTATATTCTTATCTGGTAATCATTGAGTTAGATTTTTATTGAAATTCTGAAGGTGTTATTGATAGTGTATTTAATCTGAAGGTGTTACTGAGGATATATTGAGATTTGAAGATGTTAGATTTTAGCTGACTTGAGGACGAGAAATCAACGAGAATTTGCGATTGGTTGAAATGAGAAATTCACCGATGGAAGAATAATTATATATATATTAAAGAAATATTTTATGAGCTTATGGAATTAAGAGGTATAGCGCGATTAACTGAACTAAAGATGTGAGAAAGTTAACCAGGATAAGGATGAATATCATAGGATATAATAAATAAAGGTGGAAAGAATTAAATTGGAATGTTGTTGAGCATTGAGTACTGATTTCAGGGAGTAATCAGTGGAAATTTCTATTTGAAGATTTTATTGATCAATGATGAGAAGGTATGTGGGAGGAAAATTATAATAGGTTGAATTTTCTATGCGCTTTACTAGTAGTAGTCGGAAAAGAATAAGAATATGAGCTAGTACTTGAGGGTACTATGTGATTGTTCTGCAGAATTTTAGAATTCACTGTCGTCTTGGGAAAAATGAAGCTTTGTGTTAGCTTAATGATAGGAGTTATGCAATCTGATTGTATATTTTGTTATATGGCATTATCAGGAAGTTGAGGATGGTAATATGATTAATTGTAAGGACTGGCAGATGAGACAATAAGGATAATCTGATTTGACTAGAAGGGTAAGTCATCCGAGAAATAATAACGGAAGAAAGTAAAGAAGCTGGATGTTTTGTGAATAAGATGATTGCTGTAAGATTGAACAAACTGAGCACCAGAAATCGGTGTCCATTACTGATTGTGGATGTTTACTGTGATGAATAGATGATTGAAGGAAAGAAAAGTATTCCCTAACAATTGGAAAATTGTTATTAAAAAGGAATGGTGTGTAAAATTCTTTGGATAAGAATTTTAGTTGGAGTAATATAGATATTTTATGATGTGCGATCTATGGATGAAGTGATCGTGAAAATCTGACTAGATTGAAACGATTGAGGCTTTGTCGATACCGACGAAACCGACTGAAGCTTGTCAATTCCTTGTGTAAGCTGAGTATTATCGGAGGTTTATCAGGAGGTTTTCACCGCTTGTCGAACCAATGATAAAGTTGACAAAGAAGAACTAAATGTGTGAAATCCATTCATATATTTAAGTTGTGATTGTGAGATCCTAGTTGAGGAAGTTGTTTATGAACGCTAATACTTGACTTTTAGGCCTAGTATGAAAATATTATCGTCCGAATCCTTTCGAATTGAAAACCGGTCTTAAGTGTGACTCAATCGTCTTTTGGTGAATCAAGATAATGGTTTGGTTTGTTTGTTTTAAACAAGTAATTAAAGTGTCGTTGAGTAAAAAGGAAGTTTAAAAGATTAATATTAAAATGACAAGTAAAATAAACGCATGGAAACATAAAGGTGACAATGGAAAAGTACAAACACACTAAATAAAACTGACACTTGGAAAATTTTCTGAAAATAAAAAGTACTATAAGAAAGTAAGATCGAAAGAAACCAAAACAAGGCAAAAGAGGTCCTGATCGGAATGTATTCCGATCGGTTGATCGGAATGTTGGAAGGTGCAGCGATCGGAATAAAAGGGACAAGGGCAGTCGGAATAAGCCAAAGACTCACCGTCGGAATGCTACAAATGCACCCAATCGGAATACACAAATGAGGTTCTAATCGGAATATCAACCAAATGGGGACAATCGGAATATTACTAGAGGGTGTGGTCGGAAAGTCAAAGCCCTAATCCGATCAGGAGTGATCGGAATGTGAAGGCCAATCGGAAAGGGGTTTCACAACCCTTTCTGAAAATTAAGGAAATCGGTTAGGGGGGAGTACACGGTCGGAAAACCCAATCGGAAAGGGGTTTTAAACTCCCTTTTCCGAAAATAATGGGATTTGGGAAAGCTAGACAATAAGCTAAGTTCAATAATCTAATATCCACAACTTAACGATCCGAATACTTAACCGAATCAAATAAGCACTTATCTCAACTTATTCAACTCGAAAATAAGCAACTTTTTAGATCAAACAATAAAAACATAAACTTTTTAATAAAACTTTTTAATAAGAAAAATAAGCTAATCATAAAAATAAGCCAATAAGCACAAAAGTCTTAAAGCTTAATCAAATGAAAACTTATGAAATGATCAAAAGATTAACTTTTTAAGCACGAAATCATTAAGAACAACACGGATCTATTGATAATCGCACCAAAATCAATCTTAAATCAAAGAAAAGTAGAATGAGAATAAGGATTAAAAGCTTAAAATGGAACTTTGATTAATGAAATAAGCAATACAAAGATGTTTAATCTTGAAAGATTAAAAGAAAAAGATGAACTAGTGAGAGAAAGTTTAAGACTTTCTCTCTCTAAAAACTAGAGAAACTAAAAAGTGAAAAATTAACTAAACACTCTAACTCCCTTCCTAATGACTATTAGGGGGGTATTTATAGGGAAGGTGGAAGGAGTGCATGTGTTGCATCTTCTTTCTTGCTTTCTTCTCGACTTGACTTTAATTCTTCGACTTTGTCAAACTTCCGTCTTTTGACTTTTTCTTCGATAAATCTTCAGAATAGGCCTTGGACTTCCGTTCTTTTTGCACTCTTGATCTTTTGACTTCGTCTTTTCCCGTTTTCTTCAATAAAAGCCCGTGAAAGCCCGTGTTTTCTTCCTTTTCCATATTTTGGTCCTAAAACACAATAAAAACACAAACCACGCATAATTCCGACTTTTACGACATAAATCACACGTTTTGGTCTTGTTATTATTGGAAATAAGTGGTAAAAGGATAAGTGTTTTCACACTTATTAAATCCCCTACACTTGACCATTGCAATGCCCTCATGCAATGCATTAATTTTAAAGCACGGTTTACATTTTCCATCATAAATAACCCACCTTGGCCTTTATTAAATACTAAACATAAAAGATAGAAATAAGTAAAGAAATTAAAATCTTACATTGGGTTTTGGCGGCCATGAACATTTATCATCCTCAAGTTTCACGTTCCCCATACCAAGCTTAAAAACGAGATCATTGTTATTATAAGTTAGCAAACTATCACGAACTCATGTGGGCAAATTACTCACTTAGACTCCCTTATTCCTAGGTGTATCTCTTATATTTTATTTTTGTCTTGAATGATCACGAGGATGCATTGTTTGACTTATTTCGATAGTTATTTAGTCCGAAAATAAGGTGAACGATTTAATCAATAGTTAGCTAAAGGACCAAATCTTTTAAATCTGCTTCTCGGGATATCAAAAAGTTCATATCTTGGCATAACTTGGTTCGCGATTTGAGACCTTTCTCGGGCCGATATTTGGCAGCGACTTCATACTTTGAATCTTCGAGAGACGTTCTTGAAATTATGGTCTTCTCTTCATAATAGGAATTTCTTCACTTGAAGTTTTTGAGAGATTCTTCATCTTTGGACCACGACTTCTTCATTTTTCTCCAATCTTTATTTTGGACTTTGATATAAAACGATCCGCCTCCTTTTAGGACTTGGATCTATTTATCCTCATACCTTGTTAGGGTCTTTTCGGATAGACTTCTCCATGACTTTTGGGGAGTTCTTGCTTTTCGTCGTGTGTCTCGATCCTTCATATTGATTTTCGATAAATGATTCTTCACATCACTTTTGGATCTTTAGCAACAAAATGTAGCCCTCATGCCTTGTTAGGGCCTTTTCGGACTCGCCAATCTTCGCGCCCCGCTTCATAAGTTATGCCTTGGCTATGAACTCTCGTCATTACCGAGCAACTTTTAAACGATCTGGGGCTAGAAGCTAAGTAACCTTTTAAATCGTACAACCTTATTTATTAGCAGATTAATTTATTAACAAGCGGAGGGAGAATAGGCTCATAATTAACTCACATAAATTCACGAAAGAATACCGAACTTATAATTGGCTCTATCATCTCTCGTTCTCCACAATTTAAAATCTCAAGGAATGAGACTCGTGGATGCTTAGCCTATTAAATCAAAGTTTTGGGTTTTCGAGTCGCCTATAGGATCTTGCAAATTCTTAGACTTTTTCAAGTTTAGAAATCGCATTTTAAAATTCCCTTGATAAACGACTCTCTAGGATCAATTATAGGAACTTGCGAAAAGTTCTTGTTCTTAACCCGTGAGAGTTAAGACTTTCGCGTTTTATAGCTCCCTATATAAAAGCCTAGCAAAACTTGACTTAAACACGTTAAGGATACTAGCTAGAGTAAACTTAGGTAAGTAAACTCGGGTTGAGTCAAAATGTTCACGACTAAGAAAAATCTAAAACCACTTTATTTAAAATTTATTCTAGCAAAGGAAACATAACAAAGGCAAATACAAGTATACAACTAGGCCAAAATAGATTAAAAATTTTGAAAAATGTCGAAAAATCAAATTTTCCGGTTAAAATGAGGGCGATTTCATGGAAAAGACCACTTACTTCGATAGAAGTTCCCCCTACACTTGAGATAAACATTGTCCTCAATGTTTAAGTATGTGGGAGGAAACTCCCCTACATTTAGGACATTGTGCACTTTGTTTAAATCTTGCTAAGGAAAGGACAACTAAAGTGAATTCAATGTGAACCTATAGAATATGAAATATTGAATCACAAGAGTTTAGGATAGAACCGGGAAGATAGGAACACGGTCTCACGATTCGTCAAAAGTTATCAAGATGCTCTCTGAAGCTTTAATTCCTGCACAGCACAAGAAACAAGACAACAAACATATGCGGGGCTCCCCCTACACTTATTATGAAAGCAGTAAAGGATAGAACAGGGGTTGCCTCCCAAGAAGCGCTTGTTTTTGTTCACCGAGTCATGAGCCTGACTCGACCCAATTTTAGTTCATGGGTAACGTGGTGAGGGATGGAATCATCTCCTGAGAGATGTCCTCACCAAAGTACAGCTTCAAACGCTGGCCATTCACCTTGAAATTGGGCCCATTCGGCTGAGAAAGCTCAATGGTCCCATACGGAAAGACTTTGGTGACGGTGAATGGACCAGACCAGCGGCTCTTCAACTTGCCAGAGAAGATCTTCAACCGAGAGTTAAAAAGTAAGACTTGGTCACCAACGTGGAACTCTCGGTTCTTGATTTTTGCGTCATGAATGATCTTGGTCTTCTCCTTGTAGATCAGCGAGTTCTCATAGGCTTCATTCCTTAGTTCATGTAGCTCGTTGAGTTGAACCTTGCGATGATTACCGGCTTTGTTGATGTCGAAGTTAGCCCACTTCAAGGCCCAGTGCGCCTTATGTTCCAGCTCGATGGGTAGGTGGCAGGCTTTCCCGTACACAAGACGATAAGGTGTACAACCGATCGGAGTCTTGTAAGCAGTACGAAAAGCCCACAGAGCATCATCTAACTTATCGGCCCACGCGGCGCGATGCTCTCCCACAGTACGCTCCAAAATCCTCTTCAAGCCACGGTTGGAAATTTCGGCTTGCCCATTGGTTTGGGGATGATAGGCGGTGGAAAGACGGTGATTGACACCATACTTTGCCATGACTCGTGCAAATTGATCGTTGCAAAAATGAGTCCCGCGGTCACTGATGATAGCACGAGGAACGCCAAATCGAGCGAAAAGCTGCTTTAAAAAGTTCACAACCACCCTCGCATCATTCGTAGGAAGAGCCTTAGCTTCAACCCATTTAGAGACGTAGTCGACGGCGACGAGGATGTACTTGTTCCCTTTGGAGGATGGAAATGGCCCCATAAAGTCGATGCCCCATACGTCAAAGATTTCACATTCCTGTATGAAATTTTGAGGCATCTCATCCTTATGTGTGATCTTGCCTTGACGTTGGCAAGCATCACAATGCTTAACCATTTCGTGAGCGTCACGATAAATGGTGGGCCAGTAGAATCCGGAATCAAACACTTTCTTAGCGGTGTAGTTGGGACCAAAGTGACCACCGGTGGGTCCTTTGTGGCAAGCTTGGAGGATGTCAAAAGCTGCCGGTCCGTCAACACATCGACGAATAATCAGATCAGCACACTGTTTGAATAGATAAGGGTCATCCCAAAAGTAAGTCTTAACATCATTCAAGAACTTCTTCTTTTGTTGGGATGTTAACCCTTTGATGAGAATACCACCCGCTAAGTAGTTTGCAACGTCCGCAAACCACGGGGTGCCATCAAGATTGAGATTTATAGACATTAAGGTCTCAAGGGGGAAAGAGTCATTTATCGCTTTGTTCGGATGATCCCCTTGATATGGATCCTCAAGTCGACTCAGATGATCCGCGGCCAGGTTTTCGGCTCCCTTCTTGTCACGAATTTCAATGTTGAATTCTTGAAGGAGCAAAACCCAGCGAAGAAGTCTTGGCTTAGAATCGTTCGTTGTCATCAAGTACTTCAACGCGGAATGGTCCGTGTATACGATGGTGGTGGATAAAACAAGATAGGGGCGAAATTTCTCAAAAGCATAGACAACAGCTAAAAGCTCTTTTTCGGTTGTCGTATAATGCAATTGAGCCCCCGTCATTGTTTTGCTAGCGTAGTGGATTGGTTGGAAGTGTTTATTCACTCTTTGGCCCAGAACCGCACCAATAGCAAAATCGCTAGCATCGCACATCAATTCAAAGGGCAGCTCCCAATTAGGGGTAACCAAGACCGGTGCCTTAGTTAGCTTATCCTTAAGAAGATTGAAGGCTTCGAGACACTCTTTAGAAAAGATAAAAGGAGTATCTTTTTCCAAGAGGTGGGTCATCGGGCGAGCGATTTTAGAGAAATCCTGAATGAATCTACGATAGAAGCCCGCATGACCCAGAAATCTTCTCACACCCTTCACAGTTGAAGGTGGAGGTAATTTGGCTATGACATCAACTTTAGCACGGTCGACTTCAAGACCGGCTTTTGAGATTTTGTGTCCTAGCACAATGCCTTCTTTTACCATAAAATGGCATTTTTCCCAATTCAGAACAAGGCGAGTGTCTTCGCACCGCTTAAGCATACGTTCCAAATTGGCAAGGCAAGAAGAGAAGGAATCCCCGAAGACCGAGAAATCATCCATGAATACTTCCATGGTTTGCTCAACCATGTCATGGAAGATAGCCAACATGCACCTTTGGAAAGTCCCGGGGGCATTGCATAAGCCAAAAGGCATTCTTTTATAAGCAAATGTGCTGTAGGGACAAGTGAATGTTGTCTTCTCTTGATCTTGGGGATTGATGGGTATTTGAAAATAACCCGAGAAACCATAAAGAAAGCAGTAATATTCATTACCAGCTAAACGTTCAAGCATTTGGTCCATAAAAGGTAGAGGGAAATGATCCTTTCTCGTGGCATCATTGAGTTTGCGGTAGTCTATACAAACTCTCCACCCAGTAACGAGACGGGTAGGAATTAACTCGTTGTTTGCATTGGGCACAACGGTGATTCCGCCTTTCTTAGGCACACAATGGACTGGACTAACCCACGGTGAATCCGAAATAGGGTAAATCATACCCGCATCAAGAAGTTTGATAACCTCTTTTTTGATGACTTCATGGATTTTAGGATTCACCCTTCGTTGACTTTGAATTGTGGGCTTAAAGTCGTCCTCCATGAGAATTTTATGTGTGCAGAAGTGAGGATCAATTCCACGGATGTCGGAGATTTTCCAAGCGATAGCGCGTTTATGCTTCTTCAACACAGCGACAAGTCGGGCTTTTTCGTCTTCCTTCAGATCCTTTGCAATGATGACCGGTAGCTTCTCGTCGTCTTCCAGAAAAACGTACTCAAGATGAGGAGGTAGGTCCTTAAGCTCAAGAGTAGGAGGATCCGCAATAGATGGTGAAACTAACGATGGATCATCATTAGTCACCTCTTTAGGAGCAAGAGGAGACAACGGGTCCTCATTGAGAAGTCTCTCAATAGTACGAATGTCTTCATCCCAATTGGTGGACAAATTATCATACTTAATATCGAGAGGACCCAAGCTAGCTTCGAAATCATCCAAGTCACTTTCTACAAAAGGAGTCAATGCTAGAGCAATTGAGGCAACAGTCTCAACATTGGGTAGAGAAGAAAGAGTACTTTTGCAAGCATCATGAAAATGTTCTTCACAAGCCTCATCTAGAACATCAATAGCATTAACACTCTCATACAAATAAGGTTGCTTAGAAATCTTACCCATGTTGAAGACAATTTTATCGTCACCAACTCTCATGATTATTTCGCCTGCGGCTACATCAATGAGAGTGCGACCGGTCCTCAGAAATGGACGTCCAACGATTAATGGAACACGGGGATCCATCTCGTAGTCAACGACAACAAAATCCGCCGGGAAGGTGAATTTGTCGACGCCAACAAAGACATCTTCGGCTATCCCCACTGGATAAGCAACCGTACGGTTGGCTAATTCCAAAGTCATTTTGGTGGGGACTAGCTCGGGGAGAGATAATTGCTTCCAAACACTTAAAGGCATTAAGTTTATACTGGCACCTAGATCGGCTAGGGCCATGCAATTCTCTACTCCCGGGAAGTTGCAAGGAATCAAGAAGCGACCCGGATCACCAAGTTTGGTGGGTAATTGCCTTAAGAGCACTGCGGAGCAATTCTCATTAAGGTGGGTCTGAGCAATGTCAAGAAGCTTTTCTTTATCACTTAGAAGATCTTTAAACATCTTAGCGTATTTGGGCATGTGAGCGAGAGCCTCGGCAAAGGAGATGTTAAAATTCAATTGTTTAAACATTTTTAGAAAGTTTGAAACCTGAATATCATCCTTGCTCTTTTGCTTCTCTTTCCTCAACCTTGAAGGATAAGGTATATTGGATGAAGAAGAAGGCTTTAAGGGAATAGGATCACTCACAACCACGGGTGGTGGGGAAATGGGGATAGAAGGTGAAGAAGGTGAGGAAAGTTGCTATTTTTCCTTGTTCACAATCACGGGTGGAGGTGTAGGAAGCTCGGGTTCCATATAACCTTTTCCACTACGAGTGGTGATTGCTTTCATCTCCCCTCTTGGATTCGCAACGGTATTACTCGGAAGAGTGCCCGAAGAAGAGGGTTGATTACCTTGGATGAGCGAACCAATCATATCACGAAGATGAAGAGCTTGATTGTTAAAAGAGTTTTGAATGTTTGCATTAATTGCATCACTGTGTTTGGCCATATCATTCCTTAACTCGGCTCGAATATCATTCCCTTGTTTTGCCATTTCTCCCTTCAAGTTGCGGACTTGACTCTGAAGATTTGTTACCAACTCTCGATTAGTCTTCATAAATGTCTCGACATCTGGATTCACTGCCATCGGTTGATTGAGAGGTGGAGCCTGGTAAGCTTGAGAATTTCCTTGAGTTGGGTATGGGTTTCTTTGGGATTGATATTGATTATTTGCACGAGGTTGGGATTGGTTTGCAGGAGGGAAACCGGGGGGAGCAAGATAATTGTTGGAGCGATAACTTAGCAAGTTACGGTCTCCTTGAGGGCGAGCTTAATAGCCTCCCGTGGGATAAGTACCATATGCTGCGTTAACGTCTTCAGAATAACTGCCGTGAGTAGAAGGACACTCATTGTAGGAATGAGGACCACCACATGTGTCACAAGAAAGAACAACGGCTTTAGCTTGTTGAGTTTGGTTAGAAGTCAAAATTTGGAGACTTTTGTTAATATCAAGAATAGCACGTTCCAAGACAGACGAGTTGGTGGTGGAAGAAGTAGATGAAACATTGACTCTCTGATTAGATCTTGAGGATGCGGAAGAATCCCAATTCTTGTGGTGAGTAGTCATGTTTTCAATCAACTCTCGACACTCCTCCGGTCTCCTTTTCATAAAAGTACCACCGGCGGCGGCATTGATCGTGTCACGATCACGAAAAGTGAGACCATTGTAGAAGGTGTCAATGAGAGTGACGAGGAGCATATTGTGATTAGGACAGCGGTCGATCAAATCATTGTAGCGTTCCCAAGCATCGAAAAGCGATTCATCATTCTCTTGCATAAATCCACTGATTTGGTTACGAAGGCTAGTGACCATGGATGGGGGAAAGTAGCGCGATAAAAAGCGTTGAGTCATGTCATTCCACGTATGAATAGAATTCTTAGGAAGACGGTCAAACCATTTTTCGGCATGGTGAGAAAGCGAGTGTGGAAAAAGTTGGAGGCGAAGGTCATCCATAGAAACACCGGAGCACTTCATGCTTTGGGTCATGGTAATGAATTTGTGGAGGTGTTTGTTGGCATCATCATCCGGAATTCCACGAAATGGGTTCGTTTGCACTTGCTGGATCATGTGATGCTTCAACGAAAACTCCTGAGCCGTGACGTGCATCGGCACAATCGGGCCTCCGCGTCCGTTCATGGTAGGTTGACACAATTCCTCCATGGTTCGTAAATCAGGTAGAAGGACATTGTTGTTGTTGTTGTTGTTGTTGTTGTTGTTGTTGTTATTCAAATTGTGTTGAGGTGGGTGATTATTGTTGTTATTAACACCAGCCATATCTAAATCTTCACGAGTCTCGGGCTCAGAATAGTTGTAAGATCTAGTACGCATACACCTGCAGAAGAAAAATATACACAAAGAGAATAGCTATATAATCTTTTTGGTGCAAAACCTTTGGAAAAGAATTGCTTTTAATGATTTTTCAATGTTTTTGTATTTTTGAAGAGTTTTATATTTTTTATGGATTTTTGAAAATTTTTATAGCAATGAAAATAACGTTCAAAGAACGGATCCCGAAATTCAATGCGTCTCTCACTAGAAACCGTTTATCGTAACGAAAAGAGCCGGCAGCGGCGCCATTTAATACTCGGTTTTTAGGCCTAGTATGAAAATATTATCGTCCGAATCCTTTCGAATTGAAAACCGGTCTTAAGTGCGACTCAATCGTCTTTTGGTGAATCAAGATAATGGTTTGGTTTGTTTGTTTTAAACAAGTAATTAAAGTGTCGTTGAGTAAAAAGGAAGTTTAAAAGATTAATATTAAAATGACAAGTAAAATAAACGCATGGAAACATAAAGGTGACAATGGAAAAGTACAAACACACTAAATAAAACTGACACTTGGAAAATTTTCTGAAAATAAAAAGTACTATAAGAAAGTAAGATCGAAAGAAACCAAAACAAGGCAAAAGAGGTCCCGATCGGAATGTATTCCGATCGGTTGATCGGAATGTTGGAAGGTGCAGCGATCGGAATAAAAGGGACAAGGGCAGTCGGAATAAGCCAAAGACTCACCGTCGGAATGCTACAAATGCACCCAATCGGAATACACAAATGAGGTTCTAATCGGAATATCAACCAAATGGGGACAATCGGAATATTACTAGAGGGTGTGGTCGGAAAGTCAAAGCCCTAATCCGATCAGGAGTGATCGGAATGTGAAGGCCAATCGGAAAGGGGTTTCACAATCCTTTCCGAAAATTAAGGAAATCGGTTAGGGGGGAGTACACGGTCGGAAAACCCAATCAGAAAGGGGTTTTAAACTCCCTTTTCCGAAAATAATGGGATTTGGGAAAGCTAGACAATAAGCTAAGTTCAATAAGCTAATATCCACAACTTAACGATCCGAATACTTAACCGAATCAAATAAGCACTTATCTCAACTTATTCAACTCGAAAATAAGCAACTTTTTAGATCAAACAATAAAAACATAAACTTTTTAATAAAACTTTTTAATAAGAAAAATAAGCTAATCATAAAAATAAGCCAATAAGCACAAAAGTCTTAAAGCTTAATCAAATGAAAACTTATGAAATGATCAAAAGATTAACTTTTTAAGCACAAAATCATTAAGAACAACACGGATCTATTGATAATCGCACCAAAATCAATCTTAAATCAAAGAAAAGTAGAATGAGAATAAGGATTAAAAGCTTAAAATGGAACTTTGATTAATGAAATAAGCAATACAAAGATGTTTAATCTTGAAAGATTAAAAGAAAAAGATGAACTAGTGAGAGAAAGTTTAAGACTTTCTCTCTCTAAAAACTAGAGAAACTAAAAAGTGAAAAATTAACTAAACACTCTAACTCCCTTCCTAATGACTATTAGGGGGGTATTTATAGGGAAGGTGGAAGGAGTGCATGTGTTGCATCTTCTTTCTTGCTTTCTTCTCGACTTGACTTTAATTCTTCGACTTTGTCAAACTTCCGTCTTTTGACTTTTTCTTCGATAAATCTTCAGAATAGGCCTTGGACTTCCGTTCTTTTTGCACTCTTGATCTTTTGACTTCGTCTTTTCCCGTTTTCTTCAATAAAAGCCCGTGAAAGCCCGTGTTTTCTTCCTTTTCCATATTTTGGTCCTAAAACACAATAAAAACACAAACCACGCATAATTCCGACTTTTACGACATAAATCACACGTTTTGGTCTTGTTATTATTGGAAATAAGTGGTAAAAGGATAAGTGTTTTCACACTTATTAAATGCTGAGGATAGATTGAAGTTCTGTGCTGTATAGTTACTATTGGAGGAATCTGAAGGAATTATAGAGCTGCGATGATGATATTTGGATAATATCAAGTGGAAAGAAATGTAATACTAGTGTGTTGACTTGAATAAAGAAGTATAATAGGGTTTATATGATCATGAGAATTTGACATTGTGGTACTTGTTTTGGGATTGTAAAGTATTACTTGTATGGAATCAAGTATGAAGAAAATAAGAATAAGAAGGACTTGTCTATAAATGTCATTCGGGAATTTTAAAAGGAAGGAGTTAAGGATTACCTAATGATGACTGGGAAATAATAATCGGTAAATTTTAGATGGGATATGTTATAGTTCTGTATTATGAAGTATGTTTCAGATTATGGAGGATGAGTGTGGATACTTTCACTATCAACTAGTAAGTATTTAGTAAGGAGTAGAAGGAAAAAGAGTTTATAAAATTTCTGAAGTAATTGAGAATTGACTCTTAAGTTTTGAGATATTTGGAATATTGGTAACAACAAGCAGAATGGATGGAATGGAAAGAACCTTAGAATTGAATTGATAAACTAATGGAAAAAGGGATATCAAAGAAAGAAGATCAACAGATTTTCGGAAAATTTGAAATCGAATGGTAATAGAAATGAGAGAGTTGAGATGTATGTTTTTGTGGGACAAAAACGGCTATTGTGATTATCTAATTTTTCTCCTATTATATCAGAAAGTGTGTTAAGAATGCAAGGACCAGTGGTGAATGAATTGTTCAGATCAAAAAGAGAATTTAATTATTCTTAGAGTGCTGAGAGTGTCGCATGTAGTATTGAAGGAATTTCATAAGTTGAAGTATTGATACAGTATGGTTGGAATAAACTGTATTACGAAATCAGACTATAAGTTATAGAACTTGGGGTAAATAAAATGTATTACGATATCAGGAAGTGATTTGACCATTATACATTTCAGATTTGAATATATGAGACTAACGGAGTTATTTAAACAATATATGATACGAGGAAGATGTAATAATGTACTATGGAAGGTACAGTAATTCAGTGATCTAGCAAACACTACACTTGGGACATAGAGATTGTTAGAATGAATGAAAGTGGAAGATGAAAATAGGAAGTATATAAGTGACTGGTCAGAATTATTGATAATCTCATTGTATTTAGTTGAGTGTAACCTCGGGGCATAGAGGCAAAGTAATTTTTGAATACTGGAAATCGCTGTAATAAAGTATGAGTACTGATTAAGGTTTGAACATATTATATGTAATCCAGAGATTATGATTTACTTTTGAGTATTAGAGATTTTTGCAGAAAGTGTGAAGAATTGAGTTAAGGAGGAATATTGTATATTTGGAAAGCAATGGACAGCGTGAAAGGATGAATTGAATGATGGCAATTGAAACTTGGTTGATATCTTAATATTTCACTATGAGAACTAATGGAAATTAGTGAAGATGGAATCTTTATGCGATGATAATCGTCATATCAGTAGTTAAGAGGTGTAGTTTGAGAACTTAACTAGTCGTGAGTCAAGTTGTCAGAGTATTGGGGCAGGAATGAAACTAAGAAAGTGATGCAGAAGAAGTATGAATGATGAAGGAATATTATCATAATAGAAGGTGAAATTGAAAGTTGAAGTGTAGAAATAGTTGTGGATATGGTGATATCATAAGAATTGAGTTGGACTGGTGTGAAAGACGTGAGTATCTCTTAAGAATAAGAGGTCATGTTGACTCTAGAAGTGAGGAAGTGCGAGTGTGAGGCGGGTTGAGCGCCGGGAGCTCGCTCTCTTTTAGGAGGGTAGGATGTAACATCCCAAAACCGTGGTCATTATTTAATTATATTTTTTTACGTATATTTTTGAAATTTTTGACGAGGTTGATTTTTATGACGATTGGTGATTTGATTTGGATGATGTTGAAAATTTTACTTTTACATTTTGACGAGTTGCGAGGATTATTAGTGATGACGATATCGACGGATGCCCGAGAAATTTTACGTTTTATTTTAAACATGTCGATGTTTAATATTTTTACGTTTTTATTTTAATGTCGTATTAAGTTGTGTCGGGACTATATAATATCATATTTCGTGTGCGTTTTAAGTTTTGAGAAGTATTTTTATGAAACCTGAGACCCGTAAATATTTTCAAAAGTGACTAATAGTCATTTTCCGCTTTTTAACAAAGTATTTGCACTTTGGTCCACAAGAATCACAATTGGCAAAAACTACCCTAAACTTTCCCCATATAAAAGGAAAATTAACACACAAACTCACACAAAATCCACTCACCACCAAAAATCTTTCTCTCCCCTCTTTTTCTCTCTACAATCCGTCACCCTCACCACCACCAAAACCCCTAGATTTTTTAAAATCTAGTTTGATTCAACAAATTCTAATCAAAGTCCCATTTCTAACTTTTGGTTCTCCATCTTTTGGTATGAAAATCTTACACATGCATAAATATTTTTGAAAAACCCATTTTTGGATAAAAATCTTGTGTTTTGATCTTAAATTGTTGTTGTATGTAGGTGTTTATGTGTTTATACATTAGTTTTTATGATTGCATGTTGAAGATTTTTAGTTGGGTTTTTATGATTTGATCATCTAGGATGATTTTGTGTGTTATGATTGAAAGTAGTAATATTAGGATGATTATAGTGGTAAAAATAGGGTTAAAATATGGTGAAAAATTGATTTGAGTGATATTTAAATATATATTTTATAACAGATTATTAAACTTAATTTTTCTGAAGATATGAGTTTGAGTTTGAGATGAACTAACTAGATATTGTTGTAGAGGATGTTTTTAGCTTCGTTTTGATATATGATAGAGCTTCTAGCTCCAAACGAGCGAAAAGTTACGTTAGTTTGATTATTCGTGTACCGGGAGACGAGTATCGTCACAATATATAATTGTTGCCGATATTTGGATCGAATCTCGGGGACTATAAAAAGGATTTTGAAATGTGTCAAGTACTGATTTTGAATGTTAAGTATGAGGATGTTGAGTTTATTTTCAAAGTTGAGTGTCGGTTTTATAAACGGAGAAAAATAAATGAGTTAAAAGACTATATGAATTATTGACGTAAAACTGTCCGATTTTTGTAGTTCAAAGATGTGTCGGGCAGGGAACTTTAAATGTAAAATATTTTGATGAGCTTTTAAAAAGTTTTTATATATATAGTAAGTGACATCTCTGATTAGTATCATAAAAATTTGACGTGTTTAAGTGGGGTAAATAAGCTTGTACATTTGGTGTGTACCGGCAGATTTTTATCGAAGGAATTAACTAATAGAATAAACATATAGAATGGAGTAAAAGGTCACTTGTATTGTTTTCATGTTGGGTTGGTTGTGCTTTCATTATTTTGAGTTTGATGTTACTAAGTATGGATTTTACTCGAGTTTATTATTGATGAACGCGCCTTATTTGATAGGTTGCGGTTTTTGTGTTTATCAGGCATCAACTATCGTCGAAGATCGTCTTACTACTGCTATTACTCCAGGTGAGTCTATAGCCTCGCTTTCTACTTGTTTTAATGATTTTAAAACCCGCGATGGGGATACATGCTATTTGAAGTAAAATGAACACATGTCATGAGTAATTGTTGGACCCGATGTTGCCTTTGTTGCCTTTGATGAATTGAATTGTATAAGTACCTAATTGCGAAAGTCCCTAAATTCATGAGCCGTTAACTATCTTCTGACTTGATGTTGTGAGTTGGGAATAGCCGCTTATTCTAATAATAGTACTATTGGGCTGATGACCCTATCTGAGGCCAGGGCTTTACGTTGAGTAACCCGCTGGGAAGGATAATTTTACGAGAATGAGAATTGGTATTCTTGCAATTAATACCCTAGTAGGGGCACTAGTAATTTTTCTAGTCATGCTGGCATTTGGCGTGGGTGACTAAGTTAAGGGGTCGGTGTCATGAGCTTAATACAATTCATTAGCTATTGCTATAAGATGATATACCTGATTAATAGATTGTATGGCCACAATTCTATTAAACAATTGTGAATGATTATTACGATGTGTTCAATTATGTTTTGTTAAACCTATAGACTTGCTCAACCTTTGTGTTGATGATTTTAAGCATGTATTTCAGGTACTTGAAGTTGTTAAATTGCGGAGCTTGCTGGAGAAGGATTGCGGAATTGCTTTTTGTGGTGTTTGGTCTAAAACAGATTTCTTTCCCTATTATCATAAACATATAGTAAATGGTCAAGTATTTTGGTAAAAGGTTTGTTGTCGTGATTAAGATCCCAGTGGAACCTGTACGCTGCTCTGATATATTTTTAAACTGTTTTTACTTGGGATTGAAGGTTTTAGACATTGATATAAATTATTTCTATATTTATTCCTAAACATACTGTTTTTGGGTCATTTAAAGAGTTTGTGAAATGAAGTTTGTGAATAACTCCCAATTGTGTATTTTCCGCTGCGTAATGTAAATTGGGGGTGTTAAATTTATTATTCGTGAATTTGGTATTCGTGATCGTGTCACATTTATAATATTCATGATCGTTCGTTATTTATTGTCGTGACACGTGTATTAATATTATAAATGGAAAGTTTAAATTTTATCGTGTTTTCGTAAGTCACTATTCACGTGTACTGTTCATAGGTTTTTAATGCGGGTTTTACAACTCTTCCCCTCTAAAAGAACAATTCTTCCTCGAATTGGAGAAACGTAAACTGAAAGAAGACATACCCAAATTAGAACTGGAAATGAGGGTAAGAAGTCCGAATAGACTCCTCAGTCTCCCAAGTGGCTTCCCGCTCAGGATGATCCCTCCAGAGGATTTTGACGAAAGGGATCGTCTTCCTCCGCTTGACACGATCTTGTCGCTCAAGAACTCTCTCGGGTTCTTCGACATATAAAATATCCTCTCAAATCTGATCAAGTGGATATTGGAAAACATAAACTGGATGATAGTTGTATCCCCTGAGTAAGGACACATGGAATACGTTATGAACGTGTGATAGCTGAGGCGGTAACGCTAAACGATATGACACTTCACCAACGCGTTCTATGATGTCGAACGGTCCGATAAAGCGAGGACCGAGCTTCCCTTTGATTCCAAAACGTCTAACTCCTCGTGCAGGTGATACCTTGAGGAAAACAGGGTCACCTACGTTGAAAGACACATCTCTACGACGTTTATCAGCACAGCTCTTCTGACGAGCACGAGCTTACTGAATTCTTTCCTTGGCGACAACGACCTTCTCATTGCTTACTTCAATCATCTCTGGTCCTTCTAGCAGTCGTTCGCCCACTTGATCCCAGCAGATTGGAGCACGACACTTTCTGCCATACAACATCTCAAAGGGAGCACACTTGATGCTAGCGTGCCAGCTGTTGTTGCATGCGAATTCTACTAGGAATATATAATCATCCCAGCTTCCTGGCCATTCTAGAGCACACGACCGCAACATGTCCTCCAGTGTCTGAATGGTACGTTCCGACTGTCCGTCGGTCTGAGGATGAAAGGCAATACTAAGCTTAAGTCTGGTGCCCCAAGCTTTCTACAGACTCTGCCAGAAACATGATGTGAAACGGGGATCTCTGTCAGATATGATTTCTGATGGAGTACCATGAAGTCTCATGATCTCCCTCTGGAATGTGTCTGCTAATTTGCTGACCGGATGCTCCTTGCGAATCGGCAGAAAATGATCAGATTTAGTCAATCTATCCACAATGACCCAGATTGCGTCATTCTTCTTCTGAGTAACCGGAAGACCAGTAACAAAATCCATGGAGATTTTGTCCCACTTCCAGCCTGGAATATCTAATGGTTGTAGCAAACCACTAGCACGCTGATGTTCGATCTTCACCTGTTGAAAAATCATACACTTAGAAACGAAGGTGGCAACATCCTGCTTCATACCACTCCACCAAAAGTGTTGATTGATGTCGTGGTACATCTTGGTAGAACCAGGATGTATGGTAAATGGAGAAATGTGAGCTTCAGTCAACACAGCTTCTCTGAGATTAGAGTCATCAGGAACCACTAGTCTAGTGCCCTGCCATAAGATACCGTCGTCGTCAACACGAAACTACGTCTACTGATCAAGATTCTGAATGATAGCCCAAATATCACCATCGTCCTTCTGAGCTTCCTTGATCCCAGAATGTAAGTCTGGTTCCACTCTAAGATTAGCCCAGTAACCGTGCTGTCCTCGTACACAAAACTCAATGTCAGTCATCTCCAGGTCACGAATGATCTCCTTTGCAATCCATATGCCATCAATCATACCCGACCTTCTGCTTAGAGCATCTGCCACCACATTCGCCTTACAAGGATGGTACTAAATGTTGGTGTCGTAGTCCTTCAATAGCTCTAACCTTCTCCTCTGTCTCATATTCAGTTCCTTCTGAGTGAAGATGTACTTGAGACTCTTGTGGTCGGTGAATATGTCACATGATTCACCATACAAATAATGTCTCCAGATCTTCAACGCGAAGACAACTGCTGCAAGCTCTAAATTGTGAGTAGGATAGTTTTCTTCATAAGGTTTCAGCTGTCGTGATGCGTATGCAATAACCTTTCCATGTTGCATGAGAACACAGCCTAATCCCTTTTCTGAAGCGTCACTATATATCTGAAATCCACCCGAGCCAGATGGGAAAGTAAGAATAGGTGTAGTCACTAACTTTTGCTTAAGATCTTCAAAGCTCTTCTCTCGCTCTTCCGTCCAAACGAATTTCTCTCATTTCCTCATCAGCTTAGTCAAAGGTAAGGCTAACCGTGAAAAGTTCTCTACAAACCTGCGGTAGTAGCCAGCTAAACCCAGAAAACTTCTAACTTCTGTTGCAGATGTAGGTCTCGGCCATTTAGTGATAGCTTAAACCTTGGTAGGATCCATGGTGATCCCCTCTACACATACAATATGGCCCAGAAATGCCACCTTGGTTAACCAGAACTCACACTTAGAGAACTTGGTGTACAGCTACTTCTGATGAAGATTCTGTAAGACTGTACGAAGGTGTTCCTCATGTTCTCCCTGGATATGGAGAATATCAGGATGTCATTAATGAACACAATAACGAACTTGTTCAGAAAATCATGGAAGACACGATTCATCAAATTTATGAAGACAGTTGGAGCACTAGTGAGTCCGAATGGCATGACTATGAACTCGTAGTGCCCATACCGTGTACGGAAAGTATTCTTGGATATATCCTGCTCTTTAACCCATAACTGATGGTAGCCAGACCTCAGATCGATCTTAGAGAAGTGCATAGCGCCCTGAAGTTGATCGAATAGGTCATCAATTCGCGGCAAAGGATAACGATTCCTGAACGTGATCTTGTTCAGTTCACGATAGTCTATGCATAAACGCATGTTGTTGAAATGTTGTATAGTTGAAGTTCGTTTTTCTCAGTTCTTAACAAATTGAAAGTCCTAACAAGATCGAGTTTTTAATTGTTTTTGGTTGGTAAAGTATTTGGATATTCTATAGCTAATTCAAACAAAGCCTTGTTAAAATGAAAAATACAGTCTACTTATACGTAAAATAAAGTGCACAAACCAAGTTTTTATTCAAGTAAAATGCTAAAATGTAAATTCTACAAAATATAAGGACTGAAAATATAAATTCAATGGAAATTAAATGCTAAAAATGTAAAGTCAAAAAGTCTAGGGACTATATATGTAAAATCAGTTAACTAAATGGACTCAAAGTGAAAACTTATCAAACAAGTAACCAAATTCCAACTAACTTGAAAACTAACTAACCACTTTTTAACATCTCTGAAAATACAAGGACTTAATCTTTGCAAACCCTAATTAGTTGAAAGTTTAGCTTGAATTAGAAACTGATTAATACTAAAAGGACTAAAAGGCAATTTTTAAAACTTTTTAACCAAAAATGGGTTAAGGGACAAAATAAGCTCGTTTGAGCTTGTTTCTTGACCAAATAAGCTCAAACCACTTTCAAAAGACTTAAAATCAAAATTAAGCCAGACCTGTCTTAGGAATTAAGCTGAAACTGGCTAAAACTCTCATAAGCAAATTCAAATAAGCTCAAAATAAGTTAACTGATAAGCCACTCATGAACAACTTGATTTTAATGAAGAATCTTGTTAAACAGCTCAAAAGAAAAATGGGAAATATAGTTTCAAAGAAAATGATCCAGTAATAAGCTCTAAAATTGAAAATAAGCTAAAATGAGCTTAAGTTGACTTTCGTTGACCAGATTTTTCAAAAAGCTCAAATTCTCAAAACCTACTCAGGAACACTTTCTAAATGGAAATATGAAAGAAAATTAACAAATTTCTGAAGTGGAAATGGAGATATGAGAAATCAGTCCATGTTTTATCACAGGGAATTGAAAATGCTCTAATGCTTATTAATTTGCTTATTTCTCACTCAAAACTAGATACTGTATAATTTCCTTCTACAAGCTAAAAGTTCATATGTTGAGTGAAAGATGAGAACTGGTTTCAAAGGATTTCATCGAAAATTAAAGAAATGCTAAGCAGTTGAAAATCACTACTTTCTGAAAATTTTCTTAACAAGAACTGACCCAAACCTTTTTGTGTACCAATTGCCTTTTTGACCAAATCCTTGACTTAAAAATGACTGAAATCTTATTACTATGACTAGTTGACTTGAAATGAACCAAAATTTACCAAATACTAACACTTAACAACAACTTGTAAGCTAATCCCAAACACTGCTTATCTGAACTTGAACAAACTTTTATGAAGAGATTTTAAGCAATTGGTTCAACTAAGTGAAAAGTAATATCATAACAAGTTTAATAGCTATAATGAAATGCAAAGTACCTAAAAACAAGCAGTTAAAAAGGCTAGAACTCAATTTGACTAGTTAAGCTAATATGACTGATTAATGCTGAAAACGGGACAAGAACAAGACTAATAAGCAAGTATTAAGCTACAATAAGGCTACTCAAACACTGAAATCAGATCAAAGACAAGCTAACATACTTTATCATGCAGACAAATAGGAATTAGCTAGGTATTGAGCATGCAAACAACAATTCAGTGAAACTAAAACTCAGAAATTGAAACCTTCTAGCTTAGGCCTCCATTGGGGAGTAGAGAAGCGCTGAGCTTTCTAGCTAGTGCTAACCACCACCTTAGCACTAGAAACAACCAAACATCTACAAATCAAAAGCTACAATCATCTAAATTACCATTGTTAAACAGGAAAGCTTCAAATCTACTCAAACTTGAACTGGAATGAACTGAACAGGAACAACAGCTACAAGTCTTCTCAATTAGCTAATCATGATCAAATGGTGATCATAACAAACTAATCAGCATCACAAGAGTAATAGAATGCAGGGTATGAACAGTAATGAAGGAAGATGAAAGTGAAGTTTTATTGATTGAATTGAAAAGGTAGTTACAAGGCTGGTAAATTTGTTACAACTAATAACAGACTCAAGAGATTGTCAGTCTCTTGAGTTGTTAAGCTAAAACTAACTGAGATGAGAGAAAACTAAAAGTGTGTGTGTTTTCACACTTTTCTACATTACAAGAAATGAAAGCTAATCTAGGGTATTTATAGAATGCAGATGTGAAGTAGTTGGGGATTGTGACGTGTCAGAACCAATCAAAAGCTTCCACGTGGACAATTCATCTTGATTGAATTTTGCAGGTGAAGAACACTTTTGGGGATTTTTGATTGAGATGATTTCATGTTAATTGAGTTGTATGGTTGTATTCCTCTCTCAAAAACGATCACTTTTGATGTTTATATCATCTTCTGAAACGCATCCTAGCTCAAAACCGATCCTGGCAAATTTGTTGAAGAAGATGAACACGTGAAAGATTCTTATTGGGTAAGAGATTGTCACACGGATCGTTATCCAAGTTGGATAAAAGGTATTATTGCATGGTGTAATATCATTGGTTGAGAAAGTGTGAGTGCGCAGCACTGTTAAGATTTAGTTATTTATTACTGGCGGCGCTAGTGGCCAGGTGTCACTGATTTGGCAATCCATGCCTCTTGTTTCCTTGCTTCCCATTGGTTGAGAGTATTTCACACGGATCAAGCACATATAACTTCCAACAAATGGCATAATTAACCCCTCAACTTTGGCAGTTTGAACTTTTGAGCTATAATCTTTATTTCTTTGATAATTTCAGTCCTTCAACTTGCATTTTTCAACATTTAAGCCCTTTGACTTGATTGACTTGAGAGTTGACAAGATTTGACTTTGATCTTGACTTTGACAAATTTACACTTTTGGTCCTTCATCTTTGGCAGATTGTCAAGATAGGTCCTTGCACTTCAAAGTCTTGTCACTTTTGATCCTTCTTTGTCTTTTTCATCCAATTAACTTGATTTTTCCTTTGTTTGCTTGAAAATGCATCCTTCTTACCTATCTGTACACAAACACAAAACATACCACATAATTCCGCTTTATAGCACAAAGTTTAGGTATTTTTCTTGTGTTTTAGGGTGATTTGTTGATAAATTGATATGAGTTTTTGCTCATATCAAATCCCCTACACTTGAACATTGTCATGTCCTCATGCAATGCTATATTTTAAAGCACAAATTTACATTCTCCTCATAATTAATCCACCTTGGCCATTATTGAATGTATCTATACTACTCTACACTATATGATGCATGATTTTGATTTTATACAATGCAATGCAAAAAATACAATTCTATTTATATCTTTTTGGTTTTCCTTGAAATGGTTTGATGGAAATAACTCATAAAGAATTCAATGACTTTGATTAGGGCTTGGGTACCATGGACATTTATTACCCTCAAGTTTCACTTTCCCCATACCAAGCTTAAAAATGGGATCATTGTATTCACAAGTAAAAAGTGCATCAACTTATTCATGACAATTAAATGTGGAACCGGTTATTATTTGAGCAAATTTCTTGTGGGCAAATTTGTCATTATTTCAAGTGTGAAGTATAAGAAATGCAAAATTCAAAAATAAGGAAGCACGGTTTTAATCCTAAGTAATCCTCTCATCCATTACTTGAAAAACCGCTCACAATTAATATAAGTCCGTTTCAAGAGTAATAAGTCATTCACCTTATGTGTAGAATCCTCATGTCATGCTTTCATAAGTAGCTACACACTCGCTAAGGAAAGAAAATAAAACTCACGCAATAATTTACATCCGCCATCTTTTTGAGACTTTGGATCTTCAACCCCGCAACCCATCAAGGTAATATTGGATTAGAGCAATCTATTGAATCCCCGCAACCTGTCAAGGTAATATTAGAACTCAATAGTCACTATAATTAACACCACACTGCCCCTCTTGGGAGTCTTGTATATGTATATATATATATATATATATATATATATATATATATATATATATATATATATATATATATATATATATATATATATATATATATATATATATATATATATATTCTTCTTTTTATTCTCTTTTTTTTTCTAGCCACTCATTTTTTTTATAAGCCGCTCTTATTTTTCTTTATTCCTCACAAAGAAAGTGGAAAAGAATAAAAGGAAAAACACCCGCTAAATATTGAGCATGACATAAGTCTAGTACACATAAAACGTTCTAACTTAGAATCTTAAGACGTACTTATATCAACCATGAATGATTAGTCAAAAATGCATAAGAGATTACAAACCAATTAAAACCGTTCTTGAATATTTATTAACATATATACATGCGAAGAAATTAGAGGTAAAGAAGAGAAGGGTTTAGCCACAAGTAATTATCATGAAGTTTATCTAGCCCTTTTATACTTGCTTCAACTCTATCATTTCCCATTCTCCACAAATTTAAAATCTCAAATAATGAGAGTGGTGGATGCTTAGCCTAATAGACCAATGAAGGACTACATGGTTAAGGATACTAGCTAGAGAGTGCTTTGATAAGCAAACTCGGGTTGAGTCAAAATATCCATGGCGGGCTTAATATGTCAAAGAAGTCTAAACTTGTTAAACCATGTTTTTATTATATTTTTTTTTCTTTTTATATATTTTTGATGAAAAATAAAAGAAGAAATATATACAATACAAATGTGATATGCAAATGAAAAATGATTGATGCAAAAATTATGAATGCATATTTTTGGTGGCCAAAGTAAATCAAAAATTTGAAAAATGTTTGAAAATTTAATTTTCCAAGTTATCATGAAGGACAATGACAAGTTCTAGGTAAGGTCACTTCGATAGAAGACCCCCCTACACTTAAGCTAAACATTGTCCTCAATGTTTAAGAGCATGAAAGTATAAAAATTTCCCCTACACTTATGACAATGAATAGACTTTGCTTAACCCAAGTTAAGGCAAGGTCAACTATTGGTGAATTCAAGTTTAAGCACAAGGTGTCAATGAAAGATCACAATAGTAACGAAGTGAACCGGATACAAGGGCCTCCTCCATAAGCTCCAATGCATGAAATGAGAGAGAGCAACCCTACAAACACGAAGAAGACAAAAGATAGGCACCCCCCCTACACTTCATCTCGACTATATACCCTTTTATGAATCCTATCCTATCACACTCTATGCTAGATGATCTAATCCTAGTTATTCAAGCTTGATTTAAGGAGTCTCTAGCTCGACTCATCCCACACTCAAAAGTGTCTAAAACCTATCATGGAGAAGAAATTTTTTGCCCCTTTTTAAGAAAAGTCTCCATGATGAGGTAAAACAAGTTTTCAATGATCAAAACTCCATAAATATCCCCCAGGATCAAATACATAATTACCATCCCACTTATAAAACAATTCAACAACTAACTTCCCAATCAATGGTGAAAAGAGTGAGGTGTTGTTCTCCAAAATGGTTTCCCATATGTTCTTCACAAGGTGATAGGGTAAAACTCTCAAATCTTTCATAAGTTTTCCTTTTGTTGCATCAGGTGGATACTGAGATAGTTTAGCAAGCTCTATGCCAGGATCAAAAATCCGTTCCTTGATGGGAAAACAACAAGAGGTGATTGCCTTAGAAGACTCTCCTTTGTAGGTCACATGGTGAGAGAAAAAGTGTGGAGGCATGGGTAACAACAAGCTCTTGGAAGGAACCATCATGACGTGTTTTCCTTTATCACTTGAAAGGGTTGAAGTGGACAAGGGAATAGGTAAAGGATCTTTATGCAAAAGAGATTCTAGATATAGGATGCCCCCTCCTCATCAAGATAACCAAGAGTGTAATCAAAAGATATATCCTCCGCTAAAAACTCATCACTCTCATCCATTATAGAATCCGCCTCATCACCATAAACATCATAGATTGGTCTATCAAAAATTGGTGATTCCTCAAAACCCAAGGAAGTGTGATCATTAACAAATGGAGAGTCACAAGTAGAAATCTCATCATCACTAGAATCATCATATGTTGGTGAATCACAAAGAAGAGATTCTCCATCACTAAAGTCCTCATGAATAGCTTCATCAGTGTGGAAAAGTGGATTGTCATAGGAGGTTTCAAAGAGAGGATTGGAATAGATCACAAAATCACCAAAATTAAGCTCTTGATATTCATGAAAATCCAATGATGAAGTAATGGAAGCAATGGTCTCAACATGAGGTAAATCATAATCTCCACTTGAGCAAGCTTCATAAAAATATTCATCACATACTTCATCAAGGATATCATCATGAGTTTCCTCCTCATTCACAACATCAATATGTTTTACCGCTTCGGGCTCATTAGACTTCTTAGACAACTTCCCCATGTTAAACACAACTCTCTCATCTCCTACCCGCATTGTAAGTTCTCCTTCCGCCACATCTATTAGAGTTCGACCCGTTCTAAAAAATGGCCTACCAACAATCAAAGGCACTCTAGGATCCATATCATAATCAACTACCATAAAATCCGCGGGAAAGGTAAATCTATCAACCCCAACAAAAACATCCTCCGCAATCCCCACCGGATAAGCTATAGTACGGTTGGCCAACTCAAGAGTCATCTTAGTAGGAGTGAGCTCGGGAAGTGAAAGTTTCTTCCAAACCGATAATGGCATAAGATGTATGCTCGCTCCTAAATCCGCTAAAGCCATACAAATTTCCACCCCCGGGAAATTGCACGGAATCAAAAACCTCCCCGGATCTCCAAGCTTAGTAGGCAACTTCTTAAGCAAAACCGCGGAGCAATTTTCATTCAAGGAAGCATTAGGCAAATCCACCAATCTCTCCTTGTTAGAAAGTAAGTCCTTAATCATCTTAGCAAACTTAGGCATATTGGCTAAAGCTTCCGCAAAGGAGATGTTTATGTTAAGTTGCTTGAACATCCTCAAAAAATTTAAGACTTGTATATCATCCTTGTTCTTAAGCTTTTCCTTTCTCAATCATGATGGGTAAGGGAGACTTGGTTTTGGTTATGGTTGAGTGATTGTTGAAGGATTTTCCTTATTGAGTTCTTCATGAATAGGTGTGGAAGTGGGAGAAATGGGAGAACTAGAGGATGGTGAACTAGATGTAGAAGGCTTGTCACATGTAGGAACAAAAGTGGGTGGAACAATAGGAGTTTTAGGAGGTGAAGGATCCTTTGTTGTCTTTCCACTTCTCGTTGTAATAGCATTGACATTTGCCCTTGGGTTTGTTTGTGTGTTAGAAGGTAAAGCCCCTTGTGGTCTTTGATTATAAAGCATCATAAACTTCTTATTTGATTCTTCATGCATTTCTCTCATTCTTTTCTCATTGGCTTCATGCATCTCTCGCATTCTTTTCTCATTAGCTTGGAACCTCCTTTCATTCTCTTGATTCATTTTGTGAAGAAGCTCAATTGTGTTATAATCTTGTGGCACATTTACTTGAAAACCTTGGGGTTGGAAAGATAGAGGTTGATTGTAAAACCCTTGATTGTTACCTTGAAAGGTATTTCCTTGATTGTGAAAGGTATTTGGTGGTCTATTGTTATTCCCTTGGTAAGGTGGTCTTTGACCTTGATTCCTTTGTAACACTTGAGGAGGATTTTGTTGAAGTTGGGTGGGTGGTTGGGGTGGGAATTCCGGTGGAGTAAGGTAATTTTGGGACTTGTAAGAAAGGTTATTAGGATTGATATTTGGCTTGAAGTGTTCACGATGTTCCTCTTGGTAAGCATAACATTCCCCTTGATAACCTTGCACCTTATCACATTGTTCATAGGAATGAGGACCTCCACAAGTCACACAAGAAAGAGTAATGGCATGCACATCATTTGAGGAATGATTTCCCATAGAAAGCTTCATTAAGTCATTCATCATTGTTTCTTGCATCTTTTGAGAATTTTGCATGAACGTTTGACTTTCCTTTTGAGCTTGAGTAAATGCTTGCATGCATGAAATGAGTTGAGTCTCCAATGGTTTAGAAGTTCCTTCTTGAATGACATGGACTCTTTCATCAAATTGTGTGTTTGTTTGAACCATTTCTTTGGTCTCAATAATATCCCAAGCCTCTTGAATGGATTTAAGAAGAATATTCCCTCCTGCGGAAGCATTGAGTGAGTCTTGGTGATGAGGTTTAAGGCCATTGTAGAAAGTATTGATTTGGTGAACTTCATCCAATCCATGGTTAGGGCATCTCCTCAATAACTCTCTAAACTCCTCCCAAGCATCACTAAAGGTTTGGCTAGGTTTTTGTTGAAAGCCTATAATTAAGTTCCTCAAAGCCGTGGTCTTAGATGGGGGAAAGAACTTGTTCAAAAACTTAGTAGTGAAACCATCCCATGTGGTGATACTATCGGGTGGTTGTGTGTCTAACCAATGCTTAGCGGGACCCTCTAGTGAAAATTACACCAATATCAACTTAATAGCATCATGGGGAACTCCATTGTACTTAATGGTATTGCAAAGAGCAAGGAATCTCTTAAGGTGATCATGAGGATTATCATTCTTGTTACCATAGAAAGGTGTGTTTGAAACCAAGTTAATCATAGCCGTTTTTAGCTCAAATGAATTTGCGGGAATGTCGGGAATCTTGATAGCATCGGCATATCCGTGAACATTGGATTGCAAACGTTCCATCAAAGAACGAGTATCAACTCTAGCCATGGCTTCTTTTTGTAGATGAATCAAAGCACTATTCTCGTGATCGGCTTGATGGACGGTGGTGTTCCTACTCTTTATCTTTTTCTTCCTTTTCGGAGGAAGAGGTTGTACACCAATCGGTATTTGTGCACGCCCGCGAGTGAGCATGCAACCTAATACGAGGAATGTGAGAGAAGCTCTCGTGTGACTTTGAAGAGAAAAGGATTATCCTCTTCGAGTTTCAATATGAAATATCCACAAGAAAATACTAATATACGTATGTACTACTTGGGTGCAAGACCCCCAATGAAGCCTTCCTTCTTAGAATACTCACAAGTGAACGGGGGGTTAGGTGGCGCGAAGCACTTAAGTACCTATTTACCCTTAGATGGCATTTTATAGCACATCGCCTTTCTATTCACTTATTTGTTTGTATTCTTCGAATTGTTGCTTATTGGAAGTATTTATCTATTCTTGCTTTATTTTGTTTGATCGATACACGTGTCAAGGACCGGAACGCCCCTCAACACGGTGTATTGCCTTGGAAATACTTATGGAGAATATGTGAATTGGTTGTTCTTATACGTATACGTATTTACTTATAATAATATATGGAAAATATTTTTGTATTTATGAGTTTTTAAGAGAAAATACTATATGTACATAAAAAACGAGAGAATCCAATAATATATATTTTTGGGTGAAATCTCTTAGGAAAAAGATTGCTTTTTGGATTTTTTAATTTGTTTGGTCAATTCTTTAGGAAAAGAATTGTTTTGTTAATTTTTAAGTTTTTATATATTTTTATATTTTTGATTTTTTATTTGTTTTTGATTTATGATACGTAAAAATAACGTTCACTAGGTGAATGGATCCCAAAAGCCAATGAAAACCGTCAATCGATAGTCTCTCGTAAAGACAAAGAACCGGCAGCGGCGCCATTTGATATGTGTATAGTTGAAGTTCGTTTTTCTCAGTTCTTAACAAATTGAAAGTCCTAACAAGATCGAGTTTTTAATTGTTTTTGGTTGGTAAAGTATTTGGATATTCTATAGCTAATTCAAACAAAGCCTTGCTAAAATGAAAAATACAGTCTACTTATACGTAAAACAAAGTGCACAAACCAAGTTTTTATTCAAGTAAAATGCTAAAATGTAAATTCTACAAAATATAAGGACTGAAAATATAAATTCAATGGAAATTAAATGCTAAAAATGTAAAGTCAAAAAGTCTAGGGACTATATATGTAAAATCAGTTAACTAAATGGACTCAAAGTGAAAACTTATCAAACAAGTAACCAAATTCCAACTAACTTGAAAACTAACTAACCACTTTTTTAACAACTCTGAAAATACAAGGACTTAATCTTTGCAAACCCTAATTAGTTGAAAGTTTAGCTTGAATTAGAAACTGATTAATACTAAAAGGACTAAAAGGCAATTTTTAAAACTTTTTAACCAAAAACGGGTTAAGGGACATAATATGCTCGTTTGAGCTCGTTTCTTGACCAAATAATCTCAAACCACTTTCAAAAGACTTAAAATCAAAATTAAGCTAGACCTGTCTGAGGAATTAAGTTGAAACTGGCTAAAACTCTGATAAGCAAATTCAAATAAGCTCAAAATAAGCTAACTGATAAGCTACTCATGAACAACTTGATTTTAATGAAGAATCTTGTTAAACAGCTCAAAATAAAAATGGGAAATCTAGTTTCAAAGAAAATGATCCAATAATAAGCTCTAAAATTGAAAATAAGCTAAAATGAGCTTAAGTTGACTTTCGTTGACCAGATTTTTCAAAAAGCTCAAATTCTCAAAACCTACTCAAGAACACTTTCTAAATGGAAATATGAAAGAAAATTAACAAATTTCTGAAGTGGAAATGGAGATATGAGAAATCAGTCCATGCTTTATCACAGGGAATTGAAAATGCTCTAATGCTTATTAATTTGCTTATTTCTCACTCAAAACTAGATACTGTATAATTTCCTTCTACAAGCTAAAATTTGATATGTTGAGTGAAAGATGAGAACTGGTTTCAAAGGATTTCATCCAAAATTAAAGAAATGCTAAGCAGTTGAAAATCACTACTTTCTGAAAATTTTCTTAACAAGAACTGACCCAAACCTTTTTGTGTACCAATTGCCTTTTTGACCAAATCCTTGACTTAAAAATGACTGAAATCTTATTACTATGACTAGTTGACTTGAAATGAACCAAAATTTACCAAATACTAACAATTAACAACAACTTGTAAGCTAATCCCAAACACTGCTTATCTGAACTTGAACAAACTTTTATGAAGAGATTTTAAGCAATTGGTTCAACTAAGTGAAAAGTAATATCAGAACAAGTTTAATAGCTAGAATGAAATGCAAAGTACCCAAAAACAAGCAGTTAAAAAGGATAGAACTCAATTTGACTAGTTAAGCTAATATGACTGATTAATGCTGAAAACAGGACAAGAACAAGACTAATAAGCAAGTATTAAGCTACAATAAGGCTACTCAAACACTGAAATCAGATCAAAGACAAGCTAAACACACTTTATCATGCAGATAAATAGGAATTAGCTAGGAATTGAGCATGCAAACAACAATTCAGTGGAACTAAAACTCAGAAATTGAAACCTTCTAGCTTAGGCCTCCATTGGGGAGTAGAGAAGCGCTGAGCTTTCTAGCTAGTTCTAACCACCACCTTAGCACTAGAAACAACCAAACATCTACAAATCAACAGCTACAGTCATCTAAATCACCATTGTTGAACAGGAAAGCTTCAAATCTACTCAAACTTGAACTGGAATGAACTGAACAGGAACAACAGCTACAAGTCTTCTCAATTAGCTAATCATGATCAAATGGTGATCATAACAAACTAATCAGCATCACAAGAGTAACAGAATGCAGGGTATGAACAGTAATGAAGGAAGATGAAAGTGAATTTTTATTGATTGAATTGGAAAGGTAGTTACAAGGCTGGTAAATTTGTTACAACTAATAACAGACTCAAGAGATTGTCAGTCTCTTGAGTTGTTAAGCTAAAACTAACTGAGATGAGAGAAAACTAAAAGTGTGTGTGTTTTCACACTTTACTACATTACAAGAAATGAAAGCTAATCTAGGGTATTTATAGAATGCAGATGTGAAGTAGTTGGGGATTGTGACGTGTCAGAACCAATCAAAAGCTTCCACGTGGACAATTCATCTTGATTGAATTTTGCAGGTGAAGAACACTTTTGGGGATTTTTGATTGAGATGATTTCATGTTAATTGAGTTGTATGGTTGTATTCCTCTCTAAAAAACGATCATTTTTGATGTTTATATCATCTTCTGAAACGCATCCTAGCTCAAACCCGATCCTGGCATATTTGTTGAAGAAGATGAACACGTGACATATTCTTATTGGGTAAGATATTGTCACACGGATCGTTATCCAAGTTGGATAAAAGGTATTATTGCATGGCGTAATATCATTGGTTGAGAAAGTGTGAGTGCGCAGCACTGTTAAGATTTAGTTATTTATTACTGGCGGCGCTAGTGGCCAGGTGTGTCACTGATTTGGCAATCCATGCCTCTTGTTTCCTTGCTTCCCATTGGTTGAGAGTATTTCACACGGATCAAGCACATATAACTTCCAACAAATGGCAGAATTAACTCCTCAACTTTGGCAGTTTGAACTTTTGAGCTATAATCTTTATTTCTTTGACAATTTCAGTCCTACAACTTGCATTTTTCAACATTTAAGCCCTTTGACTTGATTGACTTGAGAGTTGACCAGATTTGACTTTGATCTTGACTTTGACAAATTTACACTTTTGGTCCTTCATCTTTGGCAGATTGTCAAGATAGGTCCTTACACTTCAAAGTCTTGTCACTTTTGATCCTTCTTTGTCTTTTTCATCCAATTAACTTGATTTTTCCTTTGTTTGCTTGAAAATGCAAATTAATCACGACACACCTCTCCGGCAGCGACGCCAAAATGATTGTGGTAAAATACGACCTTTAGGAAAAGGAGCGTAAAAGCGGTAAGTATTAAGTGATGATTTAGGAAAATCAAGCACTAATGACCCAATGAAGTTCGTTTCCCAAGGAGGTATATGTGTGTGAAAAACTTGTTAAATGTTTGAGATTAATAATTGGTTTAGAAGGGGATGAGAAAAGAAGATGACGAAGACGTGAAAATTACTACTACGACGACAAAACGTAAAACCGTAAAAACTACAAAAATAAAAATTAATTCTAAAAATTACCAAAAATTCACCAAAAATCAAAATAAATAAACTAAGAGTTTACCAATGATCAAAACTTTTTCAAACCTTTTAAATAATTAAATATTCGATTTTTAAATGCTAATTAAAGCCCTAAAAATCAAATAAATTATCAAAAATCCCAAATAAAGATTTTTCAATTGGTAAACCTCTAAAATGACCTAAAAAGATTAAAAACTATTTTTAGAAAATTTTAAACTAGTAAAAGCTATTTAAAATGATTTAAAAACTATTAAAACTTAAAATAGTTATAAAAATTAATCTAGAAGTTGCTAAAATTATTCTAAAAGTTGCTAAAATCCTATTTTAATGTATCTAAGCTAAGAAAAATGTAAAAAGTTGAAAAATGTGAAATTTGAAAAATAATAATAAAATAATATTAAAATAATATTAAAAATCCAAAATTTGTAAAAAATTCTAAAAACTTGCAAACTAGTTTATTTTAACCTAAATAAACAGAAAATCAAAGTGAAATGACCAGAATACCCCTATTGGGCCCTCAAATGGGCCAAAACCAAATTCAGCCAACACAAATGGGCTTTTTAGCCCAAAAAGTCAAACTTAGCCCAAATGACTTGGAAAAGCCCCATCTGACTCAAAATTTAATTCTAAACACAAAACTCTAAAGGCTCAAAAGTTGAATGTGAGCTTATCACAACTTAATAAGCAAACAACTTATTCTTATTGGGCTTTTTAGCCCATTAAGCAATAAGCTAATGCCATAAGCTCTAATTTGACACACAACCTTCTATTGGGATGCTTATGAGATCTGTAAAAAGAAATTTTAAAAAAGCACACTCAATAAGCCAGCAATAAGCAAAGTAATATTTCACTAAAAGACAAAATAGTCGTTTTTGAGAAATAAGGCACCTCAGGACTTGATTCAACTTGCAAAATGTCACAAATGGACTCAATAAGCCAAAAAAAATCAACAAAATTACAATTAGCAAAACCAATAAGCCAGAATAAGCCAATAAGCACTTATGAAAAAGTCAAATAAGTTAGTTTTCTAGTCAAAACTTAAAGTCAACCCACCAAATGCTCTAGTATGAACAAATGGGTCAAATAATGAGCACCTATTACAAAATACAAGTTGTTGCTGGTTAAAATAAGCTATTATAGCTTAATGATAAACTGAAACCCAATTAACACTAGCAGTGGTAACTAGCAGGGGAAAGGAGTTCCCACTGCTTTGACTATTTGACCAAGCTTTTTAGAGAGATTTAGTTGGATTCAATTGGAAACAAGGGCACCCTTGTGATCAGTTAATCACAGGGAGTCAATATCAACATGAAAATCACAATTTGGTTCACACAATAAGCCAGAATCAATCAAACAGTCACCAGATCATGCACATACATGGAAAATAAGCAGTTATGCAATAATAAGCAGATTAAGCCTGAATAAGCCAACCAAACTTAGCAGGATGCATACACAAGCTATATAAACTATGAATAAGCACAAATAAACTTAAATCAAACACTGAATCAAAGTAAATAACAAGATCAAAGCATATAAAGTTACTGATGAACAAAGTGCATATGCAGAATCCTATTTGCTGATCTATTTGACACTAGATCCAAATTCAAGCACTTAAATCTCTTCTCCTGGTGTAATTAACTAAGGTTTAGCACTTGTTAGCCCTAGCCTAAGCTTAGATCTAGGTGTCCTCAAAATCCTAGCCAATTTTACCAAGTAAACAAGATTTTATACCCTAATTAAGAATCTAGGTGTTTCAAACCACAAATATTGCAGATAAATGACCAAGTATACCAGTAAATCATGTAACACCAAATAACAACTCAATCCAACTACTCAAAACACCACAAATCCAAATTATGTAGTTGACCCAAACACCCCTTAAAGACCTGTTTTCACAATTTTTCAAAGGATCATCTAGATTCAAGGCACAAATCTAACTACAAACACCTCATAAACATCAAACAAAGCCAGATGAACAATAATCAACAACAATAACACAGATTCAAGAACAAACAAGCAGAAATCGCAAAATTCAGAAAAATAAGAGAGAAATTGAAAAGGGAAGAAGGTGCAAACCTCCAAGACCTACATCTAGGCCTTGGATTGTTTGAGCTGAGGTACTAGCAGAACAAGTACCAGCTTCCAATGCTGCTAAGAAGAACAAACCAACAAGTGAGATCAGATAAACAATAACTTTCTGATTTTTGAAACCCAAGCTTTATCAACTAAAACTTTGCCTCAAAAACCTTCAAACAAGATTATGGAACTCAGAATCAGGCTATTCTAACAACAACTTTTAACAAAATATAAAAGAGATTTCTCAAAATTCAGAAAATCAAATTTTATTAATTAAAAAGGAATTACAAAGAAAGATAGCCTAAAACTGGAACAAAAGCTCTCTCACAGGTTGAGGAGTCTATTTATAGGCAAATGCCAATGCTAGCACTATTCACAAACCCTAGAAGTGAAATTCCTATTATATCCTTGAGTCTTCTAGACGAATTCTTGGTGTGAGCTGTCCAAAGTGATCTTAGATGTTCATTTTAGCTTTGGAATGAAGCAAGGATTCTTAGCTGTTGATTTGGACATGTCAGATAACTTGGAGGTGAAGTTGTCATGTGATTGGTTAAACGGGAATTGAGGGTGGGGTCTATAGTGAGTGGGATTAAGGATTTTAAGGTTGGGATGGGTTTCTGCACATGTGAATCAAGTGTGTGCAAAGGTAATTGGAAATTACCCTAAGTTTAAGTGGTGTAAAATCTGGGTGGTGAAAAAGGTAAACAGTTGTGTTTTTGATCCGAAATTGGGGGAAACAAAGTTGTTTGGCGCATTTTCATTTGAATGTTTCAAAAGTGGCAACTTAAACCCTTGTTCTTTGGCAAAACTTGTAAAACGTGTATTTCAGCCAACAAAGCTTATATTCCTTTGTTAATAACTTTCATGACTTGACATTTTTTACACCAAACTTTGGAAAAAGGTTTCAAAGGGTTATTTTTGGAACTTTTGCATAATTCAAGGGCTGATCTTGGACATTGTTGATCTTCAAAGGTCTTCAATGCAACTTAAACTCCATGAGGGACCATAATTGGCAATTTAGAATTGTTGAGGGACTAAACTTGCCATTTCTTCAAAGTTGAAGGACCATTTGTGTAATTTTGACAAACTTAAGGGACCAAACTTGTAATTATGAATATACAAGGGTTTTAAGTGTCATTTCTTCAATCAATGAGGATCAATCTTGCATGTCTTCAAGGATAAATGTTGGATAAATCATGAATTAGGGCCCGGTTCTTTGTACGGCTTCGTTTCTCGTGTCCGTTTTTCCTTGTTTCTTGTGATCTTTTGTCTTTTTCACGATACCCATACCTAAAATACACAAGTAAACAAACACAAGTATATATATGGTATTTTATGACATTTTTATGCATTTAAAGCCCGAAAAGAACGATGAGATATGATAGGTGTGTAAACACCCATCCTTTTACCACTTATTTCTGGCTAAAACAAGACCAAAACGCGTGTTTAATATCATTTGTTTAGAATTATGCGTGGTTTTTGTGTTTAATGTGTTTTCAGAGTCAACCGGATGAACATTGAAGAAAACATGGGATTACACGGGATTTATCAAGGAAAAAGTCTAAAGACGAAGTCTATTGTCCAAGAGATGCAAAAGATTTGAAGTTAATGGGCCTATTTGAAGATTTATCGAATAAAAGGACCAAAGATGGAAGATTTACATGTGTCGAAGAAACTCAAGTCTATTTAACGAAGAAATTAAAAGACGAGTTGAATTTAATCGTCGACAAATCCCGAATCAGAATCGAAAACGTCAACTTTTCTGAAAAGACGAGAAGACAAGAAGAAAGGGTGAAAGCCCACTCACCAACCAACCACTTAGCCTATATAAAGGGATCACCCTCACAAAATTTGGCATCTAGTTTTTCTTCAGTTACATTTTTCCTAGTTCGTAGGAAACCATCTCCCTTAAGGAGTGGTTTTTCATCTCTTTGATTTCTGCTTTAATCTTGTAAGATTGATCCTTTCCTTTTGTTTACTGAATCTTAATCATCAATACAAGTTTCCTTTAATCTTTTCATTCCTCTTGTTCATCATCATCTTTTTATTTCAAGTTCTTAAGTTTTTATTTAGTTGAGTTTTGATCTTAAAAAGTTGTTGAATTTTTGTTTTTTATGATTGGGATTTGATCCTTATAGTGAATAGATGATTTGTGGTTAATTTGGTTAAAACGTTTTTGTTTATTTGGATCGATTGGGTAAAAAGTCGCGTCCCCTGTTTTTCTACTGTTTTTGTTCTTCATCCCAGCGTCATTCCGAATAGTCTCATTGTTTCTCCTCTCATTCGGAATATTGGTATATTCCGGATAGGCTTGTTACCTTGTTCCTATTACGCGGAATATTTATTATTCCGCATAGCACTAGTATTCCGCACGACTTGATTTTTCCGCATAGCATTTTTATTCCGAGTAGTAGATTATTCCGAGTAGTGATTTTATTCCGCATGGTCTCTTTATTCAGAATAGTCTTACATTCCGCATAATCAATATATTCCGCATAGGGTTTATTTTTATTATTCCGCATAAGGGTTCTTGTTCAATTATTCCGCATAAGTGTTTATTTACTTTATTCCGCATAGAGATCTTTTTCCGCATAGGGTGTATTATTCCGAATAGTTTCTAGTATTCCGCATGGTCATATTTATTCCGCATGGTCACATATTCCGGATAGCCCCAGTTATTCCGCGTAGAGTATGTTATTCCGAGTAAGTACAACATTCCGCATGGTCATTATTCCGGATAGCACTAGTTTTCAGTAAGGGTCTTTTACTGTTTAATCATTTAACTGTTAAATTTCAATTCAAGGTTTATTTCATTCACTATTTTTGGTTTGAATATTAATTTACTTTACTCATTTACCTTTTTAAGTAGAATATATAAACAACCCCCACTTTTTGTCACCAAGAACAAATCATTCCAATTTTAGTTGTGATCAATTCGAGGAGATTCCGAGAAACAAACTTTCAAACGAGTAAAATCTTTTGTATCAAATGGCGCCGCTGCCGGCTCTTCTCGTTAAGATCAACAGTTTTTTGTGAGAACTTGGATTTTGGGATCCGTTCCCCATGAACGTTACTTTTTCATAAACATTTTCAAAAACCCTAAAAAATATAGAATTTTCAAAACTATAAAAAAAAATTAAAAATTAAAAAATTAAAAATAAAAAACATTAAAAAACATTAAAACCAAAAATATTTTTGCTTTGTTAGTTCTTTTGCAGGTCTATGCGCACTCGATCAACGTCTTATCAAGAGCCCGAGCCACTTGATAACTTAGACATGGCCGGTGTACAAAACAACAACAACATACCACCTCAAAACAATAATAACAATAACAATCCACCGCTCAACAACATGAATAATAACAACAACAATGAGCCTCTACCGGATAATCGCCCGATGATTGAACTGCTGCAAGCCCATGTAGATGGCAACACTGATCCAATTGTTATACCCGCGATTGCAGCCAACAATTTTGAGCTCAAATCCGGTTTTATCCAGATGGTCTCTACTCAACCATTCTTGGGGCGTACCATTGATGATCCACATGACCACATCAAGAGATTCTTGCAACTCACGAATACGGTCAAATTCAATGGTGTTCCACAAGAGGTAATCCGTTTATAACTTTTTCCCTTTTCTTTAGAGGGACAAGCCCGGCATTGGCTTGCTAAGGAACCACCACAGAGTATTCTTACGTGGACGGATTTGGAGACCAAATTTATCAACTACTTTTTCCCACCCTCTCGTACTACCGCTTTGCGGAATGAAATCATTAATTTTGAACAAAAGTACGATGAGTCTTTTAGTGAATCTTGGGACCGTTTCAAAGATCTTTTGAGAAAATGCCCACAACATGGTTTTACCAAAGTGCATCAAATTAATACTTTTTACAATGGTTTAAACATGAATGACCAAGATTCACTAAACAGTGCCTCGGGGGGTAATCTTTTGGCTAAGACTTCCAATGCTGCTTGGGATATCATTGAGAATAAGTCTCGTGTGCAAACCAAGAGTGTTCGGACCAATGTCGCTAGTGCTAGTACTAGTGACAGCGACAAGCGACTTGACAAAATCACTGCGCTTCTTGAATCGCTTGCTACCCAAACCGCCAGCAACACCAACAGCATCAACGCTAGAAACGCTAAAGACGCTCAAGTCAATGCTGTTAGCCAACTATGTGAGATATGCGGGGGTCCTCACTCTTACACCACTTGTACCGCCACCCAAGACTACCCTTTTGAAAATGTGAATTCAGCTTATGGCACCTATCCTCAACCCGCTTATCAAGCTCGTCCTCAAGGTGACCGTAACTTGCTTAGATACCGCTCGAACAACTATCTCTCACCACCCGGCTTTCCTCCAAACAACCCAAACCAACAACAAAACCTCAATCGCCCTCCTCAACAACAACAACAACCTCGTACACCATATATACCACCTCACAAACAGCAACAACCACCTCAAAGAAACAACCAAGTCTACCAGCAACCTGCTTATCAACCACCCGCATACAATGCTCCTCCCAACCAACCCACCGCTTTACACCAAGAAGTGGAAACCTACATGAGGACTAACGATGTGATCGTGGGAAATCTTCAGCGCGAAGTGCTCAACTTGAAAGCAGACCTGGTGAAACAAGGGAACGATCTGAGAGCTGACATGAGAAACACGTTGGATAGTCAAACGAATGACTTAAAGAACATGATGGCTAGTTTCTTCCAAGGTAATCAACCCTCATCTTCGGGTACTCTTCCGAGTAACACCGTTGCGAATCCAAGAGGGGAGATGAAAGCAATCACCACTCGCAGTGGCAAAAGTACCAAGGAACCCGAGCTTCCTATACCTCCACCGGTGATTGTGACTAAGGAAAACGAGTCACCTGCTCCTATTCCTCATCCTCCTCCTTCCCCAATTTCCCCACCTCTTACTTCTACCCCTCCTCTACCCAAGGATGTGAGTGATCCTTCGATCCCAAAGCCTTCCTCTTCTTCCGATATACCTTATCCATCTAGGTTGAGGAAAGAGAAGCTCAAAAGCAAGGATGATATTCAGGTTTCGAACTTTCTTAAAATGTTCAAACAATTGAATTTCAACATCTCCTTCGCTGAGGCTCTCGCTCACATGCCTAAGTACGCGAAAATGTTTAAAGATCTTCTGAGTGACAAGGAAAAGCTTCTTGATATTGCCAACACCCAACTTAATGAGAATTGCTCTGCAGTACTCTTAAGGAAATTGCCAACCAAGCTTGGTGATCCGGGTCGTTTCTTAATCCCTTGCAATTTCCCGGGAGTAGAGAATTGCATGGCCCTAGCCGATCTAGGTGCCAGTATTAATCTAATTCCTCTAAGCGTTTGGAAGCAATTATTTCTCCCTGAGCTAGTCCCCACCAAAATGACTTTGGAATTAGCTAACCGTATGGTTGCTTATCCAGTGGGGATAACCGAAGACGTCTTTGTAGGAGTCGACAAATTCACTTTTCCTGCCGATTTCGTCGTTGTCGACTACGAGATGGACCCTCGTGTTCCTTTGATCGTGGGTCGTCCATTCCTGAGGACCGGTCGCACTCTCATCGATGTTGAAGCCGGTGAGCTTATCATGAGAGTGGGAGACGATAAAATCGTCTTCAACATGGGAAAGTTGTCTAAACAACCTTATTCATACGAGAGTGTTAATTGTATTGACGTTCTGGATGAGGCTTGTGAAGAACACTTTATTGATGCTTGTAAAAATATTCCTACCTCTCTTCCCAATGTTGAGACCGTTTCCTCTATTGATTCATCACTGTCTCTATTTGGAGAAAGTGATTTGTTTTGGAACGATCTTGAAGCCACCATGGGAGATGTGAACTTAGCTAATGATGATTCTCCCACCGATGGGGATGAAGACATGCATTTCTTTGAAAACCTTCTCAACGAAGACAATCTTTCTCCACCATCTCCCACGGTTATTGCTATCGATACTCCGACTTTGAAAACGCCTCCCATCGAAAATCCTCCGGATTTAGAACTTAAGGAGTTGCCGCCTCATCTCGAGTACGTGTTCCTTTAAGAAGAGAAGAAGTCGCCCGTCATTATCGCAAAGGACTTGAAAGATGAAGAGAAAACTCGCCTCATCGCCGTGCTTAAAGATCATAAAAAGGCAATTGCTTGGAAAATTTCCGATATCCGCGAAATTGATCCGAACTTTTGTACTCACAAGATTCTCATGGAAGATGACTTTAACCCGCAATCCAGAGCCAAAGAAGGGTTAATCCTCGAATTCATGACGTCATCAAACAAGAGGTTATCAAACTTCTTGATGCCGGCTTGATTTACCCTATTTTGGATTCGCCGTGGGTAAGTCCCGTCCATTGTGTGCCCAAGAAGGGCGGAATAACCGTTGTTTCCAATGAACACAACGAATTGATTCCCACTCGTCTCGTTACTGGGTGGAGAGTTTGTATTGATTATCGCAAGCTCAATGATGCCACGAGAAAAGATCACTTTCCTCTTCCTTTCATGGATCAAATGCTCGAGCGTCTTGCGGGTAATGACTATTACTGCTTCTTAGACGGTTTCTCCGGGTATTTTCAAATTCCCATCGATCCCAAGGACCAAGAAAAGACCACATTCACTTGTCCCTATGGAACATTCGCTTACAAACGCATGCCTTTTGGTTTATGCAATGCTCCTGGGACGTTCCAAAGGTGTATGATGGCTATCTTCCATGACATGGTGGAAGACACTATGGAAGTATTCATGGATGATTTCTCGGTTTATGGCGATTCTTTCTCTGCTTGCCTTGCTAATTTAGAACGTATGCTTAAGCGGTGTGAAGACACTCGCCTTGTTCTTAATTGGGAAAAATGCCATTTTATGGTAAAAGAAGGCATCGTGCTAGGACACAAGATCTCCAAAGCCGGTCTTGAAGTAGACCATGCTAAAGTCGATGTTATCGCTAAGTTGCCTCCACCTTCAACCGTGAAGGGTGTGAGAAGTTTTCTAGGTCATGCGGGCTTCTACCGTCGATTCATCAAAGATTTTTCTCAAATCGCTCGCCCGATGACCCACCTCTTGGAAAAAGACACTCCTTTTCTCTTTTCCAAAGAGTGTCTTGAAGCCTTCAACTTGCTTAAGGATAAGCTAACTAAGGCACCCGTCTTAGTTACCCCTAATTGGGAGCTTCCCTTTGAGTTGATGTGCGATGCTAGCGACTTTGCTATTGGTGCGGTTTTGGGCCAAAGAGTGAATAAACACTTCCAACCAATCCATTACGCTAGCAAGACAATGACGGGGGCTCAATTGCATTATACGACAACCGAAAAAGAGCTTTTAGCTGTTGTCTATGCCTTTGAAAAGTTCCGCCCCTATCTTGTCCTTTCCACCACAATCGTTTACACCGATCATTCCGCGTTGAAGTACTTGTTAACTAAACAAGATTCTAAACCAAGACTTCTTCGCTGGGTTTTGCTTCTCCAAGAATTTAAAATCGAAATTCGCGATAAAAAAGGAGCTGAAAACCTAGCCGCGGATCATCTCAGTAGACTTGAGGATCCTTACCAAGGGGATCATCCGAACAAAGAAATCAATGATTCTTTTCCCCTGGAGACCTTAATGTCTATCAATTCGAATTCTGATGAAACCCCGTGGTTTGCGGACATTGCAAACTACTTAGCGGGTGGAATTCTCAAGGAAGGGTTAACATCCCAATAAAAGAAAAAGTTCTTCAACGACATTAAGACTTACTTTTGGGATGACCCTTACCTATTCAAACAATGTGCTGATTTGATTATTCGCCGATGTGTTGACGGACCGGCAGCTTTAGAAATCCTTGACGCTTGCCACAAAGGACCCACCAGTGGTCACTTTGGTCCCAATTACACCGCCAAAAAAGTGTTTGAATCGGGATTTTATTGGCCCACCATCTACCGTGATGCTCACGAGATGGTTAAACATTGTGATGCTTGCCAAAAACAAGGCAAGATCACACATAAAGACGAGATGCCTCAGAATTTCATTCAAGAATATGAAATCTTTGATGTTTGGGGTATCGACTTTATGGGGCCATTCCCTTCTTCTAAAGGAAACAAATACATCCTTGTAGCCGTTGACTACGTTTCAAAGTGGGTTGAAGCCAAAGCTTTCCCTACTAATGATGCAAGGGTGGTTTGTAACTTTTTGAAATCGTTGTTCGCTAGATTCGGCGTTCCTCGTGCTATTATCAGTGACTGCGGGACTCATTTTTGCAACGATCAATTTGCAAGAGTCAAGGCTAAGTATGGTGTCAATCACCGTCTTTCCACCGCCTATCATCCCCAAACCAATGGGCAGGCTGAGATATCCAACCGTAGATTGAAGCGAATTTTGGAGCGTACTGTGGGAGAGCATCGTGTCGCGTGGGCCGATAAGTTAGATGATGCTCTGTGGGCTTTCCGTACTGCTTATAAGACCCCGATCGGTTGTACACCTTATCGTCTTGTGTACGGGAAAGCATGCCACCTTCCCATCGAGCTGGAACATAAGGCGCACTGGGCCTTGAAGTGGGCTAACCTCGACATCAACAAAGCCGGTGATCATCGCAAGATTCAACTCAACAAGCTCAACGAACTGAGGAATGAAGCTTATGAGAATTCGCTGATCTACAAAGAGAAGACGAAGATCCTTCATGACGCAAAAATCAAGAACCAAGAGTTCCACGTTGGTGATCAAGTCTTAATTTTTAACTCTCGGTTGAAGATCTTCTCTAGCAAGTTGAAGAGCCGTTGGTCTGGTCCATTCACCGTCGCCAAAGTCTTTCCATATGGGACCATTGAGCTCTCTCAGCCAAATGGGCCCAATTTCAAAGTGAATGGCCAGCGTCTGAAGTTGTACTTTGGTGAGGACATCTCTCAGGAGATGATTCCATCCCTCACCACGTTCCCCATGAACTAATTTTAGGTCGAGTCAGGCTCGTGACTCGGTTATCAAAAACAAGCGCTCCTCGGGAGGCAACCCGAGTATCTATCCTGTTCTGTTTTAACCTCCTAAGTGTAGGGGGACCTCTATAGGTGTTTGTCTTTGTGTGGTGATGTGATTACAGGGATGAATGCACTTTTGGAACCTTTGAAGAACCGTGCTCCCATGTTATCCGAAATCCGGTTCAATCTCTCAACTATCGTGATTCAATTTTCTTCATACTCACATTTGAAATTGATCACTTTAGTCGTCTCTTCCTTAACTTGATTTAACCAACGTGCACAATGTCATAAGTGTAGTGGAGCCTTTTCCCACATGCTTAAACATTGAGGACAATGTTTATCTTAAGTGTAGGGGGGCTTCTATCGAAGTTTTAAGTGGATTTTTCCATGAAAATGCCTTCATTTAACCGGAAAATCTTATTTTTCAACATTTTTCAAAATTTTTATTAACTTTGGCCATTTAGTCGTAATTTTTAAATTTTTATCGTTGCTTTCATATGTAGATATCCCGCAAATAAGTCAAAAATATTAATAAAGTGGGGTAGCTAGTTTTGAAATCTTTGACATATTAGGCCCGTTGCGATTATTTTAACTCAACCCGAATAGACTTATCCGAGTTTATTCTAGCTAGTATCCTTAACCATATAGACCTTAATTGATTTATTAGGCTAAGTGTCCACGAGTCTCATTACTTGAGATTTTAAATTGTGAAGGACGAGAAATGATAGAGTCAATTATAAGTCGGTATTCTTGCACAAGCTCACTTGGTGTAATTATTTGCCTAATCTCCCATCACTTGCTAATAAGTTATCTGCAATAAGTAAGGTCGTACGATTTGAAAAGTTACTTAGCTTCTAGCCCAAGATCGTTTAAAAGTTGCTCGGTAATGATAAGAGTTCATAGCCAAGGCATAACTTATGAAGCGGGGCGCGAAGATTGGCGAGTCCGAAAAGGCCCTAACAAGGCATGAGGATTCCATTTTATTGTTGAAGATCCAAAGTGATGTGAAAAGCATTATTCCCAAAATCAATATGAAGGATCAAGACTCACGACGAAAAGCAATCAACTCCCATAAAGATCATGGAGAAGTCTATCCGAAAAGACCCTAACAAGGTATGAGGATAAATAGATCCAAGTCCGAAAAGGAGGCGGATCGTTGTATCTCAAAATCCCAATTAGAGATTGAAGAAATAATCATGAAGTCGTGGTCAACAAAGTTGGAGTACCCCTCAAAAGTCTCCAAGTGAAGAAACTCTATAACGAAGAGAAGACCATTGTCTCAAGAACGTCTCTCGAAGATATGAAGTATGAAGTACATGCAAAATATCGGCCCGAGAAAGGTCTCAAATCGTGAACCGAGTTATGCCAAGATATGAACTTTTTGATATCCCGAGAAGCAGTTTTAAGAGATTTTGTCCTTTAGCTAACTATTAATCAAATCGTCCTACTTTGCTTTCAGCCTAAATAAACTATCGAAATAAGTCCAAAAATGCATCTTCATGATCATTCTAAGACAAAAATAAAATATAAGAGATACACCTAGGAATAAGGGAGTTTAAGCATTTAATTAAGCCATGTGTGTAAGTGTTTGATATGCTAACTTATAATAACAATGATCTCGTTTTTAAGCTTAGTTTGGGGAAAGTGAAACTTGAGGGTGATAAATCTTCGCAGCACCAAAGCCCTAATGTAAGTCCTTGATCTCTTTGCAAGTTATTTCCATCCTTTCGTCTACTTTAAAGTTTTGATTTCTCTTAGTACTTTAATTTTTGTTTAGTAGAATGTTAATAAGGCCAAGGTTGATTGATTACGAGAAAAATGTAAATTTGCTTTACACCTAAACATTGCATGAGGGCATGGCAATGGTTAAGTGTAGGGGATTTGATAGGTGTGTAAACACCCATCCTTTTACCACTTATTTCTGGCTAAAACAAGACCAAAACGCGTGTTTAATATCATTTGTTTGGAATTATGCGTGGTTTTTATGTTTAATGTGTTTTCAGAGTCAACCGGATGAACATTGAAGAAAACATGGGATTGCACGGGATTTATCAAGGAAAAAGACTAAAGACGAAGTCTATTGTCCAAGAGATGCAAAAGATTTGAAGTCAATGGGCCTATTTGAAGATTTATCGAAGAAAAGGACCAAAGATGAAAGATTTACATGTGTCGAAGAAACTCAAGTCTATTTAACGAAGAAATTAAAAGACGAGTTGAATTTAATCGTCGACAAATCCCGAATCAGAATCGAAAACGTCAACTTTTCTGAAAAGACGAGAAGACAAGAAGAAAGGGTGAAAGCCCACTCACCAACCAACCACTTAGCCTATATAAAGGGATCACCCTCACAAAATTTGGCATCTAGTTTTTCTTCAGTTACATTTTTCCTAGTTCGTAGGAAACCATCTCCCTTAAGGAGTGGTTTTTCATCTCTTTGATTTCTGCTTTAATCTTGTAAGATTGATCCTTTCCTTTTGTTTACTGAATCTTAATCATCAATACAAGTTTCCTTTAATCTTTTCATTCCTCTTGTTCATCGTCATCTTTTTATTTCAAGTTCTTAAGTTTTTATTTAGTTGAGTTTTGATCTTAAAAAGTTGTTGAATTTTTGTTTTTTATGATTGGGATTTGATCCTTATAGTGAATAGATGATTTGTGGTTAATTTGGTTAAAACGTTTTTGTTTATTTGGATCGATTTGGTAAAAAGTCGCGTCCCCTGTTTTTCTACTGTTTTTGTTCTTCATCCCAGCGTCATTCCGAATAGTCTCATTGTTTCTCCTCTCATTCGAAATATTGGTATATTCCGGATAGGCTTGTTACCTTGTTCCTATTACGCGGAATATTTATTATTCCGCATAGCACTAGTATTCCGCACGACTTGATTTTTCCGCATAGCATTTTTATTCCGAGTAGTAGATTATTCTGAGTAGTGATTTTATTCCGCATGGTCTCTTTATTCAGAATAGTCTTACATTCCGCATAATCAATATATTCCGCATAGGGTTTATTTTTATTATTCCGCATAAGGGTTCTTGTTCATTTATTCCGCATAAGTGTTTATTTACTTTATTCCGCATAGAGATCTTTTTCCGCATAGGGTGTATTATTCCGAATAGTTTCTAGTATTCCGCATGGTCATATTTATTCCGCATGGTCACATATTCCGGATAGCCCCAGTTATTCCGCGTAGAGTATGTTATTCCGAGTAAGCACAACATTCCGCATGGTCATTATTTCGGATAGCACTAGTTTTCAGTAAGGGTCTTTTACTGTTTCATCATTTAACTGTTAAATTTCAATTCAAGGTTTATTTCATTCACTATTTTTGGTTTGAATATTAATTTACTTTACTCATTTACCTTTTTAAGTAGAATATATAAACAACCCCCACTTTTTGTCACCAAGAACAAATCATTCCACTTTTAGCTGTGATCAATTCGAGGAGATTCCGAGAAACGAACTTTCAAACGAGTAAAATCTTTTGTATCAAGATCATGTATAAATGCCATCTCATCACTCCCCCATACTAAGCCATTGCCGTGCCCTCACGCAATGCTAGAATAAAGTATCTAAGCATCACCAAAGTTCAATTTTATTATCCTTTATTAAAGAGTAAAAGACTTGCAACATACTACGAAGATGTGTAAAGACATAATGTATGATTTTCATCACGAAAGTGACTTTTAGGGTCAAAGAATAGAAACAAGCAAATGTCCCTTAGAGTAAACTTCGTCATCCTTGATTTTCATACATTCCATGCTAAGTGCAAAAACGAGATCATTGTTGGTACAAGTCACAATGCTAACACTACTCATACGTCCAAATTGTGTAATACTTTTTCTCCCCGCAATCATAGTTATTATAAAAGGAAATGGGTTACTAGCATTTTTTAACTATTTGTCATGGATCACAAGTGATTCATATTGACTTATTTGAGTAGTTATTAGTCCGAAAGTAAAGTAGCACGATTTAATCGATAGTTAGCCGAAGGATAAAATCTTTTAAAACGGCTTCTCGTGTATCTCCTTAAGTTCATATCTTGGCATAACTCATTTCACGATTTGAGACCTTTCTCGGACCGATATTTGGCATGTACTTCATACTTCAAATCTTGGGAAGACGTTCTTGAAATTATGGTCTTCTCTTCATATTTTGGAATTTCTTCACTTGACATTTTTGAGAGATTCTTCATATTTGGACCACGACTTCATCATTTTTCTTCAATCTTTATTTTGGACTTTGATATACAACGATCCGCCTCCTTTTCGGACTTGGATATATTTATCCTCATACCTTGTAAGGGTTTTTTTGGATAGACTTTCTCCATGATCTTTAGGGGAGTAATTGCTTTTCGTCGTGTGTCTCGATCCTTCATATTGATTTAGGAATAATGATACTTCACATCATCTTGGATCTTTAGCAACAAAATAGGGCTCCTCATGCCTTGTTAGGGCCTTTTTGGATGATCGCCAATCTTCACGTCCCGCTTCAATAAGTTATGCCTTGGCTATGAACTCTATTCAACCCCGAGCAACTTTTAAACGATCTTGCGCTAGAGGCTAAGTAACCTTTCAAATCGTACGACCTTACTTATTGCAATTATGATTTATTCCTAATGCATTGATCCTATGGGAAGAAAAAGCCACAATTAAAAAACATATGAGTTTTTGAAAGAACATTTTCATGTTCTACGTTTAGCATGATCACTTGTCTAACTCTATCATCTCTCGTTCTTTACTATACAAAGACCTCTAATTAAAGAGACTCGTGAATACTTAGCCATGTAAGTCAAAATTAAGCCAAATTTAGATTAGCTTTCATTAAGACTATATCAAATCAAAGTTTTGGGTTTTCAAGCCACCTATAGGATCTTGCACTTTCTTGGACTTTTTCAAGTTTAGAGAATGCATTTTATAGTTCCCTTGATAAGTGACTTTCTAGGATCAATTATAGGAACTTGCGAAAAGTTCTTGTTCTTAACCCGAATGAGTTAAGACGTTCGCGTTTTAAAGTTCCATATATAATAGTCTAGCAAAACTGAATTGAGCGGGTTAAGGAATGTAAATGGCTCCAAATGCCCATCAAGTCAAAAATTAGCTCTTATTCTACCCATCGGAAAATATACATTCGTGTCTTAAAAACACTTATGAAAACTAAGAAATTTTTTTAAAATTTGGCCATTTTTTATCCTTATTAGCAACATAAACAAAACATTGAAAGTTGGAAAGCGTGAGGGCGTAGCAAAGCAAGTACCTATTCACCCCCATACTAAAAGTAAACATTGTCCTCAATGTTTCGAGTCTAAGGGTGGAATACCCCCATACTAGAGACGAAGAATCGAATGCTTAGGATCTAGCATGGAAAGGGTGATCAACAATATATCTAAAGCCGTTTATTAAGTATGCTAAAAGATAATTGTTAGAACAATAAAGGATATGTCATGGATTCATGAAAAACTTCTTCAAGCAAACGATGGAGGCTCACGTAAACGAACACGAGAGTCTTCAATCGTAGATGATGATAATGATCTAGATAACACAATCACAAACAACCACAAGACAACGAGTTTGAAGGGTACAAGTCCCCTTATTAGTGAATAGTAAGCATAAAAGGATAAGCATGGGATCTCCCCTACGAGGCACCTCGTTTTTGATTACCGAGTCATGAGCTCGACTCGATCCCCTCAAAATGTGAACATTTAGGGAAAATCATGGTATGGTTAATTTTTGATGGGGCTTACATGATAAACAAGGCCCAAAAGCAACCGGTATTAAGGACTAAGTCCTTTAATGATGCAAAATACCAGGGTCGAAGATGGCGTTCTCGTTTTCATTGGAAAAACAAATCAACGCCATTTCAACATGTGTCAACACAAACCCAAAGGGTTTCAAGAAAATAGATGAGAAGAAATAGAGGGGTGGTACAATTGGTAAGACAAACTTTTGAGCTACTCGAGGTAGACTCGCACCAAGCAAATAGATAAAGTTTCCATTTATTGCATCGGTGGAAGACCGAGATTTCCCTTTGCGTGAAATTCCGGGATCGAATATCTCGTCCTCGGTGGACAAGGATGAGGGAACATAAGGGGCTTCCCCCATACTAGAACCACACAAAGCATCGTCAAAAGGAGTAGACGAGCTTGTAGCACACAAAACACGTGGTGATGACGGAGTTAGATTTGTAGAAAAATCAATTAAATCACATTTAAAATCTTTTCCTTTTTTACCTTTTAAACTCTCCTTATGAAAACCCGTTTTAATCATGTCGAAAATATTTGGTGTTTCTAAGACGATGTTAGTCACACTAAAAATTCTCACATTTGAAAACCGTTTTGGTTTTGGTGGTGGCAAGTTCTCAAAACGTTTATCGACAAAGAAAACCTCCCCATCGGGGTCTACATATTCATCATCCGAAAGATCTTCCGTAGAGACCGGTACTTTATCAACACTTTTCAAGAATGAATGTTCGAGGTGAGGTGAAGGATTTTTCGATTCAAGTATTGAAGGTTTCTTCTTTGTAGGCTTTACACTCATAACCTCCACCGGCGGAGGAAATGGTAAATTGTTTTTGGAGACATTTCCTAAAACTCTTGGTGAAAATTCTTTGCAAACGACATTGGTTGAATTACCATGGTTTAAAGTTGCAATAGAATAGACATGAGAAAGATTGGAGTTTTGTGTTGCATTGATGACAAGTTGTTCCTCATTGAAACGAAGGGTGATTTTTCGAGCATGAACATCGATAAGTGCTCTTGATGTATCCAAAAATGAACGACCCAAAATGAGAGGAACTTTTCGATCGATGGGAATGTCTACAACGATAAAGTCAATGGGATAGTAAAACTTTCCGACTTTAACGCAAACGTCCTCGGCTACTCCACATGCTAAAATCGTAGAATGATCGGCCATCTCGATAGACATGTTCGAAGGAGTAAGAGCCGGAAGCGAAAGCGATTTGAAAATCTCAAGAGGCATTAAATTAATACTAGCACCAAGATCGGCCAAGGCGTAGCATTCCTCCATATCTTGAATTTCACACGAAATCAAAAATTTACCGGGATCACTGACTTTTTGTGGTATGCGGCTAAGAAAAACCGATGAAAAACTAGACGATTGTTGTAACTTCTCTTTGTTGTTTAGCATACTTTTGAAGTTTGCGGCGAATCGAGGCATCATGATAAGAGCGTCGGCAAAACTTATGTTAAAATGTATGTCACGAAACATTTTCATAAAAATCTCAAATTGATAGTTATTCCGTTCTTGTGCTTTTTCCTTGTTGCGTCTCGAAGGGTAAGGTAAGGGTGGTGTGGGTTGGACATTAGGCAACGGCCTTGGAATCTCGGGTTCCACAATTGGTATTGGTTCAACCGTAGGTGTGGTTTTAGCGGTACTTCGTGGGATTGTTATGTGCTCCTTTTCTACCATCACCTCGGGTTCTTTCTTGATTTCCTTCTCCGTAGAAGTACTTGGACGAGAGATTGGTTCCTTGAAAGATTTACCACTTCGTGTAGTAATAACCTTCATTTCTCCCCTCGGGTTGTTAATGGTATCACTAGGAAGACCACCCGAGGAAGAGGGTTTACACATGATTGCTTCAAACATCTTAGTCATTCGGTCCTCAAATTTTGATTGCCTAGCATCCGCTTTTAACAACTCTTGCTTAATCTCATGTTGTCCTTGTTTCATCTTTTGTTGGTTTTGTTGAAGACGTTGGACATTTCCTTCCATTTTATTTGCATGAGTTTTAAGTTCATTAGAAAGTTCATTTTTAAGCTCGTTTTTCAACTCGGATCTTAAGCTAATCATCTCACGTTGCATGTTATCAAACTTAGCATCATTTGCTTTAGCATAATCCAAAAATTCTCCTTGAAGATTTTTAGTGTGAGCATTTTGAAAACCTTGTGTAGTGTTTTGAAAATCACGGTTTTGGTTTTGATTAGTGACTTGTCCATTCCCATTTTGATAATTCCCTTTGTTGTAGTTACGTGAATTGCCTTGGTAATTACAACCTTGGTTGTTGTTTCGATAGTTATTAGCATTTTGATTTGGTGGAGCTTGATTTGGGCGGGAACCTTGACCGTTTTGGTTGTAAGTTCCCGTTGCTACATAAGCACTCGAAGTGTTACCATCCGCGGTAATGCACTCGGAAAGATCATGAGCTCCACCACAAGACAAACAACTCTTAGCAACCGCATTAACCGAAGCGGAATTTGAAGCTTCTTGAGCTTTCCAATGGGACATAAGATTAGCAAATCTATCAAAAAACCGATTTTCCTCATTAGCTTCATCATGTAAGGCATTAATGCTACGAGACGATGACGAACCCAAATTGGCAACACTCGGTGTGTTACGAGGGCTATAAACCTTAGATCTATTCTCAATGATTTGTAAAGCCTCATTGGTCGTTTTGCACAAAAAATTACCACCCGCGGCGGCATTCAAGTAATCTCGTTCATGATCATTAAGCCTATTATAAAAAGTATCAATTTGATGCAATTCCGAAAAATCATGGTGTGGACATTCATGTAACATTTCTTTAAAGCGTTCCCATGCCATTGAAAAACTTTCATTATTTCTTTGCACAAATCGTGAAATCTCATTTTTCAAATGTGTTGTTTTAGATGGTGGAAAAAACTTGTTCACAAACTTAGAAACGAGATCACCCCATGTCAAAATCGAATTTGGCGGTTCTTTCTCAAGCCAAATTTTTGCGGGTCCATCTAACGAGTATGGAAACAAAATCATCTTAATGGCGTCATGTGGAACATCCTTAAACTTGCTAGTAGCGGTGAGACGATTAAAATTCCTAATGTGATAGTGCGGGTTGTCTTTCTCATGACCTCTAAACTTATTAGCTTGCAACATCGACATTAAACCCGTCTTAATTTTGAAATTCTCCGCAAGGATGGCGAGAATGACAATGGCCTCTCCAAAACCCTCGGTGGGTGCTTGTAGCAACTCCATCATAGTACGATTAGCCATGACGACTTCTTGTTCTACAATAGGTTCAACAATTGGAGGTTGTTCTTCAATCAACGTCTCTTGATTGGCTTGATTTTGAAGACGTTTACGAGCTCGTTTTGCTTGATTACGAGTGATCATAAACTTCACGAAGAATGGGAGGTGAGCAAAGAAGATTCTTTTTTGGTGTTTTGTGAATTTTCAATTTTTTGTGTTTTTGATTGTTTTTTTTTTTTTTTGATTTTGGTGTATCTTCGTAGACAACAATCTACAAAATCTCTCCTCGAATCAAACTCTTGATTAAAGAAGCCTCAAAGGAATGAAAACGATCACGTGGAGTGAACGCCTTCGAATGACTTTAGAACTTTGGTGAAAACCAAATTGTTCAAGAGGGTTTAATCACAAAGAAACCAAGCAAATATATTATACGTAATAATACTTTGGGCGGCAAAACCATCGATTAGCCTTCAATCTCAAAATACTCACAAGCAAACGGGGAAACGAGGCGGCGCGAAGCACTTAAGAGCCTTTTTCCTTAGGGTATATATTATAATACCCGCCTTATACCCACCTTATAGTTTGTATTTTTCAAAGTCGAGCTTCACGAAAGTATTTATCTATTTTTGCCTTTTTCTTTTTGTTTGAGATTCGAATACAATAATTAGGAGATCAAATCTCAATTAAGGTTGTGTTTTCACACTTTTGGAGATATTGTTTATTTGTTGTGATACTTAATACAATATAGTAATAATAATTTCACAAGAAAAACCAAGAAAACCGATAATACGTATTAGTAGATTTCTACTAATACAAATACTATATGGTTAATATTAAAAACAACAATGCAAATTAATCACGACACACCTCCCCGGCAGCGGCGCCAAAATGATTGTGGTAAAATACGACCTTTAGGAAAAGGAGCGTAAAAGCGGTAAGTATTAAGTGATGATTTAGGAAAATCAAGCACTAATGACCCAATGAAGTTCGTTTCCCAAGGAGGTATATGTGTGTGAAAAACTTGTTAAATGTTTGAGATTAATAATTGGTTTAGAAGGGGATGATAAAAGAAGATAACGAAGACGTGAAAATTACTACTACGACGACAAAACGTAAAACCGTAAAAACTACAAAAATAAAATTAATTCAAAGAATTACCAAAAATTCACCAAAAATCAAAATAAATAAACTAAGAGTTTACCAATGATCAAAACTTTTTCAAACCTTTTAAATAATTAAATATTCAATTTTTAAATGCTAATTAAAGCCCTAAAAATCAAATAAATTATCAAAAAGCCCAAATAAAGATTTTTCAATTGATAAACCTCTAAAATGACCTAAAAAGATTAAAAACTATTTTTAGAAATTTTTAAACTAGTAAAAGCTATTTAAAATGATTTAAATACTATTAAAACTTAAAATAATTATAAAAATTAATCTAGAAGTTGCTAAAATTATTCTAAAAGTTGCTAAAATCCTATTTTAATGTATCTAAGCTAAGAAAAATGTAAAAAGTTGAAAAATATGAAATTTGAAAAATAATAATAAAATAATATTAAAATAATATTAAAAATCCAAAATTTGTAAAAAATTCTAAAAACTTGCAAACTAGTTTATTTTAACCAAAATAAACAGAAAATCAAAGTGAAATGACCAGAATACCCCTATTGGGCCCTCAAATGGGCCAAAACCAAATTCAGTCAACACAAATGGGCTTTTTAGCCCAAAAAGTCAAACTTGGCTCAATTGACTTGGAAAAGCCCTATCTGACTCAAAATTTAATTCTAAACACAAAACTCTAAAGGCCCAAAAGCTGAATGTGAGCTTATCACAGCTTAATAAGCAAACAACTTATTCTTATTGGGCTTTTTAGCCCATTAAGCAATAAGCTAATGTCATAAGCTCTAATTTGTCACACAACCTTCTTTTGGGATGCTTATGAGATCTGTAAAAATAAATTTTGAAAAAGCACACTCAAAGAGCCAGAAATAAGCAAAGTAATATTTCATTAAAAGACAAAATAGTCGTTTTTGAGAAATAAGGCACCTCAGGACTTGATTCAACTTGCAAAATGTCACAAATGGACTCAATAAGCCAAAACAATCAACAAAATTACAATAAGCAAAACCAATAAGCCAGAATAAGCCAATAAGCACTTATGAAAAAGTTAAATAAGTTGGTTTTCTAGTCAAACCCTAAAGTCAACCCACAAAATGCTCCAGTATGAACAAATGGGTCAAATAATGAGCACCTATTACAAAATCCAAGTTGTTGCTGGTTAAAATAAGCTATTATAGCTTAATGATAAGCTGAAACCCAATTAACACTAACAATGGTAACTAGCAGGGGAAAGGAGTTCCCACTGCTTTGACTATTTGACCAAGCTTTTTAGAGAGATTTAGTTGGATTCAATTGGAAACAAGGGCACCCTTGTGATCAGTTAATCACAAGGAGTCAATATCAACAAGAAAATCACAATTTGGTTCACACAATAAGCCAGAATCAATCAAACAGTCACCAGATCATGCACAGACATGGAAAATAAGCAATTATGCAATAATAAGCAGATTAAGCCTGAAAAAGCCAACCAAACTTAGCAGGATGCATACACAAGCTATATAAACTATGAATAAGCACAAATAAACATAAATCAAACACTGAATCAAAGTAAATAACAAGATCAAAGCATATAAAGTTACTGATGAACAAAGTGCATATGCAGAATCCTATTTGCTGATCTATTTGACACTAGATCCAAATTCAAGCACTCAAATCTCTTCTCCTGGTTTAATTAACTAAGGTTTAGCACTTGTTAGCCCTAGCCTAAGCTTAGATCTAGGTGTCCTCAAAATCCTAGCCAATTTTACCAAGTAAACAAGATTTTATACCCTAATTAAGAATCTAGGTGTTTCAAACCACAAATATTGCAGATAAATGACCAAGTATACCAGTAAATCATGTAACACCAGATAACAACTCAACCCAACTACTCAAAACACCACAAATCCAAATTATGCAGTTGACCCAAACACCCCTTAAAACCTGTTTTCACAATTTTTCAAAGGATCATCTAGATTCAAGGCACAAATCAAACTACAAACACCTCATAAACATCAAACAAAGCCAGATGAACAATAATCAACAACAATAACACAGATTCAAGAACAAACAAGCAGAAATCACAAAATTCAGAAAAATAAGAGAGAAATTGAAAAGGGAAGAAGGTGCAAACCTCCAAGACCTACATCCAGGCCTTGGATTGTTTGAGCTGAGGTACTAGCAGAACAAGTACCAGCTTCCAATGTTGCTAAGAAGAACAAACCAACAAGTGAGATCAGATAAACAATAACTTTTTGATTTTTGAAACCTAAGCTTTATCAACTAAAACTTTGCCTCAAAACCTTCAAACAAGATTATGGAACTCAGAATCAGGCTATTCTAACACCAACTTTTAACAAAATATAAAAGAGATTTCTCAAACTTCAGAAAATCAAATTTTATTAATTAAAAAGGAATTACAAAGAAAGATAGCCTAAAACTGGAACAAAAGCTCTCTCACAGGTTGAGGAGTCTATTTATATGCAAATGCTAATGCTAGCACTATTCACAAACCCTAGAAGTGAAATTCCTATTCTATCCTTGAGTCTTCTAGACGAATTCTTAGTGTGAGCTGTCCAAAGTGATCTTGGATGTTCATTTTAGCTTTGGAATGAAGCAAGAATTCTTAGCTGTTGATTTGGACATGTCAAATAACTTGGAGGTGAAGTTGTCATGTGATTGGTTAAACGGGAATTAGGGGTGGGGTCCATAGTGAGTGGGATTAAGGGTTTTAAGGTTAGGATGGGTTTCTACACATGTGAATCAAGTGTGTGCAAAGGTAATTGGAAATTACCCTAAGTTTAAGTGGTGTAAAATCTGGGTGGTGAAAAAGGTAAACAGTTGTGTTTTTGATCCGAAATTGGGGGAAACAAAGTTGTTTGGCGCATTTTTATTTGAATGTTTCAAAAGTGGCAACTTAAACCCTCGTTCTTTGGCAAAACTTGTAAAACGTGTATTTCAGCCAACAAAGCTTATATTCCTTTGTTAATAACTTTCATGACTTGACATTTTTGACACCAAACTTTGGAAAAAGGTTTCAAAGGGTTATTTTTGGAACTTTTGCATAATTCAAGGGCTGATCTTGAACATTGTTGATCTTCAAAGGTCTTCAATGCAACTTAAGCTCCATGTGGGACCATAATTGGCAATTTAGAATTGTTGAGGGACTAAACTTGCCATTTCTTCACAGTTGAAGGACCATTTGTGTAATTTTGACAAACTTAAGGGACCAAACTTGTAATTATGAATATACAAGGGTTTTAAGTGTCATTTCTTCATTCAATGAGGATCAATCTTGCATGTCTTCAAGTCTTCAAGGATAAATGTTGGATAAATCATGAATTAGGGCCCGGTTCTTTGTACGACTTCGTTTCTCGTGTCCGTTTTTCCTTGTTTCTTGTGATCTTTTGTCTTTTTCACGATACCCATACCTAAAATACACAAGTAAACAAACACAAGTATATATATGGTATTTTATGACATTTTTATGCATTTAAAGCCCGAAAAGAACGATGAGATCATGTATAAATGCCATCTCATCAATTTAACATCACCGAAGATAACCCGATAAGTGTGGCAGTCATCGTGGCCTGGTGTTTGGATAACCAGTCCATGCCTAACATCAAGTCAAAATCGCACATATCCAAAGGAAGTGCGTCAACTCTACGGATCTTGTCATCAAATTCTAGGGGAAGATATTTGTACACTTGAGTGATTCGTACAGAATCCCTAAGTGGCGTGGAAATGCATAAGGCATTATCTAATGGCATCGGGGAAATCCTAACACGTACATCAAAAGTAGTGGACACGACTGAATGTGTCACTCTAGTATCAAATAGAACACATGCTGCCAAACCATTCATAAAGAGATTTCCGGTGATAGTACCTGAGGTCTTATTCGCATGATCTCGAGTAGTGGTGAACACGCGACCAGAAGTAGGAGGTGGCTTGGTGTCGGCGTGTCCAGAGGTGCCTTCTATCTCACCCTGGCGACAATCCTTCTGCTGATGGCCTTGCTGGCCACACTTGAAGCAACCACCAGTACCTCGGCGACAAATACCCGAATGTCTGCGCGAACAAGTAGGACAAATAGGATGCGTGAATCCTCCAGTAGGCGTCCTAGTTATCTAAGAGCCTGTTCAAGGATTTCATGCATGAGACATGATCGTGGTACATAAACATGATTACATAGAAGGTATAAAAATTTACCAGATGAGGTAGAACGGTTAGGCTGTGAACCCCTACGGTCCTGATCCCTGCCGTTACCATTGTTCCTGATTTAACAATTGTTGGAGTGTCAGAATATCATAACATAAAATAGTTGAACATGAAAGAAGGTTAATGTAGGGACATGCTGTTGTTCGAGTTGTTAGCGTTGTTACGGTAACTATTGTTACCGCCACGCCTCTCAGAACCAGAACGGTCATTAGCCTGACCGTTTCCCTTTGATGCTTGCAGCTGAGCGGCCGCAGGCTTACGGCCGTCAGTCTTCTGCCTTGAATATATAAATTGTTGAACAAAGGTTTAAATGAAATGAATAATACTTATGGAAATGAATTGTTTACAATTGGTGATTGAAGATACCTATTCACTGCTCTGTCATCACCGAACTCCTCTCGTTCCTGAAGCATCTCGAGCTTACGGGTTGCATCGGCCTCATTTTCCACTGTAGTGAAAGTAGCACAAACCAGGTTGTTGGCAACCGAAGTGCGAAGTGCCCAGCGAAACTTCTCAGCCTGCTCTGCAGCAGTTCTTGTAGCTGGACCCAGAAAACCTGCTAACCGGAGAAAGATTTGCTTGAATTCATTGCTGTTTTCACCAGCAATCTGCCGAATGTTGTTATAGTCCCTCTTGAGCTTCTCTTGCTCAGCATGTGGAAAGTACTGATTAAGGAAGAGCTCCTTAAATCGGTCCCATGTCAGCTGTGCAACCCAATTGTCACCACCATTGGACTGCTTGACCGATTTCCACCATTACAGCACGTCACCTTCAAACTTATAGCAAGCCAGCCTTTCCTTGTAGACACCATCACAACCCATTGCATCGAAAATCTTCTCGATGTGAGAAATCCAAGCTTCAGCCTCGTTGGGGTTGTAAGTCTGTTCAAACGAACGGGGTCGCTGTTTTTTGAATATCTCCAACCAAGTCATAAGAGTAACCGGTGGAGGAGGAGGAGGGTTGGCGTGATTACCATGAGCTTGGAATTACGCCTGAAGTTCATCCCTGATTTTATTGCGAAGTTGGGGAAGTAGCGCTTCCAGAGCTGCATTGACAGCTGTTGTCAAATCTGGAGTATTGCGATTGTTCACATCTGACAGTTTAAACAACAAAATGCAACATAAATTATAAATCTGAAATGAGGTAACATAAGAATGCATGAACAATGTATAAATCAAATAAGCAGTTTATAATGCATGAACACTGTATAAAAAATGCATGATGCAGTTTATAAAACTTTTATATGAACGAGAGTAAATGCCTATGGTCAGTTCACCCGAAACAAAAGACATGGCGCGGGGACGCCAATGGGTCGGTCCCAAAGTTAAAAGTTTCGATAAAAGCACATGCGACTAAATATGGTCAGTCCTGTACCAACCGTTACTTAGTCATAAACCTGCTACAATGATATGAATGCATGAAATAAAAATGAAAATGAATGAATACATGAAAACCAACTGTTAGTTCTAGGAAGACACTGGTGACTACCCATAAGTCACAGGTCATTTTTACAGAGCTACAGGTCGAAACCTTGGTCTCTGATACCATAATTGTAACACCCCATTTAATAGGATAGAGTGCTACAGTAAATTATGGCGTATCATCAAAGCATGCAAGGTAAATGTCTAAACATTCATGACCATAAATAGAAATACCGGAATCAAACATCGGTAGTCTAGTAACTCACAAACAAGCAATCTAAGTACTGTAAATGGAAATGACTAAACAATGTCCAAAAGATGTAAAGTACGATAAAGTAGGAATAAATGCATAAGGTAAAAGAGGTCGGATAGCTTCCAATCTGAATGCACATACTCTGGAGTTCCTACTTGCGACCTTGGGTACCTGCCGTTTGGGAACATGGAAAAGTAGACGGCTGAGCATAACGCTCAGTGCACGGATATACAATAAAGCATGGAAAAACATAGAGTATGGAAGCATATAAATAATATAAAGCATGAATGGCAGCAAAAATAAATAAGTCCTAGGAAACCTAGTTGTCTGTCATGTTAACTGCTTTTAGTTCTGAAAACATAGCTTATGTTACTTATGAAAATCGGTGTTAGTTTATGTACCAAATTAGCCAATATAGGTCATGAGGTCAACAACGTGCATGAATACTTGGAGGGGAGACCTCATCATGCAATTAGAGGGGTTGCCTCTAATTAACTAGTCAATGGGTAGGTGGGATCAGCTCCTTGTGAAGGATGCAAGGCACACACCATATTCACCATGAAAATCCTAACTGAAATATGTAACTAGGATGCACCCATATGTCCCACATGATAATATAATAATATAATGGCCAAATAACTGAAAAGGGACGCCACGAGCTATCACTCCGCCGTGGTGAAGTCATAACACTAGTGCCTTTAGTGTTATGGTTATGGTACCTCCATAACTAGGTGAACTGGTCATGCATGTATATGGCTAAGGTAACTAATAAAACATAAGCATTTAATCTGTAACTACTGGAGAAAACAGTTGGCTGCATACGGGAAATCCTAATGAAGGAAGAGATTGTCCTTACTGAATGACGGGAAATCCGTACCTTTTTATGTCCAGTAGAAGCTAACGGAAACGATGAAGACTAATCCGCCTTGACGGATAACACTACATAAGAAATATGGACGTGTATGAGTTGTCTGAATTACATGTGTTTTACTGGTTCCGTGTGTTATTAGCTTGTTATACGTATTTTATCATGTTTTACTATTTACTGTGTATTCTGTAGTTATTCTGATGTTCTGTTGTGTATTATTCATGTATTAGTATATTATAATACTTGTATTGTAATACTAAGTAACTTTTTAAAAATATCAGGTTTCCATAAATAGTAAGTTTCCAAAAATATAAAGTTTCCAAAAATAGAAAGTTACCAAAAATAGTAAGTTTCCATAATTAGAATGAAGCTGGATTATAAATAATAAATGAAGTTAAATTAGTACAATACAAGTCATGATTATAGTTAGTTAATTAAATAACTGGTTAATTTAACTAAACTATATGTTATATGATTTTAATTAAAATACATGTTTAATTAAAATAACTAAGTATAAATACCTTAGGTTATACATGAATTAATTTTAATAAATTAATTAACCTAAAGTTTAATGTGACATGGTTTATAAAAAAATAGTTTTTATAAAAACCCGAATACCGAGCCCGTGTTTTAATATAAGCCGAATCAAATAGGCTATTAACAAGTCCCACCGAGTCCTTGGAAAGAATCTCGGTTGACACTACTTAAACAACTAACATGTATATATACCCCGACTCGAAGTCGGGCTCCCTTTTGTCTCGGGTACGAATAAACAAAACCAACCGAGCACCCTTACGGGTCTCGGTGGTGTCTCGGTTCACACAAAAGCCGAACACAAACACACCCCGACCCTTTGGTCGGGGTTCTTGCTGTGTCCGAGCCACACCAAAGCCCACCCGAGACCCCTTGTGGTCTCGGTGGTGGTGATGAAGACAAGCCGAGCACCCCCTTGGGGTCTCGGTTGTCTCGGTCGAACAACACCAACACCAAACACCCCCTTTTAACATGATTTAATTAATCCCCTTGTTTTATTTACTTGTTTTATTGATTAATTAAATTTAATAACATGAAATCATAAGAAATTTTAAAAGAAAAGGAAGTGTTATGATTACCGACACGTGGAAAGAAAATAATTAGAGATCACGAACACGTAGACTCCAAAATCAAAGACCAAAATTGTCCGAATCGTCCTTGTGGTTTAATGTGGCCGACGACAAGAGCAAGAAGGAGGCAGGGAGCAACTTTTTGTTAAACCTAAAATTATGAAAAGGTTTCCTGGAGTTTTTCTTAACATATATTTAGTTTGGGTCATGGGCCAAAGCCCACCCCTTCCTTCTTTCTTTTGTAGCCGCGACACCAAGGGAGCCCACGGGATAAACCCGTAAGTTTTCGTGTATTAAATTATTAACGTGTGTGTTCGTGATTTATTATTCGTGATTTTGGTATTTGTGATCGTGTCACATTTATAATATTCATGATCGTTCGTTATTTATTGTTGTGACACGTGTATTAATATTATAAATGGAAAGTTCAAATTTTACCGTGTTTTCGTAAGTCACTGTTCACGTGTACTGTTCATAGATTTTTAATGCGGGTTTTACAGAGACTATGGAAACAAAATTTTCGATCTAGATTTCTCATATTCTTCTAATCTTTCTAAATATTTCTCTAAAATTCTTTTTCCAAAACACCCTTTTTATCTTGACAAAAAAGTAGGAGAAGTGAAATATAACAACATATTTCTAAAACGTATGTGTTATTTCTAAACACAACTTAAAAATAAGTTTATGTTTTTACTTCAACAAAAAGGTGGAGATTGTTAATACAAATATCACATTAAAACAATGTTTATATTTTTAATCCCTCTTAAGTTTTGTTAACGACAAAACATCGAATCTGTTTTTAAGCTTGTATTAGAAACAACACTAAAGCTTTGGATCAGAGTTTTTATGTTTCTAACTCTTATAAAAACTTCTATACATTCATGTAACTTTGTATATTTAAAATACACAAAATGTAAAAATGTACATGTCATATATCTGATTGCAAAAAATCAACTATCAAGTAATGACGATTGTGTATGATCTTGGACAAAAGATGTAAGGTATCTATGAGCAAACAAAAGTCAGAACACACATACCCAAATGTGGTAAAGACGGACCCAGATGACTTGGGTCTGTAGGGTTCGTGAGGTGCTGACCATGTTGCCTATAAATACCAAGCACTCTCTAAGCTTTCTCCTCACCTCTCTGATCTACAATATCTATAATCTTTGATTATATTCTTACATTCTAACCTCTATTCTTACTCTCATTCTTGTCTCTTGTGATGTAGATCTTACTCTCTTTGAAGATCATTAACAAGAACTTTATACCCAAGTTTTGATCCATTAAAGTTTACTTGTGTGATTGTATTAAGTGTTGCCTATCCAATCACCATTGTTGTACCCATTTATATACTAATTGTATAGTAATGTGGTTAGTATTTTAGTCCTCAAAATACATAGTGTGAATGGAGTTGTTGTACCCATCTGAAAGAACACGTCATCTTCGCTTAGGTGTCGGTAAATACTGTAAGCGACGTGTAAGGATTTATCGAGTGGCATAAAGAAGGTTGTTAACTAGTGAAAGTCGAACTCTCGAGTGGATACTCGAGGAGTGGAAGTATGGGCAAGATAAGCGAGATCTTGCTAGGCCGAACCACTGTAAATCACTTGTGCATTGTGGTTTGATTTACTATTTCTTTATCTTTGTTACTTGTTTTACTACAACTTAATCATAATCAATTTATATATCCTTACTAATCACGTACAAAATTTCAAATACGTAAAACTAATCGGTAAAATTATTCACCCCCTTATAGTTTTCCACAATATATATTTCTAAACACATAAGATATACTCTAATTAACTTCGATACATATCTCTAAACTTATCTTGATCTCTTCACACGTTTTCCTTGAGCATTAGTAGTAATCTTCCAAAAGCATTAGTAACTATCTTTAACAACATTAAGCTTAGTACTAGGAAACCTAACTCTAAACTAGCAGTACTAACCTCATAAGTACTGGTAGTTCAGCGTAAGCAATATAAACACTTATACTTGACATTTTAAGTCTAGACCAATAATTCCCAACATGAATGTTTGAGGAAACCCACGGCAAGTAATTTTGAAATACTTTACCGGTGTCATGAAGAAAAGTATGGGTTTTTAGTGATGTTAGAAAGCCTTGATTATACATATTGGGATTGGGTTGGTTGTTTGTACGACTTGAAAAGACAAATGTTAGACACGATCATGGTTTAAATCTATTTATTTTATTGGAAGCTGTTGCATCGCAAGACTTATGGATATGGCATGCTTTCTTTGATGTTGGTGGATCGAACAAAATATCAACATTTTATACCAATCCACTTTGTTTAACAATCTCAAGGCCGAACGAGCACCAAAGATTGCTTTTGTCGCTAACGACGTATCTTACCCCTTGGGGATATTATCTTGTAGACATGATATATCCGGAGTTGGTCCCGCTCGTTAAGACAATAGTAGAACCTGTAGAAACTAGAAGGGGGGTTGAATAGTTTCTTATATTTACTTGTTAAAATATGGTTTCCAAAAATCTTTTTTCAAAAACTTAGGCTTGAAGAAATATGTGAAATCTTCTTATGCACAATATGAACAAAGATAGTGTAGCTAAACTAATACTAACAAAAATATATCCACAAAGAATAAAGAATGATAGTGTAACTAATCTAGTACTAACACATGTATATGTATAAAGAATAAAGAATGTAAAGAGTTAAGGGTAAAGAAAGATCAAACCGAACACCAAGGATTTATAGTGGTTCGGCAATGAAGCTCACTCCTCGTTCCCACTCCACTCCTCGAGTACTCCTTACTCGAGAGTTCACTACACAACAAGCTCCTTATGGTGGAGAAAACCGTACACGTCGCTTAACCAATTTCCGACTCTAAGCTAAAAGTCGAGCCCTAATCGTAGCTAGGACCAATCTACACAACTATAATTAGTACATACACAACTTCCAAATAGACACAACTACTTGGATCTTCACAACTATGACACAACTACAAGTGTATAAAATTAGATCTCCAAAGGATCTTTGGTGGTGGACTCAACACTTCACTAGGATAGTGTTCTTCTCTTTGCACTTGGAGAGGAAGGGATGGAAGAACAAGATTCACTTCTTAAACAAGTAATAATCAAACAAATGATCAAAGATTTGAGTGATTAAAGAAGGGGTTTGAATCTGGAAATAAATGTGCAAAAGAGGTGAGGTGAAAAGCTGAGAATGGTCCACTATTTAAAGGACAAAGGAGCCAACGGCTATATCTGCCCGCGGTACCTTATCACAGCCCGCAGTACCTTATCGATAAGGTACCGCCTAGGCGCTAAGGTACCGCCGGACTAGACTCCGCTCCTTTTTGTCCTTTAGTGGTGGAGGTCTTATCTGGGTATAAAAAATATCCTGAAAGGATATTCTTAACAGAATAAGAATATGCCATTTTCAAATTTCAAATAATTAATTTAATAAAACATTTTCTTAAAAATAAAGTTTAATAAAAACTTGTCACATTTAATAAAAAGTGAGTTTTAAGAAAAGATTAAATCACTTGATCACTTGATTAAGGTTAGTACTTGTTTATCCATACCTTAAGTGAAAATGTGTAAAATGAAAAATACTTGAACTCAAGAATTCGTTTTTCGTTGTTTTCGTAAATGCTTGTTTTTACATATTGTCGTAATCAAAACTAAGCGAGACCGAAAAATGCAAGTAACGTTGTTAGTCATTATTGCATTAACAATCTCCCCCTTTTTGATTCCGACAATACATAAACTCAATCACACAAAAAACAAGATTTTCGAAGACGAGTTTATTCATTTCTCCCCCTTTGTCGAAGCAAAAAGGTTGCGTAAGCCGGTGTTGAAGAAACGGACTTTGCAAAGACTCCCCCTTGGTGCTTACTCCCCCTAGCTTGGGGCACCGAGGAATCGAGATATGGTGACAAGCTACATAGAAGGGTTAGTTGAACAAAAGAAACAACCAACAATATATAGCAATAGGTCACAAAAAAATTAAAAGAGAAGAAAACACAAAGACAAAGATCCAAGATATGTTACTAAAAGAACATCATACAAAGAAGTATGGAAAAAGAAACAAGCCAAAAGCATAAATCTAATCCTAGTTATTCTAGAATTCTACGATTTGCTTGAATTTGGTGTCTTGTGGATAAGCAATCAATGCTTATATGAAAGACAAGGTAATAGCGGAGGGTGGTAGTGGTGGCTTGTTGGAGATCTCATAATCAAAGTGAAGAGGAGGCTTGATTAAGAGACTCTTGATGTAGCTCAACTCCTCATAGATGTGTGCCATAGCAAGATGTTGATATTGACAACAATGACAATATGTTCCATGGTGCATGACATTATCATGAGAAGGAGGAAGAACACTAAAGGGTGGTGGTGGAAGAAAAGAAGTTCCACAATCAACATTCTTGGTAGGAGAAATGTGATTAAGAGTGTTCTTGGGTGGGTTTGGATTGAAAGCAATTGGAGAAAATGGAGGAGATTCAAGGCTTTCATTGGGAGAATAAGACATTTTGGATGTGAAGTAATGCAAAATTCTTAGGGTTTAAATAGGGAAGGCTTAGGGTATTTTTGGGGTGGTCAAAGGGTTTGAAACAAAGATTCTCAAAAAAGTTGGAGCAAATCTGGAGTTTCAGACAAAAACCCGAAAAAGGAAGGCCACTGTAGGCGGTTCCTTATCTATTGTGGCGGTACCTTATCAATAAGGTACCGCGGTTCACATAAGGAACCGCCTGCAGAAGCAGGGTTTGGTGTTTGGAGGAAGATTTTTCAGCAAATCTTATTTTTCTAGTCTAACTTATCATGGGGATATGCTTAACAGCAAAGATAGACAAAGAAAACATATGCAAACTTACCAAATAGAGATTTGACCAAAATACATGGATAAAAAAATCAATGTAGGAGGTGTGTAAGACAAGACCTTGAGTCATGACACAATGATCCTCCATGATTCAATCTTGTTCTTGCTATGCTTGAGAGAATCATACATATGAATTATGTAAGCTCTAGATTAATAGCGAGAATCTATGAAAAATCATTTTTAGATTGAATTAACAATGTCAAACGAATTTCTCAACCATTTTCGAACGAGACTTTGAGAGTTTTGAAAAAGAGAGGAGAAGATTTTTCAAAAGGAGTTTAAAAGACTCAAGGACTCAAAGTGGTAATAGAAAACACAAAATAAGAAAAGAATTTAAGGAAGATGTTTCATTAATCCTAGACCTAGACGCAAGTAATTGAAAGGTTCCCTCTTAAGTGGCTTAGTGAAGATATCGGCTAAGTTGTCCTCGGAGGGCACCTTTTCAATAGTAATGTTCCCCTTTTGAACATTATCCCTAAGGAAATGGTGTCTAATTTCTATGTGTTTGGTTCGCGAATGTTGCACGGGATTCTTGCTTAGGTATATAGCGACTTTATTATCGCACATGATGGGAACATCATCAAGAGAAATCCCGTAATCAACAGGCGCTTGCTTCATCCATAGAGCTTGTTGGCATGCTTTTCCGGCACTCACATACTCGGCTTCCGTGGTGGATATCGCAAGAGAGGTTTGTTTCTTGGAGAACCAAGAAGTTAAACAACAACCCATGAAGGTACAAACTCCACTAGTGCTTTTCCGGTCCACATAGTCTCCCGCATGATCCGAGTCTGCGTAGACAATGGTTTCTACGCCGGTCCCTTTAGGATACCATAATCCTAAATGTATAGTGTCTTTAATGTATCGGAAGATACGCTTAACCGCTTCAAGGTGAGAGGTTTTGGGAGCCTCTTGGAAGCGAGCACAAAGGCAAACACTAAACATGATATCCGGTCGACTTGCCGTTAGGTACAACAAACTACCAATCATACCTCTATATTTGGTGTTGTCTACCGACTCACAATCATCATCTACGGCAAGTTTAGTATCCGAGGCCATAGGGGTCTTCATTGGTCTAGATTCTTCTAATCCAAATTTCTTTAGCATTTCTTTAGCGTACTTAGATTGACTAAAGAAAATACCATCGTCCATTTGTTTAATTTGGAGTCCTAGAAAGAAGTTAAGTTCTCCCATCATACTCATTTCAAACTCATCATGCATGATTTTGGCAAAGTCATCACACAATTCTTGACAAGTTGAGCCAAATATAATGTCATCAACATATATTTGTACGATTATGAGGTGAGAACCTTTCTTCTTTGTAAAGAGTGTATTGTCTACCATTCCCATGGTATACTCATGTTTAACAAGAAACGCTTTAAGTCTATCATACCAAGCTTTGGGTGCTTGTTTAAGTCCATAAAGTGCTTTCTTAAGCTTGAAAACATGGTCCGGTTTCTCAAAATCAATGTAGCCGGGAGGTTGAGCCACATATACCTCCTCATTGATCAAACCGTTAAGAAATGCACTCTTTACATCCATTTGTTGAAGCTTAATATCTAAGGCACAAGCGTAGGCTAAAAGGATTCTAATAGATTCTAATCTAGCTACCGGTGCATATGTCTCGTCATAATCAATCCCTTCTTGTTGATTATAGCCTTGAGCTACAAGTCTAGCCTTGTTACGAGACACAACACCATTCTCATCTAGCTTATTCCTAAATACCCATTTGGTTCCTATAATGGTAGAACTACTAGGTGGAGGAACAAGTTCCCAAACATCATTGGCAACGAATTGATTCAATTCTTCTTGCATCGCAATGACCCAACTCTCATCCGTCAAAGCTTCTTTAACATTCTTTGGTTCAATCAAGGAGACAAAACAAAAGAAGTTGCTTTGGTTTTGGACTTGAGATCTTAGGGTCCTTTGATTTAAGTCACCAATGACATTATTGAGAGTATGATCCCTAGACTCCTTAATGTTTACTTTCTTTTCAACACTAAGGTCTTCAACTCCTATTTTTCTAACCTCTTTGGCTTTAGCTACTCCTAATTCATCCAAGTCATCATCAACCAATGGTGGTGTCTTGGGTGAAGGAGGGGTTTCATCAAAGGTTACGTTGAGTGATTCTTCAATAACCCCCGAGGTTCTATTTAGGACTATATAGGCTTTACTAGTTTGGGAATAACCTAAAAGGATACCTTCGTAAGACTTTGGGTCAAACTTGGTAAGGTAGTCTTTGGTGTTGAGGATAAAGCACTTGCTTCCAAACACCCTAAAGTATTCTAATGAGGGTTTCTTACCTTTAAGAATCTCATAGGGGGTCTTTCTTAGGAAAGGTCGAATAAGAATTCGGTTGAGAATATAAGTCGATGTGTCCACGACATTGCACCAAAACTTTTGAGGCAAAGATTGCTCGTTTAACATCGTCCTACTCATCTCTTGGAGAGTCCTATTCTTCCTTTCAACTACCCCATTTGATTGTGGAGTGCGAGGAGCCGAGAAGTTATGGGTAATACCATGAGCTTCACAAAAGGCACCAAATTGCACTTCATTATCAAATTCCCTACCATGATCCGTCCTAATAGAAACAATTGAACATCCTAGTTGATTTTGAATTCTTCGACTAAAGATTTCGAAGTGATCGAAAGCTTCATTCTTAGATGCCAAAAATCTAGTCCAAGTGAATCTAGAATAGTCATTAACTATAACTAGGGTATAAAGGTTACCTCCATAACTCCGTATGGCGGAAGGTCCAAAGAGATCCATATGTAGGAGCTCTAAGCACCGAGAGGTCGAAACCAAATTCTTGGCTTTGTGACTTGAGTGAACTTGCTTTCCAACTTTGCAAGCATCACAAAAGTGACTATCAAACTTAATCTTGGGGAGGTGTCTTACCAACTCCTTAGAGACTAAAGATTGAATTAAACGCATATTAGCGTGACCTAATATCCTATGCCAAAGAGTAGAACTATCATCTATAGTCGCAAGACATATGTTGTCTTTTGACTTCTTATTAACCTTCATGACATAAAGTCCATGCTTTCTAACACCTTTTCCAATGACTTTTCCATCTTTTACGATTTCACTGTCATGTTCCGAAAAGATGACCTTACACTTATTATCACAAATTTGACCTATACTTAAAAGGTTAAAACCTAAGTTATCTACGTGCTCAACATTTTCAATGGTCATGGAGTCAAGAGAAACCGTACCTTTGCCAATGATATTACCACGTAGACCACTAGCGAATGTGACGTTACCTCCATCATATGCTTTGTAATGCGAGAACAAACTTCGATTACCCGTCATGTGTTTAGAACATCCACTATCCTTAATCCACTCATCGGGCTCCAAATCAATTCCCAAGCATATCTAGGTAACAACACACAAGATCAAACATTTGGTCCCTAATATCTCATGGGTCCAAAATTGTTAGTTCCAAACATCCCTTGCATTTGGTTGGGATGCATGAATGAGGAGGAGATTCCCCATGGAGAACAAAATAGAGGAGGGTAGTAATTCATGTAACTATTTTGTTGTTCATTACTTCTCCTAGGTGTGTTTGATCTAGGTTTAGAGTTATTATTATTCCTTCTAGGTGTTGGAGTTTTACTTCTAGGTCGTGAGTTGTTTTGATTATCTCTTGTAGGCGTTGTCGTTCTACTTCTAGGATTAGACTCATTCCGTACTCTAGGTGGAGTAGAGGATAGTCTAGATAAACTTCTATTTCCCATGAGAGGTTTACTTAACGGCTTATAGAACTTACCAATAGCATTGTCGTCAAGTATGGGTAATTGTACCTTATTAACAGTAAGATGCTTTGGTTTTTCATTTAACTTAGATTTTTCAGAAAGTTCAGAATTTTCACAAAACTCAACTTCTGGCCGCGGTACCTTATCTATGGCCGCAGTTCCATAGTGATAAGGAACCGCGCCATACAATGTGGAACCGCGTCCAGAGGGTGTGTTCTGTGAAAACCTGACTTGTTTCAGTTCACTAGTTGAGGCTTCATTTGAGTTAAAACCTAGACCAAGTCTTTCCTTAGAATGAACTTGTTTGTTTAACATATCATCAAGAGCACTAGTACCTTTCATGAACTTTTCCAATTTAATGAAGGTGCTCTTGAGATCTTCATTCTCTAATCTAAGTTTCTCACAACTTAAGCAACCTAAATCAACCTCTTTGTTTTTCTCAAGTTTAGCCAATTTCTCCCTAAGTTCATTGATCTCATTTTCAAGCTTAGTTTTGGTTGATTTTAAGGTTTTATTCTTTTCTATGAATTTAAGACTAAGTTTGTGTAAGCTATCATATTTGCCTTCAAATTCAATAGCATCTAAAGTGGAACTATCATTGCTATAATATTCGATTTCGGAATGTACCTCTTTAGAAGTGTGAGCCATAAGACATTTCTCCTCTTTGGGGTTGTCATCATCATCTTCACCGCTATCGCTCCAAGCGCCACTTACGAATGCCGTGTGGTTCTTATCAAGAGCGGGCTTTGGACAATCACCAATGAAGTGATTTGGATCACCACATCTAAAGCAATTCCTATCACCTTTTTCGTTCTTGACAAACCGATTCTTTGACAATGGTTTCTTGTCATAGTTGGGTTGCCTAACGTGTTGACCTCGTCTCTTGAAGAACTTCTTGAAATCTCTTACCGCCAATGCATACTCCTCGTCATCGCTTTCCGAGGAACTATCATGGTCACTTTGTGCCTTCTTGGCTTTAAGTGCAAGAGATTTCCTTTCACTCTTGGTTTTCACTAATTCCGAGTCCTTCAAAATTATCATCTCATGAACCTTCAAGTTTCCTATGAGTTCATCGAGTGATAAAGTTGAGAGATCTTTCGACTCTTCAATCGCCGTAACTTTTGCTCTCCGCTTTGGATGTAAGGCCCTTATAAACTTCCTAACATTGTTCTTGCTAGAAAAATCTTCATCAAGTGCTTTTAGACTAGTAATAATGGTGTTAAACCTAGCAAATGCACTATCAATGGTTTCATCTTCTAAGATGATAAATTGTTCATATTGTTGTACAAGAAGATCGATTTTACTTTCTTTGACTTGGCTATTACCTTGGTGGGTTACTAAAAGAGTGTTCCAAATATCTTTAGCGGTTTCACACATAAAAATTCTTTCATACTCCTTCTTAGGCAAAGCATTATAAATCACCATTTTAGCCTCATTATTTTTTGAAAGTTTCTTTTTAGTATCATCATTAGCTTTGTCAAAAGTGACCAATTCTTTTGTTTTAGAAACTTCATTAAATTGAAAGGGTAAAAAAATCACCATTGGTAATAACATGCCAAAGATCTAAATCTTTTGATTTTACATAAGTTTCAAATCTATTTTTCCAATAAATAAAACTATCGGTTTCAAAAAGTGGTGGTCTTTGCATAGATTGCCCTTCTAGGTACTTGTTGGAATCCATAGATCGATTCAAGTTTTAAAATACAATATACTTTAAAAATTCTTGAGCAACCCGCTCTGATACCAATTGTAGAAACTAGAAGGGGGTGTTGAATAGTTTCTTATATTTACTTGTTAAAATATGGTTTCCAAAAATCCTTTTTCAAAAACTTAGGCTTGAGGAAATATGTGAAATCTTCTTATGCACAATATGAACAAAGATAGTGTAGCTAAACTAATACTAACAAAAATATATCCACAAAGAATAAAGAATGATAGTGTAACTAATCTAGTACTAACACATATATATGTATAAAGAATAAAGAATGTAAAGAGTTAAGGGTAAAGAAAGATCAAACTGAACACCAAGGATTTATAGTGGTTCGGCAACGAAGCTCACTCCTCGTTCCTACTCCAATCCTCGAGTACTCCTTACTCGAGAGTTCACTACACAACAAGCTCCTTATGGTGGAGAAAACCGTACACGTCGCTTAACCAATTTTCGACTCTAAGCTAAAAGTCGAGCCCTAATCGTAGCTAGGACCAATCTACACAACTATACTTAGTACATACACAACTTCCAAATAGACACAACTACTTGGATCTTCACAACTATGACACAACTACAAGTGTATAAAATTAGATCTTCAAAGGATCTTTGGTGGTGGACTCAACACTTCACTAGGATAGTGTTCTTCTCTTTGCACTTGGAGAGGAAGGGATGGAAGAACAAGATTCACTTCTTAAACAAGTAATAATCAAACAAATGATCAAAGATTTGAGTGATTAAAGAAGGGGTTTGAATCTGGAAATAAATGTGCAAAAGAGGTGAGGTGAAAAGTTGAGAATGGTCCACTATTTAAAGGACAAAGGAGCCAACGGCTATATCTGCCCGCGGTACCTTATCACAGCCCGCAGTACCTTATCGATAAGGTACCGCCTAGGCGCTAAGGTACCGCCGGACTAGACTCCGCTCCTTTTTGTCCTTTAGTGGTGGAGGTCTTATCTGGGTATAAAAAATATCCTGAAAGGATATTCTTAACAGAATAAGAATATGCTATTTTCAAATTTCAAATAATTAATTTAATAAAACATTTTCTTAAAAATAAAGTTTAATAAAAACTTGTCACATTTAATAAAAAGTGAGTTTTAAGAAAAGATTAAATCACTTGATCACTTGATTAAGGTTAGTACTTGTTTATCCATACCTTAAGTGAAAATGGGTAAAATGAAAAATACTTGAACTCAAGAATTCGTTTTTCGTTGTTTTCGTAAATGCTTGTTTTTACATATTGTCGTAATCAAAACTAAGCGAGACCGAAAAATGCAAGTAACGTTTTTAGTCATTATTGCATTAACAGAACCAACTAATGATGACCACAACGAATTTTCTATAAGAAAAAGCAGGAACCGACAATGAAGGATGTGGAATGAGCGTTTGGTGTTTTGAAAAATAAATAAGCCATAATAGCCGATCCACTCGAGCGATGAAAAAGAACGAATCCAGAATATGATGTACACATGCATCACATTACATAATGTGGTTTGAAAATACAAAGGATATGCAATATCTCCGACATGGTTCCCGGAGGACATCGTCTAAAACGATGAACAAGTGCGAGAAGTTATGAGGTACATCCGATCGACACAAACACATCAAAACCTTTGAGTCGATTTAGTCGAACACTTGTATGCTAATGTTAATCCTTAGTTTTAATATCCAGGGTGTATGTAATGTTTTTAATTATTGAATAAAGAGTAAAGTGCAAAAATCATCCCTATGGTTTGCCAAAAGTTTGAATTACATCCCTCGTTAATAGTTCGCGCAACAAATATAATTGTGGTTGTAAAATAGTACACTATACATCCATGAGGACGGATGATGCAAATACTTTTCCGTTAAGGGTTAAAAGTGTTTGTTATCTTAAGGGTGTTTTAGTCCTTTTATAACATAGGGATGATTTTTGCACCTAACTTTTCAAAAAATAAAAAAAAAATTAAAATGTTTTTTTGAAAAAAAATTCAAAATTTTTTTTCCAAAAAAGTTATGAAAAAATGTTTTTTCAAAAAAATTCGAAAATATATTTTTTTCAAAAAATTAAAAAATGTAAAGAATTTTCGGTTTAAAATTTATTTTAATTTTGAAAACAGTTTTTTTAAAAAGAAATTTTAAAAATTATTTTTTTTTCAAAAATTATCGACAATGGTTTTTTCGTAAAAAAATTTTAGAAAACTTTTCGAAAATGTTTTTTTTTTTAAATTTTTTTATTTCCTTATAAAAAACTGTTTTCAAAATTAAAAGTAAATTTTAAAACAAAAATTCTTTATATTTTTTGGAAATTTTTTTTTTGTATTTTTTATGAAAAAATATGTTTTCGAAAACTTTTTGAAAAAATATGTTTTCGAAAACTTTTTGAAAAAAACATTATTCAATTTTTTTTTTAAAAAAGCTTTATTCGAAAAAAATTCAAAATTTTTCGAAATTATTTTTTTTAAAATTTTGAAGATTTTATGAAAAAAATAATTTTCGAAACTTTTTTTATTTTCGAAAATTTTTGAAAAAAAAGAATTAGTTTTCGGATTTCTTTTCAAAAAAAACTTTTTGCAATTTTTTTTTTGAAAAGTTAAGTGAAAAATCATTTCTAGGTTGTAAAAGGACTAAAACACCCCTAAAATAACAAACATTTTTTTTTAACTTTTAACGAGAAAATGTTTGCACCATTCGTCATCAGACATGTACGGTGTACCATTTTACAACAACAATGATGTATGTTGTGCGAAATATTAACGAGGGATGTAATTCAAACTTTTGACAAACCACATGGATGATTTTTGCACTTTATTCTTAAATAAATGTTTTAATATTCGAATACTATTTTTATTAATTTCGTGCGTTTATCTATATGTATTTTATTCGTGTTTTTAATTTACGAATTAGAGTGATTAAGAAAAAACATATGAGCCACCACTACGATTGAAAAATAAATAGCGTAAATAGAGAAAAAGAAAACTAGTGTGATACTTAGGTGAAAATGAGTTTACAATTACCATTCCTTTTAGCCTAAACATATTTTCTCTTTTAAAGTGTGTTTAGTTAATGAGAAATATTCTACCTTTTAAAGAATTTTTTTGTAAAATAAAAAAACAAAAAACATGTTTAGTTATATTATAAATAATATGTGGATGTTTAGAATAAGGCACATGGCCCAAGTAGTAATTAGGGTTTACCCTAGTATTTGTCTTATAAATACTCCTTGTATTTACATTCTGGAATATATCATTTGAAGAATACATTTATTCTTTATCTTTATTCACAACACGTTATCAGCACGCTCTTAAGCTTTTAAGGTGATTGATTGAGTGATGCGATGTTATTCTTTTTCTGGTTCGTGAAGAAAAGTGAAGGTCACGGTTTTCATAAACAAAGATATCAAACTGACAGAAAAATTGAAGTTAAGAAGTTATAGTGAAGTTTGAAGATTAAAGATAGTCAAAGAGTAAAAAACAACTATTAAATTATCAAATATATATGAATAAGATATAGGGTAAAAGGTATAAAATACCAACTTACTTATTGATTTGTGCCGACTTTAAACATTTACTAATTAATCTCGTAACTTTACCATTATACTTTCAAATTTGTTCCGACTACACCAATATAAACGTGAAATGACTATATTATCCTTATCTTCTTCACTATAATTACATATGTTGCCACCACTTCTCCATTTTAGTTTCTCTCTTTTTATCATAACATTCCAATTTAGTTTCTAAAAGGATACTCAAACTACACATATTACCATTGTTAATGACCATTGTCCTGAGTGCCTTTCGTCCTTGAACACGGGATAACATAAAAACTTTATAATGGTTCTTTCATATTTTTACCTTCTTTTTGACATTCACAGCTCATATAATGGTTCTTTAATATTATACGTGGCACCATCTCCATAGTTCATCATCTGTCCTGTATATGACCCACCACCACCTGTCCCATAAATCCCTTCACACAAATCAGCTATCTCTACCGGAAAAGATGGGTCTTGACCATCATACCAAGCATTGACCAACGGGTTCGAATCTAACTCAGCTAGCTCATGTCCTATCACACTTATCATACCATCAATCCCAATATCTCTATTTGGTGACTTCACTGGTTTCAAACCTGGAATATAATCTGGCACATCAAAAGGATATGCACACACCCCTGGGCATAGCTTTGTTGAGTTTCCTATCCACGCGTAGGGTAATGTGTACCCTACGATCGATGGATAGGTAAAATAATGAAACCCACATACATTCTGACAAAAATCCTGAACCAAAACATCATCAACTGTTAATAAAAGATATAGCCCCCCCCCCCCCCCCCCCCCCCGTTAATAAACTCACGGATGATTTTCTTTTGAGAAGTGGGCCATGTGTCGTACCATATGATATGTACGACTATGTTTTGGTTAACACAAGATCCATGTGGTATTTGAGTTTTACAAATTCAGATGAGCCTTCATATTTTTTATAGCCGTTGTATATGAGTTCTGTTATGTTGGCTTCTTGGTGTTGGGGTATGGGCGTCATGCTGTGGCGAGGTTGATGGATAAAAAGAGGGTGAATAGGAGAGTGAGTAGTGGTAATGGTGGCGTCGGTGAGCGGCGTGTGGTGGTGGAGTGGTGGTGCATTTTGAAGTGGGGTGAAGTGAAGTGTGGGATAGTGTGTTAATGTGCGTGTCTGTGTTTATATATACAGAGTCAATTGAAGCTGCTTACAAGCTGACCATGAATCAGGTACACTCCAAGATAAAGACCTTGAATGTCCTTTTTTTTCCATTCATGTTCTTTTCCTTTACTTGGGGGCCCAAATTTTATATAAAAAACATAACCCATGAAAAAGACAAGGGTATTTTAGTCATTTAGAAGTGTAATGTAGTCATTTCACGTTTATATTGGTGTAGTCGAAACAAATTTGAAAGTATAATGGTAAAGTCACGAGATTAATTAGTAAGTGTTTAAAGTCAACACAAATCAATAAATAAGTTGATATTTTATAGCTTTTACCCTAAGATATATTTTTAGTTGACACACTTCGTGATATTTAATTTTGGTATTTATATGTGTGACTTGTCTTTTCATGTGACATTGTTTGTTTGCATTTTAGACATATGATAATTAATAATTGTCATACATTATTGGTATAGATTGTATTTTATTGTTTGATGATGTAAATGTGTGAAAGATATAAAAGAGTTGATTGGGAAATGCGAGCTCTCCATATTGTTTGATTTTATTTATAAAATCTGCAAACAAAGCACATGTGATCATAAAGTATAAGTTTATGAGCCAAGATTATTATAGTAGTTGGAATGACCGGTATCATTCTGAGTCAATGGTGATGCGAAAAATATAAAAGAATCATGAGTTTCTTCAAAGATAATGTCTGTTATCTTTATTGTTCTCAATGAAAGTTCATTACTTATCACCACTGAATATAAATAAGGACTCATTCATTGAAATGTTGGAAAAGATAAAAAGAGCATGTATGGACCTATACATGTCTCATGATGATCAATTTGAGTTATAAAATCGATGCATCGTCAAAATGATCATCAAATACGCAACTTAAAGTTGGCGTAATTAGTGGCTCGATGTGAGCATGATTTTCCAAACAAAATATTAAGAATGGTGGTGAATAAAGTATTGGTGATTATTGGTATATATGTGAACTTAAAGATAACACATATTCATATGTCAATTGTTTTTGTTGAAAGTTTATTAAACGTGTTCAGATAATTGCAAAACAAATAATTATGAGAACAAAAGTTTTGGTTGTGGGGCAATTTATAACTTATTGATTCGCATCTTGCCAACATTTAATAATGAATATTCTTCGTTATAATGGTTTTTCGTCACAAACCATATAGTTCCCATATGAGATATTGAAATGTGTGACATATATCATAATAAGTCCACCACAATGCACAAAATGGGATTTTGAGAGTGATAATTCATTCAGGGGGAGAATGAGCAGCGAGAAATTTGGAATGAATTATGATAATGAAAAATTGATCCTCACAAGTAATGAATATGAACATAAAGTTCATGGGACAATTTTTATTCCAGATCTAGTAATTGCCAGACAAGGTTAGTGACCTAAATAAAGTGACTAGATCACAAACGGTGCTAATGCTCCAATTAAAATGAGTGTCCCAACAATAAAACCAATGATTGGTAGTAAGTCTATGGCACGGCTACAACGTGATAGACTATTCGATTCCAAATAAAAATCCTCGATTGAAGAGATAATATGGAGCGAGAAAAGTAAGATGGTCTTATCGAGGTAATAAAGACCCCTTGATAGTCTCCTAAAGAGACACTATACATGAAGGTATTTGAGAAAACCCCGGGTACATGAAATACTATGAGATATCAATAAATGATAAAATGCAATGTCTAGTAGAGTGTGGAATCGAAAAGAAATAAATCAACGTCGATAGAGATATAACTATAATGTGAATGATAATGATAATAAAGAATATAGTGTTAAAGTGAATGTGAGGATCATGGATAGATGAATATCCAAAATATTAATGACGCAAGAATATAATGAATAATGGAGGTCTCTTGTGATGAGACATATGATTGAAGCTTACAATCTATTTTTAAAACTTATTGGATACACAATAGTCTTTATGAGAGAGCAAAATTAAAATATGCATAAGGTGCAAATGAGGCACACGTATATTTCTCAAAGACTTGAAAATGATCATGTAGATACATGTTCACATGTGGTGGATCCAATAAATATTGTATAAGTCTGACAACGTGATAATAAGTGATATGTGTCTAAAAGATATATATGAATAGAGCTCAAGTGATTTTGATATTTCATTATTGCATATAATATGCATGGAGCATGCTAGAGATAATTAATGCTTAAGGCATATAAGAAACGTTCTCGAGAACAATATTGATTGTATTGAACTAATCATGATTTGAGCATATATGTTATAATTACCTTAGTGTGCAGTATTGTGCAAAATAAAGAGTTATGGTTATAAAGGCGACTAAGTGCATAGAAATTGAATTTGAAACAAAAGACAAAGTTTGTCTTAGTTCTAGGATTGAACATCTTAATAATGAAATATGCATGCATCATGAAAACTAAAGATAAAGTTGTATCTTTATGTGGATAAACAACTCATATTTATGAAGTCACGTGATGCCAGAAAAACTCTCTTGATTTATAGAGTTGATGATCACAATATCGATTGAGATATGTATTATTATGCAAAGAATATGTGTAAATAGTGTTCATACATATGATTTTATTAATACACCTTAATGTGTATTTTAGTGACTCGGTGAGCTTAAGTAATGTGATCATCAGGGGGAGAATATATGTGTTGTACTCTTTTTCCCTTGACCATGGTTTTTTCCCCGCAAGGTTTTCCGGCAAGGTTTTTAACGTGGCAACATACCTAAGCGTATAAAGGATTTAATTTACTATTTTCCTTCACTAGATTTTTGTCCCGCTGGGTTTTATCTAGTAAGGTTTTTAACAAGAGATATGGGTTTATACTCCAACCCATCAAATACAAGTTTAGTTGATTTTGCAGATGTAGGATATACGTCTGACCCTTAAAATGGTCGGTCGCAAACTAGATATGTTTTTACAAGTGGAGGAATAACGATTTCATGGTGTTCGGTAAAGCAAACAATTGCAACAACTTCATTCAATCAGGCATAAATTGTAGCAATCCATGAGGCAAGTCGAGAATATGTTTGGTTAAGAAATGTAACACAACACATACGCAGGTCATGTAGTATTTCTTCAGAGAAAGAGACACCAACAGTTTTGTATGAAGATAACACAACATGCATTGCTCAACTCAAAGGAGGTTACATGAAAGGCGATAGCGAAGTTCGTTTCACCCGTGACTTACAAAAGAGTGGTCATATTCTAGTTCAACAAGTTCGTTCAAGCGACAATTTGGCGGATCTATTTACCAAGGCACTTCCTACTTCAACATTCAAGAAGCTTATTCACAATATTGGAATGCGGCGAGTTAAAGATCTTAAGTGATGTAGTAATAAGAGGGAGATAATACGCGTTGCACTCTTTTCCTTGGTCATGGTTTTCTCCCACTGGTTTTCCTGACAAGGTTTATAATGAGGCAACATTCTTAAAACGTATTATCTATAAAGACATCCAAAAGGGAGTGTTATGAATAATATGTGGATGTCTAAAATAAGACCCATGACCCAAGTAGTAATTAGGGTTTACCCTAGTATTTGTCTTATAAATACTCCTTGTATTTACCCTCTGGAATATATCAATTAAAAAAATACATTTATTATTTATTTTTATTCACAACAAGTTACAAAATCTTGTTTTTTTTAAATAACAAAATTCTATTTTCTAAAAAAGGAATGCTATAACCACACATATTTTAAAAAAAATATTCACATAATGACATGTCTTCTAATAGTGGTATTTTTTTTCTTATTTTTAGATTTTCTCTTTTATAAATATCCCATTATAAATATTACATGTCATTTTGTTGATAAATTTATGTAAAATGTATTGTTTTAGTATTTTTCTTTCTCAAATTGTAATTAAAATTTCAAAATTTTCAATTTATGTTTCTCAAGTTTTCTCTTCATTAGAAAATAAAAAATATCATACCATTTAAATGAGTTTTTCAAACTTTTTCTTAAAGAAAAAAACCTATTTTTACTAAAAAAAAAATAAAAAAATGAATAAAGAATAAAAAGAATATTTATATGCAACTAATCGCAAAAGTCGCCTAAAGTCCAAACACCAACAAAAAGGCACATCAACTCCAACTCCAACAAATCATCATTTCATTTTCATCAAATCACAATTTAATCGCAAAGAATGGCAGGTGTATTCGAAGGACTATACAAAGTTCTTATGCGTCGTAACTCCGTTTACGTCACTTTCGTCATCGCCGGTGCTTTCGCCGGTGAACGGGTAACTCATTTCTTTCAATATTTAGATCTGATTTGATTTTTATTCTTGTTTCTTAAGGATTGTCTAATTATTGGATATATTATTTTAGGCAGATGTGTTTTGTTTAGGGATTTAGGGGGGTGTTTGGGATTGGTTATTGAAATAAGCTGAGCCTGAAGGTTGGGGCTTATGTTCGGGGCTATTTGTTTTAGCTTATAATAACGTAAGCCCATTTCGGCTTATATAACATAAGCTTCAATTTTATGGCTTATTTGGAGACTTATAGGCTTATATAAGTTTATTACTGTATGATATAGTAAACTTTATAAGCCCATAAGTCTCCAAATAAGGTTAAAAATTGGGGTTTATGTTATATAAGCCGAAATATGGTTTATTTTTGGCTTATATAACATAAGCCCATATTTTGAGACTTAGGGGCTTATATAAGTTTAATATAAGCCCATAAATCTCCAAATAAGCCATAAAATTGGGGCTTACGTTACATAAGCCGAAATAGGCTTATGTCATATAAGCCAAAACAAACACCCCTTAAATAAACTCATGAGCTCATATATAAGCCGAAACAAAACCCCCCTCAAGGGTGAATAATTTTTTTGGGAGTATTGTTTAGAATAAGGATCAAATCAGAAATTCTTAACATTATACATTGTGAAATAAGCGTGAGAAATGCGTTTAGTTGCGTTGATTCATACTTTTGCGTATGTAGAAATACCATTTTTGTTGATTTAATACAAACGGTTAATTCACAGTAGCCATTTTACTGTAGATTCAATACAAAGGTTATGTTACAATAGCCATTTTATACAAACGGTTGATTCACTGAAATTTGTCAAAAGTCAAAACTTTGACATTTATATGACACTCTTGCAAATAATATGAAGGTTACATTTTTAAACTTCGAATCACGAATGTGCTTTATCAACTAAAGAACCATTTCTGTGTATAAAAAACATGAATCAATGCTTCAAGTTGCGTTTTTCGTGATTTCTGAAAATTTCAAATTCTTACCGGAACTAAGTCTATTGTTTATTGCCGTTTTCTACAACTGATCTATGTTTTCGAAAAGTGAAGCTACCTTTTTCAAATGCTTTGCTGAACACAGTTTTCTGATTAATTTGTGTAAATGCAAGACGGCAAACACTAAGTTATCGATTATTGGGACTGCTTACTTGCTTGTGGAAGTATATTACACTCTCTTCCCTTATCGGTTTCTGCTTACATTAAAAAGCACAAGCAGTTTTAGTTCATCCTAAGCACCCACCCAAACAAAAACTTGTGTTATGATTATGTGGAAAAAAAATCATTACTGAAATCGTCAATTTAAGTTCATTTATCAGATGATTGATAAATGACAATGAGAAACTACGAAAATAGGATCTTTGATTTTTTGGGTTCTTGTCAAAATCGAGTTGTGAGAGTTAGACTCTACTTTGGTCTCATCACATTTGAAGTTTTGTAGTAATAGTTTGTTAGTTTAAGCTGTTTGTATAAGCTCGTTTCTTTAATTTGATATTCTGATGTAAGTAACTGATGGTATTGTGCGGATTTACATTTTACAGGCAGTGGACTATGGAGTTCATAAACTGTGGGAGAACAACAACCTCGGGGTAATGTTTATAATCTAATTTGATACTTGTGTGATTTGTGATTGTCTTGTTAATGGATAATCTTGCAATTTGCTATAACTAAACTATCAAACGAGTTGGGTACCCACAAATAGGCCATCTAGGTGACCATGATTTACTATGATTATTTAATTTAATGAGATGCATAATAAGTTATTGTGAAATCATGGCTATAGTCAATCGACATATTCTCTTACTAGCCACTAATAGGCTAATAGCTCATACACACATTCTTAGGTTCTTGGATGTTCCAAGGGAAATATTAAAGGAACTCATACACGGGCATATATGTACATGCAAATACATATCCGTGTATCTGTATGTTGGTGTATATCTAGTAATGTCTAGTGTATATATGTGTATAGCATGTATGATTTAAACTGCTACATTAAGCACAACTTTATAATATTTATTCTAAGATTGCCAGTTGTAACTTGTAAGAAGAAGGCTGCATTTCTGAAGCAAACAAAAGAAGGCATGATATTTGTTTATAACTTTATATTCTAAGACATTGTTATGGTTATGCAGAAGCGATATGAGGACATCTCGGTTTTGGGACAAAGACCAGTTGACGAATGAAATGGGCATGTATCACCTTTCTGAAATGCTGGAAGTTGAAGCCATATGAAATCTTGTTAAGTTGTATTTTTATATATTTAACTTTCTATGATATCTTATTTTCATTGATGTAGTAAGATTGTGGCATTCTCTCAATGGTTTTTGGGTATGGATCAAACCCGAACTAAAAGGTTGGAATATGGGAACCATCATGTTGTGTGCATGTTTTGAAATGGATTGAAGTCGGAAAACAAGAAACACCCACACACTACTTGTGACATGTCTTATAATTGGCAAAACAGGGTTACCCAGGTAGTAAACGATTTAGACGAGTTAAAACATGCTGGGTTGATTTTCTTTTTCTTCTCTGTTTATTCCATACATAATTAATAATTACGGTAAAAATTAATTTAGCATCGAACTATAAATCAAGGTTAAGTGCCAGAAAAATTTTCAATTACACTTTAGGTAATTTCTAATCCTCTCATGCTCATTTTCAGCTTAACTGGACGTGATGGCTTTTTTTTTTCTATTGACCATGATCCATCAAATTTTCAACTGCATCTGGGATCGAATATCAATCAGCAGGATCATAGAAGTTGATAATACTAGTAATAAAAGTACCCCTTGAGTACCGATTGTAGTCTTAGAAATGCAAGACATGTGAAACCTTTGAAACTCTACCGTTGATCCCATTTAGAATTGCACAATAATACGACATGGAAAAGACCGTCCATGTAGTCATTCCCACAGTGCAAACTTGAAGTGGTAGGTCCATCTAGAACAAGATAGATGGTGGCAGTGACTGGTAAGTGATAACATATTCTGGAATAGAGTTTCATCATTTGCAACCAAGGATTGAAGCTTGAAAGAGTTGTGTTGTGTTGTTAGTGGTGATAATGCCGATTTCTAACCCCAGTCCAAAATTTGAGACATGGAGAAATCGTAGATGAGGATGGAGAACTGTTGTCTCTGGCCGAGACGATGCATATTTAGATGTACCCACGTATGGCTCTCATTTTGTATGATATTTTCATGGAACCACAATGAAGCGAAACATTAGATGTATAGAACTACAGTACTACTGCCAAGATCAAGATAATCCCAAACTTTTTTATATTACACTGTAGCCGACCCTTTTTGGTCTATCAGACTATCACATAGTCAACACGGAGTCAGCATTTGAACTGTTAAGCTGCCCTGTGAACCACCTTTTAGATTAGAATCCATACCATTCTACTTGTGCAGGCTGTAGATCAAACACAACTGAAACATTCTAAAATGCCATGGAGACCTACTAGAAAGCCATTAAAACTACTGTAATAAACAGCCAAATAACACGCCTTATCACAACAGGTCAGCTTTTTGTTCAGCTCAGTAGTTTATCTTTACATCTGAAAATTGAGTCCTGTTGTCATACGCATGTTGTTCATTACTACTTATTTGTCCGCTAACTGAAAAACCGAGAAAAAAAACAGAAAGTAACACAGTTGAAGGAAAACATTTCCAAACAGGAAGAAACTATGGAACAATGAAATCTATATTAATCAAACTAAGAGCCCGAATCTTAGCTCAGAATTCCTCAAGCTACATTCTAATAGCAAATTATACAAAACTTCAACGCTCTTTTCCCGAGTCTTGAGTTCAATAATGAAGTATGTTCATTCACTTTTCACAGCGTTATAGATATGTTGGACGAAGATCCAGGATGAACGAAAACTAATTGTGGCGAGAATTAAGAAGAAAGCATAACAAAAGAGAAAATTGTAGCAAAAGAAGTAGGTTGACTGCATGAACCCATTCATGTTTGATCTTGAATAGTAGTAGATGCAATACCCGAACATAAAGATAGCAACTGAACCCCCACGCCATAAGGATCTGTTATATGAGACCAAATGATAATAAGAGTTTGCAAGATCAAGATATGACCATTGCCATCAGTATAAATTAACATAAGTATAATAAATGTATAATTGGTTTATATGTGCTTTTGAAATCACATTGATTAAAACATAAATGATGTCCATTGCCATCGGCATAAATTAACATAAGTATAAATGTATAATTGGTTTATATGTGCTTTTGAAAATCACATTGATTAAAACATAAATGATGTCATAGTGGGTTGCTAATTCATATAACTAACCGTTTCTAGACGAGAGGCAATAATTTGAGGTTCAAGGTCCATACAAAGTTTCAACTTCTAAATTCTGTTATGTTATAATAGAATAAAGATCGATGCAAGTGGACAGACTCTTCTTATATATAAAGTTATAAACTATAATCCTATAGATATTGGACTTGGAAGGAACTACCTTTGACTACAAAAGTCAACTTAACTCTTTAACGTAAAAAGGAGCGACTATTTACCATCCTAAATCACGACGTGCACCGCTTCCAAAATACATATATACATTATTTTTACTTTTGAGGTCAAGTATACCATGTTTCGACCTCTACATTGACACAACTCCGTTATATTTATAAGAAATAAGAGTTAAAAGATCAATGATATGGTCAAGTTTCTAACACATAGTACCACGATAGAAACATTGCTATCAAACTATTCCCATAATACCAATATTGGTTAACAAAAACTACTTAAGTCAACAGATAACATACCTCCACCACCATTGATGATCTTCTACCGTTAGCTGGATGTAAGTCAACCCAACACTCAAAAGCGACGTAAGTACGATGAGTAGAACAAGGGTTATAAACAGAATACCAGGAAGGGTCAGGATTTTGTAACTCCAAATAGTAGCATACAAATTATGCAACTCAAGAACAATCGCACTAAACGGTAAAAGACCCGAGATTAACATTTGACCAGGAGTCTTTCTGTACCAAGCCAACATAGGAATCTCGCGTGCGGATATCTTTGTAGCAGAAGGTGCTTGAAACTTTGATCTAAAACGATATCCCATTAACCCACCAAAAGCAAGCAGTGGGATTGCAATCAATGTATAGGCAAGTACAATCACCACTATGGTACCAAATGGAAGTGCTGTAGTAGCTCCCACTGATATGGAAATTGTGTTAAGAAGACTTAAGATGATAAAAACCGGTCCCATGTAAAGAATCCCCGATAAAAGAACACATTTTTTCTGCAAAAGTTCACATATATAACATGATTAAATCAGATCAGTGTAGAAAAGATCACCAATGCCAATATATATTCAAGAAAAAACTATACTTTGACTTATTCAGTATACTGTTACATTCCGACTTAGAAATTAATATAGACTTGTTAAAAATAACACAAAGTTCTACTTCAGCGATTATTATAAAGTTATATTATATCTCTAATCTAGTTTCTTACTCCTAGTTTCAAAGCGGTTATGACAAATTTTGCAAGTTTATCACGATTGACCATAAAAAGTCAACATGCTTGAAAGGAGTATACAGGCTGTAGATTTGTTCTAGAGTAAGAAAAGAGCATACCCATCCAGTCTCGGAAAATTGGCCAAAAAATGATGCAGCACTGTATCCAGCTATAGGAGCAGTAAGAATAGAAAACAGCACGAGTGAAGTCGATATAGTGCCGCGACTGTAAGGATATAGGACCCCCAAAAATGATAAAGTGAATAACAAGCAAACACTGCAGAAATCACAAGCATTATCAGCGTCAGTGTACTCCAAAATTCAGAATATTTGTAAGGGACATTTGCAGCAAAGTGTTGTCAGGCAGCCTAGTTAACGCTCAAAATAAATAATTATGGGCCAGGTTGACCGTGGGCACTTATTGTCTAGATATTGCATAAAAAAATTGTGTGATATACAACAACAGCAATGATACCAATCCCGCCAAGGCAAGGTATGGGGGAGGTGAAGTGTAGACAGATCATACCCCTACCCTTGGGAAAACCCTCGGGTAAGGAGACTGCTTCCGAGTAGACCTCCAAGAGAAGGGAAGAGAAAAGTGATACAACCCCAAAAAAAAATAATTTTTTTATTACAATTTTTATACATATACAAAAGCTTTTCTAAAAATAAGGTAAAGGGACAGCCATAAATTTATACAGTAAAAAAAGATAAAAAATGCCTAAGATACAATAAGCCAAGAGAGCACACAGAGCACAACAAGCCACAAAGCAAAACATAAACGCGGACGGAACAAGGAGACCTAACCCTAAAGCAAGGCAAGAGGCAAGGCATAAAAGCGAACCACACAAGCCACTAAAAAACCAAACATGTGGAAAACATGAAAGTATAAAAGTCGAGCACAAGACATACCAAAGCAAGCAAGGAACGTGGGGGGAAGATTTATAGAAAAGACTTAAGGAAGCGACCAAGATCTAAGACCTAAGGGGCAACAAGAAGCGAAAAAGCCTAAAGCCAGAGTAACAGAACCTAAAACTAGGACCAACGCAAAAAACAGGACACGCGGAGAACTACAACGCACCAAGAACAAGCAAACAAGGAAAACAAGACCCAAAACCCCTCAAAACCTATCATCTAACCCCGACATAGAAAACACGCCCTATCCACAAGCAAGCATGACAAAAGAGATCATCAGGGAGAAAAAAACGACGAAGGCAAAAAGAACAGCAAAACAAAAACACACTAAAACCAACTCAAAGATCTACCCCCTAACCACCTAATCTAATTCTAGCTCTCCACTCGATCCTATCAGAGGTCATGTCCTCGGGCAATAGAGCTCCTTCAAAATTGTGTGATATAAACATTATATTAGTTCAAAAAGTTCACTTTTTAGTATTAAGATAGAGATCTCTCAACAGTCGCCAGACATTATACCCGGTTAGGCGTTTATAGCTTTATGCTAAATTTTCGAATTTTATCCATTGACTAAACATACCCTGGCTCAACCCATATCCATCTAAATGACTTGATTTTATTACTTCTAGATGCAAAAGTAGCTCCATATATCTAAAAGTATATTCATGAAGTTTGATTTAAAGTGACTTACATGATCAATAATTGTGTCCCAGTGCCCAAAACAGCACAAAACAGCGCCATTTGTGGAGGATGTCTGAATACATCACTATGAACATACTTCCAACCCACTTCTTTATCTTGTTCTTCATCTCCACTAGAATATCTGTTATGTATAACTGATTGAATTACAAAAACTAATAAATAAAAGGGTTGTTGGCATAAAATATTAACGTATTTCAACATTTGTCCACTTGGTAACTGTGCTTTTCTCGGTACATATGAGTCGTGAAAAAAATGGCTTTGTGTTCTGTTAGGTCAATTTGTAACTGGAAAACACTTTAAATCAGCTTTAAAAGTTTACAATTTTAGATAAAAAAACACAATGACTCAAATAGAACAAATGCTAATTTTTGTTAAGATTTTATGCAAATGACCCTAAGTAAAAAGGTTTCAAGTTCCATTTACTGAATAGGAGTACCAGTACTTTTTTAGATCATTCTTCAAATGGCGCATGAAAAGCAATATAAGCAGTCCCATCAAGAGCACGATAATGACAACACTATTCACGAAAGAAAACCAATGAATTTGCCGCTGTGTAGGCAATAGAGAAGCTCTCGAATACTTATTCATCCTGTTCTTATATTCACGCGAAGTTGCATTCCACTTTATAGAATAAGTAAACTCAACAAGGATTTCAGTCTCGTCAGTGATATCGACAACATGATTTGGGTCACTAAAAGCACGTACTTCAATCACTTGGTCACCATTGTAAAGAGCATCAAAATGGACGTGTTTGAACAGGTAATATTTTGACCCTTTCCCATCACCTGTCCAGCTTTCATCTTCCATTTTTCCAATAAAACCCCAAAATGGAAGATCATCGTAATACATTTGAAAGTAAAAGTCATTCATGATAGCGTCTTTGAACTTTGTTATGTCGTCTCTTTTAAGCTTCTTATTACATAGAACTTGCTCAACTTCATCTTCATGGAACCTTAACTCATATACAGTATTGGTCAACCTATCGCCATTTAGTACCTCACCGAGTGTTTCCTTCTTTGGGATCACTTGACCTACAAAATGTTTATAATATCTTGTTGGATTTAAGACATATACGAGAAACAATTTTTTATATTGCAGGGCATCCCCTCACAAAGAGATTGTTGAGATGGTGCATACCCTGGTCTGAAATTTCTAGATAGTTATTTGCTCGTTTGTTTCTATGAGCAAGAAATACCAACCTGGATGGCAGAACGGCAAGTCATAATATTGATACGTTTCACTGCAAGAGACATAAAAATACATTTTAATAGGCAATTTAAGATAAAGATCGATATTTATCAGATACAACAATCAATATAGAAACTGAAGCATAAAGTGCAACCCAAAGATGACTCTGTAATCACATATTTACATTAACTATAATTTCTATACCATTTCCCACATTTTTGGTCTCGTATTGTGGGTCAGTCGAAATGATCCATCAATCATGGAATCCAAAACTCAGAAGATGATAATGATGAACAAAACGAAACAGGGGAATTAAATGGTGCCCAAATTTAAGAGCCACCCTTCTTTAATAAACATTGTAAATTATCTTAATCTAGCACAAACAATGAACTAAAGATACAATTAGTAAATTCCCAATTAGACTCTTCCGCTTTATTCACAACATAAAGATATAGTTTACCACATCAATGATACAGTATCATTACAAATAGAAACCTACACTTTGATCGGATGCCTATATTGCCAGTAGTCAACTTTTGATCTCATTGAACGATAATGTCAAAAACGGCAATGTACTGATCTCCATTATGTTTATGATCTTAAAACTCTCTGTATAGTTACATTATCAGGGGGTGTTTGTTTAGGATTATGAAACATAAGCCCATTTCGGCTTATATTTCATAAGCTCTAAATTTATGGCTAATTTGGAGACTCATGGGCTTATATAAGTTTATTATGATATAATACACTTATACAAGCCCATAAGTCTCCAAATAAGCCATAAATTTTCCGAAATGGGCTAATGTTTCATAAGCCTAAACAAACACCCCCTAGATGTTTTTCACACAAGAACACAAATCTTCTATATTTGAACCTTGAAAACAACTTTCTTAAAAATTTCTAAAATAAAACCCGAAGTCTCTGCATCAAAATTAACCATTTTCTATATGGGCATTCATATCCTAATCAAACCAGCCTTTAATTACACATAAATCATAATCTTTTACACAACGTTTCTACTAACGAAACTCAAATTTAACCACAAAGACACAATTTAAGCAAAATAAAGCAAACTTTCTAAAAGGGTATTCAAAATTACATCAAATCAACTCAAAATCACACTAACAAATATTCATACAATATTTCCACTAATTCAGTCATAACTAAACCAAATAAAAAGAAATAAAAAAAAAATTACTAACCTGGGATTGTTCAAAGGACCAACTATGTTAGCAAACATTGGCACATTATCTCCTACATTGTACCTATGATCAAACACTGATGCTGAAATTGTGTTTATCAATAGCATCAAGAAAAAACTAATCAGGGTTGATATCTGAGACATTATTAATGATTTTTAACAAGTTTTTGGAGGGAAAAATTGTAGAATTGAAATGGGTTTTCTGTAAGATTAATTTTGTTACATGATTTAGTATTGTTGTGGTCAACTGGTTTTTCTTGAAATGTTTGTGTTGGATCATAAGAAAATTAGGAGACTGTCATACTGTTCTGTTAGTATGTACTTTATGTTAGACCCTTTGAGTTTGTGTTATATATTACGTTGGTCCTTTACATATCAAGTTTACACATTCTTAGCATTATTTGAACTCATGGCCAATTAGTACAAAATAAATAAAGCCCATTATATAATGATTACTCTAATACCCCTCCGCGGTTGAAGTGGGAGAGGAACAAACACATAAATTGGTAAAATTCCTCAAACAAATTCGAAGGTAACCTCTTAGTGAAAATACCAGCATACTAATAACGTGATAGCACATGAAGAACACGAACCAGACCCTTAGTAACCATGTGGCGAACGAAATGAATATCAATTTCTATATGTTTTGTTCGCTTATGTTGCACAGGGTTAGCTGACAAATAAATGGCACTCACGTTGTCGCAATAGACTAACGTAACAGAAAATAAAAGGGTATGTAGTTCCCGAAGTAGATTCCGTATCCATGCAGTCTCAGTTAGAGCATTAGCGACTCCCAGATATTCCGCCTCTGGACTAGGCCTAGATGTGGTGCGTTGACGCTTAGAGGACCAAGAAAGAACATTATCTCCAAAAATGCACAATAACCAGAAGTAGACCGTCGAGTATAGGGACAACCAACCCAATCCGCACCAGAATATGCAATACGAGAACTAGTAGGAGAAGCAAACAACTGAAGACCGAATACTAAAGTACCGCGAACATACCGAAGAATACGCTTGAGAGCCGTAAAATGAGGCTCCCGAGGGTCATGCACGTAGAGACATATCTGGTTGAAATGCGTAAGAGATATCAGAACGAGTAAATGTAAGATATTGTAAACTACCTGCTAGGATATGGTAGAGTGTAGGATCCATAACATGATCCCCGTCCGGACCAAGCTTGGACTCTGTATCAATATAAGTCCGAGAAGAATTAAAAGAAACCACGTGTGCCCGCTCCAATAGCTCCATAGCATATCTCCTCTGATAGAGGAACATACCTGTAAACTGTAGAGTCACGAGTAACTGAAATCCCTAGAAACATAGTTAAGGGCCCTAAATCCGTCATCTCAAACTCCGATGCAAGGATGAAATAATGCACTGAAGTAAAGCTGTAGAAGATGAAGTCAACCACAATATCATCAACATATATCAATAAGTATGCAACCTTGGTATCGTGGCGATAAATAAATAAAACATAATCACATCTACTAGAAGAGAAACTAATGCGTAGAGCATAACTAAAAAACCGTTGAAACCAAAACCAAGAAAAACAAAGAAGAATCATATTTGAGTAGAGGTCTCCCAAACTATCACATCTGAGAAGGATTGACTAGTCACAAAAACCTTTACAGAAAAACTAAATTCATCAAACTTAACAGTACATTTATTATCTCTAGTAAACTGACGCACAAAAATAAATTTTTTTATTATGTTAGGAGTGACAAGAACATTATGAAGATACAAAGGACGACTAAGGGTAGGGGTGTGATTCGGGTTGACCCGGTCGGGTTCGGGTCAACTCGGGTCGGGTCAAGTCGGGTCAAGGGTAAAAAATATATAACCCGAACCCGAGCCTAATTAGAACTCGGGTCACTCGGGTTCGGGTCACTTGGGTTCGGGTCAATTCGGGTTGGGTCAACTCGGGTCGGGTCAACTCGGGTTCGGGTCAACCCGAGTTTAAGGAAAATGTGTAAAAAGTGGCTCAATTAAGTACTAATACAATGTAAAAAGTGTAATTTTAGTCGGGTCAAGTCGGGTTGTCAGGTTCGGGTCAAGTCGGGTCGGGTCAAGGGTAAAAAATATATAACCCGAACCCGAGCCTAATTAGAAATTGGGTCAATTCGGGTCAACCCGAATTGACTCGAATACACTTTTGGACCCGAGTGACCCGACCCGAATATGATTATTCGGGTTCGGGTTCGGGTCGGGTCAACTTTTTTGACACCCCTAACTGAGGGTAGGCATGATGCTATGACCCGTGTTGGTGACAAAAATAGTTTTTTCTTCACTCATACGAACAGATGGATATAAAAAATTGTTATAAACGGTACTTAAATTACTTTAATGGGAGTTTAGATAAGAAGACACACATGTATCCATACTTCTTGTTTGATCTTCGGATGTCATGCTAGAGAATGCATTAGAAAATTATGTGTTTTTATGTTGCATGTTCGTATCAATCGTGCCATACCGGTGCTATTATTGTAATTTATATTATTTTTCTTCGCATGATACCAGTACACGAGTAGACAAGTGCACTTCAATTCTTTATAAACCAAAACAAAATAATATATATCGAGTCACCTTAGCCAATCAATTTAATAACCGATGCAATATCAAATATTACAAGTCAACAATGGATGCACCCTTTTTAGTAATTGAAGAGAAGAAACCAACTACAATCTTGTTATAGAAGTATCCAACGGTGCTTAGCAATTGACATAACCAAATAGTATATTAATAATAACTGTAGTGTGTAAGAAAAAGAATGGGGTTGAAAGATCATAGAACACAAGCGTGAGGAAGATTTGGGAATGTGGATTAGAGATATATTAGGAGAAAATTTCGATGGCTCTTAATAACATATTGATTTTGTAATTTGCTTAATCTTTCATTAATGAATGTTCACAACAAAAATTGAAGACCCGTGCTTTGCTGCGAGGGATCTTCATTTTTGGCCAAGTTCGAATACCATAACATTTGTTAGCATAGAAGCAATTCGTCAAGTTGCAAACAAAAGGCTTTCATCCTAGCATTTTGCACGTTGTCGCTGAACATCCGAAAATATGCCTCCAATAGGAACCCGAACCTTTGTGATATCTCTATAACACTTTCATAGTCACAATTTGCATACACAACAACCTGTTAACAATACAAGTTAAGATTTATATATAAAGGATAGTTTTTGAAACATAAGCATATGAGTAAGTAGGGTTTACTAATGCTTAGATAATGACATCCAAACACCACTGTTGACAACACAAACCAAAGACCCTTTTAGATAGCAAAAGAATCAAACATCCCTTTAGACAACAACTCTAAGTAAAAATAGTGCTTTTGATCGGTGTGATTGGGTTATAAGGTATTCGCAATAATGAGTCTGGCCAAGTCACGTATAATACAAAAACACGTGAAACTAAAACTATACTCGAGCCTCATTTTGGCAAATGACTTTGTTTTTTGTCTTTTGTCGGTAGCTTAAAAAATGTGAAAAAGTACACTTTAAGCTAGACACAATATATTAGGAAAGAAAACTTGTTCACCTTTGGCGCCCCATTTCTCACTAATATCACTTCGGATCTTTAATTCAACATTTGGATTGACCACCTAACTTTCATTCAGATTTAGCCGATCAACAAAAAAACGGAAGCTGTATTAGTTGTATGTTCCTTGTAATTGTGTCATTTGTTTGATGATGCAAAATGAAACAACAAAGTTGGTTAAAAAGACATATCCATATATAAAAAGCGTAAGATGCATAATGAGAATTTACAATATATATTTGAGACATTGAAACTGAGAGCATAAACTTATAAAAAATTGCATAGACCCATTTAAAATGCTTTGTTTTTACCAATTTAAAATCTACATTTTTCACCCGTTTAAAATTGGACAAATTCTATCCATTCTAAAATTGGCTGCAACAATCCTAACCCGTTTTGACCCGTTATTCAATTGTATGTGTGCATTGAAAACTACAAATAGATTAAGCATCTTTAATAACTCACCACTAACACATCCGTTTGTCACATTGTACGTGCTTGAGAAGCATGAAGTGACTGCTTGAAAAACTCGTTCTGACTCAGAAGCAAAACGTTGCAAAACTTCATCTTTATCACCTCGAACATATTGGTAAATAAGAGAATCCATCGAACCCCCGTGCGCATTATGTAACTCATGGTCAAAATCATATAAAAAATGCAATGATACAACAAATATCATTTAGTATCAGTACACAATTGTGGCATTTAATTACAAAGCTTCATGACTTACAATTACTTTATGTCTAACTTTAATTTGCTCTTTGATGTGAAATTTATCATTTTGCCATTAACCAACATCAAGAATCCTTGTTACATGTGGATGTCTAAACAAAAGTGTCACTATGCTAACTTTTATCCTTTTTCTTAACTACTTTTCGCTCTATGAAAAAGCTATAATTTTTATAATTCACAAAAGTAATACACAACCCAATTTGACACGTTCACAATAAATGTGCCAAGAAAATTTTATGTAGTAGATTAATGGTATATAATTCTTACAGTCGATGAAATTATCGCATCTTGAGTGTCGAGTATATAGTTTTCAGCATGTGTCTTAGGCATAATAAGAAGAGCATCAGTAAAAGCCTGAATGCCAAGCTAAACATGACGTCATAAGTATAAGGACCAAAAGGGTGAGAACATGTACCTTAATAGTGATCGATGTAAATGATGTGGGCATAATAACTAACTTTCCCATATGATAGATTTAGATTACATCCATCTCGTGACATGGTTAATGCTGCTAATGACGTCGCTGATATAGTAAAGTCTCAAGGTTGGAGTTGGCCTGATGTTGTTTTGGGGCATCCATGGGTGGTAAGCCTACGTTACAATATGCCATGAGCTGTGCGCACGATGATTATGGCAGTTCAACCAAGTTGCACAAACAGTTACTTTTATTCGTAACTCTTTTTGTAGCTTGTGTACTTTTCTAAGCTATCAAATAGTGATCACCAATTCACCATAGAAACATGTTTTGTTTTGCCAATATGAATTGTCCAATTTTCACTTAAACTTGGTATTTGGTTACATGAAGATAATGTTTTCATCTGGTCTCTTGAGGTCCTATTAGCTAAAAACATGATAGTCATATTCCTAAAAAATTGTACGTGTAGTTCGCTTACATGCAGGCCACCTAAATTTTAGAACATATTAACAGGCCACATACATACTATCAATTTGGTTTTGCTTATGCCATTACCTAACCTCACTTCAATTCTTTTAGGCCTTTCATCAAATACATTGTAGGTATAAATCTATCTACACTTTCTACACCATTAACCAAAACCCTTATTTCCCATTGTTTCTCCATCGTCAAACAATTTTATTATCATTTATAAAGAACATATACAAACCGAAGTTCCATTTAAATAAATCAAAACATAGAATTTAACACCCCAAGTTTGTTTATATAAATTCAAACTTAATAGTTAATACACACAAATAAGGTAAAAAAACCACTTGATCACTTTTCGAAGACATTGGAAGGACAACACTGGTTCCACCACAGTCGCCGTAGGATCTTAGGGTCGCACACCTACAAAATAGGTTGCATCTCAATCAGTTACATCTATATAAAGAGAAAAACTTTTAAGCTGCCAAAGAAAGAAAAAATATATCTTGAAACTTCTATTCATTAGATGAATGAGATGTTAGTGAGCTGGTTGATGTTGGTGAGCTACAACTTCTAGAAATTATGGAGGACCTAATTTATGGATATTGTGAAGGAGAAGGTATGGTTCAATGGGCATTTGTTGGAGATAGGTGTAAGAGGAAAGTGGGTGTATATTCTTGTGAGTGTGTCAATTTGATAACACGTGTGAAGGTAAAGTTAAAAAACTCGGAGAGAGAATAAAAAATGATATTACTGTTCATAACCCTCAGCAAGTGTGAATGCCAAATGTTTATAAGTTATAATATATATGTTCAAAAGTGGAATATGCCTGTACAAAATAAATAAAGCCCAATACATAATGATCACTGACTAACATTATGGATTCCATTAACACAGAACTGAGAGTGACTAGGAAAAGGATCTTGAAACACTCACGAGATACTATGGACTTCTGGTTAAAATGAACATGGAGATACTACTGTTTATTTTTCATTATTCAATCATGTCGTCATTTTTGTTTCTATGATAAGGGTTGATACGTATTAAAATCTAGATGATTATTAATTAAGTTTGAAATTGAAATAAAGTTTAGGTTTTGTTTGTTTAATTTGAGATTTTAAATCTGAATCGGATTTACACGTGCGAATTTGAATATGTGGTTGACATGTTTGAATCTAATTCCATCTTAATGTGAACAAGAAGCTGAGAAATCTAAATCTGACTCATATAACACTGTTTGTTCATGTAAAAAAGAATGTCAGGGTTTACTGGATTATTAGTGACATATTTCCTCATATCATAAAACACGGCTTGACATCAACATAATAAGAATACTTTTTCATTGTGATTACATGGTGGTAGACATGGGTAACTCGTTTAATAAAAGGGATCCTAAACATTTTTCGACATGTCAATACGCGTTTGAGTTATGATTTAACGTTTGAATATGAAATGTCACCAATAACTAATGTTTTCTTGTACATTTTTTTATTTGACTGTGATTTTCTTTAAAAGTAATTTGTATACGAATGAAATAGTCAAAAAAAGAAAACACACGGTTACGAGATGCTAAGAGGTACTCAACAGCCCTCAACATCTAGTTCAGTAAAAAAATTCAAGAGTAAATTACATCGTTCGTCCTTGTGGTTTGCGTTTACCGACAAGCTTCGTCCCTTGATTGAAAAAATACATCATTCGTCCTTAAGTGAAAACGTTATGTACCGTTGATCCCTCCCTTAAACGGTCTTCATTATTATCGATAAATCATCACACACGAGGGTAAAATAGTCCATTTCACATGCACATGGATAATAAAGACATGATGCTTTCCTCTCCAAGTCCCACCACTAATCCTTCTTCAATCCTCACTTTTTGCATATCATCATCGGGCTGGATTTTATTTAACCTTCCATCACATTAAATTCAGACATGACTTTTATATTCATTATATATTTTAACATACCAAATACATTAGATCTTAAAAAAAAACACTCTTCTAAAAACTGAATCAAACAAGATTCTATCTACATAATAAAAAACGTATTAATTCATCTTCCTCCTATGTCTTCCCACTACCATCACCACCAATCTCCAATGGCCATGTTGTCATCTCACAATCGGTAGTACAACGTCATACAATCACATGGAAAAGAAATTAACTTGCAACCACCAACCACCACCGCCGACTACAACAGAAATGTCTCAATCATCGCCGTCACTGGCTAAACCACCAGCCACCTTCACAAATGTGTCACCACCTTCAGTTGCACCACCATCCTTAATTTTCATCAGCAACAAAATAGTTTCGAAATCCACAAATCTCAACACCTCCAGCCGCCGTCATCCACCATCTAGATCGACTGTCACTCAGATCCATTAAATAAACAACATGAGTAGAGCATTTAAATTTTTTTAATGCTTATAATACATAAAACTAAACAGATTGTTGTGATGGGAATGGTATAAGTTTAAAACTAAATAGAAACACAAGAAAAACTATTCAAGGGCGCGAAAAAATCATAGATTATGTGCTTAGTATGTTTTGAATTACAATACTAATAGTTTGAATTTTAATAGATAATAATAGATTTTAGGTATGTATGGATTAATTAGTTTTTGTGGTTTTAGTTTTTTGAAAATGTCGTGTGGCTCACATGAATGGTGATGGTGGATGAATATGAAAATGATGATTTTAATCGTTTAGAGATGAAGATATATTAAAAATGGTTGGTGGTGGTAGGATACACATGAGATGTTTTTAAATCTTTTGTTCAGAAGAAAAAAAAGAGTATATAGAAGTTACTATATATAATACCCTCATTTGAGTATCAAGGGGAGTGATTTAACGACAGTTAATGAAAGTTGTTAAAGAAAAGGACCAACGATACATAACGTTTCTCACTTAAGGACGAACGATGCATTTTTCGGTCAAAGGACGAACATTGTCGGTCAACGCTAACCACAAGGACGAATAATGCAATTTACTCAAATTTCAAAGTCATGTCGTCTCTTAACGAACATAAAAACATATTCAACTGCATCTTACCGTCTTTTAGAGTTGAGATTAATGTAGACTTAAAATTTATTATAGAGTGAATGAATAAATACTAGCCACCCAGTTTTCTTATCAAAATAAAAACTCACTTTTACCTTTTTCTAAAATAAATATCTTGCGAACGTAAACCACCAAGCAACAAAATATACACCATCACGATGAATATTTTTTTTATATTTAAGTAGATGACACTTTAATATACTTTTGACAAACTTTTTTTTACAATTTTTTTAGTTACGTGTTGGGAATATAATTAGTATTGGTCCACATTACACTAACAATATTAATCTTATTAATACTGTTAGTGGTATTCTTAGTACTGGTTACTTTAATGTTGATCAAGACTTGGTTAAACCTCGGTGTTGGTAGAAGTATTAGTGCTGAGTTAGAGATAAAGACAGAAGACGTATTCCATAAAGATATAAGATATTCATTTATATCTTCTAATACTTTAAACTTATTGGTTCATATTTTGTCTTGTAAAGGAATCCTTGCATTATAAAAAGGAGGTCCTAGGTCTAGGTTATGAGACACAAATTTATTAGCTCTATGCATTGTATTCTTACTTCAAGGTTGTAACCCTATTACTTTGTATTAAGAGTATTAGTATTATTATATTGAAGTATTCAGTTTACATCTCTCGTAAATTACTTTATTCATATAATCTTCATAATTTCAAAGATTAGATTCCGTATACTCTTTGATATCATTCAAAGTTTCTACTAATTCTATATAGGATTTAACTTGTGTATACTAAGTCTTGAAGCTAAGACTAACAAGATCTAAGGGATCAACAAGTGGTATCAGAGCTTGTTGAGAATCTTTGATCTTGAAGGTTATTCAAGAACTCTTTTACTAAAGAGATGGAGTCAGAAACTGCACTACCTAACAATATGAATAAGGTTTCACTCTTCAAACAAGGAGAGTTTAAGGAATGGAAATACAAATTTAATCAATTTGTTCCGATGTACAATTGGGATCTGTGGGAAGTAATAGTCCATGGAGATACTCACACCAAGCCTGTTTTGGTTGATGGGAAAGCATCCGAAATATTTCTTTCATAAAAGAAGAAGAGGTCTAATGATATGAAGGCTAGAAGTATTGTTATGATGCCAATACCAAATGAGCATATTCTTGCTTTTCAGAAATATGAAGATGCTAAAAATATGTTTGATGCCTTTGTTCTGAGATTTGGTGGGAATGACTCTATAAAGAAGGCCAAGAAAGCATTGTTATAATCAATGTTGGAAAACTTCAATGCCGAGGGATCATAATCTCTTGACTCTATTTATAATAGACTTCAAGGGATTGTGAGCAAACTCATTACTCAAGGAGGAAAGGTTGAACAAGAGGACATAAATGTTAAGTTCCTAAGGAGTATGCCTGCTGAAATGGCTACAGAGGTGTCTATTTGGGAAAACAAGGAGGATATTGACCAGGTCAATATTGATGATTTGTACAATCACTTTAAAGTGGTTGAGCAGAAACTTAAGAAAAAGACCGGGTTAGTCTTCAATGATACAAACTTGACATTCATATCAAGTTTCAATCATGCTTGTTAAGAAAACTCAAAGGGTTCTCTTAATGCTAATAGTGTATCTCTTAATACTAGTAGTACATTTTCTGATTCGGATGAATCAACTACTAGTGTTGCTGGATTGAGTGATGGAACTATTTATGCTTTCCAATCCACCTATGAAAATGTAGCAGAGATTGTTGCTGATGATTTGCAAAAGTTAAGTGATGATGATCTAGAAGAACTGGAGATAAAGAACCAAACTGCTTTTCTCAACATGAGAGCAAGAAGGTTTTTAAGGAGAACTGGAAAGAAGATCATTCTTAATGCTGCTGACAGGGAATGTAAAAGTACAAAGAATCAGGTCACTGTTGAAGAGCCTTCCACCAAGGCATTGATAGACGTTGATGGAGTTAGAGTAGACGAGAGCTTTATGGAAGATGAGGAAACTATCACTAACATGACACTAATGGCACTTTCAGACAATGAGGCACAATGTGGAAGGAACAACCAGAAGAATAAGAACAAGGGTTCTGATTGGAGTCATCAGCCTAATACCAGGATGATCCCTAGGTCAGTACTTCTCAGGTATGGTCTTAAGCCAATTAATAATGCTAGTCATTTTAATACTAGTAGACCTTCACCAGTAGAAAATTTAATTTTGGTAGGTCTTTTAATTATGGTGGCCCAAGATCTTATACTGGTAGCAATAGCCCAAGATTTGAGAATTTTGTCAAACCAAGACTATACTTTGGTAATCATAAACCATATGTGACACAACCACAGTTCAGAGTTACCCTTAAAAAGAAAACACCTTTTGGTTCTAAAACCCCTACCAAAAGAATAAAGTTTTCAGTTCTTGTAACAACAATCCAAGGTTTGTTAACTCTGTTAATACAAGACCGAAGGTAACACTTAGTGAAAATGTCAGCATACTGATAACGTGATGGCACATGAAGAACACGAACCAGACCCTTAGTAACCATGTCACGAACGAAATGAATATCAATTTCTATATGTTTTGTTCGATGATGATGCACAAGGTTAGCTGAAAAATAAATGGCACTCACGTTGTCGCAATAGACTAACGTAACATAAAATAAAAGGGGTTCCGAAGTAGATTCCGTATCCATTCATTGTTAGTTATAGCATTGGCAACACCCCGGTATTCCTCCTCTGCACTATACCTAGATATGGTGTGTTGAAGCTTAGAAGACCAAAAGAGAAGATTATCTCCAAAAAATACACAATAACCAGACGTAGACCGTCGAGTAGAGGGACAACCAGCCCAATCAGCACTAGAATATGCATTAAGAGAGAAACAGTAGAAGAAGCAAACAACTGAAGACCGAAGTATAAAGTACCACGAACATACTGGAGAATACGCTTGAGAGACATCAAATGAGGCTCTTGAGGGTCATGCATGTAGAGACATATCTATTTAAACACATAAGAGATATCATGATGAGTAAATGTAAGATACTGTAAACCACCTGCTAGGCTCTAGTAAAGTGTAGGATCCATAATAGGATCCCCGTTAGGACCAAACTTGGACTCTGTATCAAAAAGTCCGATAAGGATTACAAGAAACCACGTGTGCCCGCTTAGCTCCATATCCTATCTACTCTAAGAGAGGAACACACCTGTAGAGTCACGAGTAACCAAAATCCCTAGAAAATAGTCAAGGGCCCCAAATTCCGTCATCTTAAACTTCTGATGCAAGCATGAAATAATCCACTAAAGTAAAGCTCTAGAAGATGAAGTCAACATAATATCATCAAAATAGGTTGCATCTCAATCAGTTACATCAATATAAAGAGAAAAACTTTTAAGCTGCCAAAGAAAGAAAAAATATATCTTGAAACTTCTATTCATTAGATGAATGAGATGTTAGTGAGCTGGTTGATGTTGATGAGCCACAACTTCTAGAATTTATGGAGGACCTGGTTTATGGATATTGTGAAGGAGAATGTATGGTTTAATGGGCATTTGGTAGAGACAGGTGTAAGAGGAAAGTGGGTGTATATTCTTGTGAGTGTGTCAATTTGATAACATGTTTGAAGGAAAAGTTAAAAAACTCGGGGAGAGAATAAAAAATTATATTACTATTCATAACCCTCAGCAAGTGTGAATGCCAAATGTATATAAGTTATAATATATAAGTTCAAAGGGGGATAGGTCTGTACAAAATTAATAAAGCCAATACATAATGATCACCGACTAACATTATGGATTCCATTAACACAAAACTGAGAGTGACTAGGAAAAGGTCCTTGAAACAATCACGAGATACTATGGACTTCTAGTGAAAATGAACACGGAAATACTACTCTTTTATTTTTCATTATTCGATCTTGTCGTATTTTTTGTTTTTATGACAAGGATTAATACGTATTAAAATCTAGATGATTATTAATTAGGTTTGAAATTGAAATAAAGTTTAGGTTTTGTTTGTTTAGTTTGAGATTTTGAATATGAATATGATTTACACGTGTAAGTTTGAGTATGTGGTTAAAATGTTTAATCTAATTCCATCTTAATGTGAATAAGAAGTTGAGAAATCTAAATCTGTGACACCCCAAAACCGAGGTCATTATTTAATCCTATTTTACGTATGTTTTTGAAATTTTTGAGAATTTTTAACGTGGAATTATTTGACAATTTAAGTTGAAACCAATAAACGAGGCAAAATTTTTACGTTTGACGACTTAAGAAGAATCGATAGTGATCGCGATACCGAAGGATGCCCAAAATTTATATTTTATTATCGATTGATCGATATTCGAATTTTCGAGATTTTTATTTTTATTTACGTGTTAAGACGATTCGGAACCGTTTTTATCTTATTTGATGTGAGTATAGGCTTATAAGTATGTTTTAGGAAGCCGGGAGGAATCCCGACTCCGTAAAAATTCAAAACCGACTAGTAAGTCGATTTTCGCTCTTAATATGTGTCGTTTAATAACAAGGCCAAAAGATAGCTAAGTTGTCAAGAAAGGTCCCTCTAATTTTTACAAAAGAGAAGGGAAGGGAGCACACACTTCATTTTCACTTTCAAAAATTTTCACCTCCTCCCTCTCTCTCTCTTTGACTGTCGGTCACCCCACACCACCATAGCCACCACCATTTTTTTGTTTTTGATAAAAATAATTAATACAAGGATTTATCCAAGTATAAAATAATTTCGTTGTTCCGATCTTTTCGAATTGATTACTGGTAGAAAGTGCGACTCAATTGTTCTTGGTGGAAAATAAAAAGATTTGGTTATCTATTTTAAACTAAAAATGAAAATGTCGTTGAGTTAATAAAGATGAAAGCTTTAAAAGTTGAAAAGTAAATGACTAAAACTTATAAAAATTTAAACTTCAAATATTAAACTAAGACAAGACTAGTTAGAATCTATTAAAATCTATTAAAATCAAACATGCAACAACTTGATTTCTTTAAAAATTTAATCATATGAACAAATAGGGTTTTAATTAATTTTCTTGAATGCATGTTCTTGTTTCATGTTTATGAACAAGGGATTTTGATTAATTAAGCTTGAATCAAAGTTCTCTTGGTGTTTTTGTACCCAAAAACCCACAGCCCAAATGGGTTTGTGTTTGATTTTTGATTTTGATCTTGATTAGTTATGAGTATATGTTTATAATCATGTTTTTTATGTTTTCAATTGATTTAATTACATTCATGTGTAGTTTATGAAATGGGTTCTTGTGAAGGTTGATTCATACAAGTGATTTAGGATGTTATGAATGTTGTAGGATGATTTAGTGATGATATTAGGGAATAGGAGTAGATGAAATTGATTGAAAACAAGTGTAGGTATGATTTTGAGAGTGTCATTTTTAGGCAGATTGTTTAAGGTAGTTTTCATGGTTTTAAGTTTAAGTCCAGGTTTTCATTATAGAATTTAGTTGTAGAGCTTCTTCCAAGCTTTGATTTGATATAAGATAGAGCTTTTAACTCCAAACGAGTCAAAAGTTATGCTAGTTTGAAGTTTTCGTGTACCGGGAGATGAAAGTCGACATAATCCGAAATTGTGTTCAATTTTAGGTCAAATATCGGGGACTATAACTAGAGTTTTAAAAATGGTTGAGAGTTGTTCTTTAGCTCAAAACCTGGAGTTGTGAGTCTGTTTTCAAACTCAGGATTCGGATTTCCAAATGGTGTTGACTAAGTAAGTCAAAGTAGTGTTGCATTACAAGTGTACAAAACTGTCCGAAATTTTGAGTTTAGTAATGTGACGAGTAGTGGGTCTTAGGAATGAGAACTTTTTATAAAATTTAATATGGAATTTCTACAGGTTGTAAATGAATTTTACAAATTTTCTCATAATTTTTCATGATGTCTAAGTATAGGAAAACAGCCCGTACATTTGGTATGTACCGGCAGAATTGTAAAACGAGTAATACTTTTAGTAAAGTAGAAAAATGGTACGAGTCTAGTAAATATCACTTGTTCGGATTTTGGCATGAGATTTTAGAAGTCACAATTGACTTTATTTAGTTTTATTCAGCACCTAATATTATATAAATGAGTTCACGCGTTTATTCGCTAGGTGTTGTGATCGAATTTCTCGGGCATCCTCGCCGTCGGTGATCGTCTTCCAATACTTCGACTAATACTTCTACATAAGGTGAGTCTATAGTCTCGCTCCTTACTTATTTCAAAGATTTTTATCCGGAGGAGGATACATGCTATTTAAATGAAAATGAACATAAGTCATGAATGATTGTTGGACCCGAATGTTGCCTTGAATTGTGTTGAGTACCTAGTTGCAAAAGTCCCTAATTTCATGAACCGTTAATTATTGTCTAGTTCTTGTGTGAACTGGAAATAGCCGCTTATACAATTTATGGTACTACGGGGTTGACGACCCAATTTGATACGAGAGTTGTAGGTTGAGTACCCTCTGCGTACGGATATTTTGTATGAGAAATAAGGTATAAATTGCAATTGATGCCTTTAGAAGGGGCACTGGTTTCAATGTGATCATGTCGGTCTATGGACGCGGGTGATTAAGTTAACGGATCGGTGTCATGAGCTTAAACACAATTAATAACTATTGCTAAAGATAATAACCTTGAATAATAGATTGTTTGAGCGACAAATCTATGAATGATCGTGAACGAATTTTATACACTTATGTTCAAATGTGATTGTAAAACCTATAGATTTCGCTCAACATTATTTGTTGACCCTTTTAAGCATGTGTTTCACGTAATCGAGGCTAGGATGTGGCGGAGCATGCTATGGAATGTTGTTGTGACTTTTGTGGTCTAATTTGGTTTCCTCCCTTTTTATTTAAACAATTTAGTCTTATTTTGTTTAAATTGTATGAACATGGTAATTTGGTTGAGATTCAGTAGGGACCTAAATGCAACTCTGTTGTAACTTTTTGGGTTGGAAAACTATATAGACTTTGTTGTTGTACATTTTTATTAATGTAAATTTTTCAACGTCTCTTTTGAGTCGTTCGATATAGCTAGTGTGTGATGATAACTGCTTAGCACCCAAATATTGTATTTCCGCTGCGCATATGATTTGGCGGTGTTAAAGATTGGTAATCAGCGCCACAAGTTGTAGAGAACTAGGTCGATTTTTGAAAATGTCCTAAACTATAACTTTGGTGTCTCAAATGTTTTCAAAAGCACACAACTATTCCGCATGGCTCCGGTAAGATTACTTTTAGCATTGCTTTATTTATTTTTAGATGTATCCCCTATAATTGAAATGATTTCCCAAGTATTTGTTGAGTAAGTACTATGGTATTGTATCGAGATATTGTTGGAAGTATGTTGAATACTTGTCATCGTAAATTTTTGGGAATGCATTTGCATGGCTATCATATTGTTGCATCATATAAGCATACGTACTACATTTTGCATTGCATGAGCATGCATGTATATAATTTTGGATATTGACCTTATATACCCTCGAACTATCTGTGATTGCAGAAATGTCAGAAATCCCACCTAACAGTAATGGAGATGAGCATGTTAATGAACCGAACCCGCAGAACAACAATAATGGGTGGATAGAAGAAGAAGAAGAAGAGAGTGTTGGTAATAATGTTGTGAATCAAGCTGAGTTGGATGATGTGCAAGCTGGTCGACAAATTGTTCGTGTCCCTAGGCCTGCTCGTATTTTTCATTTAGTTGGTATGCCAGGTATTGCCCGTGTTCGTTATGGTCATGCTGATGTGTCCGACACCGCGACTTGTGCTAGTTCTCTCCATGAGGACATTTCTAGAGTATTTTTCCCTGGTCTGAGGTCGTATGAAGATACTACCTATTTCTTGAAGAATTTGGATAGGTTAATGTATGAACGTAATACAAGGTTTTGCCAAGTATGAATATTTGTTCGTCTCGATTCAATTCGAATTGATCTCCAGTTAAATGTGTGACTCAGTCGTCTTTGGTGAATAAAAAGAGAAGTTGGTTATCTATTTCTACTTAAAAAGTAAATGCAAAAAGTAATAAAAATACGCCAAAAACAAATAACTAAAAATAAAGAAGTAAAACAAATAATAAAATGTAAATTAAAACAAAAAAATTAATAAAAATAAAACTAAACGAAGAAATTAACTTTCGACTCGAAAATAAAAATAACCTAATGAAAAAGGAGAAAATAAAACTAAGTGGGTACTTTAAAACTAAACGAGGTGAAAGCTAAGCGGGTACTAAATAAAAAATAAAACTTAAAATTTTCGAAAAAATACTAATACTAAAAATTGACGAAAAATTCAACTAAAAATACGTGACTTTCAGAATTAAAATTGGAACAACTTTCAGATTAAACTAAACGATTACAGAACAATACTAAATAATAAACAAGCTAGCAAGCAAGCAGCTCAAGCTAGCAAGCTACTAGGTGATTTTTTCCGGAAAAAAAAATAAGCAGGCAGGCATGTAGGTTAACTTATCGGAATGTTATGTTTATGTGATATATCTATCGGAATGTTGTAAAAGAAAAATCTATCGGAATGTTGTAAAAGAAAAATCTATCGTAATGTGGAACAAAAACTGTCGGAATAATATAAAAAGTATTGGAATAAGTTTATAAAGAAAAGTATCGGAATGTGTACTTGGAGATTTTTTCGGAATATTATATCAAAATTCTATCGGAAAAACAAAAGGATAAAAACTGTCGTAATATGGCAGTCAAAATTTGGGCAGCAATTCGTCACAATATGCCTTATACCCGATCGCAATGTACGATGCCAGGGGCAATCGCAATCTCGAGCGGAATAAGTGATCGGAATAACTATCACAATAAGCTGTCACAATGTAGAAACCCTAATATTGTGATGGAAAAATCACAATATTCGGATGGAGTAAAAATAAGCATAAAAATCAAATAAGCACTTTAACCAAAAAATTTAACCAAAACAATAATAAGAAGAACAAAAATAAGCTACGAATTTAAAACTTATCAACACACTAAATAAGAAAAATATAAAAAGATTAAACCTTTACTAAAACTTTAAAGCAAATAAGCTAAATACAAAATAAGCCAATAAGCATGATAAGCTCAAAGCTCAATTCGTATCAAAACTTAGACATGAATAAAAAAGATGAATTCTTTAATCAATCAAACATCAAAATTAAACAAGATCAAAGATTATATCGAATCAAAGATAAAATAAAAACCAAGAAAGGTAGAAAAAGATGAAGATTTAAACAAGATTTAAGCTATTAAAAGTAAAGATTAGATTAAAACAAGAAAGGAAGATAAAAGATGAAGTTCCTAGTGAGAGAAAGTTAAACACTTTCTCTCTCTAAAATTAAAAACTACAAAATGAAAAATGAACTAGCTAACACTTTAAACTCTATTTTCTAAACTATATATAGGAGGTGGAAAATGCATGTGTTGCTTCCTTTTTTCTCGTCTTTTAATTTCTCGTCTTTCTCGACTTTGTCTCGGGATTAGTCGAGTGATAAAACGAACTCGTCTTCTAATTTTCTTCTTTTAGTAGACTTGGTTCTTCGACTTTGTCAAACTTTCGTCTTCAGACTTTTTCTTCGATAAATCTCTAGAATAGGCCTTCGACTTCCGTTCTTCTTGTACTCTTGATCATTTGACTTCGTCTTTTCTCGTTTTCTTCGATAAAAGCCCGTGAAATCCCGTGTTTTCTCCCCTTTTCACATTTTGGTCCTAAACCACAATAAAAACACAAACCACGCATAATTCCGATATTTACGACATAAAATACAGGTTTTGGCTTGGTTATTATTATAATTAAGTGGTAAAAGGATAAGTGTTTTCACACTTATTAAATCCCCTACACTTGACCATTGCAATGTCCTCATGCAATGTTTAATGCAATAATGTCTAAAAACGTTACTTACATTTTTCGGTCTCGCTTAGTTTTGATTACGACAATATGTAAAAACAAACATTTACAAAAAGAGCGAAAAACGAATTCTTAAGTTCAAGTATTTTTCATTTTATCCATTTTCACTTAAGGTATGAATAAACAAGTATTAACCTTAATCAAGTGATCAAGTGATTTAATCTTTTCTTAAAACTCACTTTTTATTAAGTGTGACAAGTTTTTAATTAAACTTTCTTTTTAAGAAAATGTTTTATTAAATTAAATATTTGAAAATTTGAAAATGGCATATTCTCTTTTGATTTGGAATATCCTTTCTGGATATTTTTATAATCAGATATGACCTCCACCACTAAAGGACAAAAAGGGAGCGGAGTCTAGTCCGGCGGTTCCTTAGCGCCTAGGCGGTTCCTTATCGATAAGGTACCGCCGGCTAAGATAAGGAACCGCGGGTAGATATAGCCGTTGGCCCTTTGTCCTATAAATAGTGGACCTTTCTCAGATTTTCAATCCACCTCTTTTGCACACAAATTTCCAGATTCAAACATACTTCTTAAATCACTCAAATCCTTGATCATTTGATTGATTACTACTTGTTTAGAAGTGAATCTATCTCATCCATCCCTTCCTCTTCAAGTGCAAATAGAAGAACACTATCATTGTGAAGTGTTGAGTCCACCACCAAAGATCCTTTGAAGATCAAATTTTATACATTTGTTGTTGTGTAATAGTTGTGAAGATCCAAGTAGTTGAATCTATTTGGAAGTTGTGTATGTACTAAATATAGTTGTGTAGATTGGTGCTAGCTACGATTAGGGCTCGACTTTTAGCTTAGAGTCGGAAATTGGTTAAGCGACGTGTACGGTTTTCTCCACCATAAGGGGCTTGTTGTGTAGTGAACTCTCGAGTAAGGAGTACTCGAGGAGTGGAGTAGGAACGAGGAGTGAGCTTCGTTACCGAACCACTATAAATCCTTGGTGTTTGGTTTGATCTTTCTTTACCCTTAACTCTTTACATTCTTTATTCTTCATGCACATATATTAGTTAGTATTAGTTTTAAATTACACTATCATTGTTCATATTGTGCATAAGAAGATTTCACTTATTTCCTTAAGTCTAAGTTTTTGAGAAAAATGATTTTTTTTGAAAACCATAATTTAACAAGTAAATATAAGAAACTATTCAACCCCCCCTTCTAGTTTCTACAATTGGTATCAGAGCGGGTTGCTCATGTATTTTTAAAGTATATTGTATTTTAAAACTTGAATCGATCTATGGATTCCAACAAGTATCTAGAAGGGCAATCTATGCAAAGACCACCACTTTTTGAAACCGATAGTTTTATTTTTTGGAAAAATAGATTTGAGACTTATGTGAAATCAAAAGATTTAGATCTTTGACATGTTATTACAAATGGTGATTTTTTACCTTATCAATTTAATGAAGTTTCTAAAACAAAGGAATTGGTCACTTTTGACAAAGCTAATGATGATACTAAAAAGAAACTTTCGAAAAATAATGAGGCTAAAATGGTGATTTATAATGCTTTGCCTAAGAAAGAGTATTTAAGGATTTTTATGTGCGAAACCGCTAAAGATATTTGGAACACTCTTTTAGTAATCCACCAAGGTAATAGCCAAGTCAAAGAAAGCAAAATCGATCTTCTTGTCCAACAATATGAACAATTTGTCATCTTAGAAGATGAAACTATTGATAGTGATTTTGCTAGATTTAACACTATTATTACAAGTCTAAAAGAACTTGAGGAAGGTTTTTCTAGCAAGAACAATGTTAGGAAGTTTCTAAGGGCCTTACATCCGAAGTGGAGAGCAAAAGTCACGGCGATCGAAGAATCGAAAGATCTCTCAACTTTATCACTCGATGAACTCATAGGCAACTTGAAGATTCATGAGATGATAATTTTGAAGGACTCAGAATTGGTAAAGACCAAGAGTGAAAGGAAGTCTCTTGCACTCAAAGCCAAGAAGGCACAAAGCGATCATGATAGTTCCTCGGATAGTGATGACGAGGAGTATGCATTGGCGGTGAGAGATTTCAAGAGGTTCTTTAAAAGACGAGGTCAACACGTGAGGCAACCCAACAATGACAAGAAACCATTCTTAAAGAATCGGTTTGCCAAGAACGAAAAGGGTGATAGGAATTGCTTTAGATGCGGTGATCCAAATCATTTCATTAATGAGTGTCCAAAGCCTTCACGCAATAAGAATCACACGGCATTCGTTAGTGGTTCTTGGAGCGATAGCGGTGAAGATGTTGATGACAACCCCAAAGAGGAAAAATGTCACATGGCTCACACTTCTAAAGAGGTACATTCCGAAACTGAATATTATATCAATGATAGCTCGACCTTAGATGATATTGAATTAGAAGGCCAATATGACAATTTACACAAACTTAGCCTTAAATTCATAGAAAAGAACAAAACACTAAAATCAACTAAAACTAAGCTTGAAAATGAGATTAATAAACTTAGGGAAATATTAGGCAAGCTTGAGAAAAATAAAGAAGTTGATATAGGTTGCTTAAGTTGTGAGAAACTTAGGGTAGAGAATGAGGATCTCAAGAGCACCTCCATTAAACTGGAAAAGTTCATGAAAGGTACTAGTGCTCTTAATGATATGTTAGACAAACAAATTCATTCTAAGGAAAGACTTGGTGTAGGTTTTAACTCAGATGAAGCATCAACTAGTGAACCTAAACAAGTCCGATTTTCAGAAAAACTATCTGCTGTACGCGGTCCCAAACCGTATGGGGCGGTTCCTTATCGATATGGAACCGCCGCCATAGATAAGGTACCGCGGGCAGAAAGTATTTTTGATGAAAATCCTGAACTTTCTGAAAAGTCAAATTTAGGTGAACATCCTAAGCATCTTATTGTTAACAAAGTGAAATTACCCATACTTGACGACAATGCTGTTGATAAGTTCTATAAGCCTTTGAGTAAACCTCTAATGAGAAATAGAAGTTTATCAAGACCATCTTCTACTCCACCAAGAGTACGGAATGAGTCTAGGCCTAGAAATAGAACAACAACACCTAGAAGAGATAGTCAAAACAATTCACGACCTAGAAGTAAAACTCCAACACCTAGAAGGAATGGCCATAACTCTAAACCAAGATCAAATACACCTAGGAGAAATAATAAACAACAAAATGGTTATATGAATTATTATCCTCCTCCCTTTTGTTCCCCATGGGGAAACCCTCCTCAATTCATGCATGCCAACCAAATGCAAGGGATATATGGAACTAACAATTTTGGACCCATGAGATATTGGGGACCAAATGTTTGATCGTGTATGTTGTTACCTAGATATGCTTAGGAATTGATTTGGAAACCGATGAGTGGATTAAGGATAGTGGTTGTTCTAAACACATGACGGGTAATCGAAGTTTGTTCTCACGATACAAAGCATATGATGGAGGTAACGTCACATTTGCTAGTAGTCTACGTGGTAATATCATTGGCAAAGGTACGGTTTCTCTTGACTCCATGACTATTGAAAATGTTGAGCACGTAGATAATTTAGGGTTTAACCTTTTAAGCATAGGTCAAATTTGTGACAATAAGTGTAAGGTCATCTTTTCGGAAAATGATAGTGAAATCGTAAAAGATGGAAAGGTCATTAGAAAAGGTGTTATAAAACATGGGCTTTATGTCATGAAGGTCAATAAGAAGTCAAAAGACAACATATGTCTTGCGACTATAGATGATAGTTCTACTCTTTGGCATATGAGATTAGGTCACGCTAATATGCATCTAATTCAATCTTTAGTCTCTAAGGAGTGGTAAGACACCTCCCCAAGATGAAGTTTGATAGTCACTTTCGTGATGCTTGCAAAGTTGGAAAGCAAGTTCACTCAAGTCACAAAGCCAAGAATTTGGTTTCAACCTCTCGGTGCTTAGAACTCCTACATATGGATTTCTTTAGACCTACCACCATACGGAGTTATGGAGGTAACCTTTATACCCTAGTTATAGTTGATGACTACTCTAGATTCACTTGGACTAGATTTTTGGCATCTAAGAATGAAGCTTTCGATCATTTCGAAATCTTTAGTCAAAGAATTCAAAATCAACTAGGATGTCCGATTGTCTCTATTAGGACGGATCATGGTAGGGAATTTGATAATGAAGTGCAATTTGGTGCCTTTTGTGAAGCTCATGGTAATACCCATAACTTCTCGGCTCCTCGCACTCCACAATCAAATGGGGTAGTTGAAAGGAAGAATAGGACCATCCAAGAGATGAGTAGGACGATGTTAAACGAGCAATCCTTGCCTCAAAAGTTTTGGTGCAATGCCGTGGACACATCGACTTATATTCTCAACCGAATTCTTATTCGACCTTTCCTAGGAAACACCCCCTATGAGATTATTAAAGGTAAGAAACCCTCATTGGAATACTTTAGGGTGTTTGGAAGCAAGTGCTTTATCCTCAACACCAAAGACTACCTTACCAAGTTCGACCCAAAGTCTTACGAAGGTATATTTTTAGGTTATTCCCAAACTAGCAAAGCCTACATAGTCCTCAATAGAACCTCGGGCGTAATTAAAGAATCACTTAACGTGACTTTTGATGAAACCCCTCCTTTAACCAAGACACCACCATTGGTTGATGATGACTTGGATGAAGTAGAAGTAGCTAGAGCCAAAGAGGTTAGAAAAATAGGAGTTGAAGACCTTAGTGTTGAAAAGGAAGTAAACATTAAGGAGTCTAAGGATCATACTCTCAATAATATCATTGGTGACTTAAATCAAAGGACCCTAAGATCTCAAGTCCAAAACCAAAGTAACTTCTTTTGTTTCGTCTCCTTGATTGAACCAAAGAATGTTAAAGAAGCTTTGACGGATAAGAGTTGGGTTATTGTGATGCAAGAAGAATTGAACCAATTCGTTGCTAATGATGTTTGGGAACTTGTTCCTCCACCTAGAAGTTCTACCATTATAGGAACCAAATGGGTATATAGGAATAAGCTAGATGAGAATGGTGTTGTGTCTCGTAACAAAGCTAGACTTGTAGCACAAGGCTATAATCAACAAGAAGGGATTGATTATGACGAGACATATACACCGGTAGCTAGATTAGAATCCATTAGAATCCTTTTAGCCTATGCTTGTGCCTTAGATATTAAGCTTCAACAAATGGATGTAAAGAGTGCGTTTCTGAACGGTTTGATCAATGAGGAGGTATATGTGGTTCAACCTCCCGGCTTCATTGATTTTGAGAAACCGGATCATGTTTACAAGCTTAAGAAGGCACTTTATGGTCTTAAACAAGCACCCAAAGCTTGGTATGATAGACTTAAAGCGTTTCTTGTTAAACATTAGTATACCATAGGAATGGTAGACAACACTCTCTTTACAAAGAAGAAAGGTTCTCATCTCATAATCGTGCAAATATATGTTGATGACATTATATTTGGCTCAACTTGTCAAGAATTATGTGATGACTTTGCCAAAATCATGCATGATGAGTTTGAAATGAGTATGATGGGAGAACTTAACTTCTTTTTAGGACTCCAAATTAAACAAATGGACGATGGTATTTTCTTTAGTCAATCTAAGTACGCTAAAGAAATGCTAAAGAAATTTGGATTAGAAGAATCTAGACCAATGAAGACCCCTATGGCCTCGGATACTAAACTCACCGTAGATGATGATTGTGAGTCGGTAGACAACACCAAATATAGAGGTATGATTGGTAGTTTGTTGTACCTAACGGCAAGTCGACCGGATATCATGTTTAGTGTTTGCCTTTGTGCTCGATTCCAAGAGGCTCCCAAAACCTCTCACCTTGAAGCGGTTAAGCGTATCTTCCGATATATTAAGGGCACTATACATTTAGGATTATGGTATCCTAAAGGGACCGACGTGGAAACCATTGTCTACGCGGACTCGGATCATGCGGGAGACTATGTGGACCGGAAAAGCACTAGTGGTGTTTGTACCTTCATGGGTTGTTGTTTAACTTCTTGGTTCTCCAAGAAACAAACCGCTCTTGCGATATCCACCACGAAAGCCGAGTATGTGAGTGCCGGAAAAGCATGCCAACAAGCTCTATGGATGAAGCAAGCGCTTGTCGATTACGGGATTTGTCTTGATGATGTTCCCATCATGTGTGACAATAAGGGTGCTATAGACCTTAGCAAGAATCCCGTCCAACATTCACGAACCAAGCACATAGAAATTCGTCACCATTTTCTTAGGGATAATGTTCAAAAGGGGAACATTTTAATTGAGAAGGTACCCTCCGAGGATAACTTAGCCGACATATTCACTAAGCCACTTAAGAGGGAACCTTTTAATTACTTGCGTCTAGGTCTAGGATTAATGGAACATATTCCTTAATTGCTTTCCTTTATTGAGTCTCTTACTTTCCATTGAGTCTTTTATCACTTTGAGTCTTTGAGTCTCCTAAACTCTTCTTGAAAGTCTTCTCTTCTCCTTTTCAAAATCCTCAAAGTCTCTTTCGAAAATGGTTAAGAAATGTTTTGACATTGTTAATTCAATCTAAAAACGTTTTTCATAGATTCTTGCTATTAATCTCGAGCTTACATAATTCATATGTATGATTCTCTCAAACATAGCAAGAACAAGATAGAATCATGGAGGATCATTGTGTCATGACTTAAGGTCTTGTCTTAAACACCTCCTACATCGATTGTTAAAATCCATGTATTTTGGTCAATCTCTATTTGGTGAGTTAGTATGTGTTCTCTTTGTTTATCCTTGCTTTAAGCATATCCCTATGATAAGTTAGACTAGAAAAATAAGATTTGCTGAAAAATCTTCCTTCACCACCAAAACTCAACCACTGTAGGCGCTTACATATATGAACCGCGGTTCCTTATCAATAAGGAACCGCCGGAAGGAATAAGGAACCGTCAGAAGCAATAAGGAACTGCGTACAATGCTTCCTCTTTTTTCAGGTATTTCTGAAATTCCAAATTTGTTCCAACATCTTTGAGAATCTTTGCTACAACCCTTTGACCAACCCAAAAATACCTTGAGTCTTCCCTATTAAACCATAAGCAGTTTGCCTTACTTTACATCCCAAAATGTCTTACTCTCCTAATGAAAGCCTTGATTCTCCTCCATTCTCCCCAATTGCTTTCAATCCCAACTCACCCAAGAACACTTTCAATCCAAATTCACCCAAGAATACTCTTAATCACATCTCTCCTACCAAGAATGTTGATTGTGGAACATCTTTTCTTCCACCACCACCCTTTAGTGTTCTTCCTCCTTCTCATGATAATGTCATGCACCATGGGACATATTGTCATTGTTGTCAATATCAATATCTTGTTATGGCACACATCTATGAGGGGTTGAGCTACATCAAGAGTCTCTTAATCAAGCCTCCTCTTCACTTTGATTATGAGATCTCCACCAAGCCACCAACACCACATTCTGCCACTACCTTGTCTTTCATATAAGCATTGGTTTCTTATCCACAAGACACTTTATTCAAGCAAATCTTAGAATTCTAGATTAACTAGGATTAGATTTATGCTTTTAGCTTGTTTCCTCTTTCATACATATTTGTATGACTCTTTTTGTTTTATATGACTTCACTTGGATCTTAGTCTTTGTGTTTTCTTCTCTTTTATTTTTCGTGTGACCTTTAGCTATATCTTGTTGGTTGTTTCTTTTGTTCAACTAACCCTTCTATGTAGCTTGTCACCATATCTCGATTCCTCGGTGCCCCAAGCAAGGGGGAGTAAGCACCAAGGGGGATTCTTTGCAAAGTCCGTCTCTTCAACACCGACTTGTGCAACCTTTTTGCTTCAACAAAGGGGGAGAAATGAATAAACTCGTCTTCGAAAATCTTGTTTTTTGTGTGATTGACTTTATGTATTGTCGGAATCAAAAAAGGGGAGATTGTTAATGCAATAATGTCTAAAAATGTTACTTGCATTTTTCGGTCTCACTTAGTTTTGATTACGACAATATGTAAAAACAAGCATTTACAAAAACAATGAAAAACGAATTCTTGAGTTCAAGTATTTTTCATTTTACCCATTTTCACTCAAGGTATGAATAAACAAGTACTAACCTTAATCAAGTGATCAAGTGATTTAATCTTTTCTTAAAACTCAATTTTATTAAGTGTGACAAGTTTTTAATTAAACTTTCTTTTTAAGAAAATGTTTTATTAAATTAAATATTTGAAAATTTGAAAATGGCATATTCCCTTTTGATTTGGAATATCCTTTTTGGATATTTTTATAATCAGATATGACCTCCACCACTAAAGGACAAAAAGGGAGCGGAGTCTAGTCCGGCGGTTCCTTAGCGCCTAGGCGGTTCCTTATCGATAAGGTACCGCCGGCTAAGATAAGGAACCACGGGCAGATATAGCCGTTGACCCTTTGTCCTATAAATAGTGGACCTTTCTCAGATTTTCAATCCCCCTCTTTTGCACACAAATTTCCAGATTCAAACATACTTATTAAATCACTCAAATCCTTGATCATTTGATTGATTACTACTTGTTTAGAAGTGAATCTATCTCATCCATCCCTTCCTCTTCAAGTGCAAAGAGAAGAACACTATCATTGTGAAGTGTTGAGTCCACCACCAAAGATCCTTTGAAGATCAAATTTTATACATTTGTTGTTGTGTAATAGTTGTGAAGATCCAAGTAGTTGAATCTATTTGGAAGTTGTGTATGTACTAAATATAGTTGTGTAGATTGGTCCTAGCTACGATTAGGGCTCGACTTTTAGCTTAGAGTCGGAAATTGGTTAAGCGACGTGTACGGTTTTCTCCACCATAAGGAGCTTTTTGTGTAGTGAACTCTCGAGTAAGGAGTACTCGAGGAGTAGAGTAGGAACGAGGAGTGAGCTTCGTTGACGAACCACTATAAATCCTTGGTGTTTGATTTGATCTTTCTTTACCCTTAACTCTTTACATTATTTATTCTTTATGTACATATATTAGTTAGTATTAGTTTTAAATTACACTATCATTGTTCATATTGTGCATAAGAAGATTTCACTTATTTCCTTAAGTCTAAGTTTTTGAGAAAAAGGATTTTTTTTTGAAAACCATAATTTAACAAGTAAATATAAGAAACTATTCAACCCCCCTTCTAGTTTCTACACAATGCATTAGTTACAAAGCAATATTTACATTTTCTATCATAATCAATCCATCTTGGCCTTTATTAAACACAACACAAAAAAGAGAAAGAAAACAAGTAAAAAGATCAAAGACTTACCTTAGGGTTTTGGAATGTCATGAATGTTTATCACCCTCAAGTTTCACGTTCCCCATACCAAGCTTAAAAATGAGATCATTGCTATTATAAGTTAGCAAACTAACACAAATTCATGTGGGCCAATTATTCACTTAGACTCCCTTATTCCTAGGTGTATCTCTTATATTTTATTGTTGTCTTGAATGATCACGAGGCTGCATTGTTGACTTATTTCGATAGTTATTTAGGCTGAAAATAAAGTGGGACGATTTAATCAATAGTTAGCTAAAGCACAAAATCTTTTAAAACTGCTTCTCGGGACCTCATAAAGTTCATATCTTGGCATAACTCGCTTCACGATTTGAGACCTTTCTCGGACCGATATTTGGCATTGACTTCATACTTTAAATCTTGAGAGACGTTCATGAAATAATGGTCTTCTCTTCATAATAGGAATTTCTTCACTTGAACTTTTTGAGAGATTCTTCATACTTGGACCACGACTTCTTCATTTTTCTCCAATCTTTATTTGGGATTTTGATATACAACGATCCGCCTCCTTTTAGGACTTGGATCTATTTATCCTCATACCTTGTTAGGGCCTTTTTGGATAGACTTCTCCATGATCTTTTGGGGAGTATTTGCTTTTCGTCGTGTGTCTCGATCCTTCATATTGATTTTGGATAAATTATTCTTCACATCACTTTGGATCTTTAGCAACAAAATGTAGCCCTCATGCCTTGTTAGAGCCTTTTCGGACTCGCCAATCTTCGCATCCCGCTTCAATAAGTTATGCCTTGGCTATGAACTCTAATCAATACCGAGCAACTTTTAAACGATCTTGGGCTAGAAGCTAAGTAACTTTTCAAATCGTACGACCTTATTTATTGCAATTAAATTTATTAACAAGCGATGGGAGAAAAAGCTCATAATCAACTCACACAAATTCATGAAAGAATACCAAACTTATAACTGACTCTATCATCTCTCGTTCTCCACAATTTAAAATCTCGAGGAATGAGACTCGTGGATGCTTAGCCAATTAAATCAAATTTTTGGGTTTTCAAGTCATCTATAGGATCTTGCAAACTCTTAGACGCTTTCAAGTTTAGAATTCTCATTTTAAAGTTCCCTTGATAAACGACTTTCTAGGATCAATTATAGGAACTTACGAAAAGTTATTGTTCTTAACCCGTAAGAGTTAAGACTTTCGCGTTTTAAAGTTCCCTATATAAAAGCCTAGCAAAACTTGACTTAAACACGTTAAGGATACTAGCTAGAGTAAACTTAGATAAGTAAACTCGGGTTGAGTCAAAAGATTCACAACGTTAAAAAATTAAAACCACTTTATTAAAATTTATTCTAGCAAAGAAAGAAAATAACTACACAAAGGTAAAAACAAATAGGCCAAAATAGATCAAAAATTTTGAAAAATGTCGAAAAATCAATTTTCCGGTTAAAACGAACAAATACAAGGAAAAGCCCACTTAACATCGATAGAAGTCCGCCCTACACTTAATATAAACATTGTCCTCAATGTTTAAGCATGTGGAAGTAACCTCCCCTACACTTAGGACATTGTGCACGTTGTTTAAATCTTGCTAAGGAAGAGACAACTAAAGTGATTCCTATTTGAATATTGAAGAATATAAAATAGAGAATCAAAAGAGTTTAGGATAGAACCGGGAAGACGGGTACACGGGATCACGGGTCGTCAAAAGTCATCAAGAATGGATCTTTGAAAGCTCGAATCCCTGCACATGATAAGAAAGAAAAGAACAAACACATACTAGGGTCTCCCCTACACTTACTATAAAAACAAAAGAAAAAAGGATAGATACTGCGGGTTGCCTCCCGAGAAGCGCTTGTTTTTGTTAACCGAGTCGTGAACCTGACTCGACCTTGGTTAGCATGGTAATAACCATGAAGAACATCCACCGGGATCAAATACATGGTTTTCATCCATCAAATAGCACAAGCTTAAGGCGAACAAGGCAAGCCAAATAAGATTAGGCAAGGTTCCCTTAAGCAAAGATGGAGCACGGTGGTAGAAAGTGTGATGAGGTGCAAGTATATCTCCATAAGTTCCAAAACTCTTTCCTTTTATTTCATCAGATGGATACTGAGATGGCTTAAAAATTGCAATACTGGGATCGAACACCTTTTCCTTTAGGGGAAATAACACTCCGGCTCAGTAGACCTTGAAGAAGATCCGCTCATAAATCTCACAATCTCATCCTCAGAAGGTGGATAAAGATGTGTCAAGACATAGGTACTATGGATATCGGTGTCTTCTGGCTTCTTCTCCTTTGAAACGGGGTTCTTAATATCCGAAGGAGGATAAAGAGCATCATCAAAGTCTAAAGGAGGAGAATCATTCTCATTGGGGAAGTATGTATTAAGGAAAGTGGCAAAATCTTCCTCAAATGAGTAATTATCCAAAGTATCAAGAGTGTTTGGTGGAGGATCTTCATCAAAAGTAGGAGTAAGGTCATCATGAGAAGAATCACTCGAGAGAGTATCAACAGCATCAAAATCATCATAAGTGGGCATGTCTTTATACTCTGAAACAAAAGCAGCATAATCATCCCCATCAGAACTAGAATCATCTTCGTGATCATCATAAATCAGTGGAGGATCATAAATTGGTGGGGGATCCAAATTGGAGATAGAATCATCAAAATCATCCACATCGTCTTGGAAAAGTGGATTATCAGAGCAAGACTCGAAAAGAGGATTATCATATACAATAAAGTCATCAAGCTTAAAACTTTCCAAAGTAGTAGTAAGCTCTTCTTGAAGCACATTAATCATTTTCGCTGATTCTTTTCCATTTGACTTACTTGTAATCTTCCCCATCTTAAAAACTTGAGCATCATTCCTGACCCGTAAGATTAATTCACCTTCGTCAACATCGACTAAAGCTTTTCCGGTTCTCAAAAATGGCCGTCCAAGTATTAACGGAATACGAGGGTCCATTTCATAATCAACAACAACAAAATCAATCGTAAAAGTGAAGGTACCAACTTTAATAAACACATCTTCGGCAATACCAACGGGGTAAGCGAGAGTGCGATTTGATAACTCAAGAGTCATCTTCGTTGGTGTAAGGTCGGGTAATGATAGCTTTTTCCAAACACTTAAGGGCATCAAATTAATACTTGCCCCTAGATCGGCTAAGGCAGTAAATTCTTCATCTTTGTTAAAAATGCAAGGCAAGACAAAACGACCGGGATCTCCAAGTTTTTCTAGAAGTTCTTTAAGAATGACTGCATAACAGTTTTCATTTAAACGTGTGTTGACAAACTCAGCCATCTTTTCCTTCTTTCTAAGCAATTCCTTGAATATTTTGACAAATTCGGCATTTGGACAAGTGCTTCAACAAGGCTGATGTTGAATCATTTGAGAGATCATCTTCAAATAGGAATTAACTTGAGAATCCTCTTTTGTGAGCAATTTGCACTTGTCTAACCGAGAAGGATAAGGGATGTTGGGTTGAGGTGGTGTGGGTGTAGCAGGTAAAGGTTGGGATGTTGAAGGGTGAGAAGTAGAAGGTTTAGAGGTGGTAGGTGGGGTTGGTGGAGGGTTTTGTTTAGGTACTTCTTCCGTAAGAGGTGGAGACGGTAATGGAGAACTAGTAGTAGGTGTGGTAGTAGGAAGGATAAATGGAGGTGGAGGATGTGTAGATGGAGTAACGGGAGGAGGGGTAGAAGGTCCTACTAAAGTTGCTCCACCTCGTGTAGTAATAGCACTCACGTTAGCTCTAGGGTTTGTTTCGGTGGTAGAAGGAAGAGCACCTTGGGGACAAAGGGTTTGTAACATTTGAACGAATTTCCTATCCGTGGACTCTTGCATTTGTCTAGTAGATTCTTGCATTGCTTGCATTATTTTCTCATGTTCATTCAACTTTTGCAAAACTAAGTCGATTGGCGGATGAGGTAAATTGAACCCTTGTTGTTGAAAACCTTGGTTTGGGTATTGGTTATAAGGTGGAAAACCTTGAGGATTGAAACCTTGGTTTGGAAAGCCTTGATTTTGCATTTGGTAATTTCCCTGATTTGCATGTAAGCCCCTCACATTGGCATTACCTTGAAAATTAGCTCTTGGCGGCCCTTGGTTGTTTTGGTTAGGTTGTGGTGGTCTTTGTTGAAAACTGGGTGGAGCCAAATAATTTGTCGAGTTGTAAGACAAGTGATTAACATCGACATTAGGCTTGAAATGAACTCTCTCGGTGTTGTTGTAAGCATACACTTCCCCGTGAGATTGATCATAAGCTTTATCACAATTAGCATAAGAGTGTGGCCCACCACAAGTTTCACAATTTATATTAATAGCATTGTTGTTTTTATCATTGTTAACGGCTTGTAAAGCAAGTGCTTCAACAACCGTAGTAAGCTTATCAAGTCTCCTTTCAGTGTCACTAGTGCTAGCACTAGCCACATTAGCCCGAACACTTTTGGTTTGCACTTTAGATTTATTCTCAATAATATCCCATGCGACATTAGAAGACTTAACCAAAATGTTACCCCCCGAGGCACTATTTAGTGAATCTTAGTCATTCATACTTAAACCATTGTAAAAAGTATTAATTTGATGCACTTTTGTAAAACCATGTTGTGGACACTTTCTTAAAAGTTCCTTAAAACGGTCCCAAGATTTACTGAATGTCTCACCGTACTTTTGTTCAAAGTTAATGATTTCATTCCGCAAAGCGGTAGTACGTGAGGGTGGGAAAAAGTAGTTGATGAATTTGGTCTCTAAATCCGACCACGTAAGAATACTTTGTGGCGGTTCCTTATCAAGCCAATGCTGGGATTTTCCCTCTAAGGAGAAAGGAAAAAGTTGCAAGCGAATTACCTCTTGTGAAACCCCATTAAACTTGACCGTATTAGTGAGTTGAAGAAACCTTTTGATATGGTCATGAGGATCATCAAGTGTACACCCCAAGAATGGTTGAGCAGAGACCATTTGAATGAAGCCAGATTTGAGCTCAAAGTTGTTGGCTCTAATCTCGGGTATGACAATAGCATCGGTGTTGCCCTCTACGTGCGATTGCAAAAGCTCGATCATTGGTCGATTGTCCATGGTGACAATAGGTTGAGTTTCGACTTCGGCTTGAGTTGCTTTATTCTTACGAGCACGGGTACGCATACACACCTACAAAAGGAAAAGAAAGATAGACAAGCAAATTTTTGGTTTTTTATGTTTTTATATTTTTTTGGTTGTTTTGAAAATTTTATATTTTTTAGGATTTTTGAAAAATATTGAAAATTAGACAAGAAAAATAACGTTCAAGAGTGAACGGATCCCAAAATTCAACGCGTCTCTCACAGATAACCGTTAATCTTCACGAAAAGAGCCGGCAGCGGCGCCATTTAATACAAGGTTTTGCCAAGTATGAATATTTGTTCGTCTCGATTCAATTCGAATTGATCTCCAGTTAAATGTGTGACTCAGTCGTCTTTGGTGAATAAAAAGAGAAGTTGGTTATCTATTTCTACTTAAAAAGTAAATGCAAAAAGTAATAAAAATACGCCAAAAACAAATAACTAAAAATAAAGAAGTAAAACAAATAATAAAATGTAAATTAAAACAAAACAATTAATAAAAATAAAACTAAACGAAGAAATTAACTTTCGACTCGAAAATAAAATTAACCTAATGAAAAAGGAGAAAATAAAACTAAGTGGGTACTTTAAAACTAAACGAGGTGAAAGTTAAAGCGGGTACTAAATAAAAGATAAAACTTAAACTTTTCGAAAAAATACTAATACTAAAAATTGACGAAAAATTCAACTAAAAATACGTGACTTTCAAAATTAAAATCGGACAACTTTCAGATTAAACTAAACGATTACGGAACAATACTAAATAATAAACAAGCTAGCAAGCAAGCAGCTCAAGCTAGCAAGCTACTAGGTGATTTTTTGGCGGGAAAAAAAAAATAAAGCAGGCAGGCATGTAGGTTAACTTATCGGAATGTTATGTTTATGTGATATATCTATCGGAATGTTGTAAAAGAAAAATCTATCAGAATGTTGTAAAAGAAAAATCTATCGTAATGTGGAACAAAAATTGTCGGTATAATATAAAAAGTATCGGAATAACTTTATAAAGAAAAGTATCGGAATGTGTACTTGGAGATTTTGTCGGAATATTATATCAAAATTCTATCGGAAAAACAAATGGATAAAAACTGTCGCAATATGGCAGTCAAAATTTGGGCAGCAATTCATCACAATATGCCTTATACCCGATCGCAATGTACGATGCCAGGGGCAATCGCAATCTCGATCGGAATAAGTGATCGGAATAACTATCACAATAAGCTGTCACAATGTAGAAACCCTAATATTGTGATGGAAAAATCACAATATTCGGATGGAGTAAAAATAAGCATAAAAATCATTTAAGCACTTTAACCAAAAAATTTAACCAAAACAATAATAAGAAGAACAAAAATAAGCTACGAATTTAAAACTTATCAACACACTAAATAAGCAAAATTTAAAAATATTAAACCTTTAAGAAAAATTTAAAGCAAATAAGCTAAATACAAAATAAGCCAATAAGCATGATAAGCTCAAAGCTCAATTCGTATCAAAACTTAGAGATGAATTAAAAAAGATGAACTCTTTAATCAATCAAACATCAAAATTAAACAAGATCAAAGATTATATCGAATCAAAGATAAAATAAAAATCAAGAAAGGTAGAAAAAGATGAAGATTTAAACAAGATTTAAGCTATTAAAAGTAAAGATTAGATTAAAACAAGAAGGAAGATAAAAGATGAAGTTCCTAGTGAGAGAAAGTTAAATACTTTCTCTCTCTAAAATTAAAAACTACAAAATGAAAAATGAACTAGCTAACACTTAAAAACTCTATTTTCTAAACTATATATAGGAGGTGGAAAATGCATGTGTTTTTTTTCTCGTCTTTTAATTTCTCGTCTTTCTCGACTTCGTCTCGGGATTAGTAGAGTGATAAAACGAACTCGTCTTCTAATTTTCTTCTTTTAGTAGACTTGGTTCTTTGACTTTGTCAAACTTTCGTCTTCAGACTTTTTCTTCGATAAATCTTCAGAATAGGCCTTCGACTTCCGTTCTTCTTGCACTCTTGATCTTTTGACTTCGTCTTTTCTTGTTTCCCTAGATAAAAGCCCGTGAAATCCCGTGTTTTCTTCCTTTTTCACATTTTGGTCCTAAATCACAATAAAAACACAAACCACGCATAATTCCGACATTTACGACATAAAATACACACGTTTTGGCTTGGTTATTATTATAATTAAGTGGTAAAAGGATAAGTGTTTTCACACTTATTAGAACGCTATGTTGTGGAAACTCGGGTGATTAGGAGGTTTGATGAAAATGAAAGAGCTTTTCAGAAACTGTTGACACGAACTGCAAGAGTTGAGTATGACAGGATGATGGTTAGAAGTGAAATGGATAGTTTGAGGTCTATGATCAGGAATTTGAGTGCTAGCCTTGAGCAAACTAGAGAGGATCAAGATAAGTTGCAAAGGATGCGAAGCTGGGAGCATCGTGTGAGGCCATCTCTACCAAAAGAATGGAGGTTTATTGACGATTCCGAGTATGCTATCAATGACTTTGTGGTTCAACCGCCCACTAGAGGTGAGTGTATTACTTGTGGGAACCAAGCAGCACCAGAGATCGGATCTACCTCGAGGAGGAAGATAGTGGTGGAGTGTGACCTTAATGACAAAGGCAAGAGGATAGAGAGCGACGATGAAGATAGCGATGAGGAGGAATCCGAAGAAGATCCCAAAGAAGACGGCGATGATGATGAGCTGCCACCCAAGAAAGTGGATCGCCTCGTGATCAGTTCTTGTTATTAGTATTTCATTTTGTATTTCCTTGTTGTAGTCGAACTTATTTAGACTTGTGTAATATGGATTTGTGATGAACCTTAATATCCTTTTGGTTTGGTCGGTGATAGATTGTAGTGACATGACTTGTCACAATTTTGTTGATATCAATGCAATCGATGTTTACCCTTCATGATCTATGTTATGTCTTTATTAGCTCTTTTGTGATATGGTTGATGAATGCTTGTAGTTGTTGATGTACATGTTATACGTATGTTATGTCCTGAAAAAGAAATCCTTCTTGATCTTGATGTGTATACTTATCATGTTCTTTTTCCCTGTGATTGCAAAGAAGGAGTGAAGAGGCATTTTTGGTCATTTATGAATCATTACTTGACTAGTCCTTCAATATGCCTCCAAAGTTGACTGCTACTACTGTTAACAACATGATTCAGCAGGCGATCGTTGTAGCTCTTGTAGAGGATGGTGCTAACCGAGTGCAAAATGATGGAAACAATGCTGGACCGCAAGACCCAAGGGAGTGTACTTATGCTAGTTTTATGAAATGTGGACCTACACAGTTTCATGGAACTGGTGGGGCATTGGAATTGTGTCGATGGATTGAGAAGATTGAAAGTGTGTTTGAAATCAGTGATTGTTCGGAAGCTAACAAGGTGAAATTTGCAACTACTACCCTCCAAGATGATGCTTTGAGTTGGTGGAAGAGCCAAGTGGCGACTGTTGGGCTGGTAGTGGCCAATGGGAGAACTTGGGCTGCCACTAAGGCATTGTTGACTAAAATGTTGTAGAATAGTGATAATCTATGATCCTAACAAGTGGGTTGTTGTTTCTAGAGAGAGAAGCTAGAGAGAGAAAGATGAGATAAATATGTGTATATTAAGAATAACAAATGAACAACCAACCCCTTTCCATGAAGGAAAGGGGTCTTATACCCTCACCCTTAACGGGCTTGGGTCTACAACCCATGGACAGGCCCATGGGTTGGTTAGTGATTAAGGTTTAATACAATAACTAACTACGAGCTAAACACTTTTAATAATATTGTTGGAGTGACCGATACTTCTAATATACGTTAAAACGTATTTCCAACAATCTCCCCCTAAGGGAGGTCACTCCAAATTACAAAGTTCTAAACCTAGCATACTATACCAAGTCTTCGTTCTTGAGCTCGTAGTTGTTTCTCTTTTCTTCTTTTTCTTTTTCGGCTTGTGAATATGTTGTAATAATCTTTGAGCTTTGGCTTGCAACATGTTCTTTTGGCTTTGACTTGTCTTGTAATTTGAGATCATCTTCACGTGCAGTCTTTGCCTTCTTGTGATGTTCGCCTCTTTGTGACTTCATGTCCCACATACCTTTCCTTTTTTGAATTCTTGAAAGTTTCAGAGTTGATACAGCTGAAGACTTTTAGGTCAGACTTTCTTGAATTTTGCTGAAATATATGATGCAGAAAAAGTAAGTATGTGAGGACGAGTTCATCTGGTACCTCGCAACGCCACCGTCTTCAAATGCAGCAACATAATAAGACACGAATAAAATAGCTTTGAAATTTTATTCTGATTCGGTAGCATTTTACCTCCGGTCGGTGAAGACCGTTGGATGATAATAAATATCATACTTGTGACAGGTAGCTCTAATTAAAGATCTCCTTGACAAGATTTCACGGGTAAACCCGTTCTCTTTATTCGACCGTCCAAAGCTGACTGCGAACATAAAGATTGAATCACTTGGATAATAGATATCCTTATGATTGAAGCCGTCAATTCATGAACATGGAACAAGTGAATTTCAATTAAGATTTTCACCATCGTTGCTTTCCAGTTGTCACGAGCTTGATTCTAATAGAATCTTGCTTGTCACCTCTACCGCAGTGCTGTTTGATGTTAACACTGGAAGGATTTCCACTCTTCACTGTGAACAATAAAGAGTGCCACTCTGAGTGTTCTGGCAAGATCACTTGGATTTTGCGTAGAGGCCATGGAACAAGTTTAATCTCAATTAAGAGTCAAACCATCGTTTCTTTCCAGTTATCACAAGGTTAGTTCTTAAAGAACCGCACGTGTCACCTAGCATGAGCTTGTTTGATGTTGGCTCAAGCAGGAGTTCCATCTTCATTGTAATACTTTCGTATCACTCAGATGTTCTGACAATATTACAAGAATGTTGCGTAGGACTCATAAAAATCTTTCTTGTTTTTAAAATTGTGTCCCAATGAGACTTTTGATGATCTCGTGGCTCTAGACTTAATGGTGCATTTTTTTGGTGAGCGGAGGTTGGAGAGGATTGCCACCTTTTCAATATCAATTTATTCGGAGTGAATAAACCGATAGATAACGTGTTGAACTCCGTGACATTAAAACAAATATCTTTTGAGAGATATTTGAGTTGGCTGGGAGGGGTTGTGCATCGCATCACTGGGTCCATGATACTTTGTCGTCTTCAAAATGTGTTGACCCGGTTTCTGCCTAAGTTGTAAGGAGGGCTTCTTTCTTTACACCCTTTATCTTTACATTTCTTTTTCATTCTTCAACCCCTTCAATGCTTACCAATACATCGTCACTAGCACCTTGTTATAATTGTTCCAGTGCTAGCATCAGTACTTGGTCGACATTCAGCTTCGTTCACAATCCATTCCCCATCTTTCCTAAGAACTTCTATTTTCTAAGTATGGAATTGTCCTCCTCCGGTTCTGGAAGAATCATTGGACTAGTACCTAATCCTACCACCCTTTTGTCACCACAACCGTCGTGAGTTAAGTGTGTTTTGGGTAAGTATTTGTCACCATGAAAATTCCTTAAAATCACTGAGGTACTTGTGATATAAATATCAAGAGTTTTGTACCTTCAGTGTTTTTGACAATAAAATGCCCCCCCTTAACATATGCGTAGCACATATCAAGTTGGATTTTCTATTCAGCCCTTTTCATTTTTAGCCACATATGTTTACAAGTCTCCTTAATCCCATTTTCTCCCCTTATCTAAAATGTTAACCATCAATGTTTTGGATATTAATGGACTAAACAGTCTTTGGGTAACAAAATGAAATCAGTTGTTGGCCATAGAACATATTAATGCTCCCCCTCAAGTGAATGAGGTTTAGTTGTAGTGCTTGAGAATGATATATATTTTGAAAGATTTAGAATCTCGTGAGAAATTCTTGAAAAAATTATCATACTTTCACACTACAGCAAGCCACAAAAGCACAATATTCACAATATTTACATATTCACAAGTAAGATATGGAGTTGACCTGAGATAGTACGACCCATTTTAGATGGATCGTTCCATTAGCTTGTGGTGCGCTCCATATGGTCTACCACCAACGAATCGTTTTAGACTCCTCATTAACCGTCTTTCCCTCAGCTTTTCGTTAATCTTGTTGATCATGTAGTGAGCACTTGTTACGTATCCATCATGCCACTTTACTGTAACCTTGGGATGCTTCTTGGTAATGTTGAGCTGCAACAATGTGTCCCGTACTTGTTGAAGAGTCCCGTCACTAAACTTGTGAAGTTCCGTGACTCTCATGAATTTCTTCTCACCGGATCCATTTAAGTAGAAAGTGCATGGAACCGGTTTTTTAGTACTCTTGTAGGGACTTTTGTTGCGATGGATATCAGGAACTTCAGTGTATGGAGCAATTAGGTTTAGCTTCTTCTGATAAATTTCGACACCGAGTTGCAAGTCTTCAACTCTCTTCTTGATTACAATGCGACGAGTGTACATTCTAAGAGATGAATTCAAGGCAATGATGTCTTTAGCTTCCAAATGTCTGAGTGTACCTTGAGTCATCAGAAGCAACATGTCTTCAATGTCTTCGAGAGGAAGATCCGAAAAGTCTCCTTCCATGATGGTGTAGTGTTTGCCATCTTCTCTTTTCAGTTTGATCTCTGTTAGATGATGGTAACCTACCTTGGGTTGAATTCTCACTCCTAGAATGGCTTTGATTCTAAACTTAGATACGACTGGAGTGATTGATTTGAACCCACATGCATAGCTGTAAGCTTGTCGTATGGTTTCGCCCCAATTTGATGCACCCAATTCGGCATAGTGATCATACTAAGGAACTAATTGCTTTATCCAGAGATGATCAACCTTTTCCTCAATCCATGGTATTGACCCCCAAGTTGCAGCTTTGACCAAAGTTAATGAAGCCGCATACTTGTTTGCGCCTTTCACCAAATAATCAAGGTCACGACATACAAAGAAATCACGTATAATTTGAGAATTACTTTCAGCTATCGAGAGAGGAGCATTTATAGGCCTGTGACGACATGTTCGTTGATGATTCTTCATTGCTTCCAAAAGCTCATTTGCATTGTATTCAGCCTCCATTCTACTGATTCTTGAGTTAGCGAGGATGGTGGGATTATGAAGTGCTTGAACTACCATAGCCGGAGTTATGTTGTCAGTTCCATAATTGTAGACTAGGTATGCTGAGAAGTCGATGGGATTGTTGAGGATTTGGGAGAAGTCTGATTCATCTTCTTGAGTTAGAGGACGAATGCTAGCAGCTTCCGTGACCCAAGGTTTCCCGGGTGCATTCTCATCTACGGTAATTGTATCCACCCATGCTAGATCACTTGATTCTTGAATGACAGAAACTGGTTCAATGGCTGGAATATCTATGATTGGTTCAGGTTCTGGAACTGACTGAGTTTCAGGAACATCCTTTACTGGAACAGATTCTGAAACTACAGGTATATGCTGATCAGATTCCAGTAAAGGTTGTTCTGGTGCTTGTGTTGTAGATGTGGTAGCTGGGGCAGATTAAACTTGAACTGATGAGACAGTCATATTAGCATCAACATCATGACGATGTTTGGTGCGTTTGCCCTTTTGAGGTGTCTCGGTTTCTTGAGTTCCCTCGGCTGCTGAAGTGGTTTGATCTTTGGTAACATCATCCTTTTGAGACTTGTCACCTTTTCCTGAAGTTTGATCATCATCATCATTCGACTTGTCTTTGTTCGTGTTATCATCATCATCCTCATCTTCATCATCTTTTTTCTCTTCGTCATCATCCTCTGTCTCATCCTCATCATTGACTTGTTCATCCATACTGTCATCATCATCGTGTTTTTCAGCATCATCACCATCACCTTTGTCACTATCATCGTTATCGTCATCTTCATCTTCATCATCACCGTCATCGATATCTTCACCGTCATCATCATCGTCATCTTCACCGTCGTCGTCTTCGTTATTATCGGAAGATTCATCGGGTTTGTCTGATTCACCCTCTTCTTCATTTTCTTTATCTTGTTGTAAAGTACTGTATGGGACGACAGTGCCATGCTTTTCAAATATCGCGGTGTCTTCATCCATAGCTGTCTTTAGAACCTTGTAGAGTGCTATTTGGGCTGGAGTTTGGTTGTGAGACCCGATTTGAATCATGCGAGCATGTAACAGCTTCTTCAACTTATAGTCTGTAAGTCTTTGAGCAATTAGATAGTCTGACTTCTGAGTGTCTGAAGACTTGATCATCGATTTGCTTGCAACAATCTTTTTAAACTCGTCTCGCAGAGCAGGAAGTGCCGTTTCAATAGATCCTTGAACCTTTTCACTGATGGATTCAATCAGTGTTTCGTTGGCTTTAACAAGACTCTCTTTCTCTTCTTTGTACTTCCTTTTAAGTTCTCGAAGACGGTCGATCTGTTCTTGCTTTCTGGCTTCTTTAGCTTCTAGAGTTGCTTTTGCTGACTCATCACTTTGTTTTCGATTAGCTAAATCTTCTCTGAGGCTAGCTATTTCCTGTTCATGAGCTCTCTTTGATGATTCTAACTGCTCTGTGACTTGAGTAGTTTTATCTTTTTGATCTTTCAGTCGTTGTTCTATTCTTATCATGAAAGCTGTGTCGACAAGTGGATGTGACGGCAAAGACACTAGTTGAATGGTTGATAGTGAAGGGGTTACAGGATTTTTCATAATGGTGCTTATTACCGATGTCGTGGCCAAAGTTACAGGGACATTAACCATGTTCGGGTTTGATGAAGGATCGGTGTTAGTAACTTCCGATTCTAAAGAGCGAAGGTTTAAGTATTTACCTACCAGATCCGATACTGAAGTGGATTTGGTTACACTCTTCTCCTTGTTGATGTCAGTAATCTCTGACTCCATGTGTACCATCTCTGTTTGTACAGGTGAAATATCATTGAAACTTGTGTCGTGGTATTCGTGCTACTGATCATAGTCTTCATTATGAACTGGCTCATTCTCGTAATCATCGGGTTCTCCAAAGTCAACAATCTCAGAAACTTCGATTTCCTTTGACCTCTGACCTGATCCACTACCTGCTGTTTCTTTTCTACTTTGTTGGAAAACCTGCTTCAATTCCTTCAGTTGTTGTTTTTCAGTCAAAGGCGTTTGTTGTTCTTTTATATCTTCGTCCATGAGAAGTGTTTTCTTTGCCTTGGCCTTTTTCTCCCATAAATACAATGTTCTTGTTCTTTTGCCTTTGTCTTGTTTTGCTGTATCAGCTTTTGAAGAATCAGTTTCCTTTCTTTTGCTTCTGGGTTTTGGTGCATTGAACTCTCCCACAGCTACTTTCTTTGTGTGTTCTTCATTTTCTTTCAGAAGTATCTTATATGTAGCACTCTTTTTGATTTTGTCATTCAATATGTTATCCGGAACTGGAGCTAGAATACCTGAGCAAGTGATCTTAGCTCCTTCTTATCTCATGGCTACCATGAAGAAATCATCATCTTCTGAGTTAACAAAGAATCCTCCACGTCGATCTGTAACTTCATTGGTTTTCATGAAGTAATTGATGATGAGCTTTGAGAATCGTGGAAACTGAAGGTGTTCAGATTTCTTCTTAACATTTCTGAAAGCTTGATAATGAAATTCTTCCCACATGAGAGAGGCATAATCTAAATTGAGTCTCTTGTAGATTCCATAAAATATACGAGCCTGAGAAAGTCTCAAGGAATCTGCACCTCTGGATTTTCCCGTCAAACATCGGATAATGATACTAAAAATTGCCTTCCATGGTTGTCCAAGCCTAGAAGTGTTAAACTTAGACAAGGTTGGCAATTCTTCATCATAGCCAAAAGACATAATCAAATTTATAATTTCTTTTGTGTCTGGAACAGGAGCATATTTTTTCCCTTTAGTTAAAGAAGGGAATCCAAAGATTTCGCGAAACTGATTAAGAGAAAATTCATTCTTCTCTCGATTGATGTTGAATGAAAACTTTGTGTTTGTCATGGCTTTGATGGATGACCAAAACTCATGCATGTAGATTTCGGGAACACTTGCTGAAATCCATAGTGCATTTTTGATCGGTGAGAGATCAAGGATTTTGATAGCGATTCTGAATGCTGCTTGTGATGGAACGAAGCCTTCTTTCAATCGTTGATTATTGGGAGTGATTGGAAGGCGGTTGTCTTCTGGTACGAGTGCAAGGTAGAGTTTAATTTGTTGCTCTTGAGTGCGAGACATGATAGCTGCTAAGAAAAAACATACGCGTTGATACACCAGAGAGATATATCATGATGTATTAACCTTAAAAAGCATCATATTTCAATACTTAAACTATAACAACTTCAACTAGCACATGACATATCATACAATCCCTACCCAAAATAATCAATTAACATCAAGTTGGAATCCACATAAGTATGAACAATTTGTAATTCAGAATCCTAAAGAAGCATACAAATCGAAATCCAAATAACAAAGTATAAGTCGGAATCCAACTAACAGAGTATAAGTCGGAATCCATATTCAGGAACATAAGTCAAAATACAAGTTATGCCAATAAGTCGGAATCCATGTTATGCAAAAATAAGTCGGAATCCTAAGTTATGCATATAAGTCGGAATCTATGCTTCACACTTAAGTCGGAATCCATATGTTCAACAAATAAGTCGGAATCCTTGAATCCATGTTTATATGAACCTAAGTCGGAATCTAGTCATGCTCTTAAGTCGGAATTCAGTCATGCTCTTAAGTCAGAATCCAGTCATGCTCTTAAGTCAGAAACCATGTCATGTTCTTAAGTCGGAAACCATGTCATGTTATTAAGTCGGAAACCATGTCATGCTATTAAGTCGGAAACCATGTCATGCTATTAAGTCGGAATCCCGATTACAAAACATAAGTCGGAATCCATGTTTAGATAGACCTAAGTCGGGATCCTGATTACATAAACATAAGTCGGAATCCCGTTTATATAAACATAAGTCGGAATCCAGTTAAGTCGGATTCCATGTATATAGACCTAAGTCGGAATCCCAATTACATAAGCATAAGTCAGAAACCATTCTGTATACACCCTGTTTTAACCTCAACTGTGTTATCAATCCAAAGAAAAATTCGATTAAGTTTTTAAGGCAACCTAAACATACCATTGACCCTAAACCTTGTCCTAAGCAAAACCCACCAATCAATTTTAAGTTTACATAATAAAATCATATAAACCCTAAATCAATTAATTCGGGTTTGAGACTTGTAATACAATAAGAGAAAGGATTAGGAATATGCAATAAACGATTTACCTTAGATGAATAAATCACCAATTGATCAAAGAAAAATAGAGATGCGAATCTTATTTATCAATGGCGGCAAGATTTATGTTTGGTGTGTGTGTAGAAGACGAAACAGAGAAAGGGGGCGGGGTGATATGTTTTGACTTAGGTTAAATTAAACTTTTCTCTTTTTATACTTTTAGTCCTCCCTTTTCTTTCTATTTTATTTTAGTTAATATCCTATTTTAGATTAACGCCCGTTTAAGAAAACTTAAGATTCGTTAACACTTAACCGTTCGATTAACTATTTTGTCTCACACACAACCAATCAATGCACTTAATCGAGTCTGCCTAAAAGCCAATAATCTCTAAAATCCAATCAAATGCACGAGAGACGGTCTACAACAAATCCAAAATCCACTAACTTCACAAACTCATGACGAACAACATTTAACCGTTTAATTTTGCTGAAAAGATTTTTGAAGACGATATTTCTATGACAACGATGATTTGATATTTTCTCCCCCATAAACACAGACCCGTTTTCTATTTAAAGAGTTGTAGTCGTTGTTTAAAGAGTCTAATACCAATGAAAACATTTTCCGTTTAATGATTTAAAAGAACGATTCTGGTGGCAATAAGATTTCTCTTATTTTAACAAAGTAAGTGCACTGAAGCGTACAAAAATTTGTGTTAGACCAAGTTATAAAGTAAACTTGATCCCTTGTATGGTTTGAAAGTAAACCATACCCGAGAAAATTAAATTCCCGTTGTGAGCCAACGTTTTCGAAAGAAATACATGACTTCAATGCGAAAAGCGGGTTGCTGTCAGAAATAACTACAAGCCATTATGGGCATGTTTTAAAATATGTACAACTTTCATACGGACTCTATTTATGGCGCCGTGTCAATATTAATCGACATTTCTAAGGCCGTAAATATTACCGTACTAAAAGACATGCCCGATTTAAAATGAAAAATGTTTTTAGATTTTCTTGATTTTATATTTTTTTATGGTTTTCGTAGGTTTTATACTTTTGTATTTTTCTTTTGGTGGTTTATATATTTACGATAATATACATGATCACGATTAAAAGGATACTCTAGAATAGTTTACCACCACTATTCTGCAGATTCTTCTGCCAACTCCTTAAGAGTCGCCGGTGAAAATGATTTCATGCCTAGCTTTTCGATCAAGAACTCGATACGTCCTCGATCTAAGGCCTTTGTGAATATATCCGCCAGCTGATACTCGGTGTTGACAAAATACAGCTCGATCACTCCATTTTCCACTTGCTCTTTGATGAAATGGTAGCGTATGTCAATATGCTTCGCCCGAGAGTGTTGAACGTAGTTGCAGCAAAGGGCAATGGCGCTTTTGTTGTCACAGTAAATCGAAATTTTGTTGAATCCAAGACCGTAGTCAGTTAATTGTGATCTCATCCATAGAACTTGAGCACAACAACCGGACATGGTAATGTATTCAGCCTCTGTACTTGATATCGCAACGCTTTTCTGCCTTTTGGATGTCCAACTAATCAGTCTATTTCCAAGAAGTTTCACACTACCAGAAGTGCTACATCTAGTATCTTGACACCTAACATAATCCGCATCTGCATATGAAATTAGTGCAATAAAGGAATCCTTCAGATACCACAGACCACGATGAAGTGTTCCTTTAAGATACCGAAAGGTCCTTTTCACAACTTGTAAGTGCTTTTTGGTAGGCCGAGCCTGATACCGGGCACACATGCATATAGCAAATTGCAAATTAGGCATGCTAGCAGTCATATAGAGAAGGGTGCCGATCATTCCACGATAAAGTTTAGGATAGACAGCAATCCCATCCCTATCCTCATCCAACTTGGATCTCTCCACCATTGGAGTATCCACGGGGTCATAGTTTTCAAAGTGATACTTTTTCAAAGATTCAAGAACATATTTGGACTGATTAATGAAGATGCCTCTGGGATTTTGAGAAATTTGTAACCCTAAGAAAAATGAAAATTTTCCCATCATCGACATCTTAAAGCAAGTGGACATGATTTTCTCAAAATGGTCAGACAATCTTTGAGTAGTGGCAACAAATATTATATCATCAACATAAAATTGTACCAGTATCATGTCGTTGTCTTCCTTGAGAATGATCAGTGTCGGGTCCACTTTGTCTTTGGAGAAGCCTTCCGAGATGAGATAAGACGATAGGAGATCGTACCACGTGCGTGGAGCTTGTTTCAACCCATAAAGAGCCTTCTTGAGCTTTTAAACGTGATTAGGATACTCCGAATTGACGAATCCATTTGGCTGGCTAACGTAGACATCTTCCCTTAATTCACCATTGAGAAATGCCCTCTTAACATCCATTTGGTAGACGATTATATTCATGTGAGCACCATAAGCAAGGAATAGTCTAATCGCCTCCAATATTGCAACAGGAGCAAAGGATTCTTCAAAGTCAATACCCAATGCTTGTTTGTAACCTCGTGCAACCAATCTCGCCTTGTTCATTAACACACCACCCAATTCATCAAGCTTAACCTTAAAAACCCACAACAAAGTAAGAATGTCGACTTTGTCGGGTAAAGGAACTAATTCCCATACTTCAAGTCGCTGAAATTCATTAAGTTCTTCTTGCATGGCTTCAATCCAAGATGATTGTGTCATGGCTTGTTGCCAAGTTTTAGGTTCAATGTCGGAGAGAAATGCATCAAAGTAGCAGTATAATGCATGTTCTTGTAGTTGATGGCGTGTCGAGACTGGTCTATTGACGTCACCAATAATATTGCAGATTGGGTGATCCTTTGTCCATTTGGTGTTGTGATTTTCAATCCTTGGTGATCTGGAGTGAACGATTGCAGGAGCTTCCTCTGAGGTAGACGCACCGTTAGGGTTTTCGGGTATTTGTGAACCAAAGAATGGAAGCTCTTGTAGGTGAGCAATTTCCAAATCGTGATCATTGTAATCCTCTTCAACATCATTAGGAACGAGTGGGGGTATTGATTCAGGTGTAGTTTGAGAATTTTTGGGGGATGGTGCATCCGATTCAGTAGTGACTGTAGATGCATCTGATTGATTTCCATTATCTTGAGCAACAACTTCGGGAATCGGAGCTACTACTGTAGGTGTTGGAAAATTATCACTAGGTGGATCGAAGAATTCATCAAACATGGGTTTAAATAACTCATCCCACTCGGGCCTTGTAGGTGGTGTAAATGATGGAGAAGTAGGATTGTTGGGAGTTAAACCGGAACTAATCGTACCGGTTCCCATCTCATGAAGTGCGGGTTCAGAGCTGCGTTGCTCAGAAGCCATCGCTGTCAGCTCATCAAAATCGGCATCCAAAGTTTCTACTATCTTGCCAAGATGACAGTTATAAATCCGGTAAGCTTTCTTTGCGGGTGAGTAACCAATGAAAATTCCAATATCAGCCTTCGGTAGAAGTTTGCCCAAATTCTCACTAGTATTTGGATAGCATAGTGCACCAAACACATGAAGAAAGGAAATATCAGGTTTGTGTCCATGAAGAAGCTCATATGGAGTTTTTCCATGGCGCTTACGAATGATAGAGCGGTTTTGGGTATAACATGCGGTTGCTACTACTTCAGCCCATAAGAATAAAGGAGCATTCGCATAAATCAACATAGTTCTAGCAGCTTCTATAAGTGTACGATTACGTCTTTCCATGACAATGTTTTGTTGTGGAGTGCGAGCAACGAAAGTTTCATGTGAAATAACGACCTCTTCATAGTAGTCTCGTATAGTCTGATTAACGAACTCAACTCCATTATCAGTTCGATTGCGGCGAACAATAGCATTGAGACGCACCTGGATCATCTTAAGAAAAGTAATAATATATGTTGGTGCTTGATCCTTGGTTGCTAAGAACTTAACCCATGTAAACCTTGAAAAATCATCCACCATGACGAGGATGTATTTTCGACCACTCACACTAGCCATTCGCATTGGCCCACAAAAATCCATGTGCAAAAGATACAGTGGTTCTTGGTTGGTGTCTTCAGCTTTAGGTTTGTATGATTTCTTGGTGCTTTTCCCCAATGAACATGCAAAACATAAAGGATCCTTGTTAAATTTGAGCTTTAGAAGACCATGAACAAGTTCGCTTTTAGCCAAGTGGTTAATTGCATCAAAGTTAAGATGAGATAATCGTTAATAAGTGTGTAAACACTTATCCTTTTGCCACTAAGATCAAGGAAAAACAAGACCTAATCATGTGTTTAATATCGTAAAAGTCGGAATTACGCGTGGTTTTGTGTTTTTGTGTGAAATAGGTACAAAAAATCAAAAGGAAAGAAAACACGGGATTTCACGATCAAATGTTGAAGAAAAGTCCAAGAAAGAGACGAAGACAAAGTCAAAGACCAAAAGTGTGCCAAAGATCACGAAAACCGGCAATTCGACACGGTTTTGAAGAAATGAACAAGAAAGCCGAAATCAAACTCGTTTTAGTGGATTTAATCATTTACGAAGATATTTGAGCTTGTGGGTCCCACATTTGGGAAAATGGGCTCACAAGCCCATTTAAGAAAATGGTTAACTTAAATGGCGGATCAAAAGAGATATGGGCCAAGCCCATTTTGCTAAATAACAAGAGACGGTTGGAGTTATTTTGGGCCCTAGCCCATGATTAAACCAATGGACGGTAAAGGATGAAAGTGAATAATATTTCACTTTGTTTGTTACTTTTGGCCTCATACAAAATGCCAAGGTCAACTCACACAGGTTTGTTATAAACAATTTACTTTCTCACACACACAATTAAATAAAGTTTACCTAACCCCCACTTGTTTTGATACAACCTAGAAGACTTTTCACCCACCCACCTTTTTCTCTCCCACAACAAACAACCAGACGCACCACCATTTTTTTACCCAAATCTCAAAAAACCCTAATAACCCTAATCAAAAAATTACCCATGAAAAAATAGGGCTTTTTGTTTAAGTGTGTGATTCACACCCATCTTAAATAAATCCCCAAGTTTTTCGCAGGTGAACATTACCAGTGGTCCTCATTGAAGACGTGGCATCTATTCCCTTTGTGATTGGTTATCACCACCTCACCACAATCAATCCACCAATCCCTATTTGCCATCTCAGCACTAAACAAACACAAAACCGCCACGAGGGCGATCCGTGTGACCCATGGCGCGTTTTCATCCGTTGGATTGATGAAGAGAAGAAAGAGAATACAGAAATGATGGATTAAACGGCCATGATTAATTTCCTTAATCAAGAAGCTTTATGAAGAAGGCTTGGAGTTTGCCTATAAAAACCCCCCTTCATGTGTAATTTATTTGTGCACTTTTCTTTTATTTAATTTCTGCAAATTAGTTTTTAGGTTTAATGTAATTTTTATTTTCCAGTATTTGTACTCTTTTAATTATTAATGAAAAGTTATTTTAAATTAATTTTGTCTCAATTAAATTTCTGTTAAGTTTAATTATCATCTTGAATCTGTTTTTTTATTACTGTTTGTCTTTATTATAATTGATAAAATATAAAAAAATAATAAATAAAAAGAAAGTGGACTGTTATTTTCCCCCACTGGGAAAATTATATGAATCTGGTTCGAAGGTTCGTTCGAGGTTCGAGTGTGATTGATGATTGGGTACGGTGAGATTTAAGGTGTTGGTGTTTGTATTCGGTTCATAGGGGGTTCTGTGACAACCGTGGTTTTGAGGTTCGTCACTTGGTCTTACTTTTAGGTTTTTTTGTGTGACTACTTGAATTGTGTGTTTACGTGTTTATTTTGTGTGAACGAGGTTGGTGTGGTTATCATTTATGAGTATAGAAGTACTCATAAGTAAATCGAGGAACTATTTCATGTTCATGAGCTCACAATTAGTGACTATGAAATGAAATGGTGATATTTTGGTGTTTACGTATACGTATAAGTATTATAGTAATAGTGTATTTTTTTATGTAACACCCGTGAAAGTGACGTATGATGCTAAGTTATTGTCTCAAGAGCTCTTCAGTATGAGCATCTCTCTTAAGTTGTGGCTCACTTGTGGATGTGATATCCCGAGCCCAACATTATTTATTTAATCCTATTTTACGTATATTTTTGAAATTTTTAAGAATTTTTATCGTGGATTTATTTGGCGGTTTAAGTTGAAACCGACGTTTACGGTCGTAATTTAACGATTGACGATTTAAGAAGAACCGATAACGACTACGATACCGACGGATGCCCAAAACTTACATTTTATTATCGATTGATCGATATTTGAGTTTTTCGAGATTTTATTTTTATTACGTGTTAAGTCGAGCCGGAACCATATGAATATCCGTTTTGTGTGCGTTTGAACCATCTAAAAGTATTTTCGAGTGTTCGGGACGACCCCCGACTCCCGTAAAGTTTTTAAACCGACTACTAGTCAATCCCGTAAACATTTGAAGTCGTTTTTGCTTAAGGCCAAAAGAAAGGTGAAATTGCACAAAAGGTCCCTAGAATTTTACAAAAGGGGGAAATCACACACACACAACACAAAATACATTCAAAAAAAAAACTTTCATCTCTTTCTTTCTCTCCTATGGCCGCCGGCCACCCACCACACAACCACCACCACCATTATTTTTCTTGGGTTTTTGGAGAATCCAATCAAATACCAACCTTCCTATTCACCTTGTAAGTAAATCCCACTAACAAAAACACACATGCATCCATGAAATCTTTCAAAAATTTGTGATTTTTCAAAAACGGGTTTTGATCAAATTAAACCATACACATGTTTAATTCATGTGTATATAATGTTAATTCACCTATAAAACAAGATGGGGGTTATGATTTGTATCTTCCACAGCCCCTAAAAGCCACGAATTTTTGGGGGTTTTGGGTGTGTTCAAAGTGTTTGATGAAATGTCATGGGTTTGTGTTTATAATGATGTTTTGGGTGTGTTTGAATGGGTTAAACACATTGCATGTATGATTTATGAAATGGGTTTTTGTTGTGATTGTTCATACAAGTAATTAAGGATAGTTAGGATGTTTTGGATTGGTTAATTGGTGTTATAATAGGTCTAGGATGTAAGAAAAAGGGTTGGAATGACGATTTTTACGGTTTTGAAAGAGGTGTTTTTAGATCAGAAACTTTAGGGGTATTTTCGTGGGTTTAAGTCTAAGTCCAGGTCTAGATGATAGGATATTGTTGTAGAGCTTCTTTTTAGCTTCGATTTGGTATAAGGTAGAGCTCCTAACTCAAAACGAGTCAAAAGTTATGATACTTTGAAAATACGTGTACCGGGAGATGAGAATCAACACAATCCGAATTTGTGTTTGGTTTTGGGTCAAATCCCGGGGACCATAGATAGAGTTTGGTAAATGTTTGAAAGTTGATTTTTGGTCTCAAACCTGTGTATTTGAGTCTATTATAGGACTTAGGTGTCAATGGAGTATTTTAAACGGGTCAAACGAGTCCGACTTGGTCAAAGTACAATTTCAGTCCGAAAAATGTAGGTTTAGTAATGTGTAGAGTAACGGGTCGTAAAAGCGAAAACTTTTAATGGGATTAAAAATGGGTTTTCTACAGGTCATGAGGTATTTTTGAGAATTTTCTTAATTTTTATAAAAATGGTTAAGTATAGTAAAACAGCCCATACTTTTGGGTAAGTATCGGCGAAGTCGTGAAATGGATAGTAACTTTAAAAACATTGATAAATGGTATAAGTCTAGTAACAACTACTTGTTTGATTTTGGTGTGAGTTTTCATAAGAGTTGAGTGTGTTTGCATATGCGTGTGTTAGTACAATTATGTACGCGGAGTATTGATTTGGTTTACGTACCTTGATTTTTAGGTCAAGTGTTTGATTTTCCCGGGCATCCACGTCGTCGGTGACATTTCTCGTTACGTCTTCGCTAGAACTACTACTACTACGCAAGGTGAGTCTATAGCCTCGCTCTTTACTTATTTCAAATGGTTTTTACCCGCGAGGGGGATACATGCTAATTTAAATGAAAATGAACATAAGTCTTGAATGATTGTTGGACCCGAATGTTGCCTCGAAATTGTGTTGAGTACCTAGTTGCAAAAGTCCCTAAATTCATGAACTATTAACTATTGTCCTGCCCTCGAGTAGGGGGAAATAGCCGCTTATACAATTTGTAGTACTACGGGGCTAACGACCCAATGCTAACCGAGAAGCTGTACGTTGAGTAAGTTCTGCGGTAGATTATCTTGTATGAGAGATAAGGTATAATTGCAACTGATGCCTTTAGAAGGGGCACTGGTTTCATCTGAATCACGCCGGTAATTATTACGCGGGTGATTGAGTTAACGGATTAGTGTCATGAGCTTAAACACAATTGTCATAACCTTGAAAATAGATTGTGAGTACGACAATGCTATTGAATGATCATGATTGGTTTTTAATACTTATGTTCAACTTATGATTTGATAAACCTATAGATTCGCTCAACCTTTGTGTTGACGATTTTAAGCATGTGTTTCAGGTAACCAAGATTGATGGCAGCGGAGCATGCGAGGATGGAAGTTGTGGTGGCTTGGCGGTCTACTTTGTTTTCCTCCCTTTTTGCACTTAAAAATTTTATACTATGTCATGTGAATGAAAATGTATTTTTGGGTTGAGATTCAGTGGGGACCTAAACGCAAACTCTGTATTGTATTCTTTTGGGGTTTGGAAAACAGTAGACATGTACATTTTAACTATGTTTAAATTATGTCAAGACTTTTACGTCTTTTGAGTCGTTTGATATATCTTGTGTGCGATGATAACTGTGTAGCACCCAAATGTTGTAGTTCCGCTGCGCATAGCATTTGTGGGGGTGTTACAGATTGGTATCAGAGCCATAAGTTATAGAGAACTAGGTCATTTTGAAAAATCCTAAACTATAACTTTTGGTGTCGTAAGAAATTGTCCAAGCACACAACTATCCTGCATGGCTCCGGTAAGAATTCTTTAGCATTGCTTTATATTTTAGATGTATCCCTCAAAATTGATATGAATTCCCTAGTATTTAGTAAGTAAATACTTTGAGATATATATTGAGATATATTGTTTTGTACGTTGAGTACTTATCATCGTAATTTGCAAATTCTCGTAAGATTATCTTACATGTTGCATGTAATTGGCATAACGGGCTACATTGCATTACATGGCAACACCGCGTTGTAATCCTACGTGTATGTAGGAATGGTTGTATGTATAAGTATGTAAATACTATGGTATTTAAAGGCATTGCACGTGAAGCAATGGTCCTTGAGTGATTATCATACATTTAAAATGCGGTTTTGTTGAGACCTCGACTTAACCGCTAATTATCAATCTTGATAATTAATTTATTGTTCGAATAACCGAGTGTGAACCTCGTTTGATACTATATATACGTAAATGATGCTTCGTAACATATTTTATATCGACTAGATCGATCTCGATTGTCGTTATCGCACTGTGATGTGTCATTTTTGGGACACCTTCTTTTTGGATCGTAAATTACTAACGTACTATTTTATTTCCTTTATTCCTTATGGGTTTGATATATTAGTTCGCGTAACTATAATATAGACGAAGTATAATCGACGATGCGTACATTGGGGCGGCGAATCATGTGTGTATATTATGAAACGTGGTTGAGGCGTGTTGCCATTAAATCGTTGTTTACTATTCTACTTGAATTTTAAAGATGTGTTTTAAAATAGACTGGCGTTGTGATCAAGCGCGATAACTTGGAATTTGGTTGGTTTTTGTGTTAATTTTGTGGAGTACGATTTCGAGACTCATCCGAGGCCGATAACAACATTTAGTTGACATACGTATTCTCGTTCCATTCATTTCATTTTGTTTTGTTGATTCATTATTTTGAAGTTAATATTTTACATGACGAGGTCCGGCATTTGTGCAAGTTAAGTAAGCATCGAACTTTGTTGATTGAATGATTTAAACATAAAGTGTTTTATATATTTAATATTTGGTGAATGAAACTTTCGGATAAAAATGACGTATGATGTGTTTTGTAACAAGTAAAATTCGTGTAGAGAATAAACGGACATTGTGAAATTATTTTCCTTCAACCTTGGTTGGTAAATCGTAATAAGTAATTATTATTACTCGTAAAATCCTTCTTTTCATATATTAAAATTTGATACTAAAAGATTGTGATGGACTTGTTAAGAATTTGTTTAAATTAGTTCGAGAAAGGAGTTATAATAAAATTTGCGAGACGACTATTGAGTATATGTAGCTTCGGATTTGGCATAAATTAATTCTTGGGTCAATATAGTAAACTTTTGACGTATCTTGTAATATAAAACATGAGTAGAAGATGTGGACATGTGTTTTGGGGCTAGAGATTTTGTAAAATTGGTTTTACTTTAAACATAAGGTTATGTTTACGTATGTATTGGTATAAACTAGAACACGTTACTTGTTGTATTGAATAAACTAGGTTAAAAATCGGAATATACACTTTAAGTATGAAATTATAATGCTTGAAATAAAATTTTAAACATTGATGGAATGTCATTGGAAATCATTTGTTTGTTTAATTGTCGTTATAGAGAATCAATATGTGTAATTTGATGATGCTTGTTTAAAATCGTTTGAAAAATCTTTTGTTTTATTCCGCGACGAGATGTGTTAATTTTAAAATCATTTGATAATGGGCTAAGGATTAAAAGTTGAATTTTATATATTTTAAAATTATTGAGATAAGCATTTTGATTGTTTATTATATTATTATTATTGAGATTTAAGTCTCGACTAAAATCAGTAAGTATCCGAGATAATACCACGTGAAACCTCTTTATCATTTGAGTCGAATTACGCGAATATGATTTAACAAAACAGTTTTGGGGAAAACATGCGTGTAATAAAAGTCAAAGGTTGATTTTAAGAGTTAATTGGACTAGTTTGAGTCATGTTGGATACGTGTATATTTGTGATAATATAAGTCGTAATAATAAAAACGTAAAACTTGGAAAATTCTTACTACGTATGTTTTTGGTACTTAAGATATGAACATTAATGAGGTTTTGACACAAGTATGGAGATTTTCAAACCTAATGATTTGTCAATTATGATAACCGAGTCACCGCATCTACTAATGTTAATAATTTCCGAGAGATTGAAATTTTTCCAGAAATGAAAGCGTTGTAAAGATTGGAAAATGAAAGGTATAAATTCTTTAATGGTGTAACACAAATTAAAAATGTGTAAATGTTCGGTTTTACAATGTACAAGGTAACACTAATTATTATACGCAACTGGATTGCACAACACACGCCTACTTGTATATTATTTAATAAAGATGTATATATAACGTTTTGAGTCACGATGGTTCGATCGTCCGACATCCCTTCTTTGATTTGTGAGTCTGTATCTAAACATGAGTCGTCATGTGATTGTTCATTTTAATATTGTCTATGGTATGAAACCAATATTATTATATTTATTTTTGTGTCGCTACTTCGCTAGTACTTGATGATGAGGGTATGTCACCCGGTGTATTTTGTCATGATCATGGACGCCGTAACTTTCTTCTTTCGGTTAATGGAACCTAAAAATTCTGTATTTACTTGTATGATGCTATAAATCTTCATTAGAGTGGTTGTTTATTTATATTTAACAAAAGCGAGGAGGCGTAGCCGCTTTACCAAATTGTAAGAGGTGAAAGAACTCGATCTTCCTGGTGAAATTGTTTCTATTTAACCAAGTGATTATTCTTCTCTCCCCGTATACCCTTGGTGGAATGGGTGTGCAACTCGAGACGATGGGAAGTGTGATCGTTGTTTTATTTTTGACGCTTGTGTTGATATTCAACTTTCACTCCATGTATTCGTAGATCGCTGTTATTATCCTGAGACTTTTGTCATACATTTGAAGTATTTTCATTTCTAATGTAGTTAATTTCCGTTGGCAAATATATTGCTCGTTTACCTCGTTCTCTCATTGATTTTTAATTTTATTACTTGTGTGCTTGCAATGATCTTTAATCATGAACCAACTTACCGTTATTTTGTGAATAGTCTATTTTGAAAATATGTATGAGTGTGTGAAATGGTTCGTTGAATCAAATATAAATGGTGTCGACTTATTTATTTAATTATTTATTTATTTTCCTCACAAAAAGGCAAAGTAAAAGTGTGTTTCCAAAGTGGACGAAAAATGTTTGATGTGTTTCTTAAAACGATGGTAGCAATATTTTCCCATTTCAAATTTCATTTCAAATGATTTAATTATTTTGAAGGCTAGGTCGAAAACTTCCATAGTCGTGTTTGGTATGTAATAATAATGTTTGTGTTGTCACTCGATCCTCAATTATGCACAGCTTAGCTAACTATGCATAATTCGGGAAGAGTCCTGTTTTGTTGGTTGTTGTTGCTTGATCCTCAAGTATGCATGATCTAGCTAATTATGCATAGTTTAGGAAGGGCACTATCGTGTCAAACAAATTGGTCATCTTGAAACTTGTAGTGTTTTGATAAATGTTTGGATGAGAACGTTTTTAAAAATGGTGGATCCTTATGCAAGTAATCGCATTTTCTTTGATTCCTAAAGACAATTTTTGAATTTTCTTGTGTTCTTTGAAATCTTTTCTTTTTGTTTGGCGTTGACTTAGTAAGTCACTGTGACCGAGTAATTTTGGAAAAATGTTTTTATGAGTTGTGTGTAATGTGTGAAGATTATCGGAATCACGAGGGTGTTGATGAAATACCAAAGGGGCGCGAATCGACACTGAGAAGAGTTTTTAACAAAAATAGGAGACTTCCGAAGTAGAGGAAAACCGAGTTTGAATAACTCTAAGGGAAAGGACGAAGACTTCTCCTACGTCGAATGTATCGTACTTTATTTATTATTCTTTTCTTGTTCTTTTGATATGACAACGACACGCGGTAAACTGTTGAAGTTTACCAACTGTGCATCAGTAATTGGAAGACAATTCCATTGTCATTTTCGCTTATTAAAGTGAGGAATCCTCTTTGCTTGACTCAACCATCCTTGATTATCGATGGTTAAACGATAGATAGCCATAGTTGATGTTTTTGTGGTAAACCCTTGCCTTCTATGTATTTGTGTGGTAAGTAATCTGGTTGAGTGATCGTAAGTTGTGAGAACTTGAGACGACATTGTCCAATGAAGTCCGATCATGGAGAACACGTGCCATGTAATGTATTTTTTTTTAACTGTGAACGATGATATTTATTAAGATTTTGACCACGTTTGGGACGGAAGTAAGATGGTGTTCTTGTAGTATCTTTTGGGTATGGATCCGTGTGTGAGCACCCCACGATGACACATGTAAGTATTTTATTTCTTTTTGGATATGCATCCATAGCTAGAAAGCTCTTGAACCTTCTTTAACTTGCAATTTTCATTTGACTGGACTCATCCGAGAATTATGTAAATATTCTTGTTTTATCATGGCTTGGCTGATTAGCAAGCATGAGTTAACTCGGTTGAACTTATTTACTTGGCATGGTTTGGCTATTTCGCAAACATGTCGTGATACGGCTTTATGTGCATCATAATGGCTTTTGTGTTTGATTGGTTTGTGATGTTTTTGAGAGACTTATGTATACGCCGAATGATTTCGTATCGATGAATTCGTTTTTGACGAAATAGGTTTGTATGTATGTAATATTACAACAAGGTGATTTTGTGCGACTAGTATTAATTACTTAGTCTTGTGTATTTTGAACGTTTTTCGATGGGGTTATGTGTGACCCGTGCGATTTTCATTTATGAATAATTGTTTTTATGAGACGATGAACCAAGTGAAAGGACGATTCGAAAGTTGGAAGACGTGCACCGAGCGTGTGTGATTGATTTTGGTAGTTGTTGAGATCGACCATTGCCGTTGGTAGTACCTTTGTACAACGACATTTACCATGGTAGCATTGAAGCTGCAGCCTTTGAGGAATTATATCGATGAAAATGTGGATCTCCAGTTGGATAGAATGAAGTAGGAAAAAGTCAATTGGATGGACTTGAAATGATTCGAGAGGCTACGGAAGAGATGGTGTAGATTAAGAATTATATGCTAACCGCGAGAAGCTGTGGAAAGAGATGTGTTGATACCCGTGGGAAGAATTTAGGGAAATTGAAGTGGAGATCATGGATCAAGATGGTAAGAGATTGAAGCAAGGCATAATACTCATCGTGAAGGTGTGATGGAACCCGAGACGTGAACCGAAGTCCATATCGGAACGTAAAGACCTCTTTAGGAAGGAGTACCCTTATCTTCCCAGTAGTACGAAATGCGAGTATAAGAACCAGAGAGCGCCGGGACGTCGCTCCCTTAAGGAGGGGAGGATGTAACACCCGTGAAAGTGACGTATGATGCTAAGTTATTGTCTCAAGAGCTCTTCAGTATGAGCATCTCTCTTAAGTTGTGGCTCACTTGTGGATGTGATATCCCGAGCCCAACATTATTTATTTAATCCTATTTTACGTATATTTTTGAAATTTTTAAGAATTTTTATCGTAGATTTATTTGGCGGTTTAAGTTGAAACCGACGTTTACGGTCGTAATTTAACGATTAACGATTTAAGAAGAACCGATAACGACTACGATACCGACGGATGCCCAAAACTTACATTTTATTATCGATTGATCGATATTTGAGTTTTTCGAGATTTTATTTTTATTACGTGTTAAGTCGAGTCGGAACCATATGAATATTTGTTTTGTGTGCGTTTGAACCATCTAAAAGTATTTTCGAGTGTTCGGGACGACCCCCGACTCCCGTAAAGTTTTTAAACCGACTACTAGTCAATCCCGTAAACATTTGAAGTCGTTTTTGCTTAAGGCCAAAAGAAAGGTGAAATTGCACAAAAGGTCCCTAGAATTTTACAAAAGGGGGAAATCACACACACACAACACAAAATACATTCAAAAAAAAAACTTTCATCTCTTTCTTTCTCTCCTATGGCCGCCGGCCACCCACCACACAACCACCACCACCATTATTTTTCTTGGGTTTTTGGAGAATCCAATCAAATACCAACCTTCCTATTCACCTTGTAAGTAAATCCCACTAACAAAAACACACATGCATCCATGAAATCTTTCAAAAATTTGTGATTTTTCAAAAACGGGTTTTGATCAAATTAAACCATACACATGTTTAATTCATGTGTATATAATGTTAATTCACCTATAAAACAAGATGGGGGTTATGATTTGTGTCTTCCACAGCCCCTAAAAGCCACGAATTTTTGGGGGTTTTGGGTGTGTTCAAAGTGTTTGATGAAATGTCATGGGTTTGTGTTTATAATGATGTTTTGGGTGTGTTTGAATGGGTTAAACACATTGCATGTATGATTTATGAAATGGGTTTTTGTTGTGATTGTTCATACAAGTAATTAAGGATAGTTAGGATGTTTTGGATTGGTTAATTGGTGTTATAATAGGTCTAGGATGTAAGAAAAAGGGTTGGAATGACGATTTTTACGGTTTTGAAAGAGGTGTTTTTAGATCAGAAACTTTAGGGGTATTTTCGTGGGTTTAAGTCTAAGTCCAGGTCTAGATGATAGGATATTGTTGTAGAGCTTCTTTTTAGCTTCGATTTGGTATAAGGTAGAGCTCCTAACTCAAAACGAGTCAAAAGTTATGATACTTTGAAAATACGTGTACCGGGAGATGAGAATCAACACAATCCGAATTTGTGTTTGGTTTTGGGTCAAATCCCGGGGACCATAGATAGAGTTTGGTAAATGTTTGAAAGTTGATTTTTGGTCTCAAACCTGTGTATTTGAGTCTATTATAGGACTTAGGTGTCAATTGGGTCAATGGAGTATTTTAAACGGGTCAAACGAGTCCGACTTGGTCAAAGTACAATTTCAGTCCGAAAAATGTAGGTTTAGTAATGTGTCGAGTAACGGGTCGTAAAAGTGAAAACTTTTAATGGGATTAAAAATGGGTTTTCTACAGGTCATGAGGTATTTTTGAGAATTTTCTTAATTTTTATAAAAATGGTTAAGTATAGTAAAACAGCCCATACTTTTGGGTAAGTATCGGCGAAGTCGTGAAATGGATAGTAACTTTAAAAACATTGATAAATGGTATAAGTCTAGTAACAACTACTTGTTTGATTTTGGTGTGAGTTTTCATAAGAGTTGAGTGTGTTTGCATATGCGTGTGTTAGTACAATTATGTACGCGGAGTATTGATTTGGTTTACGTACCTTGATTTTTAGGTCAAGTGTTTGATTTTCCCGGGCATCCACGTCGTCGGTGACATTTCTCGTTACGTCTTCGCTAGAACTACTACTACTACGCAAGGTGAGTCTATAGCCTCGCTCTTTACTTATTTCAAATGGTTTTTACCAGCGAGGGGGATACATGCTAATTTAAATGAAAATGAACATAAGTCTTGAATGATTGTTGGACCCGAATGTTGCCTCGAAATTGTGTTGAGTACCTAGTTGCAAAAGTCCCTAAATTCATGAACTATTAACTATTGTCCTGCCCTCGAGTAGGGGGAAATAGCCGCTTATACAATTTGTAGTACTACGGGGCTAACGACCCAATGCTAGCCGAGAAGCTGTACGTTGAGTAAGTTCTGCGGTAGATTATCTTGTATGAGAGATAAGGTATAATTGCAACTGATGCCTTTAGAATGGGCACTGGTTTCATTTGAATCACGCCGGTAATTATTACGCGGGTGATTGAGTTAACGGATTAGTGTCATGAGCTTAAACACAATTGTCATAACCTTGAAAATAGATTGTGAGTACGACAATGCTATTGAATGATCATGATTGGTTTTTAATACTTATGTTCAACTTATGATTTGATAAACCTATAGATTCGCTCAACCTTTGTGTTGACGATTTTAAGCATGTGTTTCAGGTAACCAAGATTGATGGCAGCGGAACATGCGAGGATGGAAGTTGTGGTGGCTTGGCGGTCTACTTTGTTTTCCTCCCTTTTTGCACTTAAAAATTTTATACTATGTCATGTGAATGAAAATGTATTTTTGGGTTGAGATTCAGTGGGGACCTAAACGCAAACTCTGTATTGTATTCTTTTGGGGTTTGGAAAACAGTAGACATGTACATTTTAACTATGTTTAAATTATGTCAAGACTTTTACGTCTTTTGAGTCGTTTGATATATCTTGTGTGCGATGATAACTGTGTAGCACCCAAATGTTGTAGTTCCGCTGCGCATAGCATTTGTGGGGGTGTTACATTTTAGGATTTACGGTTTAGCATTTAGAGGTCTCGAATGAGGTAATTAGTCATATGAATATTTTTCGGGATGGTTTTAAGTCATTTAGGACTTAGTTATAAAGTTTATTTCAAAATTTGAGATTTTTTTAAAAGTGTATATTTTACGTCTTTTACGGTAAAACGCGTAAATTTGACTAGTTTTACGGTTTTGAGGTTTTGGAAGCTTTAGGAGCTGATATAAATTAAGAAAAATTAAGGTAATACTAGTAATATATTATTAAACAATAACAAAAAATACCTATTATAGTCGGCTAGAACCGAATTTTTAAAAAAAAATGGGAAAAGGAAAGTGTTTTGGGCTATGGGCTGGACTTGGGTTCACCCATACCCTATATAAAGTTATAACTAAAAAAATTAAATCATATTTTTCTTCCTGGAAACTTTAAGTCGACGGCAGGAGCAAGTTTTTAGGATTTTCTGTATTTTTTTTTCATCTTCCAGTAGATTAAAGGTAAACCTTCTTAAACCTTTTAAATTAAATTGTTTTTATGTTTATTTAATCATTCTTATGATGGAATTAGGGTTAGGGTTCATATAAAATCAGTAAATTAATGATGTGATAATCATAATATGATGATCATATAATCTAGGGCTTGTATTACATGGGGTTATGGGTAATTAATTAGTTCAATTTGTTTAAACCCGTTTTTAAAATCTGGGCAGATTTTTGAGTCAATTTCCAATGCAAGAAATTACAACTAAATTGGAGGTCGGGAAGTGGGTCAAAAACAGGTTACAACAGTCGGAGGTCAAAACAGTTTTAAATTCAGCCTGTTTTCTTTTTAAGTTTTGGGTTGTTTGGGGTACTTAGGGTTGCATTGGGATATTCTCATGAACATGAGAGATGGTTTATATATTGCAGTACGGATCTGCACTTGGGCTAAGATTGTGGTTTAGGGTAAGACCCTCTAATGGTAACAAACTTTTCATACGTTTAAAATCAGTAAATTCTGGATAGGTAGCCATATATACATATATATCGGGGCCTTAACAGTAGCTTTAAGGTTAGGTCAAGTGGGAGGTTTTAGCTAACATGTATAAAAGTGTGAATATTCCTTTTACAGAAACCATGGGTATATTTAAGTAGACGTTTGACTTAAAGTTTTGAGGCCTAAAATTGGGACTGTTTTGTGTAAAATTATGAACGGGATAGCTATTGAACTTAACCAAGTTAGGGACTTGTTAAGGAAGGGTAATGGGGTGATTAGAGCTTATCAATGAGGTAATGTTATGGGATAGGCTAGATGTCCATCATAGGTTGATGAGCCATCTTAGTGATTGGTTCGTGTATTGATTTCGTGTTTTTGGTTTGTTAGCTTGTTGCTAGTGCGAGGATTTGTGAAGAAGCTATCAGGTGGGTTTCATAGTCCCATGTTTAATATTGATTTTGACTTCCAGATGGGATGGAAGAGACACTGTGTTGAGTTATTTTTCTAAATTGATGCTGTGAATGTGTTTGTGATTTGAGATGGGCTTGTGTGTACATTATGTGATTAACTACTATGTGGTTCTTGTTTGTGTATGACAAGGTAGTGGCCTTGGGATAGGTACATAGCGTGATCGTCTATGGGACCAATGGTTAATGACAAGGTAGTGGCCTTGGGATAGGTACATAGTGTGATCATCTATGGTACCATGATATTTGGTAAGGCTGTGGGCCTTGGTTTTGGTTTGAAATGTTTGATCTTGAATTGATAGTTGTTGATGCATACATGTAACACATTGTCCATATGTTATTGTATTTGTGTTCGTTATTCACAGCTTGTAATTGATTTAGCATTGGAGTCTAAACCTATGACTCTCACCAACTTTATTTTGACGTGTTTTAGTGTCTCTTTCAGGTGATACGATGGTTAAGCATGAGAACATAAGTGGCTAGGATTGGAGAAGCTTAGGAATGCATATAGAAGGAGAATCCCCGTTTCTTTCTTAGTTTTTATTGGTTCATTTAAATAAGTGATACTGTGACACACATATGTTTGTTTTGATTATGTTTCTTGTTTGTCTTCGGTAAGAGGTAGGACTGTTACCTACTTACCTAGACACCTGCATTTGATGAGATATTGTCATGACTTTTGTGTCACCATTTTATGACATTTCTTATTTCATATAGTTATCTCTATAGACACGCCATGTTGTGATGATATCCATACGTCGCGCCCCATATTCCGCCATGGTGGGGTGTGACAGAATGGTATCGGAGCCAATGGTTATAGAGAATTAGGTTGCCTAGTCGTTAGCCTAGTCTATAGCTTAAGGGTCCCCGCATATAGGCGTCATAGGAGTATGTGTGCATTTTATTATAATTGATGTGTTTGGATGTTATTTTGCGATGTTGTTAAGATAGGAACTAATATGGTTCATACTTGACCACATAATATTTTCCTTTCGGGTTTTGACTAGTGCGGGTTTAACTACCATCATCCACGCTAGTCATCTTTGTACTTTGCTAGAAAATGTATGTTATGATTTATGATTTAATGCATGATAGCATCTGTCTTTTGTTGTGTTATACTATGTATCTGATGAGTGATATTTTCTTCTAATGTTTAAGTCATGCCTCCTGAGAGACAAATAGTGGTGCAAGCCACTGGAATTACGAGGTTAAAATGCCACAGACGTACAAACTATAGGAGTACAATTCCAGAGGCGTGGTATCCATGCGAGGCGATAGAACACATGTCTAGGGTAAAAGTGAACCGGGCGTGGGTATATAAGACAGTCCTAACGATAACATCTAAGGAAGGGAATAAGGAGGTACTATTGAGGACTGTCAAGACTAGACCAGTTTATCAATGGGATAACAATAATGAATGAGAAGTAACCGATACCGAATCCGATACCGAATCCACTGCATCCAATAGTTATTTGTTTTAAATTTTTCCGACTCTTATGGACGGCATGCCTTAAAATTATTTATGTTTTCGTTTGGATTATGTCTACGCTAGTTTAGATAGACCATGGATTTGATGTTTCAAGTTTTGACTATGTTATTTTAATAAATGGAGTTTTGGACCTTATTTTGTGTGGTTATGTGCTTGTGAGTTGATGGATTATGTGTTATGTGTAGTATTAATTTCTTATAAGTGTCAACATAGGAGGGAGTACATTGGTGAAAGGGAACATGTATAATTATGGAGGCCTACATAATTATATATGTGCCACAACACCACTGGACTTTCAAGTATGATTGCATGAAAGAGAGTTGATACATGCTTGTATGGTATATGTTGGTAGTATGTATGGTTATGTTAGACGTGTGTAGGGTGGTAAGTATAATATACGGAGTATTTTGGTAGTTGTTAACGGGTGTCATGTTTTTACTATAGCATGGTGAACACGCGAAATGGTGCTGGTGGAAGTGGTGGTGATGGAAATCCTGATTTGGCTACTTTGATTGCTGCTCAAATGGCCAACATAATACCAACCATTGTTCAGCAGGTGACTAACAACCTGAACAACAATAACAACAACAATGGTCAAGGAGGAGGTGGAAACAATGGTTGTAGCTATAAGGCATTCACTTCTTGTGGTGCAAGAGAGTATGATGGGAAGGGCGGCGCGGTAGTACTTACCCAATGGATTGAGAAGATGGAGAATGTGATTCAGATGAGTGGCTGTTTACCAAATCAAATGGTCATGTATGTAACTGGTTCACTGGTAGGAAAGGCTTTAACTTGGTGGAATACTCAAGTTCAAGCAAGGGGAAGAGTTGCTGCAAATGCTATGGCTTGGGCCAATTTTAAGGCTCTTATGACTACGGAGTTTTGTCCAAGCAATGAGATGGAGAAGCTGGAAAATGAGTTTTGGGGACATGCTATGGTTGGAGCGGCTCATGAAGATTACACAGATCGCTTCCATGAATTGGCAAAGTTGGTTCCCCATTTGGTTACCCCTGAGGCAAACAAAATCAAGCGGTACATTGCTGGATTACCTCCTCAGATTAGGGGAATGATTAAGGCTACTCAACCTAACACGATACAACAAGCTATACTTACAGCAGGAATACTTGTTGAGGAGGCGGTATCTAGTGGAACTTTGATAAAGGCGGGAGATAAAAGAAAGGAGCCAGAAGCCGCGAAATCGCCTGACACCAACTGGAAAAATGTTAAGAAGGCAAAAGATGGAAGAAATTTTGCCATGAGGGTACCTCAAGGTTCTGAAAATCCGAACAACAACAATGCTGCCTGCCGAACCTGCTCTAGGTTCCATCCAAGAGGTACACCATGCCAAACATGCTACAATTTCCAGAAACCAGGACACTTTGCCAGAAAATGTGACGCACTTAACAGAAACGCAACACCAATCCAGTCTGTGAGGATGAATGTCACCGGGGGAAATTGTTTTGAGTGTGGACAACCCGGGAATTTCCAGAGGGAGTGTCCTAGATTGGTTGGAGCAACCAACCAGGGCAGAGGCCAGTTAGCTTTGGAGGGAAGTCGAGGAAACCAAGGCGGTGGAAACCGAAACAATGATAACCGCAACAATGGGAACACTGGGAATCGGAACTGGAACAGGAACGAGGGAAATCAGAATAGGGGAAATCGGAATGGAGGCAGGGTTTACCTTGCAAATGCAGTAGAAGCGGTTCAGGACCCGAATGTAGTCACGGGTACGTTTTCTGTTAACAATCACCTCGCTACGATTCTTTTTGACTCTGGGGCAGATTTTAGTTTTGTGTCTTCTCAATTCGTGCCTTTGCTAGATATGAACCCTAGTATAGCGAAACCAGGATATGTGATTGAAATAGCTAGTGGTAAGCAAGAAGAAGTAGATGAGATATTTTTAAACTGCAAATTAGAGTTGGGACAATTTAAGTTCACCATAGATTTAATCCCTCTAGGACATGGGAGCTTCAATGTAATCATTGGGATGGATTGGTTATCGAAGCATAGGGCTGAGCTAATGTGTCATGAAAAGATTGTTAAGATACCCATAAGTGATAAGAAGGTGTTATACGTGCATGGAGAAAGGAATGAGAAGAAGACCAGGTCCCTTATGAATGCCAAGGATGATGAGCCACAAATCAATAAGATTCGAGTAGTAAGAGAGTTCGCCGATATATTCCCGGATGACTTGATGGGATTACCACCAGTGAGACAAGTAGAGTTTAAGATTGACTTAGTACCCGGGGCAGCACCCGTAGCGAAGTCACCATATCGTCTAGCATCGTTAGAGATGCAAGAATTAGCCGAGCAACTTAAGGAATTGCAGGATAAGGGTTTCATTCGACCAAGTTCTTCTCCATGGGGAGCGCCAGTGCTATTCGTTAAGAAGAAGGATGGATCATTTCGAATGTGTATCGATTATCAGGAGCTGAACAAGCTGACCATTAAGAACCGTTATCCTCTCCTGAGGATTGACGATTTATTTGATCAGCTGCAAGGAGCAAGGTACTTCTCAAAAATTGACCTTAGGTCCGGTTATCACCATCTAAGGGTCTGTGAGGAGGACATACAAAAGACCGCGTTCAGAACAAGGTATGGACACTTTGAATTCACCGTTATGCCATTTGGATTGACAAACGCGCCAGCAGTGTTCATGGACCTAATGAATCGAGTGTGCAAGCCATATCTAGATAAGTTTGTCATAGTCTTCATTGATGACATACTTATCTACTCTAAGACGGAGGAGGAGCACAACCAACATTTGAGGTCGGTATTGGAGCTGCTCAGGAAGGAGAAACTTTATGGGAAGCTCTCCAAGTGTGAATTTTGGCTGCAAGAAGTACAATTTCTAGGACATGTAATCGACAATGACGGCATACATGTAGACCCAAAGAAGATTGAAGCAGTGAAGGATTGGAAGGCACCTACTACACCGTCAGAAATAAGGTCATTCTTAGGCTTGGCAGGATATTACAGGAGATTTATAGAGAATTTCTCTAGAATATCAAAGCCTTTGACATTGTTGACCCAAAAGAATCAGAAGTATGAATGGGGCGAAGAGCAAGAACAGGCGTTTCAGACACTAAAGTATAGGTTGTGTAATGCACCTATCTTGTCCTTACCAGAAGGGGTGGAAGATTTTGTGGTTTACTGTGATGCGTCCAACCAGGGTTTGGGATGTGTTCTTATGCAGCGAGACAAGGTCATAGCTTATGCACCACGACAATTAAAAAACCATGAGAAGAATTACACCACACACGACTTGGAACTAGGAGCTGTAGTCTTTGCTCTTAAGATATGGAGACATTACTTGTATGGGACAAGACGTGTGATCTATACGGATCACAAAAGCTTGCAGCACATCTTTGATCAGAAAGATTTAAACATGAGGCAGAGGCGGTGGTTGGAGTTATTTAGTGATTACGATTGTGAGATTAAGTATCACCCTGGAAAGGCCAATGTGGTGGCGGATGCTATAAGTAGGAAGGAGAGGCTAAAACCTAAGAGAGTAAGGGCAATGAGCATAACTATTCAGACAACCCTTAGAGATAGAATTCGAGCAGCACAAATAGAGGCCGTTAAGGAAGAAAGGCTGGTGGAACAAAATCTACATACTATGGATCAGTACATGGAAGAAAGAGGGGATGGTTGCAAGTATTACTTGGATAGAATCTGGGCTCCGTTGTTTGGCGATCAAGGAAGGTGGTATTGGATGAAGCTCATACATCGAGGTATTCGATACACCCAGGAGCCGATAAGATGTATCGGGACATGAGAGATATGTATTGGTGGCCAGGAATGAAGAAAGATGTAGCTTTGTACGTTAGCGAATGTTTGACTTGCGCCAAGGTGAAGGCTGAACATCAAAGACCGTTAGGTTACTGCAACAGCAGAGGTTCCTAAATGGAAGTGGGAGAATATTGCCATGGACTTCATTACAAAACTGCCAAGGTCTAACAGTGGTAATGACATGATCTGGGTAATAGTGGACAGCCTGACTAAATCTGCACATTTTGTGGCAATGAGGGAGGATGATAAGATGGAAAAGTTTGCCAAGAAGTACTTGGAACATGTGGTGGCAAAACATGGAGTGCCGGTGTCGATCATATCGGATAGGGATAGCAGGTATACGTCTAGGTTTTGGGGTCTATTGCAGAAAGCTTTGGGTATGAGGCTGGATATGAGCACAGCTTATCATCCGCAGACGGATGGACATAGTGAGAGGACTATACAAACACTAGAGGACATGTTAAGAGCGTGTGTGATAGATTTTGGAGGAAGTTGGGATAATCATCTGGCGTTGGCGAAATTCTCGTACAATAATAGCTACCATGCTAGTATAGAGTGTGCACCATTTGAGGCACTCAATGGTAGGAAGTGTAGGTCACCGTTGTTATGGGCTGAAGTAGGAAGTAGTCAACTAACTGGACCGGAGATGGTACAGGAGACTACAGATGCGATAACCGTGCTTAAGGAGAAATTAAAGGCGGCTAGAGATCGACAAAAGAGCTATGCGGACAAGAGGCGTAAGCCGTTGGAATTCGAGGTTGGGGACAAGGTTATGCTAAAGGTTTCACCATGGAAAGGGGTGATGCGGTTCGGGAAGAAAGGAAAGTTAGCACCTAGATTTGTGGGTCCATTTGAAATCCTTGAAGGATTGGGCTAGTAGCGTATAGGTTGAGATTACCGGAAGAGTTGAGTAGTGTACATGATGTTTTTCATATCTCAAACTTGAGGAAATGCTTAGCAAGAACTGACTTGCAAGTATCGGTGGACGATATTAGTATAGATACGAGCCTTCGTTTTATTGAAGAGCCGATAGAGATTATGGACCGTGAAGTTAAAACCTTGAAAGAAGTAAGATACCGTTAGTTAATGTTAGGTGGAATTCTAAACGTGGACCGGAGTTCACGTGGGAACGGGAAGAGTTTATGAGGAGTAAGTATCCTCAGCTGTTTGTTAATGACGATCCTAAGGAGTAAATCTCGGGACGAGATTTCTATTAGGAGGGAGTGATGTGACAACCGTGGTTTTGAGGTTCGTCACTTGGTCTTACTTTTAGGTTTTTTTTGTGTGACTACTTGAATTGTGTGTTTACGTGTTTATTTTGTGTGAACGAGGTTGGTGTGGTTATCATTTATGAGTATAGAAGTACTCATAAGTAAATCGAGGAACGGTTATTTCATATTCATGAGCTCACAATTAGTGACTATGAAATGAAATGGTGATATTTTGGCGTTTACGTATACGCATAAGTATTATAGTAATAGTGTATTTTTTTAGGATTTACGGTTTAGCATTTAGAGGTCTCGAATGAGGTAATTAGTCATATGAATATTTTTTGGGATGGTTTTAAGTCATTTAGGACTTAGTTATAAATTTTATTTCAAAATTTGAGATTTTTTTTTAAAAGTGTATATTTTACGTCTTTTACGGTAAAACGCGTAAATTTGACTAGTTTTACGGTTTTGAGGTTTTGGAAGTTTTAGGAGCTGAAATAAATTAAGACAAATTAAGGTAATACTAGTAATATATTATTAAACAATAAAAAGAAAAATAAAATAAAAAAATACCTTTCGGCTAGAACCGAATTTTTAAAAAAAAAATGGGAAAAGGAAAGTGTTTTGGGCTATGGGCTGGACTTGGGTTCACCCATACCCTATATAAAGTTATAACTAAAAAAATTAAATCATATTTTTCTTCCTGGAAACTTTAAGTCGACGGCAGGAGCAAGTTTTTAGGGTTTTCTGTATTTTTTTTCATCTTCCAGTAGATTAAAGGTAAACCTTCTTAAACCATTTAAATTAAATTGTTTTTATGTTTATTTAATCATTCTTATGATGGAATTAGGGTTAGGGTTCATATAAAATCAGTAAATTAATTATGTGATAATCATAATATGATGATCATATAATCTAGGGCTTGTATTAGATGGGGTTATGGGTAATTAATTAGTTCAATTTGTTTAAACCCGTTTTTAAAAACTGGGCAGATTTTTGAGTCAATTGTTTTGATCATATTGGGAGTTCTCAAACTCTTATCTTACGATCCACATACCCATGAAAAGTTATTTGAAGTGGCTTTCCAATGCAAGAAACTAAAACTAAATTGGAGGTCGGGAAGTGGGTCAAAAACAGGTTACAACAGTCGGAGGTCAAAACAGTTTTGAATTTAGCCTGTTTTCTTTTTAAGTTTTGGGTTGTTTGGGGTACTTAGGGTTGCATTGGGATATTCTCATGAACATGAGAGATGGTTTATATATTTCAGTAAGGATCTGCACTTGGGCTAAGATTGTGGTTTAGGGTAAGACCCTCTAATGGTAACAAACTTTTCATACGTTTAAAATCAGTAAATTCTGGATAGGTAGCCATATATACATATATATCGGGGCCTTAACAGTAGCTTTAAGGTTAGGTCAAGTGGGAGGTTTTAGCTAACATGTATAAAAGTGTGAATATTCCTTTTACAGAAACCATGGGTATATTTAAGTAGACGTTTGACTTAAAGTTTTGAGGCCTAAAATTGGGACTGTTTTGTGTAAAATTATGAACGGGATAGCTATTGAACTTAACCAAGTTAGGGACTTGTTAAAGAAGGGTAATGGGGTGATTAGAGCTTATCAATGAGGTAATGTTATGGGATAGGCTAGATGTCCATCATAGGTTGATGAGCCATCTTAGTGATTGGTTCGTGTATTGATTTCGTGTTTTTGGTTTGTTAGCTTGTTGCTAGTGCGAGGATTTGTGAAGAAGCTATCAGGTGGGTTTCATAGTCCCATGTTTAATATTGATTTTGACTTCCAGATGGGATGGAAGAGACACTGTGTTGAGTTATTTTTCTAAATTGATGCTGTGAATGTGTTTGTGATTTGAGATGGGCTTGTGTGTACATTATGTGATTAACTACTATGTGGTTCTTGTTTGTGTATGACAAGGTAGTGGCCTTGGGATAGGTACATAGCGTGATCGTCTATGGGACCAATGGTTAATGACAAGGTAGTGGCCTTGGGATAGGTACATAGTGTGATCATCTATGGTACCATGATGTTTGGTAAGGCTGTGGGCCTTGGTTTTGGTTTGAAATGTTTGATCTTGAATTGATAGTTGTTGATGCATACATGTAACACATTGTCCATATGTTATTGTATTTGTGTTCGTTATTCACAGCTTGTAATTGATTTAGCATTGGAGTCTAAACCTATGACTCTCACCAACTTTATGTTGACGTGTTTTAGTGTCTCTTTCAGGTGATACTATGGTTAAGCATGAGAACATAAGTGGCTAGGATTGGAGAAGCTTAGGAATGCATATAGAAGGAGAATCCCCGTTTCCTTCTTAGTTTTTATTTGTTCATTTAAATAAGTGATTCTGTGGCACACATATGTTTGTTTTGATTATGTTTCTTGTTTGTCCTGGGTAAGAGGTAGGACTGTTACCTACTTACCTAGACACCTGCATTTGATGAGATATTGTCATGACTTTTGTGTCACCATTTTATGACATTTCATATTTCATATAGTTATCTCTATAGACACGCCATGTTGTGATGATATCCATACGTCGCGCCCCATATTCCGCCATGGTGGGGTGTGACAGGTTCAGCGCCCACCTACATCCCAACGGTTAACATCACAAGGTTCTACTTTTCTTTTTAATTTTTTAAGTTTTAATTTAGTTTAATATTAATCTGCTTATTTGATTCGGTTTGTGTTACTATTTTATCTGCTTTTGTTTTATTTGGTTAAGTTTGAATCTGCTTGTGTTAGTTGCATATCTGTTTAGTTTCTGTATTTGTTTGGATCTGCTATATATATTTAGTTTTGTTTAAGTTTTTTGTTCAAATCAGTTTAAGTTTAGTTTGCTTTGTTTAGTTTGCTTATTTTATGCCTTATCAGTCTTATATGCTTATTCGATTTTAGCTTACATTTCGTTTAGTCTGCTTATTTGGTCTATGTGCTTATCTGATTTCAGTTTTTGAGCTTATTTTGTTTTTGCTTATTTTGTCCTATAGATTTTCTTATTGCTCTAAGTTTTTTTTTATATTAGCTTTATCTGCTTAATTATTTTATGCCTTATTAGTTTTTTTAGCTTATTTGACATGTGCTTATTCTCGTTTGCTTATTCTAGGTTTATATGCTTATTTGCTTATTGCTGGTTCTTAGCTTATTTGGGTTGTGTTTGTTTGCTTTCTGCTATAAGGAAACAGACCTATTTGGTCTGTTTTATTTCTTTGAGTCCAAAAAATTAATATTCCAAAAAAAGGTCATAGTGGGACTCGAACCCCTGACCATTCGCTTAGCAGCCAACAACATAACAATCTTAGCTAGTATCCTTTTTATGTTCACTTTTCAGTCATGTAATTAATATAGTTCTTTTATTAGCTGGCATTTTTTTTAGTTAAATTAGTTTTATTACAAGTTTTGATTTAAAGTAGTTAAAAGTTTTATATAAAATTTGCTTTATTAAGTTTTAAAAAAATAAAAAAATAAAAAGTAAAAAAATATTTTATTTAAATTGTTTTTAGTTTTTAATTAATCTAGTTTAATTTGAAAATAGTTTAAAAGTAGATTTTGTTTAAATTTCAAAATAGTTTTAAAATAGTTAAAATTTAGTTTATTGAATTTAAATTAGATTTGTTTTAATCATTTTAATTAGTTTTTAAATAGAAAAGCTTTAGTTAATTAAATTAGATTTATTTTTTAATTAGTTTAAAATAGTTTTTATAGATTTTAGTCTAAAAACACCAAAAATACATTTTACCAAGAACAAATAAGTCTTACGTCATATCCAATATCAATTCGATTCGATTTGTGGAACGAAAAATAGATCTAAAAAGAATTTGCAAAAATTCTCTACATTAAAATGGCGCCGCTGCCGCTTTGCTCGTTACGATTGACGATTTCGTGAGACGTTTGGATTTTGGGATCCGTTCTTTTTGAACGTTACTTTCTTGCAAACAAAAATCAAAAATACAAAAAAAATCAAAAACTTAAAAATACAAAAAAAAATTAATTAAAAAAATCTCCAAAAGCAAATTCTTTCCTAAAAGTATTACACCAAAAATATTACGTATTAGTGTTATTTTTCGTAGTTTGATTTCTTTTGTTTTTATTGTGAATATATATTTTTCTAAAAAAAAATACAAAAAGATTTTTCATTTACTATATTATATTACGTAGCACAATAAACTTACCTACTTTTCAAATAAGGCCTTAGTTGGGATTTCATCACCTAACTATTGTATTCGCATCCTAAACGAAATAAGAAGGCAAAATAGATAAATACTAGTAAGACGTTTGAACTCGATATATACAAATTATAAGGTGGGTATAAGGCGACGTGCTATAAAAGGCCGTCTAAGGAAAAAGTTTTTTAAGTGCTTTGTGCCACCTCGTTTCCCCGCTTGCTTGTGCGTATATTGAGAGGGACAACCGATTATTGGTTTGCCAACTCAATTAGTATTAAGTATATATTTTTGTAGCTTTTTAATATTGCACCTCGAGAGGGAAAATCCTTTTCCTCTCAAAGTCGACCGAGGTCACCTACCTCATTCCAAGTTTTAATTGTATGCGCACTCGCGCGCGGACATACATACCGATTGGTGTACCAAATTCTTCCAATTCTTCCAAAAAGAAGAAGAAGAAGAAAAACAAAAAGAACGTCATTCAAGCCGATCCCGAGAATCGTGCTTTCGACAATACGATGGAAACGGATAAACGACCTATGCTCGAGATTTTGCAATCACACGTTGAGGGAAACGATGATGCTATCGTTGTCCCCGCAATTGGAGCAAATAATTTTGAACTCAAATCAGATTTAATTAAAATGGTTTCCGCTACACCATTTTTGGGTCGTTCCCAAGATGACCCCCATGATCATATCAAGAGATTTATCCATTTGACTAATATGGTAAAATACAATAGGGTGGTGCCACAAGAGGCCATTCGTTAACAACTCTTTCCTTTTTCCCTCGAGGGACAAGCCCGGATTTGGCTTGATAAGGAACCACCCCAAAGTATTACAACATGGATTGATTTAGAGACCAAGTTCATTAACTACTTTTTCCCACCATCACGGACCACCTCTTTAAGGAATGAAATCATTACTTTTGAGCAACAATATGGGGAAATGTTTAGTGAGTCTTGGGATCGATTTAAGGAGCTTTTGAGAAAATGTCCACAACACGGTTTCACTAAAGTACATCAAATTAATGCGTTTTATAATGGTTTAACTCTTAATGATCAAGACTCACTTAATAGTGCCACGGGGGGAAATATTCTTGTGAAATCAATGAACGAGGCTTGGGCTATAATTGAAAATAAGGCAAAAGTACAAACCAAGAGTGTTAGGGCCACTATGGCAAGTGCTAGTTCTAGTGAGAACGACAAGAGAATCGATAAACTTACTTCGCTTGTTGAATCAATTGCTTTACAAACCCAAGCCCTCAATGGTCAAGTTAATGCCTTGAAAGAAACTAGTGAAACGTGTGAGACTTGTGGTGGACCACATTCATATTTCAATTGTGACAAGGTTTACAATCAACAACAACAAGTTTGTGCTTATAACACCAATGCTAATGAACGGGTTCAATTTAAACCTAATGTTGATGTTAACCATTTGTCTTATAAGAGTACTAATTATTTGGCTCCCCCGGGTTTTGTAGCACCACAAAGACCACTCCCACCCGCCCATAATACCCAAAACCAAAATAGGAACCAAGGTCCTCAAATGGGTAATTTTCAAGGGAATGTAAATCAAGGGAATTTTAATGGTCAAAATCAAGGGTTTCAAAATAATAACCAAGGTTTTCATAATAACAACGGTTTTCAACCTCAATATCAAAACCAAAGTTTTCCTAATCAAGGTCTTCCTAATCAAGGGTATAATCAAATGAACATGCATAACCCTCAAATGGACTTGGTTCTACAAAAATTGACCGACCATGAGTGAATTATGAGAGAGATGCAAGAATCGACTGATAAGAAATTTTTGACAATGATTCAAGCCCTTAGACCCCAAGGAGCCTTACCTTCAAATACCGAGATTAACCCTCGTGCTAATGTGAGTGCTATCAATACTCGAAGTGGAGCCACTTTAGTGGGACCTTCCATCTCTTCGCCCATAAAGGAGAGACAAGGCCCGAAGGTCATAATGAGTAATCCTACTCCCCCTTCGGTGATTCCTCCCACTACCACTCCTAGTACTAGTGCTCCATTACCTAATGAGCCTATCCCTAAGGTTGTTCAAGAAGCGAGTCCTTCTCCTTCTCAACCTTCAAAGTCTAAACCTAATATTCCTTATCCCTCTAGGTTAGACAAGGATAAAGTGCTCACTAACGATGACGTTCATGTCTCCAACTTTTTGAAAATGATTTCCAACGTCAATGTCAACATTAGCCTTATTGAAGCACTTGCTCAAATGCCAAAATTTGTAAAAATGTTTAAAGATTTGCTTAATAAGAAAGAAAAAATGGTTGAGCTCGTGAGCACCCGTTTAAATGAGGATTGTTCCACGATTCTTCTCAAAGAGCTTCCCAAAAAGCTAGGTGATCCCGGACGATTCGTGTTACCTTGCTCGTTTCCTCAAATCGATGATTGTATGGCTTTAGCGGATCTCGGCGCTAGCATCAATCTTATGCCACTCTCGGTATGGAAACAATTATCATTACCCGGCCTTGTACCGACTCGCATGACTCTCGAGTTAGCTAATAGAACTCTCGTATACCCCGTTGGTATTGCCGAAGACGTTTTTGTTCGAGTTGGTACATTCACTTTTCCCGTGGACTTTGTCGTCGTCGACTATAAGATGGATCCTCGTATTCCGTTAATACTTGGTAGACCATTCTTCAGATCCGGAAGAGCCTTAGTTGATGTGGCCGAAGGGGAGTTAATTCTTAGGGTTCAGGATGAACAACAAGTTTTTAAAATGGGAAAAATCACAACAAAATCAAATGGAAAAGAGTCGGTCAATATGATTGATGTTCTTAATTATGACAATGAAGAGATTTTTATTAATCCTTTTGGAAATAAAACGTCTAATCAAAATGATTTTGTGATAACTTCATCCCTTCCCTTAGAGCCTAAAATTTTTGAAACTCCTATTTATGACACCTATAGTGGTGACACTTCTTCAAGTGATCACACTATCTTCGGTTTAGATGACCCACCTTTTGACCCACCCATTTTTGATACCCTAATCTTTGATACCTACGATGATGACACTTCATTAAGTGATCTCATTAACTTTGATGACCCACCTCATGATCTTAATGCACCTCATATTTCTATGAGTGATTCGTCCATGGAGACTCCTTTTGACTTTTATACTCTAATTTTAGAAGTCATGACTTTTGAGGAGGATCATCCACTCTTAGAGATCATTCCTAATTTAGAGGTTATTCCATTTGAGGAGGATTTAGATAACTTTCTAAACTCCTATTTTCCTCACGAGGATGAGTTTTCCTATGACTCCGACGATACTTATGTTTTCACATCAAGTTTGGAAGAGGACGACTCCCCCACTTTGGATCAAAATGACATTTTGAGCTTAAATGTGAACACCTCTTGCTATTTTCCCGTTAAGGAACCGGTGTTTGATCTCGGAATAGAGACTTTTGTGCTTTCATTGTCTTATCACCATAACACCTTTCCTCGTGAGAGACTTTTGCCTAAGGATACCCCACTCTTCTTTGACCTATGTGATTTTACCACCTCAGGGTTTATTTCCTTTTGTGATGGAAATTATGTGTTTGACCCGGGTGGATTTTCATGGGGTATTCCTTATATGACTTTGTTTCACCTCTTTATCATGGCGAGATTTTCCTCCCTTGGAAATCTCGGTTTTTCCATGATTTTCCCATTTGAATGATGACATTCGGGAAATCGAGTTGAGCTAGAGACTTGTGATTAATAAATCAAGCATCGTTTAACTAGGTTAGATTTTTACCCTTTTCCACCCTTTTTCACCTTCACCCATTTTCACCAATAAGTGTAGGGGGAGCCAAGTAGGTTGTTTGTGTGTTGTGTTGTGTGCAGGGACATGTGATTTGATGTTCCACTTTTGGTGCTTTTGACGCGAACCGTGATCCCCTGTTTCCCGTGTACCCGGTTCCTTCGATAAGTTTTTGCTATTGTGATTCAATCTGGTATATAAATAAGACGAATATAATGTAATCACTTTAGTTGTATCTTCCTTAGCTCGATTTAAACAACGTACTTAATGTCCTAAGTGTAGGGGAGTTTATTCTCCCACATGCTTAAACATTGAGGACAATGTTTATATTAAGTGTAGGGGGGACTTCTATCGAATTTTAGTGGGATTTTCCATGAATTTGACCCCATTTAACCGGAAAATTTAAAAAATTTTCAACGTTTTTCAAAATTTTGATCTATTTTGGCCTAGTTGTATTTCCATTTATTTTCTTTCCTTTTGTCATCGCATCGTAATATTTTCCATTTCAAGAATAAAGTCAAAAATAAATAATTGAATAAAATGGTTTTAACAAGTTTTGATATCTTTGATATATTAGGCCCGTCGTGAATATTTTGACTCAACCCGAGTTTACTTATCCAAGTTTACTCTAGCTAGTATCCTTAACCATATGGACCTTAATTGGTTTATTAGGCTAAGCATCCACGAGTCTCATTCCTTGAGATTTTAAAATTGTGGAGAACGAGAGATGATAGAGTTGATAATAAGTTTAAGGGTTAATTTTTGCTTATATGAGTTTTTGTGGCTCTTTCTTCCCGCTTATATATTTAAATGCTTAATAAATGAGGATTTTTGCGGTGTCGATTCGATATCTTAACTCTTAGCCAAATCTTTATTCTCCTTGTATCTAAAGCATGAACACATTGAGGGTTCCAACGTTGTGGACTTCCGACTAAGGTGGCTCATAACCACTAAGTAGGAGGTATTCAGACCATGGGACCGCGGAATTTGGCCTACTATATATATATCATAAATAAGAAAGAATAAGATTAAAACATGACCTCAAGGAGCCTTAGGGTGTGGGGCATGTAGCACGAACCTTGTCATTAGAGCCTTAGGGTGTATGGCATGGTAAGTGTTAAATAAAAATTGATCAAAAATCAATTCCCTCGTTTATCGTTCAAGGAGCCTTAGGGTGTGGACAATAGATGAGGAGCATTTTTACATCTTAAAGAGCCTAAGGGTATATGATGTGAACTTGCTAAACTCCACATAAAGTCAACATGACTTTAGAGGAATAATTAATAAGTAGTACTATTGGCCAAATTTTTGGTCCGAGAATTTATTCCCCAAATCGTGTTAAATCATCCTTGATGTGGGCTTACTTTAGTGACAACGTTTTTGAGGACGAGGTTAGGTTTTGAGTATCGGGTTTGCACCCTTCATTTTTGGACTAATAACTATCAAATAATTCAAATGAGCCTACGGGTGAATGACAATAAATAAAATATAGAGATACAACGTAGGAATTAGAGAAAGAGTATTACATAATTGTCTTATATAAGTGGTTTTAACCTAAGAACTTATGGTAAACAATGATCTCGTTTTTAAGCTTGGTATGGGGAACGTGAAACTTGAGGATGATTAATATTCATGACACCAAAAGCCCTAATCTAAGTCTTAGATTTCTTTACGAGTTTCTTCCATCAAATAATTTCCAAGTTAATAAATTATTATAACTTTTGTTTTTATCTTTCCATCATAGTAATAATAGTATATCTTAATAAAGGCCATGATGGGTTAATTATGAGAAGAATGTAATTTGATGCTTTAAAAACTATGCATTGCATGGGGTCATTGCAATGGTCAAGTGTAGAGAATTTAATAAGTGTGTAAACACTTATCCTTTTGCCACTAAAATCAAAGAAAACAAGACATAATCATGTGTTTAATATCGTAAAAGTCGGAATTACGCGTGGTTTTGTGTTTTTGTGTGAAATAGGTACAAAAGATCAAAAGGAAAGAAAACACGGGATTTCACGGTCAAATGTTGAAGAAAAGTCCAAGAAAGAGACGAAGACAAAGTCAAAGACCAAAAGTGTGCCAAAGATCACGAAAACTGGCAATTCGACACGGTTTTGAAGAAATGAACAAGAAAGCCGAAATCAAACTCGTTTTAGTGGATTTAATCATTTACGAAGATATTTGAGCTTGTGGGTCCCACATTTGGGAAAATGGGCTCACAAGCCCATTTAAGAAAATGGTTAACTTAAATGGCGGATCAAAAGAGATATTGGGCCAAGCCCATTTTGCTAAATAACAAGAGACGGTTGGAGTTATTTTGGGCCCTAGCCCATGATTAAACCAATGGACGGTAAAGGATGAAAGTGAATAATATTACACTTTGTTTGTTACTTTTGGCCTCATACAAAATGCCCAGGTCAACTCACACACGTTTGTTATAAACAATTTACTTTCTCACACACACAATTAAATAAACTTTACCCAACCCCCACTTGTTTCGATACAACCTAGAAGACTTTTCACCCACCCACCTTTTTCTCTCCCACAACAAACAACCAGACGCACCACCATTTTTTTTACCCAAATCTCAAAAAACCCTAATAACCCTAATCAAAAAATTACCAATGAAAAATAGGGCTTTTTGTTTAAGTGTGTGATTCACACGCATCTTAAATAAATCCCTAAGTTTTTCGCAGGTGAACATTACCAGTGGTCCTCATTGAAGACGTGGCATTTATTCCCTTTGTGATTGGTTATCACCACCTCACCACAATCAATCCACCAATCCCTATTTTCCATCTCAGCACTAAACAAACACAAAACCGCCACGAGGGCGATCCGTGTGACCCATGGTGCGTTTTCATCCGTTGGATTGATGAAGAGAAGAAAGAGAATACAGAAATGATGGATTAAACGGCCAGGATTAATTTCCTTAGTCAAGAAGCTTCATGAAGAAGGCTTGGAGTTTGCCTATAAAAACCCCCCTTCATGTGTAATTTATTTGTGCACTTTTCTTTTATTTAATTTCTGCAAATTAGTTTTTAGGTTTAATGTAATTTTTATTTTCCAGTATTTTTACTCTTTTAATTATTAATGAAAAGTTATTTTAAATTAATTTCATCTCAATTAAACTTCTGTTAAGTTTAATTATCATCTTGAATCTGTTTTTTTATTACTGTTTGTCTTTATTATAATTGATAAAATATAAAAAAAATAATAAATAAAAAGAAAGTGGAATGTTATTTCCCCCCACTGGGAAAATTATATGAATCTGGTTCGAAGGTTCATTCGAGGTTCGAGTGTGATTGATGATTGGGTACGGTGAGATTTAAGGTGTTGGTGTTTGTATTCGGTTCATAGGGGGTTCAGCACCCACCTACGTCCCAACGGTTAACATCACAAGGTTCTACTTTTCTTTTTAATTTTTTAATTTTTAATTTAGTTTAATATTAATCTGCTTATTTGATTCGGTTTGTGTTACTGTTTTATCTGCTTTTGTTTTATTTGGTTAAGTTTGAATCTGCTTGTGTTAGTTGCATATCTGTTTAGTTTCTGTATTTATTTGGATCTATATATATATTTAGTTTAGTTTAAGTTTTTGTTCAAATCAGTTTAAGTTTAGTTTGCTTATTTTATGCCTTGTCAGTCTTATATGCTTATTCGATTTAAGCTTACATTTCGTTTAGTCTGCTTATTTGGTCTATGTGCTTATCTGATTTCAGTTTTTGAGCTTATTTTGTTTTTGCTTATTTTGTCCTATAGATTTGCTTATTGCTCTAAGTTTTTTTATTTATTTTAGCTTTATCTGCTTATTTATTTTATGCCTTATTAGTTTTATTTAGCTTATTTGACATCTGCTTATTCTCGTTTGCTTATTCTAGGTGTATATGCTTATTTGCTTATTGATGGTTCTTAGCTTATTTGGGCTGTGTTGTTTGCTTTCTGCTATAAGGAAACAGACCCATTTGGTCTGTTTTATTTCTTTGAGTCCAAAAAATAAATATTCCAAAAAAAGGTAATAGTGGGACTCGAACCCCTGACCATTCGCTTAGCAGCCAATAACATAACCATCTTAGCTAGTATCCTTTTTGTGTTCACTTTTCAGTCATGTAATTAATATAGTTCTTTTATTAGCTGGCAGTTTTTTTAGTTAAATTAGTTTTTTTACAAGTTTTGATTTAAAGTAGTTAAAAGTTTTATATAAAATTTGTTTTATTAAGTTTAAAAAAAAAGTAAAAAAATATTTTATTCAAATTGTTTTTAACTAATCTAGTTTAATTTGAAAATAGTTTAAAAGTAGATTTTGTTTAAATTTCAAAATAGTTTTAAAATAGTTAAAATTTAGTTTATTGAATTTAAATTAGATTTGTTTTAATCATTTTAATTCGTTTTTAAATATAACAGTTTTAGTTAATTAAATTAGATTTAATTTTTAATTAGTTTAAAATAGTTTTTATAGATTTTAGTCTAAAAACACCAAAAATACATTTTACCAAGAACAAATAAGTCTTACGTCATATCCAATATCAATTCGAGTCGATTTGTGGAACGATAAATAGAACTAAAAAGAATTTGCAAAAATTCTCTACATTAAAATGGCGCCGCTGCCGCTTCGCTCGTTACGATTGACGATTTCGTGAGACGTTTAGATTTTGGGATCCGTTCTTTTTAAACGTTACTTTCTTGCAAACAAAAATAAAAAATACAAAAAAAATCAAAAAACTAAAAATACAAAAAAAATTAATTAAAAAAATCTACAAAAGCAAATTCTTTCCTAAGATTTGCAACAAAAAAAATCAAAAATTTTCAAAAGTAATACTTTTTCCTAAAAGTATTACACCAAAAATATTACGTATTAGTGTTATTTTTCTTAGTTTGATTTCTTTTGTTTTTATTGTGAATATATATTTTTCTAAAAAAAAAATACAAAAACATTTTTCATTTACTATATTATATTACGTAGCACAATTAATTTACCTACTTTTCAAATAAGGCCTTAGTTGGGATTTCATCACCTAACTATTGTATTCGCATCCTAAATGAAATAAAAAGGCAAAATAGATAAATGCTAGTAAGACGTTTGAACTCGATATATACAAACTATAAGGTGGGTATAAGGCGACGTGCTATAAAAGGCCGTCTAAGGAAAAAGGTTTTTAAGTGCTTTGTGCCACCTTGTTTCCCCGCTTGCTTGTGCGTATATTGAGAGGGACAACCGATTATTGGTTTTCCAACTCAATTAGTATTAAGTATATATTTTTGTAGCTTTTTAATATTGCACCTCGAGAAGGAAAATCCTTTTCCTCTCAAAGTCGACTGAGGTCACCTACCTCATTTCAAGTTTTAATTGTATGCGCACTCACGCGCGTACATACATACCGATTGGTGTACCAAATTCTTCCAATTCTTCCAAAAAGAAGAAGAAGAAGAAAAATAAAAAGAACGTCATTCAAGCCGATCCCGAGAATCGTGCTTTCGACAATACGATGGAAACGGATAACCGACCTATGCTCGAGATTTTGCAATCACACGTTGAGGGAAACGATGACGCTATCGTTGTCCCCGCAATTGGAGCAAATAATTTTGAACTCAAATCGGATTTAATTAAAATGGTTTCCGCTACACCATTTTTGGGTCGTTCCCAAGATGACCCCCATGATCATATCAAGAGATTTATCCATTTGACTAATACGGTAAAATACAATGGGGTGGTGCCACAAGAGGCCATTCGTTAACAACTCTTTACTTTTTCCCTCGAGGGACAAGCCCGGATTTGGCTTGATAAGGAACCACCCCAAAGTATTACAACATGGATTGATTTAGAGACCAAGTTCATTAACTACTTTTTCCCACCATCACGGACCACCTCTTTAAGGAATGAAATCATTACTTTTGTGCAACAATATGGGGAAACGTTTAGTGAGTCTTGGGATCGATTTAAGGAGCTTTTGAGAAAATGTCCACAACACGGTTTCACTAAAGTACATCAAATTAATACGTTTTACAATGGTTTAACTCTTAATGATCAAGACTCACTTAATAGTGCCGCGGGGGGCAATATTCTTGTGAAATCAATGAGCGAGGCTTGGGCTATAATTGAAAATAAGGCAAAAGTACAAACCAAGAGTGTTAGGGCCACTATGGCAAGTGCTAGTTCTAGTGAGAATGACAAGAGAATAGATAAACTTACTTCGCTTGTTGAATCAATTGCTTTACAAACCCAAGCCCTCAATGGTCAAGTTAATGCCTTGAAAGAAACTAGTGAAACGTGTGAGACTTGTGGCGGACCACATTTATATTTCAATTGTGACAAGGTTTACAATCAACAACAAGTTTGTGCTTATAACACCAATGCTAATGAACGGGTTCAATTTAAACCTAATGTTGATGTTAACCATTTGTCTTATAAGAGTACTAATTATTTGGCGCCCCCGGGTTTTGTAGCACCACAAAGACCACTCCCACCCGCCCAAAATACCCAAAACCAAAATAGGAACCAAGTTCCTCAAATGGGTAATTTTCAAGGGAATGCAAATCAAGGGAATTTTAATGGTCAAAATCAAGGGTTTAAAAATAATAACCAAGGTTTTCATAATAACAACGGTTTTCAACCTCAATATCAAAACCAAGGTTTTCCTAATCAAGGTCTTCCTAATCAAGGGTATAATCAAATGAACATGCATAATCCTCAAATGGACTTGGTTCTACAAAAATTGACCGACCATGAGCGAATTATGAGAGAGATGCAAGAATCGACCGATAAGAAATTTTTGACAATGATTCAAGCCCTTAGACCCCAAGGAGCCTTACCTTCAAATACCGAGATTAACCCTCGTGCTAATGTGAGTACTATCAATACTCGAAGTGGATCTACTTTAGTGGGACTTTCCATCTCTTCGCCCATAAAGGAGAGACAAGGCCCGAAGGTCATAATGAGTAATCCTACTCCCCCTTCGGTGATTCCTCCCACTACCACTCCTAGTACTAGTGCTCCATTACCTAATGAGCCTATCCCTAAGGTTGTTCAAGAAGCGAGTCCTTCTCCTTCTAAACCTTCAAAGTCTAAACCTAATATTCCTTATCCCTCTAGGTTAGACAAGGCAAAAGTGCTCACAAACGATGATGTTCATGTCTCCAACTTTTTGAAAATGATTTCCAACGTCAATGTCAACATTAGCCTTATTGAAGCACTTGCTCAAATGCCAAAATTCGTAAAAATGTTCAAAGATTTGCTTAATAGGAAAGAAAAAATGGTTGAGCTCGTGAACACCCGTTTAAATGAGAATTGTTCCGCGATTCTTCTCAAAGAGCTTCCTGAAAAGCTAGGAGATCCCGGACGATTCGTGTTACCTTGCTCGTTTCCTAAAATCGATGATTGTATGGCTTTAGCGGATCTCGACGCTAGCATCAATCTTATGCCACTCTCGGTATGGAAACAATTATCATTACCCGACCTTGTACCGACGCACATGACTCTCGAGTTAGCTAATAGAACTCTCGCATACCCCATTGGTATTGCCGAAGACGTTTTTGTTCGAGTTGGTACATTCACTTTTCCCGTGGACTTTGTCGTCGTCGACTATGAGATGGATCCTCGTATTCCGTTAATACTTGGTAGACCATTCTTAAGATCCGGAAGAGCCTTAGTTGATGTGGCCGAAGGGGAGTTAATTCTTAGGGTTCGAGATGAACAACAAGTTTTTAAAATGGGAAAAATCACAACAAAATCAAATGGAAAAGAGTCGGTAAATATGATTGATGTTCTTAATTATGACAATGAAGAGATTTATTAATCCTTTTGGAAATAAAACGTCTAATCAAAATGATTTTGTGATAACTTCATCCCTTCCCTTAGAGCCTCAAATTTTTGAAACTCCTATTTATGACACCTAAAGTGATGACACTTCTTCAAGTGATCACACTATCTTCGGTTTAGACGACCCACCTTTTGACCCACCCATTTTTGATACCCCAATCTTTGATACCTACGATGATGACACTTCTTTAAGTGATCTCATTAACTTTGATGACCCACCCCATGATCTTAATGCACCTCATATTTCTATGAGTGATTCGTCCATGGAGACTCCTTTTGACTTTTATACTCCAATTTTAGAAGTCATGACTTTTGAGGAGGATCCTCCACTCTTAGAGATCATTCCTAATTTAGAGGTTATTCCATTTGAGGAGGATTTAGATAACTTTCTAAACTCCTATTTTCCTCACCAGGATGAGTTTTCCTATGACTCCGACGATACTTATGTTTTCACATCAAGTTTGGAAGAGGACGACTCCCCCACTTTGGATCAAAATGACATTTTAAGCTTAAATGTCAACACCTCTTGCTATTTTCCCGTTAAGGAACCGGTGTTTGATCCCGGAATAGAGACTTTTGCGCTTTCATTGAATTATCACCATAACCCCTTTCCTCGTGAGAGACTTTTGCCTAAGGATACCCCACTCTTCTTTGACTTATGTGATTTTACCACCTCAGGGTTTATTTCCTTTTGTGATGGAAATTATGTGTTTGACCCGGGTGGATTTTCATGGGGTATTCCTTATATGACTTTGTTTCACCTCTTTATCATGGAGAGATTTTCCTCCCTTGGAAATCTCGGTTTTTCCATGATTTTCCCATTTGAATGATGACATTCGGGAAATCGAGTCGAGCTAGAGACTTGTGATTAATAAATCAAGCATCGTTTAACTAGGTTAGATTTTTACCCTTTTCCACCCTTTCCACCCTTTTTCACCTTCACCCATTTTAACCAATAAGTGTAGGGGGAGCCAAGTAGGTTGTTTGTGTGTTGTGTTGTGTGTAGGGACATGTGCTTTGATGTTCCACTTTTGGTGCTTTTGACGCGAACCGTGATCCCGTGTTTCCCGTGTACCCGGTTCCTTCAATAAGTTTTTGCTATTGTGATTCAATCTTGTATATAAATAAGACGAATAAAATGTAATCACTTTAGTTGTCTCTTCCTTAGGTCGATTTAAACAACGTACTCAATGTCCTAAGTGTAGGGGAGTTTATTCTCCCACATGCTTAAACATTGCGGATAATGTTTATATTAAGTGTAGGGGGGACTTCTATCGAATTTTAGTGGGCTTTTCCATGAATTTGACCCCATTTAACCGGAAAATTTAAAAAAATTTCAACGTTTTTCAAATTTTTGATCTATTTTGGCCTAGTTGTATTTCCATTTATTTTCTTTCCTTTTGTCATCGCATCGTAATATTTTCCATTTCAAGAATAAAGTCAAAAATAAATAATTGAATAAAATGGTTTTAACAAGTTTTGATTTCCTTTATATATTAGGCCCGTCGTGAATATTTTGACTCAACCCGAGTTTACTTATCCAAGTTTACTCTAGCTATATCCTTAACCATATGGACCTTAATTGGTTTATTAGGCTAAGCATCCACGAGTCTCATTCCTTGAGATTTTAAAATTGTGGAGAACGAGAGATGATAGAGTTGATAATAAGTTTAAGGGTTAATTTTTGCCTATATGAGTTTTTGTGGCTCTTTCTTCCCGCTTATATATTTAATTGCTTAATAAATGAGGATTTTTGCGGTGTCGATTCGATATCTTAACTCTTAGCCAAATCTTTATTCTCCTTGTAATTAAAGCATGAACACATTGAGTGCCAGCGTTGTGGACTTCCGACTAAGGTGGCTCATAACCACTAAGTAGGAGGTATTCATACCATGGGACCGCGGAATTTGGCCTACTATATATATATATCATAAATAAGAAAGAATAAGATTAAAACATGACCTCAAGGAGCCTTAGGGTGTGGGGTATGTAGCACGAACCTTGTCCTTAGAGCCTTAGGGTGTATGGCATGGTAAGTGTTAAATAAAAATTGATCAAAAATCAATTCCCTCGTTTATCGTTCAAGGAGCCTTAGGGTGTGGACAATAGATGAGGAGCATTTTTACATCTTAAAGAGCCTAAGGGTATATGATGTGAACTTGCTAAACTCCACATAAAGTCAACATGACTTTGGAGGAATAGTTAATAAGTAGTACTATTGGCCAAATTTTAGGTCCGGGAATTTATTCCCCAAATCGTGTTAAATCATCCTTGATGTGGGCTTACTTTAGTGACAACGTTTTTGAGGACGAGGTTAGGTTTTGAGTATCGGGTTTGCACCGTTCTGCCTTCATTTTTGGACTAATAACTATCAAATAAGTCAAATGAGCCTACGAGTGAATGACAATAAATAAAATCTAGAGATACAACGTAGTAATTGGAGAAAGAGTATTACACAATTGTCTTATATAAGTGGTTTTAACCTAAGAACTTATGGTAAACAATGATCTCGTTTTTAAGCTTGGTATGGGGAACGTGAAACTTGAGGATGATTAATATTCATGACACCAAAGCCCTAATCTAAGTCTTAGATTTCTTTACGAGTTTCTTCCATCAAATAATTTCCATGTTAATAAATTATTATAACTTTTGTTTTTATCTTTCCATCATAGTAATAATAGTATATCTTAATAAAGGCCATGATGGGTTAATTATGAGAAAAATGTAACTTGATGCTTTAAAAACTATGCATTGCATAGGGTCATTGCAATGGTCAAGTGTAGGGGATTTAATAAGTGTGTAAACACTTATCCTTTTGCCACTAAAATCAAGGAAAAACAAGACCTAATCATGTGTTTAATATCGTAAAAGTCGGAATTACGCGTGGTTTTGTGTTTTTGTGTGAAATAGGTACAAAAGATCAAAAGGAAAGAAAACACGGGATTTCACGGTCAAATGTTGAAGAAAAGTCCAAGAAAGAGAAGAAGACAAAGTCAAAGACCAAAAGTGTGCCAAAGATCACGAAAACCGGCAATTCGACACGGTTTTGAAGAAATGAACAAGAAAGCCGAAATCGAACTCGTTTTAGTGGATTTAATCATTTACGAAGATATTTGAGCTTGTGGGTCCCACATTTGGGAAAATGGGCTCACAAGCCCATTTAAGAAAATGGTTAACTTAAATGGCGGATCAAAAGAGATATTGGGCCAAGCCCATTTTGCTAAATAACAAGAGACGTTTGGAGTTATTTTGGGCCCTAGCCCATGATTAAACCAATTGACGGTAAAGGATGAAAGTGAATAATATTTCCCCTTGTTTGTTACTTTTGGCCTCATACAAAATGCCCAGGTCAACTCACACATGTTTGTTATAAATAATTTACTTTCTCACACACACAATTAAAAAAACTTTACCCAACCCTCACTTGTTTCGATACAACCTAGAAGACTTTTCACCCACCCACCTTTTTCTCTCCCACAACAAACAACCAGACGCACCACCATTTTTTTACCCAAATCTCAAAAAACCCTAATCAAAAAATTACCCATGAAAAAATAGGGCTTTTTGTTTAAGTGTGTGATTTACACGCATCTTAAATAAATCCCCAAGTTTTTCGTAGGTGAACATTACCAGTGGTCCTCATTGAAGACGTGGCATCTATTCCCTTTGTGATTGGTTATCACCACCTCACCACAATCAATCCACCAATCCCTATTTTCCATCTCAGCACTAAACAAACACAAAACCGCCACGAGGGCGATCCGTGTGATCCATGGTGCGTTTTCATCCGTTGGATTGATGAAGAGAAGAAAGAGAATACAGAAATGATGGATTAAATGGTCAAGATTAATTTCCTTAATCAAGAAGCTTCATGAAGAAGGCTTGGGGTTTGCCTATAAAAACCCCCTTCATGTGTAATTTATTTGTGCACTTTTCTTTTATTTAATTTCTGCAAATTAGTTTTTAGGTTTAATGTAATTTTATTTTCCAGTATTTGTACTCTTTTAATTATTAATGAAAACTTATTTTAATGTAATTTCGTCTCAATTAAATTTCTGTTAAGTTTAATTATCATCTTGAATCTGTTTTTTATTACTGTTTGTCTTTATTATAATTGATTAAATATAAAAAAAAAATAATAAATAAAAAGAAAGTGGAATGTTATTTTCCCCCACCGGGAAAATTATATGAATCTGGTTCGAAGGTTCGTTCGAGGTTCGAGTGTGATTGATGATTGGGTACGGCGAGATTTAAGGTTTTGGTGTTTGTATTCGGTTCATAGGGGGTTCAGCGCCCACCTACGTCCCAACGGTTAACATCACAAGGTTCTACTTTCTTTTTAATTTTTTAAGTTTTAATTTAGTTTAATATTAATCTGCTTATTTGATTCGGTTTGTGTTACTGTTTTATCTGCTTTTGTTTTATTTGGTTAAGTTTGAATCTGCTTGTGTTAGTTGCATATCTGTTTAGTATCTGTATTTGTTTGGATCTGTTATCTATATTTAGTTTTGTTTAAGTTTTTGTTCAAATCAGTTTAAGTTTAGTTTGCTTTGTTTAGTTTGCTTATTTTATGCCTTATCAGTCCTATATGCTTATTCGATTTTAGCTTACATTTCGTTTAGTCTGCTTATTTGGTCTATGTGCTTATCTGATTTCAGTTTTTGAGCTTATTTTGTTTTTGCTTATTTTGTCCTATAGATTTGCTTATTGCTCTAAGTTTTTTTATTTTAGCTTTATCTGCTTATTTATTTTATGCCTTATTAGTTTTTTTAGCTTATTTAACGTCTGCTTATTCTCGTTTGCTTATTCTAGGTTTATATGCTTATTTGCATATTGATGGTTCTTAGCTTATTTGGGTTGTGTTTGTTTGCTTTATGCTATAAGGAAACAGACCCATTTGGTCTGTTTTATTTCTTTGAGTCCAAAAAATAAATATTCCAAAAAAGGTCATAGTGGGACTCGAACCCCTGACCATTCGCTTAGCAGCCAACAACATAACCATCTTAGCTAGTATCCTCTTTGTGTTCACTTTTCAGTCATGTAATTAATATAGTTCTTTTATTAGCTGGCAGTTTTTTTAGTTAAATTAGTTTTATTACAAGTTTTGATTTAAAGTAGTTAAAAGTTTTATATAAAATTTGTTTTATTAAGTTTTTTTTAAAAAAAAAGTAAAAAAATATTTTATTTAATTTTTTTTTAGTTTTTAATTAATCTAGTTTAATTTGAAAATAGTTTAAAAGTAGATTTTGTTTAAATTTCAAAATAGTTTTAAAATAGTTAAAATTTAGTTTATTGAATTTAAATTAGATTTGTTTTAATCATTTTAATTAGTTTTTAAATAGAAAAGTTTTAGTTAATTAAATTAGATTTAATTTTTAATTAGTTTAAAATAGTTTTTATAGATTTTAGTCTAAAAACACCAAAAATACATTTTACCAAGAACAAATAAGTCTTACGTCATATCCAATATCAATTCGAGTCGATTTGTGGAACGAAAAATAGATCTAAAAAAAGAATTTGCAAGAAAATTATCAACATTAAGGATTTGCAAAAATTCTTACATTAATCATCGATGCCACAACCATGACTTGGTCTTAGATGCTTTGGAGAGAAGGCATACTGGAGAAGCAACCATCATGTTTTGAATAGAAAGTGTGTAGAGATTATCCCCTCGAGAACCTTTTAACAAATCATTTCATGTCAGATCACGAATGAAGCAAGTATTTTGTCGAAAAGCAACTTCAAGGTTTGAATCACAAAATTGTCCCACTGAAAATAAGTTATGACCGAGTCCCTCCACGTAATACACCCTTGAAATCGTAACATTCCCAATTTGATATTCACCATAACCCATGATCTTTGCAATATGGTCATTACCAAATTTTACCTTCCCTAGAAACTTGTTGACGAAATCTTTGAGCATCGAGTGATCTCTGGTCATATGCTTGGAGCATCCAGAGTCCAAGTACCACATGATGATTTTGACCACCTGAAAATATCACCAGACAAAGACGATGTATCGGAATCTAATTGTTCCTCTTTGTTAGCAGGTACATATATAATTATCTTAGATTTGCTATCAGAAGATCCTGAGGTACTTCTTCACTGGTAGGCACAATAGTTGATGCAGACCTAGTTAAAGGGCGCTTTTTTAGATTTTTAGTGCTAGTGTTCCTATTTAAAGGACGCTGAGACCTAACTTCAATGGATGTGATCCTAGTTAAAGGGCACTTAGTTCCATTTACAGTAAAGGTCCTACCAGTGGGTTTCCATTGCCAACCAACTTGGGTGAATTTCTTCCCCGTTGGAGTCCATTCAAGATTGTTCCTAATGTCATACACTTCATTCACATGTTCAACAAGGCATAAATCATGATGCTGAGAAAACATGCATTCATTACAATTCCAACATCTCAAATTAGAATTCATATTTTGCTTAGGCTGTTGCACAAGCGCAGGGACTTTAGTCTTAGCTACATGATTCTTTTTATTCAAATTTGAAATAACATTCCTAGGGTGAACTTCTACTTTCTTCTTCGTAGTCCTTCTAGTGGAAGGCTTGATCCTATCTTTCTTGTCTTGAGATCTTTTAGCCTTAGTAGACACAAATACTCTCGTAGAAGCCAAGGGAACATTAGTGACAAATTTTGATTTAGCCTTGATGGGTATGTTTAAAATAGGCTTAGCTCATGGGGTCTTATTGAATGGAGTCATGGAAATGGTGGGGGTTTATTGTTTAAGTGGTACAAAACCCGGTTGTCATATGAAATTAAGATGTGCTAAGCAACACTGAATCCTCTCAATATATAAGTGAGCAGCATTATAATCATTGTTTGTGGGATCAGATTCATATAAGTCATCTAAAATGTCCCTTGTAAGAAGCATATGCCTAATCGTATTTCTCATATAATCCATATATGATAGTGAATTGTTCTTATGGTACGGGTTCTTATAAATCACCACTTCTTTTGTATTTGGAGCACTAGAGGTCGGGGAAGAGATTGTAGCTGGATTATCAACAACTTCTTGTCCTTTGAGTTGAAGTGTCTCCTTTAATTCAGCTATGACCATGTTTTTATCTATGAGTTGAATATTTAGGTCAGAGATTTCCTCACATTTCTTGTTCAGTTGGTCAACAAGTGACTTTTGCTCTGCCACATTAAAAGCAAAGTGGTCTTCTATTGAACCAGAAACTTGTGAGACACCCTGCCTTACTTTTTCAAACTCCCCTAGCATAGAAGTAATTCTATTTTCTAGGGCATGGTTTTTAAACTCTGCAGCCTCTAGTTTCACTTTATCTGCTAATGATTCTCTCTTAAGTCTCATGATTTCTTCCTCTAATGCCTGAACCACCTGAATCATCTTGTCACTTGTCTCAACGTTGTTTTCATAATAGTTTATTTTTGAAAGAGTTTCATTTTTAGATTGGTGTTCAATTTCAAGAGATATACAATGTTGTTGAAGCTCATCAAAATGTTTTGAAAGTGAGTTATAAGAATCTTGAAGCTTTAAAAATTCAACGTTAGATTCGTGACAAGAATGATTATCTACATTATTCACAGGCTCAACAATATTCACAAAAAGATCATGCACATCATCACATTTATTCACAACAAATGTAATCTCAATAGCACACTCAATAGTCACAACTTGCATCATATCGATAGACATCACTTGTTCCAAGAATCGGTCATATTCGGACAAAATCTTTTCTTTCTCAAGTAATTGTTGCTCATAAGCATCATCTATTTCATGGAAAACTTTTTGAACTTCAGCCATTTAGAAATTAAGATTATCCCCGAGATCTAGAAAACGCTCTTTAAGATTGTTTACAAACGGAACGATCTCCTTCTCAAACAGCGATTTCATGTGTTCGAAAGCCCATTCTCCAGCGGTTTGAGCCGTTGAAGTCGTACATTCCTTAATGACCTTGTCAAATCCGATAAAGTATCCTCTAATCTCTTTCAAGCTTAGCAATACTGTACTTACCGGTGGAAGACCCTTTGGTAGTTCCTTAGGTTCATCCGGGTTGACAAGTGTAGGAAATATACTAGGGTTTTCTCTAGTAGACATGTAAGTTGGTTTATGGATAAATTCCCTTTGTATGTTAAAGCGAGTTCTAAAATCCGTTTTTGCATACTCTTGATTAAGTTTATCATAATCAAACTTAGGATATTCCAAAAGCATTTTTGACCGATTCTCATTAATGAGTGAAATATACTCGGAATCATTCGAATTACTAATCGGGTCTAAGACCAAACCTAATTTTGTTGCATCATACATTCGCGGGTTGTGGTTAAGAGCTTGCTTTGCATAACCCGGGTTAGGTGGCAGGTCTGTTAGACGCGATAGAGTAAATTCCTTAAAAGATGAATGAAACAAGTGTACTAAATATGAAGCAGAGTATTGTTTTAAAAGCAAAACTGTAGTCTTTTTAATTTTCTCAGACGCCTTAATTTCAGTTTCAACCCTTTTAGACTCGATAGATTCGAAATCCGTTAGTAGTTTTTGAAAATTAGTAACGACGGACTCTTTTCCTTTAAGTTCTTTTGAAAGATTTCCCTTAAATGTTCAATTTCTAGTAAGTTATCCATTTGGACTTTCCCAAACCTATCAAACTCAGGACTGGTTAAGGTATTGGTCAACGAAGTTAATTCCAAGGTTTGAACATTTTCATTGTACAAAGAAAGCTCGACAGATAATGTCTGATTAACACTGAGGGTTTCAAGGACCGCAGTATTCATTTGGCCAAGCATAGATACCGACACCATAACCAAATCTTGTTGAGTAGACGAATTTGTCGACGTAATAGCTCCCGGTTGTGTTTCACTCAAATTCTAGGGACTTACATTGATATCACTATCATTGTTTGTCTCCTCATTTGAATTACTAACCACCAGAGGCTGTTCCGGATACTAAGACGCTTGATCAACTTGATAAGGTACAATACTAGTATCATTGGCAGTATTTGGTACCTCAGAGATTTGGTCAGACCCATAGAGTGAAAGATTTGCCACAAGAGCTGCCTTGGCGGTGTTGAAGTCATCACAGTCTGAATCGTATGCATCAAGATCATCACATTGATATGCTGCATTGTTAGTTAAAGCTTCTGTGAGTCCTTCAGTGTCCGCAACTCCTGGATCTGCTAGAAATGCTAACTCCTCCTCATCGAGCTCTCGACCTTGTGCTTGAGCATTAACCAAGTAAATCTTTTCTTGAAACCATGTACCATCCCTCTTCCTCTTTGGTTGCTTACACTCCAGAGCCATATGTCCTTCCCCTTTGCAATTATAGTAGATGATCATATTCACTTTACCAGTGTTGTTTCCTCTTGGAGGAGTGTTAAATGGGCGTGCACCAGTATTGGATGAACTTGGTCTCCCCTGAAGTGGTTGCACAGTAACTCTACCATCTTGGATTGTTGCTTGTTGACGAGAGTTAGAAGAATTTCTCAACTGATTGTTTGTTGGAGATGGTCCTCTATAACCTCTTTTGTTCAAAGTTTGAGTTATGTAGGCAGCCATTTGTGCTAGTACATCAGTAGGATTATCCCCTTGTCTGAACTCAGGAACTAGAACCTCATCATCGCAGTAGAAAACTGGTGTTAGTGGAGCTACATACACACTTGAAGGAGTACTGACATGTTGTGAATAATGGGGTTGAGGAACTTCATGTTGCTGGTATGTGATAGCAGGATTTGTTGGTGGTTGATAAGGAGAGTATGGTTGTTGAGCATGTTGTGATGATAATGCTGGTTGCTGATATTGTTGCTGATATGATGTAGGTGGTTGTGTTAGTATCGAATACTGAGGAAAGCTTGGAGTTTGATACAAGGGTTGATATGAAGATTGTTGTTCCATAGCATACGGAGTGTTGTTATATGACAATGTTGGATGATTTGCCATTAACGCCAATGGTTCGAAATAAGATCCTCGAGACATGCGTTTCTGAAGCACATGCTTCTTGTGTTGCTGCAAGAAAGCATACAGTTGATCTAAATTAGATTTCTACAAATCATGAATCAATTTAACGTCAGTGACGTATTGGCTCCACTCTAGGGGTAACGTGTTCAAAAACTTGGTGTTGAACTGAAACTGAGCAATCGAGAGATTATACACATTCAGATCATTCATCAATGTAGTGAAGCGCCAGTAGTAGTCATGAAGTGTTTCCCCTGGAATGTATGAGAACCTATCGAACAAGTCATAGATTTTACACTCTCGTTCCTGCTTGGCGAGTGAAGTCCCTTGTAACAAACCCGTTAAGCGATCCCAAAGTTCCTTTGCTACCTTGTGTTCACTTACCATTCGATAAATACCGGGTGGAAGAGCTTGAAGTATAGTCTGAACGGCCTTGTCATCCGCATCGGCAATGATTTGATTAGCAGCCGTTAATTCATGAAATAACCTTGGCCGAGTCACATTATCTACAGTAACTTCGCCCCAATCGAGTGGTCCTTGCTCAATGGATTGAACCATAAGTATCTCACTGGGTCTACCCATAATATAAGACCTCATGCGACCTTGCCATGCTTCAAATAGCTCTTTGATAAGCAACGGTGGACGGTTATCGGTACCCGAGATGATAGAAAGATCGGTAAGCGATATCATTGTCGACATAAATGAATGAGGATTCATTTTTGATCACTTGAAGGAAAAAAGATTATCTTTTGATCGTCCAATAAATTAAAGTTGTGAAATTTGTTGTGTGTTGAAGTAGAATTCTAAAAAAAAATTACAAGTGAATAAATCAATACACAATTCGAAATGTGGTTTGCTTGGTAATTCGGAATATGTAATCTTCTAAGAATTCAGAATGTGCAATCTTCAATCAATTCAGAATGTGCAATCTTCAATCTATTCGGAATGTGCAATTTTCAGTCTATTCAGAATGTGCACTCTTCCATTAATTCGGAATATAAATCAAGAAGGTAATCCGGAATATGCTAATCCGGAATGTAATTCGGAATATGCTAATGAAGATGCTAAGTCGGAATGTCTAGCTAATCCGGAATCCACTTGAATCAAGATACTAATTCGGAATATACTAATGAAGATGCTAAGTCGGAATGTCTAGCTAATCCTGAATCCACTTGAATCAAGATACTAATTCGGAATATACTAATGAAGATGCTAATTCGGAATGACTAGCTAATCCGGAATCCACTTGAATCAAGATGTAAAACCCGCATGCTTTTACCATGAATAGTACCCTTACGATAGTACGTACATGAGTGGAACTTTCCTTTTATAGCGCGTTTACGTTTCATGAACAAGAATTACAAGTATTACGTACGTGTTATAACACGATAAGTATTTATTACGTATTAACACACGATAATTATTTCAATAATAATTATAATCACGAACATACGAACATGAAATCATGAACGTAAATTAATCACGAGCTAATATTACGTATGTATATACATTTATTACGAGCACGAAAAATATATTAAGTCACGATTGATAACTAGTTAAATCACGTAAAACACGAACACGAGAACACACTTATATTTTAGACATGGAAAATGTTCGGGTTACCCCATGTGGGCCCCATACCCGCGGACACACAAGACCAAAGGGGCCAAGCCCATAATTTTTACTAAACATGGAATTTAAGGAAAATTATTTTCATTTAACACATTTAGTGAAAACAAGAAAAACCCTAAAAATCTTTTTTCCTTCTTCCTTGTCTTGGCCGCCGGGTATAAGAACACCAAAGGGGTGTTTCGGTTTGATTTTGGTGCTAGAGTTATTGCAAGGATCATTCGTGTGTTCATCCTCTTTGATTCACGTGATTGGTATAAACCCTAATCTCTTTTATTTTATGTTTTTGATTTCTTAATGACATAAAATCATGAATGTTTTTAATAAAGTAATTAAAAACAAGATATAAACATGTTATTAATCATGGGGTTATAATCAATTTAGGGTTAAGGGGTGTTTGTTTGTTGTGGTTGACGCCTAACCGAGCCCCAATGGGGTCTCGGCTTGGCTTAACTCGCACCACCGAGACCATGTGGTCTCAGTTTGGTGGTGGTGGTGTCACGGCAGCAGCAAGGACAAGGGAAACCCCGACCTAGGTCGGGGTATGGTGGTGTTTTCGGGTCCGGTTCACGATTTAAAACACGGGTCCGGTTCACACATGTTTAGATTTAAACCACAGTCCGGTTCATGAGTTATTTTTCAAGGTTTAATATTTTTACAAGTTATATTATTTTTACAAGACTTAAATTAAATTAATTAAAAGCATGAACATGATTAATTTAATTTACATGACTTAGGTTATTAATTTTATTATTAATACATGAATTTTAACCTAAGTATTTATCATTTAATTAGACTATATAATTAATCAATTATTGAAACCATGACTTATAATTAATTAATTTACATGACTTAGGTTATATTATTTAGAGATAATAATACATGTTTTAACCTAAGTATTTATTTTACCTTTATTTAATTAAATCATGTTATATTTAATTAAATACTTTAACCTATAGTTTATTAATTCACAAGAAACAATTAATAAACTATACTATATAATCACATGACTTAGAATAATAATCAGTAAACACTTAAGCTTATATAATTAGCTTAATTATCCAGCTTATATCTAATTATGGAAACTTTCTATTTTTAGAAACTTATTTAATTAAGGCATCTAATCTATTTATAGAAACTTTCTATTTTTAGAAACTTATCTTTTTTAAGCAGTAATTCTATTTTTGGAAACTTTCTATTTTTGGAAACTTTCTATTTTTGGTAACTTTCTATTTTTGGAAACTTTCTATTTTAGAAAACCTGCTATTTTTAGAAAGTAACTTGTTATTACACAACAAGTATAATAATACATGAAATACAAGTAATACTTAATCAGAATAGACAGAATATATGATAAAGACAGTATAAAGCTTAAATCAGTAAAACATGACATGAACATATAAAACAAGCTAAGACATGATATAAAACCAGTTACGTACTCAGTAATCAGATACTTATACACGTATGTATTTATGTAGCATTAGTGATACCGAAGTAGGACTCTCTTCCGTTCGTCTTCTTCGTTCACTGGACATAAGGTACGGATTCTCCGTCCTTTCAGTATGGACATTCTTCCTTATTAGGATTTCCCGTATGCAGCCAACTGTTTTCCCCAATATATGTTTTATATGTTTTTGAATTGCTTATGTTTAATTAGAATACCTAAAGCCATATACATGCATGACCAGTTTCACCTAGTTATGGAGGTACCATAACCATAACACTGGAGGCACCAGTGTTATGACTTCACCATGGCGGAGTGATAGCTCGTGGCGTCCCTTCAACTTTTGGCCATATTATTATTACCAGGTGGGGCGTATGGGTGCATCCTAGTTACATGTTTTCAGTAGATTACTTAGTGTGAATGTGGTGTGTGCCTTGCATCCTTCACAAGGAGCTGATCCCTCCTACCAAAACCAGTATATTAAATTAGAGGCAGCCCCTCTAATTTTCATGACGAGGTCACCCCTCCAAGTATTCATGAACGTTGATATTTCATGACCTATATTGGCTAATGGTAAATATGTTAAACAATTTTACAAGATAAACATAAGGCTTTTCAAACTATAAAACCAGTTTTACTAAGATATAACCAGGTTATCCAAGACTTAGTTTCTTTCGCTGTTTCATGTTTATATGCTTATACTATTCATGCTATACTTTTATATCCGTGAACTGAGCGTATTGCTCAGTCGTTTTCCTTTTCATGTTCCCAAAACAGCAGGTACTCAGGGAAGCTCGTAGACTTTAAGCGTACGTGCATATGGATTGGAAGCTTCCTATCCTTCTTTACTTTATGCATTTATCTATAATTTGATACTCATTTCCATGGACATTGTTTAGTCCTTTCATTTAAAGTACTTAAGTTTGTGTGTGATGAGTTCTACTTTTGGGATACCGATGTTTGATTCCGGTATTTCCTTTATGGTCATGTAATGTTTAGACATTTATCCTTGTATGCTTTGATGGCACGCCATAATCACGCGTGACATTCCATTTATCAAAATGGGGTGTTACAATTATAGTATCAGAGCCAAGGCTTCGACCTGTAGGCTCTCAAAACACGACTTGTGATTAGTGGGTAGTCACTATGGTCTTCCTAGAACTGACAGTCGGTTTTCATGCATTCATCATTTTCATGCATACATATATATGTCATTGTCGCAGGTTTATGACTATGTAATGGTTGGTACAGGACTGGCCCTATTTAGTCGCATGTGTTTTATCGAAACTTTTAAATTTGGGACCGACCCATAGGTGTCCCCTCGCCATGTCTTTTGTTTTGAGTGAACTGACCATAGGCGTTCACTCTCGCGCATATAAAAGTTTTCATAAAACTGCATCATGCATTCATGTACAAAATTTTCGGCATAAAATTTTTCTCATGATTTATTAGTATTAATCTTTTCATGTATATAGTTTATGTTTTGATCAGTTTAATCATGTATTTTATGTAATACTGTTAGATGGTTCTCACACGCGAGCAGGAACAACTCAATGCAGCAATCCAAGCTGCAATGCAAGCGATGCTTCCTCAGCCGAGGAACGAAATTAGGGCTGAGGTTCAGGCTGCCAACAATCAACAGTATCACCCAGTACCTCCTCCTCCTCTTCCAGCAACATTGGCAACATGGTTGGAGAGATTCAACAAGCTCCGTCCTCGAGCTTTCGATAGAACAGATAGCCCCAGTGAAGCTGAAAGCTGGTTGGCTCACATTGTGAAGATCTTCGATGCTATGGGTTGCGACCCCGTTTTCAAGTCGAGGTTGGCATGCTACCGGTTCGAAGGTGATGTGTTAGCATGGTGGATAGCACTGAAGCAGTCAGAGGGAGGTGATAATTGGGTGGCTGGTTTGACATGGGCTCAGTTCAGAGATAGGGTGATGGAGCAGTTCTTTCCCAAGGCTGAGCAAGACAAGCTGAAGAGGGAGTACCATGGGATCCGACAGAGAGCTGGGGAGAATAGCAACGAGTTCATGCAGCGCTTTCTTCGCTTAGATGGTTTCCTTGGTGCAGCAGCAGGTACTCCTAAAGAGCAGGCACACCACTTCAGGTGGGCTCTTTGCACATCGATCGCAAACAACTTGGTGTGTGCTACGTTCAACACTGTTAGAAATACGTTTTTAACGTATATTAAAAGTATCGGTCACTCCACAATATTATAAATGTTGTATAGCTCGTAGTTAATGTGTGCTTATTAAGTTAAGTAAGAAACCGACCCATGGGCTTGTCATGGGTCGGCCCAAGCCCATTAGTGGCTTGGATATAAATACCCCTTTCCACCATGTAAAGGGGTTGGTTGTTGATTGTTTGTTTTTCCCATTTTGAATGAAAAACACATATTTCTCTCTCACTTTCTCTCACTAGTTTCTCTCTCTAGAAATCTTCAACCCACTTCATTGATTCAAAAGATTATCAATATTCTTCAATTGGTATCAGAGAGCCATGGGGTGATTTAAGGTAAGGATTAGTGTTATTTTTAGTTTTTAAATGTATTAGTGATTTGTAGGAAAATCAACCTTGAATCTTGTAATTTTTGGTGTTTTTGTTGTTGGGATTAGTTGATAAGTATTGGGTTTAGCTTATTTTGGTAGAAATCATAAAACTTTTTTGTGGTTTTTGATCAAAAATCGAGTTTTGATTTGTGTAAAAAGCTATTTCCTGGGCTCGAAGTCTATTTTTTCCAGATCATTCCGAATAGCAGAAACATTCCGAATAGCCAAAACATTCCGAATAGCCAAAACATTCCGAATAGCCAAAACATTCCGAGTAGGGTTTAGCGTATTCCGAATAGCCAAAACATTCCGAATAGCCAGAAACATTCCGAATTGCAGAAACATTCCGAATAGCAGAAACATTCCGAGTAAGATTATTCCGAGTAAGGGATTATTCCGCATAAGGGTATATTCCGCATAAGGGGTTATTCCGCACAAGGGTTATTCCGAATAGGGTTTATTCCGCACAAGGGTTATTCCGAATAGGGTATATTCCGGATAAGGGTTATTCCGAATAGGGTCTATTCCGCATAAGGTTTATTCCGAATAGGAGTTATTCCGGATAAGAAAGATCAAGGGGTATTTTTCGACGATTATTAGTGGATTTAATCTTGGCTTCTTACACACTCTTTACTTCAACAACACAACATAATTCACAACCTTACTTCACTGCTCGATCAACCGATAATCTTTGTTTCTTTAAAGTGATCAAAATGAATCCGAATTCATTAATGCCTCAAATGACATCACTTACGGATATTTCCGTCATTACGGGAACGGATAATCGCCCTCCAATGCTCATTAAAGAAGTTTTTGAAGCATGGCAAGGCCGTATGATGTCATACATTAAGGGAAAACCGACATATGGGAGGCTTATGGTCAAGTCAATTCTAAATGGTCCACTTGATTATGGTACCATTGTGGTTAACAATGTGACTCGACCACGGGAGTTTGAAGAACTTACACCAGCCCAACAACTTGTTGCCAATGCAGACGAAAAGGCTCTTCAAACCATTCTCCAAGCTCTTCCACATGACATCTATCGAATGGTAAGTCAATATACGGTTGCAAAGGATTTATGGGAACGTCTGAAGGTGTTGCTACAAGGTACGTCTCTCACTAAACAGGAACGGGAATGTCAGTTGTATGATCTGTTTGATAGATTCACGTACAATCCAGGGGAAACGCTTCACGACTACTACTTCAGATTCACTACTCTCATGAATGATTTGAATGTATACAATCTCGTGATTGCTCCATTCCAGGTTAACACCAAGTTTTTGAATACTTTACCTCAAGCTGAATGGGGTGAGTATATTACCGATGTTAAGTTAACCAGGGATTTGCATAAGTGCAATTTGGATCAACTCTATGCTTTTCTTCAGCAGCATGAGAAACACGTGATCATGCACCGTTCGCCTCGAGGTATCTACCCTGATTCTTTAGCTTTGATGGCAAATCAACCAAGCTTGTCATACAACAACACTCCTTATATCATGGGACACCAAGCCTATCATCCATCACCGTACATGACTCCAAGCTTCCCCCAATATTCGATTCTGCCGCAACCACCCACCTCACATCAGCTACAATATCGGTTTAATGCACCTTCGTCTCAGAGAGAACCACAAGCATCACAATATGCCTCACAACCTCACCCATATTCACCAGCAAGCATTGCACCTTATGCTCAGTCATCATATTCTTCTTATCAAGAAAATGCAGCATATCCATCAAGCTACTCTGACCACATGAGTATTCCTTCTGGTGCTTATGCAGCTCAATAAGACCAAGCAATGTATTGTGATAATGATGAAGTCCCCATTCCTGAATTCAAACAAGGAACTGACCCAGTTGAAGTGTTAGCCACTATGTCTGCTTATCTCACAAGGACATTGAGCAAACGAGGATTTAGAGGACCAACTCCTACTAACAATCAGCTGAGGAATTCATCCAATTCTCGACAACAAGCTACTATTGAGAATGGCAGGGTAATGGTTCAACCTATTCAACCTTATCAGGGGAGACCCACTACATCAACCACCAATGCACGCACGGTCAATCCTGCTCCAATGGTCAACACTCCTCCACGGGCTAATTCCACAGGCAAGTTGAGAATGATTACATGCTACAACTGTAAGGAAGAAGGTCACATGTCTAGGGATTGCACAAAACCCAAGAGGAGAAGGGATGGTCAATGGTTTGCAGAGAAGATTTATTTGGTAAACGCTCAGGCACAAGGACAGGAACTTGATGAAGAGGAGCTTGCATTTCTTGCTGATCCAGGGATTGCTGAACAAGAAGTTGTCACTACACAGAATGCAGCATACCAAGCAGATGATCTGGATGCTTACGATTCAGACTGTGATGAACTTCAATCTGCTCAGGCAGCTCTTATGGCAACTATCTCTAGCTTTGGGCCAGAAAAAATATCTGAGGTACTTACTAATACCACTGATAATACCACTGATACTAGTATTCAACCACATCAAGTTGGGCAAGAGGGTGCTGATCCGAATGAGTCTTCGGTGGTGAGTCTTTCAAATGAGGAGACAATCAATGATAGTAATATCAATGTGAGTCCCGAGACTTTGAGTGAATCACAACCGGGAGCCATTTCGCATACGCATATTCCTGCTCAACAAGATTTGGTCATGGTTCCTGCTACATTACTTAGCCAAATGAATACTGCACTCTTAGAAACCCTAGCTAAGAATAAGAATTTGTCTGCTGAGCTTGCTTTGTGCAACGAAAAAGTTCAAACTTTGGAATTGGTTCCTTCGTTCACTGTTCTAACAAATCCCGAATATGATCATTTTCGAAACAAACAAATGATTCATTTGCAAGAAATTGAAACCTTAAGAGCAGATCTTTCTAACGAACTTAAAGAAAAAGAGTTAGTGGTCACTAATTTTCACAAACTTCAAACAGATTTTGAATTACTCGAGTCTAAAAAGAATGAAATGGAAATTAATGCTGCTAATAAGATTAGAAGTTTAGATTATTTGCTTTTAAGACAATACGCTGCCTCTCAACTAGTGCACTTATTTGACGCATCGTTTAGAGAGTTTAACTTATCGGGTCAAAAAGGCCTTCCCCCTAACCCACGGTATGCAAAACAAGCTTTTATCCATAGTCCAAGACTTTATAATGCAACCCAATTAGGATTGGTCTTAGACCCGATTGTTATTTTCGATGATCGCACAAATAAGGATCTAGTTGATGAGAATCGGTCATACAACTTTGAAAAATATCCCGAGTGTGATTATTTTAAAATGAATCAGGAGCTTGTAAAAACGGATTTTAGAATTCGCTTCCATATGGATAAAGATCTCATCACAGCACCAACCTACATGTTAAATGAAGAAAACCCTAGTACACTTCCTACACTTGTCAAAATGGAAGGACCTAAGGAAATTCCAAAGGATCTTCCACCTGTTAGCACTGTATGGTTAAACTTGCAAGAGATTAATCAATACTTTGCTAGTTTTGACAAGGTCATTCTGGAATGTACGACTTCAAATGGCCTAAACGCCGGAGAATAGGCTTTCGAACACATGAACGAGGTGTTTAAGAATGAGATCAATCCGTTTGTCGAAAGTCTAAAAGGAAGTTTTGCATCTCTTTCGGAAAATCTCGAGTTTGAAATTGCAGAAGTTCAAAAAGTGTTTTATGAAATGGACACCGCTTACGAACTACAATTAATTGAAAAGGAAAAGATTTTATCCGAATATGACCGATTCTTGTCCCAAGTAATTTCGTGTGATGTGCTTACTACTGTAAATGTTAATTATTCGAATGAGCTTACATCCGCTATGATTAAATGTGATGCTGTGAATATATGTGATGATGTGTGTGATCTCTCTATAAATGTTGCTGATACCGTAAATGAGGTAGATAATCATTCTTGTCACGAGTCTAACGCTGAATTTTTAAAGCTTCAAGATTCTTACAATTTACTTACAAAACGTTTTAATCAACTTGAACAACATTGTATATCTTTAGAATTAAAACAACAAACTCAAAATGAGGATCTTTTGATAACAAATGGTTGTGAAAACAGTGTTGAGACGAGTGACAAGATGATTGAGATAGTTAAGGCATTAGAGGAAGAGATTATGAGATTAAAGAGAGATGTGTCATCAAATGAAACACTAAAATTGGAACTAGAGGCTGCAGAGTCTAAAAACCAGGACAGAAATTAGACTTTCGTCTATTCTAGGGGAGATGGATCGGGCAAGACAGGGACTATCCGCTCTTTATGGTTCAATAGAAGAACGCTTAGCTTTTAATGCAGCACAGCAACAATCTTATGTTGAACAACTGAACCAAAAGTGTGAGGAAATCTCTGACTTAAACATCCAACTCATTGACAAAAACATGGTTTTGGCCGAGTTAAAGGAGACACTTCTTCTCACCCGACAAGAAGTTGTTAATAACTTAGCTACCAACTCTGCACCGTCCTCTAGTGCTCCAACAACCAATTCAGTAGTGCTTTATAAGAACCCGCTCCATAAGAAAAACCCGGTTACCTACGATGATTATATGAGGAATGCAATTAAGCATGTAGATCTTGTTAGGGATATTTTAGATGATTTGTATGCGTTAGATCCCTCAAGCAGTTACTATTATTCAGCTCATGAATATATTAAGCGTGTTCAATATTGCTTAGCATATTTGCAATACATAGGAAAACCGGGTTCTGCACTACTTAATAATCGACCCATTGCTGTAACTCCATTCAATAAGACTCCAGGAGGAAAACCGTCATTGGCACCATCAACTAAGGCACCTTTAAAATCTGTTACTAATGTTCCCACTTTGCCTTCTACAGGATTAAAAGAGTCTACTAAGGCTAAAGGATCGCCACTCAAGAAAGATAAGATCAAGCCCTCCACTAGTAGTACCATCAAGAAGAAAGTAGAAGCTCACCATAGGAATGTTATGTCAGATTTAAATAAAAAGAATCATGTTGCTAAGACTAAAAGCTCTGCGCCTGTGCAGAAGCCTAAACCATTTGTGAATTCTAATTTGAAATGTTGGAATTGTAATGAGTGCATGTTTTCCCAACGTCATGATTTGTGTCTTATTGATCATGTGAATGAAATGAATGCCATTAGGAATGATCTTGAATGGAAGCCCACTGGGAGAACTCGTACCCAAGTTGGATGGCAATGGCGTCCCACTGGTAGGACCTTTACATTAGATGGAAAAATGTGCCCTTTAACTAGGAATGCATCCATTGAGGTTAGGTCTCAGCGTCCTTTAGTTAGGCACACTAGCACTAAAGTATGGAAACCGCGCCCTTTAATTAGGTCAGCCCCCACTATAGTGCCTATCAGTGAAGAAATACCTCAGGATTTAAGCCAACTTGAATCTACACCACCAACTAGGAAGAAGGCTAGGAAATCTAAGAAACCTAAAGTTAGCAAATCTAAGATCATTAAATCTGTACCTGCTAATAACAAGGAACACTCAGATTCCGAAACCTATACATTGTCTTCGTCTGGTGATATTTTCAGGTGGTCCAAATCATCCTCTGGTATTTGGACTCCGGTTGCTCAAAGCATATGACCAGAGATCGCTCGATGCTCTGAAATTTCGTCAGCAAGTTTCTTGGAACGGTTAAATTCGGTAATGATCATATTGCAAAGATAATGGGTATGGTGAATATCAGATTGGAAACGTTACGATTTCAAGGGTATACTATGTAGAAGGTCTTGGTCATAATTTATTTTCAGTAGGACAGTTTTGTGATTCCAACCTAGAGGTTGCTTTTCGACAACATACTTGTTTCATCCGCAACTTGGAAGGAAAAGATTTGTTGAAGGGGTCTCGTGGTGCAAATCTTTATACTTTGTCCTTACAAGACATGATGGCCGCCTCTCCAGTATGTCTTCTCTCTAAAGCATCTAAGACTAAGTCATGGTTATGGCATCGCAGATTATCTCATCTCAACTTTGATGCTATTAATCATCTGGCTAAAAACGAATTAGTTCGTGGTCTTCCAAAGCTCAAATTTCACAAGGACCATTTATGTTCCGCGTGTTCAAGGGGGAAAAGTACCAAGAAATCATACAAGCCCAAAGCTTAAGACACCAATCAAGAAAAAACTTCATCTTTTGCATATGGATCTTTGTGGGCCAATGCGAACCGAAAGTGTGAGCGGTAAGAAATTCATCCTTGTTATTGTAGATGATTTCTCCAGGTTTACATGGGTTAGATTTCTACGTACAAAGGATGAAGCACCGAAGGCTATCATCACTTTTCTGAAATTCATTCAGGTACGTTTAAATACTACTGTCCGTCGTATTCGTACAGATAATGAACAGAGTTCGTCAACCAGACTCTTCGTGATTACTATGAAGAAGTTGGTATCTCACATGAAACATCCGCTGCACGTACTCCACAACAAAACGGTGTCGTTGAAAGACGGAATCGTACGCTTATGGAAGCTGCTAGGACTATGCTGATTTATGCGAACGCTCCATTGTTCTTGTGGGCAGAAGCTGTATCTACTGCATGTTTCACCCAACACCACTCTATCATTCGGAAACGCCATGGAAAAACACCTTACGAGCTTCTACATGATCGTAAACCCGATGTTTCATTCTTTCATGTGTTTGGTGCTCTTTGTTATCCAAACATTAATAGTGTGAACTTGGGCAAACTTCAACCGAAAGCCGATATAGGTATTTTCATTGGTTACTCACCCTCCAAGAAAGCATACCGAATTTACAACCGTCGTCTTGGTAAGATAGTAGAAACTATGGACGAAGATTTTGATGAGCTGACAGCGATGGCTTCTGAGCAACGCAGCTCTGAACCCGCGCTTCACGAGATGGGAACCGGTGCTATTAGTTCTGGATTAGTTCCCAATAATCCTACTTCTACATCATTTTTACCACCTACAAGGCCCGAGTGGGATAAACTATTTCAACCGCTGTTTGATGAATTCTTTGATCCCCCAAATGATGAAGTTCCAGCACCTGTAGTGATAGCTCCAATCCCTGAAGTTATTGCTCAAGCTAATGAACCTTTATCAAATGCATCTTCAATTAACATTGAACCGGATGCACCTCTACCAAGTAACTCTCAAACTACACCGGAATCGTCACCCTTACTTGTGCCTAATGATGTTGAAGAGGATTCAATTGATCACGATTTGGAATATGCTCACCTACAAGAGCTTCCTTTCTTTGGTATACCGATACCTGAAAACCCTTCAGCCGCGTCTACCTCAGAAGAAGCTCCTACAATTGTTCACTCCAGACCACCACGGATTGAAAATCACAGCACCAAATGGACAAAAGATCACCCAATTAGGAATGTTATTGGAGGTCTCGATCGACCAGTCTCTACACGCCATCAATTACAAGAGAGTGCACTCTATTGCTATTTTGATGCATTTCTCTCCGAAGTTGAACCTAAAAACTGGCAACATGCTATGACTCAATCATCTTGGATTGAAGCCATGCAAGAGGAACTAAATGAATTCCAAAGACTTGAAGTATGGGAATTAGTTCCTCTCCTTGACAAGGTTAACATCCTTACTTTGTTGTGGGTTTATAAGGTTAAACTCGATGAGATGGGTGGAGTCTTGAAGAATAAGGCTAGATTGGTTGCTAGAGGATATAAACAAGCCTTGGGTATCGACTTTGAAGAATCTTTTGCTCCTGTTGCAAGATTGGAGGCTATTAGACTATTCCTTGCGTATGCTGCTCATATGAACATGATCGTCTATCAAATGGATGTGAAGACGGCATTTTTGAACGGTGAACTAAGGGAAGAAGTCTATGTTAGTCAGCCGGATGGGTTCGTTAGCACGGAGTTTCCTAATCATGTGTACAAGCTTAAGAAGGCTCTCTATGGGTTGAAACAAGCTCCACGCGCGTGGTATGATCTCCTTTCAACATATCTCATTTCGAAAGGCTTCTCCAAAGGCAAGGTGGACCCCACTCTATTCACTCTCAAGGAGGACAACGACATGATTCTGGTACAAATTTATGTTGATGATATAATATTTGCTGCCTCTAACATAGAATTGTCCAAACGCTTTGAGAAGCTAATGTCCACACGCTTTTAGATGTCAATGATGGGAAAAATTTCATTTTTCTTAGGATTACAAATTTCTCAGAATCCCAGAGGCATCTTTATTAATCAATCCAAATATGCTCTAGAATCCTTAAAGAAATATAACTTTGAAAATTGTGACCCCGTGGACACTCCAATGGTGGAGAAATCCAAGTTAGATGAAGATAGGAATGGGATTATTGTCGATCCGAAACTCTACCGTGGAATGATCAGCACCCTTCTCTATCTGACTGCAAGCAGGCCTGATTTGCAATTTGCCGTATGCATGTGTGCCCGGTATCAGGCTCGGCCTACCGAAAAGCACCTATATGTTGTTAAAAGGATCTTTCGGTATCTCAAAGGAACACTTCATCGTGGTCTATGGTATCCGAAAGATTCCTCTATTGCTTTAATATCATACGCAGATGCCGATCATGCTGGGTGTCAAGACACGAGGCGTAGCACTTCTGGGTCTGTGCAACTCCTTGGAGACAGATTGATTAGTTGGTCTTCAAAAAGGCAGAAAAGCGCTGTTATTTCTAGCATGGAGGCTGAATACATTGCCATGTCCGGTTGTTGTGCTCAAGTCCTTTGGATGAGATCATAACTAACTGACTACGGTCTTGGATTCAACAAAATCCCGATGTATTGTGACAAAAAGAGCGCCATTGCCCTTTGCTGCAACTACGTTCAACACTCCCCGGCATAGCACATCGACATTCGCTACCATTTCATTAAAGAGCAGGTGGAGAACGGAGTGATCGAGCTGTATTTTTTCACCACTGAGTATGAGCTGGCAGATATGTTCACCAAAGCCTTAGATCGAGGACGAATCGAGTTTTTGATCGACAAGCTTGGAATGAAATCATTCTCTCCAGCGACTCTCAAAGAGTTGGCAGAAGAATCAGCAGAATAGTGGTGGTAAACTATTCATGCGTATCCTTTGTTCGTGATCATGTATATTATCGTATATATATAAACCACAAAAAGAAAAATACAAAAATATAAAACCAAGAAACACCATAAAAAATATAAAACCTAGAAAAACCATAAAAAATTATAAAATCAAGAAAATCCAAAAATATTTTTCGTTTTTTAAATCGGGCATGTCTTTTAGTACGGTAATATTTACGGCTTTAGAAATGTCGATCAATATTGACACGGCGCCATAAATAGAGTCCGTATAAAAGTTGTACATTTTTAAAACATGCCCATTATGGCTTGTAGTTATTTCAGACTACAACCCGTTTTTCGTATTAAAGTCACGTATTTCCTTGGAAAACGTTGGCTCACAACGGGAATTAATTTTCTCGGGCATGATTTACAAGCCAAATCATGCAAAGGGATCAAGTTTACTTTATAACTTGGTCTAACACGAGTTAGTGTACGTCTCAGTGCATTAATTTGTCTAAATAAGAGAAATCTTATTGCCACCACGAATCAATCTTTTCAAAACATCAATTGACAAATGTTTTTCATCATCATGTGCCTCGTTAAACAATAACTACAGCTCTTTAAATAGAAAACGGGTCATCGTTTAAGGGGGAGAAACTGTTAAATCTCTTCGTCATCAAAAAGGTCTTCAAACGTTTTCGAGGAAAATTAATTAGCTCAATGGTTAATGGCTGGAATTGCTTCGACATTCGTTTTGTATTTGTTTGTGGGATTATCGTGAATAGTTTAGCTAAGATAGGTTAAGTTGGCTAAGTTTAACGAGGGTTAGGGAGACTAGAAAAGACAAGGAATAAAAAGTAAAAGTGAAAACTGTAGGGGTTAAATGTGACAAGGGGTAAATCTTGTGAAAAGTTTGACCTAGTCAAATCCCCTCCCCCCCGTTTTCTTTTTCTCGTTTCTATCTTCTTCTCTCTGGTTATTTTCTCTCCGCCATTAACATACTCACACAAGCTATCACACCTTTGTCTAATCCATCTCATTCATTCCTAAGGTACAATCATCAGTTAATTCGCTTAATTATTCATTTAAATCAACTTAATTAAATCATTTTAATTAGGTTAAATCCAATTAGGGTTTCTGTTTAAATTAAGGATAATTGATTTGGGGGTTTACCTGGGTTTCACGCGGAATAGGACAAGAATAAGATTGGTGGTCTTTAGAATGCTTAAAACAAACACCTAGGCCTAGATTAAACGATCAAAAGGTGTGTTTTAGATTATTCCGAGTAAACGTTTTATTCCGCATAGAATGATTATTCCGAGTAAACGTTTTATTCCGCATAGAATGATTATTCCGAGTAAACGTTTTATTCCGCATAGAATGGTTATTCCGAGTAGACGTTTTATTCCGCATAGACTGATTATTCCGCATAGAATGATTATTCCGAGTAGACGTTTTATTCCGCATAGACTGATTATTCCGCATAGACTGGTTATTCCGCGTAGACTGATTATTCCGTATAGACTGATTATTCCGCATAGACTGGTTATTCCGCATAGACTTGTTTATTCCGGATAGACTTGTTTATTCCGGATAGCCTTGTTTATTCCGGATAGACTTGCTTATTCCGGATAGTCTTGTTTATTCCGGATAGACTTGTTTATTCCGGATAGAAGTTTATTCTGAATTAAATGTTTATTCTGAATGAAGGATGTTTGAGTGTTTTAAAAGTCTAAGGGATTATGTCATTTGTATAATGCTTAGGTATAAATTCATCATGATATTCATATCTGTATGTATCAACTTTTGTGTTTTATTCTTAAGCAGAAACAATGACTAACCCAACCGTGCAACAAATACAAGACTCTAGAGCAGCAGCCATTACCGAGGCCAAAACCCTCAAGTTCATTCCAAACAACTACCGGTTGAAGGAGGTCTCTCATTCCACTCACAATGGATTCAAGGTAGGTTCAGCCATTCTTGACAATTCTCACCTCAAGAATGCGCTAAGGAAAAGTGCTTCGGTACCCTTCGACTACATGTACGAATTCTGGGCAACCAAAGAGAAGACGTCAAATAAGATCACATTCTTCCTGGACAACAAACAACAAACTCTCACCGTGTCAGACTTCCGCAAGATCTTTGGTTTTCGGGAGGCACCCAAAATAATTATCATACTCAGCGAACCCTACCAAGAACCAGCTCATGGAGATGTTCACTGACATTGGATGTGCAGACATACGAATAGTGTCCGAGTTTACCACAGCCAAAGTGGGTCAACCTTGGAGAGCAATTTTTGGTATTCTCAGCCGATGTCTCACACCCAAAACAACTGGGTATGATGCTGTGCGTCCGCCAATCATCAAGATGTTCTATGGTATTTTCAAAGGTATGGGTATTGATTATGCATCATTGCCGTGGGAAGAGTTTACGTTTCAACTCTTCACAAACACGAAGGGTAAGGCTAAAGGTTACCAGTACCCTAGGTTCATAAAGCTAATTATACATTATTTTATGGAAAACGATGCATCTATTGATAAGCGTGCAGGTAGCCGTCACCACACAATGGATGCTGATGATTTGGTGGACTTAAGGCAAGAAACTCACTCCAATATTGTTATCCCTGGTCCCATTCCCAGTCATCTCCTGACAGATGAGATTATCGCATCTGCTGATTACAAGAACTTGCTACGAGAAATCGAGAATCAACGAGCAAGCATTCAAGCAGGAGAAGACTCGTCTACCACAGTTAAGAGTAAAGGTAAACGCAAGCAAACAGCTTTACCTGAACCCAAAACCAAGAAGACAAAGACCGTAGCTAAGAAAGGTAAAAGCACGGCTGACGAGCTTGTTCTTCACGATGAAGAAGATGTTGATGACGATCCTACTATCGATTTAACTCGCAAGTCTGAGAAGAAGTTAATGAAGATGGCTCTCGAAAAGAGTAGGAGAGACACGGGCGGTAGTGGTTCGGGTGCACAGATGGAAGTTGAAGAAGAATACGAGGAGCCAGATGATATTAATGAGTTTGGATCACCCGAGCGGTACTCTACTTCGAAGGAGACATCCATTGCTGTTTCAACAAGTGTTGAAAAGGAGTCAGGTGCTACTACAATCATTGTACCTACACAGCCTCTCGTAATTCAACCTCCACCAATCCAGCCCTTACCAACCCGACCGGTGCCAACACCATTCCTTCCACCTCCAATAACTTCCATCCCCAGTACTGTAATCACAACCGAGCCTCTTCAACCTTCTCAGAGTAGCTCTGGAACATCTTCAATGGCTGCATTCGTAATGGCAGAAATGTTGGATAAACACACGGACAGTCAAAGAAAAGAGATGGATAATCTTCGAGAAGAGCTACTTCGAAGAATGCAAAGAGAAGAGGCATCCAAGAAAGCCCAGGAAGAGATGATAGCTAAGTTCACTGCAGAGATGGAATTGACACGTAAAGCTCACGCAGAAGAACTTGCTCAGGTCAAACGGGCTAAAGCTAAAAAGAGTGAAGCACGACTTACGAGACTTCGAGTTATAAAGGACAAATATAAGGAGCAGAAAGAGGTACTTGAAGCTTCTATTTTAGAAAAAGTGAATGAATCTGTTGAGGCCCTTATGCCCAAGCTGCGTGATGAAATGAGGAAACTTGCGGCTGATAACTTGATGATTAAGTCGTCCAACCCTTCCGAGTCAGCTTACAAAATTGCATATGACTTGACGGATTTTGAATTAAAGAAGATCCTCAAAGCTCGCATGAGGGAAGTTGGATCCTATAACAAGTCTAAAGTTCAGCGGATACTTTACAAAGCCTCAATGACGCTATTTTGGAGGATTATCGGTTGTTTAAGACGTTTGGAAGTGTGGTACCTTATCACATCTTGGATGAGGAAGAAAATGTAGATAGTGAACAAGAAGAGGGTAATGGTGAAGAAGAAGAAGAAGAAGAAGAAGAAGAAGAAGAAGATGATGATGATGATGGTGACGACAATGATGATGATGGTGAGGATGATGATGGTGATGATGATGATGATGGTGATGGTGGTGATCAACATGAGAAGAGTGATAAGGATAGAAACGGAGATGATGATGAGGATGACGGTGATAAACATGATCAACCTGAAACGGGGGACAAGGTTGCCAGCAAAAAGAAACCATCCAAGTCTGGTACCAAGTCTCAGAAAGATGCTACCGAAAAGGAAAAGTCCACCTCTACAGAATCAAGACGAACCAAGTGGCGCCATGATGTGAATGCTACCACTGCGTCATCGATTCCCGGTACATCTGTTTCTGTTTCTATACCTGTTACCACTAATCCTGTTAGTTCTTTTGTTGCTCCTGTGATTGCAGAATCAGTAACTGAACCTGAATTTGCACAACACTCGCCTGTGCATGACACCGCCGAAATGCCTGAATCAGAACCAGCAAGTGTTCATGTTTCTACTCCTTTGCAAACAGAACCACAATCTACTGTTCCCGAGTCAAGCACACGGGACTGGGCGGATACATTGGAGATTGATGAAACTGCATTGCCACAAGCTTGGATCACGGCAGCTGCTAAATATGATCCAATCACAGACGCTGACAGAGATGTTCTATATCTCCGTATCCGTAGTCCGATAGACTTGTGTGCATTCTGGGCTCATGAGTTCAAATCTTCGGTCACTCCGTCTTTGGTGAAGAGAGCGCTAAAGGATAAGAGAATTCACGCCAAAACCAGGTTAAGCCGCATGGAGTACGAGTATTATGCTGACGAGGTCCTGAAAGCTCTCAATACCGTTCAAAGGCCAGGCCTTCATGAGTCAGAAAGAGCTCCACCTCCACTTGATCCCTCTCAAGATAATCAAATTGCTCTTGACTTCTTTGTCACCTATGATCTTGAGTATCTTCTTAAGGGGTCATCCAAGTACGCAACCTCCCTGACCTTGTTGAAAGCTGCTAATTGGGGGACAATACCCTTGATCGAGGAAAAGGTAAACCGACTCTGGGTCCCAAAGGTAAATCGTAATTATGATATGTATGCTGTTATAGGTGCATTACATTGGGACGAGCGAGTCCGAAGGGCGTACAGAGGTTGATGCTTAGCCAATTCAGGAAGTCGTGTCAAATCCGATATTCGCATCTCAAGTATTTTGGGACTGAAAACTGAAGCCAAGAATGGCTATTATCATGTGACGGAGATTCGTCTAAAGAGGGAGGATGACAAAGAATACACAATACAGCAGGGAGATTTTTCTATCATTTGCCTTGAAGATATCGAAGACATGTTGCTTATGATGACCCGTGATCAACTTACCCATCTGACTCGTGAAGAAATCATTGCCTTGAATACAGCACTTCGTATGTTCACACGAAGCGTTGTTATCAAGAAACGAGTTGAAGATCTTCAATTGGGAGTTAAAAGCTACCAACGGAAGCTTAACCTGACCCGTCCAGTGAATCAAGTTCTACCTCAACATGTCACAAGATGTCCCTATACCGGCATTACCGTTCCGAGTTACGGGATTTTCTACTTGAACGGTCGTGGGATCATGAAGTTTATGAGGGTAGGTGAGCTTTATAAATACAGTGATGGGACTCTCATATACGTCAGAGGAAAATTGGAGCATCTTAATTCTGGTGGGTCTTTACCAGAGATGACTGAGGACTGGCATCCGGGTTATCGGCAAATGGCGAAATATGTGATCAAGAAGATTGATCAAAAGCTCCGTGAACGTAGATTGATGAGGAGCTTAGAAAGGTTCGTTGGTGGTAGACCATATGGAGTGCACCACAAGTTACTGCAACGATCCATCTAATGGATCGTACATTTCAGGTCTACTCTATATTGGTTTTTAATTGTGAATATGTAAATTTGTGAATATTGTGCTTTTACGGCTTGATGTAGTGTTAAGGTATGATAATTTTTCAAGAATTTCTCAGAGATTCTAAATCTTTCAAAATATACCATACTAAAGCACTACAACTATCCCTTATTAATTTAAGGGGGAGCATTAACATGTTCTATGGCCAAACATCGATTTCATTTTTACCCAAAGACCGGTTAATCCATTCAATATCCCAAATATTAATGGTTAACATTTTGGATAAGGGGAGAAAATGGGATTAAGGAGACTTAAATGATACTTGGCTAAAAGATGAAAAAGACTTAACGATAATCCAACTTAATATGTGTAAAACACGTGTTAAGGGGGAGCGTTTTTGATGAACAAAACACCTAAGGTACAAAACTCTTGATTTCAATATCACAAGTACCTTAAGTGATTTTCAAGGATTTTTTCATGGTGACTATACTTTCCCAAAACACGCTTTATTCACGACGGATGTGGTGACAAAAGGGTGGTAGGAATAGGTTGTAGTCCAATGATTCATCAGAGCCGATGGAATCTTCCCAAGGACAATTCCCTAGATAGAATTAGAAGTCCTAGGAAAGATGGAGAAAGATTGTGAACGTAGCTGAATGCCGACCAAGTACTTAAGCTAGCACTGGAACAATCACAACAAGGTGCTAGTTATGACGTATTGGTAAGCATTGAAGGGGTTGAAGAATGAAAAAGAATTGTAAAGATAAAGGGTGTAAAGAAAGAAGCCCTCCTTACAACTTTAGGCAGAAACCGGGTCAATACATATGCTATTGAGATCATTTGTTAATGATTCTCAATATTGAAGAAAGACATCATGGACCCAGTGATGCAATGCACAAACCTTCCCAGCTAACTCAAATATCTCTCAAAAGGTATTTGTTTTAATCACACGGAGATCAACGCGTTATCTATTGGTTTATTCACTCCGAATAGACTGATATTGAAAAGGTGGCACTCCTCTCCAGCCATCACTCACTAAATCAAAACGCACTATCGAGTCTAGAGCCACGAGTTCATCAAAAGTCTCATTAGGACACTTTCCATTTATTCCTTGCTTTCTCACACACTGTGAAAAGTAAGAGATTTTTATGAGTCCTACGCAGTATTCTTGTAATATTGCCAGAACATCCGAGTAATACGCAAGTATTACAATGAAGATGGAAATCCTGCTTGAGCCAACATCAAACAAGCTCATGGTAGGTTACACGTGCGGTTCTTTAAGAACCAATCTTGTGAAAAACTGGAAAGAAACAGTAGTTTAATTTTTAATTGAACTTAAACTCGTTCCAGGCCTCTACGCATTATCATATGATCTTGCCAGAACACTCAGAGTGACTCTTTAGTGATCACAGTGACGAGTGGAAATCCTTCTAGTGTTAACATCAAACAGCACTTGGTAGGTGACGTGCAAGATTCTTTATGAATTAAGCTCGTGATAACTGGAAAGCAATGATGGTGAAAATCTTAACTGAAATTCACTTGTTCCAGGTTTCATGAATTGACGGCTTCAATCACAAGGATAATTTATCCAAGTGATTCACTCTTTATGTTCGCTGTCAAGCTTAGTGATCGTCGAATAAAGAGAACGGGTTTACCCGCGAAATCCTGTCAGGAAGTTACTTAATTGAAACTATCCGTCACAGGTAAGATATCTAATATCGTCCAACGGTCTTCACCGACCGGAGGTAAAACGCTACCGATTTAGAATGAAATGTTCTAAGCCATTTCATTCGTGTCTTATTATGTTGCTGCAAAGACGGTGGCGTTGCAGTGTACCAGCTGAAGTCGTTCCCACATGCTTTTGTTTTTCTGCATCAAAGTTCAACAAAATTCAAGAAAGTGTAAAATGAAGTCTTCCGCTGTACCAAACTCTGAAGCTTTCGAGAATTCAACAAAAGACATAAGTGTGTGGAACATGGAGTCACGAGGAGGCAAGATTCACAAGAAGGCAAAGATCGCACGTGATTGGTCAAAAGAACAATGCTCTCAAGCCAAAGCCTAAAAGATCAAATCAACATATTCACAACAAAAAAGAAAGAAGAAAAGACTACGAGCTGAAGAACGAAGACTTAGTATAGTATGCTAGGTTTAGAACTATGTAAAGTGGAGTGACCTCCCTTAGGGGGAGATTGTTAGAAATACGTTTTTAACGTATATTAGAAGTATCGGTCACTCCACAATATTATTAATGTTGTATAGCTCGTAGTTAATGTGTGCTTATTAAGTTAAGTAAGAAACCGACCCATGGGCTTGTCATGGGTCGGCCCAAGCCCATTAGTGGCTTGGATATAAATACCCTTTTCCACCATGGAAAGGGGTTGGTTGTTGATTGTTTGTTTTTCCCATTTTGAATGAAAAACACATATTTCTCTCTCACTTTCTCTCACTAGTTTCTCTCTCTAGAAATCTTCAACCCACTTCATTGATTCAAAAGATTATCAATATTCTTCAAACACGGTAGCACAAGTGGCCGATGCAGCAAGTAAGCTGGAGATGCGGCAGGAGAGAGATGAGTTCGGGGAAGCAGAGAGACCCGATAAGAGGTAAACATTCGTATTTAAGCGGTGACCAATCCGTATTCTTTCAGTATATATCAATATTTCATATATTTAAATTGTATCTTCCAGGCAGATGACTGGGGATCGGTCTCAGCCGGCTACTCAGCAACAACCTAATCACCCCAAGGGAAACGGTCAGACTCACGACCGTTCTGCTACGGATAAGCGTGGCGGTAATGATAATTACCGTAACAACGCTGGACACTCCAACAACAGCAGGTCCTTATACTTATGCATTTTCTTATGATTACATGTTATGATTCTTAATTATGACACATTAGCAAATCTTCTACCAGGAACCATGGTAACGGTAGGGACCAGAACCAGAGAGGTTCGCAGCCTAACAGTCCAGCTATAACTGGTATTCAATCTTACGATTATCCGCATTGTCCTTTGTACCCTATTATCACGTCTCACGTATAATGTTTTTGTCACAATCGGGAATTTTCAAGGATTTAAATAATAATAAATTATATTATTTATTAATCGAAATTCATTTTTGAGAGATATCAAATTTATTAGATTCGAAAACAAGAGTTTATTTTACATATAGTAAAATACTGCGCAAAATCTAAGAACTAACGCGATACAAATTAAATTTATATTTATTTTTCACGAGACATTTAATAAGAGATTTATTAAATTAGTTATTAGTTATCCGAAAACATTAGTTATTTAAGCTTTACATTATGATTCACGTTTTGTTTAATGATACATATATCTTAGAATCTAGTTACCAAAAATAAACCTAAATACATGTAGGAACTCTCGGCCCCTTACCATTTTTTTTATATACTGGAATTAACATCATGTCTCCTAACACCCTCTATAATCCCATGTGTTATCCTTAAACACATCATGCTATTTGAAAGTCAAACATGGGATAGACAAATCTCTTGAAACAATGCATTATCACGTTTTTTTTCTTTTGCTGCCACAACACATGGTCATATGTACTTTTGTGTCTCCTTGAGAGCACATTTGGTAACTAAACTTGTTAATGCTTAACCAAACCAGCCCAACTACTAGTTAAATGTAATAGTGCCTATAAATACTAATCTAAATGCCCTCATATTCTCACACTCTAACAAACATATTCTCCATCTCAACCCCCTGTCTTCCAACAGAAGCTAACACCAACAAGAAAAACATGACCCTTCATTCTTCCCTTTTTATTCTTGGTGATTCGAGTAGTAGTAGCAAGAACACAATAAATCCATCTTCTTCATTTCCGTATGGTTCCACAGAAACGACACAAACCCTCCTTTCTTTTTCTTCCTTTATGGGTCCACGACGGCAAAAACATGTGAGACCGGAGTGCGAGTATTAAGGGTTGTTGCTTTGAAGCTCTAGTTATGCTCCTGTTGGGTGGTACCATGGGAAGCTTGGGTATATATGCAATTATGCATACTTTCGAAAGTAGAGTTTAGTTAGCTTCATATCGTCTAGATCTCGGTTCCATCTCTTTTGTAAGACCTGGTACAACCTCTCTCCTCTCTTTTGATTTTGTATCGATTACATAACTCTAGCTATCACCAAGTATGTGCTTGTGTACTAAAAAGGGAAACTAAGGTTTTAAACAAACAAAAACATATACCTTCTGATGTAGCGTCGACACGCATTGAAAATCGTGATCGTAGAAGGGCCTTTGGTTTAAACAAAAGATACCACACTAAATAACCACCTTTAATAGTATCTTATAGGAAAATGAGAGCAATAGGAGCATGTTTGTTATTCTTAACGAAGTGAACAAGATTGTTATTTTATGTGAAAAAGTGCAACACCTGCTGATGTGTTTATAAAACGAGATTTTGAGGACTTTCGAGTCTGAACCGGCTTAAGTGTAAAACTAGAATATTGCTCGGAATAATGTTTTACTTATAACTCGCGAGTTTCTAAGCCTAAAAATGTATTAATACTGAGAAAACCGTCATTAAAATAAGACAACTTTTATAAGAAAATGCCATGCATCTTTTGGTTATTAAATGCACTGTTTTGAGCATGGGTTTTGTCCCCGTTTCGGGTGCGGGTAAACAGAGGGTTAAGGGGCGTTTTGTAGATCACCTATCTAGCTTTACATAGCCACTTATAACACTTAAAACGGACATGTAACGAGTAAGATATGGCTTATAGAAAATATGTGAAATACTAGCAAAACATGTCACATTAAAACGACTGCTGACTTGCTGACTTTGGGGCTATATTCGACCCAGCTAAACTAGGACCAAGGGTTAGGACATGGGCACATTTCATAGATCACCTAGCTAGCTCTCCGTAGCCACTTGAAACACTTAAAACGGATTAATAACGAATGATCTACAACCTTTTGAAAATCTGCCAAAAACTGCACAAAAACTCAGCAAAAGCTGATGGAAATTGGAGGTTCTGACCTGCTGACTTCGAACTCGTTTTTACCCATTTTAAACTCTTTTCCATGCAAAAGTCAAATAACGAAAGTTGTAGCCGAGGTGGAAGACTATAAGCTTGCAAATTTTCGAGTTCTAACTCCTAATAACGAAGTAGCTACGCTCTCTCAAAAATTCAAGATGAGCATGACATACTATTGTAAATAATGACGAATAGTAAAAACGTCTCGACTAGCCTACTTTGGCACTGTTAATAAGACCTTAGGATCTGAACCGTCGAGACTACCAAACTAACTATTATACACATCATTGCCAAGTTTTTCAAAAAGTATGACCTTGCGTCTTTCGGTTTTATAACGAGAAACTTTTGACCTCGTGAAAGTTGACTAGTTTGACCAAAAATGAGATTTTTGAAAAATGGTTATCTTTACATTTTAAACTAAACGCAAGCACTTATTGGTGATAAAACTTTATATAAACCAATCGCATTGCATATTTAGCCTAAGTGTCGATTATCTACTTAGGTTGCGGATAATTGCTCGTGCATCGTTTCTGTGCCTCACCTTATGTGCTATTCTATTTGCTACGGCTCTACAACGTTGAGGTGAGTTCATACCCCACCTTTTCTTGCTTTATTGAATTATAAATGTTTTATAATTGCTCTTTGGGGGAGGTACATGCTTGGTCGTAAACCAGTTATAAACTCACTTTCTTGTCAAGATTTATAAACGTGTTTGGTTGTGAATAACTATTTATAAATCACTTGGCTTTATAAGCTAATTTTTAAGCTTACTTGGTCGGTCAGAAACAATATGAACTGTCTTACTTGTTAAGTGCTCATCTGTGAACTCTGTTAATTGTTTTAACAGTTACTAATTTTTCTACTATATGATTGCTTGATTTAACGCATGAACACAAGTACACTTACTCGTTTGATTATTTGTCTAAGTCCCTATTTAACCCAAGTTGCTTTTGGCCCACTTTCATGAACCGTTAATTTCGGACCGGATGACCGGTCGAAAGCGCGAATGTTATGGATAGATCTATCGGGACTGACATCCCTACCTAATTGTGACTGTGGGGTCAAATTAGGTACACCTGCATTTGAGTCTGATTACGGGTGTCGTGGGTTAGACACCTGTTTGGGCTACTTATTACAGTATTGCTTTACTGCCGTATATGTTAACGTTTCGGTGTCATGAACTTAGACAATAATAAATGCTTTATTTTATTTAGTGACTTTGTATTTGTTATATTGTCACTAATTGGTTGGAAAATCTTGTGGTTCATAAACAATTCCATTCTATTAGAAAACTCTATTATTTATCAGTGAGCTCTGTTTTTATCAGAAAACGCTATTTATTATATGTGAACTCTGTTTTATCATAAAACTCTATTTATTTCCAGTGAACTCTGTTTTATCAGTAAACTCTATTTATTTCCAGTGAACTCTGTATTATCAGAATACTCTATTTATTTCCAGTGAACTCTGTTTTGTCATAAAACTCTATTTATTCCCAGTGAACTCTGTTTTATCAGAAAACTCTATTTATTTCCAGTGAACTCTGTTTTATTAGAAAACTATATTTATATCCAGTGAATTTTGTTTTGTCAGAAAACTCTATTTATTTCTAGTGAACTCTGTTTTGATCAGTAAACTATATTTATTATCAGTAAACTTTGTTTTCATCAATTAACGCTGTCTTTATTAATAAACTTTTAAATTATCAAAGAAAGTCTATTTAACAGGAAACTCTGATCTTTAAACTCTTATATTTTACTGCAAGGTGCAGTGGTCAGTAAAACTCTAAATTTTCATAAACGTTTTAAAACAAACTTATGAACTCACCAACTTTATGTTGACATTTTTAATCATGTATTTTCAGGTAATTGACTGTATGGACTATTTGGAGTCTGCTATGTGGTTTTGGCATGTAGAGGTCGTTCTCGGATCAAGCTCTCGATTACTCATGAAGTCACAGCCTCCCAAAGCCAGTCTTCCGCTGCGGTGAATTTGGGGGTGTGACAGATTGGTATCAGAGCCTTGGTTATAGAGAACTAGGTTGCATTTGTAATTCTAGACTATAACCGGCTCTCAGTTTTATTTAGTAGTAACATTCATCACATCATACTTATTCCACTGCTATATGAATATTTGCAATGCGTGGTTGTTATTGCTTCGTTGCTTGTCATGTTATTACTTGTTTACATGAGTTCGATTGCTTGACTAGGGCACTTAGACATATAATATATTTTTATATGTGAACGATAGAACATTTATTGGGCATTGTGAGTTACACAATGGTCCCGCGGAATTTTTTTTTATAACAAACCCTAGAGACATCATGTGGATTTTGGTTGACGATTGGTCGTAAGTAATCCCCAGGTTCGAGCTAATTCATTCAAAAAGGTTGAGAGGTGTAACAATACTTAACTATGCCTCAGTGGGCCTCATGTTTGATTGAGTGCGAGATGGAGTTAAGTATAGGACGTTACACGGCCTATGATTTTGATGAATTACCTCGGGGGTGGGTAAGACTCGTAGTCTTACGTGTTAATGTATAATGTGTTGTATTTTTAGAGTCGAGCGGAGTCATCTAAAGGTTGAGATGTGTAATAATTCATAACAAAACCTGAGGCCATTCTTTGTGAGTGAGTTTCGAGGTTGGGTTATGATAAGTTATTACTCATCTTAGTGTTTGATGAGTCTTCCTCGAGGATGGGAAATATTTGTGTGATTGGATAATTACGTATTTAGAACCGAATACTATATAATTATCCTAATTATAATTGTGAATTTCTTTGCTTGGTATACGTATACATCACTTTATCGCCTACCGACACTTACGTTCTTTAATCCGGTACTTTCGAAACGTCTACTTATGAAAGACGACTTATTTGCAACTCATGCGCTTTGCTTTTGGTAATTTTGGATATTATCGTTTAGAGATTTTAACGATTATGAATTGGGTATTTTGTTGGTGACACTTAAGTAGGATGATTTATGAAGTCTTTATTGAAATGGATTGGGACGCCTTTGCATTTGAATAAAGAAATCATAAATCACCGAACCATAAGTTTATGATAACATATTTGCATAGATTAGGACGCTTCTGTATGCAAATATGAGATTATAAATGAGTGGGCTTAATGATATCCGACGTAACCCTGTATATTTATGGTATTGATTTAGTATTCCAATCTAGAGTGTATTTCTTTGGACTCAGGATTCATCCATGCGAATTTATCGTATTTCGTCTTGTTATCCTACCATTACGACGTTTTGATGAGTGATCTTTTAAGCTTAGTTTGATTCGCGAATTGATACATGATTTTTTTTTAAATATATACTGATCAACGTGAACTTAACGGGCTGGTGGTGGTGAACCCTTATAAACTTTTAAGAGCTGACGATTTTTTTTCCGAATTGTTTCCATTTATCGTTGTATGAATGATGTCCGGTTTGTCAAATTGACATGTAGAACCACTCAAATATATTCCACTCCTATCCATTATTTACCTATGTAACTATTGGTTGAAAACACGATTTTAAAAGTTCGAGCATAATTATCTGTGAGCAAATCTAAGTATATTCGATGGAACACTCGGGTAGAACCTCAAAATCCTTTTTCTCTACACTTTTTAATTGGATAACAACGATTGAGTTCGAGGACGAACTCAAAATAACACGGATTGAATGTCACAATCGGGAATTTTCAAGTATTTAAATAATAATAAATTATATTATTTATTAATCGAAATTCATTTTTGAGAGATATCAAATTTATTAGATTCGAAAACAAGAGTTTATTTTACATATAGTAAAATACTGCGCAAAATCTAAGAACTAACGCGATACAAATTAAATTTATATTTATTTTTCACGAGACATTTAATAAGAGATTTATTAAATTAGTTATTAGTTATCCGAAAACATTAGTTATTTAAGCTTTACATTATGATTCACGTTTTGTTTAATGATACATATATCTTAGAATCTAGTTACCAAAAACAAACCTAAATACATGTAGGAACTCTCGGCCCCTTACCATTTTTTTTTATATACTGGAATTAACATCATGTCTCCTAACACCCTCTATAATCCCATGTGTTATCCTTAAACACATCATGCTATTTGAAAGTCAAACATGGGATAGACAAATCTCTTGAAACAATGCATTATCACGTTTTTTTTCTTTTGCTGCCACAACACATGGTCATATGTACTTTTGTGTCTCCTTGAGAGCACATTTGGTAACTAAACTTGTTAATGCTTAACCAAACCAGCCCAACTACTAGTTAAATGTAATAGTGCCTATAAATACTAATCTAAATGCCCTCATATTCTCACACTCTAACAAACATATTCTCCATCTCAACCCCCTGTCTTCCAACAGAAGCTAACACCAACAAGAAAAACATGACCCTTCATTCTTCCCTTTTTATTCTTGGTGATTCGAGTAGTAGTAGCAAGAACACAATAAATCCATCTTCTTCATTTCCGTATGGTTCCACAGAAACGACACAAACCCTCCTTTCTTTTTCTTCCTTTATGGGTCCACGACGGCAAAAACATGTGAGACCGGAGTGCGAGTATTAAGGGTTGTTGCTTTGAAGCTCTAGTTATGCTCATGTTGGGTGGTACCATGGGAAGCTTGGGTATATATGCAATTATGCATACTTTCGAAAGTAGAGTTTAGTTAGCTTCATATCGTCTAGATCTCGGTTCCATCTCTTTTGTAAGACCTGGTACAACCTCTCTCCTCTCTTTTGATTTTGTATCGATTACATAACTCTAGCTATCACCAAGTATGTGCTTGTGTACTAAAAAGGGAAACTAAGGTTTTAAACAAACAAAAACATATACCTTCTGATGTAGCGTCGACACGCATTGAAAATCGTGATCGTAGAAGGGCCTTTGGTTTAAACAAAAGATACCACACTAAATAACCACCTTTAATAGTATCTTATAGGAAAATGAGAGCAATAGGAGCATGTTTGTTATTCTTAACGAAGTGAACAAGATTGTTATTTTATGTGAAAAAGTGCAACACCTGCTGATGTGTTTATAAAACGAGATTTTGAGGACTTTCGAGTCTGAACCGGCTTAAGTGTAAAACTAGAATATTGCTCGGAATAATGTTTTACTTATAACTCGCGAGTTTCTAAGCCTAAAAATGTATTAATACTGAGAAAACCGTCATTAAAATAAGACAACTTTTATAAGAAAATGCCATGCATCTTTTGGTTATTAAATGCACTGTTTTGAGCATGGGTTTTGTCCCCGTTTCGGGTGCGGGTAAACAGAGGGTTAAGGGGCGTTTTGTAGATCACCTATCTAGCTTTACATAGCCACTTATAACACTTAAAACGGACATGTAACGAGTAAGATATGGCTTATAGAAAATATGTGAAATACTAGCAAAACATGTCACATTAAAACGACTGCTGACTTGCTGACTTTGGGGCTATATTCGACCCAGCTAAACTAGGACCAAGGGTTAGGACATGGGCACATTTCATAGATCACCTAGCTAGCTCTCCGTAGCCACTTGAAACACTTAAAACGGATTAATAACGAATGATCTACAACCTTTTGAAAATCTGCCAAAAACTGCACAAAAACTCAGCAAAAGCTGATGGAAATTGGAGGTTCTGACCTGCTGACTTCGAACTCGTTTTTACCCATTTTAAACTCTTTTCCATGCAAAAGTCAAATAACGAAAGTTGTAGCCGAGGTGGAAGACTATAAGCTTGCAAATTTTCGAGTTCTAACTCCTAATAACGAAGTAGCTACGCTCTCTCAAAAATTCAAGATGAGCATGACATACTATTGTAAATAATGACGAATAGTAAAAACGTCTCGACTAGCCTACTTTGGCACTGTTAATAAGACCTTAGGATCTGAACCGTCGAGAATACCAAACTAACTATTATACACATCATTGCCAAGTTTTTCAAAAAGTATGACCTTGCGTCTTTCGGTTTTATAACGAGAAACTTTTGACCTCGTGAAAGTTGACTATTTTGACCAAAAATGAGATTTTTGAAAAATGGTTATCTTTACATTTTAAACTAAACGCAAGCACTTATTGGTGATAAAACTTTATATAAACCAATCGCATTGCATATTTAGCCTAAGTGTCGATTATCTACTTAGGTTGCGGATAATTGCTCGTGCATCGTTTCTGTGCCTCACCTTATGTGCTATTCTATTTGCTACGGCTCTACAACGTTGAGGTGAGTTCATACCCCACCTTTTCTTGCTTTATTGAATTATAAATGTTTTATAATTGCTCTTTGGGGGAGGTACATGCTTGGTCGTAAACCAGTTATAAACTCACTTTCTTGTCAAGATTTATAAACGTGTTTGGTTGTGAATAACTATTTATAAATCACTTGGCTTTATAAGCTAATTTTTAAGCTTACTTGGTCGGTCAGAAACAATATGAACTGTCTTACTTGTTAAGTGCTCATCTGTGAACTCTGTTAATTGTTTTAACAGTTACTAATTTTTCTACTATATGATTGCTTGATTTAACGCATGAACACAAGTACACTTACTCGTTTGATTATTTGTCTAAGTCCCTATTTAACCCAAGTTGCTTTTGGCCCACTTTCATGAACCGTTAATTTCGGACCGGATGACCGGTCGAAAGCGCGAATGTTATGGATAGATCTATCGGGACTGACATCCCTACCTAATTGTGACTGTGGGGTCAAATTAGGTACACCTGCATTTGAGTCTGATTACGGGTGTCGTGGGTTAGACACCTGTTTGGGCTACTTATTACAGTATTGCTTTACTGCCGTATATGTTAACGTTTCGGTGTCATGAACTTAGACAATAATAAATGCTTTATTTTATTTAGTGACTTTGTATTTGTTATATTGTCACTAACTGGTTGGAAAATCTTGTGGTTCATAAACAATTCCATTCTATTAGAAAACTCTATTATTTATCAGTGAGCTCTGTTTTTATCAGAAAACGCTATTTATTATATGTGAACTCTGTTTTATCATAAAACTCTATTTATTTCCAGTGAACTCTGTTTTATCAGTAAACTCTATTTATTTCCAGTGAACTCTGTATTATCAGAATACTCTATTTATTTCCAGTGAACTCTGTTTTGTCATAAAACTCTATTTATTCCCAGTGAACTCTGTTTTATCAGAAAACTCTATTTATTTCCAGTGAACTCTGTTTTATTAGAAAACTATATTTATATCCAGTGAATTTTGTTTTGTCAGAAAACTCTATTTATTTCCAGTGAACTCTGTTTTGATCAGTAAACTATATTTATTATCAGTAAACTTTGTTTTCATCAATTAACGCTGTCTTTATTAATAAACTTTTAAATTATCAAAGAAAGTCTATTTAACAGGAAACTCTGATCTTTAAACTCTTATATTTTACTGCAAGGTGCAGTGGTCAGTAAAACTCTAAATTTTCATAAACGTTTTAAAACAAACTTATGAACTCACCAACTTTAAGTTGACATTTTTAAGCATGTATTTTCAGGTAATTGACTGTATGGACTATTTGGAGTCTGCTATGTGGTTTTGGCATGTAGAGGTCGTTCTCGGATCAAGCTCTCGATTACTCATGAAGTCACAGCCTCCCAAAGCCAGTCTTCCGCTGCGGTGAATTTGGGGGTGTGACAGTTTTATCATGTTCTTAGCCAGCCAGGACACCTGCTGGAGGATATACTCATCCTCTTTGCTCTACTTGCCACCGTAGGTACCCAGGGCCATGTCGCCGCGACAGTGACGCATGCTTCAAGTGTGGTCTTCCTGGCTATCGCATGAAGGACTGCCGCAAGGGCGAGATGGAGGGCACATCAGGACATGCTGATACCAAGCCTCCTCCTACTACTGGACGCGTTTACACGACATCTCGCGATCAGGCCAACAAGTCTACAGGTACCATCACTGGAATTTTGTATATGTATGGTCAAGCTGCATGTGTTCTGTTTGATACGGGTGCTACTCACTCGGTCATTTCTACTACTTATGCCAAGAATGTTAGGATACTCCCCATGCCACTAGAGAATAGACTCAGTATTTCCACGCCTTTGAGAGACTATGTACTTATAACCCATGTGTACAAGAGCCTTCCCCTAGAGTTTGACGACAAGGTTCGTCTTGTTGACGCACTTCCGTTGGACATGAATGATTTTGACATGATTTTAGGCATGGATTGGCTATCCAAGCATCATGCTACCATAGACTGCCATTCATATCGAGTCATCTTCGGTGATGTTAATGTGCCAGAGTACATTCACAACGGGTTCGTACCCGGCAGGTCTATACAAATAATATCAACCCTACAAGCACGTGCACTACTGTCACATGGGTGCGAGGGCTATCTAGCTACTGTTCATGACATGCATGCTGAATCCCCATAAATTCAGGATCAGCTGATAGTGTCAGAATTTCCAGATGTATTTCCAGAAGAACTTCCGGGCATACCACCTGCGCGTGAAGTGGAATTTAATATCGAGCTCATCCCAGGAGCTGAGCCGATTTCCAAGGCTCCTTATCGCATGGCTCCCATAGAGTTGAAGGAGCTGAAGGATCAATTGCAAGAACTTCTGGAACGAGGCTTTATTCGACCGAGCGCATCTCCATGGGGCGCACCGGTCTTATTCGTTAAGAAGAAGGACGACAGTATGCGTCTTTGCATAGACTATCGCGAGCTAAACAAGATTACCATCATGAATAGGTATCCACTCCCACGTATAGATGATCTGTTTGACCAACTCCAAGGGGCCAAACATTTCTCCAAGATTGATCTAAGGTCAGGCTATCATCAGCTACGGGTTAAGGAGCAGGACATCGCCAAGACTGCTTTCCGTACACGCTATGGCCACTAGGAATTTGTAGTCATGCCATTTGGCCTTACCAATGCTCCAGCAGTGTTCATGGATCTGATGAACAGAATCTTCCATGAATTTCTGGACAAGTTCGTCATTGTCTTCGTCGATGACATCCTGATTTTCTCTAAGTCCAAGGAGGAACACGAAGACCATATTCGTACATTACTACAGATTCTTCGCCAGAAGCAGCTGTATGCTAAATTCTCCAAGTGTGAGTTCTGGTTAGACAAGGTGGCCTTCTTAGGTCACATTGTATCAGCAGAAGGAATCACGATGGATCGAGCGAAGGTTGAGGCTATTACCAAATGGCCAAGGCCGACATCAGCGACCGAAGTCCGCAGTTTCTTAGGCTTAGCTGGTTATTACCGTAAGTTCATGGAGAACTTTTCCCGCCTAGCACTACCATTGACCAAACTGATGCGGAAATGGGAGAAATTCGTCTGGTCTGAAGAACGAGAGAAGAGCTTTGAAGACCTGAAGCAGAAGTTGGTATCTGCACCTATTCTTACTCTCCCATCTGGTATGGGTGGATTTCAAATCTACAGTGATGCATCGGGGAAGGGACTTGGCTGTGTTCTCATGCAACATGGGAAAGTGATCGCGTACGCTTCACGACAACTTAAGCCTTATGAGGAAAATTACCCTACCCATGACTTGGAACTTGTAGCAGTCGTGTTTGCATTGAAGATATGGAGGCACTACTTGTATGGAGAATCATGTGACATTTTCACAGACCACGAGAGCTTGAAGTACATCTTCACTCAGCGTGAATTGAACATGAGACAGAGGAGATGGTTAGAGATGTTGAAGGATTATGACATTAATCTGCAGTATCATCCCGGCAAGCCGAATGTAGTGGCTGATGCACTTAGCAGAAAGTCCGGAATGATCAACGACATTGAGATTGAGGAGGAAATCATAAGAGACTTGGAGCGACTAGACATAGAGATCATGGTACGTGGACAACACGGTTACTGGGCTAATCTTAGAGTAGAACCCGAGTTACTCTCTAAGATCAAGGAAGCTCAGAAAGATGATGGAGAAATCTGGGCGATAATTCAGAATTTAGAGAAGCAGAAAAAATTTCGAGTAGAAGTAAATGGTATCTTATAGTAGGGCACGAGACTTTGTGTTCCTGATGATCAAGAACTCCGGGAAGTCTTGTTAGCTGAGGCTCATAGCTCCCCATTCTCTATACATCCTGGTTCGACAAAGATGTACCATGACATCAAGCAGTACTTTTGGTGGAGTGGTATGAAACAGGATGTTGCCACTTACGTCTCCAAATGTCTTACCTGCCAGCAGGTCAAGATCGAGCACCAGCGATCTGGCGGTCTTCTTCAACCATTATATATTCCAGAGTGGAAGTGGGACAAAATCACCATGGATTTTGTTACTGGTCTTCCGCCGACTAAGAGAAAGCACGATTCAATTTGGGTTATCGTTGATCGACTTACCAAATCAGCTCATTTCTTACCGATTCGCAAGGAAGATTCGGTCAGTAAACTCACCGATATCTATAGAAGGGAGATCATGAGACTTCACGGTGCTCCATCCAGCATCATCTCAGACAGAGATCCCAGATTCACTTCGCGATTCTGGAGAAGTCTGCAGAAAGCTTGGGGTACATAACTTAAGCTTAGCACGGCTTTTCATCCTCAAACAGACGGGTAGTCAGAGCGAACGATCCAGACATTGGAAGACATGTTGAGGTCATGTGTGTTGGAATGGACGGGTGATTGGGACGATTACATATGTTTGGTGGAGTTTGCATACAATAACAGTTGGCACGCAAGTGTCAAGTGTGCTCCTTTCGATATGTTGTATGGCAGAAAGTGTCGCGCCCCAATCTGCTAGGATTAGGTTGGTGAGTGAACACTTGAAGGACCAGAAGTCATCGAGCTGACTAATGAGAAGGTCGCAGTAGCTAAGCAGAAACTGCAAGAAGCACGGTCACGGCAGAAGAGTTACGTAGACAAGAATCGTAGGGACATACATTTTAACGTAGGAGATCACGTTTTCCTTAAGGTTTCGCTGGCACGTGGTGTTGGACGTTTTGGAATAAAAGGGAAGCTCAGTTCTTGATTCATCGGAGCGTTTGATATCATTGAACGTATCGGTGAAGGATCTTACCGTTTAGCGTTACCTCCGCAGCTTGCTCATGTACACAATGTTTTCCATGTGTCCTTACTCAGAGGGTACCAGTATCATCCCCTTCACATGGTTCAGTATCCACTGGAAAAGATTCGTGAAGATCTCTCTTTCATAGAAGAACCCAAACGAGTTCTTGACAGACAAGAACGAGTCATGAGAAGGAAGACGATTCCATTCGTCAAAATCCTTTGGAGGGATCATACCGAGCGGGAAGCCACTTGGGAAACACAGGAGTCTATCCGGGCTTCTTACCCTCATTTCATATTTTGAATTCAGGTATGTTCTTCTTTTTCCAGTTTACTTTATCTATAATTCGGGGACAAATTATTCTTTTTAGGGGGGGAAGAGTTGTAAAACCCGCATGCTTTTACCATGAATAGTACCCTTACGATAGTACGTACATGAGTGGAACTTTCCTTTTATAGCACGTTTACGTTTCATGAACAAGAATTACAAGTATTACGTACGTGTTATAACACGATAAGTATTTATTACGTATTAACACACGATAATTATTTCAATAATAATTATAATCACGAACATATGAACATGAAATCATGAACGTAAATTAATCACGAGCTAATATTACGTATGTATATACATTTATTACGAGCACGAATAAATATATTAAGTCACGATCGATAACTAATTAAATCACGTAAAACACAAACACGAGAACACACTTATATTTTAGACACGGAAAATGTTCGGGTTACCCCATGTGGGCCCCATACCCGCGGACACATAAGACCAAAGGGGCCAAGCCCATAATTTTAACTAAACATGGAATTTAAGGAAAAGTTATTTTCATTTAACACATTTAGTGAAAACAAGAAAAACCCTAAAAATCTTTTTTCCTTCTTCCTTGTCTTGGCCGCCGGGTATAAGAAAACTAAAGGGGTGTTTCAGTTTGATTTGGTGCTAGATTTATTGCAAGGATCATTCGTGTGTTCATCCTCTTTGATTCACGCGATTGGTATAAACCCTAATCTCTTTTAGTTTATGTTTTTGATTTCTTAATCACATAAAATCATGAATGTTTTTAATAAACTAATTCAAAACAAGATATAAACATGTTATTAATCATGGGGTTGTAATCAATTTAGGGTTAAGGGGTGTTTGTTTGTTGTGGCCGACGCGTAACCGAGCCCCAATGGGGTCTCGACTTGGCTTAACTCGCACCACCGAGACCATTTGGTCTCGGTTTGGTGCTGGTGGTGCCACGGCAGCAGCAAGGACAAGAGAAACCCCGACCTAGGTCGGGGTATGGTGGTGTTTTCGGGTCCGGTTCACGGGTTAAAACACGGGTCCGGTTCACACATGTTTAGATTTAAAACACGGTCCGGTTCATGAGTTATTTTTCAAGGTTTAATATTTTTACAAGTTATATTATTTTTACAAGACTTAAATTAAATTAATTAAAAGCATGAACATGATTAATTTAATTTACATGACTTAGGTTATTAATTTTATTATTAATATATGAATTTTAACCTAATTATTTATCATTTAATTAGACTATATAATTAATTAATTATTGAAACCATGACTTATAATTAATTAATTTACATGACTTAGGTTATATTATTTAGAGATAATAATACATGTTTTAACCTAATTTACCTTTATTTAATTAAATCATGTTATATTTAATTAAATACTTTAACCTATAGTTTATTTAATTCACATGAAATAATTAATAAACTATACTATATAATCACATGACTTAGAATAATAATCAGTAAACACTTAAGCTTATATAATTAGCTTAATTATCCAGCATATATCTAATTATGGAAACTTTCTATTTTTAGAAACTTATTTAATTAAGGCAGCTAATCTATTTATGGAAACTTTCTATTTTAGAAAGTTATCTATTTTAAGCAGTAATTCTATTTTTGGAAACTTTATCTTTTTGGAAAGTTTCTATTTTTGGAAACTTTCTATTTTTGGAAATTTATATTTTTGGAAACTTTCTATTTTGGTAACTTTCTATTTTTGGAAACTTTCTATTTTAGGAAACCTGCTATTTTTAGAAAGTTACTTATTATTATACAACAAGTATAATAATACATGAAATACAAGTAATACTTAATCAGAATAGACAGAATATATGATAAACACAGTATCAAGCTTAAATCAGTAAAACATGACATGAACATATAAAACAAGCTAAGACATGATATAAAACCAGTTACGTACTCAGTAATCAGATACTTATACACGTATGTATTTATGTAGCATTAGTGATACCGAAGTAGGAATCTCTTCCATTCGTCTTCTTCGTTCACTGGACATAAGGTACGGATTCTCCGTCCTTTCAGTATGGACATTCTTCCTTATTAGGATTTCCCGTATGCAGCCAACTATTTTCCCCAGTATATGTTTTATATGTTTTTGAATTGCTTATGTTTAATTAGAATACCTAAAGCCATATACATGCATGACCAGTTTCACCTAGTTATGGAGGTACCATAACCATAATACTGGAGGACCAGTGTTATGACATCACTACGGCGGAGTGATAGCTCGTGGCGTCCCTTTAGCTTTTGGCCATATTATTATTATCAGGTGGGGCGTATGGCTGCATCCTTGTTACATGTTTTCAGTAGATTACTTAGTGTGAATGTGGTGTGTGCCTTGCATCCTTCACAAGGAGCTGATCCCTCCTACCCAAAACCAGTATATTAAATTAGAGGCAACCTCTCTAATTTGCATGACAAGGTCACCCCGCCAAATATTCATGCACGTTGATATTTCATGACCTATATTGGCTAATGGTAAATATGTTAAACAGTTTTACAAGATAAATATAAGGCTTTTCAAAGTATAAAACCAGTTTTACTAAGATATAACCAGGTTATCCAGGACTTAGTTTCTTCCGCTGTTTCATGTTTATATGCATATACTATTCATGTTATTCTTGTATATCCGTTCACTGAGCGTATTGCTCAGCCGTTTTCCTTTTCATGTTCCCAAAACGGCAGGTACTCAGGGACGCTCGTAGACTTTAAGCGTACGTGCATATGGATTGGAAGCTTCCTAGCCTTCTTTACTTTATGCATTTATCTATACTTTGATACTCATTTCCATGGACATTGTTTAGTCCTTTCATTTACAGTACTTATGTTTGTGTGTGATGAGTTCTACTTTTGGGATACCGATGTTTGATTCCGGTATTTCCTTTATGGTCATGTAATGTTTAGACATTTATCCTTGTATGCTTTGATGACACGCCATAATCACGCATGACATTCCATTTATCAAAATGGGGTGTTACACAAGATACTAATTTGGAATATACTAATGAAGATGCTAAGTCAGAATGTCTATCTGATCCGGAATATGAAAGAAGATGCTAAGTCGGAATATACTAAACCCTTATATTCCAACTTATTAAACCATGTTATTCCGACTTGTGTACCAACAAAAAATACCAATACTCTAGATCGTGTTTTTACCCAATAATCAAGCCAAAACTACCAATTTTTACATGAAAATCACCAAAATGAATATCACAAATCCCTACCACAACTATGTAGGCAATTTGTAAGAAAGATTTAAGGTGAAAAACACGAAATTTTTTTAAACCACGAATATATCTTGATTAAAAGAGCATAAAACCAAAACTAACACAACAAAAAACCTTATTTCACCCCATGGCTCTTGATACCAATTGTAGAATAGTGATAATCTATGATCCTAACAAGTGGGTTGTTGTTTCTAGAGAGAGAAGCTAGAGAGAGAAAGATGAGATAAATATGTGTATGTTAAGAATAACAAATGAAAAACCAACCCCTTTCCATTAAGGAAATGGGTCTTATATACCCTCACCCTTAATGGGCTTGGGTCTACAACCCATGGACAGGCCCGTGGGTTGGTTAGTAATTAAGGTTTAATACAATAACTAACTACGAGCTAAACACTTTTAATAATATTTTTGGAGTGATAGATACTTCTAATATACGTTAAAACGTATTTCCAACAAAGGTTTTGTCTCGAGGAAGAAGTGGGTCAATTGGAAGATGAGTTGAGACACTTGATGTTGAGAAACAATGACATTGCTAGTAATGCCCACATATTTAATGAGTTATGTTTGCTATGTCCAGATGCTTTTGTGGATGACCGCAAGAAGATGAGACAATATATCAAGGGGTTGTCGAGTAATATCAAGGGTGAGACAACTTCGTCAAGGCCTACATCCATTGATGAAGCCGTCCAAATGGCTCACGCTTTGATGGATGTGAAAGTCCAAGATAAGAAAGATAGTGTGGCTGAAGGAAATAAGAGAAAGTGGGAGACTGCCCAGTCTAGTCAGTCTCAAGGTCAGAATCGTGGAGGTTATCGTGGAAACAATCAAGGACCGAATCGTAACCAACAGTTTAACCAGAGAAGGAATGATGGGGTTAGAGCTGCTACTGTGCCAAGAGGAAACAAGATTAACCCTAAGTGTGGTCGGTGCAATTTGTATCATGTGGGTAACTGTCCCCATGCATGTGGCAAATGTGGAAAGGCTGGACATAAGACTGTGGAGTGTAAATCTAGAGGTGTGGCTACGGGTGCTAACGCTACTAGAGTGATGGTTTGATTTGGTTGTGGTGAAAGAGGACACAAGCAAGGGATTGTCCTAAGGTTGGGAACAATCAAGGTGGAAATGCTGCTGCTCCAGAGTATACTGTAGGGAATGTGGATAAGCCTCAAGGTCCGAACATGGTGAATGGTACGTTCTTACTTGACGCTCGTTATGCTAGTGTATTGTTTGATTCTGGTTCAGATAGGAGTTTTGTAGATATACAATTCAGTCGCCTTATCGATAAAGAACAAATAGAGTTACAACTAGTTATAATGTGGAATTAGCGGATGGGAAAATTGTTAGCACTAATTCCATACTAAAAGGGTGTTCCTTGAAGTTGGGTAATTACGTGTTTGAGATTGATTTGATGCCTATAAAGCTAGGATCTTTTGATGTGGTGATTGGTATGGATTGGTTGATTGCGCATAGTGTGGTGATTGTTTATGGAGAAAGGTTAGTCCAGATTCCGTTGAGGAATAAGGTATTAACTGTGAAAGGTGATGAATGTACTTCTCGTTTGAAAGTGATATCTTGCTTGAAAATGATGAGGTATATGGAGGAATGTTGTGATGTATTTCTGGCTCAGATCGCTAGTGATGGTGTGGTTGAGAAGAAATTAGAAGACGTGCCAGTAATTAGAGATTATCCTGAAGTTTTTCCTGAAGAGTTACCGGGATTACCGCCACCTCGAGAAGTTGAATTTCAGATTGATTTGGTGCCGGGAGCTGCGCCAGTGGCTCGCACGCCTTATTGATTAGCGCCGTCGGAGTTGAAGGAGTTATATGATCAGTTGAAAGAATTGATGGATAAGGGATTTATTAGACCGAGTTCATCGCCATGGGGAGCGCCTATTTTGTTTGTGAAGAAGAAGTTGGATCGTTTCAAATGTGTATTGACTATCGTGAGCTTAACAAATTGACGATTAAGAATCAGTATCCGTTGCCGAGGATTGATGATTTATTTGATCAGTTGCAAGGATCTAGTGTGTACTCGAAGATCGACTTGAGATCAGGTTATCACCAACTAAGAGTTAGAGAGGAAGATGTTCCTATAACGACTTTCTGTACTCGATATGGACATTTTGAATTCCAAGTGATGCCTTTTGGTTTAACGAATGCGCCTTCCATATTCATGGATCTTATGAATCGCGTGTGTAAGCCGTATTTGGATAAGTTTGTCATAGTGTTCATTGATGATATTCTTATCTACTCCAAAAGCAAGAAGGAGCGTGAGAAGCACTTGAGGACGATTTTAGATTTGTTGAAGTAAGAGGAGCTTTATGCCAAGTTTTCGAAGCTTGAATTTTGGTTGGAATCTATGCAGTTTCTTGGGCATGTGATTGACAACAAAGGTGTTCGTGTAGATCCTGCCAAGATTGAAGCTATCAAAGATTGGTCGGTACCAACAACGCCGACTGAAGTTCGTCAATTTCTAGGTTTAGCGAGATATTATTGAAGGTTTATCGAAGGATTTTCGTTGATCGCTAAGTCTTTGACTAAGTTGACTGAGAAGAATAGAGAGTTTGTGTGGGGACAAGATGAAGAGACCGCTTTCCAAACTCTTAAAGAAAAGTTGTGTTCTGCACCAATTTTGTCGTTACTTGAAGGATCTGAAGATTTCATGGTCTATTGTGATGCGTCTCACAAGGGATATGGAGCGGTATTGATGCAACGCGAAAAGGTAATCGCTTATGCGTCAAGACAACTGAGAAAGCATGAAGAGAACTATACGACTCATGACTTGGAACTTGGAGCTGTTGTTTTTGCTTTGAAGTTGTGGAGACATTATTTGTATGGAACCAAGTGTGTGGTGTTTACTGACCACAAGAGTTTACAACATATATTGGATCAAAAGGAGTTTAATATGCGACAAAGGAGATGGGTTGAGTTACTGAGTGATTATGACTGCGAGATTCGTTACCACCCTGGTAAAGCGAATGTGGTAGCTGACGCGCTTAGTAGGAAGGAAAGGGAAAAGCCGTTGAGAGTTAGGGATTTGGTGATGATTGAAAATGTTGACTTGACCGAGCTGATATTGAATGCTCAAGCCAATGGTTTGTTGAGGGAGAATGTTGAGGAAGAGAATTCGGGAAGAATGTTGAAGCCGTTGTTTGAAGTAAGGTCGAGTGGGATGAGATATTTTGATAATAGAATCTGGTTACCTTTGTGTCCACCTGAGAAAGGAGCACAAGGAGTGCGAGATTTGGTGATGAATGAATCACACAAGATGAAGTATTCGATAAATCCTGGATCGGATAAGATGTATCATGATTTGAAGAAAGTGTATTGGTGGCCGAATATGAAGGCAGATATTGCGCGCTATGTTAGTAAGTGTTTGACTTGTGCGAAGGTTAAGGCTGAACACAAGAGACTGTCCAGATTATTGGTTCAACCTGAGATTCCTGAATGGAAGCTGGAGAAGATCGCTATGGAATTCGTAACAGGTTTACCTAGAACTGCTAGTGGTTGTGATATGATATGGGCGATTGTGGATAGATTGAGTAAATCTGCATACTTTTTGCCTATGAAGAAGACGGATAGTATGGGGAAGCTTGCTGAAGTGTATGTGAAAGAGATTATTTGTCGTCATAGAGTGCCGTTGTCGATTATTCCGGATCGTGACAGTCGATTTACTTCGGAATTTTGGAGATCTCTTCAACGTGCTATGTGCACTGAGTTGAGTTTGAGTACTGCTTATCATCCCGAAACTGATGGCCAAAGTGAAAGGACTATACAAACGTTGGAGGACATGCTCCGAGCGTGTGTGATAGTCTTTGGTGGTAGTTGGGAGCGTCATGTGCCTTTAGTAGAATTTTCATATAACAACAGTTATCATGCGCGTATTAAGGCTGTACCGTTTGAAGTGTTGTATGGATGTAAGTGTAGATCTCCAGTGTATTGGAGCGAAGTAGGGGAAAGTCAACTGACTGGACCTAAAATGATTTTTGAGACGACCGAGAAGATTGTGCAAATCAAGAATCGATTAGTATCTGCGAGAAGCCGACATAAGAGTTATGCCGATAATCGTAGGAAGCCATTGGAATTTGAGATTGGAGACATGGTTATGTTTAAGGTATCGCAATGGAAAGGTGTGATTCGTTTTGGGAAGAGAGGAAAGTTGAGTCCGAGGTATATTGGACCTTTCAAGATCGTTAAACGAATTGGACCGGTTGCTTATAATTTGGAGTTGCCAGTTGAGCTTAGTGCTATTCATAACACGTTTCACGTGTCGAACTTGAAGAAGTGCTTAGCGGACCAAGATTTGGTGATTCCTATGGATGAGATACGACTTGACGATAAGTTGCATTTTATTGAGGAACCAGTAGAGATTATGGATTGAGAGGTTAAGAAGCTGAAGCATAGTAGGATTCCGATTGTGAAGGTACGATGGAATTCTAGACGTGGACCGGAATTCACGTGGGAGCGTGAGGATTCTTCAAAGAGAAGTACCCTCATTTGTTCTAGTGGTACAAAATGCGAGTATAAGAGGAGGCGAACGCCGGGATGTCGTTCTCTTAAGGAGGGGAGGATGTGACACCCCAAAACCAAGGTCATTATTTAATCCTATTTTACCTATATTTTTGAATTTTTTGAGAATTTTTATCGTGGAATTATTTGACGGTTTAAGTTGAAACCAATAAATGAGGCAAAATTTTTACGTTTGACGACTTAAGAAGAATTGATAGTGATCGCGATACCGCGGATGCCCAAAATTTATATTTTATTATCGATTGATCGATATTCGAATTTTCGAGATTTTTATTTTTATTTACGTGTTAAGACTATTCGGAACCGTTTTTATCTTATTTGGTGTGAGTATAGGCTTATAAATATGTTTTAGGAAGCCGGGACGAATCCTGACTCCCGCAAAAACTCAAAACCGACTCGTAAGTCGATTTTCGCTCTTAAAATGTGTCGTTTAATAACAAGGCCAAAAGATAGCTAAGTTGTCAAGAAAGGTCCCTCTAATTTTTACAAAAGTGAAGGGAAGGGAGCACACACTTTATTTTCACTTTCAAAATTTTTCACCTCCTCCCTCTCTCTCTCTTTGACCGTCGGCCACCCCACACCATCATAGCCACCACCATTTTTTTTTGGTTTTTGAAAAAACTAATCAAAGACCCACCCTTCTTTCATCATTGTAAGTGTTATTATCCATTAAAATCAAACATAAGACAACTTGATTTCTTTAAAAATTTAATCTTATAAACAAATGAGTTTTTAATTAATTTTCTTGAATGCATGTTCTTATTTCATGTTTATGAACAAGGGAGTTGATTAATTAAGCTTGAATCAAAGTTTTCTTGGTGTTTTTGTCCCCCAAAACCCATGGCCCAAATGGGTTTGTGTTTGATTTTTGATTTTGATTTTGATTAGTTATGGGTATATGTTTATAATCATATTTTTGATGTTTTCAATTGAATTAATTACATTGCATGTGTAGTTTATGAAATGGCTTTTTGTGAAGGTTGATTCATACAAGTGATTTAGGATGTTACGAATGTTGTAGGATGATTTAGTGATGATATTAGGGATATAGGAGTAGATGAAATTGATTGAAAACAAGTGTAGGTATGATTTTGAGAGTGTCATCTTTAGCAGATTGTTTAAGGAAGTTTTCATGGTTTTAAGTTTAAGTCCAGGTTTTCATTATAGAATTTAGTTGTAGAGCTTCTTCTAAGATTTGATTTGATATAAGATAGAGCTTTTAACTCCAAACGAGTCAAAACTTATGCTAGTTTGAAGTTTTCGTGTACCGAGAGATGAAAGTCCACATAATCCAAAATTGTGTTCGATTTTAGGTCAAATCTCGGGGACTATAACTAGAGTTTTAAAAATGGTTGAGAGTTGTTCTTTAGCTCAAAACCTGGAGTTGTGAGTCTATTTTCAAACTTAGGAATCGGATTTCCAAATGGTATTGACTAAGTAAGTCAAAGTAGTGTTGCATTACAAGTGTACAAAACTGTCCGAAATTTTGAGTTTAGTAATGTGACGAGCAGTGGGTCTTAGGAGTGAGAACTTTTTATAAAATTTAATATGGACTTTCTACAGGTTGTAAATGAATTTTACAAATTTTCTCATAATTTTTCATGATGTCTAAGTATAGGAAAACAGTCTGTACATTTGGTATGTACCGGCAGAATTGTAAAATGAGTAATACTTTTAGTAAAGTAGAAAAATAGTACGAGTCTAGTATATATCACTTGTTCGGATTTTGGCGTGAGTTTTTAGAAGTCACAATTGACTTTATTTAATTTTATTCAGTACCTAATATTATATAAATGAGTTGACTCATTACGCGTTTATTCGCTAGGTGCTGTGATCGAATTTCCCAGGCATCCTCACCGTCGGTGATCGTCTTCCAATACTTCGACTAATACTTCTACATAAGGTGAGTCTATAGCCTCTCTCCTTACTTATTTAAAAGGTTTTTACCCACGAGGGGGATACATGCTATTTAAATGAAAATAAACATAAGTCATGAATGATTGTTGGACTCAAATGTTGCCTTGAATTGTGTTGAGTACCTAGTTGCAAAAGTCCTTAATTTCATGAACCGTTAATTAATGTATAGTTCTTGTGTGAATTGGAAATAGCCGCTTATACAATTTATGGTACTACGGGGTTGACGACCCAATTTGATACGAGAGTTGTATGTTGAGTACCGTCTGCGTACAGATATTTTGTATGAGAAATAAGGTATAATTGCAACTGATGCCTTTAGAAAGGGCACTGGTTTCAATGTGATCATGCCGGTCTACGGACGCGGGTGATTAAGTTAACGGATCGGTATCATGATCTTAAACACAATTACTAGCTATTGCTAAAGATAATAACCTTGAATAATAGATTGTTTGATCGACAACTCTATGAATGATCGTGAATGAATTTTATACACTTATGTCCAAATGTGATTGTAAAACCTATAGATTTCACTTCAACATTATTTGTTGACCCTTTTAAGAATGTGTTTCAGGTAATCGAGGCTAGGATGTGGCGGAGCATGCTACCGAATGTTGTTGTGACTTTTGTGGTCTAATTTGGTTTCCTCCCTTTTTATTTAAACAATTAAGTCTTATTTTGTTTAAATTGTATGAACATGGTAATTTGGTTGAGATTCAGTGGGGACCTAAACGCAACTCTGTTGTAACTTTTTGGGTTGGAAAACTATTTAGACTTTGTTGTTGTACATTTTTATTAATGTAAATTTTTTAACGTCTCTTTGAGTCGTTCGATATAGCTAGTGTGTGATGATAACTGCTTAGCACCCAAATATTGTATTTCTGCTGCGCATATGATTTGGGGGTGTTAAAAAATCTAACTCACATAACACTGCTTGTTCTGTTAAAAAAGAATGGCAGGATTTATTGGATTATTAGTGACATATTTCCCCATATCATAAAACACGGCTTGCAATCAACATAATAAGAACAAATTTTGGTTACGGTTACATGGGTGGTAGACATGGATAACTCGTTTAGTAAAGGGATCCTAAACATTCTCGACCTGTCAGTATGCGTTTGAGTTATGATTTAACGTTTCAATATGAACTGTCACCAATAACTAATGTCTTCTTGTACATTTTTCTATTTGACGGTGGTTTTCTTTAAAAGTTGTTTGTATACGAATGAAATAGTCAAAACAAGAAAATACAAGGTTACGAGATAGTAAGAGGTGTTAAAACACCCCTTAACATCTAGTTCTATAAAAAATTTCAGACTCATGTCGTCTCTTAAGGAACATAAAAACATATTCAACTGCCTCTTACCATCTCTTAGAGTTGAGAGTAATGTAGACTTAAAATTTATTATAGAGTGAATGAAAAAATTCTAGCAACTCATTTTCTTATTAAAAATAAAAAGACTCACTTTCCAACACTTTTTAAAATAAAATATCTCGCGAACGGTAAACCATCAAGAAACAAAATATACACCATCGCGACGAGTATTTTTTTTTATCTTTAAGTAGACGACACTTTAATATAATTTTGACGATCTTTTTTAAAAATTCTTTTAGTTACATCTGAAAAATCACATGTGACTTTTATCACAATCACATGTATGAAATCACATGTAATTTCTGATACAAACCACAATGATTTTTCTAGACTTAACTATTTTTTTGAAAAAGAAGGTTTGTCGAAAGTATATAGAAGTTGCCCCTCTATAAAAAGATGATTTAATTCTCGTTGTCATGGTATGTTTCGTTTTATGCAACGATTAAAGATTTGTGAAATAAACAAGTTAAACAGATACCTTAGAAAAAAGATCGATTGTGCTTTGATTGCGTGCTCCGTAATACCTCTCATCTTTCTCTCATATTCCTTTCCTGTTTCCTTCTTGTGTGTTATTTGGTTGCTTGTGGTGTTCATTCTCTGCTCTCTCTCTTTTATTGTTTCCTTATCTGGACCCTTAGTTTTTGCCTTTCCCTTGACCCATCACCCTTGAGTGATTTGGAAGCCTAGGAACTTTGTTGGCACTAATTAAGTTGTTTTCTCTTTTTTTATGTGATTATTTTTTAGTTTCACCATGTCTGTTCATGTTGACTCTGACACTGAGCATCTTGGGGGTGACTTAGTGACTTTTATTAGTAAACTTGATATCAGTGACCCTTTACATATTCACCCTAATGACTCTTCCACCTTGACTGTTATATATGTTAAACTTAAGGGTATCAAGTTTGGTCTAATGCTATGTTACTTGCTTTAGAGGGAAAGAACAAAATTGGTTTTATTGATGGAACTTGTAAAAGATCTATCACTGATGATATCTTGGGAAAAAAGTAGGACATGGTTAATGTTGTTGTGTTGGGTTGGATTCTTAACTCTATTTTTGAAGAACTTTTTCTTGGTCAATTTTTTTCAAAAAGGGCTAAACATGTTTGTAATGATTTGAGAAAAACTTACCATAAATTTGATGGGTCTGTTATATTTAACCTTCATCATAAGATTAACACATTAAAGCAAATGGCTCTAATTTTTCTTATTACTATCATAGATTTAATGCTTTGTGGGAATAATATGATGCTATGGTTGAGTTACCCTGTCCATATGCATGATACTTATGTCTAAACAAGTCGGGCCTTTACATCTTCACCCTAATGACTCTGTCACCTTGACTATTATATTTGTTAAACTTAAGGGTATCAAGTTTGGTCTAATGCTATGTTACTTGCTTTATAGGGAAAGAACAAAATTGGTTTTATTGATAGAACTTGTAAATGATCTATCACCGATGATATCTTGGGAAAATAGTGGGACATGGTCAATGTTGTTGTGTTGGGTTAGATTCTTAACTCTATTTCTTAAGAACTTTTTCTTGGTAAATTTTTTTTCAAAAACGGCTAAACATGTTTGGAATAATTTGAGAAAAACTTACCACAAAGTTGATGGGTCTGTTATATTTAACCTTTATCATAATATTAACACATTAAAGCAAAATGGCACAAATTTGTTTGATTAATATCATAGATTGAATGCTTTGTGTAAATAATATGATGCTATGGCTGAGTTACCTAACTGTGTGTGCAATGCTACTAATGAGTTTAAGAATAAAAAAAGGTATTAAAGTTGATGCAATTTTTGACGGGTCGTGATGATTCTTATATGAGTATTATAAGTTCTGTTCTCTCTAGAGAGACTTTACCATATGTTAAAGGTGCGTATGCCATTATATCTAGTGAGGAATCTCACAAAGTTGCATTTGGAAATGTGTTTGGATCCTCTCAGAGGACTTAGACCTCTGCTTTTTGTCTAATGGGCCTACTAGAAACAAATTTCAAAGAAACTAGAGTTTAAACTCTAGTAACTTTAGAACTAATAATAGTAATACCCCTAGACCCAATGCTACTGTGAGACATAATACTTTTAGACCTAATAACTCTAATGAGAATTCTGAATTGGTTTATGAAAACTGTGGGTATAATGGGCATACAATTGATAGGTGCTTTAGAATTATTGAGTATCCAAATGATTTTGGGAAGAAAAAACCTAGTCAAAATTTTAAAGGAAAAAGTGTTTTAAACAACTATGTCGGTACCATTTCTACTTCTGGATTTTTTTGATGAACAACGTGCCACTTTGCTCTCTCTCATTAAGGAAAACAATGATTCTAAAAGAAATGTACAAGCCAATATGGCATAACTCTAGTAAGATTTTTAATGATAACTTTGAGAAGTTTTTTTTGTTCTAATACCAATATTTAGTCTAAACTTATTCATAATGGGAAAGTTATAGAATCTTGGGTTAATTAACATATGACCAATAATGAAAAGGATTTAGATAATCTTTATGATATCTCTCATCTTAAAATTAAAGTTGGTCACCCTAATGGGACTAAAGCTATTATTTATAAAATTTGGAACCTTAAGTTGACTAACGGGTTAGTCTTGTTAGTTATTCTTGAGTATTGTGTCACCTTAATTTCTGTTCATAAGCTTACTAAAGATAATAATATATTTGTTATGTTTGATGAGAATAAATGTTTGTTTTTGAATAAGGATTTGAATCTAAAAATGTTTTGGGGACTAGTAAATAGTGTGGTGGTTTATACTATTTAGATAATCAAGGTATTAAGTGTAAGAATAGTAAAACTATCATTGTTGGTCTTTGTCTCAATATGATTGGCATTTAGACTTGGGCACCCTGCTGACCGTGTTCTAAATGTTTTAAAAGGCACCCTAAAGTTTGATAAACATGAACAAACTAAATTTTGTGAAGTATGTCAAAGGGCTAAGTAAACTAGAAAACCTTTTCCTTTATGTGGTCATAACACTAAAAGTCTTGGTGATATTGTGTATTTGGATCCGTGGGGGCCTTATAAGGTTGCTAGTTATTCTGGCCATACATATTTTCTTATTGTTGTGGATGATTACACTACAGTTGTCTGGGTATATTTGGTTAAATCTAAGGATGAAGTTGTCTATTTTATTACTAGTTTTTATAACTTGATTAAAAATTAATTTAGAAAGAATATAAAGGTATTAAGAAGTGACAATGGTACTGAGTTTTTAAACCAAAACATAACAAACTGTGTAACGAAATTGGTATAATGCATTAGACCTCTTGTGCCTATACTCCACAATAGAATTGTCTTGTTGAGAGAAAACATAGGCATTTGCTTAATGTTGCCAAATCCCTTTTGATTTAGGGCGTATTCCTTTGAGATTTTGGACTGAATTTGTGCTAACTACTACTTATCTTATTACCAGATTGCCTTCTGTGCTAAATAGAAAGTCTCCTTATGAGAAGATATATAAAATTAAACATAATCTCTCTAATATCAGAATCTTTGGTTGTCCGTGTTTTGCTACCTTATTTAATAATCATGACAAGCTTAGTAGTAGATATGAAAAATGTGTGATGATGGGTTATTTTAGTTCTCAAAAGGGTTATAGAGTTTATAGCCTTGATAAGCATAATTTCTTTGTCTCTAGAGATGTTAAGTTTTTTGAATCTGCCTTTCCTTTTAAAGACTCTGTTTCTAAAAAAAAATCAAAAGATACTACTTCAAACATTTTTTATAATATGAACCATTTAAACTTTTTTGATATTGATAACCCTAAGCTTCATAATGATGATGAGAGAGTAGTACACACACATAATAGTGACAGAGTTTGAGTTATCAAAATGACATTTTTTTATTGTGAGAGAGATTGAAGGAATGAAAATAAAAAGGTGTAGTTGTGTTATTGTGAAACATATTGATGCTTGTATTACATAGATCGTTTTAGCATTTGACAAATGGTTGACTTTTTATGGCATTGACAATAATTATATAGTGTAAAAATTAGATACGTGGAAATAACCGTGCTGACGTGTCGGTTACAATTTCTTATTTTACTATGTTCAACTCTATGTATTCCTCTATCCGTGGAGTACATTGAATGTACAGAAATGGAGTTACCATATTGGTTAAGTCAGAATAAAATATATATATACGTTGTTGATGTCATGCGAAAAGTAAATAAGTGTTTAAAGTCTGTATAGTTTGAAAAATACTTTGGTGTATTTAACTTTTACCACTAAAAAAGATTAAAAGTTCTTATGTGATAGAAAAAATGCGTAATTTTTTCTTTCAATCATTTTTTTGCGCTTGTAAGAATTCGTTAAGTGGTGGAGAAACAAAAGAGGGGGGTAAAATTTTTGACTAAATGGAATTTCGACAATGAACCTATAAAAATATTATTATTATTAATAGCTTAACTGGGATAAACTTAATGGAATTTTGACAGCGAACTTTAAATTAGGCAAACAAAAAAGGTAATCGATTGAGTTCTTACGCTTTCATGTCTACAATTCAATTCACCAGATTACTACAAGGATAAACCCAATCCGGAATATGAACCATGAAAAAGAACACCTACTAAACAGTAGCGGATCCAGGATTCCGAGCTATGTGTGGCACGATTTTTGGCTCAATTTGCTTTGTAGGAAATTCTTGTTTTCTCAAGTATAGCTGCCCACATATTCGCTTAATACAATTGTTGTGTGTTTGTTTGTTTGTTTTAGTTCACAAATATAAGTTTCAAGTAAGTTATTCAACACAATATAAAGATAAAACCAATCTATTGAATCACAAATAACATTTTGGCATTTATATCATCACTATATTTATTTAAAGTACTCTAATAAAGTAAAAAGAAAACTACAAATAAGAAAAGAACTAGAATCATTTACTCACCATATTCCTATATTAGGTGTAAACTCACTTTGTTTTTTTTTTCTCTTAAAAGTAAAAAAACAATAATCGTTGAACAAAAAAAATTACACCAGCGTAGTCGAGTATTGGATTTTATTATTATAAGCGAATATTAAATTATCTTTTTATATTAGTGTGTTTTTCTTTTTATATTTATATGGTTGAGATTTTTACTTTGAACTATCTTTGCAAGTTATAATGTAAAAAATAAATAAATAAATTCATTAATTCAAAATATATTGTGGTGTCCCTCTTTCATGCAATTTGCAAGTGTTGTTCTCATATTAAAATAAATTGGAAAGTGCCACCAACTTGTTTGTTAGTCAATAGAAGAATGCTAGTACTACACTAAAAGACAAGAAAACAATATTATATACCATTGTTGTATATCTTCTTCTTTCTCTATTCTTCATGTAGTTCTTCGACTCTTCTCCATAAACGTAAAATCAAAACCAAAAATAAGACCATTTTTATCGTATATTTGTTCATATTTGGCTGCTCTTATCGAAGCTCAGTATCATAGCACTCCCAAACCAACAATTTTTATCTAAAAACCACACTTCATCGGCTTGAATTATGTGTGGCACGTGCCACACGTGGCCAACATATAGATCCACCCCCGCTACTAAACCGATGACAAGAGTACCAACTACAATCTATATTATCTAGAGAAGATTGTTTCCACTAGTATCCGCCTCCGCATTGTATCAAGTTGTAGAGACATAAACAACCATGAATAATTATCACATGAGATCCTTGCCAATGGGCTAAAAGAGCGAATACCTGGAATAACTAGTCTATTGTTTTAATTGTATCTTGTTTAGTTAATTGAAAAAAATAATTAGAAAATAAAACAACAAGTAAACAATGAGTAATAACCCCAATCTGATACTATTCAATTCAACACTTTCTTCTTTTGTGTTTGATTGTATCGCAACTCTATAATTCGGATTAGGTTTATCGTGTATAACTGCATTGCTGATATCGACCCCACAAAAGAAACAATAGGTACAATAGGCCGTGAATTTCCGACCATCGCACTGTAAAAATTGGATAGGTTCGATCTATGGTCAATGAGGCCTCCCAAAAAGATCTACTAAATTCACCTAGTTGTTCAAAAGAATCAAAACGACCTATCGATTAATGAAATTCCTTGTCGATTCTCTATGAAATATTCGTTTGGTCGAGGGCTTCCAAACACATCGCAAGATATTTATTTTAAAAAAGGTTAGTGCGTTTCTATTCTCCAACCTCGTATTTAAAATGATTTATAATTCTTTTACAAAATTGATTTTTGTACAACATAAACATGAACCTTAGAAGATAATAGTACAATGAAACATATGATCATTGCCTGAGGTTTAGTCCTTATGAAAAGGTCACTCGACATCTAAAATGGTGCACGGGTTACGTTTCCATTTAAATCTTTTGAAGAAACATTAAAAAGACTTATATAAGGTTTTATCATTATACTGTATTAATTAGAGATACCATGCTATATTGTGATACGGGTCATTTGGGGAAAGTCAACATAGCAGTCAACTCTACCATTTAGTATGAATACCCATTAGATAGTATTTTCATGGAGATTATTCATTATTGTTGTGAAAACAAACTCTTTTCTCTCTGTATTTTTGATTAGTCATTGACTTGTAATTCAAATTCTCTTTGTAATCTTTTCACACATTAATCCCATCATAATCATTTAGCTAATCTTCGAATGTGATTCTCCCATTTACATTCCTAGTTAGTTATTTTCCATATTGAGTTAATTCTCCTATATGTGTATATCAATTGTTATCAAGAGAAACTCCTGGCACCTTGGTCACCATTAATGGTGATATTCTGTTTGTTGTTACGAATCAATTAGGCAGTACAATTCGGTTAGAAAACTGTTATTTCTGGAAACTATTGGGGATTCTTGGGTCATTCAATTAGGGTTCTTAATTGGGGGTTTAGTAGCTTTCATTGATATGTAATCGGGAATGGATGCTGAAAGGACGGAGCGACTCATTGCTGCTTTCCGCGAAGAAATTAGCCGATTCCGAAGCGAACTTAAAGAGGAGTTTGTGCCACAACTTATGGAGGTCATTTCAAAGGGTTCTTCCAACCAAGGTATCGGTCAAGATTCGTGCTGTAGGTTTCAAAATTGTGATAGTGTAGATGATTTTATGATAAATTGATGGTTATTGTGAGGTAAATTTGGGAAATATTGATTGTGTACATGAGGTATTTGATGAAATGCCACTAAAGGAAGCTCATAATCAAGAAGTGGTTGGAGAAGCGGATAATAAGATTGATGAAAACAAGGGTAAGATGGTTGATGAGGTGAGTAATGTTGACGATGATATGATTAGGAAGGTGAAGAATGGAACAGATGTTAGTAGTTTGGTTTCCGAGGGTGGGATCTTTGATACAGTTTGTAATGATACGGGTAAAGGTAGCGACATGGAGTCTTACAGATCAAGTGAAGTTTCAAATGATCTTAGGGAAGTACTGTTTGATGTTTTTGATCCAGGCGGAAACCATGTTTGTAATGGACTGAAATATGTTAGTGTACAATTTGATGTAAATCATGGAAATCGTTTAGGTGTATGCAATCAGTTGGTGCAAGAATGTCTAGGCACTACAAGAAAAAAGAGGTTTTAGGAAACCGGTTAATGTCCTGTAAAATATGTTTATAGGACCTTTAAGCTGATAGGACAAATATATATGTGTCCTCTAGGTGGGGGTTATAATAGATATGTAGGATACTTATGAAAGTCCTAATAAACATAAAACCTTATGAAACCATTTCTTTAGTCCTAAAACACGTTCAATACGACCAAAATAACGTCTTAATAGAATACATGATAGGATGCTTTTCAAAGTTTCAATAAATGTTAATCCTTTTGTTATATATTAGAACGCATTGACGGGTCTTAAAAAGTATTCTAATAAGGCAAAACCGAGATGATTTAACTCCATATTTGGGTACCAAGAAAAGGGTACTAAGAAAATTTGAATTGATAGGACCAAATCTTGTGTCGCAAAATGGATTCATATAGTAAATTTTTGTCCCATAAACCTGCTTAGTTAATGTCACTAGTCTAATAATTAAATACATAAGACACCTCATTTTATGTGAAATATTCAACATTGTTCATAACAAACAAAGTATAAAACAAATAATCAGACAAATATTTGTAATACAATGATTAATTCAATAAGCAAAGAAATATGTCATTTCAGAGTTTTCCAACCAAATTCTAATAACACTTGAGATTCTTGCAAAATTCAACATGAAAAAGTAGAATGCACTACATAGGCATTGCAGCTTTAATAGTTTGTGTAATTCCTTCATTAGAAAAGGAGGCATGAAACAACTCCTTTCTAGCCGGTTCACATCCGAGGATTACATGTACCTGTACCAAAAAAAAAAATTAGTATACATTCAAACAAGTGTTAATTCCCAAGCAGTCTAATAATGAATAATTTATACACAAAATAAAACACCAAAATTCTGTGAACACTTGAATATATGTGGCACGTGTTGTTACAAAATGGCCATTTATCATATCTCAGACAAACAACCACCTGATGTTGCGTTAAATAATGGAGTAAAATGCAATAATAAGTGACCATTTCAAAAAGATACATGTAAACTATTTTCGTAATGCAAGTAACATTAAGTTAAGCTTATGTAAAAACTATAAAGAAGTATAAGATGGCAAAAAGAAGCAAACTTAATGCTTGTTTATAAAACACATACATAGAAATAAAAAAAACATTTTATATTCAATCATACCCACATAAAATTTTGACTAAACTTCATATCGGGTCATGTGGCTTTTCCCTACAACTGCTGCTAAACCCCGATCACCAATATTAACTTGAACAAGCAATAATCATAAGAAAAAGTATGAATTAAATTAAAGCTATGTATGGACAAAAGTTGTGTGCAATGCAGTGCTAAATGATACTACACCATTCTAAAAGGAAGATACATTAAACAAAATGACACAACATCTAAAATCGTATCCTAACATATATAGTAACATTAATAGTGGCTCAGTAATGTACTTTAATTCCTTCCATACAACTGGTTGACAAAAATGAGCTTAGTATAATTTTCACAAACATATATCCAGACACATATGTGATCTTCTGTAGAACTTATAACAATGAAGATACCAAGCAAAATAGCTGAAAAACAATTATAACATGTCGATGGGCATAAGAAATCAGTAAACTTATAGATAAGAATATTATCATTTGGGTTATTGCTTTGCTGGTCTTTTTTGGATATAAATTGTTTCATAACCTCCCTTTTCTTCAAATATGTGAGGTAAGCCACTGAATTCTTTAATAATGTGAATCTTGGATTCCGCATTTCAGTCTGTTGGCTAAAAGAGGCTTTTAATTATATTACTCCTAACATCCATGATGGATGATCCATCTATCTTATTGTTTTGCTAGATGCCTAGATGTAACTTAATAATTTACCTCTAATACCATCTCTGATTTCATCACTAGAAAGAGCTTACCTGAACAATGACCATCACTCTCAATAGGTAGAAACATAGCGTCTATTGTGGATAACGTGAGTCAAACTGGTAACCTTTAATTTAGTTTAAAACAAACTCGCAAACACCTTTTTTACTTTTTGTAAACAACTTTATGTGCTAAATGTGAGATTACAAAACTTATATAGCATCAAGATTATTTAACAGCAACTTGTAAGCTTACTTTTGGAACTTGGATAACTGATAACCTTTAACTATACCCATTTGACATATGAGATATAAAACACAACCAAGTTAACTCATATTCCCTAACACTCCAATCCCATTCCCATATTCTAACCAATCACGCATAACAAAAAAGTAAAGCACATGTAATATTGGACTTAAAATCAGAGATTATAATTTACCTTCCAATATTGTCGTTGATGAAGATGTTGCTACAATTGAGATCTCTGATGTAGGTTTTTATATACAAGTCTTAGGAAAGACAAGTATAAATGGCAAGTATTAAGTTGCACGTTTTAGGAAAAACGCGAAACCGAATAAATGCGGGTTCGTTCTCGAAGGAGGTGTGTGGATTAATGTGCCAATTATATAAAATCAAGTTTGGATTAGTGACGTTTTTGGTTTAGAAGAGAAAAAGTAAAGACGAGCTACGACTACGATTACACTACGACGTAATGACGTAAAACGCGAACGTGATTACGTAAAACGCGACAAAATTAAAAATTAAACCTAAAAATCAATTAAAAGAGTAAAATAAGTCTAAAATAATATAAATAAGAATAAAAATCCAACAAATATATTTTAAAACTTTTTATTAATTAAATATTCAATTTTAAATGCTAATTAAAGCCCTAAAATTAAATATAATTAACAAAATATCCAAAATATTAATTTATTGAATAAATAAATTACTTATATTATTTAAAGACTTATTTTCCCTAAATTTTCAAAACTATTTTTCTATTTTTTAAACACTAAAAACTATTTTTAAGATAAAATAATCATAAAAAATAATAAAATAATGCCAAAAATAATTAGACAATTTTAAAAATCCTAAAATTACACTAATGAACAGTAGAAAAATGAAAAAGTTTGAAAAATGTAAAATTTTCCACTAAAAGACAAAACAGTTTAATAATTAAACCCTAATTATACTAAATTAATTCTAAAAATTAATTAAAACAGTGAACAGTAAATATTTTTAAACTAAAAACCTTAAATTAATTTTCTAAATCTAAAAAAATTTTTGAAATTAAAAAAATTAAGTTTCTACACTAAAAGACAAAAACAGAATAATAAAAAGTAAATAAAAATAGCTATTTAATGTGAAAAATACTAAATGAACAGTAATATAAAAATTAAATAAACAGAAAAATCAGAAATTAAAAAAGAAAAATAATGGAAAAGGTTTCAAAGTCTAATTCCTAAATAAGATCACTAAAGACAAAAAAAAAATAAAGAAACTGACAATGACACTTGTGGACTTTTGTCCTTTAGCAAAGCAGTGGAAACTTTTCCACTAGCAGTGGGAACTTGGTTCCCACTGACTGATATAAAAAACAAGGTCTGTGGATGTTTTTGCTTACAACTTTTGATTGGCTTGATTTTGTTGGACAAGAGGGGCACCCCTACACTCAGTGGAGTGTAGGGAGTCAGATTAAGCAATAGAAACAGCAACTCCAATTCACAAATTACACAAACAAGCACATAATGATGACTGTAAATGGTTTAAGATGTATCTGATGAACAGTGCTGATCTATTGGGCACAAAAACGAATTTCAAAGGCCAAATTCTAAATCACAACATTACCAAATCACAAACAAAGTTAACAAAACCCTAGATTATACTGATTTCTAGCAATGAGCAAGATTTTTAAGGCAAAATTTACTCTAAATCAAACTTAAAAATGGATTTACTGATTATCTAGGTAGTTTCATGCAAATAAGAACCAATTCACTTCTTTCTTCTACCAAACTCAAAGGCAACTAATGACAACTCCTAATACTAACATATAAGGCATGTTCAAATAGGTTTCAACCAAAAATGTGTCACCAATCTCAGTTTAAACCCTAGTCCCAAACACCCCTATAATTTCTGGAAATAAATTTTAACAAATCAAAAGCTTCTAAATCCTAATCAAACTGATCTATCCATGATCTAGCATGCATACAAGCCCTATATCAGCAATAACAAACAGAAAAAAACTATCATGTAGCAACTCAAACACAAAATCACATAAATTTATATCAAACACCAAAAAAATAGCCAAGTGGGGTTCAAGCCTTTACCAAGCTGATGCCTTCCAAATGGGATGATTTGAGGGCTTGTAGGAGCTTATGAGATGAGTGTTGATGTAGAGAATTGGGTGGGGACTACAGCAGTCCCAAACACCCCTAATGTCTTCAAAAAAAAAGAAATGGATGGAAGGGTTGCTTGTTGCTTTCTTGTTACCTGCACATAACACCACAAGACCACCAAACAAACTGCAAGTAGCAAGAGCTACAAGCTTTTGGCTTGTAGCTTTTGCTACAGTGAAATGATTAAAAGAGGAAAATGAGATTTTTGAGAAAAATCTTTGAAAAACTGTATCTTTTTGAAACCAATACCAATTTAACCACAAATCTTAACTCCAAGCTGAAAGCAATCCCACCATCCACTTTCACTTCATGTGGGATTGTTTATCAGGCTGGTGAAAGTTTATACTATATAAAAAAACTTTTTCTAAAAATTCTTGAAACGTGAATGCTAATGAAAACCTTGAACAACTCCCATAAACAATGAATCTTTTACACTAAATTAAACTAGAAAACGTTTAAAATGGAACACAGTTATTGCATAAAAATTAATTTTCATTTTCATTAATCATTAAACTTTTTTACAAAAAAACTGGAACAAGATATGAGGCACAAACCACCTTAATATTTATACTACATTAAAGAAAATACTAGAAGAAAAACCCTAAGCTATCAAAATTCCGCATCTGCCCTCTAATTCGAATCTTGTTGACTTTTTTTGGTCAAAAACTCAACCATGTGATCTCTGAGGTGTTTGCCAGGCTGTTGGGATGATCTCAAGCGTTCAAAAATGAGTAGGGACCAAGGAATGAAGGAGGGGCGTTTATCTGGTCGGATTTTTGGGTTTGGGTTGAAAGTGACGCAGCAGGGGGTGACCCTACTGGTCACATGGTTGTGTTGGGGAAAGATTCGTGAGTGGGTTTAGGATTAGGATAGGTTAAATTGGGGTTCTGGAAGAGTTGGTGTTAAAACCCCTTGATTTAGGGTGGGTTTGTAATTAGAGTTTATGTTTTGGATTAAGGATAGATTTAGGGAAGATGGTGAACAGGAGGTGTTTCCCTCGTCTTTTAATTATTATAAAACGAGTTTAAAAAGTGGTTAGTGGGTAATGTTGACTGGGGTTTGACTCAGGTGAGGTGGAAAGGAGAGGTGACGTGGAAGGTAATGAGTGGTGGAAAGGTGTGAGGTGTAGGGATGATTGGTGGGGAAAGTTTGTGATGTCTGCCCATATTTAGTCCCTAAACTCATTGCTTCTTGTCTCTTTACTTTCAACAGCCAAAATGTCTAATTCCCTTTGTATAGAAGTTTTTGTTTTCATGTTTTGGCCACAAAAGTTTTGCCAAAACTATTTCAAGGGTATTTTATGCATAATTTGCATTCTTCAAGGACCAAACTTGCACATGTCTTCAAACTTCAAGGATGTAACTTGTACAAATGAATAGTGGAGGGTCATTTGTGACAAGTCTTCAATAGTTGAGGGGCCAAACTTGCCAATCTTCAATTCTTCAAGGGTATTTTTGGAAATTCAAAACTTGGGCCCGGTTCTTTGTGCGGCTTCGTTTCCCGTGTTCGTTTTTGCTTGATTCCTTTGATCTTTTGGTGAATTCACGATATCCGTACCTGAAATACACAATGAACAAACACAGACACATTTTTGGGTATTTTGATGATATTTAATCGTTTTAAGCCCGATTTGGACGATGAGACTATGTATAAATACAGTCTCATCACTCCCCCATACTAAACCATTGCCGTGTCCCCACGCAATGCTAGAATTAAGTATCATAGCACTTCCAAAATTCATTTTATGATGACATTTATTCAAGACATAAATTTAAATAAACTACTACATGTGTTTTAGACATAATGTAATGTTTTCATCACGATTAAGTGACTTTTAGGATCATAGAACAAGAACACGTGAATGCTTCGTTAGAAATAATTTCGTCGTCCTCGATTTTCACCCAATTCCATGCTAAGCGTGTAACGAGATCATTGTTATTATAAGTTAGCAACACGATCACATCTCATGAGTGTTAATTACGAACCTAAACCCCCTTATTCCTACTTGGTATCTCTTATATTTTATTTTGTCTTAATGATCACGAGGATACATCATTGACTTATGCGTGAATAGAGATTAAGTCTAAAAATAGAGTCTTAACGGTGTAACCAAAATCATTAAATTAATAATTCATCCCAATAGACAACGATGTCAAAACATTAAATCAACAAGAAGGATCGATAAACACGGTTTTATAATGGTTTTGAACATGAGACTTATTACCAAGACTTTTATACGCCCCCTAACGGAAGGGCCTTATTATCTTTGGTTTACCTCCATCTTTTATTCAACTTCGCCATGAAGCTTTTATTATGACTTCGGTCTTGCCTTGCCTTTTATTATCCGCCTCATCGGTGGTTTTATTAGCCAAAGACGTATATCCTCACGCTAAAGCGAATTTTGGATCTTTAAAGCTTCGAAGATTAAGGCTTGATTCACTTTCAATTTGGGCATAGATTTTTCGGCCTTGTGAGCTTCAAATTTTTGCTTAATTTAGGTGAGCACTTGAAATATTATTATTAGGTGAAGCTTTCGATTATTCGGGTGCCAATACTTCAAAACCATGACGTTGGCGATACCTTAATGTTTTCCCAATTTAATTACATGGAAGCTACCAAAACAAATTAGAAACCAACAATAGTGACTAAACCGCCAACTCAATATTTATTAACAATTTATTATGCAAAAGCGTGGGGAGAATAAGCTAATAATTACTACGCATGAGATCGTGACGATTACGAGACTTATAAATAACTCTATCATTTCTCGTCCTCATTTAAGAGACTTAGCCTAAAAAGTTAAGGAATCGAAGCTAAGTGCTCAACACGCACGGTCGAGTCAAAAATTACTCTCGTTCTCACCATCGGAAAACCTACATTCGTGTCTTAAACACTTATGAAAAATACGAAAAATTTTAAAATTTGGCCATTTTTAGCCTTATTTTGCAACAAAACGATAGCAAAAAGATGAAAATTGGATTGCGTGTTGACGTAAGCAAGGTGAAGTATCTACTCACCCCCATACTAAAACTAAACATTGTCCTCAATGTTTCGAGTCTAGGGGTGTAAACACCCCCATACTAGAGACGAAGTCGAATGCTTAATCTCGAGCATGGAAAGGGTAAAACGAATAACCTAAAAGCCGTTTATGAATTATGCTATTGATGAGATGGCATTTATACATGATCTCATCGTTCTTTTCGGGCTTTAAATGCATAAAATTGTCATAAAATACCATATATATGCTTGTGTTTGTTTACTTGTGTATTTTAGGTATGGATATCGTGAAAAAGACAAAAGATCACAAGTTACAAGGAAAAACGGACACGAGAAACGAAGCCGTACAAAGAACCGGGCCCTAATCATGGAAAATTCAACAAATACCTTGAAGACTTGAAGACAAACAAGATTGATCCTCAATTATTAAATAAATGACACTTAAAACCCTTGTATATTGATAATTACAAGTTTGGTCCCTTAAGTTTGTCAAAATTACACAAAAGGTCCTTCAACTTTGAAGAAATGGCAAGATTAGTCCCTCAACAATTTCAAATTGTCAATTATGGTCCCTCATCAAGCCAAAGATACATTGAAGACCTTTGAAGATCAAGAATGTCCAAGATCAGTCCTTGAAATATATCAAAATGGCAAAAACAACCCTTGAAAATCCTTTTGAAAAGTTATATGCCAAAATTGCCAAATGGTGAAAGATATTAACAAAGGAATGGAAGTTTTGGTGGCTGGAAACACGTTTTACCCATTTTCTGAAAACACAAGGGGCAAAGCTGTGCATTTGAAACATTTGAAAAAGAAATGCGCCAAACACAACTCCACTCCACCAAAAATGGATCAAAGGGGACCACTATTCACCCCATGAACCCAGATTTTACTTTTTACTGCCAAAGGGTTTTTCCCAATTACTTTAACCAAAACTTAATTCACCCTAGCAGAAACACAACCCACACATAAAACCCTCATCCCACTCACAATGGACCCCACCCCCAATTCCCTTTCCACCAATCAGAATGCAACTTGGCCTCCAAGCTTAGCCACGTGTCAAGATCAACAGCTGACACTCATTGCTTCATCACAAAGCTATTTTAAACGGTTTGGATGCATTTTGGAAAACTCACACCAAGAAAACGTCTAGAAGGACTTAGGGCATTTAGGGAAATTCACATCTAGGGTTTGTGAATAGTGCTAGCCTTGGCATTTGCCTATATAAAGACTCCTCAACCTGTGAGAGAGCTTTGTTCCAGTTTTAGGCTATTATCTTTGTAATTCCTTTTTAAGTTTAAATAAAATTTGAATTTCTGAAATTGTGAAATCTCTTTTTGATTTAATTAAAAGTTTGGTGTTTGAGTAGCCTAATTCTGAGTTCCATTTGATTGTTAAGGCCTAACTTAATCTTGTGGTTAAGGCACGTCTTGTTTCATAAGGTTTTTAAGGTTTGAATACCTTGAAATCCTAGGTTCTGTTTTGGCTTATTTTGTGTACTAACCCTTGGCCATTTGCTATAAGCTCTTACAAGCTTGTTGACACCAAGCTTGTGAAGGGATTAGAGCCCTTGGTTGAGTTGTTTGCTGCTTGTGTTGAAGACATAAAGTCCTTGAGGTTCTACTTTGAACCATCAACCAAGGCAGTTTGCATCATCTTCATTGAAGTACCTTGGTCTTGTTCTAGTTGTTGAACAATGTCCAAGGAGGATTGCTGGCCTTCCTAGGATGTTGTGGAAGGCAGGTATAATCCCTTGTTAAGATTCCACTCAAAATTTCATGTTTATGACTGATTTCGATTTGGTGCTTTGATTTTGAGTATTGGTGTTTGTGCTAGTGATTTTTGAGTTTGATTGTGTTAGTTGCTATTGTTTAAGTGTTTTTGATCATTAAAATCAGTAGGTTATTAGTTAAAATCACAAGTTCCTTTGTTAAGTGGTAGATTAAGGAGTGTTTGGGTCTACTGCATTAGTTGGATTTGTGGTTTGCTAAGTGTTTGTTTTGTGTAAGCAAGAGTTGGTATCTGTTGTTTTGGTGTATTTGTTCATATGTTTGCAGGTTTGAGGGTTTTGAACACATAGATTCTTGATTTGGCTATAAAATCTTAAATACTTGGTAAAATTGGCTAGGATTTTGAGGACACCTAGATCTAAGCATAGGCTAGGGCTAACAAGTGCTAAAATCATAGTTAATCACACCAGGGAAGAAGGATTTGAGGCTTGAAATTGGATCAAGTGTCAAGTATATCAGCAAACTTGCTTCTGCATATGTTCATTGTTCATCAGTAACTTCTAGTTCTTTGATCTTGTTATTTACTTTGATTCAGTGTTTGATTCTTGTTGCTTTGTGTTTGTTCTTAGTTTATATAGCTTGTGTATGCATCCTGTTAAGTTTGGTTGGCTTATTGTGGATAAATATGCTTATTAAGTGCTTAACTGCTTATTTCCCTATCTGGTGCATATCTGGTGACTGTTTGGCTTATTGTGGCTTATTCTGTGAACCAATTTGTGATTTTATTGTTGCTATTGACTCCTTGTGATTCACTGATCACAAGGGTGCCTTTGTTTCCAATTGAATCAAACCAGAACTCTCATATAAGCTTGGTCAAATAGTCAAAGCAGTGGGAACTCCTTTCCCCTGCTGGTTGCCACTGATAGTGTAAAATTGGTGTCAGCTTATCAATAAGCTATAATAGCTTATTCCAACCAGCAACAACTTTGTTTTTGTAATAGGTGCTCATATTTTAACCCATTTGTTCATACTGGAGCATTTGGGAGTTTGACTTTAAGGTTTGACTAGAAAACCAACTCCTTTGACTTTTACATAAGTTCATTTGTGCTTATTCTGGCTTATTGGTTGTGCTTATTGGATTTTTGTTGATTTATTTTGCTTATTGAGTCCATTCGAAAACTTTTGCAAGTTGAATCAAGTTCTGAGGTGCATTATTTCTCAAACCCGACTATTTTGTCGTTTTGTGAAATAATACATTGCTTATTTCTGGCTTATTAAGTGAGCTTTTTCAAAAATTCTTTTTACAGATCTCATAAGCATCCCAAAAGAAGGTTGTGTGTCAAATTAGAGCTTATGGCATTAGCTTATGGCTTAATGGGCTGAAAAGCCCAATAAGAATAAGCTGAGTGTTCAATAAGCTGTGATAAGCTCATTTTCAGCTTTTGGGCCTTTAGAGTTTTGTTCTTAGAATTGAATTTTAAGTCAGATAGGGCTTTTCCAAGTCAATTGGGCCAAGTTTGACTTTTTGGGCCCAAAAGCCCATTTGTGTTGACTGATTTTGGATTTGGCCCATTTGAGGGCCCATTAGGGGTATTTTGGTAATTTCACCTTGATTTTCTGATTATTTAGGTTAAAATAAACTAGTTTACAAGTTTTTAGAATTTTTTATAATTTTTGGATTTTTAATATTATTTTTCAAATTTCACATTTTCCAACTTTTTACATTTTTCTTAGCTTAATTACATTAAAATAGGAATTTAACAACTTTTAGTATAATTGTATCTCTTTTAGATTAATTTTTATAATTATTTTAAGTATTAATAGTTTTTAAATCATTTTAAATAGTTTTTATTAGTTTAAAAATTTCTAAAAATAGTTTTTAATCTTTTTAAGTCATTTTAGAGGTTTACCAATTGAAAAATCTTAATTTAGGCTTTTTGATAATTTATTTGATTTTTAGGGCTTTAATTAACATTTAAAAATTGAATATTTAATTATTTAAAAGGTTTGAAAAAGTTTAGATCATTGGTAAACTCTTAGTTTATTTATTTTGATTTTTGGTGAATTTTTGGTAATTTTTAGAATTTATTTTTATTTTTGTGGTTTTTAAGGTTCTACGTTTTAACTTTCTAGTAGTGTTTTTTTTGTTAATTTTTATTTTTACGTCTTCGTCATCTTCTTTTCTAATCCCCTTCTAAACTAAATATTAATCTCAAATCTTGTACATCTTAGTCACACACATATACCTCCTTGGGAAACGAACTTTCACACCATTAAGGGTCATTAACAATTGATTTTTCCTAAAGTCATTTGTTCGATACTTACCGCTTTTACGCCTTTTTCCTAAGAGGTGTAATTTACCACAATCAATTTTGGCGCCGCTGCCGGGGAGGTGTGTCGTGATTAATTTGTATTGTTGTTTTTAATATTAACCAAATAGTATTTGTATTAGTAGAACTCTACTAATACGTATTATCGGTTTTCTTGGTTTTTCTTGTACAAATATTATTACTATATTGTATTAAGTATCACAATAAATTCACAATATCTCCAAAAGTGTGAAAACACAACCTTAATTAGGATTTCATCACTCAATTATTGTATTCGAATCTCAAACAAAAAGAAAAAGGCAAAAATAGATAAATACTTTCGTGAAGCTCGATTTTGAAAGATACAAACTATAAGGTGGGTATAAGGCGGGTATTATAAAATATACCCTAAGGAAAAAGGCTCTTAAGTGCTTCGCGCCGCCTCGTTTCCCCGCTTGCTTGTGAGTATTTTGAGATTGAAGGCTAATCGAGGGTTTTGCCGCCCAAAGTATTATTACGTATAATATATTTGCTTGTTTTCTTTGTGATTAAACCATCTTGAACAATTTGGTCTTCACCAAAGTTCTAAAGTCATTCGAAGGCGTTCACTCCACGTGATCGTTTTCATTCCTTTGAGGCTTCTTTAATCAAGAGTTTGATTCGAGGAGAGATTTTGTAGATTGTTGTCTACGAAGATACACTAAAATCCAAAAAATTAAATATCATCAAAAACACAAAAAAAATTGAAAATTCACAAAACACCCAAAAAGAATCTTCTTTGCTCACCTCCCATTCTTCGTGAAGTTTATGATCACTCGTAATCAAGCATAACGAGCTCGTAAACGACTTCAAAAGCAAGCCAATCAAGAGACGTTGATTGTTGAAGAAGAACCTCCAATTGTTGAACCTATTGTAGAACAAGAAGTCGTCATGGCTAATCGTACTATGATGGAGTTGCTACAAGCACCCACCGAGGGTTTTGGAGAGGCTATTGTGATTCCCGCCATCCTTGCGGAGAATTTCGAAATTAAGACGGGTTTAATGTCGATGTTGCAAGCAAATAAGTTTAGAGGTCACGAGAAAGACAACCCGCATTACCACATTAGAAATTTTAACCGTCTCACCGCCACTAGCAAATTTAAGGATGTTCCACATGACGCCATTAAGATGATGTTGTTTCCATACTCGTTGGATGGACCCGCAAAAATTTGGCTCGAGAAAGAACCGCCAAATTCGATTTTGACATGGGCCGATCTCGTTTCTAAGTTTGTGAACAAGTTTTTTCCACCATCTAAAACAACACACTTGAAAAATGAGATTTCACGATTTGTGCAAAGAAATAATGAAAGTTTTTCAATGGCATGGGAACGCTTTAAAGAAATGTTACATGAATGTCCACACCATGATTTTACGGAATCGCATCAAGTTGATACTTTTTATAATGGGCTTAATGATCATGAACGAGATTATTTGAATGCCGCCGCGGGTGGTAATTTTTTGTGCAAGACGACAAATGAGGCTTTACAAATCATCGAGAATAGATCTAAGGTTTATAGCCCTCGTAACACACCGAGTGTTGCCAATATGGGTTCGTCATCTTCGTCACAATCGTCTCGTAGCATTAATGCCTTACATGATGAAGCTAATGAGGAAAATTGGTTTTTTGATAGATTTGCTAATCTTATGTCCCATTGGAAGGCTCAAGAAGCTTCCAATTCCGCTTCGGTAAAAGTGGTTGCTAAGAGTTGTTTATCTTGTGGGGGAGCTCATGATCTTTCCGAGTGCATTACCGCGGATGGTAACACTTCGAGTGCTTATGTAGCAACGGGAACTTACAACCAAATCGGTCAAGGTTCCCGCCCAAATCAAGCTCCACCAAATAAAAATGTTAACAATTATCGAAACAACAACCAAGGTAATTACCAAGGCAATTCACGCAATTACAACAAAGGGAATTATCAAAGTGGGAATGGACAAATTTCTAATCAAAACCAAAACCGTGATTTTCAAAACACTTAACAAGGTTTTCAAAATGCTCACACTAAAAATTTGCAAGGAGACTTTTTGGATTATGCTAAAGCAAATGATGCTAAATTTGATAACATGCAACGTGAGATGATTAGCTTAAGATCCGAGTTAAAAAACGAGTTAAAAATTGAACTTGCTAATGAAATCAAAACTCATGCAAACAAAATGGAAGGAAATGTCCAACGTCTTCAACAAAATCAACAAAAGATGGAATTAGGACAACATGAGATTAAGCAAGAGTTATTAAAAGCGGATGCTAGGCAATCAAAATTTGAGGACCGAATGGCTAAGATGTTTGAAGCAATCATGTGTAAACCCTCTTCCTCGGGTGGTCTTACTAGTGATACCATTGCAAACCCGAAGGGAGAAATGAAGGTTATTACTACACGAAGTGGTAAAACTTTCAAGGAACCAATCTCTCGTCCAAGTACTTCTACGGAGAAGGAAATCGAGAAAGAACCCGAGGTGATGGTCGAAAAGGAGCACATTACAATCCCACGAAGTACCGCTCATACCACACCTACGGTTGAACCAATACCAATTGTGGAACCCGAGTTTCCAAGGCCGTTGCCTAATGACAAACCTACACCACCTTTACCCTACCCTTCGAGACGAAACAAAGAAAAAGCACAAGAATGGAACAATTATCAATTTGAGCTATTTATGAAAATGTTTCGTGATATGCATTTTAACATAAGTTTTGCCGACGCTCTTATCATGATGCCTCGATTCGCCGCAAACTTCAAAAGTATGCTAAACAACAAAGAGAAGTTACAACAATCGTCTAGTTGTTCATCGGTTTTTCTTAGCCGCATACCACAAAAAGTCGGTGATCCCGGTAAATTTTTGATTCCGTGTGCCATTCAAGATATGGAGGAATGCTACGCCTTGGCCGATCTCGGTGCTAGTATCAATTTAATGCCTCTTGAGATTTTCAAATCGCTTTCGCTTTCGGCTCTTACTCCTTCGAACATGTCCATCGAGATGGCCGATCATTCTACGATTTTAGCATGTGGAGTAGCCGAGGACGTTTTCGTTAAAGTCGGAAAGTTTTACTATCCCGTTGACTTTATCGTTGTAGACATTCCTATCGATCGAAAAGTTCCTCTCATTTTGGGTCGTTCATTTTTGGATACATCAAGAGCACTTATCGATGTTCATGCTCGAAAAATCACCCTTCGATTCAATAAAGAAGAACTTGTCATCAATGCAACACAAAACTCCAATCTTTCTCATGTCTATTCTATTACAACTTTAAACCATGGTGATTCAACCAATGTCGTTTGCAAAGAATTTTCACCAAGAGTTTTAGGAAATGTCGCCAAAAACAATCTACCATTTCCTCCGCCGGTGGAGGTTATGAGTGTAAAGCCTACAAAGAAGAAACCGTCAATACTTGAATCGAAAAATCCTTCGCCTCACCACGAACATTCATTCTTGAAAAGTGTTGATAAGTTACCGGTTTCTACGGAAGATCTTTCGGATGATGAATATGTTGACCCCGATGGGAAGGTTTTCTTCGTCGATAAACGTTTTGAGAACTTGCCACCACCAAAACCAAAACGATTTACAAATGTGAGAATTTTTAGTGTAACTAACATCGTCTTAGAAACACCAAATATTTTCGACATAATCAAAAAGGGTTTTCATAAGGAGAGTTTAAAAGATGAAAAAGGAAAAGATTTTAAATGTGATTTAATTGATTTTTCTACAAATCTAACTCCGTCATCACCACGTGTTTTGAGTGCTACAAACTCGTCTACTCCTTTTGACGATGCTTTGTGTGGTCTTAGTATGGGGGAAGCCCCTTATGTTCCCTCATCCTTGTCCACCGAGGACGAGATATTCGATCCCGGAATTTCATGTAAAGGGAAATCTCGGTCTTCCACCGATGCAATAAATGGAAAATCTTTCTATTTGCTTGGTGCGAGTCTACCTCGAGTAGCTCAAAAGTTTGTCATACCAATTGTCCCACCCTTCTACTTCTCATCTCTTTTCTTCAAACTCTTTGAGTTTATGGCACATGTTGAAGTGGCGTTAAATTGTTTTTCCAATGAAAACAAGAACGCCATTTTCGACCCCGGTATTTTGCATCATCTAAGGATTTAGTCCTTATTACCGGTTGCTTTTTGGGCCTTGTTTATCATGTAATCCCCATCAAAAATTAACCATACCATGATTTTCCCTAAATGTTCACATTTTGAGGGGATCGAGTCGAGCTCATGACTCGGTAATCAAAAACGAGGTGCCTCGTGGGGGAGATCCCATGCTTATCCTTTATGCTCACTATTCACTAATAAGGGGACTTGTACCCTTTCAACTTGTTGTCTCGTGGTTGTTTGTGATTGTGTTATCTAGATCATCATCATTATCTACGATTGAAGACTCTCGTGTTCGTTTACGTGAGCCTCCATCGTTCGTTTGAAGAAGTTTTTCACGAATCCATGACATATCCTTTATTGTTCTAACAATTATCTTTTAGCATACTTAATAAACGGCTTTAGATATATTGTTGATCACCCTTTCCATGCTAGATCCTAAGCATTCGACTCTTCGTCTCTAGTATGGGGGTGCTCCACCTTTAGACTCGAAACATTGAGGACAATGTTTACTTTTAGTATGGGGGGGGGGGGGTGAATAGGTACTTGCTTTGCTACGCCCTCACGTTTTCCAACTTTCAATGTTTTGTTTTGCTAATAAGGCTAAAAATGGCCAAATTTTAAAATTTTAAAATTTTTCTTAGTTTTCATAAGTGTTTTAAGACACGAATGTATATTTTCCGATGGGTAGAATAAGAGTTAATTTTTGACTTGATGGGCATTTGGAGCCATTTACATTCCTTAACCCGCTCAATTCAAGTTTTGCTAGACTTTTATATACGGAGCTTTAAAACACGAAAGTCTTAATTCTTTCGGGTTAAGAACAAGAACTTTTTGCAAGTTCCTATAATTGATCCTAGAAAGTCACTTATCAAGGGAACTTTAAAATGCATTCTCTAAGCTTGAAAAAGTCCAAGAAAGTGCAAGATCCTATAGGTGGCTTGAAAACCCAAAACTTTGATTTGATATAGTCTTAATGAAAGCTAATCCAAATTTGGCTTAATTTTGACTTGCATGGCTAAGTATTCACGAGTCTCTTTAATTAGAGGTCTTTATATAGTGAAGAACGAGAAATGATAGAGTTAGATAAGTGATCATGCTAAACGTAGAACATGAAAATGTTCTTTCAAAAACTCATATGTTTTTAATTGTGGCTTTTTCTTCCCATAAGATCAATGCATTAGGAATAAATCATAATTGCAATAAGTAAGGTCGTACGATTTGAAAGGTTACTTAGCCTCTAGCGCAAGATCGTTTAAAAGCTGCTCGGGGTTGAATAGAGTTCATAGCCAAGGCATAACTTATTGAAGCGGGACGTGAAGATTGGCGATTATCCAAAAAGGCCCTAACAAGGCATGAGGAGCTCTATTTTTGCTAAAGATCCAAGATGATGTGAAGTATCATTATTCCTAAATCAATATGAAGGATCGAGACACACGACAAAAAGCAATTACTCCCCTAAAGATCATGGAGAAAGTCTATCCGAAAAGACCCTAACAAGGTATGAGGATAAATATATCCAAGTCCGAAAAGGAGGCGGATCGTTGTATATCAAAATCCAAAGTAAAGATTGAAGAAAAATGATGAAGTCGTGGTCCAATATAAAGAATCTCTCAAAAACGTCAAGTGAAGAAATTCCAAATATATGAAGAGAAGACCATAATTTCGAGAACGTCTTCCCAAGATTTGAAGTATGAAGTACATGCCAAATATCGGTCCGAGAAAGGTCTCAAATCGTGAAACAAGTTATGCCAAGATATGAACTTAAGGAGATACACGAGAAGCCGTTTTAAGAGATTTTGTCCTTCGGCTAACTATTGATCAAATCGTGCTACTTTGCTTTCGGACTAATAACTACTCAAATAAGTCAATATGAATCACTTGTGATCCATGACAAATAGATAAAAAATGCTAGTAACCCATTTCCTTTTATAATAACTAGGATTGCGGGGAGAAAAAGTATTACACAATTTGGACGTATGAGTAGTGTTAACATTGTGACTTGTACCAACAATGATCTCGTTTTTGCACTTAGCATGGAATGTATGACAATCAAGGATGACGAAGTTTACTCTAAGGGACATTTACTTGTTTCTATTCTTTGACCCTAAAAGTCACTTTTTGTGATGAAAATCATACATTATGTCTTTACACATCTTCGTAGAATGTTGCAAGTCTTTTACTCTTCAATAAAGGTTAATAAAATTGAACTTTGGTGATGCTTAGATACTTTATTCTGGCATTGCGTGAGGGCACGACAATGGCTTAGTATGGGGGAGTGATGAGATGGCATTTATACATGATCTCATCGTTCTTTTCGGGCTTTAAATGCATAAAATTGTCATAAAATACCATATATATGCTTGTGTTTGTTTACTTGTGTATTTTAGGTATGGATATCATGAAAAAGACAAAAGATCACAAGTTACAAGGAAAAACGGACACGAGAAACGAAGCCGTACAAAGAACCGGGCCCTAATCATGGAAAATTCAACAAATACCTTGAAGACTTGAAGACAAACAAGATTGATCCTCAATTATTAAAGAAATGACACTTAAAACCCTTGTATATTGATAATTACAAGTTTTGTCCCTTAAGTTTGTCAAAATTACACAAAAGGTCCTTCAACTTTGAAGAAATGGCAAGATTAGTCCCTCAACAATTTCAAATTGTCAATTATGGTCCCTCATCAAGCCAAAGATAAATTGAAGACCTTTGAAGATCAAGAATGTCCAAGATCAGTCCTTGAAATATCTCAAAATGGCAAAAACAACCCTTGAAGTCCTTTTGAAAAGTTATATGCCAAAATTGCCAAATGGTGAAAGATATTAACAAAGGAATGGAAGTTTTGGTGGCTGGAAACACGTTTTACCCATTTTCTGAAAATACAAGGGGCAAAGTTGTGCATTTGAAACATTTGAAAAAGAAATGCGCCAAACACAACTCCACTCCACCAAAAACGGATCAAAGGGGACCACTATTCACCCCATGAACCCAGATTTTACTTTTTACTGCCAAAGGGTTTTTCCCAATTACTTTAACCAAAACTTAATTCACCCTAGCAGAAACACAACCCACACACAAAACCCTCATCCCACTCACAATGGACCCCACCCCCAATTCCCTTTCCACCAATCAGAATGCAACTTGGCCTCCAAGCTTAGCCACGTGTCAAGATCAACAGCTGACACTCATTGCTTCATCACAAAGCTATTTTAAACGGTTTGGATGCATTTTGGACAACTCACACCAAGAAAACGTCTAGAAGGACTTAGGGCATTTAGGGAAATTCACATCTAGGGTTTGTGAATAGTGCTAGCCTTGGCATTTGCCTATATAAAGACCCCTCAACCTGTGAGAGAGCTTTGTTCCAGTTTTAGGCTATTATCTTTGTAATTCCTATTTAAGTTTAAATAAAATTTGAATTTCTGAAATTGTGAAATCTCTTTTTGATTTAATTAAAAGTTTGGTGTTTGAGTAGCCTAATTCTGAGTTCCATTTGATTGTTAAGGCCTACCTTAATCTTGTGGTTAAGGCACGTCTTGTTTCATAAGGTTTTTAAGGTTTGAATACCTTGAAATCCTAGGTTCTGTTTTGGCTTATTTTGTGTACTAACCCTTGGCCATTTGCTATAAGCTCTGACAAGTTTGTTGACACCAAGCTTGTGAAGGGATTAGAGCCCTTGGTTGAGTTGTTTGCTGCTTGTGTTGAAGACATAAAGTCCTTGAGGTTCTACTTTGAACCATCAACCAAGGTAGTTTGCATCATCTTCATTGAAGTACCTTGGTCTTGTTCTAGTTGTTGAACAAGGTCCAAGGAGCATTGCTGGCCTTCCTAGGATGTTGTGGAAGGCAGGTATAATCCCTTGTTAAGATTCCACTCAAAATTTCATGTTTATGACTGATTTTGATTTGGTGCTTTGATTTTGAGTATTGGTGTTTGATAGGTGTGTAAACACCCATCTTTTCTACCACTTAACTACAATAATAACCGGACCAAAACGTGTATTTTATGTCTTTTATGTCGGAATTATGCGTGGTTTGTGTTTTTGTTGTGATTTAGGATGAAAAGGTGAAAAATGGATAAAACACGGACATTCACGGGCATTTATGGACTTTTATTGAAGAAAAGGATAAAAGCCGAAGTCAAGAAGTCAAGAGTGCATAAAGAACGGAAGTCCACGACCAATTCTGAAGATTTATCGAAGAAAAAGTCAAAAGACGGAAGTTTATCAAAAGCCGAAGAATTCAAGTCTATTTTATTGAAGAATTTAAAGACGAGTTCGAAGAAATCCCGAAGCCAAAAGCCTCTTAAAGTCCAAGTTTAAAGAAGAATAGAAGAAAAGGACTAATGACGCAATTAATGAAGATTAATAAAAGAAGGGACTTAAGCTTGCAATTAAGAGAAAAGGAAAGAGGGGAGGAAGCTTCCTAATCCTCCCCTATAAATAGTCATTAGATGTTTATTTTTCACTCTTGTTGGCTAAGTGTGACAATTAGCTCTTCCACCATTTTAAATACTTGTCATTTATATTAATTGTCATTTTAATTACCTTGTCTCGCACCTTAAATTCATTTAATTTCAAGTAAGTTTTCATTTAATTCTTGTCAATCTTTACTTTATCTTGTCAATCTCTTATCTACCTTTCTTATTCTTTGATTTGTTGTGTTTATGTTATGTTCATGTTTATGCTTTTATTTTGATCCAAAGTGTTTTTGATTATTATGGTTAAAGTTGTTTAATTTCATGTTTTTGATTGATTGTTGATGCTTATTTGTGGGTTCGTTACTGTTTTTATTGATACGCGTGTCTGATTTGGATTACTTTTTGTTTATACCTGCTACTGTATTACCTTCCTTGTTCTTCGGAAGATTTTGCTTGTTTCTGCGTTTCCAGATTTAGTTCCGAACCAAGGAAGGATTGAAGGTTCATTCGGAAGTCAAAACTTCCGGACCAAGGCTTCATTCGGAAGTCAAAACTTCCGAACCAAGGTTGTTCTTTCGGAACTCAAAAAGTTCCGAATCAAGGAAACTCATTCGGAACTTCACAAGTTCCGAATAAAAGAACTTCATTCGGAACTTCAAAAGTTCCGAACCAAACTTACTCATTCGGAAGTCAAAACTTCCGAACCAAAGATCTTCATTCGGAACCTTCCGAATCAATATCTTCCGAACCAATTCCAGAAGTTCCGAACCAAGGGCCTTCATTCGGAACTTCAAAAGTTCCGAATCAAGGATCTTCATCCGGAAAGTTCCGAATCAAGAGGTGACCAAATCTTCCGAATCAAGGATCAAGGACTTTGGTAATATTCCAAGTGAAGAAGAATCATTTCAACCAAAGGTGACATTTAGGTCGAGTGATTATTCCAAACGAAGGTTTATTCCGAATGAGCCGTATTCAGGTTCTTATTAGCTTTTATCTTTAATTTCTATCTTCAAACTTTATTTTACTTTCCTTTTATTTAATTGCACTTTTAGATTAATTGCCTTAGTTTTAGTCGCACTTTGAGTTTGCCTTAGATAGATTTAAGTTTTCGTCTATTTACTTTAGTGCCCTTTAAGTTTAATCTCGTTTTTAAATACTTGCACTTTACCTTGATTAGACTTAGATTTACTTTTAGAGCACTTTTACTTTTAAGTCTTTGCATTTAAATTTAAAAACAACCAAAAATATTCTTTTTCACTAAAGATCAACTAAGTCACACATAGAGAGCTAAGATCAATTCGTTAAGATACCGAGAACACGAACTTAATCTTTAATTTTCATACGGGCAAAAGCCCTGTTTCAAATGGCGCCGCTGCCGGCTCTTTACGTTAAGATCAACAGTTTTCTGTGCTAGACACGTTGCTTTTTGGGACCCGTTCACTTGTGAACGTTATTTTTCTTGCCTAAAAATTCAAAAAAATCATAAAAATTAAAAATTGATAAAAAACCATAAAAATTAAAAATTTCAAAACTCCAAAAAGATTTTATCTTTATTGTGTATATATATTGCCTTTGTGTTTGGTTTCTTTTTCTTTTGCATTTTCAGGTGTATGCGTACTAGATCTTCTAATTACCAAGAGCCCGAGCCTCAAGAAGATTTAGATATGGCAGGTGTTAACAACAATAATCAACTACCGCACCTCAACAATAATAATAATAACAACAATGCTCCTCCACAGCCCGATCTTCGGACCATGGAGGAACTTTGTCAACCAACCATGTTTGGACGAGGAGGACCGATTGCGCCGATGCAAATCCACGCTCCTGAGTTTTCGTTGAAGCACCACATGATTCAGCAAGTGCAAACAAACCCATTTAGAGGATTGCCTGATGATGATGCCAACAAACACCTCGACAAGTTCATTACAATCACCCAAAGCATGAAGTTGCCTGGGGCCACAATGGATGTACTCCGCCTACAACTCTTCCCACATACTTTATCGCATCATGCCGAAAAATGGTTTGATCGTCTCCCGAAAAATTCTATTCACACTTGGGATGACATGACTCAACGTTTTCTTTCGCGCTACTTTCCACCATCCATGGTCACAAGCCTTCGCAATCAGATCAGCGGTTTCATGCAAGATCCCGATGAATCTCTTTTTGACGCATGGGAGAGATATAATGTCTTGATCGACCGTTGTCCAAACCACAACATGCTTCCGGTCACCTTGATCGATACTTTCTACAACGGATTGACTTTTCGAGATCGTGATACGATTAATGCAGCCGCCGGTGGCACATTCATGAAAAGGAGACCCGAGGAGTGTAGAGAGTTAATAGAGAACATGACTACTCATCATAAGAACTGGGATTCTTCTGCTTCTTCTAGAAACAACACGAGAGTCAATGTTTCCTCTACCTCAGCAAACCCTGAGATGACCGAACTCACCCGCATGATGGCTGAAATGAGCAAAAGTATTACGCTTCTCGCTTCAAACCAACAACAACAAGTTAAAGCGGTCGCTAATCCTTGTGAAACATGTGGCGGTCCTCACTCATACACCGATTGTCCTTCGACACAAGGAAATCCGGAAAATGTGTATGCAGCTTACGGTAATTATTCACCGGAAAATTACCAAGCTAGACAACAAGGGGATAGAAATCTGCTGAGCTACCGTTCAAACAATTACCTTTCACCCGGTTTTTCTCCTCAAAACCAAAACCCCGCCAACAACTACAATAGAAGCAATCAAATCCCACCTCGTGCTTCTAACCCTTATCAACCAACCACCCAACAACACCCACCCATTAACCCCGATGTTGACATAATCATGAGAACTCAAGGTGAGCAAATCAAGAATCTACAGAGCCAAATTATCAATCTAAAAGGAGATATCTTAAAGCAAGGTAATGACATCAGAAATGAGGTTCGTGAAAACCTTCAATCCTCCTTCATCACTCAAACAACTGAATTGAAGAATCTGTTGGCTAGTTTCTTGCCTGAAGCTCAACCTTCTTCTTCTTCGGGTTCTCTACCTTCAAATACCGTCACCAATCCGCGAGCTAATGTGAGTGCTATAACTACGCGTAGTGGAACTACCCTTGTCACTCCGTCTACCCCACCACCATCATCTACACCTCCTCCACCACCATGTATCCCTACTCCTCCTACATCTAGTAATAGTGCACCATTACCGTCTCCGCCTCGTCATGACGATGTATCTCGGACAAACCCATCAACATCACAACCGTCACCACCTACACCTTCACCTAACCCTTATCAACCTAGAATCCCATACCCTTCTCGTATAGGCAAGACCAATGATCTAACAAAGGAGGACTCGCAAATAACGAAATATATCGGTATGATTTCTCAAATGGGATTCAGCATTAGTTTTCTTGAAGCACTTGTCCACATGCCCAAATTTGCCAAAGCATTTAAGGACTTGCTTAACAAAAAGGAGAAGCTGATTGAACTCACCAACACACGCTTAAATGAAAACTGCTCTGCAGTTATTCTTAAAGAACTTCCGGAAAAACTAGGGGATCCCGGTCGTTTTGTGTTGCCTTGCGTGTTCAACAAAACTGAAGAATTTACTGCCCTTGCGGATCTCGGGGCTAGTATAAATCTTATGCCTTTGAGTGTTTGGAAAACACTCTCATTACCCGATCTCATTCCAACAAAGATGACTCTCGAACTTGCTAATCGCACTCTCGCTTACCCCGTTGGTATAGCTGAAGACGTATTCTTTCAAGTTGGCGCATTTACTTTCCCGGTCGACTTTGTCGTAGTTGATTATGAAATGGACCCTCGTATTCCTTTAATACTTGGTCGGCCATTTTTGAGATCCGGACGTGCTTTAGTAGATGTAGCAGAAGGAGAGTTAATCTTAAGAGTCGGGAATGCCTCACAAAATTTCAAAATGGGAACGCATACAAACAAATCCTTTGGAGGCCGAGAATCAGTGAATATGATCAATGTGCTCGATGACTTTACCGTCTATGACAATCCTCTATTCGAGTCTTCCACTGATAATCCACTCTTTGAAGATAATGTGGATGATTCTCACCCTACCTTGGACGCTTCTCCCAATTTTGATTCTCCCCCGGTCTTCGATGCTTATGATGATGATGATTCTAGCTCAGATTCGGATGATTTTGATTGTACTTCTGAGTATCCCGAGCTGCCTACATATGATGATTTTGATGAGGCCGATACTCTCTCGAGCGATTCTTCACATGATGAAGATCCTCCACCATCGCTCGATCCTACTTTGGACGATTATTCATTTGAGGAAGATTTTTCTGAATTTCTCAACACATACTTCCCTCATGAGAGTGATGCACCTCCTTTGGACTTTGAAGATTATCGTCTTGATCCTCCTTTAGATTTGAAGAGCATTTTGTCCAAGGAGAAGAAACCGGTTGACACCGAAATCCGTTGCACGTATGATTTGACACCTCTTTGTCCCCCTTCGGAGGACGAGGTTGTGCTTCTTTGCGGATCTTCTTCACGCTCGGCTGAGCCTGAGTGCTATTTTCCCCTAAAGGAAAAGGTGTTCGATCCCGGTATCGAAGTCTTTAAGCCATCTCAGTATCCACCTGATGAAATAAAAGGAAATATCTTTGGAAATTTTGAAGACATGCTTGCTCCACTTCAACTTTGCTTCCACCGAGCTCCATCGCTGCTTAAGGGAACCTTGCCATTTCTCTTTTGGCTTGCCTTGTTCGCCTTAAGTTCTTGCTTATTGATGGACGAAAACTATGTCTTTGATCCTGGTGGATATTTTTCATGCTACTTCCGTTGATAATCAAGGTCGAGTCAGGCTCACGACTCGGTTAACAAAAATCAAGCGCTTCTTGGGAGGCAACCCATGCACCTATCTTTTCGCTTTCTTTACCATAAGTGTAGGGGGGACCCTTTGGATTGCTATTTCCTCTCCTCACTTCTTAATCAGGGATTCGAGCTTCAATGATCCACTCTTGATGATTCTTGACGACCCGTGATTCCGTGTTCTACTTCGTCCCGGTTCTATCCTAAACTCTTTTCGATTCACTATTTTATATTTCCTCAATATTAAAATAGGAATCTCTTTAGTTGTCTTTTCCTTAGCAAGATTTAAACAACGTGCACAATGTCCTAAGTGTAGGGGAGCTTACTCCCACATGCTTAAACATTGAGGACAATGTTTATCTTAAGTGTAGGGGGGACTTCTATCGAAGTTAAGTGGTCTTTTCCTTGTTTGTGTCCTCATTTTAACCGGAAAATCAATTTTTCGACATTTTTCAAAATTTTTGATCTATTTTGGCCTATTAGTCGTTATCTTTGTATAGTTGATTTCTTTCTTTGCTAGAATAAATGTTTAATAAGTGGTTTAAATTTTCAAACGTTGTGAATCTTTTGACTCAATCCGAGTTTACTCTAGCTAGTATCCTTAACGTGTTTAAGTCAAGTTTTGCTAGGCTTTTATATAGGGAGCTATAAAACGCGAAAGTCTTAACTTTCACGAGTTAAGAACAAGAACTTTTCGCAAGTTCCTATAATTGATCCTAGAGAGTCGTTTATCAAAGGAACTTTAAGATGCGATTTCTAAACTTGAAAGAGTCTAAGAATTTGCAAGATCCTATAGGCGACTCGAAAACCCAAGACTTTGATTTAATAGGCTAAGTATCCACGAGTCTCATTACTTGAGATTTTAAACTGTGGAGAACGAGAGATGATAGAGCCAATTATAAGTTCGGTATTCTTTCGTGAATTTATGTGAGTTAATTATAAGCCTATTCTCCCATCGCTTGCTAATAATTTATTTGCTAATAAATAAGGTTGTACGATTTGAAAAGTTACTTAGCTTCTAGCCCCAGATCGTTTAAAAGTTGCTCGGTAATGACGAGAGTTCATAGCCAAGGCATAACTTATGAAGCGGGGCGCGAAGATTGGCGAGTCCGAAAAGGCCCTAACAAGGCATGAGGGCTATGTTTTGTTGCTAAAGATCCAAAAATGATGTGAAGAATCATTTATCGAAAATCAATATGAAGGATCGAGACACACGACGAAAAGCAAAAACTCCCCAAAAGTCATGGAGAAGTGTATCCGAAAAGACCCTAACAAGGTATGAGGATAAATAGATCCAAGTCAATAAAGGAGGCGGATCGTTGTATATCAAAATCCAAAATAAAGATTGGAGAAAAATGAAGAAGTCGTGGTCCATATATGAAGAATCTCTCAAAATTCCAAAGTGAAGAAATTCCAATTATGAAGAGAAGACCATTATTTCATGAACGTCTCTCAAGATTTGAAGTATGAAGTCGCTGCCAAATATCGGCCCGAGAAAGGTCTCAAATCGCGAACCAAGTTATGCCAAGATATGAACTTTCTGATATCCCGAGAAGCAGTTTTAAAAGATTTGGTCCTTTAGCTAACTATTGATTAAATCGTGCACTTTATTTTCAGACTAAATAATTATCAAAATAAGTCAAACAATGCATCTTCGTGATCATTCAAGACAAATAATAAAATATAAGAGATACCCATAGGAATAAGGGAGTCTAAGTGAATAGTTGGCCCACATGAGTTCGTGATAGTTTACTAACTTATAATAACAATGATCTCGTTTTTAAGCTTGGTTTGGAGAAAGTGAAAACTTGAGGACGATGACTATTCATAACATTTTCAAAACCCAAGGTATGCTTTTGATTTCTTTATTTTGTGTGTTTTCAATTTTCTATCTCTTTAATAAAGGCCAATGTGGATTGATTATGATGAAAAGTGTAATCTTGCTTTGTAACTAATGCATTGCATGAGGACATTGCAATGGTCAAGTGTAGGGGATTTGATAGGTGTGTAAACACCCATCTTTTCTACCACTTAACTACAATAATAACCGGACCAAAACGTGTATTTTATGTCTTTTATGTCGGAATTATGCGTGGTTTGTGTTTTTGTTGTGATTTAGGATGAAAAGGTGAAAAATGGATAAAACACGGACATTCACGGGCATTTATGGACTTTTATTGAAGAAAAGGATAAAAGCCGAAGTCAAGAAGTCAAGAGTGCATAAAGAACGGAAGTCCACGACCAATTCTGAAGATTTATCGAAGAAAAAGTCAAAAGACGGAAGTTTATCAAAAGCCGAAGAATTCAAGTCTATTTTATTGAAGAATTTAAAGACGAGTTCGAAGAAATCCCGAAGCCAAAAGCCTCTTAAAGTCCAAGTTTAAAGAAGAATAGAAGAAAAGGACTAATGACGCAATTAATGAAGATTAATAAAAGAAGGGACTTAAGCTTGCAATTAAGAGAAAAGGAAAGAGGGGAGGAAGCTTCCTAATCCTCCCCTATAAATAGTCATTAGATGTTTAATTTTCACTCTTGTTGGCTAAGTGTGACAATTAGCTCTTCCACCATTTTAAATACTTGTCATTTATATTAATTGTCATTTTAATTACCTTGTCTCGCACCTTAAATTCATTTAATTTCAAGTAAGTTTTCATTTAATTCTTGTCAATCTTTACTTTATCTTGTCAATCTCTTATCTACCTTTCTTATTCTTTGATTTGTTGTGTTTATGTTATGTTCATGTTTATGCTTTTATTTTGATCCAAAGTGTTTTTGATTATTATGGTTAAAGTTGTTTAATTTCATGTTTTTGATTGATTGTTGATGCTTATTTGTGGGTTCGTTACTATTTTTATTGATACGCGTGTCTGATTTGGATTACTTTTTGTTTATACCTGCTACTGTATTACCTTCCTTGTTCTTCGGAAGATTTTGCTTGTTTCTGTGTTTCCAGATTTAGTTCCGAACCAAGGAAGGATTGAAGGTTCATTCGGAAGTCAAAACTTCCGGACCAAGGCTTCATTCGGAAGTCAAAACTTCCGAACCAAGGTTGTTCTTTCGGAACTCAAAAAGTTCCGAATCAAGGAAACTCATTCGGAACTTCACAAGTTCCGAATAAAAGAACTTCATTCGGAACTTCAAAAGTTCCGAACCAAACTTACTCATTCGGAAGTCAAAACTTCCGAACCGAAGATCTTCATTCGGAACCTTCCGAATCAATATCTTCCGAACCAATTCCAGAAGTTCCGAACCAAGGGCCTTCATTCGGAACTTCAAAAGTTCCGAATCAAGGATCTTCATCCGGAAAGTTCCGAATCAAGAGGTGACCAAATCTTCCGAATCAAGGATCAAGGACTTTGGTAATATTCCAAGTGAAGAAGAATCATTTCAACCAAAGGTGACATTTAGGTCGAGTGATTATTCCAAACGAAGGTTTATTCCGAATGAGCCGTATTCAGGTTCTTATTAGCTTTTATCTTTAATTTCTATCTTCAAACTTTATTTTACTTTCCTTTTATTTAATTGCACTTTTAGATTAATTGCCTTAGTTTTAGTCGCACTTTGAGTTTGCCTTAGATAGATTTAAGTTTTCGTCTATTTACTTTAGTGCCCTTTAAGTTTAATCTCGTTTTTAAATACTTGCACTTTACCTTGATTAGACTTAGATTTACTTTTAGAGCACTTTTACTTTTAAGTCTTTGCATTTAAATTTAAAAACAACCAAAAATATTCTTTTTCACTAAAGATCAACTAAGTCACACATAGAGAGCTAAGATCAATTCGTTAAGATACCGAGAACACGAACTTAATCTTTAATTTTCATACGGGCAAAAGCCCTGTTTCAGTGTTTGTGCTAGTGATTGTGTTAGTTGCTATTGTTTAAGTGTTTTTGATCATTAAAATCAGTAGGTTATTAGTTAAAATCACAAGTTCCTTTGTTAAGTGGTAGATTAAGGAGTGTTTGGGTCTACTGCATTAGTTGGATTTGTGGTTTGCTAAGTGTTTGTTTTGTGTAAGCAAGAGTTGGTATCTGTTGTTTTGGTGTATTTGTTCATCTGTTTGCAGGTTTGAGGGTTTTGAACACATAGATTCTTGATTTGGCTATAAAATCTTAAATACTTGGTAAAATTGGCTAGGATTTTGAGGAAACCTAGATCTAAGCATAGGCTAGGGCTAACAAGTGCTAAATCATAGTTAATCACACCAGGGAAGAAGGATTTGAGGCTTGAAATTGGATCAAGTGTCAAGTATATCAGCAAACTTGTTTCTGCATATGTTCATTGTTCATCAGTAACTTCTGTTGATCCCAAACTTAGATCGATTAGCTTTGTGTATACGAGATTAGATCAAGTATAACACGTAGAGACACCTTTGTTATATGCTTTGTGAATCTAAGTATTATGCGGAATTTAATACTTAAACAAGAACACAAGATGTAAACAAAACTTTCACTTTGATTATGAATGTCGAACTTGCTTACAATGAAAGATGTTTACGAATGAAAAACTTAATGAAAACTTGATATTAAACATTAACCTAAAGGCCTTCTTTTATAGACTAAGAAGCCTTGTACAATAAGCTACGTATCAACTATTCTAGGTAAAGATAAACATAGAAAATACATTGTCGTTTCTATCCTTACTAGAAGTATTCTAGAACATAATAAATGTGTAGCTCACATCTTCTATCAGTGCTTGTCTTCAATCTGTCAACGCTTGACTTTAACTTGTCAACGCTTAAGCTGTCAGCGCTCACTTTTCTCTTGTCAACGCTTGAGTTGTTCTTGTCAGCGTTCAAGTGATATGGCCTTAATTTATTCCCAACAATCCTCCCCTAAACTTGATATCCACTCTTATGATCAAGTTTCTGAATAAACATTAAGAACTTGGAGGAGTCTGATAAGCCTTATCATATTGGTAATAAATAAATCTGATCAAATTCTTTGCCACGTCACTTGTATAATCTATCTCCAACTGGGTGTCCTTCATCTTTTCCAAAACAGCCTTGGATATGAAATACTGAGCATCTACAAGTAAATACTCAGCAAACTTTGTAGAACTTAAATGGTATACACCAGCAGCTGAATATAACCACCATTGAAGACCACTGAGATCATCTTCAAGATCCTTCCATATTTCAGGATCTTCCTCATTTGTCCCACACATTCTTTTGAATGTGGTCCAAAGTTTTATTCCATTAGCTGAAGTTGGTGCTTCAGCCTCATACTTGGTTTCCAGCAACCTCCAAAGGTCCACCAAGTCTTCTCTATCACAACTTGCAAATAAAGATATTAGAGTGGTAAAAGTGTGTACCTCCTTGCCATATCTTTCAATCTTCCAGAATCCACATTCATCCTCATCATAACTCACAATTGGATTCCTGGAATCAAGTGGTAACACATGCACCATATCTGAAGCTTCTAATGGGGAGAGCTTGAGGCTCTTTCTAATAACTGCTTCACTTGGATATAGTTGATTCATATCTTTTGGAAACTCAAGTGTAAATCCCTTCTTCACTGGTCTGGGAACTATCATAGCTTTCTTGATTTCCATCTCTTCTGCAAGTTGCTCCTTTCTTTCATCTGAAAGAAGTCTGAAAGTGTTTTCTTCCTGCACTTTCACCCAAATAGGATAAGCCCTATGTTCCAACTCATCAAATGTCAAAGCCTTCAGCTTCTGATGTGTCCATCCAACTCCATGATATTTGAGCAACATAAAGTAGAGCTTCCTTCTATCCCTTTTCAACTCAGAGAGAATGTTGCTTGCCTTGTGCTTCAAAATCACCTTACAATCCTTCTGAACTCTAAGAAGAATTTCCAAACCCCATATCTGATCTGAAATGGTCAAGTCTGGATTATCCATACAGCTTTCTTCCCAAGAATTGTACATCTGAACCACCTCTGGCATATCAAAATCAATCTGCAACTTTAAATCTCTCAACTTTTCCCTAGCAAGCTCATCACCATACTCAAGCCTTTCTGGTTCAAAAATCATCACACTTGAGTCTGAGCTAGCTCCATCACTTTCCTCTTCAGAAGTCACAACAAATGGTGACTTTTCCTTTTCACCTTGTTCCATCATTTGCTCAGCCAATCTTCTATCAAATTCAACCTGAGCTGCATTCTTTGGAACAATTTCTTCTACCAACTTACCCTTACCCTTATCTGATGGTGCAGTTGTTGGTAAGGTAGATGGTAATACCTGAGTAGGAACATCCTTGATGATAGATGATGACTGGAATACATCACCTCCATATGCAGATCTGTCAACACCCAAATTTCCTCTATCAGCGCCCAAAATACTTCTATCAGCGTCCAAACTTGTCTTGTCAACGCTCAAATATTTTCCCTCAGCGCCTTATGTAACCTCTCTCAACATATCTGTAAATGATAAATTTAAATTGGTTGGAGAGATCAAGGACGTATCAAAACCTGTTTGTTCCTTCAAAGTAGTAAGAGCTTCAGCAACATCCAATGACTGACCATCTTGACTGCTCTTATCACTCAGATTTCTTTGATCTTCCTCCCCTTTGGAAGACTCCTCCATACCTCCCTTTGCATGAGCACTCTCCAAAACAACAATCCTTTCCCTCAATTCCTTGAGTTCAAGGCCTTGGTTGCTAACAATTTGTACTAAGTCTGCATTCTGCTTTTGCAAGCTAATACAGACAGCCGTCAATTCCAAAAGAGTCATTGGTTCCAGTCTGCCCTCTTCTAAAATGGGGATTTGACCTCCCAAGTCAGGTTCATTGGGCATGGATGAGGACTTAAGTATGGTGGGACTGCCTTGGCCAGCTTCTAAGCCAGAACCAATAGTCCCAGCCTCATCCAGGTCACCAGCCACACTTGTGGTGGTGGTTCTCTCTGCTTCATGGCTAGGACCACCAGAGGAGAACACTCCAACAGTCCTTTGGCGTTTAATCAACCTATAATCAGGTGGTGTGGAAGATGGTGTGGAAGAATGGGTAGATGTGGGTTGGTTAAGGGGTGTTTGGGATTGTGATGGTTGGGTGTCAGCGTTGGAAATAGGCACATCAACGCCCACATTAGATATGTCAGCGTCAAAGGGTTCTTGGTCGATTTGCATTTGGTCAGGTGAGGGTAAAGGTTCAGGAATAGGTTCAAGTTGTGGGTGAGGGTCAATATGAGGTTGGGGGTCTGGTTGGGGTTGTGCTGCTGCAATAACAGCAAGCATGGCTGGGGTTAAAGGTAAATCCCTATGAGGTGGTGAATTCATCTTGGTAAAAATAGCTTTCTTTTGTGCAGAGATTTTATAAAAATCATTGTGATCCCTTGAACAATATCTTTGATCATCAAAAATCATTTGCAGAAAACGGGGATAAGCTAAAGTCATTTTTGTCCCCTTATTTTTACACATTCCTTCAAAAATCATTTTAGACCAGTTATATTTTTGCCCTGTTGCAATACACACAATAGCAGTTGCAATGGATCTATTGATCTCATTGTGTGCAGTACATTTGGGACTCAAACATTGAAGGAGAATGTGAATGAGGTACTTCCAGGCTGGGGGAAATTCCTGCTTATGGTACTTATTAAGAGTACCTTCATCAGGAATAGGGTATCCCAAAGCCCTAAGCCCTTGTTCTATTTCAGTTATGGGAAGAATGGTTATACCATCAGCGTCATCAAGATGCAAGGCCTGGCGTACCAAGGCCTCAGTAACCACCCAAGATCTGCCATGAACAATAGAAGTTAATGTGGTCACTCCATTAACTGTTGAAGAACTGACAGTGTTCCAAAACTGTTTAATGTGTGTGACTGGAATGAGTGGTGCATGAGAAAGAGCATACCTTAATAGGGATGCGTTCAAATACGCCACCATTTGTGTGTATTGAGGGAACAAAGTATTATCAGCAACAAGATAAGCAATCATGTTGTGTTGAGACTTGAACCCCAAATCCAATTCTGCTGAGTTAAATCTTGGTGCCATTGATGAAAGCTGTTAATTTGAAGTATAAAAGATGAAGGTTGATAAGAGAAAAGTGTTAGACAAGAATTATAGATACCCTGTTTAAAAATAGGAGCCAAATTTATAGGAGTGGATGAATGCATGTGATTGGCCCAAAAATAGGCAAAGATTTTCAAAAACTAATCATGAAAATATTGAAAAAGTTTATAAGTTATCTCATGCATTTAATGAAAGTAACAACTCCTAAAATTACGGCTTGAAAATATGTCAAAAAGTAACAACTGGGTAGGTCACATTGATTGTCAACGGTCAAATATAACCCATCAACGCCCAACGGCTATAATCTTGTCAACGTTCGCCTAAAGCCATGTCAGCGTCCAATTTGGTCACAACAACGCTTGGAAAAATCTTGTCAGCGTCCAAAAATAAAATTGTTTTAAAAAGTGAAAAATGACCTTAACAAGTAATTTATCCTAGAGAAAATAACCAAAAGCTGATAATTATTATAGGGCGGCAAGCACTGTCCAGTTATGCACACTTGCATAAGCAAGATAGACATAACAGTCCTCTAGTGTCCCTTGCTAACCAAAATTCTTAACAACCAAGTTACCTTATAAAATCCTTGTTACTCCCAGGTAAATCCCATATCAAAGTGATTCCCAAGTCTCCCAACAGACCACAACCAATTCTAGGCCAAAAATGTCTTGGCAGCATGCAAAGTTGATATACTATGCATGCTACAGTGCCTCATGGTTTAGTAAAACTAACCCATACTCACCTGTGGACACAATCTAGAATTGTGATAAGAGTATCATATGGATACCCAAAAATTCTAAAGGTTCCTAAAACCTCCCCTTAAACAAAGATACAAAGAGTTTGCTAAAAATATGCATGAACATAAAAAATTTATGTCAAGATAGGAATGAAACATTCCAACCATCATCCATAAACAAAAACATGTCCAAATGCTTCTCCTTTGATCCATAAGCAACTCTGTATCCAATGGTATACTGCTAACACCATCTGCACATTTAGATTGAAAACCACAAAACTAACATTGTTGCTGACAACGCCCCGATAACACATAACAGCATTGAAGGAAGCTTTGTCAGCGTTAGACAACTATATTGCTGACAACGTTGCAAAAACACTTATCAGTGTTCAAACAACCTTTGTAAGTGTTAGAAAAATATAGTGGAAAATCTAAATTATCAATAAGACCAATAATACTAATGCATCATCCTGTACATACTTTTACAAGAAGAATCCAAAACACATACTTTAAGTGAGATTAACCATTCCAATACTTGTTACCAAGTACTGAAATCTTCCAGCATCAAAAGGTTTAGTTAATAAATCTGACACATTTTCCTCAGTGTCAACCCTATCTGGTTGTATTAAACCTTTCTCAAAGCAATCTCTTATAAAATGGTGTCTAATTTCTATGTGTTTAGTTTTAGAATGATGCACAGGATTCTTAATGATGCATAAAGTACTATTATTGTCAACAAATATCTTAGTATGCATGAAGTTATACCCATAATCCAACAGCTGGTTCTGAATCCACAACACTTGACCACAACATGCTGCTGCAGCCACATATTCTGCTTCAGTTGTAGAGTTAGCCACCACTGTTTGTTTCTTGCATTGCCAAGATATTAATCTGCTCCCAAGAAATTGACATCCACCAGTTGTGGATTTCCTATCAAACTTGTCACCACCATAATCACTATCTGAATATGCAATCAGCTCCAATGGTGAATCCTCTAGGTACCATAAACCAAGAGTAGGGTAACATCTTAGGTACCTAAAGATCCTCTTCACAGCATAAAGGTGACATTCTTTGGGAGTCACTTGATGGCGTGCACATGCACACACAGCAAACATGATATCAGGTCTGGAAGCAGTAAGATACATCAAGGATCCAATCATGGATCTATAATGCCTGACATCAACATCTTTCCCATCTCCAATCTTTCCCCAAGGGTGTTCTCTATCCATAGGAGTAGAAGCCCTCTTTTCATGTGGAGAAAAGCCAAACTTCTTCAAGATTTCAGCAACATATTTGTCTTGGGAGATGAAGATACCATCTTCTTTCTGCTGAACTTGTAAACTAAGAAAGAAGTTCATCTCCCCCATAGCACTCATCTTGAATTTGTCTGTCATGAGCTTGGAGAAATCCTCACTCATCTTTGGATCAGTAGACCAAAAAATGATATCATCAACATAGACCTGCACAAGCAACACATCTTTGCCTTTCTTCTTTGTAAATAGTGTCTGATCTATGGTGCCCCTCTTGAATCCATTGTCCACCAAATAGGTAGACAAAGTACCATACCATGCTCTAGGGGCTTGATGAAGGCCATACATAGCCTTTTTGACTCTATACACTTTGTCTGGATGCTCAGGATCCTCAAAACCAGGAGGTTGCATGACATAAACTTCTTCAACAATGGTGCCATACAAGAATGCACTCTTTACATCCATTTGATAGACTGTAAAGCCCATGCAAGATGCATAGGCTAGAAAAATCCTAATAGCTTCAATCCTTGCAACTGGTGCAAAGACTTCTTCATAGTCTATCCCCTCCTCTTGTGTATAACCTTGAGCCACTAACCTTGCCTTGTTTCTGACCACAATACCTCTTTCATCTCTTTTGTTCCTAAGAACCCATCTTGTCCCAATTGGTCTGACATATCTAGGACAATCAACCAGCTCCCAAACATCCTGAATAGCAAATTGGTGAAGCTCATCCTGCATTGCTTCCACCCAACTTGGTTCTTTGAGAGCATCAAATATCTTCTTGGGTTCTTCTTGTGACAGAAAACATGCAAACAAACATGCTTGTACAAGAGGGGTATCAACCTTCTTGTGTATATTGGCAATAAATCCACCAAGACTTTGATGTGATCGTCTTGTCTGAACTGGAGTCATAACATCACCAATGATCTGAGATGGGGGGTGATTCTTCATTGTGGAAGTGAGAACTCCTCCTTCAAAAAGTCTGGTGTCCTCAACTTCACGCTCCATGTTGCCAATATCTTCTTCATCAGACTCTCTTTGATCAACAGGAATCTCTTCATAAACTCTGGAAGGTCCTCCTTGTTCAAAAGTGGAAGAGAAAAGATGTGCAAAGGTGTTGTCAACGTCTGAACCTTGTTTGTCAGCGCTTGGGCTAACAACGCTTGAACTGTTGTTGTCAACGTCTGAGCCATCAACGTCTGAATTGGTCTTGTCAGCGCTTGATTTGCCTTTGTCAGCGCCTGAAGAACCATGCATGTTTGTATCTGGTGGTATTTGGAAACCACCATTATCTTGTCCAGCAGCAGCAGCAGCAGCAAAAGCATCAGTCCAAATGGGAATTGTGACATATTCAAATGTAGGAGATGCCTTTTCTGCTTGTGATCCAACCCTTTCATCAACCTGTGTACCTGAAACATGAACAACTTGTTCCTCCACAACATTTGAAGTTACCTTCACAATGTCTGGATTAGTGACAGGGCTATAATTTAAAGTTCTAGATAAGGGTTCCAAATCAAACAGCCAATTAGGACCACTTTCAGGATCACTAGGTTTATTCTCTAAGAACCTAACATGTACTCTTTCAACAATACGTTTGTCCTCCTTAAGATAAACCCTATAACCCTTGCTCTGCACTGAATACCCCATGAAGTAACCTTCATCACCTTTTGCACTAAATTTTCCTAAGGCATCACTAGTGTCTAAGACTACTACATGACATCCAAAAGGTCTGAGAAAACCAATATTAGGTTTTCTTCCCCAAAGTAACTCATAAGGTGTCTTGTTCTGAATTTTGTTAACCAATGCTCTATTTTGCACATAGCATGCTGTATTAACAGCCTCAGCCCAAAAGGCTATGGGAAAGTGAGCATCAGCCAACATTGTTCTGGCTGCTTCAATTAGGGTTCTATTCTTCCTTTCAGCAACCCCATTTTGTTGTGGGGTTCTAGCAATACTAAACTGCCTAGTAATTCCCTTCCTGGCACAAAAATCATCTAGCTTCTTGTTCCTAAATTCTCCACCATTATCACTCCTAAGCATCTTAACCTCATTGCCAGACCTTTTCTCAATTTGAGTGATAAATTCAATAAGAACATCAGCTGTGTCACTCTTCATAGCTAGAAAGAATGTCCAAGTAAACCTAGAAAAGTCATCAGTGACAACAAAACAATATGACTTGCCATTCAAACTTTCTATATTAGTTGGACCAAAGAGGTCCATGTGAAGCATATGAAGAGGTCTGGAACTAGTATGCACCTGCTTGGACTTGAATGAGACCTTGTGCTGCTTGCCTTTAAGACATGCAACACAAGAGTGGTCATTGTGGAAGGCCTTCTCAGGCAAACCATCAACTAAACCAAGCCTCACAAGTCTATTTATATTTTTAAAATTTATGTGCCCTAGTCTCCTGTGCCACAAATTACTTTCATCTACTGAGGCCTTAGCATAAAAACAAGACATATTTGTATTCACTTTAATTCCATTTAAATTCACATTATATATGTCCTTATGCCTAGGTGTTGTATACTCAATGTACTTCTCATCAGGGATCTTAAAATCCTTGCTTAACACCAAGCACTCAGTATCAGTGAAAAGAACCTTATTTTTGTTATCACACACTTGTGATACACTAAACAAATTATAGTCCAGTTCTTTTACCAGGAAGACATTCTCAAAACGTAGATTATTGGTGAGAAGGGTTCCTTTGCCTGTGATGGTATCGTAGCCCCCTCCAAAGTATACCTTATCACCATCTTTAATAGGAGAGAAGTTCGTCAGATAGTCTTCCTTTCCTGTCATGTGCCTTGAGCATCCACTATCCCAATATCCATAATCATTGATCTGCTTTTGAATGCCCTGCACATAAAGAAAACAAATTAGTTTTCTTTGGGAACCCAAGTATTAGAAGACTTAGATTCATCTGGTTGTTCAATAAGAACAGACTTAGTTCTCACAACAACCCCATTTTCATCCCTTTTAGGATGAAATACCCAGTTAACCCCAATTGGTTTTGTAATGACTTTTGAAATATAATTAAACCTGTTGCAAGTCATTGAAATTCCATTATTATTAGGGTTTTGATCTTTCTTGGGTCTCCATGTTAAGCTTGAAGAAGCTTTAGACCCCTTACCTTGTGTCTGCAAATACTTAGGTCTGGTCACGTTTCTGTCAGCGTTGGATTTTGTCCTGTCAACGCTGAAATTACCCTTGTCAGCGTTGAACCTAGGGTTTGCTACAGGAACCCATTGCCTATTTGACCAGGTATCTGTCTTTTGAAAAGGTCTTTGTCCATGAGTGTTAGACCTTCTAGTAAAGAATGGGGCTGGTCTAATCACTTGTGGACTTTGCTGCACACAAGGTCTGGGTCTGACAACGTTTGACTTCCTAACAACGTTGACTTTCTTCCTATCATCGCTGACTTTGTTCCTATCAGCGCTGGAATTGGGAGCGTTGACACACTTGTATGCCAAATGTGAAAAGCTACCACAAGTATAACAGGCTTTCTTAGACACATTCTTAGGTCTAGAAGCAAAGAAACCTGTTCCATGATTGTTAACTTGGCTCTTGGGTGACCTATTATTCCTATACATCTCTGCATATTTAATGGTAGGTCTTCTAATAGTGTTGGAGCCTAGGTCAACAGCTTCACCAGTAGCTGGATGAGTAACCTTAATGGGTGGAGATTCATTGGGACTTTCACATAGCAAACCTCCCTTAACAAATAAAGTAGGGTTAGCTTTCTTCCACTCATTTAGGCAGTCAGTTTTTGTTGATACTCTTCTACTGGGGTGACAACTCTTGGTGGAGGAATGAATTCCTCTTCTTGGCATTCTGGTATACCAGTCCAAGATAAATCCTTTCTAAGGACACCATAGAAGTCACCAGCTGGTGGTAGAACCAGAGAGTAATCATTCTCATTCATCCCAAGCCCAGTCATATCCTTAGGATCCCTTTGTTTAGCTACACAGTATCCTAGGGCTTGGGTGGCTCTATCAAATCTTTGAATCTTGAGGTCAACATTATCTTTATTTTTAATGGCCTCATCTAACTTAGCCTGTAGGTCTTTATTGACTTTTGACATGATATTTCTAATATCCATACTACCCTCTAGCTCATGTTTTAAGATGTTTATCTTATCTTTTAAATCAAATTCCATTTTCTTGTATTCAGAAACGGTTTTCTCAGTTTCAGTAAGAGCTAGTTGGTAATTGGATAATTTACACCTTTTAGTGCTCATATCCTCTTTTAGTTTTAACACCTCTTTGTTAAGTCTGTCAGTGTTTAACCTACAACCTTTGCTACAAAAAGCATCATCATATACCTCATTATCAGATGAAGAGGAGGAGTGTGCCATGAGAGCATATTCAACATGCTCTTCTTCTTTAATATCAGCAATCAAAGCTTTGTCCTCTTCAACATCCTTAGCCAGATAGCTCCAATCCCATCCAGTACCATCAATTCCTTGAACTGCAACCATGGCTTTGGAGTCTTGAGCTTTAACAACCTGACTTGAGGGTTTACCAGCATCAGATCTTCTAGGAGATCTGCATTCCCTCATGAAGTGCCCCATGCGATGACAGTTGTAGCACTCAACTTTGGATTTATCAAATCCAGCAGTGCCTTTAGCATTGAAGGTCATCTTCTTCTTGAACCTTCTATTCCACCTATTTGCTCTTATACTAGCAAGAGCCATGTTCCACTTGATGTCCATCTCTTCCAAGTGTTCATCACTTATCTGCTCAAGGTCCTCATATGTAATCACTGAACCATTGGGCAAAGAAGCAATGTAAGCACAAACAGTATCCAAATCCAAACCAGCAAGTTTAACTCTTGGGGAGTCATTCATGAATGTGTCAGCGTCTGAAAAGGAGACGTTGACAGGACTTGTTCCAGCGCTGACAAATGATGATCCAGTAACTGGATGCATAAAAGAGTCCTTCTGATTGAATTGACCTTCACTATGAGAGAAGAAGGCCATGTTGCTGGTGCTAGCTTTGCTTGAAAGAGTTTCATCTTCCAACAGTCTTAGTTTGTTGTAGATGTCATCAAACGAAGAGCTCTTATGAGTATTATTGGCAAGAATAGATCTTGCCTCAATCTTCCATGTCTCACCAAGACTTTTCAGAAAAGTAGCATTGGTGTCAATATCACCAACTTGTGTCCCCATGAAGGACAACTTGCTTGTGATGTCAAGCAATCTGCTTCTCACACTGCTCAGTTTCTCATTGGGCTGAGCTTTGAAGACAGCATAATCATGCAGAAGTTGCTTTTTCTTTTCTTCCTTAGTTTCTGTATTACCACCATATGCAACTTCAATTTCTTCCCAAAGATCCTTAGCAGATTCATAGCTTCTATATTTGTGCTGATTTTCTTGTCCCAAAGAGACTTTTAAAATATTTAGGGCTTTCATGTCAGCCCTTTTCTTTGCAATATCTTCAGCACTTACAGCTCTACCATCTCCAGGTTTTTCTTTCTTATCTTCATCAGGACATCCTTCAACAGCTGTTCTTGTTGCAATGGCATTCAGAATCTTTTGAGCTTTATTGAATGAGTTTCCATATTCAATGATGTCCCAGAGTGTGTAGTCAAAGATCCCCAGATATTGTTCAAAGTTGAACCTCCATAAGTCAAAGTTGGTTGCATCAAGCATAGGAATCTTGATGTTTGGTAAGGATGAGGAGGAGGAGGTTATTGCTTCAGACATGATGTTTTTAGGGTTTTGAGAAAATTAGGGTTTTGGTGTTCGTATATCGTTCTGGTGTTCTTCAAAGATCAAAAGTTCCTCAACAAGCTCTGATACCACTTGTTGATCCCAAACTTAGATCGATTAGCTTTGTGTATACTAGATTAGATCAAGTATAACACGTAGAGAAACCTTTGTTATATGCTTTGTGAATCTAAGTATTATGCGGAATTTAATACTTAAACAAGAACACAAGATGTAAACAAAACTTTCACTTTGATTATGAATGTCGAACTTGCTTACAATGAAAGATGTTTACGAATGAAAAACTTAATGAAAACTTGATATTAAACATTAACCTAAAGGCCTTCTTTTATAGACTAAGAAGCCTTGTACAATAAGCTACGTATCAACTATTCTAGGTAAAGATAAACATAGAAAATAAATTGTCGTTTCTATCCTTACTAGAAGTATTCTAGAACATAATAAACGTGTAGCTCACATCTTCTATCAGTGCTTGTCTTCAATCTGTCAACGCTTGACTTTAACTTGTCAACGCTTAAGCTGTCAGCGCTCACTTTGCTCTTGTCAACGCTTGAGTTGTTCTTGTCAGCGTTCAAGTGATCTGGCCTTAATTTATTCCCAACAACTTCTAGTGCTTTGATCTTGTTATTTACTTTGATTCAGTGTTTGATTCTTGTTGCTTTGTGTTTGTTCTTAGTTTATATAGCTTGTGTATGCATCCTGTTAAGTTTGGTTGGCTTATTGTGGCTAAATCTGCTTATTAAGTGCTTAACTGCTTATTTCCCTATCTGGTGCATATCTGGTGACTGTTTGGCTTATTGTGGCTTATTGTGTGAACCAATTTGTGATTTTATTGTTGCTATTGACTCCTTGTGATTCACTGATCACAAGGGTGCCTTTGTTTCCAATTGAATCAAACCAGAACTCTCATATAAGCTTGGTCAAATAGTCAAAGCAGTGGGAACTCCTTTCCCCTGCTGGTTGCCACTGATAGTGTAAAATTGGTGTCAGCTTATCAATAAGCTATAATAGCTTATTCCAACCAGCAACAACTTTGTTTTTGTAATAGGTGCTCATATTTTGACCCATTTGTTCATACTGGAGCATTTGGGAGTTTGACTTTAAGGTTTGACTAGAAAACCAACTCCTTTGACCTTTACATAAGTTCATTTGTGCTTATTCTGGCTTATTGGTTGTGCTTATTGGATTTTTGTTGATTGATTTTGCTTATTGAGTCCATTTGAAAACTTTTGCAAGTTGAATCAAGTTCTGAGGTGCATTATTTCTCAAACCTGACTATTTTGTCGTTTTGTGAAATAATACATTGCTTATTTCTGGCTTATTGAGTGAGCTTTTTCAAAAATTCTTTTTACAGATCTCATAAGCATCCCAAAAGAAGGTTGTGTGTCAAATTAGAGCTTATGGCATTAGCTTATGGCTTAATGGGCTGAAAAGCCCAATAAGAATAAGCTGAGTGTTCAATAAGCTGTGATAAGCTCATTTTCAGCTTTTGGGCCTTTAGAGTTTTGTTCTTAGAATTGAATTTTAAGTCAGATAGGGCTTTTCCAAGTCAATTGGGCCAAGTTTGACTTTTTGGGCCCAAAAGCCCATTTGTGTTGACTGATTTTGGATTTGGCCCATTTGAGGGCCCATTAGGGGTATTTTGGTAATTTCACCTTGATTTTCTGATTATTTAGGTTAAAATAAACTAGTTTGCAAGTTTTTAGAATTTTTTATAATTTTTGGATTTTTAATATTATTTTAATATTATTTTTTAAATTTCACATTTTCCAACTTTTTACATTTTTCTTAGGTTAATTACATTAAAATAGGAATTTAGCAACTTTTAGTATAATTTTATCTCTTTTAGATTAATTTTTATAATTATTTTAAGTATTAATAGTTTTTAAATCATTTTAAATAGTTTTTATTAGTTTAAAAATTTCTAAAAATAGTTTTTAATCTTTTTAAGTCATTTTAGAGGTTTACCAATTGAAAAATCTTAATTTAGGCTTTTTGATAATTTATTTGATTTTTAGGGCTTTAATTAGCATTTAAAAATTGAATATTTAATTATTTAAAAGGTTTGAAAAAGTTTTGATCATTGGTAAACTCTTAGTTTACTTATTTTGATTTTTGGTGAATTTTTGGTAATTTTTAGAATTTATTTTTATTTTTGTGGTTTTTAAGGTTCTACGTTTTAACTTTCTAGTAGTGATTTTTTTTGTTAATTTTTATTTTTACGTCTTCGTCATCTTCTTTTCTAATCCCCTTCTAAACCAAATATTAATCTCAAATATTGTACATCTTAGTCACACACATATACCTCCTTGGGAAACGAACTTTCACACCATTAAGGGTCATTAACAATTGATTTTTCCTAAAGTCATTTGTTCGATACTTACCGCTTTTACGCCTTTTTCCTAAGAGGTGTAATTTACCACAATCACTATTAAGATAAACGTTAGAACATAAAAGGATATCATCGGATATCGGAATCTCCAAAGGCAACGATCGAAGCTCGAGTGATCCGTAAAACGAACACGAGAGGCTTCAATGATGACGATGAACCTAATAGATCACAATCACAAACAACCACGAAACAAAGGTAGGAAGAGCACAAGTCCCCTCATTACGTTAACTAAGAAAGCGATAATATTTACAAGGATAAGCATGAGAATCCCCCACGAGGCACCTTGTTTTTGATAACCGAGTCAAAAGCTCGACTCGAATCCCCATAAATGTGATCATTTAGGAATAATCTTGGTATGGTCATTTTGGTGGGACTTACATGATAAACAAGGCCCAAAAGCACGTGGAGTACTTTAAAAACCCGATAAACGTATACCGGGGTCAAAGATAGCGTCTTCGTTTTCGGATGAAAGACGAAACAACGCCACTCCAACACAAATCAAAACCCCAAAGGGGTAGAAGAAAAGAGATGAGAAGTAGAAAGGTGGGGCAATGGGTAAGTCAAACATATGAGCTACTCGAGGTAGACTCACACCAAGCAAACGAAAAGATTTTCCATTTATTGCATCGGTGGAAGACCGAGATTTCCCTTTACAAGCAATTCCGGGATCGTAAATCTCGTCCTCGGTGGAGAAATGTGAGGGAACATTTGGGGCTTCCCCCACACTAGATCCACACCAACCGTCGTCAAAAGGAGTAGACGAGGTGGTAGCACTCATACAACGATGTGATGACGGAGTTAAACACGTAGAAAAATCTTTTAAAACATTTTTAAAATCTTTTCCTTTTTCATCGTTCAATAACTCTTTATGAAAACCCGATTGAATAATGTCGAAAATATTTGGCGTATCAAATTGAAAATTAGTCGCGCTAAAAATCCTCACATTTAAGTCGCGGTTAGGGGGTGGTGGATTATATAAGTTCTCAAAACGTTTGTCAATAAAGAACACCGCCCCCTCGGGGTCAACATACTCGTCATCCTCATGAACGTCGATCTCATCGATTTCTTCATCAAAGATAGGCTTGTCAAACCAAGGTTTGTCATTCCCGTCCTTGAGTATCTTAGAAACTCTCTCGAAGATCACGATCAAGCACGAAACCATCATTCTTTTGTGGGGATCGTTGATAAGTTAGATCCTCACGAATGTGGTAAACGTCATTCTCAAATGAGGAGTGTTTATAAGGTAACTCCTCGAGAATGGGATTTTTAGTGGTCACATGAGTTGGTTCGTCGTCGAAAATAAGACGTTCCAACTCATTTAGTTCATCCTCGATTTTGGAAAGATCGACCTCACTCGTAGGTGGAAGTGAAGGCATAAGAGCTAGCTCTCGTTCAATGATTTCCTCAATCTCGGGATCAAACTCATAATCATCGTACTTCACATGTTTCTTCTTAGGAGAATCAAAAATTGCATGTGGATTTCGAAGTACGTGATCAATTTCGGCAAAATCGCCATCGTCATCGTCAAAGAAAGAGTCGATGTGAGCACTCACAACCATGGTCTTACAAGTCGAATGACTATGCTTAGGTGACTTTCTTAGGACGAGAGGATCGATGTCGATAAACCCTTTAGCCTCAACGGGTGTTGGGCTAGGCAAAGGAGGCACTTCGATGGAGTTAGAAGTTGAAGCCTCAAAGACGTGGTCCTTCGAAGGTGGTGAAGACGAGCCCATATTGGTCTTTGTCGTGATGGCACTAACGTCACCCTTCGGAATTGGTGGTTCACTTGTTTCGCAAAAAACATCCCAAAGTGAGTTTTCATCCATAAATTTACACATACCCTTTTGAATTAGGTACACGTATTCTTTATCATTAAAATCATCATCTTTAAAACCGTTTTTCTTAATTCTTTCAAAACATGCATCAAGCTTCATTCTTTCCGCTAAAGTGAACATTTTGAAATCATTTGAATTTGAATCATTAGGTTTTGAAACCTCGGTTTTTTCATTCTCATTAAATCCTTGGGATTTTCTAGCGAAAAAGTCTATTTTCTCATCCCCATATCTCATAGTAAGTCTCCCCTCGTGAACTTCGATTACGGTTCTAGCCGTCGATAAGAATGGTCGGCCTAAAATAATGGGACATTTAGGGTCACACTCGTAATCAGATATAACGAAATCCGCGGGAAAAAAAAACTTTCCAATCCTAACATAGACATCCTCGGCTATTCCAATTGGCATAAGTAGAGTACAATTTGCAAGCTCGATTGTCATGTTTGTGGGGGTAAGTGAAGTCAATCTCATCAATTTCCAAAGAGAATGAGGCATGAGATTGATGCTAGCACCTAAATCGGCAAGGGCTAAACACCCCTCAATCTCGGAAAAATCACAAGGTAGTAGAAATTGGCCCGGATCCTTTTCCTTTCTCGGCATACGCCTTTTGGGTTTTTTAAGAAGGATCGAAGCACAAGTTTCTTCAAGGGTTACTTTGGTAAGGTCGACAAAGCTCTCTTTTTGAACCGTGGATGGAATTTGAGGTACACGAGGGTGTGCACTCTTTTCCTTGGTCGCCACGTTCACCCCATCGACTTTAGAACAAGAAGACGTCTTAGAAGTCGAGGGTTGAGAGGAATAAACAACACGGAATCCTTCAAGGTTAGGGGCAATCACACGACCTTTCTCACGAGACGAGGCGGCTTTACATTGCTCCTTCGGATTTGCTACGGTGTCACTAGGTAACGAACTCGATGACGCACCCGAGGACTTGTTCATTATGGCCGAAAACATCTTTTTAATATCAATTTGCCCTTGCTCAATCTTCGTGTTTTGCAATTTCAATGTATTAGAAAAGTCGTTTTTCAAAGTACCAATTTCTCCCTCTAATCGTCTCATATTAGCCTCATTCGTTTTCATGTAATTTTGAAAATCGTTTGACGAACTATTTTGATTTGAATTAAAGTTCCCTTGGTTTTGATTGTTTCTTTGAAAATTTCCTTGATTACCACTTGAAAAATTGTTGCCTTGATTGTTGTTGTTTGAAAAACTTGAGTTTTGGTTATTGTCTCGATTTTGCCAAGTTATATTACGACCTTGATTATAACCTCCTTGATTTTGATTCGAAAAATTTCCTTGTTGATTATTTCCTTGAAAATTGTTACGATTTTGAAAATTGTTGCCTTGGTTATAATTGCCTTGTTGTGATGGACCCGCGTTATTTTGATTAGAAAAATTGTTGTTTCCATTTAACGCACTCACATTCGACGTTTGGTCATCCGTAGCCGCACACTCGTAATAATTATGAGGTCCACCACAAAACGTACACGAAACCTCAACCGCTTTCACCGTAGCGGGAGCGTCTTTCTTTTGCATCTCAACGAGAAAAGACGTGAACACATTCGTCAACTTATCGACTTTCGCATCAACCCTCTCAATGTCGCGATTAGAACTACTAACATTGGCGACATTGGCAACACTCGGTGCGTTGCGGAGTTGGTAAACCTTGGATCAGTTTTCGATAATTATCAATGCATCTTTCGGAGTCTTACACAAAAAGTTTCCACCGGCGGTGGAATTCAACGAGTCTTGTTCGTGAAAATTAAGACCGTTGTAAAACGTATCGATTTGGTGCAACTCGGAAAAACCATGGTGAGGACATTGCCTAAGCAATTCCTTAAAACGATCCCACGCGTCTCTAAAAGATTCATTTGGTTTTTGCTCAAATTTCGTAATCTTGTTTTTGAAAAACGTTGTCTTAGACGGTGGGAAAAAATAATTAACGAACTTGGAAACGAGATCCTTCCACGTAACTATCGAATTAGGTGGCTCTTTCTCGTACCAATCCTTGGCGGCACCATCGAGCGAGTACGGAAAAAGCATAAGCTTGACGACATCGGTGTCGACGTTCTTAAACTTGCTCGTGGCCAAAAGACGATCAAAATTCCGAATATGGTGGTGAGGATTATCGGCTTCACGACCTCGAAACTTCGTAGCTTGGATCAACGAAAGCATTTCGCTTTTAATCTCAAAATTCTCCGCTTCGATAGCGGGAATTACGATCGCGTCTCCATAACCCTCGGTGGGCGCTTGGAGCAATTCCATCATCGAACGATTGTCGACCATCTCGTCTACGGTTTCTTCAACAACGATATTAGGAACGTCGGTTTCTAATTCTCGTCTACGTCGTCGATTCCTTCGATTACGATTGCGTCGATTCGAAGCTTCGCTAGAATTGGAATAATCCTTCGATCGAGTGCGCATGCACTAAGCGTAGAATGGGTGGTAGCAAAGAAGATTCTTTTTGCGGTTTTTCGATTTTTCAATTTTTTTTGGTTTTTGATTGTTTTTTAAATTTTTTTTGGATTTTTGAATGTATTACGTAGACACAAATCTACAAATCTCCCCTCGAATCGACTTTCTCGATTAAAGGAGCCTCAAAGAATGAAAACGATCACGTGGAGTGAACGTTCTCGATGACTTTAGAACGTTGGTGGAACACCAAAACGTTCAAGAGGGTTTAATCTTGAAAACACAAGCAAATATAATATACGTAGATAATACTTGGGCGGCAAACCCTCGATTAGCCTTCTTTCTCAAAACACGCACAAGCAAGCGGAGGAAACGAGGCGGCGCGAAGCACTTAAGAGCCTTTTTCCTTTAGGTCGTGAAATACAACCGCCTTATACCCACCTTATAGTTTGTGTTAATTGAAATTAAGCCTCACGAAAGTATTTATCTATTTTGCCTTTAAACTTTTGCTTTGGATTCGAATACAATGATCGAGTGATGAAATCCCGAATCAAGGTTGCGTTTTCACGCTTTTGGAGTACTTGTATTTTTATTGTTCTTACGTAAATACAATATAGTAATAATATATTCACAAAAAACGAAAACCAATATATCTACAATATAGTAAAGATGATTGTTGTGTGTTTAATTTAGGAAAATTAAACACGATTTATTTGGATATTATACTATAATAGAGAAAAATAACAAAAATGAGTATGTACGATATTCACGCTTTCCAAAAAATGAAAAGCTAAAACGCACTACTCACACAAACACGATACTAATAATGGCACACTAAACACCTCTCCGGCAGCGGCGCCAAAAATTGATGTAGGTGTTTATATACAAGTCTTAGGAAAGACAAGTATAAATGGCAAGTATTAAGTTGCACGTTTTAGGAAAAACGCGAAACCGAATAAATGCGGGTTCGTTCTCGAAGGAGGTGTGTGGATTAATGTGCCAATTATATAAAATCAAGTTTGGATTAGTGACGTTTTTGGTTTAGAAGATAAAAAGTAAAGACGAGCTACGACTACGATTACACTACGACGTAATGACGTAAAACGCGAACGTAATTACGTAAAACGCGACAAAATTAAAAATTAAACCTAAAAATCAATTAAAAGATTTAAATAAGTCTAAAATAATATAAATAAGAATAAAAATCCAAAAAATATATTTTAAAACTTTTTATTAATTAAATATTAAATTTTAAATGCTAATTAAAGCCCTAAAATTAAATATAATTAACAAAATGTCCAAAATATTAATTTATTGAACAAATAAATTACTTATATTATTTAAAGACTAAAAAGTATTTTCCCTAAATTTTCAAAACTATTTTTCTATTTTTTAAACACTAAAAACTATTTTTAAACTAAAATAATCATAAAAAATAATAAAATAATGCCAAAAATAATTAGACAATTTTAAAAATCCTAAATTACACTAATGAACAGTAGAGAAATGAAAAAGTTTGAAAAATGTAAAATTTTCCACTAAAAGACAAAACAGTTTAATAATTAAACCCTAATTATACTAAATTAATTCTAAAAATTAATTAAAACAGTGAACAGTAAATATTTTTAAAATAAAAATCTTAAATTAATTTTCTAAATCTAAGAAAATTTTTGAAATTAAAAAAAATTAAGTTTCTGCACTAAGAGACAAAAACAGAATAATAAAAAGTAAATAAAAATAGCTATTTAATGTGAAAATACTAAATGAACAGTAATATAAAAATTAAATAAACAGAAAAATCAGAAATTAAAAAAGAAAAATAATGGAAAAGGTTTCAAAGTCTAATTCCTAAATAAAATCACTAAAGACAAAAAAAATAAAGAAACTGACAATGACACTTGTGGACTTTTGTCCTTTAGCAAAGCAGTGGAAACTTTCCCACTAGCAGTGGGAACATGGTTCCCACTGACTGATATAAAAAACAAGGTCTGTGGATGTTTTTGCTTACAACTTTTGATTGGCTTGATTTTGTTGGACAAGAGGGGCACCCCTACACTCAGTGGAGTGTAGGGAGTCAGATTAAGCAATAAAAACAGCAACTCCAATTCACAAATTACACAAACAAGCACATAATGATGACTGTAAATGGTTTAAGATGTATCTGATGAACAGTGCTGATCTATTGGGCACAAAAACGAATTTCAAAGGGCAAATTCTAAATCACAACATTACCAAATCACAAACAAAGTTAACAAAACCCTAGATTATACTGATTTCTAGCAATGAGCAAGATTTTTAAGGCAAAATTTACTCTAAATCAAACTTAAAAATGGACTTACTGATTATCTAGGTAGTTTCATGCAAATAAGAACCAATTCAATTCTTTCTTCTACCAAACTCAAAGGCAACTAATGACAACTCCTAATACTAACATATAAGGCATGTTTAAACAGGTTTCAACCAAAAATGTGTCACCAATCTCAGTTTAAACCCTAGTCCCAAACACCCCTATAATTTCTGGAAATAAATTTTAACAAATCAAAAGCTTCTAAATCCTAATCAAACTGATCTATCTATGATCTAGCATGCATACAAGCCCTATATCAGCAATAACAAACAGAAAAAAACTATCATGTAGCAACTCAAACACAAAATCACATAAATTTATATCAAACACCAAAAAAATAGCCAAGTGGGGTTCAAGACTTTACCAAGCTGATGCCTTCCAAATGGGATGATTTGAGGGCTTGTAGGAGCTTATGAGATGAGTGTTGATGTAGAGAATTGGGTGGGGACTACAGCAGTCCCAAACACCCCTAATGTCTTCAAAAAAAAAGAAATGGATGGAAGGGTTGCTTGTTGCTTTCTTGTTACCTGCACATAACACCACAAGACCACCAAACAAACTGCAAGTAGCAAGAGCTACAAGCTTTTGGCTTGTATCTTTTGCTACAGTGAAATGATTAAAAGAGGAAAATGAGATTTTTGAGAAAAATCTTTGAAAAACTATATCTTTTTGAAACCAATACCAATTTAACCACAAATCTTAACTCCAAGCTGAAAGCAATCCCACCATCCACTTTCACTTCAAGTGGGATTGTTTATCAGGCTGGTGAAAGTTTATACTATATAAAAAAACTTTTTCTGAAAATTCTTGAAACGTGAATGCTAATGAAAACCTTGAACAACTCCCATAAACAATGAATCTTTTACACTAAATTAAACTAGAAAACGTTTAAAATGGAACACAGTTATTGCATAAAAATTAATTTTCATTTTCATTAATCATTAAACTTTTTTACAAAAAAACTGGAACAAGATATGAGGCACAAACCACCTTCATATTTATACTACATTAAAGAAAATACTAGAAGAAAAACCCTATGCTATCAAAATTCCGCATCTGCCCTCTAATTCGAATCTTGTTGACTTTTCTTGGTCAAAAACTCAACCATGTGATCTCTGAGGTGTTTGCCAGGCTGTTGGGATGATCTCAAGCGTTCAAAAATGAGTAGGGACCAAGGAATGAAGGAGGGGCGTTTATCTGGTCGGATTTTTGGGTTTGGGTTGAAAGTGACGCAGCAGGGGGTGACCCTACTGGTCACATGGTTGTGTTGGGGAAAGATTCGTGAGTGGGTTTAGGATTAGGATAGGTTAAATTGGGGTTCTGGAAGAGTTGGTGTTAAAACCCCTTGATTTAGGGTGGGTTTGTAATTAGGTTTTATGTTTTGGATTAAGGATAGATTTAGGGAAGATGGTGAACAGGAGGTGTTTCCCTCGTCTTTTAATTATTATAAAACGAGTTTAAAAAGTGGTTAGTGGGTAATGTTGACTGGGGTTTGACTCAGGTGAGGTGGAAAGGAGAGGTGACGTGGAAGGTAATGAGTGGTGGAAAGGTGTGAGGTGTAGGGATGATTGGTGGGGAAAGTTTGTGATGTCTGCCCATATTTAGTCCCTAAACTCATTGCTTCTTGTCTCTTTACTTTCAACAGCCAAAATGTTTAATTCCCTTTGTATAGAAGTTTTTGTTTTCATGTTTTGGCCACAAAAGTTTTGCCAAAACTATTTCAAGGGTATTTTATGCATAATTTGCATTCTTCAAGGACCAAACTTGCACATGTCTTCAAACTTCAAGGATGTAACTTGTACAAATGAATAGTGGAGGGTCATTTGTGACAAGTCTTCAATAGTTGAGGGGACAAACTTGCCAATCTTCAATTCTTCAAGGGTATTTTTGGAAATTCAAAACTTGGGCCCGTTTCTTTGTGCGGCTTCGTTTCCCGTGTTCGTTTTTGCTTGATTCCTTTGATCTTTTGGTGAATTCACGATATCCGTACCTGAAATACACAATGAACAAACACAGGCACATTTTTGGGTATTTTGATGATATTTTAATCGTTTTAAGCCCGATTTGAACGATGAGACTATGTATAAATACAGTCTCATCAATCTCTTCAGTTTGTCTGTGAGTGATTATAGGTCTTAGACTACTCTCCTCAGGGTCGACCAAGAGGTTAGCAAATTCTTGGTTCCTGTCGTATGCCTACTTAATGCGGTGCAAGAATATGGCTCGATTGGTGCACCTACCCTTCCATATTCTATTTAACTCACTAAGCCTTAAACCTTAATACTTTTCAACGCTCTTGCACGTATTAGGTTCATCCCCTGAGTGTAACTTCATATTTTCATTGCGTATAGAGCTTCCCTTGCATCCTTTCTTAGTTGTTTCCTTGTCCATTGTTTGATCAGCTAGATATCGTCTTGAAGACCTTTGTAGCTTCAACACAATCACCTTTCGAACAGCTCACGAACTGTGAATCTAGAGATGCTTAAATAGTGGGAGAAACAATTGATAGATTTACAGTCTGCTAGACGAGTCATTTTCGAACAAAACCGGAAAATATTAAAGAAGAATAGAAATAATATTTTCTTCACCTTTTTATCTGAAGCAACAGCTTTACCTCGATATCGAGCTACATACAATGAACCACTCTTACAGAATTCCCAATGACCATATATCTGGAAAATCATAAAAAACACGGCTTCTTATATGAGAGAAAGGATTTGCAAAGTGTAATTTTGGCTTGCAATGATATTCTCAACTACTCCAACACGAATCATTGAAGAGCTAATAAAACGTACTTTGCGATTTAAAAATGAAGCTAGAGATGCAAATATAGGAACGATGCTTTGCGATTTAAACATCATTACCTATTCCTATTCCTTAACATAATCAAACCCATTCTGATATGTTCTCTAGCAGCTAGGGGTTTTATCGGTCGGGTTTGTCAGATCGGATTGAGTCGGGTTTTGGATTTCTGAAAAGTGACCCGCTACCTGAACCGATAAGAAATCGGGTTATCAGGTTCGGTTGTTTATCGGTTCGGGTTAAGTCGGGTTGGATAATTCAGGTTGTTAAATAAATCCAACTATACGTAAATAAACCCATTGTCTTAAACTTGACGTCGCTGTGAAACAGTTGGCTCCACTCGTTCAACACCTCAAATCATTGAGCTAAGCCATACTAGATTGTATATAACTACTTATTTTAATGTATATATATAACTGTCACTTATATGTGGCCACTGATTGAAAGAACATAAACCGTGTCAATGCAAACTTATAAGGGAAAGACCATGAACAAATATATAATGCCTTTCTACGTAAAAATTTGAAAGCGTGAACATATAATGCTTATTTCAAAATTCATACACAAAGAGATCCGCACATAGGAACTAGCTGTTAGTTGTTCTTTTATGACTAAACAAGGTGACAAAGTCACTGTATGGATTCCATATATGTCTTATACTATTCCTTATATGACAAAGCTAGTTGTTACTTGTTCTTTTATACTAAGTAACTTATATCTTATACTAAGTCACCTATATATTATACTAAGTCATTGCATGGATATATTTCAAAGCATCTCATTTATCAACTATAACTGTAATAATTTTTAGATATACATTAAACAAGGTGACAACGTCAACCATGGTTCTTTTTTTGTGATGTAATCAATTGAATTACAATAGTTTTAGGACATATAGATGGTTGTATCGATCAGGCAGAAATTAATTTGACTTATAAGGTTATCAGGTTCAGGTCAAAATCACCTAACAAGATGTGCCATATCGTGTTCGGGTTCAGTTGCGGGTCGGGTCAACCTGACCCTACTAACACCCCTACTAGCAGCAAACCGAACATACTCTAAAGTGTTTTTTGTTTGGGTGTTATTAGTTTATGCTAGAGGTTGGTGATTTTTGCTTCAATTCTATTGCACACCCCTAGTTAGCACTAAATTATTTGGTTTCATTAATCTAATTAAAACATCAGGCAACAATTTAATGATAATCTAACACAAAAGTTAAAACAATAAAACTATGTCTTTTAACTGTGTTCTTAAGAAAAATACACACATATGCAAACTTCAAAATACATAGCATGAAATCAATTAATTCTCAAAAATAAACATAGTTATATTATGAATTTCAAAGTGGGATTGACAAATTTACCTTCGAATTTTGAAGATAAATGGAAACCCTAGCTTCGATTTGATGTTCGAGTTTTACACCTAAACCGTTTCTGCCATTTGATGTAATCAAATAGAATTTATCTTAAAGATGATTGAAGAACGTGGATCCTTTTATTTTATAGCGCCAAAATGAATTGCAGTTTCTAATTTTGCTAAATCAATTGGCGGGTTTTATTCCCCCCAATAATTTTGGGGAGTTACAGAAGATCATGTTTAACAAAATACTCTTTTATTTAATTTTTCCAACAAATATTCTTTAGAATGTTTCTTGGTGGAGAAAAAAACCGGATCATAATTCGATCCGAGGAAAAAAATCGAAATTGGTTTTTAAAATTTTAAAAAATCGTGGTTTTTTCAAATCGATCTGGTAGTTTGTAACCGGTTTAATAAAATGCTCGAGAGGGCTAAAAACCGCTTAAAACCAATCTGATCGGGTTAAAAACAAGTTAAAACCAATTTAAAATCGATCCAATCTGATTACAAATCGGGTAAAATCTAAAAAAGGGTTTCAAACCGATCTAGTTTTAAGTCAAACATATTTGTTGACTTGTCGATTTAAACCAAACCGGTTTAAAAACCGATCTGGTTTAAAAATACAGGTTTGCCCACCTCTACTTGTAGATACGTTCCGAGCTCGAGCTTAGGTTTTTTACTTATAAAAGGACAAGTTGAGCTCGTTCAAATATATATTTCTATTGTGTGATTTTAAAATTATTTCATAGGCTCGAATTTACCTCAAAGTTAACTCATTTATAATTTCGTCTAAGGAAAAAATATTTTAGGGTACACTTAGTTGGTGTTCGAACACAAATTCCTTGATCGAGCTCGTTCAATATTTAGAACTATTCAAATATACGACGTACACACTCACGAGTTTAATCAATGTTTGGGCTTGAAGTAGAGACTCATTTGTTGAGTTGGATATTAGTTCGAACTCAAAATCGATCTCATTAAGGTTTAACTGATTTCTTGTTTCTATTGGATTGATCTTCATAATGTTAGTAGCATACACGACTTACTATGTGGTTATGTCTTAATGGTATATATGTAATGTGGTGGGGCATAAACGAGTCGAGTAACACCAATCTCTGACTCAACTATAAAAAATGCTTTGAATCTCGAGCTCGAGCTCGAGCTCGATTGAGCTTTTGAAAATCTAAGAACCATCATAAATCATCATTTAAAACTCTAGGTCGGCCAAAGATAACTAGCATATTAGTACAAAGCTTATTTTGTTATGACCTACATACAAGTCTCTGCATGCGTCAAATAAGATGAATATCGAATAAGCCACACATAAAATGACTATTCTAGGACTTTTGTATCAAGTGTCCTATTATTTTTAATCATAATAAAACCCATAAAGCATAAGCGTCCTCTAAGATGCATCTAAAGGACACACATATTAAGTGTCATATAAGATCTCTTTTAATACGACCACAAGAAATAAGGGTTTCATAAACTTAATTTGATGGGACTATTATATCAAGTGTCCTATTATGTTTAATGTTAATAAGACTTTACTAAAAAAGGTGTCTTATAAGTAGGTTTATTAGGATCCACTAATTAAGTGTCATATTATAAACCAATATAATAGAACTAAAAAGCTAAATGGTTTTATTAAATGGTTTTTAGGACGCTGTTCAAAAAAGGGTCCTACAGAAAGGTCCTAAAAGACTTGTTTTTTTTTTGTAGTGAGGATTAGTGATGTTTGATGATTATGGTTGTGGTGGTATAGGAAACCGAACACGGGAACGGTCGTCATCGAGGGGTTCAGTCCTTTGTTTTTTGTTGAAATTGGATGATTTTGGATTTGATGTTTTATTTTCATCATCTTCAGCGGGTAATATTGTGGTTGAGCAGATTACCAACACTCGTGATTGGGGTTATGAGCCTAAGAAGGGTGGAGGAGGTGGTATGGATGGATTGCGTACACAATGGTGTTAAAGAAAGAAACAATATGTTTGGAACAGATATGGTGGTGATGAGGAAGTTGTCTAAAGGAGATGACGATATTGTGCATATGAAGTGGAACTTCGATGTTTGGAAATGGCCTTGGCGGAAGAAAGAACAGATATGTTTGCCTGGTGACGAGATCGAGTTGTTTGCTCGTTGTTTTTTTGGCTGTGCGCAAGTTGTCTGACATTGATCGAAAGATTCATTGGAAGTTGGAAGCATTTGGTGTTGTGTTTATTGGTGAGTTAGATGCAGTTGGGAAACAAGGAACACCTCCTCAGTTGTTGACGCAAGGAATACTTGCTATTCATGTGATAGATGTGGTTGGAACGGAAGCGCGGAAGTGGTGGACGGGAACACACACTTCATAAGCTAAAGGCGATTCGAGGCTACATAGGATTCGTATAGCAAGAACTGGGTTCAGATCAGGCTAGTGAAGGGTGTTGTGCTTACACACTGTTTATCAACAAGCTGATTTTGGCACTTCACACAAATGAACAAGAAATGACCGATGTTTTCAAAGACATTCTTGAGGACAAGAATATTTTTAAGGGGAGTGGATTGATACGGGTCATTTGGGGAAAGTCAACATAGCAGTCAGTTCTACCATTTAGTATAAATACCCATTAGATAGTATTTTTATGGAGATTATTCATTATTGTTGTGAAAACAAACTCTTTTCTCTCTGGGTTTTTGATTAGTCATTGATTTGTAATTCAAATTCTCTCTGTAATCTTTTCACACATTAATCTCATCATAATCATTTAGCTAATCTGCGAATGTGATTCTCCCATTTACATTCCTAGTTAGTTATTTGCCATATTCGAGTTAATTCTCCTATATGTGTATATCATATTGCTATGTTAACACTAAAATAGATGCTATCAATTTTAGTCATATAGGAAGGTTTGCCAGATTTTGTTACTAGGGATCGGAGTTAATTTAATATAAGATCGAATCATGAAATTTTATACACAGAAAGATAGGTGATAAAGTCATAAAAGCACAAATCTAAAAGCAACAGTAATATTTAACAACGCCTTTACATCAACTTTGTTACGATCTTCTGTCATTCCCGAGCTTGTTCTCTTCGAAATCCAGTCTGCCCGCGCGTATATTTTCAACATAGAATATATAAGAAATCACGAGCATGACAAAAGAAACAATAATCTGTATCTAAGCAAATCCAGAAAGTGTTATAAATGACCAGAAACCTGTTGTCGTTGTCTGCGTCTGATCATTCTGCGACGCCTCCTTGCAATAGTTGTCATCGAAGCATCAAGCCACATGGTTTGATTAGTTTCATTAATTGTCGCCTCAGAAGGGGCCGAAGAACTACTTGAAGGAAAACTGTATCCGTTGCGCCTACCATCTTTTCATTACAATAAACCAAGTGTTATCGATTTGTTTCCTTTATTTCTAAAATAAAATAAACGCATACCTGTCGGATACGCGCGGACAATGCTATTGTTATGGGTTTGAGCTATCAGTTGGGGGTACGGTACTTGTCTTGGAGCACGCACAACCCCTAAATTGATCAAAAACTCTTCAAATGTCATCACGTCAGAATTACGTTGAGCTTGTGCTTGCCTCGGTTTGAATTCCCCAATTATGTCGTTTAGAGTTTTTGGGGCATCACGGGGTAGTAAGTTAATGTGTATTCCTTCTACATCATGGAGTTCGTTATCATCTGCTAGAACATAGGCTACGTACTCATCGATGCTCATAGACATCATGTTTTTGGTAGTTTCGAATTCGTTATGCAGTTATGCTAGTGAAACAAACCAAAATGCTTGCATTAGACTCGAAAAACACAAAATAATCAAGCATACTCAAAATAGCTAACATAATGAACTTTGAACATTTTTTGATCATATACTAATCTTAGAATCATAGTAACTTTTTAACCGTTTTTTTTTCTGTATAGTAGTATGTTTGACTAATAATATGTTTGAAATGTTCATTCCAGCCTTACGTAATCAAATTAAATGTTTATTAAATGTCTAAAAATAGCCTAAGAATGACATGATTGGTCACTTTAATTTCCTTCAAGAAGTCACAGAAGTGTCTAAAAATAGCAAATACGAGTTAATTTATTGAAGTTTAAATATGTCAAAAAATAATGAAAATGCAGTTGATTTCTTGAAATTATCGACTTATCGGCGAGTTTACACTTCGGATAGTTTGTGTTGCGAGTACAACAAATCTTAAAAACCAGTTGATTCTATGGCTTAACCAAGTAGTATAGCAGAACGTATATATCTTGCAGAACATATATGTGCTCATAAAAGTGAATAGCAACAATAAATAATAACATAAAGATATCAAGGAGAACGATATATGCTTGAAATATGTAGATCTAGTATAGTACTATAGGTTTAGTAAACAAATGATAGTAAAATTACATCCAAACTAGAATGCATGTAACAAGAAGTTTTTAAACAACAAGAAGAAAATCAGAACCTTACAAGATTGAACGCCGTGAACGTGAATCCTCGATCGTTTGTTTTTCCATCAAGCCAATTTGCATCACATGAAGATTTTAGACAAGTTTAATAGAATGCCATATATGATCACAAGTTTTGGCATTTCATTCTACCTCGGTCAATTATATAACTACAAGTTTAAGAAAAAGACGAGAAAAATGCATAAAAGATGGTATTTATGATAGTTAGAGTTACAATGGGCCGCATGATGACAATTATTATACCATGTATATGACGCACATATTTCAAACTTTAATTTTATGGTTGCGCGTTAATCCATCTAATTTGCATGACAATATGATATGCATCATATATTTCGAAATATTTTGCAATTTGTGAAAGTTAACTATTATAGCACTATGCATCCAGAATCATATATAAAACCAAGCAGTCATATAACTTTAAGGTATGATACTTAAACCTCAAAAGATATCAAAAAGTTACAATGTAGATTATGCAATCTTAGTATTAAAAATGCCATACGAGACATAAAAAATGTTAAAACACCTGCTCAACATCTAGTTTAATATTAACGTACTTCAAAATTTGTCCACTTGGTAAAATAGAACAAATGCTAATTGTTAGTAGTACCTAGTATTTTATGCAAATGATCCTAAATAAAAAGGTTTCAAGTTCAAGTAGCTGGACTTTCTGAGATCATTCTTCAAATGACGCATGAAAAGCGATATAAGCAGATCCATCAAGAGCACGATAATAACAACACTATTCACGAAAGAAAAACCCATGAATTCGATGTTGTGTAGGCAACAGAGAAGCTGATGGAGGCCCAAGTATTGAAGAACGGGCTGACTTGTTTCTGGAGGCCCGAGATCGCGTGACGAAGAGGGGTTTAGTAAAATGGACATAACTTTTGCATCCTAATTCCGTTTTCAACCCGTGACCTGTCAAAACGTGCGTAAAAAGGAGACCGACGACGCTGTAACCATCTTTTAGCTGGTTGCGGATTTTCCAAGGCCCGAAAAGCCTTTTTACTATCAGTTTTTTGCATTTTTATGTTTTTTTCACTTTCAGTTGGACTTTGTCATTGGGCTACGGTCCAGCCCGTTGGGTTTTTAGGGTTTTTTTTGTTTGTAATCATTATTTAATGAATCTGCTGTAACCCTAGCAAGACAGTTATCAGTTTAATAAAAGTTAAACCACTGGCCGTTGTGTTGCCGTGTTTTACCCTAATTTTCGGGCATTCTTCAGAATCAACGATTGTTAGCAGAATTGTTTCTGGCATTCTTGTTGAATCAACAGATCCAATTACTTATCAAACGCACCAAGCACATTTATGCGTGTGATGAATCAACTGCTCAGGCCTTTTATTGGCAAGTTTGTGGTTGTTTATTTTGATGACATTCTTATTTATAGTGCTTCTTATATGAGCATGTCAATCATGTGAGGCAGGTCTTGACCTTGCTTCGGAAGGATAATTTTTATGCAGCCACGAAGAAGTGTGTGTTCATGACCCCTAAAGTTTTGTTTTTAGGGTATGTTGTTTCTGGTGATGGCATACAGGTGGATGAATCTAAGGTAGCAGCTGTTCAGGAGTGGCCAACTCCAACTACCATGACTGAAGTTCGGAGTTTCCATGGTCTTGCTTCTTTCTATAGGCGGTTTATCCCTAATTTCAGTTCCATTATAGCCCCTTTGACAGACTGTATGAAGGGTAAGTCATTATGCAGTGGTCCAAGCTGTGAAGCATTGGCGCCATTATTTGTTTCATAAGGAGTTTGTTTTGTTCACTGACCATGATTCCTTAAGGCATATTCGTACTCAAGATAAGGTTTCACATAAACATGGGCGTTGGTTGGCTTTTCTTGAGAAATTTACTTTTGTGGTGAAACACAAAATGGGTGCTTCCAATCGTGCTGCTGATGCCTTAAGCAGGAGAAGTAGTTTACTTGTAACCATGCAGGTTGATGTTCCTGGACTGGATATCATTCGTGACATGGTGACTGTGGATCCATATTTTTCAACTGTTCTGCAGGATTTGCAATCCGGAGAGAAAACAGATTTTGTTATGCATGATGGGTTCCTATTCAAAGGGAATCAACATTGTATTCCTGATTCAAGTCTTCGCTTGCAAATTATTAAGGAGTTGCATGGTGAAGGACATGTTGGTCGTGATCGCACTTTACAGTTGGTTCAAGCTTCTTATTTTTGGCCTACTATGAGGAAGGAAGTGGATCGTTACGTCAAGAGGTGTCGTATTTGTCAAGTTTCAAAGGGGACGGCTACTAATGCAGGTCTTTATATGCCTTTGCCAGTTCCTTTGCAGCCCTGGGTTGATATTAGCATGGATTTTGTGTTGGGGCTACCTCGTACTCAAAGGGGTAATTATTCAGTATTTGTTGTTGTTGATCGTTTTTCTAAGATGGTTCATTTTATTCCTTGCAAGAAGACAACAGATGCAGTTAATGTAGCCCAACTTTTCTTTAGGGATGTGTACCGTTTACATGGTTTACCTTCCTCCATTGTTTCTGATCGGGACACCAGGTTTTTGAGTCATTTTTGGCGTAGTTTGTGGAAGATGGTGAATACTCAACTCAATTTTAGTAGTGCTTATCATCCTCAAACTGATGGGCAAACCGAAGTTGTTAACAGGTCCATTGGTAACCTGTTAAGGTGTTTGGTGGGTGATCATGTGAAGGCATGGGATCAGAAGTTGTATCAAGCTGAGTTTGCTCATAATCATGCTGTTAATCGGAGCACTGGGTTTAGTCCTTTCCAGGTGGTTTATTCTGCTCAGCCACGTGGTCCTCTTGATCTTATGACTCTTCAGATTTCTAGGTCTGTTCCGAAGAAAGTGCAGGATTTTGTTGAGGGGTTGCATGATGTTCATAAATCTGTTCGTGACAACTTAGTTCGCGCTAATTCGAAGTACAAGCAGGATGCAGATCAAAAGAGGAGACATGTTGACTTTGAAGTAGGAGACTTTGTGTGGGCTGTTTTGACTAAGGATCGTTTTCCAGTTGGTGAATATAATAAATTGTCTGCTAAGAAGATTGGTCCAGTGGAAATTGTGGATTAGATGAACTCAAATGCTTATCGTTTGAAGTTGCCAAGTCATATTCGTTGTTCTGATGTTTTTAATGTGAAGCACTTGTTGCCTTACCATGGTGATTCTTCAGATGATGATACAGTTGGGAATTCGAGGGCGAATTTTTCTTATCCAGGGGGAATGATGGAGGCCCAAGTATTGAAGAACGGGCTGACTTGTTTCTGGAGGCCCGAGATCGCCTGACGAAGAGGGGTTTAGTAAAATGGGCATAACTAAGTCCGTTTTCAGCCCGTGACCTATCAAAACGTGCGTAAAAAGGAGACCGACGACGTTGTAACCACCTTTTAACTGGTTGCGGATTTTCCAAGGCCCGAAAAGCCTTTTTATTATCAGTTTTTTGCATTTTTATGTTTTTTTCACTTTTAGTTGGACTTTGTCATTGGGCTACAGTCCAGCCCGTTGGGTTTTTAGGGGTTTTCTTTGTTTGCATTCATTATTTAATGAATCTGCTGTAACCCTAGCAAGACAGTTATCAGTTTAATAAAAGTTAAACCACTGGCCGTTGTGTTGCCGTGTTTTACCCTAATTTTCGGGCATTTTTCAGAATCAACGATTGTTAGCAGAATTGTTTCTGGCATTCTTGTTGAATCAACAGATCCAATTACTTCAGAACCTCGAATACTTGCTCATCATGTTCTTATATCCACACCAAGTTGCATTCCACTTTATAGAATAAGTAAACTCAACATTGATTTCAGTCTCGCTAGTGATATCGACACAAATATTTTAGAATTGAACCTCAAAAACCACTTTTTTAAAAGTTCAAAAATAAAACCCGAAGTCGTTTCATATAAAATAACCATCTTCTATATGAGAATTGAAATCGTAATCAAACCGATCTAAAATTACACAAAAATCAATAATCTTTCAGAGTATAATTTAAGCAAGATCAAGCAACTTTCTAAAAAGGTATTCAAAATTACATCAAATGAACCTAAAATCACCCTAAATATCAATAAATATTCACACAATATTTATACGGATTAAACTCATAACTTAGCAAAATAAAAACATGTATATAGAAAAAGACTATCCTGGGATTATTTAAAGGACTAACTATGTTAGCAAACTTTGGCGCATTATCTTCTACATTGTACCTATGATCAACCAATGATGCCGAAGTTGTGTTTATCAATAGCATCAAGAAAATAATAATTAGGATTGATACTTGAGACATGATTAATGACTTTAAAAAAGTTTTGGAGGAAAAAAATTATAAATTGAGATGGTTTTGTGTAAAATTTCTTGGGTTTAAGCTAGGGATGATTTGGTTACGTGATTTAGTTTGTGGTCGAATTTTTCTCTTGAAATGTTGTGTTGAATCATAAGAAAATTAGGAGACTCATACTCTTTTGTTATATGTACTAATGTTACACCATTTGAGTTTGTGTTATATATTATGTTGGTTCTTTACATTTTGTAAATATTTTTATATATACACAACACATTAAGTTCACATATTCTCAGTGTTATTTGAACTCATAACCATTTAATCCGTGAACATTCACACACATGAAGTAACGCTAGGACAAAAGCCTTTTGGTTCGAGAATTTTAGTTCTATTTTTCAAACCATCATCAAAATGGCGTATTGATTGCAGGATCTAATCTGATGTTCCATAAGAGGTATGGATTCCATCACCACAAAACTGAGAGTGGCTAGGGAAAGGATCTTGAAACAATCACGAGATACTATGGACCTTTGGTTAAACTGAACACGTAGATACTATTGTTTCATTTCTTATTACTCAAATGTGCTGTCTTTTTGTTTTTATGACAAGGATTAACAAATATCTAAAAAACTCGATGGTTACTAATCAGGTTAGAAATTGAAATAATAGGTAGGTTTTTGTTAAGATTTATAAAACCCAGATATGATTCTTAAATCAATTTTATTAAAACGAAAAACCCACCACAGATTAAAGCTGGTATGGGTCTATTATCTAATTGATAATAGTTTTACAAGATTCAAAACAGAAAACAAGATTAAAAAGATCAAGATGATCTCAATCACAAGTACAAACAACGCGATAACTATGTGTAAACGAGAGAGAAAGTGAGATTGAGTTGTGGCCAGGAGTCTTCGTTTGACCAGCTTAAATACTCCACTCCAATAACTTTCACACTTTGGCAATCGCAGTCCCTCATCTTTCCTCAACTTGACACTAAAGTCCCTTGACACTTCTTGCAGCCACACTTCAGTCCCTGCACACAAATAAACAAACAAACAACTTTCCTGCAAACCAGGATTAGATCAATGCTTTCAACACCCCTCCTTGATATGAACCTGGAAGCAATCAAACAACCCCAACTGACCAACAAGTTTATCATGTTGTAACTTGTCAAGACCTTTAGTAAGAATATCTGTAGTCTGATTTGCAGTATTAACTTTACAAGTCTTAATCACACTAGCCAGAATCTTATCTCTCACAAAATGAAGATCTATCTAAAGATGTTTTGTTCTCTCATGAAAGACAGGATTATCAGCTATTTTAATAGCAGCTTCGCTATCACAAAATAATTTAACAGGCAAAAAATGTTCCCAATTTAAGTCCATTAAAATTTTAAGGACCCAAACAATTTCTGAAGTAGCTGAAGCCATAACTCTATATTCAGCTTGAGCACAAGACTTAGAAATGGTGTTTTGTTTTTTGCTTTTCCAAGATACTAATGATCCATACAAGAAAGCATTGTTGATATCAAGTTGAAATAAAGGCCAACTATTTTGCACAACCAAATTTATCAAACATCTAACTGTAACAATTTTCACAACAGGTGAAAAAGTTTCATCAAAATCAACACCTTCCTTTTGATTATAACCTTTAATCACATATCTAGCTTTATATCTTTCAATCTCTCCACTTGATTTATACTTAATTCTATAAACCCATTTACCATTAATAGCTTTCCTATCTTTAGGCAAATCAGTAATAGTCTAAGTATTATTTTCATTTAAAGCATCCATCTCTTTGTTCATTGCATCAACCCAGTGCTGACTCTTACTAGCTTCCCAAAAAGTTTTAGGCTCAACACTTTTATTAAGTTCAGTAACAAAGCAATTGTTATCAGACTTAAGTCTAGCATAACTAACAAATTTTTCAAGTCCAAATTTAACTCTAAAAGCTAAAACATAATCATTATATTTTCTTGGCAAAAAAAAACCCTTTTAGACCTTCTAACAACAGGACTCACAACATTAGGTATATTATTATTAATGCCCTCAAATTCATGCTCAATAAAAGGAGCAGCCATCTCATTCTCATTAACAGGCTCACTAGAGACCTGAGAATGCCCCTCCTCACTCTCAAGTGGGTTAACTAGAGGCTCATTACTATGAGAAGAGTTGCTGCCTCTATGTGGTGAGGCAGAAACAATATCATCATAGGGCACACCAGAATCTGCATCTATGACAACCTCTAAAAAGTTATCAAGACTCAGACCCTGATTATCATTGCTAAGAGTATCATTGCTATTAGTCTTAAAAGGAAAAATGTTTTCAAAAAACTTAACATCCCTTGAAAACAAGAAATGACCCTTTTCAAGACTTAGCAACTTATACCCTTTTTTAGTCTCAGAGTAACCAACAAACACACACTTCTCAGATCTACTACTAAACTTATCATTACTAGTAAGTAAAGTAGCAAAACAAAGACATCCAAACATCCTCAAATGTTTTAAACCAGGTTTTTTATTAAACACAATTTGGAAAGGACTCTTTCCTTTCAGCACTGAGGTTGGCAACCTGTTAATCAAGTAAGTAGCTGCAAGAACACATTCAGACAACAAATTTAAAGGAACCCCCCTGAAACATAAGGGATCTATCCACATTAAGAAGATGCCTATGTTTCCTTTCAACAATTCCATTCTATTGAGGAGTGTAAGGACAAGATGTTTGATATATAATCCCATTTAACTCACAAAACTCAACCATTTTATCATTTACAAACTCAGTACCATTATCACTTCTAAAAGTTTTAATAGTTCTATTAAACTGATTTTTAATCAAGTGGAAAAAATCTTTATACAATCAAACACCTCAGTCTTATTCTTCAACAAATATACCCAAACAGCCCTAGAAAAATCATCAACCACAGTCAAAAAATATCTAAAACCTTCCTTACTAATAACCTTGTAAGGACCCCACAAATCTAAATGAATCAATTCACCTAGATGAGTAGAAATATGATCACTAAGAGGAAAAGACTCTCTAATCTGTTTAGCCTTTTGACAGGTTTCACAAAAAAATTCACCATTAGTTTTCTCAAAAACTAAATCATCTTATAAAACATTGAGGACTTGGTCATCAGAACTTGGTCTGAAGGATGACCAAGTCTACAATGCCAAACATCTTTACTCAAAAAACAAGTAACATTAGGTTTCTCAAAACCAGTACCTCTGTAAAAAAAAGCCATCCTTTTGTTTACCAGTCCCCAACAACCTCATCTCCCTCAAACCCTGAAGCAAAATATAGCAACTAGACTCATCAAAATCCATAACAAATTTACTATCCTTAGCAATCTTATGCACAGACATAAGGCTAACACAATATTCAGGAACAACCAACACATCATATAAAGTTAAGTATCTATTTAAGACCATATTTCCAACCTAGGTAATAAATGCCTCAGTACCATTAGGATGAGACACTTTAATACCAAGTTTGGAAATATCAATAACATCAATCAGATACTTATCATCATATGTAAGATGCTGATTAGCACCTGAATCAACAATAACACCATGATCCACAAGACTAGACTTACTCTGACTATTAGAACAGAAAAATTTATGAAAATTCTTATTAAAAACAGAACTTTGATTGACCACAATACCTGCCATATTGCCCTGAGCACCAACAATATTATCCTTAATCAAAGCAATGATGTTAGACAAATGTTCATCAGAGAAAGAAGAAGTAGAACTGGAACTAGCATTGTTATTATTCACAAATCTTTTATTGAAATTTTGAGATGTCTGATTATTATTGGAAACCCCGGTATTATTTTTCTTTCCAAAATCAGGTGGATAACCAATAAGTTTGAAACATCTAACAATAGTATGCCCATTAAAACCACAATTTCTCACACCAAGGTAGGTCCTCCACTAGGCCTTCTATTACCATTAATGGGCCTATTAGACCCATCAGGTCTAGAAGAGTTAGAATTTTGAGGCCTTTGAACACTACCTCTATTCACACTAGAGTTAAACACAGAGGACTGAATCCTTTGGGAAGACCCTGAGCCAGACATAACTCTGTAAGACTCCTCACTAGAAATAATAGCATAAGCACTTTTAATGTAACACCCCACTTGGATAAGTGGACCGTTACGTGTATTTATGGCGTGTCATCAAAGCATAAGGTAAATGTCCTAAAACATTAACTGACCATAAAGGAAATACCGGAATCAAACATCGGCAATCCCAACATAAGCCCAAAACATGAAAAGTAAATACTGAAAGAAAGGACTAAACAATGTCCAAAAGCAGAATAATGTAAGTACATAAAGTAAGAAGTCTGGATAGCTTCCATCCAAATGAACATGCTCTCAGAATCCTAAGAGCGTCCTAGTGTACCTGCCGTTAGAACATGAAAGGGAACTACGACTGAGCATAACGCTCAGTGAACGGATATAAAGCATGATAAGGAATTGCTAAAATGAAACAGATGATGAAATACTGGAGCTGTAAGTCTGATAAGTGCAGTTTCAGCAGAAATATGTGTAATCTGTAAAGTCTAATTTATAAATAATAAAGTTGAACTGTTATCTGTTAAATCTGAAAACATGCATTTACTGTATTTTAATTGCCATAGCTTATATAGGTCACGTGCTGTAACAACCGTGCATGAATAACTGGAGTGGTGACCTCGTCATGCTGTAGAGGGGTGACCTCTAAATAACTGTAGAGGGGTGACCTCTAAATACTATACTGGGTGGAGGGATTAGCTCCAATGTGAAGGATGTAGAGCACACACCACATTCACCCTGATAACTTGTAAACTGATAAGCCTAGGATGCATCCATACGCCCCACTAAACATACATATAAAAAAATGGCCAAACTGAACATGAGTGGGACGATGCAGGATATCACTCTCCTGCATGTGAGTCACGACACCGGTGCCTCTAGTGCCGTGGTTACGGTACCTCCGTAACTAGTACATAAACTGGCCGTGCTTGTATATAATGCTCAGGCAACTTATTTCGTTTTTAACATGATTTCTGATAAGCTTAAACACATATGGGGAAAAACATTTGGCTGTAGACGGGGAATCCTAATCATACATAGAAAGGAAGTCCTTACTAAAAGGACGGAAAATCCGTACCTCGTGTCCAAAATGAAATAAGAACGAGAGCTGAAAGATTCACTACGACTTCACGGTTACTACATAAATAACGAACGCATAATAAGTTGTCTGATTACTGTTTTCTGTTACTGATTCTTATAGGTTCTTGGTTTAATTTATTTTATTCTTGTATTACTGTTTATGTATAATCTGATGAATCTAACTGTTCCGGTGTCTTTCTGATAATCTGACTGTTCTTAAATATTTACTAATTAGCGTATATTCTGCACTTCTGATTACTATGTATTATACTGTATTCTGAATAGTGTATCTTACTGCATACTAGTATTATAATACTATTATTAGTAACTTGCTAAAAAAATAGCAAGTTTCTTGAAATAAAATATTTCCTATAATAAACATTTCAAGAAATGGTTTCATAAATAAATAAATCATTTAAATGAAAACAAGTATTTAAATATTAACTAATATATCATGCTTAGTTTTTATAAAAGCTTAATTAAATTAAATTTAAAATGATTTATACTTTGATTAGTTATCATAAGTAAATGGCTAAAACTTGATTAAAAAAATGCTAAATCAAAAGTCTCTTTTATTAAATCCGTGTAACCCGACCCGAGCCTACCGAGATAACTATCTCGGTCGCACTAAACAAAACGGCAAAATAAATAAATCTCCCACCAACGGCCAGCGGCTGTTGGTTTAAGCAAGCGGCTAGCAGTCCCAAAGCTGCTGCCATGCCACTGTCTTGGCCAGGTTTCCCACTGCCAGTGCAGGGGTTCCCACTGCCAGTGCAGTGGTTCCCACTGCCAGTGCAGGGGTTCCCACTGCTTATGCCAAACACCCCTGCGACTATCCCAAACAGTCCCTGTCTGCCTTCCTTTCCCACTGATTAACAAACAAACACCCCAGTTAGGCTGTTTGACTTTCAATTGGCAGTTATACCACCACCGAATCCCCTTTGGGTCACAACGGGGTCAGAACAGCAACACCGAGACACCCCTTGCCTCGGTTTTTGTGACAAACCAAACCACTACCGACATCACTTCCTGTTTTATGCAGATTTATACATGTTCATAGGGTTTTTACTTAAATGGATTTGTGTTTAAATTATAATAACCATTAGGGACAAAACAAGGATGATCATACCGATGGTGTTAGGAGGAATGACGAACAATCACCAACCTGAACCCAAATCAAACAGAACTCGATCTCTCTTTTCCCTTTTTTTTTCTTGCCGGCGGTTTTCTAGCTCCCAAAACCCTATTCTCGTTTTCTTCTTTTCTGTTTGACAAAGTAACCATTCATACCTTTTTTTTCTTTCTATTGGTATAGGTCGGGCCTAATGGCCCATTTCCTTTTCTTGTTAAAAAAAACTAACCGCCCCTTTTGCTATATAAATATATATTATTAAAAAAAACTAAGTATTATTTACGTGCCATCGCATTAAATTCTCGCGTGTTTTAGTTTTCTGAAACGTAACTATCTGTATGTTAACATATATAAGTTCGTAATAATTATTTTCTTGAATAAATGCATATAGTTTTATATAATTAAAACTACGTATTTAATATATAAAATTTTAAATACGGGTCTTACAATTCTTCCCCTCTAAAAAGAATAATTCGTCCCCGAATTAACGATGCAACTGTACTTGGTTTTACAATTCTTCCCCTCTAAAAAGGAGAGATTCGTCCCCGAATTAAAGGTAATAAGCTGATGGAGTCATAAAAGCCGAATGGACACATATGCTGAAAGCATATGGAAGCTGAAAGGACTTATAAGCTAAAATATAATTCGTCCCTGACTGCCGAGAACCTGGAACATAACATGACAAAAGGAACTTAACTGAATTATTGAAGGAAAGTAATGAGAGGTCCGGATGTACTCCTCCCTTTCGAGTAGCTTCCCGCTCGAAACGATTCCTTCAAAGGTCTAAACACAATGAAAATCTTAGTCTTGATGACCCTATCCTGATGATACTGAATAGTTTGTGGTTCCATACTTAAGATGGATTTTCTGAATCTGATAGAATGAAATGAGTTGTAGCCTCATGAAACGGTATGTGTAAATATTCTGAAGAAATAACATTTATATCTCTGAGTAAGCTGCGGAAATATATAGGGACGAACTACGTGAATAATTGAGAACGTGATACGTGAGCAATTGTGAATAAAACTAACCGCCCCTTTTGCTATATAAATATATATTATTAAAAAAAACTAAGTATTATTTACGTGCCATCGCATTAAATTCTCGCGTGTTTTAGTTTTCTGAAACGTAACTATCTGTATGTTAACATATATAAGTTCGTAATAATTATTTTCTTGAATAATTGCATATAGTTTTATATAATTAAAACTGCGTATTTAATATCTAAAATTTTAAATACGGGTTTTACATTTAACATCAGGTAAAGGATCTATAGAGAGAATACTACTTCTTATTTGCATATAAGAATCATCAAGTCCCATTAAAAATTGTATTAGTTTCATTAACTGATTATGTTTATTAAAGTCTTCAGCAGCATGATAAGTACACCTAGGAAGTTGCACAAGAGCATCAAACTGTTTCCAAAGGGCATTAAGTTTATGATAATAATCAGCCAAAACAGACCCATTTTGAGATAAAGAATGAATTTTATGATGTAGATTAAAAGTGACAGAACCATCTACTTTATCATAGGTTTCTTTAAGTTCATCCCAAACATGTTTAGCCCTTTTAGAAAAAAATTGACCCAAGAACAACTCCTCAGTGATGGAATTCAAAATCTAACCAAGCACAATAGCATTAAGTCTATCCCATTGCCTACCCAAGACTTCATCAGTATTGGATCTCTTACAAGACCCATAAATAAAACCAGTTTTATTTTTACCCTCAAGAGCAAGCAACATAGCACAAGACCAAACTTGATAATTCTCAGTACCCTTAAGTTTAACAGATACAACAATTTAAAGAGGCAGAATCATTAGGATGAAGATGCAAAGGATCACTTAGATCCAAACGACTAATTTTAGTAACAGATGCATCAGTTGCATCTAAATTATAGTCCTCACTATGATGTTCATACTCCTCCTCAGACATACCGTAATAAGATATAAACAATCACAAAACAACTAATAACAGAAACAGTAAAGAAGTCAAAATTAATCCCGTTTAGTTCCCAGGTTTCCAAACCATTCAAGATGGTAGGTCAAGGGCTAAAGATTGACAAGACACGAATAAAATATTACACTACTAACAAAAAACAAACAAGAAACAATAAATCAAACAAGAATCAACAAAGGACAATAAAAAATAAAGGAGGTGTTACAAAGCTATAGAACCAACGGAAGACTGCCTTAATTATTCTTTGATTCACTTAGTCAAAGAATAATCAAGAACCCAGAACCAAGCCCTAATTTTTCAAGAAATTAGGGCAAATCACTAGAATCAGCAATCCAAAGCACCAATCAAACAAAGCAACCAAAGATCAACTCCAATTGAACCTCAATTAAGCAGATCCCAAAAAAATCACCAAACCCTAATTTTTCAAGAAATTAGGGCTAATGATCAAGAATGCCAGAAATGATGAATTAACCACGAAACCAACCAATTAACACCAGTCAATCGATCAAGAACCTCTCAATTTTAAAAAACCCCCATGTTTCAGAAACCAAAAATGTTTTAATAGTGAAAATCACAATATCAAAGCAAGGTGATGAAACCTGACTCTGATACCATGTTAAGATTTATAAAACCCATATATGATTCTCAAATCACTTTTATTAAAACAAAAAACCAACCTCAGATTAAAGCTGGTATAGGTCTATTATCTAATTGATAATAGTTTTACAAGATTCAAAACAGAAAACAAGATTACAAAGATCACGATGATCTCAATCACCAAAAACAAACAATGCGATAACTATGTGTAAACGAGAGAGAAAGTGAGTTTGAGTTGTGGCCAGGAGTCTTCGTTTGACCAGCTTAAATACTCCACTCCAATAACTTTCACACTTTGGCAATCGCAGTCCCTCATCTTTCCTTAACTTGACACTAAAGTCCCTTGACACTTTTTGCAGCCACACTTCAGTCCCTGCACACAAATAAACAAACAAATAACTTTCCAGCAAACCAGGATTAGATCAATGCTTTCAATAGTTTTGTTTATTTATAAAAAGATTTGAAGGTGGATCTGATTTGTATATGTGAATTTGAATATGTGGTTAAAATGTTCGAATCTATGCCATTTTAATGTGAATAAGAAGTTAGGAAATCTAAATATGACTGACATAATAATGTTTGTTTTTGTAAAAAAATTGTCATAATTACTAGATCATTACGAAAAATTTTCATCTGTCAAAATACGGTTTGATATCAACACAATAATAAACATGTTATATTCTCAACACGACTTGACATCAACACAATAATAAACATGCGTTTGAATTATGATCTAACGTTTCAATACGAACCGTCACCAATAACTAATATCTTCTTGTACAATTTTTATTTTTAAAAATACGCGCCGTGATTTTCCTTATAAGTACTTAGTAAACGAATAGGAATTCCGAAACAAGAGATATCAAATGAAATAGAAAAGAAAAAAATATATAAAGTTATGAGACATTACTATATATTCAAGACCGAGATTTTCCAATGAAAGCACACCCATGCTTGTTTGGAGGAAAACACAACATGAGATCTTATTAAGGATATCAAAATACTAAGAGAACATTTTGAAATTCCAGAATTGCAGGTTTGTTTTTATTAATGTTGTATTTGCTGAATTAAGCCACACACATGTCTCATCTTTTTGTTTCCATAGGTGTTTGGTGGGTCGTTGGGGAAGTACACTTGCTCTGGTATACAACCAGTCCGAATGTCCGATCAAGATAAGGTACCTTTTATATGTTAGACTCGTAAGTTTATGAAATTGTTGTAACTGATTATTAGTCAAGTGCTTAAATAACTGTTCTCATATATTAGTAAATTAGGTTTTTTCCTGACAAAATTACTAGCACTCGAAAGTAGTAATGACCAAAAGGGTGTTTAATTACATTGTTGTTTTGCAAAGGAAACAAGGTTATAATTATATGAATGTTTTTTAACTATAAGCTACATATCCTCAAATTTTTGGCATAGTAAGAAAATTTGGTAGCCATAACGAATAACAAAGCTTGATCAAATATGCGACTGTAATTTTGAAAGTTCCCAAAGGTAATTGGCACAATCTTATTTGGATTATATTTATTTTTGTGATATAAAACGTTACTAGGATTGTCCTTAGAGGGATCTTCTTATTGCAATATACCCTGACGGTATGCTTCGGTTATCCTTTTTGTAATTTACCTAGACAGAAACTCATTCTTGTTAGTCGCTAATTGTTTTTGCAACACTAGCTTGGGAGCCATTTAGAGATTTCATACCAGAACATGAAAGAGACTACTTTGCTTTGATAAGGCCTACCAAAAGATATTGAAATCAGACGACCTGAACACACAAGTAAAATATATTTCCTTTTTCAGTATATATTGTTGTTAAGCACAAGAGTGTTAATACATGGACCTAATAAGAAGGCCTAAAAATAGACCTAATGCCACGTGGCGTGTTGTGATTGGTGAAATGCAGGAGCCCACTATTTCATATATTCTCTTTCTTCACCTCAGCCGTTGATTGTGCCACGTGTTTTAATCCTGTGATTAGGCCTCTTTTTAGGCATACGAATTAGGTCTCTCTATCATTTTTCTAAGCACAATATGTTTCAAGGTTTAAGCTTAATCTCAAATACATTATTTTGCTCTTTAGTATGAGGCTGCTAGAGCATGCACCAAATGGTAGATGATGTCTGCACATTTGATATCAAATGAAGAAGAGAGGGGGAAACGGCGATTTCTCCCTCGTAATTTACGTTCATGATGGTTATTTATACGTTAATAAATTAGGAAAAGGTTGATTGATTACAGGAACAAACATCCTTAACTAGATAAATGTGACATTTTGTGTTATGATAGTTATCTTAATTAACTCTCCTTTTAGCTATATTGAATGCTGAGAACTTGTTGAGTTACCAATGTGATATTTGCGTATTTAAGATTATAAGTACAAATTAGACGAATGCCCATGTATAGCAAGATAATAAGTACAAATTAGACGAATTCCTGACTAAAATATCACTATGACTATCTGTCTATAAAATCCCGTTGGTATGCATGAGTACTCGTCTAGTAACATTAATAAGAGATGCTATTAATTTTTCTGGATTCAATCAATTAGAGATACAGTAATTAGAGATACTATCAATTTGATTTTGGTGGATTTTAACACTAGAAAGATAAGCAACAGTTTGATTTTGCTAGATGCTATCAATTCTAGTCATATATGAGTACTATTTTAGAAGGTTTGCCAGATTTTGTTACTAAGAAATAAGATCGAATCATGAAACTTTATACACAGAAAGATAGGTGATAAGTCATAAAATCACAAATCTAAAAGCAAGAGTTTTGATTCTAATATTTAACCACGCCTTTTCATCAACTGCGTTGTTTCGATCTTCTATCATTCCCGAGCTTGTGCTCTTCGAGCTCTTTTTTGCGCATATTTTTCCTACACAAAAAATGTAAGAAATCAAGATGAACCTGACAAAAAAGGAACAATCCGTATCAAATAAAATCCAGTAATTGTTATAAATGATCACAAACCCGTTGCATGAGCCTGATCATTCTACGGCGCCTCCTTGCATTAGTTGTCACTGAAGCATCAAGCCGCGTGGTTTGATTAATTTCATTAATTGTCGCCTGGGAGGGGGCTGAAGAACTACTTGAAAGAAAACCGTGTCCGTTACTCCAACCACCTTTTCGTTACAATAAACCAATAGTTATCGAGTTGTTTCCTTTATTTATAAAATAAAAAATATACGCATACCTGTCGCATACGCGCGGACAATGCGATTGTTATAGGTACTACAACATTCGCGCCCTACCCTAGCGATAATTTTGGCGTTTCCCCAACGAATGTCACTGGGGATATATTTCCACAGCGACATTTCGCTGGGGAAAATTCGCTGGGGTATGCTCGTTGTTAAAAGTATCCCCAGCGACTTACCCCAGCGACATGCAGGCCCCACAGACTTTTCCTGGAAGAATAGATTGCCACGGTGGCAATATTTTGCCCAGCGACATGTCGCTGGGGAAAATCCTTATTAAAAAAAAGTTAAGTTGAACTTAAACATTTTAGCTAATTACAAAGTTTCCCCAGCGACATGTCGCTGGGGAATCTTTCCTTTTATTTGACTTGTCAACGCGTTGTCGTTGACTTGTCAACGATTTCCAAAGTTTCCCCAGCAACATGTGGCTGGGGAAACTCTCGATACGTTTGACTTGTCAACGAATAACCAAAGTTTCCCCAGCGTCATGTCGCTGGGGAAGAGTCTGCATGTTTTTTTTTAAAATTCAGCAGGCGTTTTCCAGATTTTTTCCGGAAAAAATCTACCAAAACCTGTAACAAAAACCTGTATTTGCTCACCAAAAGACACATATAAAGTAAACTTGTAATACAAATCAACACAAACGCGGAATAAGTTCAAACTTGCACCAAAATATAATATAACGTTCTAATTTAGTCAAGGATACTAGGAATAAGCCGGGATAGTTAAGGATACTAGTGAAACAAGCGTTCTAATTTAGGATAATAGGGAAACAAGTCAAGATGAACATAAAGAAACTATGTACCATACTAACAAACACATATATGACACGACTAGCTCGCGTCATCGCCACCGTCTTCGCCACCCTCCCGATCCTCAGCATCATCACCCGGGCGACTCCCGCTCCCACTGGCACCAGCATCATCACCCGGGCGACTCCCGCTCCCGCTGGCACCAGCACTCTCATATCTCGAAAAATGATCGCCATACCTGCCGTCGTTTCTCAGCAGGCCCATCATGAAATCAACATCCCGATCCCGACGAGTCTCAGGGGGTGGTGACGAAAAGCACGAGGGAGTACTGGTGTATCCCGGCAATACCATACCCACGCCAGGATGGTGGCCGCGAAACTTGCCTCCTCGCACCATCCTGTTGATCTCGGCAGTGGTGTGCTCACCCGTCGTCTCTAGCTCCCTCATCTGATCCTGTGTGGTGACAATAACACAAGATAGTAAATATATTAGTCGGGTTGCTAGATTATTAATCAATGATTCATTAAAGTGTGTTTTGAAAAGAATACTTACATACAACTGGAGAGACTGCTCATCTATAAATACACCATCTGAATTTGTATGCAAACGATAGAACATGTCGATCTCTGAAGGCTCCTGTTGGGTTTCGGACGCCTTTTGTTGTACATACACACGTAAGTAAGATCAATCTAATTAAATGCGGCAATAATAATATGTATGTAAAATCAATAATGATAATAATAAAATAATAAAAATAAAAAACAATAATAATAATAATAAAATAAAAAAATAAAAAAACAATAATAATGTAAAATCAATAATAATAATAATAATAATTACCATGAGCTGTCGAGTGCGAGGAATCGACCGAGAACCATGTCGGGAGATAAGTGTTGCCTTGGACCGATTTTGGCTGTTTGTTAAGGATCGCTTCTTGTTAGCTTCGTCAGTCCAAAACGCTATCTGTTTCTCCCACTCTTCAGCTGTGTGCTCGTCGGGTCTGTTCCGCCTAATTTGATCCACATCGTATTCTCCATCTCGGGGTCTTTTACACAGTAATCTCGCTTCAGACTAGCCTTGCTGGTGTTGTATGATTTTTGTAACTGGATTAATGGTATCATAAATATTCTTCCACCGAGGGGTGCTCATGTGCGGCGCGAGATCATATTGTTTCTGCAATCAAATACAACACATTGAAAACAGAGTTAGAAATATAATTTATATATTTATTTAAATTCGTTTATTTATTTATATGATATAAATAAATAAACCAATTTAAATAAATATACACAATACAACACATTGAAAACAGAGTTAAAAATATAATTTATATATTTATTTAAATTTGTTTATTTATTTATATGATATAAATAAATAAATACATTTAAATAAATATACATAATACAACACATTGAAAACAGAGTTAGAAATATAATTTATATATTTATTTAAATTTGTTTATTTATTTATATGATATAAATAAAAAAACAAATTTAAATAAATATATACGATTAAATAAATGAACACGATAATTAAATAAATATAAAATGATAACTTACCCCAAAAGCTGCCCTGGCCACCGCCTTGTGCCCTTCGGGGACCTTGCTCCATGAAGGGTAATACAAAGGTATTTCCCTAGCGACACACCCGAAGAAGTTTCCCCAATGATCTACGTAGGGGCCGATAGGTGTAACAATGTTACCTCTAGCGGATACAAAGTCGATCTCGACCGGCCGGTTGTGATTATCGGCCACTGCATCCAGTAATTTCAGGCAGCGTGTCTTCTCCCGGGTATTCTGCCTGCCGGCTCTCCTCCCACCCAAATTGGGCTTTTTCTTTCCTTTTCCTGCAAAATCAAGTGAGTGATAAAGTCATAAAAGTTAAGGCAAACAAGTTAAATATGTATATCAAATTGTATTTCAATAATCCAGAAATTCTTACCCCGGTTGACGAAGCAACCCCCGCAACCGAATGATGGAGGACGTGGACGTGAAGGATCCTCGCCACCACCGTCCCCGTGCAACATCAGTCATCTGTATACAGGTACAACTAGCATAACATGTAGAAATTCATGAACAAAATTATACAAGCATGCACAAATCTAAATATCAAAATAAATTTACACATTTAAACAATCCACAACAATTTCATTCATTCATTCATTCAGATATATAAGTGTATTTTACAAGTTACAACACAAAGTTAATCTTCTTCGTCACTAGAATAAAATTTCTCAAGACCATCATCATCTTTAATGAGGTCTTCAACATCAGAATCTGCTAAATCACGAGGAAGGGGGTCTTCATCATCATCGTCTTTGTTAGGAACATCATCGTTATCTGGCGGTGCGTCAACCTCCGTTGATTCACCATCTATATGCAAATCTATATAGAAGGTGTAATTACCGAAGTCATTCCCACTAGTAGAAGGTGGGAGATCACTAGTAGAAGGTGGGAGATAACTAGTAGAAGGTGGGAGATCAGATGAGTTGTCCAAATGTATAATATCAGGTTCGTTCTCTACCACGATTACACCGTTGTTCAAAAACTTTTTATGATTAACATGTTCGACGACCTTCACGTTGGGTTTGGCTGGATCTACAAGGAAGAAGACTTGTTTGACTTGTGTTGCGAGGATGTATTGTTCACTTTTCCACCACTCACCAGAGCCGACGATTTGTGTCATTCCGTTTCTAACGATAAGTTTCTTGACTCTACCAACGGTGTTGCGAGTGTCGAACCACTTAACTTTGAACAACGCAACTTTAAACGACAAATAATCAAACTCGAGGATTTCTTGAAGCCGACCATAAGTGTTAGTTTTCCCGTCAGGATCAGTCGACTAAACACCGCTATTTTGAGTTACGCGACGTTCATCGCGGCTCTGCACGACATACCTCACACCATCTACTACGCAACAGTTTACTGACATTGGAGCCCTTGATGGTCCATTAGCCAAAGCGAATAACTCGTTGGTTGGGCTAAACTCTGGGTCTTGGGGATTTTGTGCGTGACGTTCAAAGATCTATGAAGAAGATAGGATTAGATAGAAAACTAAAAATATGAGATTGTTATTTTTACACTTAAGTACACAAAATAAGTGTTAGTTTACCAGCGTCTTAAACCAGTGGGGGAATTCTTCTAGCATGTCTTTTTCTGTTTTTCCTAGAAATAAACTGAAAAACGTTCATGCTATTAGAATAAGTCGTCGAAATGATAAGTTAAGAAAAAAAAGTTACAAAATTAAAAAACACGTACCTCCGGAACTGGTCTTGGTACATGTCGATCTCAGGACTGTTGTTAAGTACATACCATCTCGCTTTCTTGTACTCGTCGGTAGGAAAATGAGGAAAGGACAGTAAACCAATCGGCTTGCATACCGATCGGAACACCTGAAACTTACACGTTGAGGGAGGGGGGTCCACATTACGATCGGGACGATTAAAATTCATGGTAACACCCCGAAAATATTGAGAACTTATTGTCAATGCTTCTTCTGCAACATAACCCTCCGCGATCGAACCTTCCGGCTTAGCTTTATTTCTTACATAACCTTTTAGCTTCTTCATGAATCTTTCAAATGGATACATCCACCGGGGTTGAATAGGCCCGCCTTCAAGAGCCTCTAGAGCTAAATGGATGGGCAAGTGAATCATAATGTCAAAGAAAGCAGGAGGATATATGCGCTCAAGCTCGCATAGAATTTCAACCACCTTGACCGAAGCTTTCAACATGTCCTCCTCCATCAAAGTTGTAGAGCAGAGTTGCTTAAACAAGGAACACAGATTGATTATTGGTTTTGCAATATGTTCGGGCAAGTAATTTTGAAGTCCGTAAGGAAGTAAACGTTGCATCATTATATGACAGTCATGAGACTTCATGCCTGTTATATTTGTATCATTATCGGTCACTTTGTGCTTGAAGCATGATCCGAACCCATCTGGTAGTTTAACACTTTTGATGTACTGAAAAAACTTTTTTCGGTTCTTTGGTGTTAAAGAATACGCAGCCTGGGGCTTCACAATCTTCCCCTTGTGGTTTACGGTTAGCCACAAAGGTCTTCGAATGCCCATCTTTTTCAAGTCTTGTCTTGCTTTTGCGGTGTCTTTACTTTTGTAATTCATTAACAAAATGTTCAAGATGGCCTCCAACACATTTTTTTCGATATGCATGATGTCTAAATTGTGTCTTAGTGAAATAAAAGGCCAATACTCAAGCTCGTAAAAAATAGACCGTTTAGTCCAGTTAAACTCGACTGTAACATTGCGGGAAATCTTCACACCCCCATGTTTTGGATGTTTACCCGGCGTACGCCTTAGCAATCTAGCATGTTGCGCTTTGATTACATCCAGCTGGTTATAATCTTTAGGTGGATCTTTCTGTTCAGTTTGGCCATTGAAGTCAGCACGTGAACTCCTCCATTTATGGGGCTTCTTTAACCATCTTCTATGGCCAACATAAGCTGTTTTGCTTGTGACAGGAATAGATGGAGTTTCTAGGTTACATGTAGGGCATGCATAGTAACCTTTCCCACTCCACCCAGACAAACTACTTCGAGCAGGAAAATCATTTATGGTCCATAAAAGCATCGCTCTCATCTTGAACTGCTTTTGTGAAATAATGTCTGTAGTATCAACACCGTTCTTGTGCCACAAAGTCTTCAGGTCTTTAATCAAAGGCTGCAAGTAAATATCAATGTCCTTGCCCGGGGATTTAGGGCCAGGAATTAACAACGTCAGCATAAAGTTACTTTCTTTCATACATAACCAAGGAGGCAGATTGTATGTTGTCAATACCACCGGTCACATGCTGTAGGTCTGACTAAGGTTGCTGAACGGATTGAAACCATCAACACACAACCCTAGTCGAACATTTCTTGGTTCTGCTGCAAACTCTGGATACTTCAAGTCAAACTTCTTCCAAGCCGCGCCATCAACCGGGTGTTGCATCTTACCAGGCTCCGCACACTTTCCAGTAGCATGCCAAGTCATGTCTTTTGCAGTGTGTCTAGACTTGTACAAACATTGTAGTCTAGGAATGATCGGAAAGTAACGCAACACCTTCCTAGGAACTTTCTTCCCCGGTGTGTTAGTGTCTTTCCATCTACTCGTATTACACACCGGACAAAATTGCAGATTGTTATTATCCTCCCAATACAAGCAGCAGTCGTGTTCACAAGCGTGTATCGACTCATAACCTAACCCGATCATTTTAAATGTCTTCTTTATTTCATAGTAGTTCAGTGGGAACTTGAATCCTTTACTATCGGGTAATGCATATCGGAGAAACTCTAATATTTCATTGAATAAAGAATCTGTCATTTTTCCTTTAGCCTTAAAATAGGTAAATTTTGCCATAAAGTCTAGTCGAGACACATGTTCACAACCATCATACAGCGCCTCGTTGGAAATTGCATACAACTCTTCAAACTCGGTACGAGTGGCTTGAGGCGGTTGAGTCGGTTGGTTACTAGTCTCACCAATATTATCTCCTTGTGTTGGTTCATTCGAAGGAATATAGCTAAAATCATCGAGTAACGCTGTCATGTCACTCATCATAGGTTCTCCTAGGTTATCTATCACTGGCGCACGTGGAGCCGGTTCACCGTGTTAGAGCCATGTTGTATAAAGTGGGTCCCACCCGTTTATAGCAATTTCCTCTCCAATCCAATCGATGGGTTTTCATAATACATTTCGACATTTTTTGCATGGACATCTAATTTTCCCCGCAGAATTCACCAACGGCCGACAATGATTGACGAACTTTGTAAGACCGTCATTAAATTCTTTGGAAAGTTTTGGTTTTTTTATCTAACTCTTATCAGCGAATACCATAACTGCGTTTTATCCGTATATTTAGTTATTATTACATGGAAGGCAACTATGGAAAGCAATCCTAGATGTTTTGTTAACCTAGTGCAACTATGGAAGGCAATCCTAACCCACTCTTTGATGCTTCGTCTCATATATGAATGCGTATAACCGATTTACTATTTGAGAAAATTTCGGCAGCATTTCCCCTCAACTCCCCAAATATGTGTTTAAAGACATATTCGTAGGAGTAAAGGAGAAACACTGTCGAAATCATCTCAAATAGTAAACCAGTTATACGCATTCATATCCTAAATGAGACAAAACAATCAAAAGCAGTCCCAAACAGGGGACTTTCCGAAGTTAATTCCTATTAAATTAACTTCGGACGGGTTTTCTATAGGTTGATCAATTTCAGACGGGAATTTTCTGAAATTAATCGCTAAAATCCTAAAACATTCCTAAGGTTTAATTCAATAAAACATTTATATCAAACAAATTATTCTGATAAGCTTTATCAGAATAAGTAGTTTTCAAACAGCTTATCCTGATAAGCTTATCAGGATAAGCTGTTTGAAAACAGTTGGATAAGCTGTTTTCAAACAGCTTATTCCGATAAGCTTATCGGGATAAACTGTATTCAGACAGCTTATCCTGATAAGCTTATCAGGATAAGCTGTTTGAAAACAGTTTATTCGGATAAGCTGATCAGGATAAACTGTTTGAAAACAGCTTATCCTGATAAGCTTATTCGAATAAGCTGTTTTCAAACAGCTTATTCCGCTAAGCTTATCGGGATAATCTGTTTTCAAACAGCTTATCCTGATAAGCTTATCAGGATAAGCTGTTTGAAAACAGCTTATTCGGATAAGCTGATAAGCAACATAGCGAGTGTTTGGGTTTGCGTTTTACACAGTTAAAGAGTGTTTGTATTTACGTTTAACGGAAATTAACAAGCTTATAAATCCCCAACGACATGTCGCTGGGGAAACCAAAATGATAAAAAAAACAAACTTTTTATTTGTGGTGGTCAGTTGGTGGTCGGCTGTGGTCGGGGCTGCGCCTCGGGCTGTGGTCGGGGCTACAATAACATAAAAGAAACTCATTTTAATCATCAATTAAAACCTTTAAAACCAAAAAAAATCAAAATCAAAATTAAAAATTAAAACCTATGCTATTGTCGGGGCTGCGTCTCGGCTGTGGTTGGACGATGGACTGGTGGGGGACGGACGGTGGCGGGCTTGGTCGGCTAGGGTCGGGATCGGCTGTGGTCGGGGCTCCGCAGCAGTCGGGCTCAAAAACATAAAACAAAATTAAACAAAACATTAATTATCAATTACAATATCAATTATAAAATCAAAATTAAAATCTAAAATCAAAATGTAAAAACCTAAAATAAAAATTAAACAAAACATTACTATTTATTAAAGACGGAGTGGCGGATTGGTGGTGGTGGTGGCCGGGTGACGATGGATTGGTGGTGACGATGGATTGGTGGTGATGGATTGGTGGTGACGATGGATAGGTGGCGGAGTTGATGGATTAGTGGTGATGGATTGGTGGTGACGATGGATTAGTGGTGATGGGGATGGTTGGAGATGATGGTGGTGTAAATGGTGGTGATGATTTGGTGGTGATGGGGATGGATGGAGGTTTCTGTAAATGAAGAGAAAAAGAGATATGAGCTAAGTGAAGTTTCTGTAAATGGTTTGAGGATAAGAAGTTGTCAAAACTTTCCCCAGCGACATGTTGCTGGGGAAACCTTCCTTATCTTTGACGAAATTTTCCCTAGCGACATGTTGCTGGGGAAACTCCAGAATTTGTCGTTTGCGCCATCTGTTTAATAACCTGTCGATTTTAACAAAACTATTCCCAGCGACATGTCGCTGGGGAAACCTGTATTTTGTCGGTTTATGAAAGAAGCGCGTTAATGAAAATTTTTGGAGGGATTTCTAAAATTAATGAACAAACTTTACCCCAGCGACATGTCGCTGGGGAAACATTTTTAACAATTTACGATATTTACTTTTAAATGATTAATAATAATAATTTTATATAATTGTATATTGTACTTTATATAATTAAAAATAATAAGTTTTATATAATTGTATATTTTACTTTTATATAATTAAAAATAATAAATTTTATATAATTGTATATTTTTTATATAAGATATTTATGTAATTTAGTTTTAAATGATTGATAATAATACGTTTTATATAATTGTATATTTTAGTTTTATATAATTAATAATAATAAGTTTTATATAATTGTATATTTTTTTATATAACATTTATGTAATTTAATTTTAAATTATTAATAATAATAAGTTTTATATAGTTATATATTTTATTTTTATATAATTGTATATTTTACTTTCAGATAATTAATAATAATAGGTTTTATATAATTGTATTTTTTTATATACCATTTATGTAATTTACTTTTAAATGATTAATAGGGTTCAACATTAGAGGTTCAACGTTAGATGTTCAACGTATTAGATAGGATTCAACATTAGATGTTCAATGTATTAGATAGGGTTCAACATTAGAGGTTCATTGTATTAGATAGGGTTCAACATTAGAGGTTCAACGTATTAGATAGGGTTCAACATTAGATGTTCAATGTATTAGATAGGGTTCAGCATTAGAAGTTCATTGTATTAAATAGGGTTCAACATTAGAGGTTCATTGAATTAGATAGGGTTCAACATTAGAGGTTCATTGTATTAGATAGAGTTCAACATTAGAGGTTCATTGAATTAGATAGGGTTCAACATTAGAGGTTCATTGTATTAGATATGGTTCAACATTAGAGGTTCATTGAATTAGATAGGGTTCAACATTAGAGGTTCAACGTATTAGATAGGGTTCATCATTAGAGGTTCAACGTATTAGATAGGGTTCATCATTAGAGGTTCATTGTATTAGATAGGGTTCAACATTAGCGGTTCATTGTATTAGATAGGGTTCAACATTAGAGGTTCAACGTATTAGATAGGGGTCAACATTAGATGTTCAATGTATTAGATAGGATTCAACATTAGAGGTTCATTGTATTAGATAGGGTTCAACATTAGAGGTTCATTGTATTAGATAGAGTTCAACATTAGAGGTTCATTGAATTAGATAGGGTTCAACATTAGAGGTTCATTGTATTAGATATGGTTCAACATTAGAGGTTCATTAAATTAGATAGGGTTCAACATTAGAGGTTCAAAGTATTAGATAGGGTTCATCATTAGAGGTTCAACATATTAGATAGGGTTCATCTGTAACACTCTCAAAATCGGGTCACATTAGCGGAAGGGTCCTTGAGTGTTACTTACATGATACAATCACACAATTATAGAAAACGGCTCAAGACAAGTCGTTTTGATAAAAACATTCATTCATCCATTCAAAAATAAAAATAATCCATACACGGTCCCAAATAATTTTAAAATATTTACAGTACACATCAAAAGTTAAAAATTGTTTTGAATAGATATAATTTAAAAAAGCGGGCCATAGTCACTAAAATTTAGCAAGCTTCATGAAACCACCTTCCTTGAGTACCTTCTTTATGGACCTGAGATAAAACATGCTATAAAATCAACAAAAATTGTTGAGTGAATCCATAGATTTTAAAATATGTAAATAGAACACAAGTATTCTGAATAACCTTTCATGGTTAATAATTCGTCGAAAGACAATTATGTTGTACAGACATAATTATCGGTGTTATTACATAAGCCTCATGACATTGAACGTTAACATATATTATTTCAGCCCAACACACGTTGCTAAGTGCGTATATTTCTCTTATACGTATGCATCCGATGTGATCCAATACACATGTGCTTCACTACACATTGCGATAGCTAATCGCATCGGACTGGGCGTCACCCCGATAGATCTATCCATAGTATTAGCGTTCTTTCGATTAACAATTCACGATTCCATGGGTCTTTTAAGGCTATAAGCTAACTTATGTAATAACTTTTATCTAAGCATACAATCGGGTCTCTTGTGTTCTATTTTAAAATAAATAGGGTTTACCACAACTTCTGGTTGCACCCATTCATGGGTTTACAGCAACTCTTGTTGTACCCTTCATTTTAAATAATTACTTTTCAAGTAAATAGAGCTTCCACAACTACTAGTTGTACCATTCAATTGGTTTATCGCAACTAGTTGTACTATTTACTTTTAATAAAACAAGCATGTTATCCCCCTCGCAGGTTTCTAAAACAATTAAAGAATTTAAAATCGAGGCTATAGACTCACCTTAGCGATAGCGATATCAAACGAGGATAACGATCAAGATAATAGTGGGGGTACTAAATCGATGAAATAGGATAAGATTGCAGGCCGCAAGCTTCTAACGGCGACCTAAAATAAAGATGGCGCGTCTTAAAAATATAAATGACAACGTAAGAGAATAAACGAGTTTTATAAAAGTTTCATTAAAATATAGTTCGGACTATTTTTGAAAACAATAAAATGGACAGGGATTGTTAAACTGAAATTATATAATACTTATTTTTATAAAAGTTTATTTTTATAAAAATATAGCTTAGACATTGTACATAATAAGGTTTTCCATAAACATATGTCATCAATGCTTTGTGACATTTAAAAGCTAATTTTCAATCACATAGTCTTAAAATAATAAGTTTGAAATTAATGTAAACTTCAATATAAAAGTGCATATGTAGATCAAATTATAGAACTTTTTTATATTCAGGCTTTCAAAGATCTATTTTTGGACTTTTACAAAGCCGAACCGAGCATCGCAAGTTAAATAAATAATATTTATCATGGACATAAAATGACTAGACCAACATGTTAGGAGCATAAAAATTGAAACTAACATGTATGATCATGATTAAAATAATCAATAACAAAACAAGTAAACATCTTTGCAATAGAGTTGGTGCAAAATAAGAATTAAAGCAAAGATTTTTACCCAAGATATGATGATTCTGATGATGTATACGCCGAGAAAAGGAACCGAGAATTACTACCTTCGTTGATAGAAATTTGGAAGAAATGATTCCGTTGATGAAGTTTAGAAACTAAATAAAAGATTGGTGTTACTTCATATTGAAGTAAAGTATAAAACGCCACCTAGATGCTTCAATTTATAAATCTTGCTATCAAAATGGCGTGGGACAATAACAACACATATTTGTGTTGTAATGATAATGACACATAAGAGGTAAAGATAAGGTTCTGTTTAATATTTGTTAAAGTTTGATATATGCGGGTATTATCGAAACCCGATATTTTAAAAGTTACGTGATTTTAAAAGATACACATAAACCATGAAAAATAAACGCTCAATATAAAATAAAAACATTGACATTCGGAGGACATTTATATTTTGATAATTAAATGACTTAAAATAGTTAATGCGTCAAATAAACGAATGACACATAAAGGTTTAACGAAAAATACTTTTAAAATTAATTAAAATAAAAATTAAACGACAACAATAGAAAATACTAAATATCGAAACTATCGATAATAAAATATAAAATTTTGGGCATCCGTCGGTATCACGATCACTAATAGTTCTCGTCATTCGTTAAAACGTAAAACACGAGAAATACAAATAGATACAATAATACATTCATATGATAATTTGAGAAAAATATATCGATATCTAACGTATTCCTTGTCGGCTTTCATCTAAACGCCATTCGTACGCTAAGTTTCAAGCCTAACCTTCCTGGTTAGCCGATAATTTAAATTTCTCAATAAAGTAAATACAAAATATGTAATAATCGAGATTAGAATAACGACCAGAAATATCAAGATTGTCACATCATCCCAACCAAATTAGGATCTTCGTCCTCGAAGATCATTTTGCCTTATTGCCTGCCTTCTTGTTGAAGTCATACAAATGAGGATATTTCTTCCACATTTGATCATCCCTTTCCCAAGTGCATTTTGGTCATCATCTCGAGTTTCATCGGACTTTGACAATAAGAATTCGAATTTGCTTCAATTGCTTAACTTCCTTATCCATAATTTTTACAAGTTCTTCGATGAAATTCATCTTATCGTCAAATATTATTTCGTCAAGAGGGATAATAATATATTCGTCAGATAGACATTAATTTAGGTTCTACACATGAAAAGTGTCGTAAATTCCTTGTAGCTCTTGAGGTAATTCAAGTTCCTATGCCACCGAGCCCGCTCTCGATATTATCTCGAGTGGCCCAACATAACGGGGACTTAACTTCCCTCGTTTTCTAAAATGTTTACCACCTTTCTATGGTGATATTTTCGGCATAACTTTTCCACCTACCTCAAAATCTAAAGGTTTTTACTTCACATCATAATAAATTTTCTGTCCACTACAAGCAACTAACAAACGATTCATAGTTTGCACGATCATTTTATTATTGGAATGAAATGAGCAGATTTAGTCAATCGGACGACAATGACCCAAACTGAATCAAATCCAAACAGTTTTTTTTTTTTTTTGGAATCGACGAGAACTCCACTACTATCAATCACATAGCTAAGAAATTTCATGCATTCAAGCCAAAAATCACATTTCGAAAATTTGGCATACAACTTTTTAATCCTTAGCAAATTCAAGATAGTCTCTAAATGTTCACCATGCTCTTCTTTATTTTTACAATAAATCAGAACATTATCAATGAACATGATGACAAATTTATCAATATATGACTCGCACGAACGATTCATGAAATCCATATATACTGCCGGTGCATTGGTCAATTCATACGGCATTACTTAGAACTCATAATATCCATAACGACTTCTAAACGTCGTAAATGGAATATCTTCCTCGCGGATATGAAATTGATGATAAGTAGATAGTAGATCAATATTCAAATTGACATTAGAAACTTACAGCTGATCAAATAAGTCATTAATCCTTAGCAAAGGATATCGGTTTTGACCAAAAATTTATTCAGCTCTCGATAGTCGATGCACATGCGAAACGATCCATCGTTCTTCTTACGAATAATACCGTAGCTCTCCATGGCGACGAGCTCGGTCGAACGAAATCTTTATTAGATAGCTCTTGCAATTGAACATATAATTTCTTCAGTTTAGATGGTAGTAAACGATATGGCTCACGGGCCACGGATGCAGCACCAAGAATTATATCGATTTAGAATTCTATTTGCCTTGGAGGCGAAAGCCCCGACAAATATTCGGAAAGACTTCGAGATAGTCGTTGATTCGAAAAAAACTGACTCTAGAATCTCAAACCACTAAACAAAATCCTACATCATCTTCAGTCACCTTCAAAGTTTACGGTTTTTACTTCATAGATGAAGTGTAGTTACAGCCTCTAATTTTGGTCACATTTGGTCAATTAAGACCACAAGCATTAATGGCTCCAGCTCCAGCTCCACCAGTTTCCAGTTTCACCAGCTCCTCCTCCAAAACCATCTACACCATAGAACCAATTGCTCCACCCAAACTACCGACCCACTAGAGTCGTCAGCTCCATCATTCATGTTGGCCATGAATTCAATTAAGAATGCAGCAACTTATTTACTAATAACTTGGCTCATACGTGCCTAGTCATATTTTGGCGCATGATTCTAGTACAATGCGAATCATAATGAGTATTCATTTAATGATCGCATTACAAGAAACAGAATAATTAAATAGAACGAATGATTTAAAAGGAACAAATGATTAGAAGTAACAAGCAAGGAAATATAATAATTGAACGATGTAGAATTAGGAATCAAAAGATAGTCATTTGATTAATCACAAACGAGTACAAGTTGTATTTCAATGCATTATAGATTATCATTGTCTAATGCTATAAAACTCCAGAAGACTATTTTTACTAACTGATGTTATACTTTAGTTAGTGATTTAAAAAGGATAGTACATATGATAAGCTAAATCACTAAGGGTTACTAGGTGATTTATGTGGCTCAGGAGGCTCCTTGGTCCCACTTAGAAGAAGATTTCTTCACTGTCTTTCTGGGACGCTTCGGTATCCTCCTCCTTTGGCGGCTTTGGAACAATCCAAATATAAATCATCGCATGATCATAGAATTAGAGGAACAAAATCAAAGAATGAGTCGAGCAAACGAATTACAATTCAATAAGAGTTTGTTTTCGCGAATGCTATACGCTTAAGCCCACACATTTATAAATCATTATTTCCATGGATTGATTAAATCCATCCAAATAAGATTTAGAAATCAGTGATTCAACAATTTATAATTATCTTGTTCAAATGAATGGCCAATTCATTTCAACAAAACGATCATAAATTGCCATATTTAAGCATAGCTAGCTCAACGCAGAAGATCAAGATTGAATCAAATGAGAATCGATATAACGAAAAAGATTAGTGATATGATATGGAATCCTATTTGGCATGTGAATACCATACCAATCAACCTGAATTCCTAACAAACAACAAGTACAATCTCAGAAAAAACTTGTTTCTAAAACAGTATAATGTCTAAGATTAATAAAATGGAGATTAAATGAAATGAATGGATTGATGAATCAAGAATAAGGACGAAGGAATCAAAATCCTTGTAACCAAATAAATATCGTCGAGAATATTAACCATTCCGTTGGGATCATGAGTATCCATAACTTAGTTAGGCTCAAGAATAAATGGATTTCACTTCGTGAATACCTTTGGCATCGGCATTAAAATGAATAGGATTGCTTCGTGACAATCTACGTCATATAAATATCTCGTATTAGTATAAAATTTACATTTATAATTAAATAAACGAAAACATGACTTGTAATGCACAAGTATAATTAATCAATAATCACGACAGCATATATATATATATATATATATATATATATATATATATATATATATATATATATATATATATATATAATCCAATATATATTATTTTCTCATTCTCGTCCATTGGTAACTCGGAGGTTTCGCTTGCAACTGTTATAGCCAAAAGATTTCAAAAATTCATTTTTAGAAAATCTTTTCGTTCACTATAACTTGAGCTCTGATACCAATCTGTAACACTCTCAAAATCGGGTCACATTAGCGGAAGGGTCCTTGAGTGTTACTTACATGATACAATCACACAATTATAGAAAACGGCTCAAGACAAGTCGTTTTAATAAAAACATTCATTCATCCATTCAAAAATAAAAATAATCCATACACGGTCCCAGATAATTTTAAAATATTTACAGTACACATCAAAAGATAAAAATTGTTTTGAATGGATATAATTTATAAAAGCGGGCCATAGTCACTAAAATTTAGCAAGCTTCATGAAACCACCTTCCTTGAGTACCTTCTTTATGGACCTGAGATAAAACATGCTATAAAATCAACAAAAATTGTTGAGTGAATCCATAGAGTTTAAAATATGTAAATAGAACACAAGTATTATGAATAACCTTTCATGGTTAATAATTCGTCGAAAGACAATTATGTTGTACGGACATAATTATCGGTCTTATTACATAAGCCTCATGACATTGAACGTTAACATATATTATTTCAGCCCAACACACCTAGCCAAGTGCGTATATTTCTCTTATTGTAACATCCCACCTAATCATACCACAATATTGTCCGCTTTGCCTGTAGGCTCACGGCTTTGCTTTGTGGCCCTCTTGTAAGTACTTCCCGGTCACCCAACCTAGTACTACTCTGACATGAGCACGCTTAACTGCCAGTTCCTAAGAACCCCACGTGCAGTATACCACAAAACATGTTGTGTCATGAGAAGGCGACTGTTATCTTATGAACCATGGATCTCTCCTGGCCACAGCCGATGTGGGATTCGCCTAGGTTGTCACAATCTCCCCCATTTGGGACTCATGGTCCGCGATGAGGTTTGCCCCACCATCCCGAACGGCTCAGGATTGTCTCTGATACCACTTGTAACATCCCGCCTACTCAGACCACAATATTATCCGCTTTGCCCGCAAGCTCACGGCTTTGCTTTGTGGCCCTCTTGTAAGTACTTCCCGGCTGGTCACCCAACCTAGTACTACTCTGACATGAGCACGCTTAACTGCCAGTTCCTAAGAACCCCACGTGCAGTAGACCACAAAACGCTTTGTGTCATGAGAAGGCGACTGTTATCTTATGAACCATGGATCTCTCCTGGCCACAGCCGATGTGGGATTCGCCTAGGGTGTCACACTTATACGTATGCATCCGATGTGCTCCAATACACATGTGCTTCACTACACATTGCGATAGCTAATCGCATCGGACTGGGCGTCACCCCGATAGATCTATCCATAGTATTAGTGTTCTTTCGATTAACAATTCACGATTCCATGGGTCTTTTAAGGCTATAAGCTAACTTATGTAATAACGTTCATCTAAGCATACTATCGGGTCCCTTGTGTTCTATTTTAAAATAAATAGGGTTTACCACAACTTCTGGTTGCACCCATTCATGGGTTTACAGCAACTCTTGTTGTACCCTTCATTTTAAATAATTACTTTTCAAGTAAATAGAGCTTCCAAAACTACTAGTTGTACCATTCAATTGGTTTATCGCAACTAGTTGTACTATTTACTTTTAATAAAACAAGCATGTTATCCCCCTCGCAGGTTTCTAAAACAATTAAAGAATTTAAAAGCGAGGCTATAGACTCACCTTAGCGATAGCGATATCAAACGAGGATAACGATCAAGATAATAGTGGCGGTACTAAATCGATGAAATAGGATAAGATTGCAGGCCGCGAGCTTCTAACGGCGACCTAAAATAAAGATGGCGCGTCTTAAAAATATAAATGACAACGTAAGAGAATAAACGAGTTTTATAAAAGTTTCATTAAAATATAGTTCGGACTATTTTTGAAAACAATAAAATGGACAGGGATTGTTAAATTGAAATTATATAATACTTATTTTTATAAAAGTTTATTTTTATAAAAATATAGCTTAGACATTGTACATAATAAGGTTTTCCATAAACTTATGTCATCAATGCTTTGTGACATTTAAAAGCTAATTTTCAATCACATAGTCTTAAAATAATAAGTTTGAAATTAATGTAAACTTCAATATAAAAGTGCATATGTAGATCAAATTATAGAGCTTTTTATATTCAGGCTTTCAAAGATCTATTTTTGGACTTTTACAAAGCCGAACCGAGCATCGCAAGTTAAATAAATAATATTTATCATGGACATAAAATGACTAGACCAACATGTTAGGAGCATAAAAATTGAAACTAACATGTATGATCATGATTAAAATAATCAATAACAAAACAAGTAAACATCTTTGCAATAGAGTTGGTGCAAAATAAGAATTAAAGCAAAGATTTTTACCCAAGATATGATGATTCTGATGATGTATACGCCGAGAAAAAGAACCGAGAATTACTACCTTCGTTGATAGAAATTTGGAAGAAATGATTCCGTTGATGAAGTTTAGAAACTAAATAAAAGATTGGTGTTACTTGTTATTGAAGTAAAGTATAAAACGCCACCTAGATGCTTCAATTTATAAATCTTGCTATCAAAATGGCGTGGGACAATAACACCACATATTTGTGTTGTAATGATAATGACACATAAGAGGTAAAGATAAGGTTCTGTTTAATATTTGTTAAAGTTTGATATATGCGGGTATTATCGAAACCCGATATTTTAAAAGTTACATGATTTTAAAAGATACACATAAACCATGAAAAATAAACGCTCAATATAAAATAAAAACATTGACATTCGGAGGACATTTATATTTTGATAATTAAATGACTTAAAATAGTTAATGCGTCAAATAAACGAATGACACATAAAGGTTTAACGAAAAATACTTTTAAAATAAATTAAAATAAAAATTAAACGACAACAATAGAAAATACTAAATATCGAAACTATCGATAATAAAATATAAAATTTTGGGCATCCGTCGGTATCACGATCACTAATAGTTCTCGTCATTCGTTAAAACGTAAAACACGAGAAATACAAATAGATACAATAATACATTCATATGATAATTTGAGAAAAATATATTGATACTTAACGTATTCCTTGTCGGTTTTCATCTAAACGCCATTCTTACGCTAAGTTTCAAGCCTAACCTTCCTGGTTAGCCGATAATTTAAATTTCTCAATAAAGTAAATACAAAATATGTAATAATCGAGATTAGAATAACGACCAGAAATATCAAGATTGTCACATCATCCCAACCAAATTAGGATCTTCGTCCTCGAAGATCATTTTGCCTTATTGCCTGCCTTCTTGTTGAAGTCATACAAATGAGGATATTTCTTCCACATTTGATCATCCCTTTCCCAAGTGTATTTTGGTCATCATCTCGAGTTTCATCGGACTTTGACAATAAGAATTCGAATTTGCTTCAATTGCTTAACTTCCTTATCCATAATTTTTACAAGTTCTTCGATGAAATTCATCTTATCGTCAAATATTATTTCGTCAAGAGGGATAATAATATATTCGTCAGATAGACATTAATTTAGGTTCTACACATGAAAAGTGTCGTAAATTCCTTGTAGCTCTTGAGGTAATTCAAGTTCCTATGCCACCGAGCCCGCTCTCGATATTATCTCGAGTGGCCCAACATAACGGGGACTTAACTTCCCTCGTTTTCTAAAATGTTTACCACCTTTCTATGGTGATATTTTCGGCATAACTTTTCCACCTACCTCAAAATCTAAAGGTTTTTACTTCACATCATAATAAATTTTCTGTCCACTACAAGCAACTAACAAACGATTCATAGTTTGCACGATCATTTTATTATTGGAATGAAATGAGCAGATTTAGTCAATCGGACGACAATGACCCAAACTGAATCAAATCCAAACAGTTTTTCTTTTTCTTTTTTTTTTTGGAATCGACGAGAACTCCACTACTATCAATCACATAGCTAAGAAATTTCATGCATTCAAGCCAAAAATCACATTTCGAAAATTTGGCATACAACTTTTTAATCCTTAGCAAATTCAAGATAGTCTCTAAATGTTCACCATGCTCTTCTTTATTTTTACAATAAATCAGAACATTATCAATGAACATGATGACAAATTTATCAATATATGACTCGCACGAACGATTCATGAAATCCATATATACTGCCGGTGCATTGGTCAATTCATACGGCATTACTTAGAACTCATAATATCCATAACGAAAAATATTTTTAAAATAAATTAAAATAAAAATTAAACGACAACAATAGAAAATACTAAATATCGAAACTATCGATAATAAAATATAAAATTTTGGGCATCCGTCGGTATCACGATCACTAATAGTTCTCGTCATTCGTTAAAACGTAAAACACGAGAAATACAAATAGATACAATAATACATTCATATGATAGTTTGAGAAAAATATATCGATACCTAACGTATTCCTTGTCGGTTTTCATCTAAACGCCATTCTTACGCTAAGTTTCAAGCCTAACCTTCCTGGTTAGCCGATAATTTAAATTTCTCAATAAAGTAAATACAAAATATGTAATAATCGAGATTAGAATAACGACCAGAAATATCAAGATTGTCACATCATCATTAGAGGTTCATTGTATTAGATAGGATTCAACATTTGAGGTTCAACGTATTAGATAGGGTTCAACATTAGATGTTCAATGTATTAGATAGGGTTCAACATTAGAGGTTCATTGTATTAGATAGGGTTCAACATTAGAGGTTCATTATATTAGATAGAGTTCAACATTAGAGGTTCATTGAATTAGATAGGGTTCAATATTAGAGGTTCATTGTATTAAATATGGTTCAACATTAGAGGTTCATTGAATTAGATAGGGTTCAACATTAGAGGTTCAACGTATTAGATAGGGTTCATCATTAGAGGTTCAACGTATTAGATAGGGTTCATCATTAGAGGTTCATTGTATTAGATAGGGTTCAACATTAGAGGTTCAACGTATTAGATAGGGTTCAACATTAGATGTTCAATGTATTAGATAGGGTTCAACATTAGAGGTTCATTGTATTAGATAGGGTTCAACATTAGAGGTTCATTATATTAGATAGGGTTCAATATTAGAGGTTCATTGTATTAGATATGGTTCAACATTAGAAGTTCATTGTATTAGATAGGGTTCAATATTAGAGGTTCATTGAATTAGATAGGGTTCAACATTAGAGGTTCAACGTATTAGATAGGGTTCATCATTAGAGGTTCAATGTATTAGATAGAGTTCAACATTAGAGGTTCATTGTATTAGATAGGGTTCAACATTAGAGGTTCAACGTATTAGATAGGGTTCAACATTAGATGTTCAATGTATTAGATAGGGTTCAACATTAGAAGTTCATTGTATTAGATAGGGTTCAACATTAGAGGTTTATTGAATTAGATAGGGTTCAACATTAGAGGTTCATTGTATTAGATAGAGTTCAACATTAGAGGTTCATTGAATTAGATAGGGTTCAACATTAGAGGTTCATTGTATTAGATATGGTTCAACATTAGAGGTTCATTGAATTAGATAGGGTTCAACATTAGAGGTTCAATGTATTAGATAGGGTTCATCATTAGAGGTTCAACGTATTAGATAGGGTTCATCATTAGCGATTCATTGTATTAGATAGGGTTCAACATTAGAGTTTCATTTTATTAGATAGGGTTCAACATTAGAGGTTCAACGTATTAGATAGGGTTTAACATTAGAGGTTCAATGTATTAGATAGGGTTCAACATTAGAGGTTCATTGTATTAGATAGGGTTCAACATTAGAGGTTCATTGTATTAGATAGAGTTCAACATTAGAGGTTCATTGAATTAGATAGGGTTCAACATTAGAGGTTCATTGTATTAGATATGGTTCAACATTAGAGGTTCATTGAATTAGATTGGGTTCAACATTAGAGGTTCAATGTATTAGATAGGGTTCAACATTAGAGGTTCATTGTATTAGATAGGGTTCATCATTAGAGGTTCATTGGAGGGAAAACATTGGAGGGAAAATGTTAACAATTTCCCTCACTTTTTTAGCATAAAAAGAGAACCACACACACTCCTTATCATCACAACCACCAGCAGATCACACACACTTATCATCATAAACAAATTGTTATTATGTACATGTTGAAGCATGAAGCTTTTCCGTGCAGGTGTGGACATGGAGATGTAGTTCTTCGAGAATCGTGGACAACAGAAAACTTTGGTAGACTGTACTATGCTTGTCCACGTTCACGGGTTCAACCTCCAGTTTCATATGGATGCAAATTTTTTTATGGAAAGACGAACGCGTCCAACTACTAATCAATTCTCTTGGAGGTTTAATGAGCTTTTCTCCTCCAAGCTCTTCTTCAAGACCTTCAACGAGCTTTTCTCCTCCAAGCTCTTCTACCAGACCTTCAACGATTCTAGTTTCTTCTCCAAGCTCTTCAGCGTGTGCAATCTGTGTGCGCTTGAATGGAATGATAATGGTACTTGAGTGTACGATAGAGTTGTACCGCAACTCCGATAGGCACACATTGGATTCAGCTGCACTACTTCACGACCTTTACGATGACATAGGGAACATTCGTTTGAACTACTTTATGATGTATCTGTTTTCGTGTTTATGAGTCTATTATCGGTTTAATATCCATGTTTAATTAAGCGCGTGTTTAAGTGTCCGTGTAGAATAAAGTTAGGTTTAGGCGTGTCTGTTTGTAAGCCTCAATGAATGTTAACAATTTTTAGTTAATATTAACAATGAATGTTAACAATTATCAGTGAATGTTAACTTTTGGCGGGCAAAATGTTGGCGGGAAAACATTGGCGGGAAAACATTAGCGGGAAAATTAACCATTTGTCTCACTTTTTTTTATCATAAAAAGAGATATACTATTTTAAATTTTAATAACTATATTTTTAATATATATATTATGTTTACTAAAATCTTATATAAACATTACACTTTTTGTGAAAATTGGTGGTCAAATAGAAGTCAATGTTTCCCCAGCGACATGTCGCTGGGGAAAGTTTTGTTCGTCGTTTTGTTAAATAGGCGCGTTAACGAAAAACTTTTGGAGGGAATCCTAAAAAGTTTCCCCAGCGACATGTCGCTGGGGAAACATTTGGACATAAAATTAACAACGCATTAACACTAATCACTTGGATTAGACGTGGAAGAAAGTTTCCCCAGCGACATGTCGCTGGGGAAAAGTTGGCGGGTTAATCTCCCGCTTGCATTTTTGTGAAATAGTTTGGTCAAAATTTAGTCAATGTTTCCCCAGCGACAAGTCGCTGGGGAAACTTTCCTTTATTTTTTGGTCAAAATTTTTACGAGCAAGTTTGCCACGTTAGACAGATTTTGTCGTTTAGCGTCGTTTCCCCAGCGACATGATGTCGCTGGGGAAAACCCCGATGCGGAAGGGCTGGATTGTTGTAAACTATCAGTTGGGGGTCATGCACTTGTCTTGGTGCACGAACAACCCCTAAATAGATGAAAATCTCTTTAAATGTCATCTCACCAGATCTATGTTGAGCTTGCGCTTGCCTCGGTTTGAATTCCCCAATTACGTCGTTTAGAGTTTTTGGGGCTTCACGGGGTAGTAAGTTAATGTCTATTCCTTTTATGTCATGAAGTCCGTTATCATCTGCCAGAACATAGGCTACGTACTCATCGATGTTCATAGACATCATGTTTTTGGGTTTCTAGCTCGTAGATTCGAATTGGTTAATGCAGTTATGCCTGTGAAACAAACCAAAATTCTTGCATTAGGCTAAAAAACACGAAATAATTAACCTTACTAGCTAATGAAAGAACTTGAGCATGCAATTTTTGCGCATGCTAATCCATCATAAAATCATACTAACTTTCTAAGCAATTTTTTTTCTGTATATGTATCAAGTTAAAAGTCAGTTATTGATTATATCTTACGTTGTATGAATTTAATGTGAAAAAGTCGGTGTGACTTATTTGTTTGAATTTTTCATTCAAATCTTACGTATAAAATTAAATGTTTATTGTTGAACATATGTCTTAAAATTAGCCTAATGAATCCGCAGTTACATAAATACACCAAAAAAACCAAAATAGCAATAATCAAGAACACTATGTAGCTGATGAAAATGTAGTTGGTTTCTTGAAGTTATCGGCGATTTTAAACTTCGACTAATTAGTGTGGCGAGTTCGTGCAGGCTATCGTAAAAACCAGATGACTCTGTGCTTTAACCAAGTACAGTAGTATTACGTAAGTATATAAGAATATATCAGAACGGGTCACTATCTGCTTGTAAAAGTTTATGGCAACAATAAATTCAATAACAGAAAAAAATATTCAAGGAGAATGATGTATGCTTGAAATATTAGTACTTTAGGTTGAATAAGCAAATGAGAGTAAAATTTCATCCAAATTAAACTACAACGCATGTAACAATAATCTTTTAAACAACAACAAGAAAATCAAAAGCTTACAAGATCGAACGCCGTGAACGTAGTCCCCACTTGTCTTTCGATATGATCCAGCTAATTTGCTTCAGATGAAGATCTTAGACAAGTTTAATAGAATGTCATATACTGTATGATCATAATTTTTGGCATTTCATTCTATCTCGGTTTATATGACTACAAGAGTACGAGTTTAAGAAAAAGATGATAAAAATACATAAAAGATGGTATTGAAAGGTAGAGTACTTACAGTCGGCCGTGTGATGACATCTATTATACCATGTCTATATGACGAACATGTTTCAAACTTTAATTTTATGGTTGCGCGTTAATCCATTGAATTAAATTGCAGTTTATATGACAATATGATATGCATTATATTTCAAAATATTTTGTAATTGTGAAAGTTAACTATTATAGCACCATGCATCCATAATCATATATAAAACTAAGAAGTCATATAAGGTTAGCTCATTTATGTGAGGTATACTTAAACCAGCACAAATATATAAAAGTTACAATGTTGATTATGCATCCAAAAATCTAAGAATATATATTAAAAATGTATTAGAATTGGTAAAATGTCATATTAAATTATTATTCATCATCAAATATAAATACATCAATAAGTCATGCATAATAAAATAACTGGCATATAAGAAACAATGCATGGGCTAATAATAATTTGGCTAATACTCCTCCGTAGTTAGAACGGGAGGTCTTCGAATGTTCAAACTGGATCGAAACTTACGAAATAAGGTACTCGGAAGACCTTGGTGAAGATATATGTCTGATACGGAACATGTAAAACACGCACTTGCCTAGAAGCCACATAATCACGAACAAAATGTATATCAATCTCGGTATGCTTAGTACGCTGATGTTGTACCAGATTAGTAGAAAGTTAAACGACACTGGCGTTGTCACTGTAAACAAGTGTAGCAGTATGCAAAGGAGCATGTAATCCCAGTAGAAGATTACGAATCCATGCAGTTTCAGCGATAACGTTAGCAACACCTGGATATTGGGCCTCTACCCTAGAACGAGATACAATAACTTGTCGTTTAGCAGATCGTGAAAGTAGATTATCCCAAAGGGAAACACAATACCCAGAAGTGGAGCGACAGGTGACAAGGCAAAATGCTAAACCAATATCGATGTATGCAGTGAGCTGAGTGGTAGTAGAAACATGTAACTAAAGACCAGGATCTAGAGTATCACGTACGTAACGAATAATTTTCTTCAAAGCAGCAAGATGAGGCTCACGGGGATCATGCATATAGAGACAAACATGCTGAACAACATAAGAAATATCTGGTAACGTAAATGTAAAATACAGAAGAGCACCCGCTAAACTACGGTACAAGGTGAAATCAGAAACCGGGTCATCAACAAGAGTCCTACAAGGATTACATTGTTTGTATATGAGATCTCTCAAGAATCTCTTCATCGAATTTGGATTATGATTAAAGTAAACCAGATATAGACCGTTGAGTAGAAATACCAAGAAAATAATTTTGTGAGCCCAAATCTGTCATCGCAAACTCTCCCTGAAGAGAGCCAATAATACATTGTAGTAATAATGTAGAGGATGTAGTAAGTATAATATCATCCACATATAATAACAGATTAACAATGTTCGATCCAAATGATAAACAAATAAAGGTGCATCCGTTTTACTATGTTGAAAACCAACCTAGAGTAACAACGCTAGCAAAACATTGAAACCAAGCTCGAGGAGCCTGCCTAAGGCCATATAATGATTTCTCCAAATGACATACATAAGGTCTGGCAGAATTAACAAACCTAGTAGGCTAGTGCATATAAACCGTCTCAGATAAATGACCATGATAAGAGAGATTCTTCACGTCAAGCTGACGAATAGGACACTATGAAGAAACTGCAATACTCAAAATTGTACGCATGGTATTCGGTTAACCACCAGCCTAAAAGTCTCATCACAATCAATACCATACTCTTGAATTTGTCCGTTGGCAACAAGACGAGCCATATACCTGCTTAATGATCCATCTGCATGAAACTTACGTTCGAAAAGCCACATAAAATGAACAACATTAACTTGAGTTAGACGAGGCATAAGAACCCACGTTCCCTTAGTAATTAAAGCATTATGTTCATATAACGTATGTTTGTGCCATTTTGGGTCATGTAGGACGTGAATATGAGAGCAAGAAAGTGGCAAGGTGGCGGGGACATGACAATTCATACGCTCAAGAGTTCTAAAAATATCAGCTTTAGCATGAGTAACCAAGGGGTGAGTGATACGAGTTACATTTTAGTTTGTATTGAGGGTGTAGTGTTGGTTACTTGAGGTAGAAAATGAACTCGGGCTATATCAGTGTGTATGGAAGAAGTAGATATAGGTGATCTGGGCTGCGAGGAATGGTGGGTATGGTTAGGTAGAGGGTTTTGGGAAGTAGTGGAAGAGGGTATATAGGGACCAAGAAGAGGGTCGCATCGAGGTGTCTCAAGCTCGGTATTGGGCTCAGGTGGTGTTGGCATACATTTGGGAGGAGCTAACAGTAAAATGAAATCATAAGATAGATGTATAGATGGCTTCTCAGTCCCGAATGGGAATACATCCTCAAAAAAACGAACATGTCATGAGATAATGATTTTATTAGTAGAAATGTCGAAACACCTGTAACCACGATGGTTCGTGGGGTAACCAAGGAATATGCAACGAGTTGTGAAAAGTTGGAGTTTATGTGTAACATCTACGTGAGGATAACAAAGGCATCTAAAAACATGCACATGTTCATATGTGGGTGTTTGGTTTTAAATTTGGTGAATGGTATTTGGTTATAAATGGTTGTAGAAGGCAATATGTTCAGTGCTTCCACCCAAAAAGAGGGAGGCATGTGGGCTTGAAAAAGCAATATACGAATTAGATTATTTATGGTGCGAAGCATATGTTTGGATTTGCCATTCTGCTTGGAAGTACGAAAGCAAGAAAAACAAAAGTGTTTGCCATTTTAGCGAAAAAGGTCATGGAAACGAGTGTTGTCATATTCACCTCCATGGTCACACTACAAAGGCTTAATATCTACATTAAAATGTTTATTGAAATGACCACGAAAAGCAATAGAAGTAGCAAATAAATTGGATTTTTTTATGCAAAGGGTAGACCCAGACAAAGTGCAAAAAGTGATCTAAGAAGATAGCAAGTATTAATTATACTTTCACTCGAAACAGGGATGTCCATGAATCCGAGTGAATAAGTTGACAGGCGCAATAAAAGACTCAAAACTATAAAAAAAAGCTTAACATGTTTACCTAATTGACACGCATGACACAAACCAGGAAACTTTGATTTATTACATGAAATTAAATTACTAGACTCTAAGAGACTAAGCACATCGTCCCCGGGATGGACAAGGCGTTTGTGCCATGTAGTGAAACTAAATGAAAGCAAAACAACTAGAGTTTGAAGCAGAGGTTGTTGAGTTACCGGGTAAAGGTCTCCCGTACTATCACAACGAAGAATAAGATTTTGGGTTTGCTAATCCTTCACAGAAAAATAATAAGCATCAAATTCAAAAGACACATCATTATCACGGGTAAATTTACAAACAAAAATTAAATTCTCAATTATATGAGGTCTGACAAGTATATGATTCAGCTGAAGTGGTTTATGAGAATTACTAAAGGACGTGAGTATACTAGTCTTTCCTCCAAGGGAGAAGATGCTCTGGTGTCCATGTCCCAAGAAGGATTTTGAGGAGTCATAGTTTGAAATGCTTGTGGAAGCATGGTTGCTCGAGACTGAAGCGCATTTGACATGTATGCATAATTCCCCGCAACATAGAAGTTACTGATGTGTGGATGCTGCAGTGGTTCACTAACTTGATATATATGTTGTTGGGTCGACTGATGTGGAGCAGTAGAGGTAAAAAGAGTTTGATGTTGGTAGGCTGGCGGTTGCGTTGTATTTGGACTGAATGACATGGTTGGCTGGGGAATAGGAAAGAAAATACTTGGTTGAATATAATCGTAAGATATGAATGGTATATGTTGCACCATATCAAAGATTTATGAATCGAACTAGTAGCACAAATGAATAAACAATATTACAAAAACTTATAGCAAAACAGATATTGCGTAGTGGATCAACGATAATATCAATAAATAAGAAACAACTTTTGGTCAATAATTGTTGGCCAGAATAATCAAAAAGATATATTAAAGCTAAGATAGCAATCTATATGTTATATGCTTAAATGGCAACAAGATGACAAAAAGAAGAAAAAGATTCGACTCAATTTTGTTTTTTTACAGCTGATATTTTTTGGTAGTGAGTGTTTTAGGACTCTGATTATCATATTAGAATTGGCAAAGTCTCATACTTAATTATTATTCACCATCAAATATAAATACATCAATAAGTCTTTTGCATAATAAAATAACTGAGATGGGTAGTAACTGAAATTTTAATTAAATATGTTTCTCTCGACTCGATTCGAATTGACAAAGGTCTTAAGTGTGACTCAATCGTTCTTGGTGGATAAAAAAGAAAAATGATTATCTATTTTAAACTAAAAAAGAAAACTTGAAAAGTATAAAATAAGGTAAAAACAAGTTAAAAAGAAATAAAGCATATTTAAAACTTGATTAAAAATAAAATAAAACAAAACACTTTAAAAATAAGCTTAATAAAATTGGCGGGAAAATGGAATTTGAAAACAATTCGGAAAATATTTAAAAATCTAGTTCGGAAAGAAATTCATGTAACTAATTCGGAATGTGTGTTAAATATGTAATTCGGGAAACACAAAACATCACCTCAATTCGGAATATACTTGTGCGTCTAATCCGGAATAACAAATTCATAACACTATTCGGAATATTGAATATGAATGTAATTCGGAATATAAAAGAAGCACTAATTCGGAAAAATAGCATCACAACCTAATTCAGAAAGAGCAAGTAACCTAGTTCGGAATATAATCATGCTAACCTAGTTCGGAATCTGGTTAACCCACTTAATTCGGAATACACTTACAAAATCTAGTTCGGAATACCAAGTAGATATTAATTCGGAAAAAAACGTTGAGACATGCAATTCGGAATCCTATGTTTGAAGTAATTCGGAATGTGAAAGTTTTACCTAATTCAAAAAACACAAAAACTATATAATTCGGAATAATAGACTGTGCTTATAATTTGGAAAGAACAAAGATCATAATTCGGGAAAATATTAAAGTTTGAAGTTCGGAAAAAGAGGGTTTTGAAAATCCGGATTAAAAAACAAATAAGCTAAAACCAAATAAGCAAACAACCAAAAATTAAGCCAAACTAATATTTAAAATAAGCTAAAAAGACACAAATTAAAAACTCTAAAATCACCAAATAAGCAAAATATATAAAATCCAATGTTGCAAAACAAGGTCTACAAGGGCGATTAATCGTCGGTTAATAGCTACAAGGTCCTCAACCTTACTGATTAATGAAAAGGCGATTAATGGAAGTCAACTATGATCAACGACGGTCAATGGAGGTCAAACTTGCCGAAAACTTACAAATTTGGCCGAAAATAACCGAAACTCACTGTAAACTTATGTTTATCACTTATAGTAACTATTTATATGTATGATAAGTTGTATATTAAAAATAATATTTCCGAAAGTACCTAAAACTCATTATAGATATCCAGAATTTGCGGAAAATAACAAAATTTTGCTAAAAATGCTAATCCGATTAATCACCGATTAATCCCGCCTAGAACGATTACAAGTTACAAGGTGGTCGACCGGCCGACTAGCGATTCACGATTTTTGCAACATTGATAAAATCAACTTTTCAAAACATTTAATTACTAAATCCACTTAAATAAAAATAAGCTAAACACACAATAAACAATAAGCACAATAATCTATAACCATCAATCACATCAAAACCATAAGAAAAATGAAAAATAAGCACTACACTCAAATAAGCAATAAGATCAAATAAGCTACATGATTAACCAAATCAAACATAAGATTTAAAACAAGAAAGGAAGAATGAGTTTAATATCAAAAGCTTGAAATTAAGATGAAGATTAAGATTCAAAAGATTAAGACAAATGATTAAAAGCTTAAGAACATGAAAGAAAACTAGAGAGAGAAAGTAACCTACTCCTAAAACTTTACAAAAATAAAAACTATTAACTACTAATGAAAAGACTCTCTTTTTTCTCTATTTATATGTGTAAGGGAATTTGGTGTTGTTGCTTCCTTCTTTCACTTTGTCTTCTCGTCTTTTTAATTAATTCGTCTTTCTCGACTTTGTCTCGGGATTTGTTGAATGATAAAATGAACTCGTCTTCTAATTTTCTTCTTTTATTAGACTTGGTTTTTCGACTTTGTTAAACTTCCGTCTTTGGTCTTTTTCTTCGATAAATCTTCAGAATAGGCCTTTGACTTCCGTTCTTTTTGCACTCTTGATCTTTTGACTTCGTCTATTGTCTTTTTCTTCGATAAAAGCCCGTGAAAGACCGTTTTTTCTTCCTTTTTCATCTTTTGGTCCTAAAACACAACAAAAACACAAACCACGCATAATTCCGACTTTTACGATATTAAATACACGTTTTGGCTTGTTTTTTTCTTGTTTTAATTGGTAAAAGGATAAGTGTTTTCACACTTATTAAATTCCCTACACTTGACCATTGCGATGACCTCATGCAATGCATTAATTTCAAAGCAAGATTCACATTCTCTATCATAATTAACCCACCTTGGCCTTTATTAAATACTAGACAATACGGAAACTGAAAAGATAGAATTTTACAAAATGTTTGAAGGAAGAAACTTATAAAGAAATCTAAGACTTACATTAGGGCTTTGGTGTCATGAATATTAATCACCCTCAAGTTTCACGTTACCTATACTAAGCTTAAAAACGAGACCATTGTTATTATAAGTTAGTAAAGCTAACACTTACTCATGTGGCTCAATTATTCACTTAGACTCCTTTATTCCTAGGTGTATCTCTTATATTTTATTTTTGTCTTGAATGATCACGAGGATGCATTTTTTACTTATTTTGATAGTTTATTTAGGCCGAAAGTAAAGTAGGACGATTTAATCAATAGTTAGCTAAAGGACAATATCTTTTAAAACTGCTTCTCGAAACCTCATAAAGTTCACATCTTGGCGTAACTCGTTTCACGATTTGAGACCTTTCTCGGATCGATATTTAGCATTGACTTCATACTTCGAATCTTGAGAGACGTTCTTGAAATAATGATCTTCTCTTCATAATAAGAATTTCTTCACTTGAAGTTTTTTTGAAAGATTCTTCAAACTTAGACCACAACTTCTTCATTTTTCTACAATCTTTATTTGGGATTTTGATATACAACGATCCGCCTCCTTTTCGGACTTGGATCTGTTTATCCTCATACCTTGTTAGGGTCTTTTCGGATAGACTTCTCCATGATCTTTATGGGAGTAATTGCTTCTCGTCATGTGTCTCGATCCTTCATATGATTCTTCACATCACTTTGGATCTTTAGCAAAAAAATGTAGCCCTCATGCCTTGTTAGGGCCTTTTTGGACTCGCCAATCTTCGCATCCCACTTCAATAAGTTATGCCTTGGCTATGAACTCTAATTAATCCCGAGCAACTTTTAAACTATCTTAGGCTAGAAGCTAAGTAACTTTTCAAATCGTACAACCTTACTTATTGCATGTATTTATTAACAAGCGATGGGAGAAAAAGCTTATAATTAACTCACATAAATTCATGAAAGAAAACAAAATTATAATTGACTATATCATCTCTCGTTCTCCACAATTTAAAATCTCAAGGAATGAGACTCGTGGATGCTTAGCCTAATAAACCAATTAAGGTCCATATGGTTAAGGATACTAGCTAGAGTAAACTTAAATAAGTAAACTCGGGTTGAGTCAAAATATTCACGACGAGCCTAGTATATCAAAGACATCTAAACTAGTTAAAACCATTTTATTAAATAATTACGAAGAAAGAAAATAATAATAACAAAGGAAAATACTACTAGGCCAAAATAGATCAAAAATTTTGAAAAATGTCGAAAAATCAATTTTCCGGTTAAAATGAGGCCATATTCATGGAAAAGCCCACTTAACATCGATAGAAGTCCCCCTATACTTAATATAAACACTGTCCTCAATGTTTAAGCATGTGGAAGTAAACTCCCCTACACTTAGGACATTGTGTACGTTGTTTAAATCTTGCTAAAGAAGAGACAACTAAAGTGATTCCTTTTAACACCCCCAAATTTATACGCAGCGGAATACATCTTTGGGTGCTAAACAATGATACAATAACACATAATTTATAAAGAACGACTCGAAAAGAGACGTTTCAAATTTATCGTTCCTCAAACATTCATCAGAGTAGCGTAGTCCCAAGTAATCGTTACCAAAAGATAAGTTAAAACAACATATTAGTTTGTTTTAAAAATGGAACGATAAATAAATCAAAGAGTTTGAACAACAAAAGAAGTGCACAACTTCAATCCCCGTGACCTCCAAGCTTCCACTTCTTGATTACCTGAAATACATGTGAGTAAAACAATCAGCAAAAATGCCGAGTGAATCTATAGGTTTATGTAATCAATTTGAACACAAGCAAAGATTATAAGTTTGTGACATGCTTATAAGCATCAAATAATAATTTGCATCAACAATAATAATTGTATATAGCATAAATTGCAATAAGCTCATGGAACCGAGCCCTTAAACACTCCGTTAGGTCTAATAAGACAAGAGATTTATTAATTGTCGTTACCTCCAGATTAATGGTACATTGCCGTATACCTGACTTCTCAATACAATATGTTCAAACAGTGTGGAGGTCGGGCCTAAGCTTCTATGACAAGTCCACACAAACGGAAACCGGGCGGCTTCCCCCATAGATCTATTAATTGTACTAGCGGTTAACCCATCATAGGTTAATTAACGGTCCATAATTGAGGCTTTAACAATGGCTATCACTTAATGCACTTTAAAGGCAACCACGGTCCATTCAAAGAGGGACAAGCATACCATAAAAATCTTGTGTTCTAAGTTTATAAAACATGTATTCCCCCTCGCAGGTTTAAAATCATTTAATAACTAGTATAAAGCGAGGCTGTAGACTCAACTTAGTCAATAGTGGTAATGAGACGATCGCCGGCGATAGATGATGCCTTTCAAACACGAGAACCGCAACCTATCAAATAAGGTGCGTTCATTAATAATAGACTCGAGAAATAAACCATACATAAGAATATAAAACTTGAATCATATAATCACGACAAACTCGAGAGAAAACGATACAAGTGATACTATTATACTCTCCTATATATTCGTTTTATTATTCTATGCCTTTAATAAAAATCTGCCGGAACATACAGAATGTCCAAGCCGTTTTCCCATACTTAAACATATCAAATTTTTATGATACTACTCAGAGAACTTACTTACTATATGTAGAAAGTCCTCCCAAGAGCCCATTAAAATATTTTACTTCTAAAGTTCCTTGCTCGACTCATCTTTGAATCACAAAATCTGGACAGTTTAGCGACCTTGACTTACGCAGCCATTTTGATCATTCTAAACAACTCCATTTATAAAACCGACACTTGATTCTAAAAATAGACTCAAAATACTAAACTTTGAGCCTGAGAACAGCCCTTGAATCGTTTTGAAACTCATTTTATAGTCCCCGAGATTCGATCCAAATATCGACAACAATTTTCGGATTGTGTCGACACTCGTCTCCCGGTACACGAAAATCAAACTAGTGTATCTTCCACCTCGTTTGGAGTTGGAAGGCCTACTTTATATCAAATCAAAGCTAACGAAATTTTCTACGACATAATCCCATAATAACAACCTATAATCTGACTTAAGACTCCCTAAATTGGCCTCAAACCTACTGCCTAAAATTGACCATTTAAAAACCATAAAAAATCAATTTTTCAACACATTTTACCCATTTCTATACCACTAATATGATCATATTAACATTCCTACACTTATGATCAAACCTATAACACACTTGCATGTAACGTTTTACAAAATTCTTTCAAAAATTTAAACACAACAACTAGTAGAATCACCAGCCAATATAACATACAATATAATAAGATGATCATAAAAGCATCATCTTGATCAAAATTCATCAAAAATAAAAATGTAATGCATGTAGGTAATTTTCATACCAATGTGTAGCCCTTTGAAAATCTAGGATGGGACTTTGCTTGATTTTGGAAGATTCAATGTTGAAATCAAAAAAATTTGAGGGTTTGTTGATGGGGGGGGGGGGGGGGGGGTGTACGGCAAGAAAGGAAAAGGAGGAGGAAGGAAGAATTTTTTGGTTTATGAATTTTTAAATGATTTTGTGTTAGTGGAAATATTATATATAGTGTAAGGTTAGGGTAGTTTTTGCCAATTTGTGATAGTTTTGGTCCAAAATGGAATAAAATAGTTTAAAAGGGTAGAAAATGTAAATTGTAAATTTTGAAATATTTACGAGACTCGAGTTTCGTAAAAATATATTTTTTTTAAGTTTAAACGCACACGAAAAATAATAATATAACGACTCGATACGTAATTAAAACGATATCGTCGAAAGTATTAATTATCGAAACGATCGATAATGAAATATAAAATTTTTGGCATCCGTCGGTGTCGCGATCACTAGTAGTCCTCGTTACTCGTCAAAATATTAAAATATAATATTTAATATCGGTTTCAACTTAAACCGTTAAACAAAATAATATTTAACGTTATAAAATACTTCAAAATAATTGAAAGTAGAATTAAATTATGACCTTATTTTTACGGGTTTTACATCCTCACCACCTTAAGGGAGCGACGTCCCGGCACTCAACTCGCCTCATACACGAGTTGTCACTACCCGGAAGGATGACGGAATTCCTTATAAAGAAGTCCTCACGTTCCCACGTGAATCTCGAACCACGATCTCCACTGGTTCTTTTACAAAACGCGACTTGTCGTTAAGTTGTATTTCACCAAAAAGGAATAAATAAATCCTTATCCACCAGTCACCCGTCAAGCTCGACACATGAAAATTTTATGAATCACACGAATCTCATTCGACGACAAGGATAGATGACAGGATTTTCGGGTAAGTCCAGTTAAAAGGAATGTTGCAATTTAAAGGTTATCCATCGGCCGGATAGCCATGGACACACATAAAAAAGAACTAACAAGAAAAACATTTTCGTCATCGGAGGGTGCTCACACGCGGGTCCCTACTAAAAAGATAATACAAAGACACCATCTCACTTTCGCCAACGCGCATTAAAGTCTCAATAAACATCGTCGTTGAAAGTCAAAAATATATTACATAATATGTATTCTACATGATCGGACGTCATTGGATGATGCCGTCTCAGGTTCTCACAACTTACGATCATTTGACTAGATCACACCATATAAGTACATAAAAGAAAAGGTCGAACATAAACATCGAGTATAGATCTCCACCGTTAATCATCGAGAAAACCTTGAACGAACTCTTGATAATAACCACTTGATCTCCCGAGTCTTTCCACTTGCGGTGTCGGCTTCAACATACTCCTCGAGGTTGTAACGAATTTTATTAACTCCATTCATTAAGAGATTCGGTCCATTGGTGAAGATTCTCAATATAACGCATAAATCCTGGTGACACTTATCGTTTCTTCTTATACACTGCTTCCCGAGATTCATTTTAAACTCAGAATAAAATAGTGATCTTCAATACGAGGAACATAACGAGATAAAATGAATTCAATAAACGCATAGACGGGCAAGATGTGGTAAAATGATTTAAGGTTGACGATCGACGAGGGATCTTGACTTACGTAACCGTAAAACATAATAATTCGCAATACTAGAGAAATGAGAGCGAAGAATGAATTAAATATTAATATTAAAATAACGTTTGTCACATTATCCGTCCCGGATTTGGTATTACCTTAAAACTCAGTTAAGGTACTTTCTTGATAAGGATGATACATCAAAAATAGGAGTTAAATAGCTTCAAAATTTATTTGGTTGTCTTAAGAAACTTTGAAAGAATGACATGAATTTATTAATTAAACTCGTATTGATGGTTACGATTTAGAAAATATAATTTCCAAAGTAAATCATTATTAGAAATATAAATTAAACCGGTAATTTCATTACATTAAAAGTAAACTGTGATAAGTTAATTAGTTCAAAAGATATAGCATAATTTCATTTTAAACATTAGTTTTAGTTATACAAAATATGATGTATAAATTTGACCTTTTACTTGTGATGGTTATTTCGATAATTGAAAATCATTGGAAAATGTAGACAAGTTCCATAAAATTTTTATAATACGTTGTAGAAATACATAAAGGTTTTCATTATTTCAAAATAAACATCGGATATATTCGGGTTTCGAAATGTGACAAGATAACAAACGAATACGAATGGAAATAATAGTCAACAATTAGTACGAAATCAACGGTACAAAAGGGGACGAAACAAATGTCGTATGAATTCTTAAAGAGAATACTAAGATAAAGGCATTTATAGTAAGACGATAAGAAATAATAGATTAAACAAGTTGTCAATTTTGTTAGTGCGGTCGATGATTCACCAACATCAGCTCGTTAACTTAGCGGTGGTCGATACATGATCGGAAATAAGATCCATACGAAATAATAATCACTTGTAATTAAAACAATACAAATGAACGATGTTAGTGTTTAAGGAGAGAGTCAAAGCACGGTTCACAAGAGCGGATTTCGAGACAAACGAGAGTGACGGACGTCATCCCGGATATACGAAAATCACTCTAGTGATAATTCATTATTCACGTGCGGAGACATTCCAAAGATCTACCCAGTCGCATAAAGAAGATTGGACGAGAAGGAAGGATAAAACATCGAGACTTTCAAGTCATTGATCAACAGTCAATAATTAGACGAACGGTCAAAAGAAATCAGTTATAAGACAAAATGAAGTAACAAAGAGAAAAACGATCATCGAGTAAAAACGTATTCGTAAACGCGTAATTTGTTCAAGAAAAGGTAAGAAAATGTATGCGGATGCATAGAAATTGCGCTACTTGCATAAAATATAAAGGTTTTCAAAACTTCTTTTCACTTTATTTCATTTTATTTATCTTTATCATAAATACAAGTAAAAAGTTGATTATTATCAAGATTTTTAAGGTGACTACTATTCAGCCTAGCATGGCTCCTTCTAAATTAGACATAGGTGATCAGCCCATGTATAATATAGGAATAGCAATGAAGTGCTCAGTTTCGTCGAAAAGTATTATGTTTCTTATGTTTATATATAAACCATGCCATTTGAAAAATAGAATTTAAAAATAGTTTATAAATTTATAGGATGCAAGTAAACTGTGAGATACTCAATAAGCAACTTTTAATATTACAAAAAGTATTTTATAAAACCAAAGTAAAAACAATTGGTGAAAATAATCGTAAAACAATATCAGATTTATTTATAAGGTGACATTATGACAACGTATAAAGTAGCCAAAGGTTTGCAAAAAGTGGCAAATAGTAGCTCAATAAACAACCAATGAAATCTTCACGAATTAATAAGGTTTCGAAAGGTTATAAGGTTTAGACGAAAACGCCATGAGACACGCGATAAGAATATCAACGAAGAATGTGAAGGCAAAACTTCAACACTCAACCCAAATCAGTGGTAGATTAGAAGAAAATAAAAATAAAATAACATAGAATGACAAATGAGTCATATATATAAAAAGAATAAATCAATCACATGTGTATTCTATGTAAGATACTCGACACAACATGCTTTTAAGAAAGTATATTATTCGTTTTCAAATTACACCATTTATCCGGTAATTGCTAATCCTGTAATGTTTCTATTTTTAAACATTTTCACATGCAACTAGTATTAGTTAGTTGTAAAATAATATTCGTTAACATTTTACGATCTCAAATGAACTCAAAACTGCTTAGAAACACTTAAAACCCATGTTCTGAATTTTCTACCAGACTTAACTTTAAATATGAGCCGATTTATTGACCCGATAAACGACATCTCCAAGACTAGGAGTCTGAAGCATTTTGATGCAAAACGACGTTTCAGACGACTTTCTAGTTTTACCCGAGACCTGAAACCCAATATAAAATGACCAAAATACCCCTGCAAGTTCTGTGCAGGTTTGACTATTTTATTTTAAAAACGCAGGTTTTACTCTTAAGTTTTGACCTGTTTATACTGCCCCTGCAGTTTCTACATAAAATGTATTTTTTGACACTTCCTAACGACTCAAAATATACACACACATGTCTTGTGGATTTTTCAACAATGAAAAATAAATCTCATAATGAGCATCAAATAAAAATATAGCATAATGAGTGACATAAGATGCTTCAAGGTATTCAACACGAAATTTAGGAAGCAAAACGGTGAATGATGTTCGTAATTTAAGTTTCAAGGTGCAATGTAGGCAAATCTCCTTGGTGCCACGATTGTCCAAAAACACACATCATAACAAGAAAAGAAAGGAACATTAACGGGTTGCACTCCGGAAGCAAGAAAGTTAATGAAAGAGGATAATACAAGTTTATAGATGTAAAATCGTATTTCAATCTAGCGCCATAATCAAGACGATGATTTATAAAATGACGATGACGTTACCGAGATATAAGCGAACAATACACTTCAGAGTCGATACATATAAATGTCAACGAATTAAATCTTCACATACCGTGCAAAACGGTGATAAAAATCGACAAAATATTATGAAAAACCATGATATTATTCAACACGATTATAGGAAATGTTTCAAGACGTATGACTCACACGATGGCGGTTAGTCTATTCGAAGGACACACTGAGCTACACAATGGTCTAGACACTACGTTTCAAGACGTCCAAGCACAAACAGCCGGAAAACAATTTGGATATCTATATAGATATCACAAAGGGTTAAACAATGAAAGTAATACGCGTAGATGAAGGTATGTAAGGTCGTAATATAAAATTTTTACAATAAAGCAATTTAAATACTTCAAAAATAAATACAGAAAGATCTTAAAAATTCATTGTATTTATTCAAGTTAATCATTAATAAATGATAAAATTTTATCGAAAAGTTTAACGACATAAATATATATCGATAAAGGGATCCTAGATATAAATATATATCCATAAATGGATCATAGCATTTATTTATAAATACTTGCCAATAAGGTATACGTAATAACATATACTAAAATTGTAATCTTAGAAGTAGCTTGAACTTGAAGTCACGCGATGTCCGGTGCACATGACTCTTTGAAAAATAAAAACTGACAGTTATAGTTTAGGTTTTTAAAATAAAGACCTAGTTCTCTATAACTCATGGCTCTGATACCAATCTTTAACACCCCTAAATTTATACGCAGCGGAATACATCTTTGGGTGCTAAACAATGATACAATAACACATAATTTATAAAGAACGACTCGAAAAGAGACGTTACAAATTTATCGTTCCTCAAACATTCATCAGAGTAGCGTAGTCCCAAGTAATCGTTACCAAAAGATAAGTTAAAACAACATATTAGTTTGTTTTAAAAATGGAACGATAAATAAATCAAAGAGTTTGAACAACAAAAGCAGTGCACAACTTCAATCCCCGTGACCTCCAAGCTTCCACTTCTTGATTACCTGAAATACATGTGAGTAAAACAATCAGCAAAAATGCCGAGTGAATCTATAGGTTTATGTAATCAATTTGAACACAAACAAAGATTATAAGTTTGTGGCATGCTTATAAGCATCAAATAATAATTTGCGTCAACAATAATAATTGTATATAGCATAAATTGCAATAAGCTCATGGAACCGAGCCCTTAAACACTCCGTTAGGTCTAATAAGACAAGAGATTTATTAATTGTCGTTACCTCCAGATTAATGGTACATTGCCGTATACCTGACTTCTCAATACAATATGTTTAAACAGTGTGGAGGTCGGGCCTAAGCTTCTGTGACAAGTCCACACAAACTGAACCGGGGCGGCTTCCCCCATAGATCTATTAATTGTACTAGCGGTTAACCCATCATAGGTTAATTAACGGTCCATAATTGAGGCTTTAACAATGGCAATCACTTAATGCAATTTAAAAGCAACCACGGTCCATTCAAAGAGGAACAAGCATACCATAAAAATCTTGTGTTCTAAGTTTATAAAACATGTATTCCACCTCGCGAGTTTAAAATCATCTAATAACTAGTATAAAGCGAGGCTATAGACTCACCTTAGCCAATAGTGGTAATGAGACGATCGCCGACGATAGATGATGCCTTTCAAACACGAGAACCGCAACCTATCAAATAAGGTGCGTTCATTAATAATAGACTCGAGAAATAAACCATACATAAGAATATAAAACTCGACTCATATAATCACGACAAACTCGAGAGAAAACGATACAAGTGATACTATTACACTCTCCTATATATTCGTTTTATTATTCTATGCCTTTAATAAAAATCTGCCGGAACATACCGAATGTCCAAGCCGTTTTCCCATACTTAAACATATAAAAATTTTATGATACTACTCAGAGAACTTACTTACTATATGTAGAAAGTCCTCCCAAGAGCCCATTAAAATATTTTACTTCTAAAGTTCCCTGTCCGACTCATCTTTGAATCACAAAATCCGGGCAGTTTAGCGACCTTGACTTACGAAGCCATTTTGACCAATCTAAACAACTCCATTTATAAAACCGACACTTGATTATAAAAATAGACTCAAAATACTAAACTTTGAGCCTGAGTACAGCCCTTGAATCATTTTGAAACTCATTTTATAGTCCCCGAGATTCGATCCAAATATCGACAACAATTTTCGGATTGTGTCGACAGTCGTCTCCCGGTACACGAAAATCAAACTAATGTATCTTCCACCTCGTTTGTAGTTAGAAGGCCTACTTTATATCAAATCGAAGCTAACGAAATTTTCTACGACATAATCCCATAATAACAACCTATAATCAGACTTAAGACCCCCTAAATTGGCCTCAAACCTACTGCCTAAAATTGACCATTTAAAATCATAAAAAATCAATTTTTCAACACATTTTACCCATTTCTATACCACTAATATGATCATACTAACATTCCTACACTATGATCAAACCTATACCACACTTGCATGTAACTTTTTACAAAATTCTTTCAAAAATTTAAACACAACAACTAGTAGAATCACTAGCCAATATAATATACAATATAATAAGATGATCATACAAGCATCATCTTGATCAAAATTCATCAAAAATAAAAATGTAATGCATGTAGGTAATTTTCATACCAATGTGTAGCTCTTTGAAAATCTAGGATGGGACTTTGCTTGATTTTGGAAGATTCAATGTTGAAATCAAAAAAATTTGAGGGTTTGTTGATGGGGGGGTGTACGACAAGAAAGAAAAAGGAGGCAGAAGGAATAAGTTTTTGGTTTATGAATTTTTAAATGAATATGTGTTAGTGGAAATATTATATTTAGTGTAAGGTTAGGGTAGTTTTTGCCAATTTATGATAGTTTTGGTCCAAAATGGAATAAAATAGTTTAAAAGGGTAGAAAATATAAATTGTAAATTTTGAAATATTTACGAGACTCGGGTTTCGTAAAAATATATTTTTTTTAAAAGTTTAAAGGCACACGAAAAATAATAATATAAAGACTCGATACGTAATTAAAACGATATCGTCGAAAGTATTAATTATCGAAACGATCGATAATGAAATATAAAATTTTTGGCATCCGTCGGTGTCGCGATCACTAGTTGTCCTCGTTACTCGTCAAAATATTATAATATAATATTTAATATCGGTTTCAACTTAAACCGTTAAACATAATAATATTTAACATTATAAAATACTTCAAAATAATTAAAAGTAGAATTAAATTATGACCTTATTTTTACGGGTTTTACATTCCTATTTCAACATATATATGATAAAGTATTGAATCAAAAGAGTTTAGGATAAAACCGGGAAGACGGGTTCACGGAATCACGGGTCGTCAAATATCATCAAAAGTGGATATTTGAAAGCTCTAATCCCTGCACATCATAAGAAAGAAAAAAACAAACACATACTAGCGTTCCCCCTACACTTATTATGAAAACGGATAAAAATGATAGATCATCAGGTTTCCTCTCGAGAAGCGCTTGTTTTTGTTAACCGAGTCACGATCCTGACTCGACCTCGAATACTATGGTTGAAAGCACATAGAAGACCTTGAAGAAAATCCACCAGGGTCAAATACATGGTTCTCATCCATCATGTAGAACAAGCCTAAGGTGAAGAGCACAAGCCAAAGTAGAGTAGGCGAGGTTACCTTAAGCAAAAGTTGAGCACAGTGGTAGAAGGTATGATAAGGTAAAAGCATATCTCTATATTTTCCAAAAGTCTTTCCTTTTATTTCATGAGATGGATACTGAGATGGCTTAAAAACTATGATACCCGCATCGAACACCTTCCCTCTAGGGGAAAATAAGAATGACACTCAGTAGACCTTGAAGAAGATTCGCCCATATACCACACAATCTCATCAGAAGAAGGTGGAAAGAGAGGTGTCAAAACATAAGTACTTCGAATGTTGGTGTCGTCCGGTTTCTTCTCCTTTGAAACGGGTTCCTTAAAGTCTGAAGGAGGGTAGAGGCCATAATCAAAATCTAAAGTAGGAGAATCATGCTCATTAGGAAAGTAAGTATTAAGAAAGGTGGCGAAATCTTCCTCAAATGAGTAATCCTCAAAAGTATTATCAAGTGTTGTTGGTGGAGGATCCTCATCAAAGATAGGAGCAAAACATCATCCGAAGACACAACTCTTGAAGAATCACTCGAAAGATTATCAACATCATCAAAGTCATCATAAGTCGGCATGTCTTCATACTCGGAAGTAGAATCATCATATTCATAAAAAATTGGTGGATCACCAAAATCGGAAAGAGAATCATCATCATATTCATCATAGATTGGTGGAGTATCTAAATCGGAGAGAGAATCATTAGGATCTTCCAGATGGTCATGAAAAAGTGGATTATTATAGAAAGTCTCGAAAAGAGGATTGTTGTGTAGTACAAAAGCATCAAGCTTTGTAGTTTCCAAAGGAGTTGTAACAAGCTCGTCTTGAACCACATCAATCATTTTTGCCGATTCTTTTCCATTGGATTTGCTTGTAATCTTCCCCATTTTAAACACTTGTTGATCATTCCCGACCCTAAGAATTAGCTCACCTTTGGCAACATCGACTAAAGCTTTTCCGGTTCTCAAGAATGGCCGTCCAAGTATTAACGGAATACGAGGATCCATCTCATAATCAACAACAACAAAGTCAACCGGAAAAGTGAAGGTACCAACTTTAACAAAAACATCTTCAGCAATACCAAAGGGGTAAGCGAGAGTTCGATTTGCTAGCTCAAAGGTCATACGGGTTGGTATAAGATCGGGTAATGATAACTTCTTCCAAACCCTTAATGGCATTAAATTGATACTTGCCCGAGATAGGCTAACGCAGTACATTCCTTGATTTGACAAAATGAACAAGGTAACACAAAACGACCGTGGTTTACAAGTTTCTCCGGAAGTTCTTTGAGAAGGACTGCAGAACAATTTTCATTTAATCGAGTATTGACAAACTCAACCATATTCTCCTTCTTACTAAGCAACTCCTTGAACGCATTAACAAATTTTGGCATTTGGACAAGTGCTTCAACAAGGCTAATGTTAAAGTTCATTTGTGTGATCATCTTCAAAAAGGAAGTAACTTGAGAATCCTCCTTAGTGAGCAATTTGCATTTGTCTAACCGAGATGTATAAGGAATATTGGGCTTAGGAGGTGTAGGTGTAGAAGGTGAAGGTGTGGAAGGTGAAGGTTGAGAGGTTGAAGGTTGAGGAGGTTGAAGGGTTTTTCTTGGGTACATCTTCAGTAAGAGGTGTAGACGGTAATGAAGAACTAGTACTAGGCGTGGTACTAGGAGGGATAAATGGGGGTGGAGGAGGTGTAACTGGAGTAACTGGGGGAGGGATAGAAGGTCCTACTAAAGTTGCCCCACTGCGTGTAGTAATAACACTCACATTAGCTCTAGGGTTGGTTTCAGTTGTTGAGGGAAGAGCACCTTGGGGACGGAGGGCTTGAAACATCTAAACGAATTTCCTATCCGTGGACTCTTGCATTTCCTTTAATTTCTTATCTTATTCCGAAATCTTTTGAAGAACTAAGTTCATTTGTGGATTAGGTAAATTGAACCCTTGTTGTTGAAAACCTTGGTTTTGGTACTGGTTGTATGGTGGAAAAACTTGAGGATTGAAACCTTGGTTTGGAAAGCCTTGGTTTTGCATTTGATAAGTTCCTTGGTTTGCATTGTAGCCCCTCAAATTTTCATTTGGTTGAAAATTAGCTCGTGGTGGCCGTTGGTTGTTTTGGGTGGGTTGGTGTGGTCTTCGTTGAAAATCGGGTGGAGCCAAATAATTAGTCGAATTATTAGACAAATGATTAACATCGACATTCTGCTTGAAATGAACCCTCTCCGTGTTGTTGTAAGCATACACTTCCCCGTGAGATTGATCATAAGCCTTATCACAATTAGCATAAGAGTGTGGCCCACCACATGTTTCACAAGTAACATTAAGAGCATTCACATGTTGACTAGGGGTGTTTTGAACATGTAAGGCAAGTTTATTCACTATTGAAGTAAGTGCTTGGACTTGATTGGTGGTCTCACTATCACTAGTACTAGCCATAGTAGCCCTGACACTTTTAGTTTGCACTTTAGCCTTATTTTCCATAATTGCCCAAGCATCATTCATTGATTTGAAAAGAATATTACCCCCTGAAGCACTATTTAGTGAATCTTGGCCATTTAAACTTAATCCATTATAAAAAGTATTAATTTGATGCACCTTAGTAAAACCGTGTTGTGGACACTTTCTTAAAAGTTCCTTAAAACGATCCCAAGATTCACTAAACGTCTCATCGTACTTTTGTTCAAAATTAATAATATCATTCCGCAAAGAGGTAGTACGTGAGGGTGGAAAGAAGTAACTGATGAATTTGGTTTCTAAGTCCGCCCATGTTTTAATACTTTGGGGTGGTTCCTTATCAAGCCAAGTCCGGGCTTGTCCCTCGAGAGAGAAAGGAAAGAGGAGCAAACGAATTGCCTCTTGTGAGACCCCATTGTATTTCACGGTATTAGTTAAGTGGACAAACCTTTTGATATGATCGCGAGGATCATCATGAGTGCGGCCCAAGAAAGGTGTTGCGGAAACCATTTGAATAAAACCGGTTTTGAGCTCGAAGTTGTTGGCGTCAATATCCGACACCACAATCGCATCGTCATTGCCTTCAACGTGTGATTGCAAGAGCTCGATCATTGGACGGTTATCCATGGTGTTAACAACAGGAGGCTCGATGATAGCGGCTTGAATGGATTTCCTCTTTCGCGAACAGGTACGCATACACGTACAAAAGAAAAATATAGCAAAGAAATAGAAGAAATAAAGTTAAGGTAAAAAGAAAATATTTTTGGTGCAAAACTTTTGAAAAAGAAATGCCTTTTATGATTTTTTTTAAATGTTTTTGAATTTTTGAAAAATTTATTTTTTTTGAAATTTTAAGCTAGAAAAATAACGTTTAAAAGTGAACGGATCCCAAAACCCAACGCGTATCCCACAAAAAACCGTTAATCTTTACGAAAAGAGCCAGCAACGGCGCCATTTTAATAACTGAAATTTTAATTAAATTCATTTCTATCGACTCGATTCGAATTGACAAAGGTCTTAAGTGTGACTCAATCGTTCTTGGTGGATAAAAAATAATTTTTTTTATCTATTTTAAACTAAAAATGAAAACTTGAAAAGTATAAAATAAGGTAAAAGCAAGTTAAAAAGAAATAAAGCAAATTTAAAACTTGATTAAAAAAAATAAAACAAAACACTTTAAAAGTAAGCTTAATAAAATTGGCGGAAAAATGAAATTTGAAAACAATTCGGAAAATATTTAAAAATCTAGTTCGGAAAGAAATTCATGTAACTAATTCGGAATGTGTGTTATATATGTAATTAGGGAAACACAAAACATCACCTCAATTCGGAATATACTTGTGCGTCTAATCCGGAATAACAAATTCATAACCCTATTCGGAATATTGAATATTAATGTAATTTGGAAAATAAAAGAAGCACTAATTCGGATAAATAGCATCACAACCTAATTCGGAAAGAGCAAGTAACCTAGTTCGGAATATAGTCATACTAACCTAGTTCGGAATCTGGTTAACCCACTTAATTCGGAATACACATACAAAATCTAGTTCGGAATACCAAGTAGATATTAATTCGGAAAAAACGTTGAGACATGCAATTCAGAATCCTATGTTTGAAGTAACTCGGTATGTGAAAGTTTTACCTAATTCATAAAACCCAAAAAATATTTAATTCGGAATAATAGACTGTGCTTATAATTTGGAAAGAACAAAGATCATAATTCGGGAAAATATTAAAGTTTGAAGTTCAGAAAAAGAGGGTTTTGAAAATCCGGATTAAAAAACAAATAAGCTAAAACCAAATAAGCAAACAACCAAAAATTAAGCCAAACTAATATTTAAAATAAGCTAAAAAGACACAAATTAAAAACTCTAAAATCACCAAATAAGCAAAATATATAAAATCAACTTTTCAAAACATTTAATTACTAAATCCACTTAAATAAAAATAAGCTAAACACACAATAAACAATAAGCACAATAAGCTATAACCATCAATCACATCAAAACCATAAGAACAATGAAAAATAAGCACTACACTCAAATAAGCAATAAGCTCAAATAAGCTACATGATTAACCAAATCAAACATAAGATTTAAAACAAAAAAGGAAGAATGAGATTAATATAAAAAGCTTGAGATTAAGATGAAGATTAAGATTAAAAATATTAAGACAAATGATTAAAAGCTTAAGAACATGAAAGAAAACTAGAGAGGGAAAGTAACCTACTCCTAAAACTTTACAAAAATATAAACTATTAACTACTAATGAAAAGACTCTCTTTTTTTCTGTTTATAGGTGGAAGAGAATTTGGTGTTGTTGCTTCCTTCTTTCACTTTGTCTTCTCGTCTTTTTAATTAATTCGTGGGTAAAAGTTATACAATACCATCGTACTTATTAAAATGTACCGACTTTAAACACTTACAATTTAATCGCTATACAATACCAATAAACTTTCAAATTCAAGTAGACTTTACCAATATGTCCTTGAAATGACTGTATTACCCTTTTCTTCTTTAACATTTATATATAATAAAAAAATTGAATATTACGCTGCTTCTTTCTAGTCTACTACCATCTATATACACACAACTATAACAGTCAATTACTTTAATATACATCTTTGACTTTATTTTATTCTCATAACAACCACATATCAACATCTCGAGGTTCATTATACAAAGTAATCTTATTCTATATTATATTAAAAAAAATTGGTTTTGGCAAATCAATTCCTGTTTTGATAGTGGAGTCACCGGTTATTTTTTTATTTCTTTGGGATCTTTTTTTTGGCAAATCAATTCTAAAATTTTGATAAATCAATTTGGGCAAATCAATTTGGACAGCGTCAATTGGGCAAAATAAGGTACATGTTAAAAAAAGAATTGAATAAATTATACTTTATAGTTATGATCCTAAATTGATTTTCTAATGAATTCGAAATTTGCGATGAGTTTGCTAATTCGAGGCCTAATGAGTTCTATTGGGCCACAAACATGATTCGAATATTCGAGGTGTTTTTCCAAAAATGGAAAGGTACCTTGTATGAAATGTTATGCTCAAATCCTAAATATCAAGAAGTCAGGGATTGGTTTGTCAGTTGGAGGAATTTAATCCAAAATGAACTTCTATCACATGAATATGTATGGTGCCAAGGATTGGTACATCGCAGATGAATGATATGAGTTTGAAAGAAGTTGAATCATAAATGTTATTGATTCTTCAGCTTTTAGCTACGCTCCACAAGATTTATGTGATGGCTTAATGATTATGGTGAGAGAAAGGGTGAATGGGGAAATATATGTAATTATATTAAAAAAGACAAGGGTAATATAGTCATTTCAGAGACATATTGGTAAAGTCTATTATGAAATTGAAAGTTCATTGGTATTGTCTAGCGATTAAATTGTAAATGTTTAAAGTCAGTACATTTTGATAAGTACGACGGTATTGTATAGCTTTTACCCTTAATTCGTCTTTCTCGACTTTGTCTCAGGATTTGTCGAATGATAAAATGAACTTGTCTTCTAATTTTCTTCTTTTATTAGACTTGGTTCTTTGACTTTGTTAAACTTCCGTCTTTGGTATTTTTCTTCGATAAATCTTTAGAATAGGCCTTTGACTTCCGTTCTTTTTGCACTCTTGATCTTTTGACTTCATCTATTGTCTTTTTCTTCGATAAAAGCCCGTGAAAGCCCGTGTTTTCTTATTTTTTCATCTTTTGGTCCTAAAACACAACAAAAACACAAACCACGCATAATTCCGACTTTTACGATATTAAATACACGTTTTGGCTTGGTTTTTCCTTATTTTAAGTGGTAAATGGATAAGTGTTTTCACACTTATTAATGGGATAAGCCCAATAGTAATATAAAAGATAATACATAGACTGATAATAATTTGGCAAATAACTCTCTTAAACAAATGAGGTTGTAGACACAATAATCCATCATTTCCTGGAAATATTTATAACATAAAATGATTTATTTACATAACAACATTATGGATAAATCTGAGAGTGGCGCTAATATAAATGAATCTATTTTTATTGAATCGATTTTCTTTCCATAATTTTCAATGAATTGAAGTTCTTTGGTATCCAAAACCACAAACTTTGATTGAAAATAGGTGTCTCGATAATTATGTTGAGAAATATTTATCAATCTAATGGATTATGTAAAAGAACAAGACTTCAAGTTTTTAGATTAGTAAGAATTTCTATCAAGGTAAAGGACAGGAAGTTGTCTTTCACATATTTAGGCATTCATGCAACCAACATGGACTATTGAAATAATGGACGCTAGTTGTCATAGCCAGATTTAAGCATGTGCAAAGTGCTCAACAACGCATGGCTACGTTTTTTCACGAGGCCCCGAAGTTCTAACCATAAAGAGTGATTTAAGCAACCATTAAGCTTAAGTATGATGTTATAGTGCTCCAAAACATCATTTCCTTTCAAAATACGTTAAAATTAAATGATAAAAAAACAATTAAACAGTGAATCTAGTAAAGTCACGAATGTAGAAGATGATATCTTTTGTCCATTGTCACTTTTCATCCAAAAGTATGTAATGTTTACGCTTTTGTCTTAGTTGAGTTGCATTATTTAATAAGTGTAAAATAACTTATAAAAAAAGCAATTTGAACCCCTTTGCTTGATACGAATGGTTATATAAATAATACATTTTAGGTTTTTATATAACATAGTTAATAAGTGTGAAAACACTTATCCTTTTACCATTTATTTCCAATAATAACAAGACCAAAACGTGTACTTTATGTCGTAAATGTCGGAATTATGCGTGGTTTGTGTTTTTATTGTGTTTTAGGACCAAAAGATGCAAAAGGAAGAAAACATGGGCTATCACGGGCTTTTATCAAAGAAAAAGACTAAAGACGAATTCGAAAGATCGAGAATGCAAAAAGAACGGAAGTCCAAGGCCAATTCTGAAGATTTATCGAAGAAAAAGTCTAAAGACGGAAGTTTAATGAAGTCGAAGAACTCAAGTCTAATGTTAGAAGAAAATTATAAGACAAGTTCAACTTATATCGACAAATCCCGAGACGACATTGAGAAAGACAAAGAAATTAAGTCGAGTCGAGACGAGAAGAAAGAAGTTAGATAGCTTAAGCATGTAATCTCCCCACCTCCTATAAATACCCTCCTAATATGTCATTAGGAGGGTGTAAGGTGTTTTAGTTTTCAATAGTTGTAGTTTAATTTTTAAGTGTGTTTATTTTCTTTCTCTACTTTTTCTTTCAAAATTATCAATCTTTACATTAATCTTGTAATCCTTGGATATTAATCTTTAATCAATCAAGCTTATTTTTTTAATTCTCATTCTACCTTTCTTAATCTTTAATTTAATCTTGATATTCATGTAGTTTTATTTTAATCTTGTTGATGGTTTGATTGTTTAGCTTATTTGGTTGTGCTTATTAAATTGGTGATCTTAAAAGTTTTTATAAAAAGTGCTTTATGATTTATAGCTTATTTAATGTTTTAAAAGTTTTTAAATTTTAGCTTATTCATCTTTCTCTAAAAATCTTTTGGTTTAACTTTTGGCAAAGTGCTTATTGGGATATAGCTTATTTTTCCAAGTCTCGGATTCTTAAAACCCTCTTATTCCGGATAAGGAAATTAATTCCTTATTCCGGATAAGAATCGTTGTAGTCGATTTTTGCGGATAAGCAGTTTAACACCTTCGTATTCCGGATAAGGGATTAAGGCCCTTATTCCGGATAAATCTACATTTCAAGTTATTCAGGATAAGCCTCAGTTAAGTTTTCCGGATATGCACATTATTCAGTTATTCCGGATAAGCCCCACTTAATTATTCCGAATAGAGCTTCAAAATCATTTATTCCGGATAGTGGTCATCTGCATATTCCAGATAAGCAATCGGAATTTATTCCGGATAAGGTTCAGCATAGAAGGATTCCAGATAAGCCACGAGTTAGTCTTTTTCCGGATAAGGGCTCGAAGATTATTCTGGATAAAGGGTCGAGTATTATTCCGGATAAGCTACACTTCAGATATTCCGAATAAGCTTCCTGTCCCCTATTCCGGATTTCATTCCGGATAAGCCTCCTTTCTACAATCCGGATATTATTCCGGATAAGGGTTTGTTTCTACAGTTTTTTGAATTTTACTTTTCCCGCCTTTTTACTTAGCTTATTTCTAACTTGTCTTATTTTAGTTTAAATCTTTAAAGTTTATATTTTTATAAGTTTTAATCATTTGCTTTTTAATTCAAAAGTCTTCATTTTTAGTTTTAATTTTTAAAGCTTTCATCTTTATTTACTCAACGATATTTTCATTTTTAGTTTAAAATTGATAACCAAACCTTTTTATTTTCCACCAAGAACAATTGAGTCGCACTTCCTTCCAATAATCAATTCGAAGAGATCGGACGATAATATTTTATACTTAGCCAAAAGCTTCGTATTAATAGTTCTTATATATAGTTTGATAAAGAATCGAAGATTGTCGAAGTACATATCACAAAAAGTTTAAAGATTTTTTTGATATTTTCAAATACATGTAATACAAATTATACTAGTAAGAGTTTCTTCATTATTCATGTTAAAAAATATAATGGTCAAAAGTCGTTATTTCTTGATAACTATCCAAAATCGACATCTAAATCTACGTAACAACTTTGTTAGGGGTATTCTTTGTGATTATAGCATAGGACCTCCGAAATCCATGAGACAATCCTGATAGCTGCATAATATTATAAGACTATATAAAAATTGGAGAAGATAAGCCATGCACATTTATTTTCTTTAACAATTACATACCAAATTGTCTCGAGCTACATTGTAAGTACTTATAAACGATTAACTTGCCACCCAAGACTATATAACCCTTAGCCTTACGTTGCAACCCTTTAAAAGACCTATTTGAGTCGCACTTCCTTCCAATAATCAATTCAAAGAGATCGGACGATAATATTTTATACTTAGCCAAAAGCTTCGTATTAAATGGCGCCGCTGTCGGCTCTTTTCGTTAAGATTAACGGTTTTTAGTGAGAGACGCATTGGATTTTGGGATCCGTTCATTTTTGAACGTTATTTTCCTTGCATTAAAATTTTCAAAAATCCTAAAAAATATAAAATTTTCAAAAAAAAAAAAAAAAAAACATAAAAAAACCTAAAATATTTCTGCTTTGTTATTTCTTTTGCAGGTGTATGCGCACTCGATCAACGTCTTATCCCGAGCCCGAGACTCTCGATAACTTAGACATGGCCGGTGTACACAACAATAATAATAATCCACCTCAACCCAACATGAATAATAACAACAATGAACCTCTACCGGACAATCGTCCAATGATCGAACTTTTGCAAGCACATGTAGAGGGCAACAACGATGCTATTGTCATACCCGCGATTGGAGCCAACAACTTTAAGCTCAAATCCGGCTTCATTCAAATGGTCTCTGCTCAACCATTCTTGGGGCGTTCAATTGATGATCCTCATGACCATATTAAGAGGTTTCTTCAACTCACTAATACGGTTAAGTATAATGGGGTTTCACAAGAGGTAATTCACTTGCAACTTTTTCCTTTCTACTTAGAGGGACAAGCACGGCATTGGCTTGATAAGGAACCGCCACAAAGTATTCTTATGTGGATGGATTTAGAGACCAAATTCATCAACTACTTTTTCCCACCCTCACGTACTACCGCTTTGCGGAATGAAATCATTACTTTTGAACAAAAGTACGGTGAGACATTTAATGAATCTTGGGACCGTTTTAAGGAACTTTTACGAAAGTGTCCACGACATGGTTTAACAAAAGTACATCAAATTAATACTTTTTACAATGGTTTAAGCATGAATGACCAAGATTCACTAAATAGTGCCTCGGGGGGGTAATATTTTGGTTAAATCTTCTAATGCCGCTTGGGATATTATTGAGAACAAGTCTAGAGTGCAAACCAAGAGTGTTCGGACCAATGTGGCTAGTGCTAGCACTAATGAGAGCGACAAGAGAATTGATAAGCTTACTTCGCTTGTTGAATCACTTGCTCTTCAAGCCGCAAACAATACCAAAGCTATCACTGCCCAAGCTAGTGCTTTGACTCAATCATGTGAAATATGCGGGGGATCTCACTCATACACCGATTGTCCTTCGACTCATGACAATCCTGAAAATGTGTATGCCGCCAACGGTAACTTTGCTACAGGAAGCTATCAAGCACGTCCTCAAGGTGACCGCAACTTGCTCAGCTATCGCTCAAACAACTTTCTTTCACCACCCTGTTTCCCCCCACAAAACCCAACCAACCTCAATCACAACAATCAAAACCAACCACGTGCTCCAAATCAATATCAAAACCAAAGAAACCCATATCCACCTCAAAGAAACAACCAAGTTTACCAACAACCTGCTTATCAACCACCTGCCTACCATGCTCCTCCCAACCAACCCACTGCATTACACCAAGAGGTTGAAACCTACATGAGGGCTAATGATGCGATAGTGTAAAATCTTCAACGGGAAATGGCCAACATGAAAGCAGATATGGTGAAACAAGGAAACGATCTTCGAGCTGATATGCGAAACACTTTGGCAAGTCAAATGAATGACTTAAGGAACATGATGGCTAGTTTCTTCCCAAGTAATCAAGCCTCTGGATCGGGTTCTCTTCCGAGTAACATCGTTGCTAATCCAAGAGGGGAGATGAAAGCAATTACCACTCGCAGTGGAAAAGGTTTAAAGGAACCCGAGCTTCCTACACCTACACCGGTGATTGTGACAAAGGAAAACGAGTCTCCTTCTCCAAATCCTCCATCTTCTATTCCTCTAACTTCTACTTCACCAATTCCACCACCTTCTACTTCCACCCCTCCACCACCCAAGGATGTGAGTGAGAATTCCATTCCAAAGCCTTCATCTCAACCCAATATACCTTATCCTTCAAGGTTGAGGAAAGAGAAATTGAAGAAAAAGGATGATATTCAGGTTTCTAACTTTCTCAAAATGTTTAAACAACTGAATTTCAATATCTCCTTTGCTGAGGCTCTCGCTCACATGCCGAAATATGCTAAAATGTTTAATGATCTTCTCAGTGATAAGGAGAAACTTCTCGATATTTCTTAGACCCAACTTAATGAGAATTGCTCTGCAGTGCACTTAAGGAAATTACCAACCAAACTTGGTGATCCGGGTCGTTTCTTGATTCCTTGCAACTTCCCGGGAGTAGAGAATTGCATGGCCCTAGCCGATCTAGGTTCTAGTATTAACTTAATGCCATTAAGTGTTTGGAAGCAATTATCTCTCCCCGAGCTAGTCCCCACACGAATGACTTTGGAATTAGCAAACCGTACGGTTGCTTATCCAGTGGGGATAGCCGAAGACGTCTTTGTTGGTGTCGATAAATTCACCTTTCCGGCGGATTTTGTTGTCGTTGACTACGAGATGGACCCCCGTGTTCTATTAATTGTTGGACGTCCATTCTTGAGGACTGGTCGCACTCTCATTGATGTAGCCGATGGCGAATTAGTCATGAGAGTCGGTGACGAAAAAATCGTCTTCAACATGGGTAAACTTTCTAAGCAACCTTCTGAAAACGAGAGTGTTAATTTCATTGACGTTCTTGATGAGGCTTGTGAAGAACATTTCAAAGACGCTTGTAAAAGTGGTTCTTCTTCTCTTCCCATTGTTGAGACCGTTGCCTCTATTGCTCCATCACTAACTCCATTTGGAGAAAGTGATTTCATCTTGAAAGAATTTGAAGCAACTTTGGGAGATGTGGACTTAAAATATGACGATTCTCCCTCTAACTGGGATGAAGACATTCGTACCATTGAGAAACTTCTCAATGAGGACCATATTTCTCCACCATCTCCTAAGGATATCTCTATCGATGAACTGAATTTGACTACGCCTTCCATCGAAAATCCTTCGGATTTAGAACTTAAGGACTTACCGTCTCATCTCGAGTACGTTTTCCTTGAAGACAACAAGAAGTCACCCGTCATCAACGCTAAGGACTTGAAAGAAAAAGAAAAATCCCGACTTATCGCCGTGCTAAAGAATCACAAGAAAGCGATTGCTTGGAAAATCTCCAATATTCGTGGAATTGATCCTCACTTTTGCACACATAAAATTCTCATGGAGGACGACTTTAAACCCACTATTCAAAGCCAAAGAAGGGTGAATCCTAAGATCCATGACGTAATCAAAAAAGAGGTTATCAAACTTCTTGATGCGGGAATGATCTATCATATCTCGCATTCACCATGGGTTAGTCCCGTCCATTGTGTGCCTAAGAAAGGCGGAATCACCGTTGTGCCCAATGAAAACAACGAGTTGATTCCTACTCGTCTCGTTACAGGGTGGAGAGTTTGTATAGACTATCGCAAACTCAATGATGCTACGAGAAAGGATCATTTTCCCCTCCCTTTCATGGACCAAATGCTTGAACGTCTAGCGGGTAATGACTATTACTGCTTCTTAGACGGTTTCTCCGGGTATTTTCAAATTCCCATCGATCCCAAAGACCAAGAGAAAACCACATTCACTTGTCCTTACAAAACATTTGCTTATAAAAGAATGCCTTTCGGCTTATGCAATGCTCGTGGGACTTTCCAAAGGTGTATGATGGCTATCTTCCATGACATGGTTGAAGAAACTATGGAAGTCTTCATGGATGATTTCTCGGTTTATGGTGATTCTTTCTCTGCTTGCCTTGCCAATTTAGAACGTATGCTTAAGCGGTGTGAAGACACTCGCCTTGTTCTAAATTGGGAAAAATGCCATTTCATGGTAAAAGAAGGCATTGTTCTTGGACATAAAATCTCTAAAGCCGGTCTTGAAGTGGACCGTGCTAAAGTGGATGCCATAGCCAAATTACCTCCACCTTCAACCGTGAAGGGTGTGAGAAGTTTTCTTGGTCATGCAGGCTTTTATCGTCGATTCATTCAAGATTTTTCTAAAATCGCTCGCCCGATGACCCACCTCTTGGAAAAAGATACTCCTTTCATCTTTTCCAAACAGTGTCTTGAATCCTTCAATCTTCTTAAGGATAAGCTAACTAAGGCACCGGTCTTGGTTACCCCTAATTGGGAGCTACCTTTTGAGTTGATGGTGATGCTAGTGACTTTGCTATTGGAGCGGTTTTGGGCGAAAGAGTGAACAAACACTTCCAACCAATCCATTACGCTAGCAAGACAATGACGGGAGCTCAATTTCATTATACCACTACCGAAAAAGAGCTTTTAGCTGTAGTGTATGCTTTTAAAAAATTCCGCCGCTATCTTGTCCTTTCTACCACCATCGTGTATACCGATCATTCCGCGTTGAAGTCTTGTTGACTAAGCAAGATTCTAAGCCAAGACTTCTTCGTTGGGTTTTGCTCCTTCAAGAATTTAAAATCGAAATTCGTGACAAGAAGGGTGCCGAAAACCTAGCCGCGGATCATCTAAGTAGACTTGAGGATCCTTATCAAGGGGATCATCCAAATCAAGAGATCAATGACTCTTTTCCCCTTGAGGCCTTAATGTCTATAAATTCTAATCTTGATGACACCCCGTGGTTTACGGACATTGCAAACTACTTAGCGGGTGGAATTCTCAAGGAAGGGTTAACGTCCCAACAAAAGAAAAAGTTCTTTAAAGATATTGAACATTATTTCTGGGACGACCCTTACCTCTTCAAACAATGTGCGCATCTAGTCATTCGTCGATGTGTTGATGGGCCGGCAGCGGTACAAATTCTTGACGCTTGCCATAAAGGACCCACCGGTGGTCACTTTGGTCCCAATTACACCGCGAAGAAAGTATTCGACTCTGGATTTTATTGGCCCACCATTTATCGTGACGCTCATGACATGGTTAAACATTATGATGCTTGCCAAAGACAAGGCAAGATCATACATAAAGATGAGATGCCTCAAAATTTCATACAAGAATGTGAAATCTTTGATGTATGAGGTATCGACTTTATGGGTCCATTTCCATCATCTAAAGGGAACAAGTACATCCTCGTAGCCGTTGACTACGTTTCTAAATTGGTTAAAGCTAAGGCTCTCCCCATGAACGATGCGAGGGTGGTTGTGAACTTTTTGAAGCATCTTTTTGCTCGATTCGGTGTTCCTCGTACCATTATCAGTGACCGCGGGACTCATTTTTGCAATGATCAATTTGCAAGAGTCATGGCTAAGTATGGTGTCAATCACCGTCTTTCCACCGCCTATCATCCCCAAACCAATGGGCAAGCCGAGATTTCCAACCGTGGATTGAAGCGAATTCTGGAACGTACTGTGGGAGAGCATCGTGCCGCGTGGGCCGATAAGTTAGACGATGCTCTGTGGGCTTTCCGTACCGCGTATAAGACTCCGATTGGTTGTACACCTTATCGTCTTGTGTACGGGAAAGCATGCCACCTCCCTATCGAGCTGGAACATAAGGCATACTGGGCCTTGAAGTGGGATAACTTCGACATCAACAGAGCCAGAGATCTTCGGAAGATTCAACTCAACGAGCTTAATGAACTGGGGAATGAAGCTTACGAGAAATCACTGATCTACAAGGAGAAGACCAAGATCATCCATGATGCAAGGATTAAGAAACGAGAGTTCCACGTTGGTGATCAAGTCTTACTTTTTAACTCTCGGTTGAAGATCTTCTCGGGTAAGTTGAAGAGCCGCTGGTCTGGTCCATTCACCGTCGCCAAAGTCTTTCCCTACGACACCATTGAGCTTTCTCAGCCAAATGGGCCCAATTTTAAGGTGAATGGCTAGCGTGTGAAGTTTTACTTTGGTGAGGACATCTCTCATGAGATGATTCTATCCCTCACCACGTTTCCCATGAACTAGTTTTGGGTCGAGTCAGGCTCGTGACTCGGTTATAAAAAACAAGCGCTTCTCGGGAGGCAACCCGTGATCTATCCTTTACCGTTTTTTATAATAAGTGTAGAGGGAGCCCCGTATGTGTTTGTTGTCTTGTTTCTTCTTCCGTGCAGGGATTAAAGCTTCAAAGATCCATTCTCGATGACTTTTTACGAACCGTGATCCAGTGTTCCCGTCTTCCCGGTTCTATCCTAAAACTGTCGTGATTCAATATTTCATATCTTATATGTTCACATTGAAATCACTATAGTTTTCCTTTCCTTAGCAAGATTTAAACAACGTGCACAATGTCCTAAGTGTAGGGGAGTTTACTCCCATATGCTTAAACATTGAGGACAATGTTTATATCAAGTGTAGGGGGGACTTCTATCGAAGTAAGTGGTCTTTTCCATGAATTTGTCCTCATTTTAACCGGAAAATTTGATTTTTTGACATTTTTCAAAATTTTTAATCTATTTTGGCCTAGTTGTATAGTTGTATTTTCCTTTATTATGATTATTTTCTTTCCTTGCTAGAATAAAATTTCAATAAAGTGGTTTTAAATTTTTCAAAGTCGTGAATATTTTGACTCAACCCGAGTTTACTTATCTAAGTTTACTCTAGCTAGTATCCTTAACGTGTTTAAGTCAAGTTTTGCTAGGCTTTTATATAGGGAACTTTAAAACGCGAAAGTCTTAACTCTCACGGGTTAAGAACAAGAACTTTTCGCAAGCTCCTATAATTGATCCTAGAGAGTTGTTTATCAAGGGAACCTTAAAATGCGATTTCTAAACTTGAAAAAGTCGAAGAATTTGCAAGATCCTATAGATGACTCGAAAACCCAAAACTTTGATTTAATTGGCTAAGCATCCACGAGTCTCATTCCTTGAGATTTTAAACTGTGGAGAACAAGAGATGATAGAGTCAATTATAAGTTTGGTATTCTTTCGTGAATTTATGTGAGTTGATTATAAGCCTATTCTCCCATCGCTTGCTAATAAATTTATCTGCAATAAATAAGGTTGTACGATTTGAAAAGTTACTTAGCTTCTAGCACAAGATCGTTTGAAAGTTGCTCGGTATTAATTAGAGTTCATAGCCAAGGCATAACTTATTGAAGCGGGATGCGAAGATTGGCGAGTGCGAAAAGGCCCTAACAAGGCATGAGGGCTACATTTTGTTGCTAAAGATCCAAAAGTGATGTGAAGAATCATTTATCGAAAATCAATATGAAGGATCGAGACACACGCCAAAAAGCAAATACTCCCCTAAAGATCATGGAGAAGTGATGAGACGGCTTTTATACATGGTCTCATCGTTCTTTTTGGACTTAAAATGCATTAAATATCATCAAAATACCCAAATATATGCTTGTGTTTGTTGCTTGTGTATTTTAGGTACGGGTATTGAGAAAATGACAAAAGATCACAAGAATCACGCAAAAACGAACACGGGAAACGAAGCCGCACGATGAACCAAGCCCTAGTGAAGAATTTTCCAAAGAAAACCCTTGAAGATTTGAATAATATTGAAGATTGGTCCTCCAAGTTTGAAGAATTGACACTTTATACCCTTGTATCTTCATAATTACAAGTTTGGTCCCTAAAGTTTGTCAAAATTACAAAAAGGACCCTTAACTTTGAAGAATTGGCAAATTTAGTCCCTCATCAAATCTAAATTGTCAAATATGGTCCTCCAAGAAGTCAACCAACAAGTCAAAGCCTTGAAGTTTGAAGATATGGCAAAATCAGTCCTTGAAAAATGAAGATATTGCATAAATGGTCCTTGTTTCAAGTTTACAAAAACATTGTGCCAAAAGTGACAATTGCTGAAAGTTAAATACAAAGGATATGGGATTTGTGAGCTGAAAATTCAAAATGAAGATGTAAAGAAAGACTGGGGACTATTATTGCCCAGACATAAAACCTTTCCCCACCAATAGTTTGCTGCCACCTCACTTTTGCTGCCTTGTCACCCTCCCACATCAGCATCCACTTTCCCTCAGATATTAATTAATTAAACGATTTAAACTCGTTTAATATATTAAAAATTGGTGGGAAACAAGTACTATTCATGATTAACCCCATTAATCCCTTTGTTCTTAACCAAATAAGCCCAGATTTTTAATCTTCAAATCAAAGGGTTTATCTAAATTAATTACCCAGAAGGTTAATTTAACCTTAGAGAATGACATCCCATGTGATAACTGAGACCCAGCTCACCCCACACTTGCTACCTGCCAAAACCATCTCACGGGTCACCACTACCATCCAAAAATCTTTGACCCTTTAGAAGCTTAGGATGCATTGGCGTGTTCCCTAAGCACAAACCAACACTCAAGATCATCTCAAGGACACAAGTACGCTCAGAATTGCTCACATGACACCAAGAACAAAGGCATCTTCCTGGAATATCCAAAATTCCTCCAAGGGCTTTTCTGGAAATTCAATTAGTTAGGGTTTACGTTTTTTAAGTTTTCTAGGACCTTCTATGGCATTGTATAAAAGGAGGTGCTTGTACCCCTTTCTAGTTGTTCCAGTTTTTATGTAAAAAACGTTTTTATGAATGAAACTTTGTTTTAACCTACATATGACTGAGAACCAAGATTTACTTTTCCAGCATTAATGTTTCCAAGTTATTTTCTTTATTGAGTTCATTTATCTTGAAGTTTGTTTGTTTTTAGAAAATTGTCAAATCCTTGCAAGTTTTTCTGAAAAGTGAGATCCTTGCTAAGATTTGGTTTCAAGTCTGTTTAATCTGAATTAATCAAGTGGTATCAAGTGCTTTTAAACATTGGTAAAGTTGTGGAAAGATTTCAAGAAAGAAAGAAAAGTAAACAAGTTTATAGCATTTGTGTGTTTTCCTCTTTTGATTTTCTTAAACAGGTTTGATAAGTGAGTTGACCATTGTCTGCATACATCCGAATGTATATGGAGGTGGTTATGCAACCACTAGAACCCTGGATGTAGGGTTCTAAGGTAATCTTCTTGTTCCCTTTTCAAATTTCAGAAATATTGCAGTTGTATGATCTTTGTGGTTTAAGTGTTATTTGTTTGGTAAAGCTGTCTGATTTAAGTTCATTTGAGTGTGTATGCATGTTTTAAGTGCTTAATTCCAGTTTGGTTTAGTTGTGTGTTGATTTGATTTGAAAAAAAGTTGATTTAGGATTTTTAAGGGGTGTTTGGGACAAGAGATTAGCAGGATTTGTGTTAAGATTTCATGCTTAAAACCTGTCTAGAAACATCACTTATGTTATATTGGAGTGTTATAAGGTCTTTGGTTTCAGTTTGAGTGGTTTTGAAACACTTTTGCATACTTAAAAAGGGTAAAACATAGCCAAAATCAGAATCTGCTTGTGAATGACTGTTTTTGAGATATTGTGCTATCAAACTTTGTAGGTTGCTAGATTTTAGGGTATTTGAGCATTGTGTGTTACTTGTATGCATGCTTGTGAGCTTATTTCCAAGATATAATGCCATAAAATTCAGATTTGTGCATGAAATATCAGCAATTGTTCATCAGACCTGTGTGATGCTTAATCAGTAACTTTAGGGCTTAATTTGTGCTTATTCTTGTTAAGTGGCTGCTTGTTTTTTGTGCTTATCAGACTCCTTATACTCCAAAGAGTATAAGGGTGCCTTATTGTCCAAAAAAGCTATCAAGATAAGCTTTCCTAAGCTTATTGAAAATCAAAGCAAAATTTTACACTGTCAGTGGGAACTCCTTTCCCACTGCTAGTGCCTTTGTTACCACTGCTGAGCAAAAGGACAAAAGTCCATCACATGTCACTATCTGTTTTCTTATTTTTTGTCTTTAGTGACCAAAAAGTGGAATTAGACCTTGAAACCAGTGCCATTATTTTTCTTATTTAATTTAGGATTTTTCTGATTAATAAAATTTTTATTTACTGTTCATTTAGTAATTTTTAGGTTATTTAGCTATTTTTAATTAATTTTAAGGTTTCTGTTTTTGTCTTTTAGTGCCATAAAGTAATATTTTTAAGTTTAATCAATTTTTCTGAACTTAGAATAATATTTTAAGGTTTTTTGTTTAAAATTTAATTACTGTTCATCTTTTTATAAATTTTTAGAATTAATTTAAGTTAATTAGGGTTTTAATTAATCTAGTTTTGTCATTTAGTGAGAAATTTAATATTTTTTAAGATTTTTCATTTTTCTACTGTTCATTAGAGTTAAATAGGATTTTTAAAATTGGTAGATTATTTTTAACATTATTTAATTATTTTTTATAATTATTTTAATTTTAAAATAGTTTTTAGTAATTTAAAAATGGAAAAATAGTATTTAAAAATCATAAAAAATACTTTTTAGTTGTTAAATAATATAAGTAAGTTATTTGTTCAATAAAATCATATTTTGGACATTTTGATTAATTATATTTAATTTTAGGGCTTTAATTAGCATTTAAAATTGAATATTTAATTAATAAAAGGTTTTAAAATATTTTTATTGGATTTTATTCCTTATTTATATTATTTTAGACTTGTTTTAGCTTATAATTAATTTTTGGGTTGAAAAATTTTATTTTTGTCATTTTCTACGGTTTTACGTTTACGCCTTTTTCGTCGTAGTTTAATTAGTTTTCGTAACCGTCAATTCTTTCCTTTCTCATTTCTTTTTCAATTATCATAATCACAAACATCATAAATCAACTCTTAACACAACGCACTTGCCTCCTTGAGAACGAACTCACTTAGGGTCATTCACGCACGGTTTTCCTAAATCGTCGTGCACTTGCCCTATTTTATTGCTCTCTTTTCCTAAAGGGTTGCAAAACTCCAACATCATTTTGGCGCCGCTACCGGGGAGGCGTGTTGTGTTTTGGTTGAACCATTGTTGTTTTCTATATTAGCCATAAATAGTATTTGTATTAATAGCACTCTATTAATACGTATTATCGTTTTTCGATTTTTGTGTGAATATTATTACTATATTGTATACGTAGAACAATAAATTTACAAGTACTCCAAATACGTGAGAAATCACAACCTTGACTTGGGAGGTCATTACCCAATCATTGTATTCGAATCTCAAACCAAAGAAAAAGGCAAAAATAGATAAATACTTTCGTGAAGCTTGATTTTGATAATACAAACTATAAGGTGGGTATAAGGCGGTTGTATTTCACGACCTAAAGGAAAAAGGCTCTTAAGTGCTTCGCGCCGCCTCGTTTCCTCCGCTTGCTTGTGCGTATTTGATTTTGAGAGTGAATCGAGGGTTTTGCCGCCCAAAGTATTACTAAGTATCATATATATTTTCTTGGTTTCATTTGATTAAACCCTCTTGAACGATTTGGTGTTCCACCATCGTTCTAAAGTCATCGAAGGCGTTCACTTCACGTGATCGTTTTCATTCCTTGAGGCTTCGTTAATCAAGAGATTTGATTAGTGAGGAGATTTGTAGATTTTGGTCTACTTAATACATTCCAAAAAATCCAAAAAAGTTAAAAACAATCAAAAACCACAAAAAAATTGAAAAAGTAAAAATACCAAAAAGAATCTTCTTTGCTCGCCTTCTCGTTGTACGTGACGTTTATGCAAACTCGCTCTAAAGCAAGACGTGCTCGTAAACGAAGAAACAAATCACTCACTCCCACTAGTGAGGACTCTCCTATTGACGAACCCATTGTAGTGAAAGAAGCACCCATGGCTAATCGAACTATGATGGAGTTGCTTCAAGCACCCACCGAGGGTTATGGAGAAGCGATTGTGATTCCCGCTATCCTTGCGGAGAATTTTGAGGTTAAGACGGGTTTGTTGTCCATGATTCAAAACAACAAGTTTCGAGGGGACGAAAAGGACAACCCGCATAACCACATTCGCCAATTTAATCGTCTCACCGCCACGTGCAAGTTTAAGGATGTTTCAAACGACTCGATTAAGATGATGCTTTTTCCGTATTCCTTAGCGGGGCCCGCAAAAATTTGGTTAGAGAAAGAGCCACCCAATTCTATATTGACGTGGAAGGATCTCGTTTCAAAATTCGTGAACCAATTTTTTCCGCCCTCTAAGACTACGCACTTGAAAAACGAGATTTCAAAGTTTTCGCAAGAGTATAATGAGAGTTTTTCAACGGCTTGGAATAGATTTAAGGAAATGTTGCACGAATGTCCTCATCATGGTTTTTCCGACTTGCATCAAATAGACACGTTTTACAATGGCTTGAACAATCATGAGCGTGATTATCTTAATGCCGCCGCGGGTGGTAATTTCTTGTGTAAGACGGTCGAGGAAGCATTGGTAATTATTGAGAATAGGTCTAAGGTGTATAGTCCTCGTAGCACGTCGAGTGTTCGTAAGGCTTCATCTTCATCTTCACCTAGTTTGTCACACACCGTTGATGCTTGCCAAGTCGAGGATAATTTGGAGAACAAAATTTTTGACATAGTGAAAGGCTTGTTAGTTGAGTTTAAAGTTGGTGAACAACCCGCTCCCGCTACGATTAAAGCGGTTGAGGTTTCTTGTATGTATTGTGGTGGAGCTCACGATTATTCCGAGTGCATTACCAACGGTGGTAACACTTCGAGTGCCTTCGCGGCCGCGGGAACTTATAACCAAAACGGTCAAGTTCCTCGCACTAATCAATTGACTCCACCGGGTTTTTCACCAAATCAAAATACTAACAATTATCGAAACAATCAAGTTGGTTACCAAAGCAATCAAAGGAACAATTATAAGGGTAATAACAACTATGGGAATCAAGGGAGTAGTAGTAATAGCCAATTGCAAAATCAAAATCAAAACCGTAATTTTCAAAATGCAAGTCAAGCTCTTCAAAATAACAAAGAACTTCCATTGGAATTTTTGAATTACACTACTTCAAATGATAAGATTATGGAAAACATTCAAGAGCAAATGGCTAATCAAGCTAAGGAAACGGCTAAGAATGCAAAGGAGTTAGCTAATTTCATTAAGGAAAATCTAGCCATGAGGAATGAATTGAAAAATGACTTTGCTAACCAAATTCGAGGTCAAAACAACAAGATAGAGCAAAGTCATGCTAGGCTTGAACAAAGAATTGACCAAAAAGCCGCTAGCCAAGATGTGAAGTTTAATAATTTTGATGCTAAGCTTAATGCAATTTTAGAATGCGTCATGGTGAACAAAGCCTCTACTTCGAGTGGTCTACCTAGTAACACCGTTTCAAACCCGAAGGGAGAGATGAAAGTGATTACCACACGTAGTGGTAAGGCACTTAAAGAACCGACTCCTCAACCAATTACCCCAACGGTGGAGGAAATTGAGGAAGAACCCGAGGTGGTGGTTGAAAAGGAGCATATTTCAAGCCCACAAAGTACCGCTCATGCCACACCTACGGTTGACCCATCACCCATATTGGAACCCGAGATTCCAAAGGCTATGCCTATGCCCCAACCCACACCACCCTTGCCTTACCCATCGAGACTTAGGAAGGAGAAACGACAAGAGCGCGACAACTATCAATTTGAGCTTTTTATGAAAATGTTTCGTGATTTGCACTTTAATATAAGTTTCGCCGATGCCTTGGTCATGATGCCTCGATTTGCCGCTAACTTTAAGAGTATGTTGAACAACAAGGAGAAACTACACCAAATGTCTAGTTGTTCGTCGGTTTATCTTAATCGCATACCTCAAAAGGTCGGTGATCCCGGTAAATTTTTGATCCCTTGTGCAATTCAAGATATGGAAGAATGCTATGCCTTGGCCGATCTTGGTGCTAGCATTAACTTGATGCCACTTGCAATCTACAAGTCGCTCAATCTTCCTAATCTTACTCCTTCACGAATGTCTATTGAGTTGGCCGACCATTCCACGATTCTTGCATGTGGTTTGGCGGAAGACGTTTTTGTGAAAGTGGGGAAGTTCTACTATCCCGTAGACTTTATTGTTGTTGACATCCCCACGGATCCTCAAGTTCCTCTTATTTTAGGTCGTTCGTTTTTAGATACGTCTATGGCTTTGATTGATGTGCATGCTAGAAAGATCACCTTACGTTTCAACGACGAGGAACTTGTTATAAACGCAACTCAAAATTCTCAACTTTCTCATGTTTATTCCGTTGCTACCATAAACCTCGTTGACATGATCGACGTGGTTTGCGAGGAATTTTCACAAGAAGTTTTAGGGTTTGGTGATGAAGAAACTAGTGGCAATCCCACTATGTTAGATCCAATTCTTGATAATTCGACACCAACCTTCACTCCTTTTGAAGGTGGTGGTTTTACGTTGGAGGAATTCGATGTTCCACGTACTTGTGACGAAGACCTCGACAACTATGAGGACTTCTCGATTATCAAGGATTTTCTCAACGATTTCCCATTTCCTCCACCCGAGGAGGTTATGAGTATCGAGCCCAAATCTTCACTTGAGGAACCACCTATTCTCGAGTTGAAAGATTTACCTCCTCACCTCGAGTATGTCTATTTGGAGGAGGACGACAAGTTGCCGGTTATTATTGCGAAGGAACTTTCAAATGATGAAAAAACCGCACTTGTCGATGTTTTTAAGGATCACAAAGGGGCGATTGCGTGGAAGTTATCCGACATTAAGGGAATCGATCCCAAATTTTGTACACACAAAATATTAATGGAGGAAGATTTCAAGCCAACAATCCAAAGTCAAAGGAGGGTAAACCCCAAAATTCACGACGTCATCAAAAAGGAGGTCCTTAAACTCCTTGACGCGGGAATGATTTACCCTATTTCCGATAGCCCTTGGGTGAGTCCTATTCATTGTGTCCCTAAAAAGGGAGGGATGACCGTTGTGCCAAACGATGCCAACGAGTTGATTCCCACAAGACTCGTGACCGGATGGAGAGTGTGCATTGACTATCGTAAGTTGAATGAAGCCACTCGAAAAGACCATTTTCCCTTGCCCTTCATGGACCAAATGTTGGAGCGTCTTGCGGGAAACGATTTCTATTGCTTTTTAGATGGTTTTTCCGGTTACTTCCAAATTCCCATCGATCCTCGTGATCAAGAAAAAACTACGTTTACGTGTCCATATGGAACGTTTGCTTATCGTAGAATGCCATTCGGACTTTGTAATGCACCGGGAACTTTTCAACGATGCATGATGGCTATTTTTCATGATATGATCGAGAAGACGATGGAAGTCTTCATGGATGACTTTTCCGTGTTTGGTGATTCCTTTACTTCGTGTTTGTCGAACCTTGAGAGAATGTTGAAACGTTGTGAGGAAACCAACCTTGTGCTCAATTGGGAAAAGTGTCATTTTATGGTTAAAAGTGGAATCGTCTTAGGGCACAAGGTCTCGAAAGCGGGGATTGAGGTAGATCAAGCTAAGGTAGACGTCATCGCCAAATTACCTCATCCCAAAACCGTCAAGGGAGTTAGGAGTTTCCTAGGCCACGCGGGCTTTTATCGACGATTCATCAAGGATTTCTCGAAGATTTCTCGACCCATTACACATCTTCTTGAAAAAGAGGCACGTTTTGTCTTTGACGAAGATTGTGTACGAGCCTTTGAGATCCTTAAAAGGAAACTTACCGAAGCTCCCATTCTTGTTGCTCCAAATTGGAACCTCCCCTTTGAACTTATGTGTGATGCAAGTGATTACGCTATTGGGGCCGTTTTGGGGCAACGTCATGATAAGCATTTCTTGCCTATACACTATGCTAGCAAAACGATGACCGAGGCTCAACTTAAATACACTACAACGGAAAAGGAGTTCCTTGCCGTGGTGTATGCATTTGAGAAATTCCGACCTTACCTCGTCTTGACGAAATGCATAGTGTATACGGACCATTCGGCTATCAAGTATCTCATGGCTAAACAAGATGCAAAGCCGAGATTACTTTGTTGGATTCTCCTCCTTCAAGAATTTGATCACAAAATCGTTGACAAAAAAGGAGCCGAGAATCTAGCGGCCGATCATCTCTCTCGTTTGGAAGATCCTCACCAAAGTGTTTACGAGCCTAAGGAAATCACCGAAACATTTCCGCTCGAGACACTTGGTGTAGTGAATTCTAAGCTTGATTCTTCTACCCCATGGTTTGCGGATTTTGCAAATTACCATACGGGTAACTTCATCATTAAGGGTATGACAACTCAAGAAAAACGAAAATTCTTTCATGATGTCAAGTTCTATTTTTGGAACGACCCTTACTTATTTCGAACGTGTGCGGATCAAATCATCCGCCGTTGTGTATTTGGCACCGAAGCTTCTAACATCCTTAGAGCTTGCCATGAGGGACCCACGGGTGGTCACCACGGTGCTAATCTCACGGCTAAAAAGGTGTTTGATGCCGGCTTCTTTTGGCCTACTATTTACCGAGATGCACAAAATCTTGTGAAGTCTTGTGATTCATGCCAACGACAAGGAAAAGCCTCACAAAAAGATGAAATGCCACAAAATATCATTCAAGTATGTGAGATCTTTGACGTTTGGGGCATAGACTTTATGGGGCCGTTCCCATCATCTCGTGGTAATAAGTACATTCTCGTTGCGGTTGACTACCTTTCTAAGTGGGTGGAGGCGAAGGCCTTGCCCACCAATGATGCTCGTGTGGTAGTCAAGTTCTTGAAAAGTTTGTTTGCTCGGTTTGGAACCCCTCGTGCTATCATAAGCGATCGTGGAACCCATTTTTGTAATGACCAATTTGAAAGGGTTCTAAGGAAATATGGGGTTACACATCGTCTTTCTACGGCTTATCACCCACAAACGAGTGGGCAAGTCGAGGTTTCAAACCGAGCATTGAAGAGGATCTTGGAGAGATCCGTGGGGGAAAACCGACAATCTTGGTCGGATAAGTTAGACGATGCTTTATGGGCCTTTAGGACCGCTCATAAGACGCCCATTGGGTGCACTCCCTATAAGCTTGTGTATGGAAAGAATTGTCATTTGCCTATCGAGTTAGAACACAAGGCTTATTGGGCCCTAAAGCATTGTAACGATGACATGGAGACCGCGGGAAAACACCGGAAAATGCAATTAAATGAATTGGATGAATTAAGGGACATTGCTTATGAAAATTCATTGATTTACAAAGAGAAAACTAAAAAGTTGCATGATTCAAAAATTAAAAACCGGGTTTTTAACATTGGGGATCAAGTTTTACTTTTTAATTCAAGATTGAAAATATTTTCCGGTAAATTGAAATCCCGTTGGTCCGGTCCATTCACCGTGACTAAAGTGTTTCCTTATGGGACCATCGAGCTAGCTCAAGATGATGGTCCTAACTTCAAGGTGAATGGACATAGGTTGAAGCACTACTTTGGTGGGGAAGTTCCATCCTTGAACTACCTCGACCAAGTCACCTTCCCCAATGATAATTAGTATTGAGGGGATCGAGTCGAGCTCATGACTCGGTAATCAAAAACGAGGTGCCTCGTGGGGGAGTCCCATGCTTATCCTATGTACATATTATCGCTTTCTTAGTCTAATGTAGCTTACGTGTGGGGATTCGTGCCCTTCCAACCTTTGTTCCGTGGTTGTTTGTGATATGTGGTTTTTAGATCATGATCTTCACGATTTGAGCCTCTCGTGTTCGTTTTATGGGAGCACTCGATCATTTGCTTTGGAGACATTTCTCAATATCCATGATATATCCTTTATTGTTCTAACCTTAGGTTTTTAGCACACTTCATAAACGGCTTTAAATTTAATGGTTACACCCTTTCCATGCTAGATTAAGCATTCGACTACGTCTCTAGTATGGGGGTGTTTGCACCCCTAGACTCGAAACATTGAGGACAATGTTTAACTTTAGTATGGGGGGGTGAATAGATACTTGCCTTGCCAAACCTTCACGCTTTCCAAAGTTTATCGTTTTCTTGCAAAATAAGGCTAAAAATGGCCAAATTTTAAAATTTTTCTCATGTTTTATAAGTGTTTGAAGACACGAATGTAGATTTTCCGATGGCGAGAATAAGAGTAATTTTTGACTCGACCGTGCGTGTTGAGCACTTAGCTTTGATTCCTTAACTACACATTAGGCTAAGTCTCTTAAATGAGGACGAGAAATGATAGAGTTAATTATAAGTTACTCTGCTAAACGTAGAGTACTCGTATTCTTTCAAAAACTCATGTGTTCTCGTTGTTTGCTTATTCTCCCTTCGCATGTAAATATTTTTTGCTTAATAAATATTGACTTAGCGGTTTAGTTAGGATTGTTGGGTTTCTAGTCTTTTCTAGTAGCTTCCGTGTAATTAAATTGGGAAGACATTAAGATATCGCCAGCGTCACGGTTTTGAAGTATTGGCAACCCGAATAATCGAAAGCTTCACCCAATAATAAGATTTCAAGTGCTCACCTAAATCAAGCAAACAATTTGAAGCCCCACAAGGCCTAAAATCTATGCAAAATTGAAAGTGAATCAAGCCTTAATCTTCGAAGCTTTAAAGATCCAAAATTCGCCTTAGCGTGAGGATATACGTCTTTGGCTAATAAAACCACCGATGAGGCGGATAATAAAAGGCAAGGCAAGACCGAAGTCATAATAAAAGCTTCATGGCGAAGTTGAATAAAAGATGGAGGTAAACCAAAGATAATAAGGCCCTTCCGTTAGGGGGCGTATAAAATTCTTGGTAATAAGTCTCATGTTCAAAACCGTTATAAAACCGTGTTTATCGATTCTTCTTGTCAACTTAATTTTTTAACACCGTTGTCTATTAGGAGGGGTTATTGATTTGATGGTCTTAGTTACACCGTTAGGACTCTATTTTTAGACCTAAATCTCTATTATCGCATAAGTCAAACAATGTCTCCTCATGAACATTCAAGACATCATAAAATAAAAGAGATACAACTTAGGAATAATGGGAGAATAAGTACGTGATTAGGGCATATGAGCAGTGTTAGCATTACTAACTTATAATGACAATGATCTCGTTACACGCTTAGCATGGAATTGAAGTGAAAATCGAGGACGATGAAATTATTTCTAACGAAGCATTCACGAGTTCTTATTCTATGAACCTAAACGTCCCATTTTGCGATGAAAATCATACATTATGTCTATAACACAAGTAGTAGTAATAGTAGTAGTATAGCTAGTTTATCATTTCAATAAAGTAAATAAAATGAATTTTGGAGATGCTACGATACTTTATTCTAGCATTGCGTGAGGGCACGGCAATGGTTTAGTATGGGGGAGTGATGAGACGGCTTTTATACATGGTCTCATCGTTCTTTTTGGACTTAAAATGCATTAAATATCATCAAAATACCCAAATATATGCTTGTGTTTGTTGCTTGTGTATTTTAGGTACGGGTATTGAGAAAATGACAAAAGATCACAAGAATCACGCAAAAACGAACACGGGAAACGAAGCCGCACGATGAACCAAGCCCTAGTGAAGAATTTTCCAAAGAAAACCCTTGAAGATTTGAAGAATATTGAAGATTGGTCCTCCAAGTTTGAAGAATTGACACTTTATACCCTTGTATCTTCATAATTACAAGTTTGGTCCCTAAAGTTTGTCAAAATTACAAAAAGGACCCTTAACTTTGAAGAATTGGCAAATTTAGTCCCTCATCAAATCTAAATTGTCAAATATGGTCCTCCAAGAAGTCAACCAACAAGTCAAAGCCTTGAAGTTTGAAGATATGGCAAAATCAGTCCTTGAAAAATGAAGATATTGCATAAATGGTCCTTGTTTCAAGTTTACAAAAACATTGTGCCAAAAGTGACAATTGCTGAAAGTTAAATACAAAGGATATGGGATTTGTGAGCTGAAAATTCAAAATGAAGATGTAAAGAAAGACTGGGGACTATTATTGCCCAGACATAAAACCTTTCCCCACCAATAGTTTGCTGCCACCTCACTTTTGCTGCCTTGTCACCCTCCCACATCAGCATCCACTTTCCCTCAGATATTAATTAATTAAACGATTTAAACTCGTTTAATATATTAAAAATTGGTGGGAAACAAGTACTATTCATGATTAACCCCATTAATCCCTTTGTTCTTAACCAAATAAGCCCAGATTTTTAATCTTCAAATCAAAGGGTTTATCTAAATTAATTACCCAGAAGGTTAATTTAACCTTAGAGAATGACATCCCATGTGATAACTGAGACCCAGCTCACCCCACACTTGCTACCTGCCAAAACCATCTCACGGGTCACCACTACCATCCAAAAATCTTTGACCCTTTGAACGCTTAGGATGCATTGGCGTGTTCCCTAAGCACAAACCAACACTCAAGATCATCTCAAGGACACAAGTACGCTCAGAATTGCTCACATGACACCAAGAATAAAGGCATCTTCCTGGAATATCCAAAATTCCTCCAAGGGCTTTTCTGGAAATTCAATTAGTTAGGGTTTACGTTTTTTAAGTTTTCTAGGACCTTCTATGGCATTGTATAAAAGGAGGTGCTTGTACCCCTTTCTAGTTGTTCCAGTTTTTATGTAAAAAACGTTTTTATGAATGAAACTTTGTTTTAACCTACATATGACTGAGAACCAAGATTTACTTTTCCAGCATTAATGTTTCCAAGTTATTTTCTTTATTGAGTTCATTTATCTTGAAGTTTGTTTGTTTTTAGAAAATTGTCAAATCCTTGCAAGTTTTTCTGAAAAGTGAGATCCTTGCTAAGATTTGGTTTCAAGTCTGTTTAATCTGAATTAATCAAGTGGTATCAAGTGCTTTTAAACATTGGTAAAGTTGTGGAAAGATTTCAAGAAAGAAAGAAAAGTAAACAAGTTTATAGCATTTGTGTGTTTTCCTCTTTTGATTTTCTTAAACAGGTTTGATAAGTGAGTTGACCATTGTCTGCATACATCCGAATGTATATGGAGGTGGTTATGCAACCACTAGAACCCTGGATGTAGGGTTCTAAGGTAATCTTCTTGTTCCCTTTTCAAATTTCAGAAATATTGCAGTTGTATGATCTTTGTGGTTTAAGTGTTATTTGTTTGGTAAAGCTGTCTGATTTAAGTTCATTTGAGTGTGTATGCATGTTTTAAGTGCTTAATTCCAGTTTGGTTTAGTTGTGTGTTGATTTGATTTGAAAAAAAGTTGATTTAGGATTTTTAAGGGGTGTTTGGGACAAGAGATTAGCAGGATTTGTGTTAAGATTTCATGCTTAAAACCTGTCTAGAAACATCACTTATGTTATATTGGAGTGTTATAAGGTCTTTGGTTTCAGTTTGAGTGGTTTTGAAACACTTTTGCATACTTAAAAAGGGTAAAACATAGCCAAAATCAGAATCTGCTTGTGAATGACTGTTTTTGAGATATTGTGCTATCAAACTTTGTAGGTTGCTAGATTTTAGGGTATTTGAGCATTGTGTGTTACTTGTATGCATGCTTGTGAGCTTATTTCCAAGATATAATGCCATAAAATTCAGATTTGTGCATGAAATATCAGCAATTGTTCATCAGACCTGTGTGATGCTTAATCAGTAACTTTAGGGCTTAATTTGTGCTTATTCTTGTTAAGTGGCTGCTTGTTTTTTGTGCTTATCAGACTCCTTATACTCCAAAGAGTATAAGGGTGCCTTATTGTCCAAAAAAGCTATCAAGATAAGCTTTCCTAAGCTTATTGAAAATCAAAGCAAAATTTTACACTGTCAGTGGGAACTCCTTTCCCACTGCTAGTGCCTTTGTTACCACTGCTGAGCAAAAGGACAAAAGTCCATCACATGTCACTATCTGTTTTCTTATTTTTTTGTCTTTAGTGACCAAAAAGTGGAATTAGACCTTGAAACCAGTGCCATTATTTTTCTTATTTAATTTAGGATTTTTCTGATTAATAAAATTTTTATTTACTGTTCATTTAGTAATTTTTAGGTTATTTAGCTATTTTTAATTAATTTTAAGGTTTATGTTTTTGTCTTTTAGTGCCATAAAGTAATATTTTTAAGTTTAATCAATTTTTCTGAACTTAGAATAATATTTTAAGGTTTTTGGTTTAAAATTTAATTACTGTTCATCTTTTTATAAATTTTTAGAATTAATTTAAGTTAATTAGGGTTTTAATTAATCTAGTTTTGTCATTTAGTGAGAAATTTAATATTTTTTAAGATTTTTCATTTTTCTACTGTTCATTAGAGTTAAATAGGATTTTTAAATTGGTAGATTATTTTTAACATTATTTAATTATTTTTTATAATTATTTTAATTTTAAAATAGTTTTTAGTAATTTAAAAATGGAAAAATAGTATTTAAAAATCATAAAAAATACTTTTTAGTTGTTAAATAATATAAGTAAGTTATTTGTTCAATAAAATCATATTTTGGACATTTTGATTAATTATATTTAATTTTAGGGCTTTAATTAGCATTTAAAATTGAATATTTAATTAATAAAAGGTTTTAAAATATTTTTATTGGATTTTATTCCTTATTTATATTATTTTAGACTTGTTTTAGCTTATAATTAATTTTTGGGTTGAAAAATTTTATTTTTGTCATTTTCTACGGTTTTACGTTTACGCCTTTTTCGTCGTAGTTTAATTAGTTTTCGTAACCGTCAATTCTTTCCTTTCTCATTTCTTTTTCAATTATCATAATCACAAACATCATAAATCAACTCTTAACACAACGCACTTGCCTCCTTGAGAACGAACTCACTTAGGGTCATTCACGCACGGTTTTCCTAAATCGTCGTGCACTTGCCCTATTTTATTGCTCTCTTTTCCTAAAGGGTTGCAAAACTCCAACATCAAGAAGTCTATCCTAAAAGACCCTAACAAGGTATGAGGATAAATAGATCCAAGTCCTAAAAGGAGGCGGATCGTTGTATATCAAAGTCCAAAATAAAGATTGGAGAAAAATGAAGAAGTCGTGGTCCAAATATGAAGAATCTCTCAAAACTTCAAGTGAAGAAATTCCTATTATGAAGAGAAGACCATAATTTCAAGAACGTCTCTCAAAGATTTGAAGTATGAAGTCGCTGCCAAATATCGGTCCGAGAAAGGTCTCAAATCGTGAAGCGAGTTATGCCAAGATATGAACTTTATGAGGTCCCGAGAAGCAGTTTTAAAAGATTTTGTCCTTTAGCTAACTATTGATTAAATCGTCCCACTTTATTTTCAGCTTAAATAACTATCGAAATAAGTCAAACAATGCATCCTCGTGATCATTCAAGACAAAAATAAAATACAAGAGATACACCTAGGAATAAGGGAGTCTAAGTGAATAATTGGGCCACATGAGTTCGTGTTAGTTTGCTAACTTATAATAACAATGATCTTGTCTTTAAGCTTGGTATGGGGAACATGAAACTTGAGAATGATAAACATTCATGACTGCCTAAAACCCCAATGTAAGTCTTTGATTTCTTACTTATTTTGTTCTTTTAATTTTCTTAGTGTTTAGTATTTAATAAAGGCCAAGGTGGGTTATCTATGATGAAAAATGTAAACCATGCTTTGAAATTAGTGCATTGCATGAGGACATCGCAATGGTCAAGTGTAGGGGATTTAATAAGTGTGAAAACACTTATCCTTTTACCACTTATTTCCAATAATAACAAGACCAAAACGTGTATTTTATGTCGTAAAAGTCGGAATTATGCGTGGTTTGTGTTTTTATTGTGTTTTAGGACCAAAAGATGCAAAAGGAAGAAAACATGGGCTATCACGGGCTTTTATCAAAGAAAAAGACTAAATACGAAGTCGAAAGATCGAGAATGCAAAAAGAACGGAAGTCCAAGGCCAATTCTGAAGATTTATCGAAGAAAAAGTCTAAAGACGGAAGTTTAATGAAGTCGGAGAACTCAAGTCTAATTTTAGAAGAAAATTATAAGACAAGTTCAACTTATATCGACAAATCCCGAGACGACATCGAGAAAGACAAAGAAATTAAGTCGAGTCGAGACGAGAATAAAGAAGTTAGATAGCTTAAGCATGTAATCTCCCCACCTCCTATAAATACCCTCCTAATATGTCATTAGGAGGGTGTTAAGTGTTTTAGTTTTCAATAGTTGTAGTTTAATTTTTAAGTGTGTTTATTTTCTTTCTCTACTTTTTCTTTCAAAATTATTAATCTTTATATTAATCTTGTAATCCTTAGATATTAATCTTTAATCAATCAAACTTATTTTCTTAATTCTCATTCTACCTTTCTTAATCTTTTATTTAATCTTGATAATCATGTAGTTTTATTTTAATCTTGTTGATGGTTTGATTGTTTAGCTTATTTGGTTGTGCTTATTAAATTGGTGATCTTAAAAGTTTTTATAAAAAGTGCTTTTTGATTTCTAGCTTATTTAATGTTTTAAAAGTTTTTAAATTTTAACTTATTCATCTTTCTCTAAAAATCTTTTGGTTTAACTTTTGGCAAAGTGCTTATTGGCATATAGCTTATTTTTCCAAGTCTCGGATTCTTAAAACCCTCTTATTCCGGATAAGGAAATTAATTCCTTACTCCGGATAAGAATCGTTGTAGTCGATTTTTGCGGATAAGCAGTTTAACACCTTCGTATTCCGGATAAGGGATTAAGGCCCTTATTCCGGATAAAGCTACATTTCAAGTTATTCAGGATAAGCCTCAGTTAAGTTTTCCGGATATGCACATTATTCAGTTATTCCGGATAAGCCACACTTAATTATTCCGAATAGAGCTTTAAAATCATTTATTCCGGATAGTGGTCATCTGCATATTCCGGATAAGCAATCGGAATTTATTCCGGATAAGGTTCAGCATAGAAGGATTCCGGATAAGCCACGAGTTAGTCTTTTTCCGGATAAGGGCTCGAAGATTATTCTGGATAAAGGGTCGAGTATTATTCCGGATAAGCTACACTTCAGATATTCCAAATAAGCTTCCTGTCCCCTATTCCGGATTTCATTCCGGATAAGCCTCCTTTCTACAATCCGAATATTATTCCGGATAAGGGTTTGTTTCTACAGTTTTTTTGAATTTTACTTTTCCCGCCTTTTTACTTAGCTTATTTCTAACTTGTCTTATTTTAGTTTAAATCTTTAAAGTTTATATTTTTATAAGTTTTAATCATTTGCTTTTCAATTCAAAAGTCTTCATTTTTAGTTTTAATTTTTAAAGCTTTCATCTTTATTTACTCAACGATATTTTCATTTTTAGTTTAAAATTGATAACCAAACCTTTTTATTTTCCACCAAGAACAATTGAGTCGCACTTCCTTCCAATAATCAATTCGAAGAGATCGGACGATAATATTTTATACTTAGCCAAAAGCTTCGTATTAATAGTTCTTATATATAGTTTGATAAAGAATCGAAGATTGTCGAAATACATATCACAAAAAGTTTAAATATTTTTTTTGATATTTTCAAATACATGTAATACAAATTATACTAGTAAGAGTTTCTTCATTATTCATGTTAAAAAATATAATGGTCAAAAGTCGTTATTTCTTGATAACTATCTAAAATCGACATCTAAATCTACGTAACAACTTTGTTAGGGGTATTCTTTGTGATTATAGCATAGGACCTCCGAAATCCATGAGACAATCTTGATAGCTGCATAATATTATAAGACTATATAAAAAATGGAGAAGATAAGCCATGCACATTTATTTTCTTTAACAATTACATACCAAATTGTCTCGAGCTACATTGTAAGTATCTTATAAACGATTAACTTGCCACCCAAGACTATATAACCCTTTAGCCTTACGTTGAAACCCTTTAAAACACCTATTTGATAGGAAATGCTATGTGCTTACACCATAGCGGTGGATGTTTGATCATTTATCAAGACTATGATAACTTATATGCTATTCTAGGTAATGAGTGTTAGATTTTTTATTTTCCTTATATGTATCATTTATTATACAATCGAGTGATATGAAAATCCAAACGCTTATGTGAGATGATAACATATAATTTGCATGCTTTACTAACACATGTCTATCTAATTTGTTATACATTATCTTTATTTATTAAGTTAAATGCCCCCATAACAACTATTCTAGGTAAAAAAGCTTATTTGCTTAAGGACAAGCAAATCTCAAGTGTATAAATATACGATGAGGTGCAATTTTATACATTTTTCAGTATCATTACATCCTTATAGTTGTCGTATTCTACCTTAAAAGCATCCTAAATCTTTCATTTTTGCCAGTTTAGTATTTTGAAAGCACTTTGAATAAGAAGAGCTGATTTGGAGAATTATTAGATGCATTTTAGACCATTTAGGAAAGTATGATCGAAGTCGGGACTTGGAGACATGAATTTCGCGAGACAATGAAGACTCGCTGAACAGGAGCTATAGACACCGTATAGAAAACACTAGACGCCGTCTAAAAACATGCATAAACGTCAAGGTTGCAGAAATCGCTTGACGTTAGTGAGGCGGTCGACGGCCTTCGAGGCGGATTAGAATTTTATGCATATAAAGATTATAAATAATATGTATGACGTAAAAAAATACTTCTAATTTCAAATAATTTAAACTTCTTGCAAAATAGACAAACAAACATAACAATTTAAGTGTTTAAAACTTCAAATGTGAACATATAAATATATAATTCAATTGGTCCCAATTACTTTATTTTTATAATCATTCGTTTACTCTTTATTTTAAAATGATACGTTAAAATAAATATGGACACTATATATTAGAAAGAAAACTCTTAACTTTTTATAAAAGAATATTGGTTTTTTGTTGATTTTCTTAACTTTTTTTGACCGCCTAACTTCTAGGCGTCGCCTAGGCGGAGTATGACCGCCTAGCCCTTTTTTACAACATTGATAAACGTAGTTTGAAAACTGCTGACACCATCTGGAGTACGTCGTCCAAGAAATCTAAGAAAATTCGCCAATTAGACGCCGTATGTACTTTCCCAAATGAAAGAGTAGAAAAAGTGTGAAAACAAATTATTTTAGAGGATTTGTTGAATTAGGTCATTTTTAGGGTTTCCCTAACTCTAAATCCATCCTTGTAACTCCCATATCAATTAGTATATTCAATGAATTAAGATAGTTTATCACGTAAAAGATACATTGTCATTACACCTCAGTCAATGACTATATTGGTAATAGTCAACTTTTGATGTCAATGAATGATAATGTCATAAATCGGCAATGTACTTATATCTCCACTTCTCCATTATGTTTATGATCTTAATACTCTTCTTCCAAACTAGAACACAAATCTTTTAAAATTGAACCTCAAAAACCACTTTTTTAAAAGTTCAAAAATAAAACCTCAAGTCTTTTCATAAAAAATTAACCATCTTCTATATGAGAATTGAAATCGTAATCAAACCAACCTAAAATTACACAAAAATCAATAATCTTTTAGTTAGCAAACATTGGGACATTATCTTCTACATTATACCTATGATCAAACAATGACGCCGAGGTTGTGTTTATCAATAGCCTCAAGAAAATAATAATTAGGTCTGATACTTGAGACATGATTAATGAATATAAAAAGGTTTTGGAGGGAGAAATTATAAATTGAGATGGGTTTTGTGTAAAATTTCTGGGGTTTAAGGGATTTGAGTAAAGTTTACAAATTCTCAGTATTATTTGAACTCATAACCATTTAATCCGTGAACATTCAAACACATGAAGTAACGCTAGGATAAAAGCCTTTTGGTACGAGAGTTTTAGTTCTATTTTTCAAACCATCATCAAAATGGCGTATTGATTGCAGGATATCATATGATGTTTCATAAGAGGTATGAATTCCACAACCACAAAATTGAGATTGGCTAGGGAAAGGATCTTGAAACAATCACGAGATATTATGGACCTTTGGTTAAACTGAACACGTAGATACTAGTGTTTCATTTCTCATTATTAAGATGTGTTGTCTTTTTTGTTTTTTTTGACAAGGATGGACAAATATCTAAAAAAACTCGATGATTACTAATGAGGTTAGAAATTGAAATAATATTTAGGTTTTGTTTGTTTATAAAAAGATTTGAATATGGATATGATTTGTACATGTGAATTTGAATATGTGGTTAAGAAATCTAAATATGACTAGTGTATGTTTTCGTAAAAAAATGTCATAATTTATTAGATCATTACGAAAAAATTTCATCTGTCATAAAATACGGTTTGATATCAACACAATAATAAACATGTTACATTCTCAACACGACTTGACATCGACACAATCATAAACATGCGTTTGAATTATGATTTAACGTTTCAATACGAACCGTCACCAATAACTAATATCTTCTTGTTCAATTTTGATTTTTAAAAATATGTGCGGTGATTTTCTCTAAAGGTAATTTGCATACGAATAGGATAGTCGAAACAAGAGATATCAAATGAAATAAAAAAGAAAAAATAGATAAAGTTATGAGACATTAAGATACTAAAAGAGTGATAATTTGCAAACTCTAAATATTGATTGATACACTCAAGTTATGTGTATGTTTACATATATATCTTTACATTAATTAGTGATTAATTAGTGGATCATGTAAAATTAAGGGTATAATAGGCATAACACAAACATTTAGAGTGTACCAATAAATTTGAGAAGAGTGTCAATCACTTCCCATCCTGAAACACCATTTCAACATCTACTTCAAATACTAAACTATTCAAGACCGAGATTTTCCAATAAGAGCACACCCATGGTTTTTTTTGCGGAAAACACAACGTGAGATCTTATTAAGGATATCAAAATACTAAGAGAACATTTTGAAATGCCAGAATTGCATATTTGTTTTTATTAATGTTGTATTTACTGAATTAAGCCACACACATGTCTCATCTTTTTGTTTCCTTAGGTGTTTGGTGGGTCGTTGGGGAAGTACACTTGCTCTGGTATACAACCAGTCCGAATGTCCGATCCAGATAAGGTACCTTTTATATGTTGGACTCGTAAGTTTATGAAATTGTTGTAACTGACTATTAGGCAAGTGCTTAACTATTCTCATATATGAGTAAATTAGGATTTTTGCTGACAAAATTACTAGCATTCGAAAGTAATAATGACCAAAAGGGTGTTTAATTACATTGTTGTTTTGCAAAGGAAACAGGGTTATAATTATATGAATGTGTTTTAACTATAAGCTACATATCCTCACATTTTTGGCATAGTAAGGAAATTTGGTATGTAGCCATAACGAATAACAAAGCTTGATCAAATATGCGATTGTAATTTTGAAAGTTCCCGCAGAAGGAATTGGCACAATCTTATTTGGATTATATTTCTTTTTGTGATATAAAACGTTACTAGGATTGTCCTTAGAGGGATCTTCCTATTGCAATATACCCTGACGGTATGCTTCGGTTATCCTTTTTGTTATTTACCCAGACTCACAGAAACTCATTCTTGTTTGTCGCTAATTGTTTTTGCAACACTAGCTTGGGAGCCATTTAGAGATTCAGAAAATGCAAAGAGATTGAATTCAGATGACCTGAACACACAAGTAAAATATATTTCCTTTTTCGGTATATATTGTTGTTAAGCACAATTTGTATCAACGTTTAAGCTTAATCTCAAATACGTTATTTTGCTCTTAGTATGAGGCTGCTAGAGCATGCACCAAATGGTAGATGATGTCTGCACATTTGATATCAAATGAAGAAGAGAGGGGGAAATGACGATTTCTCCCTCGTAATTTACGTTCATGATGGTTATTTATACGTTAATAAATTAGGCAAAGCTTGATTGATTACAGGAACAAACATCCTTAACTAGATAAATTTGACATTTTGTGTTATGATAGTTATCTTAATTAACTCTCCTTTTAGCTATATTGAATGCTGAGAACTTGTTGAGTTACCAATGTGATATTTGCGTATTTAAGATTATAATTACAAATTAGACGAATGCCCGTGTATAGCAAGATAATAAGTACAAATTAGACGAATGCCTGACTAAAATATCACTATGACTATCTGTGGCTATAAAATCCCGTTGGTATGCATGAGTACTCGTCTAGTAACATTAATAAGAGATTAAGAGATGCTATTAATTTTTCTGGATTCTATCAATTAGAGATACAGTAATTAGAGATACTATCAATTTGATTTTGGTGGATATTAACACTAAGAAAGATAAGCAAGAGTTTGATTTTGCTGGATACTATCAATTCTAGTCATATATGAGTACTATTTTAGAAGGTTTGCCAGATTTGTTACTAAGCAATAAGATCGAATCATGAAACTTTATACACAGAAAGATAGGTGATAAATTGTCATAAAAGCACAAATCTAAAAGCAAGAGTTTTGATTCTAATATTTAACCACGCCTTTTCATCAACTGCTTTGTTTCGATCTTCTATAATTCCCGAGCTTGTTCTCTTCGAGCTCTTTTTTGCGCATATTTTTCCTACACAAAAAATATAAGAAATCATGATGAACCTGACAAAAAAGGAACAATCCGTATCTAATAAAATCCAATAATTGTTATAAATGATCACAAACCCGTTGCATGAGCCTGATCATTCTACGACGCCTCCTTGCATTAGTTGTCACTGAAGCATCAAGCCGCGTGGTTTGATTAATTTCATTAATTGTCGTCTGGGAGGGGGCTGAGGAACTACTTGAAAGAAAACCGTGTCCGTTACTCCAACCACCTTTTCGTTACAATAAACCAATAGTTATCGAGTTGTTTCCTTTATTTATAAAATAAAAAATACACGCATACCTGTCGCATACGCGCGGACAATGCGATTGTTATAGGTTTGAACTATCAGTCGGGGGTCAGGCACTTGTCTTGGTGCACGAACAACACCTAAATAGATCAAAAGCTCTCTAAATGTCATCTCACCAGATCTATGTTGAGCTTGTGCTTGCCTCGGTTTGAATTCCCCAATTATGTCGTTTAGAGTTTTTGGGGCTTCACCGGGTAGTAAGTTAATGTCTATTCCTTCTATGTCATTAAGTTCGCTAACACCTGCCAGAACATAGGCTACGTACTCATCGATGTTCATAGACGTCATGTTTTTGGTTTCTAGCTCGTAAATTCGAATTGGTTATGGAGTTATGCTAGTGAAACAAACCAAAATTCTTGCATTAGGATCAAAAAACACAAAGTAACTAACCTTACTAGCTAATGAATGAACTTGAGCAATAATATTTTGAGCATACTAATCATAAAATCATACTAACTTTCTAAGAAATTTTTTTTCTTCTGTATATGTATCAAGTTAAACGAAGATCTTCGAGAACTAATATTGGACCGGGAATCAAAAAGGGAAAAAAGTCAAGTCATAAAAGAAATTCACAGCTATGGAGAAAACCTGTGCAGCAGTCATGAAAAGATCGAGAGTAATTTCTGAGTCTTGATGGACCTTAAGTCAGTTATTGATTATTCATCTTACGTTGTATGAATTTAATGTGAAAAAGTAGGTGTGACTTATTTGTTTGAATTTTCATTCAAGTCTTACGTATCAAATTAAATGTTTATTGTTGTACATATGTCTAAAAATAGCCTAATTAATCTTCAATTAAATAAATACACCAAAAAAACCAAAATACTGGCAATAATCAAGAACACCATGTAGCTAATGAAAATGTAGTTGATTTCTTGAAGTTATCAACGATTTTAAACTTCGAATAATTAGTCTGGTGAGTTCGTACAGGCTATGAAAAAACCCAGATGATTCTATGCTTTAACCAAGTATAGTAGTACTACGTAAGTATATAAGAATATAACAGAACGGGTGACTATAGATCCTGGAGAACATTTATATCTGCTTGTAAAAGTGAATGACAACAATAAATTCAATTACAGAAAAAAATATTCAAGGAGTATGCTTGAAATATGTAGTACTTTAGGTTGAATAAGCAAATGACAGTAAAATTTCATCCAAACTACAATGCATGTAAGAAGTTTTTATACAAGAAGAAGAAAATCAAAAGCTTACAAGATTGAACGTCGTGAACGTAAATCCTCACTTGTTTTTCGATCAAGCTAATTTGCAGCAGATGAAGATTTTTGGCAAGTTCAATAGAATGCCATCTATGATCAAAATATATGGCATTTCATTCTCTATCGGCTAATTATATAACTACAAGTTTAAGAAAAAGACGAGAGAAATGCATAAAAGATGGTATTTATGCAAGTTTTAGAGTTACAGTGGGCCGTGTGATAGACATCTAGTATACCACATATATATGACGTAAATCTTTCACACTTTAATTTTATGGTTGCGCGTTAATCCACCGAATTAAATTGCAGTTTTAATTATTTGACAATATGATATGCATTATATATTTGAAACCATTTTGTAATTGTGAAAGTTAACTATTATATAGCACCATGCATCCAAAATCATATATAAAACTAAGAAGTCATATAAGGTTAGCGCTCATTTATGTGAGGTATACTAAAACCTCCACAAATATATAAAAGTTACAATGTAGATTATGCATCCAAAAATCTAAGAATATATATTAAAAATGTATTAAAACTTGTAAAATTTCATACTAAATTATTATTCATCAAATATAAATACATCAATAAGTTATGCATAATAAAACTAGCAGGATACCCGCGATGCGGCGGCAGGTACCCTGTGACTAAATTTTCTTGAGAGTGAATGTTATTGGTTATTCGTCTTTTATAACAATAAATTATGGACAACGATAGTTTTCACCCAAAACATGTCTCAAAAACGTAATTTTGATATAGGGATATTATTACTTGTGGCGTATATGTAATATGTGTAACTTTATTTTCGGAACTTAATTAAGCGCGAGAATTGACATAACCTCTTTTGAACATTTGAATTAGAAGATCAACCTAAAAGTGATTTGTACATATGATTGCAAGGAAAAAGAGAGAAAAATATGATAGAGAAGAATTATACAATGTGTTGTTTTGCTTGTAGATTGTGGTGATGTGGTGTTGTAATTGTATTATTAACTATGTTTTAATTAAGTATGATTAAATGCTTTGTATATATTAGAGATATAAAGTTATACATATGCATTAAAATCTTGTATTACTTAAATTGCATTTTCTTGGCTGCACTAATATGTTGTACATTATGTTGTATTTGTTGTACTACTTAATTTTTTGGTATTAAACGAAGAGAGAGAGAGAGAGAGCCTAATCTCTTTTATAAGATAATATGATAACTTACATATGCTAAGCCCGACAGTAATATATGAAACAATGCATGGGCTAATAATAATTTGGCTGATTCTCCTCCGCAGTTAGAAAGGGAGGTATTCGAACGTTCAAACTGTATCGAAACTTAAGAAATAAGACACTCGGAAGACCATGGTGAAGATATCTGCATATTGAACCTGATACAGAATATGTAAAACACGTACTTGCCCAGAAGCCACATAATCACGAAAAAATATATATCAATCTCTATATGCTTAGTACGCTGCTGTTGTACCAGATTAGTAGAAAGGTAAATGATACTAACGTTATCACAGTAAACAAGTGTAGCAGTATGCAAAAGGAGCATGTAATTCCAATAAAAGATTACAAATTCATGCAGTTTCAGCGACTATATTAGCAACACCTCGATATTAGGCCTCTGCACTAGAACGAGATACAATAACCTCTCGTTTAGCAGACCATGAAATCAGATTATCCCTAAGGAAAACACAATACCCAGAAGTGGAGCGGTAGGTGACAGGGCAACCTGCCCGATGAACATCGATGTATGCAGTGAGCTGAGTGTTAGTAGAAACATGCAACTAAAGAACATGATCTAGAGTGTCACGTACGCATGGAAGAATCCTATTCAAAACAGCAAGATGAGGCTCGCGGGGATCATGCATATAGAGACAAACATGTCAAACAACATAAGAAATATTTGGTCACATAAATGTAAGATAGAGAAGAGCACGCGCCAAGCTACGTTACAAGGTGGAATCAGAAACCGGGTCACCATGAGGGCCTAGCTTAGATACAGTATCAACAGGAGTCCTGCAAGAATTAAATTCCTGCATATGAGACCCCTCAATAATCTATTTAGCAAATTTAGATTATGATTAACGTAAACCAGATGCAGTTCGTTGAGCTGAAATACCAAGAAAATATTTTTGTGAGCCAGGTCTGTCATCGAAAACTCTCCATGAAGAGAGCCAATAATATGTTGTAGTAATATTGTAGAGGATGCAGTAAATATACTATCATCCACATATAATAACAGATAAGCAATGTCCGATCCGAAATTCTAAACAAATAAAGATGCATTGGTTTTACTATGTTGAAAACCAACATAAGTCGCAAAGCTAAAAAACGTTGAAACCAAGCTCGAGGAGCCTGCTTAAGGGCATATAATGTATTCTTCAAGTGACATATTGTTAGCCTAAAAATGTGTGCGACTAACGGAATTACATTAGTTTCATAGCCGGGACATCCAAGGACTATTAATGTCACATGTAAGTAGTTCAAGTCACGTGCTATATATACCCCTCCATACTTCCATGGAGGGATGAGGTTCTTCATTTCTTTTATTTACTTTCTTTTTCTAATAAAACACATTTTATTAGAGCAACTATCTCTCTCTTTCTCTCACTAACAATGGCTTAACATCTATATCACCCTCCTCGGCCTCCGGATCGAACCCGTGTTCATAGTGAATCCAAGTTAACGATTGGCATCAGAGCTAACTGGGAGTGTTTCGTGTTTTTGTATTCGTGATTTTGTTCGAATCTGTGTTTGATCTATGGTTATCTGGTCTCGTTTTAAATCTGGTCATATCACTTTTCATATCTTGTTTTTGTCCACTCACCATCGTCTTTATCCATCTTTCTCTAGTCTATCAGTTTTTTTCTATTATTGTTTTATCTTTTTTAATCGCTTTGATATATGTGTCTCTATCAGTATCATATCATTCCTTTTTTTTTTCTTTTTTACCTCCATCAAAATACGAGATTCTTGCTTATTTCTTGAAAGAAGAAAAAAAAGGACAAGATCTAGTTTTTAAGGAAATAACTCATAAGGACAGAAAAAAAGGAGACCGGATCCATTTTTTCCGGTTGTCAAAACCCTTTTCCGATGGATTACTCCGATGGTCTACTCCGATGATTATTCCGATCTCAGATTCAGATGCTTATTGCGATGGGGTATTTTTGATATATTGTGATGGGATTTCTGTTTGACTCATTGCGATGGGTGTGTGGTACCATTGCGATGGGAGTTTATCATTGCGATGGGGAGATATGGAATCTTTGCGATGAGGTGTATGAATTTATTACGATGGCAGTGCTTCTAAAATTATTGCGATAGAATTTTTGGAAGTCATTGCGATGATGATTCAAAATATTACGATGGTTTCAAATACATTGCGACAACATTTTATCAAAACATTGCAATGACATGACTGTCAATTTACAAATCTGAAAATTGTCAAATTAATTTATATTGACCCTAATCAAACACAACAACAAGTCAAATCCAATCCTAATCAAACACAAACTCAACCAACTTGACTCGAACTCACTAACTAAAATCAGATCTCAGATTTAATTCGTTATTAGACATGCAAGCCAAGATCCTTAAAGATCCTATACTCGAATGAATATTTCTTCACATATCTTTGTCAAAACATTAAGCTTCAATTAATTTTCGAAATTAAAAAGAAACTAATAACAAATCTGTTATAGTTTTCTCTTTGTTTCGATTTAGCTTTCACTAAACGAAAATCTGACTCTAATCCAACAACAAATGCAATCTTACCCGAGACCTTGTTCGTACAAGATCTTGATGCCTTACTCACCTTTGTTCGAAACTCACATCAAGGACGGTAATCTTAGATTTGCATCTTGTAAAAGGTTTAAAAGGGCTGGTTAATTAAGCAATATTAGAACGGATTTCGTATTTTCTTCAATATACTTGAGTTGATATTGATTCGTATGGGGTAAGATACGTTAATCAGCATGATTAATTCGAATAGATGGGATTATGAGATGGGGACGGATCTATCTTGTTGTGATTGTATGGAGAAGATACGAGATGGATATGGAGAAGTGTTTTGACTGCGTTAGAAAGTATGATTAGGGTAAGAGGAATAACATTAGGGTTAAACTAATTTATTCTACTATATCCTCAACCTACCACGTATCACTACAAGGCTGGGCCAAGTCGATTGATAGACTGAATATTGATTATTCAGAAACAAAGTTGGGCCAGTTAATTGATTTTTAGATTGTCCAGGCCGATTATAATGACATTTTGGACCAAGTTTTGTTAAATCAATGATGGGCTGGAGATTGCACTATGTTGTTGTGATGCAAATTGTTTCTAACATGACCCGAGTGTAAAAGGATTGATCGAGTCGAGTGTGTCGGATATTCATTTCGTTCAATGAAAAACCTCGTTTAAAACCCTAATCTCTCGAATCAGTTGGGTATATGATTGATTTGGGCTTCAAAAATCAAGTTTGCTAGACGACGTTAACGACTCTCTTTCTCTAGTCATCGTTGTTTCACTAGTTAACGACACTCAGTCAAACTCAACACACACAACAACACACGAAGACAAAAACAAACAAACAAACACCAAAACGATCCTTTTAAGATTCCCTGAAATTGTCAAAACGGCTAGTATTCGTGCAAAGAATGTCAAGTGATTACGAAGTGGATTGTTATTTGTTATTTGAAGTTGAAGTGAAATTTCACGAAGGTGTCTACTTATTTCATAATTGAGCCTTCTCACCCCTTCTACCCCTTTTCTCCAACCCAGTCTATCGATTGATGACTTGCTTGAGCATTAAAATTATGATTGATACTTGACCTATCTAGTTTCCTATGTCAAGAGGTGGATGGTCGACGACATGGATAACTGTCACTTAAGGAGTTACGTTGTAGTGGTCAGTGTCACACTCACCGGTAGTTGTGGATATTTCAAGAGGTGTTGTACTTCTTATACTTTTCTTGTCTGGGTATAAGGTACTTAGAACTCTTCTTCTGCACCGTTCATTAGTCAACAAAAGTGCAAGCTTAAGTAACAAATTTGGGGGATTATACTTCAGTTTCAAGTTTGGAATATCATGTTTACTTCACCAGTGGTCACTACAGATAGCCGAAAGAATACGAGGTTGGTAAGTTTATCCAGAGAGTACAAGAGTAGAGATGTGATCAGCAAACAATTCTCACGAGCAACTTGAGCTACAGAATCTCAACAAAGATTTCTTCTTCAGACACGAACATCTCACAATTCTGATTGTACTTGTTAGATGATGCTACCAAGTGCTCTTAACCACCATACTTTTGACAAGAACATCTCATGATTCTGAGCGTACACGTCAAATGATGCTTCCGAGTGTTCGTAACCATCATACCTTTGATAAGAACATCTCAAGATTCTGAGCGTACACATCAGATGATGCTTCTGAGTGTTTGTACCCCTCATACTTTCGACAAGAACATCTCGCAATTTTGACCGTACACGTCAGATGATGCTTCCGAGAGTTCGTCACCATCATGGGGGAAGAACGTGTATTTTGGGGTACTTAGTTCCACTTCCAGGGGGAAGTATTCTACAAGCGTGAGAAGATTTGTTGCTGATTTCTTACATGTTTCCCCAAACACATAATCATAAAGACCAAAATGTCAAGGTAGCAGTTACTTGGTACGTGTGGTTTGCTTCTTCTTCTACAAAATTCTGCCTTAAACTTTAAATGTCAAAGATAGAAGATTGCTCAAGCTACAGATTCTGCTCAAGACATGGATACTGGTTTGGGGGGAAGCTGATTCAGAAGCTTCGTCAAAAAGAAGTCTATGAAGAAAGCTTTTCAAGACATGTGGTATGAATTGGGGGGGGGGGGGGGGGGGGGGTTAATCCAGTTCATACATGATACAATGGTTCCTCAATAAGCAAAGACAAAGAGGATTCAAACTAGGGTATAATTTTTTTTAGAATACTTGAAGACAATGACGTCATCCTCAGTATTGGAAGCAAACTTAATACTGTCATATTTTTGTTGTATTTGCATTTGTTACGAACATTGTAAGTAATTCTGTATGTCTCAACATTGGGGGAAGATTGTTAGCCTAAAATGTGTGCGACTAACGGAATTACATTAGTTTCATAGCCGGGACTTACAGGGACTATTAATGTCACATGTAAGTAGTTCAAGTCCCGTGCTATGTATACCCCTCTATACTTCCATGGAGGGGTGAGGTTATTCATTTATTTTCTTTACTTTCTCTCTCTAATAAAACACATTTTATTAGAGCAACTCTCTCTCTTTCTCTCACTAACAATGGCTAAACATCTATATCACCCTCCCCGACCTCTGGATCGAACCCGTGTTCATAGTGAATCCAAGTTAACACATACATAATCAGGTCTGGCAGAATTAACAAACCTAGGAGGTTGGTGTATATAAACCGGCTTAGATAAAAGACCATAAACAAAGGCATTCTTCACGTCAAGCTGATGAATAGGCCATTAAGGAGAAACTGCGAGACTCAAAATTTTATGAATGGTATCTAGTTAACCACCAGAATAAAAGTCTCATCATAATTAATACCTTGCTGTTGACTTTGTCTGTTGGCAACAAGACGAACCTTATATCTGCTTAATGATCCATCTTCATGAAACTTATGTTTGAAAAGCCACATAGAACGAACAACATTAACGTTTGTTGGACGAGGCACATGTTCCTTTATTAATTAAAACGTTATGTTCATCTGACATATTGTTTTGCCAGTTTGGATCACGAAGGGCGTGAATACGAGAGCGAAAAAGTGGTGAGGCGGCGGTGACATGAAAATTCATATGCTCAGGAGGTTTAAAAATACCGACTTTAGCACGATTAACCATGGGAAGAGTGGATACGAGTTGTTTTCAGTTTGTATTGAGGGTGCGGTGTTAGTTGCTTGAGGCAGAGAATGAACTTGGTCTATATCAGTGTGTATGGAAGAAATAGATACGCGTGAGCTGGTCTTTGAGGAGTGGTAGGTATGGGTAGGTAGAGGGATTTAGGAAGTAGTGTAAGAGGGTATAGTGGGACCAAGAAGAGGGTCACGTGGAGGTGTCTCAATCTGAGTAATGGGATCACTTGATGTTGGCATAGGTTTGGGAGGAGCTAAAAGTTAAATGAAATCATAAGTTAGATGTGTAGATGGCTTCTCAGTCCTGAATGGGAAGACATCCTCGTCAAAACGAACATGTCATGAGATAATGATTTTATTACTTGAAAAGTCGAGACACCTGTAAGCATGATGGTTCACGGGGTATCCAAGGAATATACAATGAGTTGTGCAAGGTTGGAGTTTATGTTAACATCTACGTGAGGATAGCAAAGGCATCTAAAAACACGCGCATGTTCATATGTGGGTGTTTGGTTTTAAAGTTTGGTGAATGGTATTTCGTTATAAATGGTTGTAGAAGGCAATATGTTTAAAAGGTGAGCGGCCATATTCAGTGCTTCCACCCAAAAAGAGGGAGGCATGTGGGCTTGAAAAAGTAATGTGAGAATTAGATTATTCATGGTGTAAAGCATACGTTTGGATTTGCCATTCTGCTTTGAAGTACGAAGGCAAGAAAAACAAAATTGTATGCCATTTTGGCGAAAAGGGTCATGGAACGAGTGTTGTTATATTCACCTCCATGGTTACACTACAAAGGCTTAATAACTACATTAAAATGTTTATTGAAATAAGCACAAAAAGAAAAAGAAGTATCAAACAAACTAGATTTTTTATGCAAAGGGTAGACCTAAATAAAGAGCGAAAAGTGATATAAGAAGATTGCATAGTATTTAATTCTACTTTCACTCAAAACTGGGGATGTCCATAAATCAGAATGAATAATTTCAAAGACAAACGCAATAGAAGACTCAAAACTATAAAACGGAAGCTTAACATGTTTACCTATTTGAGAAGCATGACATAAACGAGACAATTTTGATTTATTACATGAAATTAAATTACAAGACTCTAAGCGACGAAGCACATCTTCCCTTGGATGGCCGATCGTTTGTGCCATGTGGTGGAACTAAATGAAAGAAAAACAACTAGAGTTTGAAGCGAAGGTTGTTGAGTAACCGGGTAAAGGTCTCCTGTACTATCACAACAAAAATAAGCTTTTGGGTTTGGTAATCCTTTACAGAAAAACAATAAGGATCAAATTCAACAGCCACATCATTATCACAGGTAAATTTAAGAACACAAATTAAATTCTCAATTATGTGAGATCTGAAAAGTATATGATTCAAATGAAGAGTTTTATGACAATTACTAAAGGAAGTGAGTATACTTGTTTTGTCCGCCAAGTGAGAAGATGCTCCGGTGTCCATGTCGCAAGAAGGATCTTGAGGAGTCATAGTCTAAAATAATTGGGGAAGCATGGTTGCTTGAGACTGGAGCGCATTTGACATGTATGTATAATTTCCCGAAACATATAAGTTACTGATGTGTAGATGCTGTAGTGGTCCACTAACTTGATATATAGGTTGTTAGGTCGACTAATGTGAAGTGATAGAGGTAAAAAGAGTTTGATATTGGTGGACTGGCGGCTGCATTGTAATTGGACTGAGTGACATGGTTGGCCAGGAAATAGGCAAGAAAATACTTGGTTGAATATAATCGGAAGATATGAATGGAATATGTTGCGCCATATCAAAGATTGTGAATCGAAAAAGTAGCAAAAATGAATAAACAATATTACAAAAACTTATAGCAAAACAAATATTGCGCAATGGATCAACGATAATATCAATAATAATAAACAACTTTTGGTCAACAATTGTTGGCCTGACTAATAACAAAGATAAATTAGAGCTAAGAACATCTCCAGTGAAAAAACTTTAACAAGTGTTTTGGAGGTGTTTTTCATATTGCAACAAAAGCTTTTTACATAGCTTTTTATAATGATTTGTGAAACTACAAGTATTTGACAAAAGCTATTGCTATGATACTTTATTTGCAATAATGGCATTAAATGAAAAAAGCTTTTAAAGGCTTTTTTTATTTGATATGCTCTAAGATAGCAATCTATATTTTATATGCATAAATGGCAGCAAGCAACAAACAAAAAACATGACAAAAAGAAGAAAAAAAATTTCGGTTCAAAAGTTTGTTTTTTTACAGCTGATAATTTTTGGTGGTGGGTGTTTCAGGGCTCTGATTATCATATTAGAATTGGGAAAATCGCATACTTAATTATTATTATCATCAAATATAAATACATCAAAAAATTTAGCATAATAAAATAACAGAAATGGGCTAAGCCCGATAGTAATATAAAACACAATACATGAGCTAATAATAATTTGGCTAATAACTTACTCACAAAATGAGGTCGTAGACACAATAATCCATCATAACCTAAAAATATTACTCATAGAAAATGATTTATTTATACAGTAGCATTATGGATAAATCTAAGAGTGGCACCAATATAAATGAATCTATTTTTATTGAACCTATTTTCTTTCCATAATTTTTCAATGAATTGAAGTTCTTTGATATCCAAAACCACAAAATTTGATTGAAAATAGGAGTCTCAATAATTTTGATGAGAAATATTTATGAATCCAATAGATTATGTAAAAGAATAAGACTTCAAGTTTTTAGATTAGCAAGAACTTCTATCAAGCCAAAATCCAGGAAGTTGTCTTTCACATATTTAGGCATTCATACAACCAACATGGAAAATTAAAATAATGGACGATAGTAGTCATAGCCAGATTTAAGCATGTGCAAAGTGCTCAATAGCACATGACTATGTTTTTTCGAGAGGCCTCGAAATTCTAAGCATAACGAGTGATTTTAGCAGCCTTTAAGCTTAAGTATGATGTTATAGTGCTCCAAAATGTCACTTCCTTTCAAAAATACGTTAAAGTTAAATGATCTCAAAAAAATAAATAACAGAAGCGGGTAAAGTGACGAATGTAGAAGATGATATCTTTTGGCCATTATCACTTTTCATCCAAAAGTATGTAATCTTTACACTTCTGTCTCAGTTGAGTTGCATTATTTAATAAATGTAAAATAGCTTATAAAAATAGCAATTTGAACCCCTTTGCTTGATACGAATGGTTATATATATACTACGTTTTTATACAACATAATAGTTGCATATAGTTTGATAAAGATTCGAAGGTTGTCACTTGTCAGAATACATATCACAACAAATTTAAAGCATTTTTGGATATTTTCAAATACTTGTATTATAAATTATAATACTAGTAAGAGTATCTTCATTATTCATGTTTAAAAATAAAATGGTCAAAAGTCGTTCTCTCTTGATAACAATAAAATCCAAATCTAAATCTACATAACGACTTTGTTAGGGGTATGCTTTGTGATTATAGCATAGGAACTTTGAAATTCATAAGACGACCCTGATAGCTGCATTACTTTTAAGACTATATAAAAATTGGAGAAGATAAGACATGCACATTAATTTTCCATCACAATTACATACCAAGTCGTCTCGAGCTACATTGTAAGTATCTTATAAATGATTAACTTGCGACATAAGACTATATAACCCTTTAGCCTTACGTTGCAACCCTTTAAAATACCTCTTTGATAATAAATGCTATTTGCTTACGCCATAGCGGTAGATGTTTGATCATTTATCAAGCCCATGATAACCTATATGGTATGCCATGTAATGAGTGTTAGATTTTTTGTTTTCCTTATATGTATAATTTATTATACAACCGAGTGATATGAAAATCTTAATACGTATGTGAGATGATAGCATATAATTTACATGCTTTACTAACACATATCTATCTAAATTATGTTATACATTATTTTTATTTATTAAGTTAAATGGCCCCATTACAATTGTTCTAGGTAAAATAGCTTATTTGCTTGAGGATAAGCAAATCTCAGGTGTAGGGATATATGATAATGTGTAATTTTATACATTTTTAGTGTCATTACATCCCTATAGTTTTTTATTTGTGCCTTAAAAGCATAAAATAAGCTAATTTGGAGCATTATTGGATGCATTTTAGACCATTTCGGCAAAGTATGATAAAATTCGGGAGTTGGAGACATGAATTTCTTGAGACAATGAAGGCATGTTGAACAGGAGCTATAGACACCGTATAGAAAACACTAGACGTCATCTGAAACAACATGCATAAACGTCGTTTAAAAATTGCTGACGCGATCTAGATTATGTCGGCCAAGAAATCTAAGAATATTTTCCTTTAGAGGCCGTATGTACTTTCCCAAATGAAAGAGAAGAAAAAGCGTGAAAACAAATTATTTTAGAAGAGCTGTTGTATTAGGTCGTTTTTAGGGTTTTCCTAACTCTAAGTCCATCCTTGTATCTCCCATATCAACTGAAGATTCAAGGTTTATTCAATATATCATTCATTATGTCCATGTTTGTTTGATTGATTATTTATCTTATTCTTATGCCATGTCCAACTAATTTATTTATTTTGTTATCTATGATTGCGTGAAAGGTATGGTGTGATTGATTCTTGTTTGTTGCTTCTTGTTAATTGAGTGCATGTTAGGCTCTAAAAACCCAAATTTTTGTCTGTATTAGTTGTTGATATATCCAGGGAAATGTATGTGCTTAAAACATGATGTTCTGGCTACGGGGTGGGTCCTTAATCTTCATTAAAAGGATTGATTCATTTAAGTGTTTGTACATGCGTATGTGATGATGTATCATGTGCAAGTGAAGAACTCCTCTACGCTGGCTCTACACTGCGACACATGAATTGCTTTTCAAGCAAATGTCCCCATACCACTAGAGGGTCAACGTTTTAGGAAAACACTTACACATTTAATTAACAAGGTGTGATGTGCAATAACAATTAGGAAGATCAATGTAATGAGAAACACGGATTAGGTAAACATAGTTTTCACTTATCATACGAATCTCCTAGTAGCTAGTTTAATTAGATTAAAATTGGTAGAAGTTTTGGTTTAAACTTTCCTATAATAATCTATTTTTATATCTTTTATAAACTATAAAAAATACAAAAAGAATATCCTACCCTCCTTTGGAACTTCTTCACGTTAGACATGGCTTTACATACCAATTTGCTTAGTGAACAAAATTAACAGCCCCGAGTCCTTGCCTATACCACACTACAACGATCAAGTACACTGCCTAGGGGTTGTAAAACTTTTTTGGAGCGAAGATCTTGCAACTTGAACTTCAAAATGCGACGACGTACATAGCAGCAAAGGTGAAAGTTGTGAAAATGTTGCTTGCTATTGCAAAAATAAGAATACTGACTTATTTGTATCCCAAAGCAAATTCAAAATAAAATTTGTTGCATGTCCATTTATGCCTAAGTCAACACCATCTTGCATAGGGTTGCAAAAAAAAAAAGAAAAAAAGGAATTAATAACCAACGCATACACACAACACAACACATATACCTACCAATGACATAAGCAAAAAAGTGATAATTTTTGTTTTTTTGGTTAAAGGGTTACCTCAGTAAAAATTGTATTAATCAATGAAAGATTATTACATTGGAATGTGCTGACGCACCACATTAACCTCAAGTGTACGCTTGAATGACCCCTACAACATTTGTGACATACGACATATTAAGGCTGAGCATAGGGTCGAAATTGACCTAAACCGAATTAAACTGAACCAAAACTAAAACCGGATTTTTAGAAAAACCAAACCGATAACCGAACCAATTTACCTATATAAAAATCGAAAGCGAACCGGTTATAACCGGTTTGGTTTAGGTGCTTCGAACCGATTTACTGTCGATTTTGAGCCGAACTGAGCTATGTATCCAAAACCGAAAACCGTACCAATTTTGCTTGGTTCAGTTCGGTTTGACTCGCTTCGTTTTGATTTGTCGGTTCAGTTCGGTTTTTGGGTTCATTTGCTCAACCCAACCACATATAAATTCTAAGTCTAACTATAAGTACATAACCAATGATAGAACCGACTTAGAAAACAAGACATAAGCCTCAATCTCTAGACCGAGTTACATCCATGAAATTAAAAAAAACGTTTAATTACCATAGATTCAAAAACCACTCAGAATGTTCCACATTGGTAGAATCTACTTAACCTTGTTAGTATTCTTGAACCAAAATTTAAGAAGCTTCAACCTAACCGTGACCATGATCTGATCACGAATATCTTCCAAGGATCTCAGAACATTCTTGAATAGACGATTGTTACGTTCTATCTAAATGCAATCAACAGCTGTTGCCACTATGAGTCTTCCTATAATGTTCTTAGCAGTTCGATGAGTAGCCATTGGGATTAGGTGTCTAATGATAAGGTGAAACAACGGAGGAATACATGATATCCAAGCCACGAAAAAGATTCCAAACCTACGTACAATACTTACATTCGAAAATTAAATGGAAATTAGAATCTAGAACGATATCACATAAAGGACATGGTAACATGTTCAGATCGACTGCTCTGATATCATCTTTTCGAAGCCCATCCTGTGTTCTAAGACTCTCACGTAATGTTAGCCAAATATGGAATGCATGTCGGGGAATGAAAGGAGAGAACCAAACGACCTGAGCCTACATATGTAAAAACCCTAAGGTCTCAACTCCTCCCAAACCTTACTGACCGAGAAATTAGAAAGAATACCCTTCCTATTTCGCCATTTAAAGAATCATGGGCATTTGTTTCAAGGTTGGGGCTGTTGTAGAACCTATGATAGGCGCTTTCAAGAGCCAAGCTTGAGGCCAAATCCAAACTCCATTATTCACAAGATCAACTATCCAACATTTCATATCAAAACCCTCATTAGTGACCTCCGTAACTGTAAGAAAACTAGAAATAAAACTACGAAGAGACTAATTATCAAAAATAAGAGAAATACTTATACCGTCCCCATGACAATACCCCAAGAAAGGTCGCATCGTTTCACAAATTTGGAGCAATTTGCGCCAGCCTCAACTATTATCAGCCAGAATAGACCCATAAATTTCACATCTATATTATGTGCTATGATGATATGAGTATGAAAATTTGGATGGAACTTTTTTTCTTTTTATGCGTTACTTGGTAAGATGAATTGTTTCTCACAACCTGAACTGCCACTTTAACATATTCCTATATGTTGTAAACACAATGTATGTATCAAGTCTAAAGTACTAAAAGTAATTTAATAAGTACATTATTAATAAGAACATCTTAATTATAACTATGTTGACGTAAATTCCCTTAGAAACCCTAGAATTCCTATAACACTAGTACAAAAATGGGTTTCGGTCACACATAAAGAATTTCGTGTAGTCACAAATAATTTTTTTGTGTGACTGAATTCGCCAGTCATAAATAAACGGTCACATTTGAAGTCAGTTTGCATGACCATTTCGTATTTTGTTTGTCACGCATATGAATATTTACTTGACTAGGGCTAACAAATGCTTTTTGGATGAGTCGTTAGTCACATAATAATTTGAGAGTGTTACCGAATCAAAGTTTGGTTCAAGTAGTAGTCACATTATACGTATACATGTGTGACAAATATTTGTCATACACACATTCAATGTGACCAAAAATCATATATGGTTACATAGACTTATTTTACAAGTGACAAATTGATAAACAAGGTTGTCACACACATTATTTTAATGTGGCTAGTATATTTTGTTAAATGTTAACCACACATGAATTTTTTGTGTGTGGCAAATTGAAAGTAGGTATTGAAACATTTGCCACTATATTTACATAAATGTGACAAATATTTTACAATTATATGATCAAATATAATACATGATCATATTAAATCGTCAAACAGTTATGTGACTATATGTTTTCCAAAAGTCACAACATTTGACAAATGTGTATCTAAATTATAATTATGGTCACATTATAATGGGATTATCTATGACCAACACATTGAAAACGTCACACAGTAAAATATTCATGTGACAAATGTTTAGAACCAAATGTAATCTGAATTTCCACTAATGTTAATATTAGTCACATATTTAGAACCAAATATGTTCATGTGGCAAACTGGTTAAGTGTGTTAGTGTTTGAATGAAAGGTCTAGGGTTCGAGTCCTAGACCTTGTTTTTTGCTATTTTTTTAAAACACAATAAGCTCTAAAAACACAGAAAGCACACACTTCCTACACGCCCAATCAGAATGCTAATTCTTGGAACTTCACAAAAATTAATTACATGCATGAATATGCATTAGATGTTGGCATGTAGGCTGCTGACTCTTTGTATTCCATCCTTGGTTATATAAACAAGGATTAAGTAATGAAATTAGTCATAACAAAAACATAACAAACACTTAATTATCAGCATTTTAAGAATAAAAAATGGCTTCTTCATCAAAAAGAACATTTTTTGTTGCTTTTGAAGATACCAGTGCTGTTCCTAACAAGTTTGTATCATTATTTATTTTATTAACGTTGTATCTTTGTTATCATTTAGTACTAATAATCTTATATGGTCTTTTCAGGAAACCTTTTATGGTGCCCAAAGTAAAAGCTAATGTAGATGGAGAGTTCCCTGTTGATGGTCCTTACAATAATCCATATGAAGAGTACGATTGCTATGTTGAGAAAGCTTACGAACAACGACAATGAAAGCTGGAAGACGAAGAGAATGCCCGACTGGAACAACAACGCCAGAGGGAGGAAGTTGCTTCCTTAAGAAGGAGGCAATAGGAGCAAGAACAACGCGAGAGGGAGGAAGCTGCTTCCTTTAGAAGGAGGCAAGAGGAACATCGACAGAGGGAGGAAGCGTATAGGAGGCAACTGGAGGAAGAAGGTCAAATCATTGATGATGATGTTTATTTTTCTGAGCATGAAATTGAAGAAGACGAAGACGAGTTCAAAGAGGTTTTAGATTAGATGAACTTCATTTGGCTTTTGATCCTGAAAAATCTCAAAAGTTTGATTAGTTAGAGAAACAAAATGTTTGTTTTTATTTAAAAACTGTAATCCTTTAGTATTATTGATTTGAATTTATGTTTGATCATTTTTCACCTTGTCTTATTTTAATTTTACTTCAGTCATTTCAAACTTTTCATTTTCAGTTTGATTAATAATTAAGCACATTGTTTGAACAAATTAGTTGTTTATGGGAAATTAGAAACGAATTGGAATAAATACTTGGGAGGACTAGTGAAAATAGATTAAAAAGATAAAAAAAATCTTAACTTGTGCTTGACTAGTTAATGATTAAAAATGAAATAAGCTGAAACAAGCAGCTTTTCAAGAAAATACTCAATATTAGCTTAGTTTTGAGTGAAGAATAGCCTAGCAGTATTGATACAAACATATGCTCAGAAGATTAAGGCAAGAGCCTAACAACTTTCTACCCAATTGGAAAATAATTGCAGATGTAATAACAAAAACTTAAAAGCACTTTAAAGTTAAGCTAAGTCGAAAACATAAACTACTCAAAGCTTAATTAGTTTTGCGGGAGAATTAGGGAAAAAAATAGGTTATAAGATCCACTGAAGTGGAAAGCCTTAATCGGATGTGTAACATGTAACTTTGACACAAAAATCTTCGTTATATGTGTTATGCATCTAGGATTATACAACTTACAACATGAATAAATAAAATACAAGATGAACCATGTTTACATCCATGAAATACAATTCTAATTTCATAATATTGATGATAATATTGCAGGTTCATACAAAATGTGAATGACAATATATTTGCATTCTAAAATTAATGGATACACCTATCCATGCAGATTAGTGTTTAAAGTTGTTTACATAAACTATACCTACACTTAACCGAAATAGTCTAAAGAAGATTCATCAAAAACATCCATAAAACATAGATAACAAGTTCTTCCATAGCCTACCCCCTACAGGTTCCTACATAGCCTACCCCCTCTTCCTTTTTCCTAGCTTTGTTTCAAATTCTTTCAATTTTTTTGGACAAGGCAGGAAACATACTACAATTCTGATAGGTAGGGGCCTTTCTATTGTAGAAAATGGAGACCGAGAAGATGACTCTGCTTTTGGTGTACATCCCTTGCTAACACTTGGACTGACTATCTGTTTGGATGATCCACTCGCCTTGTCTGCAGTCTGACTGGATGAGCCAATAGCTTTGTCTTTCTTCTTGGACGGTGAATTAGTCTCTCCCCAAGTCTCGTCCGAACTACAATCATCTGTAGAGGTGCTGGAATACTTGGAAGGTTCATCCTGGTCATCATGAAATGGGTGCTGGAAGTCTTTAGTGTTCACATGATCAAAGCTTTCATCTAATGATAACAAATCTTCCTCAGAGCTTTCAAAGCTTTCATCTGATGATAGCGTATCTTCTTTAGAGCTTTTAGAGGAATCAATGATGATAACATTTGTAAATTACAAGACAAATTTTAATAAATTCAGATACTAACAGCCATCCATATACTCAAAACAATAAAACATTCATATATAAAATTATTATAGGTTAAAAGTTAATATACTAACCTCCCTGCAACAGTCTCTGTTTGAAATGTTGGAATTCCCTTTCAAGATTTTCCACCCTATTATGTAGGTTAGAAAGATAAGCTGTGGTATCAGCTTCCATTGAACCGTTTCCTTTTCCTTTTTTTCAAGTCAGCTCCTATATCTACATAACATAATACCGCATAAGTTAACTACAAATACATAATCACATGTCTGCTATAAAGTTTAACAGCTGCACATAAACGACATCTTAAGACCGTTTGCTCTTCGAGGTAGATATCTCCACGATTCCTCTATCTCGTGAACATGTTCATATTCATTCCTAATATATGAATCCAATATGGACCTACTTCTTTTTTGTTTATCCTTTTTTATGTAAGTAGCTCAAAATTTGACATTCATTGATTGATATCAATATCATCAATACCCATAAAAGAGCAAATATGAGTGCCAAAGTAAGAGGTCCTGTACTAAAAAGGCTAAACAAAAAGATGTTAATGCATACTGAATTCACATATTGGGCACGAAGATGATGATTTTCACGAGAAAGAGGAATCATGGCGATATTTACCTCGAAGAGGAAACGGGCTTGAGATGTCGTCTATGTGGAGCTGTAATACTTTAGAGCATACATGATACCGAAGCTAGTGAATAACTATATTTCTCTAAAGTTTAAAATTTAGTTTACTTACCTCCCTGCAACTGTGTCTGTTTAAGAAGTTTGAATTCCCTTTCAAGCTTTTCCACTCTATTATCTAGATTAAAAGGATCAAATGCTTTATCAGCTTTTGTTGATCCCTTGCCTTTTTCTTTTTTCTTTAAGTTAGCTCTTGTATCTGCATCAGCATATAACCAACATATAAACAACATAGTAACTGAACCAATGCAGCTATTAAAACGTATAGACTTCCTGGCCAACATTTTTGAATCTAAGATGGCATCGATAGAACAACCTACATATTTTCGCATTGTCTTTTTTATGGGCATCACTACCATCAACTAAGGTCTTTATTGAGCGACCCTTTTCCTTTTTGTTGATTGGTCGAAGGATGTCCTTCCCATTTGTAAATTTAGGCGCTTCTTTTGGCATCAAATTATCCGAGTCGTCACTCTGAACACGCTCACTCTCACTTTGAGTTTCAGTATCGAAATATAATCCACACATGGATCAATCCAAATACTAAATGCATGATATAAACCACACAAGTCTGATAGGTGTGAAAACACCCATCCTTCTTACCACTTAATTACAATAATAACCGAGCCAAAACGTGTATTTTATGTCATTTATGTCGGAATTATGCGTGGTTTGTGTTTTTGTTGTGATTTAGGACGAAAAGGTGAAAAGTGGAGAAAACACGGCATTCACGGGCTTTTATCGAAGAAAAAGACGAAAGATGAAGTCGAAAGATCAAGAGTGGAAAAAGAACGGAAGTCTAAGACCAATTCTGAAGATTTATCGAAGAAAAAGTCAAAGGACGGAAGTTTACTAAAAGCCGAAGAACTCGAGTCTTATTTATAAAGAAAAATCAAGACGAGTTAAAGAAATCCCAAGACAAAGTCCAAGATTAACAAAAGATAAAGAAGAAAAGGACTTAAGTGTGCAATTAAGGCAAAGAGGAAAGAGGGAGGAAGCTTCCTAAGCTCCTCCCTAATCACCCCTATATATAGATGATCCTAGTTTCATTTTCATGTTGTTGGGTGGTTTGACAAACCACCACTTCCACCATTTTTATACTTGTTATTTCATTTCTTGCACTTTAATTTCTTGTTATGCACCTTTAATCATTTAATTTTCAAGTAAGTTTTCATTTATTGTTCTTGAATCTTTACTTTTCTTGTTTAAATCTCTCATCTTCCTTTCTTGATTCTAGTTTACTTTTGGTGCGAATTACATATGATCCGTGTTGTTCATTAATGTTTTCGTGCTTAAAAAGTTCATCTTTTTATGGTTTGATTTAAAAGTTTGTTTATTTTAAGTTTGGAAAAGTTGTAATTTGAGCTTATTTAGTCTTTTTCACATTAGATTCGTTTAAGTTTTGGTTTTAGCTTATCCTAGTAGCTTAATACCTTTTGCTTAAATTTCGGATCAAGAGAGTAATCGGAAAGGGTATTAAACCCTTTTCCGATTTGCTCATTCCGACTAGCACCATCACCATATTCCGATCACTTGATTGGAAAAGGGTTTTACATTCCTTTTATACATTTCTTTTACATTCCAATCACTTGATTGGAAAAGGGTTTTACATTCCTATCAGCATTCCTATCAACATTCCTATTAGCATTCCTATCAGCATTCCTATCAGCATTCCTATTTACATTCCTATCAGCATTCCTATCAGCATTCCTATCAGCATTCCTATCAGCATTCCTATTAGCATTCCTATCAGCATTCCTATTAGCATTCCTATCAGCATTCCTATCGGCATTCCAATTAGCATTCCTATTAGCATTCCTATTAGCATTCCTATTAGCATTCCTATCAGCATTCCTATCAGCATTCCTTTTACATTCCTATCAGCATTCCTATCAGCATTCCTATCAGCATTCCTATCAGCATTCCTATCAGCATTCCTATCAGCATTCCTATCAGCATTCCTATCAGCATTCCTATAAGCATTCCTATCAGCATTCCTATTAGCATTCCTATCAGCATTCCTATCAGCATTCCTATCAGCATTCCTTTTGCATTCCTATTAGCATTCCTTTCAGCATTCCTTTTGCATTCCTTTCGCATTCCTTTTGCATTCCTTTTACTTATCGCAATTTACATTTTCATTTTACTTAGTAATAGATAACCAAACCATTTTTATTTCCACCAAGAACAATTGAGTCGCACTTTGAACCGGAAATCAATTCGATTAGATACCGAGACTTAAATCTGAACCATAGCAAAATCATTTGTATTAAATGGCGCCGCTGCCGGCTCTTTTCGTGAAGATTAACGGTTTTTTGTGAGAGACGCGTTGGCTTTTGGGATCCGTTCACTTGTGAACGTTATTTTTCGTGTCAAAAATTTTCCAAAAATCCCAAAAACATTTGAAAAATCATAAAAAGCATTTCTTTTTCAAACTTTTGCACCAAAAATATTCTTCTTGCTTATCTATCTTTCTTTATGGATTTTTATGTCCATTGCGTCTGGTGTGGGAAACAATTATCTGGGAACAACTCTTGTCAAAGGTGTACATGTGAGCGGTGCAGTAACGATATCGACAATACGCAATTCCTATTCGGATTTTGTCTTTTGTGCAACTCGATTAATTCGTACTTTTTGAACCCACCTCCTCCTGTTCCCCCGTGCATCTATTGTGGAAGCGATTCTAATTGGCATGTTTCGTTCCCGGTTCAATACCCGTATGGACACGCGCAAGAACCGGGGTACAATTATGAAAATGATAATAGCTATCCACAAGACGCACCTGATTTTTCTCCATACCCGTTTTGCAACAACTGTGGGGGCCCTCACGATACCTATTATTGTCAACCAATGAATTATTATGAGCAAAATCCGGGTCCTCAGTTTTCTTCACCTATGAATTATTATGAACCAAACCCGGTTTCTAATTCTTCTCAACCGATGAACAACTATGAGCCATAACCTTGCTATAATTCAGGTTTTCAACACTTTGAGCCCCCACATCACAACCTCAATCATCAATCCTCTCAGAGAATTCAACAACTCACTACTTTGAATGAAGAAACACACTCCATTGTTTTGCAACTTCAAGAAGCCGTTGTTCTGCTTAAAGAAATTAGGGACGAGGAGAAGCGACAGCAACAAGAGCAAGTTTCTAATCTTAGTGATTCTACCCCTCCTCTTGTGCATCAATACCATTATGATGATGATGACGATGAGAATACTATTTCTTGGTATGATCTAGTTGCTCAATGTCCTAGTGCAATTGTACTCCCCTCTCTTAATTTCCCCAACGCCTCTAAGGATTGTGATACTTCGAGTGAGATTAGTGATTTCGGTCTTGATAAATTCTTTGATGAGGTTTGTGATGTGCTAACTTTTGAGGAGCTTACGGATGAGGTCGCTCTTAATGATGATGTTCCTTCCACCAACACTTTGGGATATGATTCTTTGGCTTTCTCTAATCCTCTTTTCGATCAAGATGATGATTTTACTTCTAGTGATGACGAGTCACTATCCGATGAAGACGTTCTGCATGAAACTTTCAAGATTTATTCGAACCCTTTATTTGATTTTGATGACACCTACATATCTAGTGAGGTGAATCCGCTCTTTGACGAAGGGATTGAGGACATTGATAGCGCTGCTTCTCTTGCTATTAATGAGAAAACTTTGTTAGCCATACCTCCTTCTATCCCAGAGGTGGAAAGACGTGAATCTACTGAAAAAGGGACGCAGGTGGAAGGTAATTGTTCTCATACTTCTCATATTATATTGCCACCTCATCCTACCACGTGCACACCCAAGCGGGTGATGTATCACTTTTACTCTCCTCGTTTCATACCGGGAAATGAGGATGAGTGCTTTGACCCGGGAGGTGACAATGACAATTCTATAATTGATACCCTCACGGCTTTGCCGAGTGCTCAACATCCATTGTCTTTGGGGGATGACAATGTGCTTACTTTACCCACCCCACCTCCCGTGGATCTTGAATTCACATACTTCTTGTATGTCGAAAGGGTTTTTCTCCCATTCAAGACTTATCCCTCCGCCTCTCCTTTGTTGATGTCCTCCGGGAACGAGGACAAGGTCTTTGATCCCGGTATTACATTTGAGGCTTCCCCATGGACCATTTAATTCGGGGACGAGTCAGGCTCACGACTCGGTTAACAAAAACAAGCGCTCTTCGGGAGGCAACCCGATTATCTATCTTTATCTGTTTTCACCATAAGTGTAGGGGGAGCCCCGTGGTGTTTCTTGTTCTCTTTCTTATCATATGCAGGGATTAGAGCTTCAAAGACACACTCTTGATGACTTTTGACGAATCGTGATTCTGTGTTCCCTTCTTCCCGGTTCTATCCTAAACTCTTTTCGATTCACTGTTTTATATTTCTTAATATTAAAATAGGAATCTCTTTAGTTGTCTCTTCCTTAGCTAGATTTAAACAAAGTGCACAATGTCCTAAGTGTAGGGGAGTTTACTCCCACATGCTTAAACATTGAGGACAATGTTTAATTAAGTGTAGGGGGGACTTCTATCGAAGTTAAGTGGCCTTTTCCTTGTATTTGTCCTCATTTTAACCAGAAAATCGATTTTTCGACATTTTTCAAAATTTTTAATCTATTTTGGCCTAGTTGTAGTTCCCTTTATTTTTGCTATTTTTCTCTTATTTTAATAGAATGGTTTTAACAAGTTTAGTTATCTTAGATATATTAGGCCCGTTGTGAATTTTTTGACTCAACCCGAGTTTACTTATCCAAGTTCACTCTAGCTAGTATCCTTAACCGTGTAGACCTTAATTGGTTTATTGGGCTAAGCATCCACGAGTCTCATTCCTTGAGATTTTAAATTGTGGAGAACGAGAAATGATAGAGTTGGTTACAAGTTTGGTATTCTTTCATTAACTTATGTGAGTTAATTATGATCTTTTTCTCCCCTCGCTTGTAAATAAATAAATGCAATAAGTAAGGTCGTACGATTTGAAAAGTTACTTAGCTTCTAGACCAAGATCGTTTAAAAGTTGCTCGGTAATGATAAGAGTTCATAGCCAAGGCATAACTTATGAAGCGGGGCGCGAAGATTGGCGAGTCCGAAAAAGCCCTAACAAGGCATGAGGATTCAATTTTATTGCTGAAGATCCAAAGTGATGTGAAAAGCATTATTCCCAAAATCAATATGAAGGATCAAGACTCACGACGAAAAGCAATCAACTCCTATAAATATCATGGAGAAGTCTATCCGAAAAGACCCTAACAAGGTATGAGGATAAATAGATCCAAGTCCGAAAAGGAGGCGGATCGTTGTATCTCAAAATCCCAATTAGAGATTGAAGAAATAATCATGAAGTCGTGGTCAAGAAAGCTGGAGTACCCCTCAAAAGTCTCCAAGTGAAGAAACTCTATAACGAAGAGAAGACCATTATCTCAAAAACGTCTCTCGAAGATATGAAGTATGAAGTACATGCCAAATATCGGCCCGAGAAAGGTCTCAAATCGTGAACCAAGTTATGCCAAGATATGAACTTTTTGATATCCCGAGAAGAAGTTTTAAGAGATTTTGTCCTTTAGCTAACTATTGATCAAATCGTCCTACTTTGCTTTCAGCCTAAATAAATTATCGAAATAAGTCAACAATGCATCCTCGTGATCATTCAAGACATCAATAAAATATAAGAGATACTCGTAGGAATAAGGGAGTTTAAGTGATTAATTGAACCACATGAGTAAATGTTTGTTATGCTAACTTGTACTAACAATGATCTTGTTTTTAAGCTTGGCATGGGGAACGTGAAACTTGAGGGTGATGAACATTCATGACACACAAGCCCTAATGTAAGTCTTAGATTTCATTACAAGTTTCTTCCTTGTTGCATCTTGTTATTTTCTATCTTTTTGATTTTCCTTAGTTGTTTAATAAAGGTCAAGGTAGGTTGATTATGATGGAAAGTGTAAAACGTGCTTTGTAACTAATGCATTGCATGAGGACATTGCAATGGTTAAGTGTAGGGGATTTGATAGGTGTGAAAATACCCATCCTTCTTACCACTTAATTACAATAATAACCGAGCCAAAACGTGTATTTTATGTCATTTATGTCAGAATTATGCGTGGTTTGTGTTTTTGTTGTGATTTAGGACGAAAAGGTGAAGAGTGGAGAAAACACGGCATTCACGGGCTTTTATCGAAGAAAAAGACGAAAGATAAAGTCGAAAGATCAAGAGTGGAAAAAGAACGGAAGTCCAAGACCAATTCTGAAGATTTATCGAAGAAAAAGTCAAAGGACGGAAGTTTACTAAAAAGCCGAAGAACTCGAGTCTTATTTATAAAGAAAAATCAAGACGAGTTAAAGAAATCCCAAGACAAAGTCCAAGATTAACAAAAGATAAAGAAGAAAAGGACTTAAGTGTGCAATTAAGGCAAAGAGGAAAGAGGGAGGAAGCTTCCTAAGCCCCTCCCTAATCATCCCTATATATAGATGATCCTAGTTTCATTTTCATGTTGTTGGGTGGTTTGACAAACCACCACTTCCACCATTTTTATACTTGTTATTTCATTTCTTGCACTTTAATTTCTTGTTATGCACCTTTAATCATTTAATTTTCAAGTAAGTTTTCATTTATTGTTCTTGAATCTTTACTTTTCTTGTTTAAATCTCTCATCTTCCTTTCTTGATTCTAGTTTACTTTTGGTGCGAATTACATATGATCCGTGTTGTTCATTAATGTTTTCGTGCTTAAAAAGTTCATCTTTTTATGGTTTGATTTAAAAGTTTGTTTATTTTAAGTTTGGAAAAGTTGTAATTTGAGCTTATTTAGTCTTTTTCACATTAGATTCGTTTAAGTTTTGGTTTTAGCTTATCCTAGTAGCTTATTACCTTTTGCTTAAATTTCGGATCAAGAAAGAAATCGGAAAGGGTATTAAACCCTTTTCCGATTTGCTCATTCCGACCAGCACCATCACCATATTCCGATCACTTGATTGGAAAAGGGTTTTACATTCCTTTTATACATTTCTTTTACATTCTAGTCACTTGATTGGAAAAGGGTTTTACATTCCTATCAGCATTCCTATCAACATTCCTATTAGCATTCCTATCAGCATTCCTATCAGCATTCCTATTTACATTCCTATCAGCATTCCTATCAGCATTCCTATCAGCATTCCTATTAGCATTCCTATCAGCATTTCTATTAGCATTCCTATCAGCATTCCTATCAGCATTCCTATTAGCATTCCTATTAGCATTCCTATTAGCATTCCTATCAGCATTCCTATCAGCATTCCTTTTACATTCCTATCAGCATTCCTATCAGCATTCCTATCAGCATTCCTATCAGCATTCCTATTAGCATTCCTATCAGCATTCCTATCAGCATTCCTATTAGCATTCCTATCAGCATTCCTATCAGCATTCCTATCAGCATTCCTATCAGCATTCCTTTTACATTCCTATTAGCATTCCTTTCAGCATTCCTTTTGCATTCCTTTCGCATTCCTTTTGCATTCCTTTTACTTATCGCAATTTACATTTTCATTTTACTTAGTAATAGATAACCAAACCATTTTCATTTCCACCAAGAACAATTGAGTCGCACTTTGAACTATTAAAATAGGAATCATTTGATCCAAATGTTTCTGTTTTGGTTCGGATTTAGTTCTCGGGATCTCCTCGAATTGATCTCGGCTCTAAGTGGAATGATTTGTTCTTGGTTAATAAAAAGGAGCTGGTTTGTTTATCTATTTTAAACTAATGACAAATAGGTAAGTGTCGAAGAGTAGAATTAAAGCTTTAAAAGATTAAACTAAAAAGACGAGTTTAAAGATAAATGTTTGAAAGCCTAAAGATTATATTAGAAAAATAAATGGTCACTCAATAAAAACTAACACTTGGAAAACTTTGTAAAAATATGAACTTAGTCGGAAAATACTAAAAGAAAGTAAGATCAGAATATAGCAAAACAACTCAAATCGGAATAATCTAAAAAGGCACAGATCGGAATGTATTCCGATCGGATGATCGGAATGTATAGGAGTGCGACTGATCGGAATGTAGGAAAATGAGTTGCAATCGGAATGCTAAAAAAATGAACCAGATCGGAATAATACTAGACCACCATAATCGGAATACTGAAATGAGTACTAATCGGAATACAGTAAAACTTGCCAATCGGAATGTATAACAAAGTCCAGATCTAAGGATCGGAATAAAGGGTGCTGCTGGTCGGAAAGTGCAGATCGGAAAGGGGTTTATAACCCTTTCCGATATCCCTTTTGATCCGAAAAATAAGCAAGACCAATAAGCTTATTACCAAAGCTAGCTCGAATCTAATATGAAACGAATCAAATAAGCTTAAATAACAACTTTTCCAAATATAAAATAAACAAACTCATAAATCAAATGATAAAAAGATGAACTTTTTATAAAAACTTTAAAAGGTAAATAAGCTAAACCAACAAATAAGCCAATAAGCACAAAGATCTTAAAGCTTACTTGTGTAGAAACTTAAGGAAACATAAAAAGATTAACTTTTTAAGCACAAAATCCTAGATGAACAACACGGATCATACGAGATTTGTACCAAAATCAATCAAAATCAAAGAAAGGAAGAATGAGATTAAAGATTAAAAGCTTGAAACTAAACTTGATTAATGAAAAACAATACAAAGGTTTGATCTTGAAAGAGAAAAAGATGAAAACTAGTGAGAGAAAGTTTAGAACTTTCTCTCTCTAAAACTAGAGAGAAAGAAAAACTAAAAACTAACTAAGACTAACTAAGTGTGTCATTTTTGTGAAGTAAGGTCCTATTTATAGGCATGTCTTGTGGGCTTTGTGAATGGGCTTGGTTTTGGGCTTCTTTTCTTCTTTCTTCTTTAGTCTTTACGTTTCTTCTAAATAAACGTTTCCGACCCGGATTTGAGAAGTGTCGGTGAATAATTCCAACTCGTCTTATAATCTTTTGTTTAATAGACTCGAGTTCTTCGACATATATGAATCTTCCATATTTGGCTCTATTCTTCGATAAATCTTCAAATAGGCACAATGACTTCAAATCTTTTGCATCTCTTGGACAATAGACTTCGTCTTGAGTCTTTTTCCTCGATAAAACCCATGCAATCCCATGTTTTCTTCAATATTCATCCGGTTGACTCTGAAAACGCAATAAACACAAAAACCACGCATAATTCCAAACAAATGATATTAAATACGTGTTTTGGTCTCGTTTTAGCTAGAATTAAGTGGTAAAAGGATGGGTGTTTTCACACCTATCAAAGTCCGTATCTAGTACTCAACTGGAAAGAGTATTCGGATACTGAAACTGAAACTGAAAAGTGAGAGCATATAGTGGTGGCTCGGATAACTTGATACCCGATGAAGCTCCAAAAGTGGGAACTCGGAAGGAAAACATTCGAACAATCAACAAAAAAGAAAAGGTTCGTTTAATTTATTAAAGACCGTAGTTGATGTTAACAAGGACCATGAAAAAGGGAAATGCCACGGCCATAGAAAGAGGTACTTACATAAAAAAAGGGTAAACGAAAAGATGTAGGTTGTTTTATCGATGCCATCTTAGATTCAAAAAAGTTGGCCAGGAAGTCTATACGTTTTCACATCAAGATAATCAAACCTAATCTCAACACAAATGTTTAAGGTTTCAAGTATGACCAACCCCTTTTTTAAAATTTATGGTGTGTTTTTTTATCTTATATAATGGGCTTATATAACCCGTTTTTTGCTTATATAAGCCTATGTTTAATTAACTTATAAGCCCATGGCTTATATAAACTTAAGTTAACATGAGGGTAAAATGGTAAATATGTTATATAAGCTCAAACCTTCCTAAAAAGCCACATTTTTATGGATTATCATAACACCCATATATAAGTTTATAAGCCCACTCATATAAGCTTAGCCAAACACTTGGTTTGAGATTATAAGCTTATATAAGCTAATAAGCTTATAAGCCCATTATATAAGCTAAAACAAACACCCCCTTATCTACTGTATCTACATCATCATATAACCAACATAATACTTGAACCATTTATCATTTTCACTACTCCTAAAACTTTACATAGTAAACACTAACTATTGATCCATCTAACGCCTTTCTAACAAACATATAAACATAAAATGGCACAAAATTGACCTTTAATATGTGCCTTCATAGCTTCATCAACCTTTATAGCTTCATCAACCTTCATAGCTTCATCAACCTTTGTAGCCTCATCTGCCTTGTCATCTATATAAGAAATATTAAAACAGAATCAATTATTGGTATTTTCATAACATGTAACATCATCAAAACAAAAACAAATCATCAAAACTTCAATAATATTGTTGCGAAGTAAAAACCCTAACCTTGTTTTGATTTTCCTTTAGTCTGTTTTTTAAACTCTAACTGCATCAAGTCTTCAATATTAGTGTCAGCAATCGGATCATCATATCTCTAGGTGGTTCCATACTTATCCATCACATAATCAATCATCTCAGTAGTGATCGGGACTTTTGTAAAATCAATATCCATCCAGTCAGTTTGGTTTGATTTATCAGGGTATGAAGATTTGTTACTGTTTGTGTTTGGGTGGGTGGGTGGTTGATTCATTATTTGACCTCCGGATATTGAATGCGTGTGCGCGTGTGTGTGTGTGAGAGAGTTATTAGTGGACGGGGTACCGGTGCAATATATCAAGTTGCATGCAAATAAAAGGCTTCACTTTTTAGACACGTTAGGTGTGTATATAATATAAGTCGAGTTTAGTAGTATATGCTTATTAGTATTTCATGATATTATTAATTGAACTTTACCTTACATGATTATTGAATAATTAAATTAAAGAATGTTATTAATTTAATTAAACCTTGGTTAAAAATTAATATAACATAATTAAGCTACGTTTTTTAATTAGTTAAATGTAACATGAATAATTATATTAACCTAAAGTTTATTTAAATAAAATGGCCATGTTTAATTATCATGATAATTATATTAATAATTATAACAAAATCTTGTTTATTAATTATATAATATAAGTCAGGTGCTTAAACGGTTTTATGACTTATTTCAACAAGCTCACGTCTGAATGTAACATAAACGATGATTAATTTGTTATTTGATTTATTTTAAAACCTTAAAGTTTATAAAAATATGAAATGTCAAACCCATCTATCTCGAATGATGCTAACCCTAAATCATAAGCCTTAACCAATTAAACCATAAACCCAAATTAAACCATAAACTAATAATAAAACCTAAATCCTAAACCTTAAACCATTTAACCGTAAACCATAAACCATTAAACCATAAACCTTAATTAAACCATAAATCATAATCATGCATACCATAAACCATAAACCATAAACCCTAAACCATAAACCCTAAACCTTGAACCTTATACCAATGAACCCTAAAAACTAAATCATAAATCTTAAACCATTTAACCTTAAACTATAAACATTAAACCTTTAATTAACACTCAAACCACAAACCCTAGCTAATTAAACCAGTAATCCTAAACCTTAAACCATAAACCCAAAAACTTTAACCTAAACCCTAAGCCCTATACCTTAAACCAATGAACCCTAAACAATAAATCATAAATCTTAAACCATTGAACCTTATAATATAAACATTAAACCATTAATTAATAATTAAACCACAAACCTAGCTAATTAAACCATTAATCCTAAACCTTAAACCCTAACCCTAAACCGCAAACCTTAAGCCCTAAACCTTAACCCCAAAAAACCCTAAACACTAAATCATAAACCTTAAACCATTTAACCTTAAACTATAAACATTAACCCATTAATTAACCCTTAAACCACAAACCATAAACCTTAAACCCTAAACCTTAAACCCTAAACCAATGAACCATATATAAAAACTAGATCATAAATCTTAAACCATTTAACCTTATACTATAAACATTAAACCATTATTTAATCATTAAACCACAAACCCTAGCTAAGTAAACCATTAATCCTAAACCTTAAACCCTAAACCCTAAACCGCAAACCCTAAGCCCTAAACCTTAACCCCAAAAATCCCTAAATACTAAATCATAAACCTTAAACCATTTAACCTTAAACTATAAACATTAAACCATTAATTAACCCTTAAACCATAAACCATAAACCTTAAACCCTAAACCCTAAACCTTAACCAATGAACCCTAAACACTAGATCATAAATCTTAAACCATTTAAACTTATACTATAAACATTAAACCATTAATTAACCATTAAACCACAAACCCTAGCTAAGTAAACCATTAATCCTAAACCTTAAACCCTAAATCCTAAACCACAAACCCTAAGTCCTAAACCTTAACCCCAAAAAACCCTAAACACTAAATCATAAACCTTAAAACATTTAACCTTAAACTATAAATATTAAATCATTAATTAACCCTTAAACCACAAACCATAAATGATGGTTGAGTTTTTGCACACCTTTAGGAAAAGGAGGCAATTAGGGCAAGTGTTAACGAGTAGTTTAGGAAAACCACAAGTTATGACCCTAAAGTGAGTTCGTTCTCGAGGAGGCTAGTGCGTTGTGTCTAGAGATGATTATCTTTGTGATTTTATTGTTATGAGAAAAGAAAATAGAAAGGGGATGAGAAGAGAATGACGGTTACGATGACGGATTACACTAAGTCGAAAAGGTGTACACGTAAAACCGTAAAAAGTACTAAATTTAAAATTTTATCCTAAAAATTCCTAAAAATTGCAAACAAATCCTAAATAATGTAAAAAGAGTTTACAAAAAGTCAAAAATCACCAAAACCTTTTAGTTAATTAAATAATGATTTTTTAATGCTAATTAAAGCCCTAAAAATCAATTTAATTACTAAAAAGCCCAAAATGAGTTTTATCTCTTTGTAAACCTCTAAAACAACCTAACTTAATTTAAAACTATTTTAGAAAATTTTTAAACTAACCAAAACTATTTAAAATGATTTAAAAACTATTAAAACTATTAAAACTTAAAATAATTATAAAAATAAATCTAAGGACAATGAAAATATTCTAAAAGTTGCAAAACTCCTAACTTTAGATATTTGAACTAGGAAAAATAAAAAAGTAGAAAAAACTAACTTTCAATTTTTAATAATAAAATAATAATAAAATATTCAAAAAAATTCAAAGTTTATAAAAAAATTCTAAAAAATTACCAAAAATGTAGAAAAATGTAACTAAGACAGAAATGCAATCAAAAGTTACCAAAAGCTTTTTAATAATTTTATATTAATTTCCAATATTGGTAAAAACCCTAAATTCATATCAAATCAATAATTGGCTAAAATGAAAAGTTTAATAGCTGTAAACCTCAAAAATATAGTTAAAAACTTAAAAACTATTTTTCCAGATTTTTAAAACACTGTTTCCTATTTTTTATTTACTTTCTAAAATTTAAAATTAAAATAATCCTAATAAATAAACTATTCACGTGAAAAATAAACTTTTTGAACCAAAAAGTCCTAACCCTAAATAAGAACAATAGAAAAATGCTAAATGGTAAAAAGCTAATAAGAATAAGCTAAAATCAGCTTATTACTAAACTGATTAGTTTAACAAGCTAAAAACACACACTCCATAAATAATTAAATGTCCAAGTGATAACCAGTCAAAGACCCTAGGGCAACTGGTTATCACGTTGGTGTGTGAGAGGAGTGGCGCAGGTTCGAGTCCTGGCAACGTCCTTTTTGTAAAAAAAATTTTTTTATATTTCTAAAACTCAAACCAGTAACCTTATATTACTCTAAATCACAAACTTTATGCAAATTAAGCTAGAATCATTGCCATGGAAATAAAAAACGTGCCCAGATTACAACTTGATATAATAACTGATGAACACAAAAGTATGTATCTTCACTTGTGAAGATAGAACAAGAGGGGCTTGTTCTTGGAGGTTTGTTGGTTGTTTTGGCAAGACAAGGCACCCCCACAACCAGTTGGGTTGTGGGGAGTCACAAAGAGCAAGAAAACACCAAGTTAACACACAAAAATCAAACACAATTGCCCTATTTCAGTCACTGTTTTCAGAAAAATGGACTTGGGTCCTTTTGTTGGTGCAGTTGGTATTTAGGTGAGTTTTGGTGGACCAAAACTCACTCAATTTGCTCAATAGCAAGCTCAAATCACACTCAAGTCTTAGACTACCTTAATTCCTAACAAGCACAAAAATATGATGGCAAAAACTACACAAAATTCAAGCAGTTTTGAGCTAAACATATTTTTTAGCTAAGTTTTCATAATTTGCATACAACTTCTTCCAAAACATACAAAATTGCACTCAAACAGTTGATATAACACAAAGCTAACAAAAGGAGTCGATTTAAACTTGTTTCAAATCATTTTCACTTCTCAAAATAATTTTAAAACCCGTATCCAAACACCCTTTTAACTTTGAAAATTGAGATTTTATCACACTAAACCTTAACAAAACTTCACCAATTTAATCCTAATCTATCTAAACATGCAAGAAAACCTTAAAAAGGCTACATCAAACAGAAAACTTTCAAATTAACATAGATTCATGCAAGATCAATTTGCAAGCAGATTTTCAACAAACTTAAGAAAGAAAAAGAGAAAATGAGAAGGATGATCACCTCCCTCACTTTGCATCCAAGTGAGGGTCAGCTATGCTCCCCTGAGCTTGACCAACAACTAGGTCAAGCCAGGGGTATCTTGAAAAAAAGATGAATGAATGAGGGTGTTGATTGAGTAGATATACTCCCCCCCTTTTTGTGATATATGGGATTTCCCTACACAATCACCACCAAACCAGAAAAATAAACTCCAAATTTCAATAGCTACAAGCTTAAAGCTTGTAGCTTTTGAAATAGTAAGTGTTAACAAATGGTAAAAGATATGCAAAGAGGATTTCACCTCACTTTGCTCTTTACCCAAACTTTTATACCCACTATATCTTGATATCTCTAAGATATCAGGACTTAATGTTCATATATAAGCTTGAATAAAACAGTTTAATGTGGCCTATAAATCCTTTTGCCAAAATAAAAAAACGGATTTCCAGAAAACTTAGACTTTCCCTTTTGAAAACTCAAAACACAATTCTTTCACCAAATCAATTGTGGAACACAGATTTTAGCTAAATTTAACACCAGCTTTTAACAAAATAAGAAGAAATTACATTTAATAAAAATACCAACTTTTAATTGAATAAAAAGGAATTACAAAAACTTTAGCAAAATCTGGAACAAAGGGACATGCACATGTTGCATCCTCCTTTTATAGGCTTAAACAGAACATTCTAGGCTAATGAATAAAAAACCTATAAGCTAAAACCCTAAATGGAGAAAATCCGAAAATGCCATTGGTCTTCAAATTCGAATCTTGGTCAATGGTTGAGTCTTGTGACATGAGAGTGATAGCCAGCTGTTTGATATGATCTAGGACGTTTATTTGGAGTGGGGCACAAGTAGTTTCATCATGAGCGTTCATCTGGTCGATTTGGGGTTTGGGGATGAAAGTGACGCAGCAGGGGTCACATGGTGTGGTCTCATGGTGAAAGTGATGGGTATTTTGGGGTGTGGGTTAGGATTAGGCTTAGGTTAATTAAGGTTCTGGAAGGTATCAAACAAAAAACCTTTGTTTTGTGTTTAATTGGGTCTGGGTTTTTCTAGGGTTTATGAGGATGATTAAGGGGTTTTAATTCGTTTTAGGGGTGGATTTATTTAAAAAGGTGTTAGGGAGGGAAACTTGATATAACTGAATAATCAGTTATATTAATTAGGTGATGGTGGAATGTAGACGTGGAAGGTAGGAGAAAAGTGATTGGTGGAATGGTTTGAGTGGGTGAGGTGGCGTGTTATGAGTGGTGGGTTGAAGTTTGTGTGTCTGGGCTGTTTTAGTCCCTCAACTCCCTTTGTCTTGTCACTTCAATTCAGAAACTTGTCAACGCCTTAATTACACATAACAACTTTTGTCAACTTGCTGAAAATGGCCCATCACACTTTCAAACTTTGAATAAGGACTATTCATGCAATATTTGCATTCTTCAAGGGCTTGTAATGTCATGTCTTGAAACTTTAGGACCAAACTTGTAATAATTGAGATTTACAAGGGTCTAAAGTGACAAGTCTTCAAAAAGTGAGGGGCCAATCTTCAAATCTTCAAGGACTTCTTTAGAAATTCATGATTCGGGTCCGGTTCATTATGCGACTTCATTTCCCGTGTTCGTTTTTGATTGATTCTTGTGATCTTTTTGTCATTTCCTCAATATCCGTACCTAAAATACACAAGCAACAAACACAAGCATATATTGGGGTATTTTAATGATATTTAATGCATTTTAAGCCCAATTTGGATGATGAGACTATGTATAAAAGCAGTCTCATCAATAAACCTTAAACCTTAAACCTTAAACCCTATACCCTAAACCAATGAACCTTAAACACTAAATCATAAATCTTAAACCATTTAACCTTAAACTAAACCATAAACCCTAGCTATTTAAACTATTAATCGTAAACCTTAAACCATAAACCCGAGATAATTAAGCCATTAACCCTAAACCGTAAATCCCAAACCCTAAACCCTAAACCTTATACCTTATACCATATATAAACCTTAAACTCAACCATAAACCGTTACCCAATACCAAAGTAGAATGTCCTCATCCTAACCTTATTAAACCGACCATTCAAAATCGACCTTATTCATATTAAATTGCTTGAGATTATTATTCAAGGTGATTGATATAAAGCTCAACTAAATCCCACATAATACTTAAAAACCAAAAGATATTTATCTCGCGGTTGTCAAGCATTATTATAACCTAATGTATTTAAGTTATTTAACTATAGTTTTATGTCTAAAATTAAAGTAATATTTTAATTTTTTGTTTTTTATAAAAATAAAACGTATATACTTTTTTATTTACTTATTTTTATTTATTATTTATTTATTATTAACTTTTAAAAATTAAATGTTAATTATAATTTTATTATTAAGTAAATTTAATATTTATATTTTCATTAAACACACATAATATCCGATAACCATCTTGTAACAACCACCATTTTCACCACCATTTTCACAATCATACAGGAAGAACGAACCCTAAATTAACCACCCAATAACCGATCAGAAGAATCAAACCTCATAAACAATAGTCGCCAATCTACACAATCTTTAACAACATGAAACACCAGGAAAGAGGTAATGCAAAAAACCAGTATTGTTTAATTTAATATTCGGGTTCATAGGAATAGTGTAAGTTTGTTATGATATTAGAGTTTATACTTACTTTTAATGCATGTATGTGGACCTATGTCATATTTAAATAACATGATTTAATTTATAGGATTAACCCTTCTTAATATGTTTATATGGTTGTTAACCATAAGATTCGAAGCTATTTAGATATTTGGCATGTACTTCATATTTCGAATCTTCGGAAGACGTTCTTGAAATTATGGTCTTCTCTTCATATTTTGGAATTTATTCACTTGACGTTTTTGAGAGATTCTTCATACTTGGACCACGACTTCATCATTTTTCATCAATCTTTATTTTGGATTTTGATATACAACGATCCACCTCCTTTTAGGACTTGGATATATTTATCCTCATACCTTGTAAGGGTCTTTTTGGATAGACTTTCTCCATGATCTTTAGGGGAGTAATTGCTTTTCGCCGTGTGTCTCGATCCTTCATATTGATTTTGGAATAATGATTATTCAGATCATCTTGGATCTTTAGCAACAAAATAGAGCTCCTCATGCCTTGTTAGGGCCTTTTTGGATCTTCACCAATCTTCGCGTCCCGCTTCAAAAATTTATGCCTTGGCTATGAACTCTATTCAACCCCGAGTAACTTTTAAACGATCTTGGGCTAGAAGCTAAGTAACCTTTCAAATCGTACGACCTTACTTATTGCAATTAATTTATTCCTAATGCATTGATCTTGTGGGTGAAAAGCCATAATTAAAAACATATGAGTTTTTGATAGAACATTTTCATGTTCTACGTTTAGCATGATCACTTGTCTAATTCTATCACTTCTCGTTCTTCACTATTTAAAGACCTCTAATTAAAGAGACACGTGAATACTTAGCCATGCAAGTCAAAATTAAGCCAAATTTAGATTAGCTTTCATTAAGACTATATCAAATCGAAGTTTTGGGTTTTCAGGCCACCTATAGGATCTTGCACTTTCTTAGACTTTTTCAAGTTAAGAGAATGCATTTTAAAGTTCCCTTGATAAGTGACTTTCTAGGATCAATTATAGGAACTTGCGAAAAGTTCTTGTTCTTAACCCGTATGAGCTAAGACTTTCGCGTTTTAAAGTTCCCTATATAAAAGTCTAGCAAAACTTGATTCAAGCGGGTTAAGGAATGTAAAGGGTACCAAATGCCCATCAAGTCAAAAATTAACTCTTATTCTACCTATCGGAAAATATACATCGTGATACGGAGGTCAGAGAGGATAAAATAAGTGTTTAGACATTTTAGAGGGAGAAAGATTACAAGGTGAAAGGAGTGTGTTTATTTTAGATAGAGAAGTGAAAATAAAACAATGGGAATCATCACCCCCTCCATGGAAGTATGGAGGGGTATATATAGGCTAAACAAGGAGTAACTTTGACAACATGTCAATAGTAGTCCCTCCATTGTTTGCCTATCTGAATCAAATGTAATTCTGTAAATAGCGCTCACATTTTAGGGCTAACAATGGTCTATGTTTCAATCTAGGATATGGGTTTTGTTAATGTGTCTGGATATGGTCCCATGGTATGTTATAGTTTAAGGTTATTTTGGTAAGATATTGTTTTAGGTTTTTTGAAATCAGTTGGATATGGTCCCCTATACAAACATATGTATAATTAAATCCAAATGTTATTAGGGCATCCACAACCATGCTACACATACTGCCAAACACTCCCTTCATCGACATATAAGCACTATCGATCGAGACATACCGAATACCCGGGACATTTAAAAATAATGTCATCATAGTCCGGTAAATACTCGCATGTCCACTATCAACATAGCCCAACACAGATTTGACTTTCTCATTCGACCCAATATGAAGCAAAATAATACATTATACCATTGTCCAGTACATCTGAGAGTAAGTTAAACCTGATCCAACCTATAGCTATTTAGCAGCTTAATCTTAAAAATTAGGTTAGACTTATCCCAATACCTAAAACAAGTCGTCTCCATCTCCTCTAGATATCTTCGTCCCTATTTTTTATATATCTAGAAAACACAGTCACCATCTAAATCCATCGCATCATCTAACTTATCTCGACCTAATCTCAAACAAATATAACCTCTTATCAATATCAACGATTCTAAAACACACAGCCAACACAAATCTCTATCTCAATCTTGCATCAACCCACCATATAGTATCAAAGAACACCCATGAAATCTTGTGGATTTATAAACCAAATCCTAAACCGTACCTAGATCTTTTCATCAGATTCAGATTGATGTGTATCAAGTGGCTTCAAGATCTCAAAGGGGGTCTGGGTAGGTAGGTTTGATTATATGTTGGTTTGTTAATACCGAAACAAAGAGTGTAAATAATATGTTTGTTATCTTACTTTCTTTATATTTTGAATATAAAAAAATGGGTCAAACCATTACATGGATCTATGATGAACTCAAGCATAAATCTGTATAAAGATTTTGATAATAAGATGAAACTCGAATCTGAGATGTTATAATATTGCATATTTAAATTGTTTTGCATTTGAGTCTAATGAAAGTTAATGTGAGAGAAGGAGTTGTGGTGTGACGTAGGGATTAGGATAGATATGGATTTGTTAATTATTGGAAGTGACGAAGAGTAATAGATCGAGTCCGTTAGTCATGGTCTTGGTATTTTTCTGGTTTGGTCAAGATGTCACAATGTTTTATCAAATGAATCTCGGTCAGTTTTATCTAAAAAAACATAGTCTAAAGTATTTGGTTTTTAGTCATCGCAATGTAACCAAATCTCTCCATCAGAATCCAAAAATCCATCGCAATAATAAAACCATGCCATCGCAATGACCGTATCCGTGTCTTTCATCGCAATGAGTGAAAGTTTTCCATCGCAATTTTAAAAAAAATCCACCCCATCGCACTCCTATAAGCATCGCAACATCCCATCGCGACAAGCCATCGCAAGTTGCAATCGTAGTGGCCATCGCACGATAAGATCGCAACATTTCCATCGTAATATGAGAACCATCACAATGTACCCATCGCAATCAATGCGATCGTAAGTAGCCATCTGAAAGTAGCCATCAGAGCAGGGTTTTGACCATCTTTCTGAAGATACCGAAAAAATGGATCTGGACCATTTGATTTTTGTCCTTTTCCCAGGAAGCAATAGACAAAAACAACACACGAGTACCAAACAAAAAGACTAAGTAATTTGTTACGATGCATGACAAGACACATATTTAGACAATAATTTCGTGACAATAACTGATTCAGAGTAAATGATAACAGCTAGACATAATAAAATCAGATATAACTTGAATCAGAAAAAGTACGAACCGTTAATCTTGATAACACAACACGAACACCAAAATAATAAGCAAACACAAACACAAAACACCCCCGTTTAGCTCTGATACCAATTGTTAACCATAAGATTCAAAGCTATTTAGGGGTGATCTGGAGGTCGGGGAGGATAAAATAAGTGTTTAGACATTTTAGAGAGAGAAAGATTACAAGGTGAAAGGAGTGTGTTTATTTTAGAGAGATAAGTGAAAATAAAACAAAGGGAATCATCACCCCTCCATAGAAGTATGGAGGGGTATATATAGGCTAAACAAGGAGTAACTTTGACAACATGTCAATAGTATTCCCTCCAAGTTTTTCCTATCTAAATCTAATGTAATTCCGTAAATGGCGCTCACATTTTAGGGCTAACAATAGTATATGTTTCAATCTAGGATATGGGTTTTGTTAATTTGTCTGGATATGGTCCCATGGTATGTTATAGTTTAAGGTTATTTTGGTAAGATATTGTTTTAGGTTTTTTGAAATCAGTTGGATATGGTCCCCTATACAAACATATGTATAACCAAATCCAAATGTTATTAGGGCATCCACAACCATGCTACACATACTTCCAAACACTCCCTTCATCGACATATAAGTAACATTAATATGTACATGTTTGCAAAAGTAATTCATATAGAATCAGACACTTCATTGTCTACTTCTGAAAGTGCTAATTTTCGCCCACCCCTAGCAATACAAGTCCTATTCGTAGTTTAGCAAGAAGTTCTTCAAGTACTCACAGTTTTCTTCCTCCACTATTTCAAACTCCTATTGTAGGCATACATAATGTCACAAGTTCTTCATCTATTCGTCCTTCCTTGTTTCAAACTCCTAATGCCACAAGTTCGTCTGCTTCAGTTTGTCCTCCTTCTGTTCGTCCTCCCTTGCTTCAAACTTAAATTTTAGGTGTACCTAATGCCACAACATCTTCCAAAAAGGTGAGTCCTCCCTCTATTCGTCCTCCCTGTTTATAAACTCCTATTCTATTCAAACCTACTATAGAGGATGAATCAGATTCATCTGGTGAGGAGGAAGACACTAATGATGTCGAGGTAGATTCTAGTGATGAGGAGGAAGATACAAGTGATGAGGAGAAAGAAACGAGTGATGAGGATTATGAGTTAGAACTTAAGAAGAATAGCAATTCTAAAGGTAAAGCTGTTTGAACTTAAAGTTTATGGTTGAATGTACAGTAGTGTGAAGTTTTTATTTATTCAACCTAATGCTATGTTAGGTTCAAAGTCAAAGCCGACTGCTTACTCGAAAGGATATAAGAAAATTTCAAACAAGGTATAGTTAAGTTGTTATGTGTGTATGCATAAAGATATATACGTTTATACCATCGATTAATTGTTTTAAACACATGATGTGGTCAAATATCAGGAGGAATGGGAAAACATAGATTGGATTAGAAAGACCCCTTTCTTTGACTCTAGGGATGAAGAATTAGTTGCTCAAGCTTATGCTCCAATACGAAAGCACACTCCTAGATCAAAGCACACTCACAAAGCTCAATCTTCTCAAGCGAAAGCTCCAAGACCAAATGTCGTTGTTGGCCTAGCCAATAAAAAAACTTGGAAAGAAATTGCTGAGAAGAAGGTTCGGTCAAGGAATGCTGCAGAGGGGAGAAACAACAAAGGCAAAAGGAAGGTTAGATGATGTCAGTTCTCCCTGTTTAATATGAACAATTTTTTTGTGTTTTGTTGGTCTGCTATTGCTAGGCACCTGTTGTATTATCAACCTACAGGTTGTAACAATTTAATAGATTTATATGCATTACTAGCATTATGAAACAATTATTAGTTATATGTAATCAACAATATGGGTTTGTTAACTAGTTAATATAAGTATTTTAAGTCCATGTACAATTCAATATCAGTACTCAAGCAATTATCAGTTATCTATCAAAGGTTTTTGGTTGAATGTTAAAATGTGTAAAATAGTATAAAATTTTGTTCAAAATTTATTTTTACTAGGAAACTCAAAGGAAAAGTTTACCTAGTTTGAATTTTTAATTTGGAGGCAAATTGGAGTTCAAAATATTTGGTTGTTTAATTTTTGTATTTGGAGCCAAAATTTTCCCGAAAATTTTGAATGTCCATGCTAAGTAAATGCATATGCAGTTACCATAATTTTCTAACTCAATGTCCATATCAAACCTTGATTTTTGTCTAAAATCACAAAATATACAAAACTCAATTACTTTTTCATTAATTTCATACCATTTCCACTTATTGTTCTTGTACACATCGATTTGTGGTCAATAATCATGAACACTGTAAACGATGATCAAGATTATATTGTTAATGATGATGATTCTTTGGTTAGTAATCACGATGTAGATCACCATAATCAAGGAGATTATGAATCAAAGGATTATGGTGATCAATCAGATGATGATGAAGACATCATTAAACAGAAGGTTGTTAATAGGAAGGGTATAACTAGGTTATCCAAGTTTCGGGTAAAATATGGAAAACCAGGTGTCATGAAGATAAATGTAAACTTTGATGCACTGAATAGAATATCAGGGCCGAATAGTGTGACAACCCAAAACTGAGGTCATTGCTTAATCTTATTTTACGATTATTTTTGAAATTTTTGGATGAGTTTGAACGATATTTATTTTTGCAGGTTTAAGTTTAAACCGATGTTGGAAGGTTTATATTTAATATTTAATAAGTATAAGGAGTATTAGCAAGCGTGATGTCGACGGATGCCAAATATTTTACGTCTTATTGTCGGTTGTTCGATTTTTGTCATTATTGATGTTTTATTTTAAATGACGTGTTAAGTCAAGTCGGGAGTCGATATTATTATACTTGAGGCACGTTTTAAATTTTTAAAAGTATCTTTATGAAACCCGAGCCCCATAAATATTTTCAAAATTGACTAATAGTTATTTCCCGCTTTTTAGCTAACTATTTTCATTTTTAGCCACAACAATGGTCCCTCAAGCACTATATATAAGCTTAAAAATTCACACACACTTCACAAATCCCACTCAAATTTTTCATCTCATCTCTCCTTCTTCTCTCTCTTTTAGCCGTGACCTTCACCACCCACCAAAACCATACAATTTTCAATTTTTGCTCCATTTTAACAATGAATTGAGTAAAACTAATTGAAGTCCCTATCTTAGAATTGAACAAGGATCATTTTGGTGTAAGAAATTCATACATGCAAGGGTTTTTATTTTTTTCATGTTGGTAGGTGAAAGCCATGATCATGCATGGTGTTTTTAGCATGATCAATGGTGTTTCTTGCAAGAATTTTGTTAAAAACTTGATTTTGATCTAAAGGTTTTGAATTTTATGATGATTTGAATGTTATGGTTGATATATGTTGATGTTAGGGTAATGGGATGAACATTTCTATGGTTGGTTTTGATCAAAAATGTTATTTTGTACAAGTTTTTAATAGTCATTTTATAACAGTAAGTAAACAGTAAATTCAGGATTTTTATGTTTTGATAATCTTAACTTAGAGCCTAGGGTTGTAGATAATTTTATTAGCTTCGATTTGATATAAAATAGAGCTTCTAGCTCCAAACGAGCGCGAAGTTATGATGTTTTGATTAATCGTGTACCGGGAGACGAGTATCGACACTACATATAGTTGTTGTCGATATTTGGATCAAATCTCGGGGACTATAAATTGAAGTTTTGAAATGTGTAACCTACTGATAATGAAGTGTTAACCTTAGAGGGTGAGTTTATTTTAAAATCCGAGTGTCGGTTTTGTAAACGGAGTCGTTTAAAGAAGTTAAAACGGTTGTATGAAAAATTAACGTAAATCTGTCCGGATTTTGTAGTTTAAAGATGAGTCGGGTAATGGACTTTAAAAGTAAATTCATTTGATAAAGTTGTAGCAGCACTTTCTATATATAGTAAGTTAGTTTATCGAGTCGTTTCATAAACGTTTGACGAGTTTAAAAGGGGTAAATAAGCTAGTACATGTAGTATTGCCGGCGGACTTTGTTAAAAGTGTAAAATGGTACAGTAATGTGTAGTAGAGTGTAATGAAGTTATTTATATCATTTTCTCTCTAGTTTATCGTGATTATATGAGTTTGAGTTTTATGTTCTTATGTATGATTTATTTCTCGAGTCATTATTAATGAACGCGTGTTATTTGATAGGTAGCGGTTCTCGTGTTTGAAAGGCATCCATTATCATCAACGATCATCTCGCTAGATCTCTTATACTAAGGTGAGTCTGTAGCCTCGCTTTTAATGCTAGCTACTAAATGTTTTATTACCCGCGAGGGGGATACATGCTATTTGAAAATAAATGAACACAAGTCATGAGTAATTGTTGGACCCGAATGTTGCCTAAGTTGATTACATTATATTGAGTACATTGTTGCTAAAGACCCTAAATTCATGAGTCGTTAACTATCTTCTGACTTGATGTTGTGAGTCGGGAATATCCGCTTATTCTAATGATAGTACTATTGGGTTGACCACCCTATCTGAGACCAGGGCATTACGTTGAGTAACCTATGGGAAGGATAATTTACGAGAATAAGAATGTGGTATTCTAGCAACTGATACCCTAGAGGGGCAATGGTTTTATTCTAGTCATGCCGGTATTTGGCATGGGTGACTATTTGGTTAAAGGGTCGGTGTCATGAGCTTAAATACAATGTTTATTATTTCCTTGAATATAGATTGTGTGTACGACAAATCTATAAATGATTTTGATTGATTTTCCTCTTGTGTTCAAATGTGATTTGATAAACCTATAGACTCGCTCAACATTAATGTTGACTCGTTTTAGCATGTATTTCAGGTAATAGGAAGTGATGGAGCATGGAGCTTTGCTGTGGAGGTTGTGGCTTGGCTTTTGGAAGAATGTTGGTCTAAAAACTGTTTCTATCCTTTACTATTGAACAATTTACTTTATGTTTGTGTACTGTACTAAACTTGTTGGTTGTTGGTCGAGATCCATGGGGACTAAACGCTTTACTCTGGTTTCGTTTTAGTACAATCATGGGATGAAATTTATGTTTTAGACCTATTATGAAACTCTTGTTTATGTTTTATGTGTAAACGTCTCTATTTTGAGTCGTTCAATATACCTTGTGTGATGATGCTTGTGTCTAGCACCCAATTGTGTATTTCCGCTACGCAATGTATATTGGGGGTGTTAGAGATTGGTATCAGAGCTACAAGTTATAGAGAACTAGGTCGATTTTGAAAATTGTCCTAAACTATAACTTTGGTGTCGAAAGTATTTATTCTTCAAAAGCACACAACTCATCTCCAACGCTCTGGTAAGATTAGTTTTAGTTTTGTTTTGCATTATAGATGTATCCCTCATAACTGAAATGATTTCCCGAGTATTTATTAAGTAAATACTACGATATTGTAATGGAATTACTGAAAGTAAGCTGAGTGTTGTCAGTATCATATTTTTTTACGAGCATTGCATAAACATCAGTTGCATTATGTTGCATAACATGGATTACGTATAACATTTGCATAAGCATTGCATACTAATTTTTATTTTATTTAACAATAACCTTAAGTATCCTTTAACCCTTATAATTGTAGAAAATGGTTGGTTTACCTCGTGAGGATGGATGGATTGATATGACTAATGTATTGGATGGTAAGGAAGTAGATAACTTTGATGCTAGTGACGATGAGGACCCTTTTGAGTATTTAGATGATGGGATTCCACCCACTGCAGTTGGTCAGACAAAGCCTGAATTGATACAAGGTAGTTATGTTCCAAGGGTTAATGTTGTGCCACAGACTGTTCCAGATTGTCAGCGACCTGTTGTTCGTTCTTTGACGCCTACTTGTGATGCTTATATTAGCAGTTTTCCTGGGATTTCATTTGCTAGGGGTGATGTTCCTGTTGAGTCGAGTAGTGCTGCTAGTGCTCGATCTATTCATGATGGCATATCTAAGGTTTATTGTCCAGGTCCTAGGTCTTATGATGATATTTTCTGGTTTCTTAAGAAGTTTGATAGGTCTTTGTTTGAAAGGTATTTGGTTGAAACCCGTGTGATTAGGAGGTTTGAGCAGAATTAGAAAAAGTTTGACAGGTTTGTTAGTAGTGTGAGGAGATCAAAGTTTGTTAGGGCAAGAGAAATGGATAAAGTTGTTAGGTTAAGATCTATGGTGTTGAATTTGAGTAGGCAGGTTGAAAGGTTTCGTGAGGAGCAAGAAAGGAATGCAAGGTTGGATGCATGGGGTCTTCCTATGAGATCTTTTCCTAGTCGAGGTATAGTGATTCGTGATGTGCCAAATCAGGTTGAAGCTCAAGTGTTGGTGAAGAAGAGTGAAGGAGGTAGTCGAAAGGGAAAGGAAAAAATGGAGGAAGATTCTGAGGATGATGATAGCCGCAGTGATGATGAGCCGATGTACAAGAAGCAGCGGGGATCTGATGTTTAGTTCTTTTATGTTGTTTTTATTAGCCTTGTTTTAATAGAACTTATGTAGACTTGCACTGTAGTTTATGATGAAACTTAATGACTTTTAAGTTTGACGTGATGAAGGGTTGTAGTGACATTACTTGTCACAATTTTGTGGAAATTTTCCAACGCAAACCAAATTACCTTCATGACTTATGACTTGTCTTATTAGTTCTTTTGTGAATTGGTTAATGATTCATTGTGAACTGTGTTGTTGGTGCATGTAGTATCCATGTTACATCTTGATAGATAAATCCTTCTTCTTATCATGATATGGATACTTACTTATTCTTTTTCTTTTATTGTTACACAGGAAGGAGTTGGGAGGCATTTTTCTGACATTACTAAAATTATTGTTTGGTTAGTTTCCTAAAAACATGCCGCCTAAATTGACGACTGCTACTGTTAATACCATGATTGAGCAAGCTATCGCTAGATATCTGGAAGCTGAACGTGCTGCGAGGAACCAAGAGGCTGAGAATAGGAATGATGATGGTCAGGTTGGAGGGAATGCTGCAGATCCAGTTGCAGATAATGCTGATGAACAAGCGGGAGGAAATGCTGCGGGACAAGTTGGAGGTAATGCTACTGTTCAGCAGATTCAGAAGGAATGTTCTTATGCTAGTTTCATGAAATGTGGACCTACCCAATTTCGTGGTACTGGTGGTGCTTTGGAATTAAGGAGATATATTGAGAAGATTGAAAGTACTTTTGAAATCAGTGGATGTTCAGAAGCTAGTAAGGTGAAATTTGCTGCAGCTACTTTTCAGGATGATGCATTAAGTTGGTGGAATAGTCAGGTAGCCATGGTAGGATTGGTTGAAGCAAATGCTAGAACATGGACTGTGACCAAGGGACTGTTAACTGCTAAGTTTTGTCCTGAGGAAGAGTTAGGTCAGTTGGAGGATGAATTAAGGCATTTGGTGCTGAGAAACAATGATATTGTAGCTTATACAAGGAGATTTTCTGATTTATCTTTGTTATGTCCTGATGCTTTTGTTGATGACCGTAAGAAGATGAAGCAATATATCAGAGGTTTATCTAGTAATATCAAGGGAGAGACTACATCATCGAAACCCAAGTCATTTGATGAAGCTGTTCAAATGGCTCATGCTTTAATGGATGTAAAGCTGTAGGATCGAAAGGATAGTATTGCTGAGGGGAATAAGAGAAAGTGGTAAGCTGAACACTCAAATCAAGGGCAGAATCGAGGTGGTTATCATAATAACAATAACCAAGGACCAAATAGGAATCAACAATATAATTTAAGAAGGAATGATGGTGTTCGTGCTGCCACAGGAAATCAATGTAACAAGGTGAATCCGAAGTGTGGTCGGTGTAATATGTATCATGTTGGAAATTGTCCACCTGCTTGCCACAAGTGTGGGAAGGCCGAACATAAGATGGCATATTGTAGAAACAAGGGTGTGGACACTGGAGCCAATGTTGTTAAGGTAGTTAATTGTTCTGGATGTGGAGGCCGTGGACATAAGCAAGGGAACTGTCCGAGGGTTGGCATACGACAGGGAGGCAATGTTGCTGCTCTTGCTGCTGGGATTGCTGCTCCAGCCTATGTCGTGGGAGATGCTGACAAACCTCAAGAGCCGAATGTAGTGACTGGTATGTTCTTACTTGATGCTTGTTATGCTAGTGTGTTATTTGATTCTGGATCCGATAGAAGTTTCGTAGATGTTAGATTCAGTCAGTTATTGGCTAGAGAACCGGTGAGATTGACAACTAGTTATAAGGTGGAGTTAGCTGATGGTAAGGTTGTAAGCACCAGTTCTATACTGAAAGGTTGTTCCTTGAAGTTAGGTAATTATGTGTTTAGTATTGATTTGATGCCTATAGAATTAGGATCTTTTGACGTGATTATTGGAATGGACTGGTTAGTTGGTAATGGTGCAGTAATTGTTTGTGGAGAAAGATTAGTTTTGATACCGCTAAGGAATAGGGTATTGACTGTGAAAGGTGATGAATGTACTTCTCGTTTGAGAGTTGTTTCTTGTTTGAAGATGATGAGGTATATAGAAGCAGGTTGCGATGTGTTTCTTGCACAGATAAGTAATGATGGTGTGAATGAAAGGAAATTGGAGGATGTGCCTGTGATTAAAGAGTATCCTGAGGTTTTTCCTGAAGATTTGCTAGGATTACCGCCGCATCGTGAAGTGGAGTTTTGTATTGATTTAGTGCCGGTAGCTGCGCCTGTTGCTCGTGTACCGTATCGTTTAGCTCCATCTGAGATGAAAGAACTATCTGGTCAATGAAGGAATTGATGGATAAGGGATTTATTAGACCGAGTTCGTCGCCATGGGTTGTGATAACTAGGCTTTTACCTAGTAAGAAAATTAAAGTTCGTTGTGTTGGTCCAATCGAATTGATCTAGGTTCTCTATATGACTCAGTTTTATTTTGGTGGAACAAAAAAAATGTGTTGTTGTAGTTTTTAAAATAAAAGTGCGAAACTTTAAAGTAAAAGTGCAATTAAAGTAAATCTAAAACTAATTTAAAGTAAATGGGTGCAAGTATTTAAAAACGTGACTGAAATAAGAGGGCACTTAAAGTAAATAACGCAAAATTAAAACTAACTAAGGCAAACTTAAAACGTAACTAAAACTTAAACTAAGGCAAGACTAAAATTAAGCTAAGACAAATAATCTTAAAGTGCAATTAAAATAAAAAGGCGGGAAAAATAAGCTTAAAAAATAAAAGACAGAAATTTAAAAAGAAAAAAAACTAAAAAGAACCTTACAGAACCCTTGATTCGGAAGTTCAAAACTTCCGAATGAACTGGCTTGATCCGGAACTTAGACCTTGATTCGGAACTTTTAAGTTCCGAATGAACAAAAAGATATTGATCCGGAACTTCTTCCGAATGAAACACTCTTGACTCGGAACTTATTGACCCGGAACTTGGTTCGGAAGATCTGGCTGATTCAGAACTTGTCCTTCGTCCGGAACTTTAAGTTGATCCGGAACTTTTGAGTTCCGAATGAAGTCTATTGTTCCGGAACTTTTTGAGTTCCGAATGAACAAAGCTTGAGTCGGAAGTTTAAGCTTGACTCGGAACTTTTAAAGTTCCGAATGAACCTTCTTGATCCAGAACTTCTCTAGTTCCGAATGAAACACTCTTGGCTCGGAAGTCTTGGCGTTGATCCGGAAGTTTTACCTGAGAATCTCAGACACAGAAACAAACACCCCCGAAGAACAAGGGATCACAAATACACGAATCTAACAACAAATTTAACCAAAATCAAACAAACTATTTAATCAAACTAATAACGAAACATCAATAATCATAAACTAACAATTTAAATCAACAAAACAAACAAATTTAACCACAATAATCAAAAACCCATTTGATCAAAATAAAGACATGAACATAAACACAAACATAAACATAAAAATCAAAGATTAAGAAAGGTAGATGAGAGATTAACAAGATAAAGTAAAGATTGACAAGGATTAAATGAAAACTTACTTGAAATTAAAGGAATTTAATGTGCAAGACAAGGTAATTAAATTTGACAAGTATTTAAATGTGCAAGAAAATAAATGTGGAAGAGCTAATTTGTCAAGTTAGCCAACAAGAAAAATGATTATCTAGTCCTAACTATATATAGGGGAGGATTAGGAAGCTTCCTCCCCTCCTTCATTTCTTCTTAATTGTGAGATTAAGTCCCTCCTTCTTTTAATCTTTATTAATTGCATCATTAGTCCTTTATTCTTCTAATCTTCTTTAAACTTGAACTTTGAGGACTTTTGGCTACGGGATTTCTTTGAACTTGTCTTTAAATTCTTCAATGAAATAGACTTGAGTTCTTCGGCTTTTGATAAACTTCCGTCTTTTGACTTTTTCTTCGATAAATCTTCAGAATTGGTCTTGGACTTCTGTTATTTTTGCACTCTTGACTTCTTGACTTCGTCTTTCATCTTTTTCTTCAATAAAAGTCCGTAAATGCCCGTGAATTCCTGTGTTTTCTCCACTTTTTACAATTTCGTCCTAAATCACAACAAAAACACAAACCACGCATAATTCCGACATAAAAGACATAAAATACACGTTTTGGCTCGGTTATTATTGTAATTAAGTGGTAGAAAAGATGGGTGTTTTCACACCTATCAAATCCCCTACACTTGACCATTGCAATGTCCTCATGCAATGCATTAGTTACAAAGCAAGATTACACTTTTCATCATATATAATCCACGTTGGCCTTTATTAAAGAGATAGAAAATTAAAAACATACAAAATAAAGAAATCAAAAGCATACCTTCGGTTTTGGAAATGTCATGAATAATCATCATCCTCAAGTTTTCACTTTCTCCAAACCAAGCTTAAAAACGAGATCATTGTTATTATAAGTTAGTAAACTATCACAAACTCATGTGGGCCAATTACTCACTTAGACTCCCTTATTGCTAGGTGTATCTCTTATATTTTATTATTGTCTTGAATGATCACGAGGATGCATTTTTGACTTATTTCGATAGTTATTAAGTCTGAAAATAAGGTGAACGATTTAATCAATAGTTAGCTAAAGGACAAAATCTTTTAAAACTACTTCTCGGGACCTCATAAAATTCATATCTTGGCATAACTCGCTTCGCGATTTGAGACCTTTCTCGGACTGATATTTGGCAGCGACTTCATACTTCAAACCTTGAGAGACGTTTATGAAATTATGGTCTTCTCTTCATAATGGAATTTCTTCACTTGAAGTTTTGAGAGATTCATACTTGGACCACGAATTCTTCATTTTCTCCAATCTTTATTTTGGACTTTGATATACAACCATCCGCCTCCTTTTATGAATTGGATCTATTTATCCTCATACCTTGTTAGGGTCTTTTCGGATACACTTCTCCATGACTTTTGGGGAGTATTTGCTTTTCGTCGTGTGTCTCGATCCTTCATATTGATTTTCGATAAATGATTCTTCACATCACTTTGGATCTTTAGCAACAAAATATAGCCCTCATGCCTTGTTAGGGCCTTTTCGGAATCGCCAATCTTCGCATCCCGCTTCAATAAGTTATGCCTTGGCTATGAACTCTAATCCATACCGAGCAACTTTTAAACGATCTTGGGCTAGAAGCTAAGTAACTTTTCAAATCGTACAACCTTATTTATTAGCAGATAAATTATTAGCAAGCGATGGGAGAATAGGCTCATAATTAACTCACATAAATTCACGAAAGAATACCGAACTTATAATTGGCTCTATCATCTCTCGTTCTCCACAGTTTAAAATCTTAAGGAATGAGACTCGTGGATACTTAGCCTATTAAATCAAAGTTTTGGGTTTTCGAGTCGCCTATAGGATCTTGCAAATTCTTAGACTTTTTCAAGTTTAGAAATCGCGTTTTATAGTTCCCTTGATAAACGACTCTCTAGGATCAATTATAGGAACTTGCGAAAAGTTCTTGTTCTTAACCCGTGAGAGTTAAGACTTTCGCGTTTTATAGCTTCCTATATAAAAGCCTAGCAAAACTTGACTTAAACACGTTAAGGATACTAGCTAGAGTAACTTAGATAAGTAAACTCGGGTTGAGTCAAAAGATTCACAACGTTTGAAAATTAAAACCACTTTATTAAACATTTATTCTAGCAAAGAAAGAAAATAACTATACAAAGGTAAAAACTAATAGGCCAAAATAGATCAAAATTTTTGAAAAATGTCGAAAAATTGATTTTCCGGTTAAAATGAGGACAAATACAAGGAAAAGACCACTTAACTTCGATAGAAGTCCCCCCTACACTTAAGATAAACATTGTCCTCAATGTTTAAGCATGTGGGAGTAAACTCCCCTACACTTAGGACATTGTGCACGTTGTTTAAATCTCGCTAAGGAAAAGACAACTAAAGAGATTCCTATTTTAATATTGAGAAAATATAAAATAGTGAATCGAAAAGAGTTTAGGATAGAACCGGGAAGAAGTAGAACACGGAATCACGGGTCGTCAAGAATCATCAAGAGTGGATCATTGAAGCTCGAATCCCTGATTATAAGAAGAGAGGAGAGGGAATAGCAAACCAAAGGGTCCCCCTACACTTAGGATAAAGAAAGCTAAAAGATAGATGCATGGGTTGCCTCCCAAGAAGCGCTTGATTTTTGTTAACCGAGTCATTAGCCTGACTCGTCCTTGATCATCAACGGAAGAAGCATGAAACATATCCACCAGGATCAAAGACATAGTTTTCGTCCATCAAATAGCACAAGCTTAAGGCGAACAAGGCAAGCCAAAGAAGAAGTGGCAAGGTTCCCTTAAGCAAAGATGGAGCACGGTGGAAGCAAGGGTGAAGTGGTGCAAGCATGTCTCCAAAATTTCCAAAGATTTTTCCTTTTATTTCATCAGGTGGATACTGAGATGGCTTAAAGACTTCAATACCGGGGTCGAGCACCTTTTCCTTTAGGGGAAAATAGCACTCAGGCTCAACAGAGTGTGAAGAAGATCCGCGAAGAAGCACAACCTCGTCCTCAGAAGGGGAACAAAGAGGTGTTAACTCATACGTGCTGCAGATTTCGGTGTCGACCGGTTTCTTCTCCTTAAAAAGAATATGCTTCAAATCCAAAGTAGGATCAAGACGATAATCTTCAAAGTCCAAAGGAGGTGCATCACTCTCATGAGGGAAGTAAGTGTTAAGAAATGTAGAGAAGTCTTCCTCAAATGAGTAATTGTCCAAAGTAGGATCGAGTGATGGCGGAGGATTTTCATCATGTGAAGAATCGCTCGAAAGAGTATCGGCCTCATCAAAATCATCGAAAGTGGGCAGCTCGGGATACTCAGAAGTAAGGTCATCATAATCATCCGAATCTGAGCTAGAATCATCATCATCATAAGCATCAAAGACCGGTGGAGAATCATAAATGGGAGAAGGTTCCAAAGTGGACCGAGAATCATCCACATCATCGTCAAAGAGTGGATTATCGATGGAAGAATCGAATAGAGGATTGTCATAGACGGTAAAGTCATCGAGCACATTAATCATATTCACTGATTCTCGTCCATAGTATTTGCCTGTAAGCTTCCCCATTTTGAAAATTTTTGAGTCATTCCCGACTCTTAAGATTAATTCACCTTCGGCAACATCCACTAAAGCACGTCCGGTTCTCAAGAATGGCCAACCAAGTATTAAAGGAATACGAGGGTCCATTTCATAATCAACTACGACAAAATCTACCGGGAAAGTAAATGCGCCAACTTTAATGAACACGTCTTCGGCTATACCAACAGGGTAAGCGAGAGTGCGATTTGCAAGTTCAAGAGTCATCTTTGTTGGAGTGAGGTCGGGCAATGATAGTGTTTTCCAAACACTCAAAGGCATAAGATTAATACTAGCCCCGAGATCAGCAAGGGCAGTAAATTCTTCAGTTTTTTTGAACACGCAAGGCAACACAAAACGACCGGGATCTCCAAGCTTTTCCGGAAGTTCTTTAAGAATAACTGCAGAGCAGTTTTCATTTAAGCGCGTGTTGGCGAGTTCAATCAGCTTCTCCTTCTTGCTAAGAAATTCCTTGAATGCTTTGACAAATTTCGGCATGTGGACAAGTGCTTCAACAAGGCTAATGTTGATGGTCATTTGAGATAGCATATTCACATATTTCGATACTTGACAGTCATTCTTGGTTAGCTCGTTGGTCTTGCCTAAGCGAGAAGGATATGGGATGTTGGGTTTACAGGTGGAAGGTGAAGGTGTAGTTGGTAAAGGTTGAGATGTTGAAGGGTCCTTCCTAGAGACATCGTCATGATGAGGCGGAGACGGTAATGGTGCACTAATACTAGGTGTAGGAGGAGTAGGGATACATGGTGGTGGAGGAGGTGTAGATGATGGTGGTGGGATTGGTGGTCCTACGATGGTGACTCCACTACGGGTAGTAATAGCACTCACATTGGCTCGCGGATTAGTGACGGTGTTTGAAGGTAGAGAACTTGAAGTAGAAGGTTGAGTGGCGGGCAAGAAACTAGCCAACAGATTCTTTAATTCATTTGTTTGAGTGCTGAAGGAGGATTGAATGTTATCGCGAACCTCGGTTCTAATCTCATTTCCTTGCTTCGTGATATCTCCTTTCAAATTGATTATTTGGCTCTGTAGATTCTTGATTTGCTCACCTTGAGTTCTCATGATGGCTTCAACATCGGGGTTAATGGGTGAGGTTTGTTGAGCGGGTGGGTTATAAGGATTAGAAGCTCTTGGTGGGATTTGGTTGCTTCTATTGTAGTTGTTGGCGGGGTTTTGGTTTTGAGGAGAAAAACCGGGTGAAAGGTAATTGTTGGATCGGTAAATTAGCAGATTTCTATCCCCTTGTTGTCTAGCTTGGTAATTTTCCGGTGAATAATTACCATAAGCTGCATACACATTTTCCGGATTTACTTGAGTAGAAGGACAATCGGTGTATGAGTGAGGACCGCCACATGTTTCACAAGGATTAGCTCGCTTTAACTTGTTGTTGTTGTTGGTTGAAGCGAGAAGCGTAATACTTTTGCTCATTTCAGTCATCATGCGGGTGAGTTCGGTCATATCAGGGTTTGCTGAGGTGGAAGAAACATTGACTCTCGGGTTGTTCCTTGAAGAAGCAGAGGAATCCCAGTTTTTATGATGAGTAGTCATGTTCTCAATAAGCTCTCTACACTCCTCGGGTCTCCTTTTCATGAATGTGCCACCGACAGCTGCATTAATCGTATCACGATCTCGAAAAGTCAAACTGTTGTAGAAAGTATCGATTAAGGTCACAGGGAGCATGTTGTGGTTTGGACATCTATCGATCAAGACATTATATCGCTCCCAAGCATCAAAAAGAGATTCATCAGGATCTTGCATGAAACCGCTGATCTGATTGCGAAGGCTCGTGACCATGGATGGTGGAATGTAGCGCGACAAAAAGCGTTGAGTCATGTCATCCCAAGTGTGAATAGAATTATTCGGGAGACGATCAAACCATTTCTCGGCATGATGCGATAAAGTATGTGGGAAGAGTTGTAAGCGAAGAACATCCATTGTGGCCCCAGGCAACTTCATGCTTTGAGTGATTGTAATGAACTTGTTGAGGTGTTTGTTGGCATCATCATCAGGCAATCCACGGAATGGGTTAGTTTGCACTTGCTGAATCATGTGGTGCTTCAACGAAAACTCAGGAGCGTTGATTTGCATCGGCGCAATCGGTCCTCCTCGTCCAAACATGGTAGGTTGACAAAGCTCCTCCATGGTCCGAAGATCGGGCTGTGGAAGAACATTGTTGTTATTGTTGAGGTGCGGTGGAATATTATTGTTGTTAACACCTGACATAAATCTTCTTGAGTCTCGGGCTCTTGATAATTAGAAGATCTAGTACGCATACACCTGAAAATGCAAAAGAAAAAGAAACCAAACACAAAGGCAATATATATACACAAGAAAGATAAAATCTTTTTGGATATTTAAAATTTTTAATTTTTATGTATTTTTATCAATTTTTTTATATTTTTTGATTTTTTTTTGAATTTTTAGGCAAGAAAAATAACGCTCACAAGTGAACGTATCCCAAAAAGCAACGCGTCTCTCACAGAAAACCGTTAATCTTTACGAAAAGAGCCGGCAGCGGCGCCATTTGATAACTAGGCTTTTACCTAGTAAGAAAATTAAAGTTCGTTGTGTTGGTCCAATCGAATTGATCTAGGTTCTCTATGTGACTCAGTTTTATTTTGGTGGAACAAAAAAAATGTGTCGTTGTAGTTTTTTAAATAAAAGTGCGAAACTTTAATGTAAAAGTGCAATTAAAGTAAATCTAAAACTAATTTAAAGTAAATGGGTGCAAGTATTTAAAAACGTGACTGAAATAAGAGGGCACTTAAAGTAAATAACGCAAAATTAAAACTAACTAAGGCAAACTTAAAACGTAACTAAAACTTAAACTAAGGCAAGACTAAAATTAAGCTAAGACAAATAATCTTAAAGTGAAATTAAAATAAAAAGGCGGGAAAAATAAGCTTAAAAAATAAAAGACAGAAATTTAAAAAGAAAAAAAACAAAAAAGAACCTTACAGAACCCTTGATTCGGAAGTTCAAAACTTCCGAATGAACTGGCTTGATCCGGAACTTAGACCTTGATTCGGAACTTTTAAGTTCTGAATGAACAAAAAGATATTGATCCGGAACTTCTTCCGAATGAAACACTCTTGACTCGGAACTTATTGACCCGGAACTTGGTTCGGAAGATCTGGCTGATTCGGAACTTGTCTTTCGTCCGGAACTTTAAGTTGATCCGGAACTTTTGAGTTCCGAATGAAGTCTATTGATCCGGAACTTTTTGAGTTCCGAATGAATAAAGCTTGAGTCGGAAGTTTAAGCTTGACTCGGAACTTTTAAAGTTCCGAATGAACCTTCTTGATCCGGAAATTCTCTAGTTCCGAATGAAACACTCTTGGCTCGGAAGTCTTGGCGTTGATCCGGAAGTTTTACCTGAGAATCTCAGACACAGAAACAAACACCCCCGAAGAACAAGGGATCACAAATACACGAATCTAACAAAAAATTTAACCAAAATCAAACAAACTATTTAATCAAACTAATAACGAAACATCAATAATCATAAACTAACAATTTAAATCAACAAAACAAACAAATTTAACCACAATAATCAAAAACCCATTTGATCAAAATAAAGACATGAACATAAACACAAACATAAACATAAAAATCAAAGATTAAGAAAGGTAGATGAGAGATTAACAAGATAAAGTAAAGATTGACAAGGTTTAAATGAAAACTTACTTGAAATTAAAGGAATTTAATGTGCAAGACAAGGTAATTAAATTTGACAAGTATTTAAATGTGCAAGAAAATAAATGTGGAAGAGCTAATTTGTCAAGTTAGCCAACAAGAAAAATGATTATCTAGTCCTAACTATATATAGGGGAGGATTAGGAAGCTTCCTCCCCTCCTTCATTTCTTCTTAATTGCGAGATTAAGTCTCTCCTTCTTTTAATCTTCATTAATTGCATCATTAGTCCTTTATTCTTCTAATCTTCTTTAAACTTGAACTTTGAGGACTTTTGGCTTCGGGATTTCTTTTAACTTGTCTTTAAATTCTTCAATGAAATAGACTTGAGTTCTTCGGCTTTTGATAAACTTCTGTCTTTTGACTTTTTCTTCGATAAATCTTCAGAATTGGTCTTGGACTTCCGTTATTTTTGCACTCTTGACTTCTTGACTTCGTCTTTCATCTTTTTCTTCAATAAAAGTCCGTAAATGCCCGTGAATTCCCGTGTTTTCTCCACTTTTCACAATTTCGTCCTAAATCAAAACAAAAACACAAACCACGCATAATTCCGACATAAAAGACATAAAATACACGTTTTGGCTCGGTTATTATTGTAATTAAGTGGTAGAAAAGATGGGTGTTTTCACACCTATCAGGGTGCTCCTGTTTTTTTTGTTAGGAAGAAAGATGGTTCTTTTAGAATGTGTATTGATTATAGAGAGCTTAACAAGTTGACTGTCAAGAATCGGTATTCATTGTCGTGGATTGATGATTTGTTTGATCAGTTAAAAGGATCTAGTGTATACTCGAAGATCGATTTGAGGTCTGGGTATCATCAACTGAGAGTTAGGGAAGAAGATATTCCTATAACAGCTTTCCGTACTCGATATGGACATTTTGAATTTCAAGTGATGCCCTTTGGGTTAACGAATGCGCCTGCTGTATTCATGGATTTGATGAATCGTGTATTCAAGCCGTATTTGGATGAGTTTGTTATCGTATTCATTGATGATATTCTCATTTACTCCAAAAATGAAGAGGAACATGAGAAGCATTAGAGAACAATTTTGAAATTGTTGAAGAAAGAGAAGTTGTATGTGAAATTCTCTAAGTTTGAATTTTGGTTGAAATCAGTGCAATTTTTGGGGCACGTGATTGATAGTGAAGGTGTTCGTGTGGATCCTGCTAAGTTTGAGGCAATTAAGGATTGGTTAGTGCCGAAGACGCCGACTGAAGTTCGCCAATTTCTTGGTTTAGCTGGGTATTATAGAAGGTTTATCGAGAAGTTTTCACTAATTGCCAAGCCGTTGACCAAGCTTACTGAAAAAAATCGAGTGTTTGAATGGGGATTGGAAGAGGAATATGTATTTAGTACGTTGAAGGATAAGTTGTGTTTTGCGCCGATATTGTCTTTGCCAGAAAGATCTGAGGATTTTGTAGTGGACTGTGACGCGTCTCATAAAGGATTTGGGGTTGTGTTGATGTAAAGGGAGAAAGTAATAGCATATGCATCAAGACAATTGAGGAAGCATGAAGAGAATTACACTACGCATGATTTAGAACTTGGGGCTGTGATTTTTGCTTTGAAGTTGTGGAGACACTACTTGTATGGAACCAAGTGTGTGGTTTTAACTGATCATAAGAGTTTGCGGTATATTTTGGATCAAAAGGAATTGAATATGAGGCAAAGGAGATGGGTTGAGTTGCTGAGTGATTATGATTGCGAGATTCGTTACCATCCTGGTAAAGCGAATGTGGTAGCTGATGCACTTAGTAGAAAGGAAAGAGATAAGTCTATAAGAGTTAGAGCTTTGGTAATGATGGAAAGTGTTGATTTGACAGAAACGATATTGAAAGCCCAAGCTAATGGTTTGAAGGAAGAGAATATTAAGGCAGAAAATTTGGGTAGAATGTTGAAACCTTTCTTTGAAGTAAGGTCGAATGGATTGAGGTATTTTGAGAATAGGATTTGGTTACCATTGTGTCCGTCTGAGAAAGGTTCTTTAGGAGTGCGAGATTTAGTGATGAATGAATCTCATAAGTCGAAGTATTCAATACATCCTGGATTGGACAAGATGTATCAAGATCTTAAGAAAGTTTATTGGTGGCTGAATATAAAGGCAGATATAGCACAATATGTTAATAAGTGTTTAACTTGTGCAAAAGTGAAGGCTGAACATAAGAAACCATCTGGGTTATTAGTGCAACCTGAGATTCCTGAGTAGAAATAGGAGAAGATTACTATGGATTTTGTGACAGGTTTGCCAAGGACTGCAAGTGGTAGTGATATGATATGGGTGATTGTAGATAGATTGACTAAGTCTGCTCACTTTTTGCCAATGAAGAAGATGGATAGTATGGAGAGGTTAACAACAGTGTATGTGAAGGAGATTGTTTGTCGACATGGTGTGCCTTTGTTGATAATTTCCGATCGTGATAGTAGATTTACTTCAGAATTTTGGAAGTCTTTGCAGAAAGCGATGGGAACGGAGTTATGTTTGAGTACATCATATCATCCGGAAACTGATGGACAAAGTGAGAGAACAATTCAAACGTTAGAGGATATGCTTCGTGCGTGTGTGATTGATTTTGGAAATGGTTGGGATAAGCATTTGCCATTGGTTGAATTTTCATAAAATAACAGTTATCATGCTAGTATTAAAGTCGCTCCATTTGAAGCTTTGTATGGACGTAAGTGTAGATCTCTAGTGTGTTGGAGTGAGGTAGGAGAAAATCAATTGACTGGGCCTGAAATGATATTTGAGACGATTAAAAAGATTGTGCAAATTAAGAAGCGTTTGTTATCTGCCAGAAGTAGACAAAAGAGTTATGCTGATAACCGAAGGAAACCATTAGAATTTGAAGTAGGAGACATGGTTATGTTAAAAGTATCTCCATGGAAAAGAGTAATACGTTTTAGAAAGAGAGGAAAGTTGAGCCCAAGATATATTGGACCATTTAAGATTATCCAAAGGATTGGATTGGTGGCTTAAAAGTTAGAGTTTCCTGATGAGCTTAAGGCTATTCATAATACTTTTCATGTGTCTAATCTGAAGAAGTGTTTAGCTAAAAGGTATGTGGTGATTCCATTGGAGAAAATTCAACTTGATGATAAGTTGCATTTTATAGAGGAACCTGTAGAGATTATGGATAGGGAAGTTAAGAAGTTGAAGCATAGTAGAATTCCGATTGTGAAGGTGAGATGAAACTCTAGACGTGGGCCAGAGTTTACCTGGGAACGTGAAGATTTCTTTAAGGACAAGTATCCTCATTTGCTTAGGAAGGATTAAGCGTCACGGACGTCGCTTCTTTTAAGAAGGGGGGGGGGGGGAGGGGGGGGGGGATGTGACAACCCAAAAGCGAGGTCATTGCTTAATCTTATTTTATGATTATTTTTGAAATTTTTGGATGAGTATGAACGATATTTATTTTTGGAGGTTTAAGTTTAAACCGATGTTGGAAGGTTTATATTTAATATTTAATAAGAATAAGGAGTATTAGCAAGCGTGATGTCGATGGATGCCAAATATTTTACGTCTTATTGTCGGTTGTTTGATTTTTGTCATTTTTGATGTGTTAAGTCGAGTCGGGAGTCGATATTAGTATATTTGAGGCACGTTTAAAATTTTTAAAAGTATATTTATGAAACCCGAGGCCCGTAAATATTTTCAAAATTGACTAATATTTATTTCCCGCTTTTTAGCTAACTATTTTTATTTTTAGCCACAACTATTGCAAAATTATAACAATGGTCCCTCAAGCACTATATATAAGCTTAAAAATTCACACACACTTCACAAATCCCACTCAAATTTTTCATCTCATCTCTCCTTCTTCTCTCTCTTTTAGCCGTGACCTTCACCACCCAAAACCATACAATTTTCAATTTTTGCTCCATTTTAACAACGAATTGAGTAAAACTAATCAAAGTTCATATCTTAGAATTGAACAAGGATCATTTTAGTGTAAGAAATTCATACATGCAAGGGTTTTTATTTTTTTCATGTTGGTAGGTGAAAGTCATGATCATGCATGGTGTTTTAGCATGATCAATGGTGATTCTTGCAAGAATTTTGTTAAAAACTTGATTTTGATCTAAAGATTTTGATTTTTATGACGATTTGAATGTTATGGTTGATATATGTTGATGTTAAGGTAATGCGATGAACATTTCTATGGTTGGTTTTGATCAAAAAGGTGATTTTGTACAAGTTTTTAATAGTCATTTTATAACTGTAAGTAAACAGTAAATTCAGGATTTTTATGTTTTGATAATGGCTTTACTTATAGCCTAGGGTTGTCGATAATTTGATTAGCTTCTATTTGATATAAAGTTGAGCTTCTAGCTCCAAACGAGCGCGAAGTTATGATGTTTTGATTAATCGTGTACCGGGAGACGAGTATCGGCACTACATATAGTTGTTGCCGATATTTGGATCGAATCTCGGGGACTATAAATTAAAGTTTTGAAATGTGTAACCTACTAATAATGAAGTGTAAACCTTAGAGGGTGAGTTTATTTTAAACCCCGAGTGTCGGTTTTGTAAACGGAGTCGTTTAAAGAAGTTAAAACGGTTGTATGAAAAATTAACGTAAATCTGTCCGGATTTTGTAGTTTAAAGATGAGTCGGGTAAAGGACTTTAAAAGTAAATTCATTTGATAAACTTGTAGGAGGACTTTCTGTATATAGTAAGTTAGTTTATCGAGTCGTTTCATAAACCTTTGACGAGTTTAAAAGGGGTAAATAAGCTAGTACATGTAGTATGTGCCGGCGGACTTTGTTAAAAGTGTAAAATGGTAAAGTAATGTGCAGTAGAGTGTAATGAAGTTATTTATATCGTTTTCTCTCGAGTTTATCGTGATTTTATGAGTTTGAGTTTGATGTTCTTATGTATGATTTATTTCTCGAGTCATTATTAATTAACGCGCCTTATTTGATAGGTAGCGGTTCTTGTGTTTGAAAGGCATCCATTATCATCGACGATCATCTCCCTAGATCTCTTATACTAAGGTGAGTCTGTAGCATCGCTTTTTATGCTAGCTACTAAATGTTTTATTACCCGCTAGGGGGATACATGTTATTTGAAAATAAATGAACACAAGTCATGAGTAATTGTTGGACCCGAATGTTGCCTAAGTTGATTACATTGTATTGAGTACCTTGTTGCTAAAGACCCTAAATTCATGAGCCGTTAACTATCTTCTGACTTGATGTTGTGAGTCGGGAATAGCCGCTTATTCTAATGATAGTACTATTGGGTTGACCACTGTAGGATATGTAAATCTATGCTTATGTATTTAGAGAGAGAAAGAGATTGAGAGATGGTGAGAACACACACACACTTAGAGAGAGAAAATGAAAGAAAAACACTTTTCTACTATGTGTAAAAATGAGACCACACCACCCTCTCCATCTAAGGAGAGGGTTTATATACCCAAGCCCTTGTCATGGGCTTGGGCTTACATTTTGGGCCGGCCTACACATGTTGTAGGCTAGGCTTGTTCCTGTTTGATAAATAAAGAAAGTTAACTAAACTACGAGCTATTACATGAACTATCGTTGGAGTGACCGATCCTTCTTAATACGTAAAACGTATTTCCAACAATCTCCCCCTAAGGGAGGTACTCCAAACAAGGGCGTTACCCAAGTTACAATAATAAAATAAACCTAGCATACTATGCTTGTCTTGAGCTCGTAGTCTTCGTCTTTCTTTTTCTTTTTCTTTTCTGGTGAACATGCTGATGTGATCTTTGATATCAGTCTTAAGAATTAATCTCTTGCCTTGATCTCGTGCATCCATCACTTGTGATCTTCGCCTCTTCGTGACGCCATGTCCCACATACTTATACCTTCGTAATTCTTGAAAGCTTCAGAATTTGATACAGCGGAAGACTTAACTTTTAGGCTTTCTTGAATTAAATGAGATATTAAGTGCACAAAGTACAAGCATGCGGGGACGACTTCTTCTTGGATCCCGCAACGCCACCGTCTTCAAATGCCGCAACATAAGTAGACACGAACGAAATGTCTTTGAACATTTCATTCTAATTCGGTAGCATTTTACCTCCGGTCGGTGAAGACCGTTGGACGATATTAGATATCGTACCCGTGACGGATAGTTTCAATTAAGTAACTTCCTGACAGGATTTCGCGGGTAAACCCGTTCTCTTTATTCGATCGTCTAAAGCTGACTGCGAACATAAAGAGTGAATCATTTGGATAATAATATCCGCATGATTTGAAGTCGCCAATTCATGTTCCTGGAACAAGTGAAATTCAATTAAGAACCTCACCATCGTTGCTTTCCAGTTGTCACGAGCTTGATTCGTATAGAATCTTGCAAGTTACCTACCAAGTGTTGTTTGAGGTTAACACTAGAAGGATTTCCACTCATCACTGTGAACACTAAGGTATCACTCTGAGTGTTTTGGCAAGATCACTAAGATATTGCGTAGAGGCCTAGAACGTGTTTAAATTCAGTTAAGAATTAAACAGCTGTTGCTTTCCAGTTATCACAAGTTTGATTCATAAAGAATCTTGCAAGTTACCTACCAAGTGCTGTTTGAGGTTAACACTAGAAGGATTTCCACTCATCACTGTGAACACTAAGGTATCACTCTGAGTGTTCTGGCAAGATCACTAAGATATTATGTAGAGGCCTGGAACGTGTTTAAATTCAGTTAAGAATTAAACAGCTGTTGCTTTCCAGTTATCACAAGTTTGATTCATAAAGAATCGCACAAGTCACCTACCATGAGCTTTTTGATATTCGCTCAAGAAGGATTTCCATCTTTATTGTAAATACTTTCGCATTACTCGGATGTTCAGGCAAGATCATGAAGATTTTGCGTAGGACTCTTAAAATCTTTCTTACTTTTCACAGTGTGTGAAGAAGCAAGGAAATATGAAAGTGTGTCCTAATGAGATATTTGATGATCTCAAATGGCTCTAGACTCGATCGTGCACTTTGGATTTTAGTGATCGGAGGCTGGAGAGGAGTGCCACCTTTTCAATACCAATTTATTCGGAGTGAATAAATCAACAGATAATGTGTTATCTCCGTGTAATTAAAACAAATACCTTTTGAGAGATATCTGAGTTAGCTGGGATGGGTTGTGCATTGCATCACTAGGTCCATGATGTCTGTCTTCAATATCGAGAATCATTAAAATGATCTCAATAGCATATGTGTTGACCCGGTTTCTGCCTAAAGTTGTAAGGAGGGCTTCTTTCTTTACACCCTTTATCTTTACAATTCTTTTTCATTCTTCAACCCCTTCAATGCTTACCAATACGTCATAACTAGCACCTTGTTGTGATTGTTCCAGTGCTAACTTAAGTACTTGGTCGGCATTCAGCTACGTTCACAATCTTTCTCCAACTTTCCTAAGGACTACTATTTCTAGCTATGGAATGTCCTTGGGAAGATTCCTCCGGTTCTGGAAGAATCATAGGACTTAACCTATCCTACCATCCTTATGTCACCACAATCTTCATCGTCGTGAAATAAATGGGTTTCAGGTAAGTATATGTCACCATGAAATCCATTTTAGATATGCAAATCCATTTTGCTCCCCCTTAACATATGCCACGATATTCAAAAACATTTCACACATGTCGGGATGAGCCAGCACATTAAGTCAAACCATTTGTGATAATATCCCATATTAAATCACATTTTCTCCCCCATATTAAAAATATTAACCCAATCGATGTTTTTAATATCAATTGATTTAATGTAGTTTTAACAAAGGTTTTGGGAAGAAAAATGCGAGTCCGTTTTATCTTCATGATACCAACTGTGTGAGATATGATATCGATTTGTAACAAGATCACATATTCACCGTATTAAAAAGAATTGACAAGGTTGGACCTGATTGATGAGAACATCATATGATAAGATCAAATGGTTCTTGGCAGCATATGTTGGTCGCCTCGTCACGTCTGAAGTCATTTCTTGACACCACACGTACGATTGGTATTGTTGTCTTGACACCAACTTGTGAACTTGGCACGTTCGGCATCGAAGATTCTGAATGCTTGACAGTTGCTCCCCCTCAATTGTTGACCTGTGTTCTATCGAAAGAGCTGTAGTCGTCAGTTGAGTAGTCGCATCGTCGAGTATGTAGATACCAATTGTAGATAGCAATGGTTGTAGAGATGATAGCTTCATAAAAACAAGACTTCTCTTGTTTTAACAAATAAATGCACTGAGGTGTACATAGATTTGTGTTAGACCAAGTTATAAAGTAAACTTGATCCCTTACAAGGTTTTAAAGTAAACCTTGCCCGAGAAAATTAATTCCCGTTGTGAGCCAAAGCTTTCATAAGAAATACTTGACTTTAATGTGAAAACTGGGTTGCAGTCTGAAATAACTACAAGCCATATAGGCATGTTTTATGAAATATTGACAACTTTTGTAAGAACTCTATTTATGGCGCCGTGTCAATATTAATCAACATTTCTAAGGCCGTAAATATTATCGTACCAAAAGACATGCCTTTGAAAAGTAAAGTAAAAATATTTTTGGATTTTTCTAGATTTTTCAATTTTTATGGTTTTTATATGGTTTTATATTTTTGTATTTTGCTTTTGTGGATAAAAATATAAACAATATATACAAATGATCACCAAGGATACGCAGAATAGTTTTACCAAGACTATTCTTTCGCTTCATCTGCTAGTTCCTTTAGAGTCTCAGGCGAGAAGGTTCTCATTCCTAGCTTGTCGGCTAAAAATTCAATTCGAGCGCGATCTAAAGCCTTCGTGAAAATATCCGCCAATTGATACTCAGATCGGACAAAGTAAAGCTCTATTACTCCATTTTCCACTTGCCCCTTGATGAAGTGGTAGCGAATGTCAATATGCTTCGACCGGGAGAATTGAACATTGTTGCAGCATAAGGCAATTGCACTTTTGTTATCGCAGTACATCGGAATCTTGTTGAAACCTAGACCATAGTCGGTTAATTGCGATCTCATCCAAAGAATTTGAGCACAGCAACCGGACATAGCTATGTATTCTGCTTCTGTACTTGAAATTGGAGCGCTTTTCTGCCTTTTCGATGCCCAACTGATTAGTCGATCTCCTAGTAGTTGCAAAGTTCCACTCGTGCTACGCCTTGTATCTTCACAACCCGCGTGATCCGCATCTGCATATGCCATTAGTTCAATAGAAGAGTCCTTCGAATACCAAAGTCCCCGATTAATGGTTCCTTTAACATATCGAAAGATCCTTTTAACAGTAGCTAAGTGTAACTCAGTAGGCCTAGTTTGATACCTGGCACACATACATATAGCAAACTGAAGATCAGGCCGACTGGCTGTGATATACAGAAGAGTACCGATCATTCCACGATAAAGTGTCGGATCAATGGCAACTCCATGTGGATCTGCATCAAGCTTAGTTCGTTCCACCATTGGAGTATCCACGGGGTCGCAAGATTCCATCTTATACTTCTTAAGCGATTCAAGGGCATACTTGGATTGATTGATAAAGATGCCTCTGGGACTCTGAGATATCTGAAGACCTAAGAAGAATGATACCTTGCCCATCATTGACATCTTAAACTTGGAAGACATGAGTGTCCCAAACTCGTCGGATAAGGTTTGGGTCGTGGCTGCAAATATAATATCATCAACATATATTTGTACCATAATCATATCTTTACCTCGTTTCTGAATGAACAGCGTAGGATCCACCTTGCCTTTTGCGAAGCCTTGTGTAATGAGGAATTGTGACAAAAGATCGTACCATGCGCGAGGAGCTTGCTTCAACCCATAGAGATCCTTCTTAAGCTTATACACATGATTAGGATAATTAGGATTCACAAAACCATCCGGCTGTTGAACAAAGACCTCTTCCTTGAGTTCACCATTAAGAAATGCCGTCTTCACATCCATCTGATAGACGATCATATTCATATGGGCTGCATAAGCGAGGAATAGTCGAATAGCTTCCAAACAGGCAACAGGTGCAAAGGATTCCATAAAGTCGATGCCCAGTAATTGCTTGTATCCACGAGCTACTAGACGAGCTTTGTTCTTCAATATTCTGCCTAACTCATCGAGTTTCACCTTGTAAACCCATTTCAAAGTGAGTAACTGCACTTGATCCGGGCATGGGACAAGTTCCCAAACTTCAAGACGTATGAATTCGTTAATTTCTTCTTGCATAGCTTCTATCCAACAGGATTGAGTAAAAGCTTGTTGCCATGTCTTAGGTTCAACTTCAGTGAGAAAAGCATCAAAGTGACAAAACATTGCACTTTCTTGTAGCTGACTTCGTGTGGATACTGGACGATTAGGGTCACCAATAATAGAATCTATAGGATGATCCTTTGTCCACTTGCTGTCATGTTCACGAATCCGTGGATTGGAGTAAACTGTAGTAGGAGCTTCCTCTGAGGTGGACGACCCGGCTTGATTAGGGGCGGGAATTGGTACAACAAAGAATGGGAGTCCACGCATTTGAGCGAATTCCAAATCGTGATCATTATCATCCTCTTCATCATCAATAGGCATGGCATGGGTAGTTGAAACATGTGTTGGTTGAGAATTACTTGTTGAAGGTATATCTTGACCATTAGGTGCAGATATATCTGATTGTGCAACGGTTGCTAGAGCGACAACTTCGGTTACTGGAGCTATTACCTCAGTTTCTGGAGCAACAATAGTTGTAGGAGTAAAGAATTCATCAAAGAACGGTTGAAACAATGTATCCCATTCAGTCCTAGTAGGTGGTATAAATCATGAAGTAGGGTTGTTTGGGACAAGACCAGAACTAATGTTATTGGGTCCCATTTCATGAAGTGCGGGTTCAGAGCTGCTTTGCTCAGAAGCCATTGCTGTCAGCTCATCAAAATCAACATTCATAGTTTCAAGGATCTTGCGAGAGTTACGGTTGTAGATTCGGTATGCTTTCTTTGCGGGTGCGTAACCAATGAAAATACCAATATCAGCCTTTGGTTGAAGTTTTCCCAAATTGTCACCATCATTATTTGGATAACAAAGAGAACCAAATACATGAAGATATGATAAATCTGGTACTTTTCCATGGAGAAGCTCATAAGGTGTTTTACCATGGCGTTTACGAATTAGTGACCGGTTTTGGGTGTACACTGCGGTAGATACTGCTTCTGCCCATAAAAACAATGGAGCCTTTGCGTAAATTAACATCGTTCGAGCAGCTTCCATAAGTGTGCGATTTCGCCTTTCAACGACACCGTTTTGTTGTGGATTGCGTGCAACTGATGTTTCATGAGATATGCCAACTTCTTCATAATAATCACGCAAGATTTGGTTCACAAATTCGGTTCCATTATCTGTACGAATGCGTCGGACAGTAGTGTCGAGACGCACTTGAATCATCTTGAGAAATCTGATGATGAATTTAGGTGCCTCATTTTTTGCTTTAAGAAATTTCACCCATGTAAACCGAGAGTAATCATCGACAATGACGAGGATGTACTTTTTGCCACTAAGACTTTCAACACGCATTGGCCCACAAAGATCCATATGCAACAGATAAAGTTTCTCTTGGTTGGTGTCTTCAGTCTTGGGTTTGTAAGACTTCTTAGTGCTTTTCCCCATTGTACACGCAGAACACAAATGATCCTTGTGAAATGATAGTTTAGGAAGACCACGAACAAGTTCATTTTTCGCCAAATGATTAATAGCGTCAAAGTTAAGATGAGATAACCGTCGATGCCATAACCATGACCTAGTCTTCGAAGCTTTGGAGAGAAGACATACGGGAGAAGCGGCCATCATGTCTTGTAGAGACAAAGTATAAAAATTATTCCCTCGAGTACCTTTCAACAAATCAACCCCTTCCAAATTACGAATGAAGCAGGTATGCTCTCGAAAAGCAACTTCTAGGTTTGCATCACAAAATTGTCCCACAGAAAATAAGTTGTGACCAAGACCTTCCACGTAATACACTCTTGAAATTATAACATTCCCAATATGATATTCACCATGACCCATTATCTTTGCAATATGATCATTTCCAAATCTAACCGTACCAAGAAACTTGCTTACGAAATTTCTGAGCTGAGAGCGATCTCCGGTCATATGCTTGGAGCAACCAGAGTCCAAATACCAGAGAACAATTTGGACCACCTGTTTTCAATAACAACAGTAGACAATGCATTGGAAACTATTGGTTCTGGAGTGTTAGCAGATACAGATATAGAATTATCAGAATTGCTAACATTTTTTAGACACTTAGATTTCCTGCATTTTCTAATGTGAGTTTTAGCACTAACAGGTTTTACTGTTCCAACTTTCTTAGGTTTTGGATTATCCGCGGGTGCTACAGTGGGAGTAGACCTAGTTAAAGGGCACTTGGTTCCTACAGTAGTGTCAGTGTTCCTAGTTAAAGGACACGCTTGTGTTTTGGTAGCCTTGGTACTCCTAATTAAAGGGCACACTTTCTTCACTTCAGTGGGAGTGATCCTAGTTAAAGGGCACGTATTTCCTACTATAGTGAAAGTTCTACCAGTGGGGCGCCACATCCAACCAACTTGGGTTAACACTTTCCCAGTCGGTTTCCATTCTAATCTATTTTTCCGGGCATACATCTCATTCACATGGTCAATAAGGCAAGAATCATGACGACTAGAAAACATACATTCATTGCAATTCCAAAATTTCAAATTAGAATTCACACTAGGCTTAGAACGCTGCACAACCGCAGAGCCTTTAGGTGTAGCTACATGATTCTTTTTATTCAAAACAGAAATAACATTCCTAGGATGGGCTTCTACTTTCTTCTTCACTTGACTACTAGATGGGGGCAAGATCCTATCATTCTTCTTGTTTCTTTTAAGCTTAGATCTTTGAGCCTTAGTAGTGGTGCTTACTCCTGTAGAAGGCAACACGGGAATATTAGAAGCTGGTTTTGATTCCGCCTTATCTTTAGTGACCAAAGTTTGAGATGGTTTAGTCCTAGGGCCCTTGTTACGTGGTGTGACGGCAATAAGGTTCCTTTTGATTGCACTAGAGGACGATGCTGAGACCGTGGCTGCGTTATCCACAACATTCTTACCTTTTACAGTACGAAGTGTTTCCTTTAACTCAGCCAAAGCCAGATTTTTATCACAAATTTGTTCCCTCAAATCAGATATTTCCACCGACTTTCTATTCAATTGTTCAATCAATGATTGATTCTGTGCAGTGGTATGAGCACATGCTGGCTGTACTGAATCGAAAAGTCGTGGATTTTTCTGTTTTAAGTTATCAACTTTGGACAACATCTTGGAAACTCGATTATCTAGATCAAGTTTAAAATTCTCAGCGGCCTCAAGTACGTTCACACAGTGAAGCTCCTTAGACTTCTCTATGTCTATCGGCAAAGATTTAGCAACCTTGTCACTTGGCTGACGCTGTTTTGATTGTAAATTCAATCGAAAATTCTTTTCAAAGTTTGCATCATCGATATTAACACCTTCGAATGACGTTTCAAAGATTTCTTGAATAAATTGTTGCTTGCATTCAAGCGAAATACAATGTGTTTGAACCTCATCAAAACGTTTTGAAAGCGAAGAATATGAATCTTGAAGCTTTAAAAATTCAGCGTCAGATTCGTGACAAGTACTATCTACCACATTATCCACAGTTTCAATATTATGCACAGTAGAATCATTATCAACACGTTTATTCACACAGACGGAAACAATATCATGAGACATCACTTGCTTCAGAAGCTGATCATTTTGGCGTGAGACTCGTTCTATTTCAAGTAAACTGTTTTCATAAGCATCATCCATTTCATTGAAAACACGTTTAACTTCTTCTATTTCCAAATACAAATCTTGATCAAGATTACTAAGACAAGCCTTAACATTTTCTACAAACGGAACAATTTCATTTTGAAACGCAGCTCTAGTGTGCTCAAAGTTCCATTCACCTTCCGTTATGGCCGAAGCCGTCGTACGTTCCAAAATGACCTTGTCAAAATCGGCTAAGTGTTGGTGAACCGCATTTAAGTTAACGGACGCCTTACTTACCGGTGGGATTAACTTCGTTAAATCCTTTTTGACAAGTGTAGGAGACGTACTAGGAAGGTTTTCATTTGACAAACTTTGGGGCACAAGAACTGTTAATTCTGCTAATTCCTTTTGTAAGCGAATGCGTGTCTTTTTCGAAAATTGATCTTTGTTATGTTGATCATAATCAATTGTATGGAATTTTGAAAGCATTTTAGAATGAGTTTCATCCCCAAGTGATTGTGTCTCCACAATACTACGAACAAAAGGTGCTTCTTTCAATTTTCCAATTATGGTCATATCATAAAGACCGGGAATATATTCCTGAGCTTGTTTTGCATAACCGGGATTAGGTGGTAAATCTTGAAGACGTTTAAGTTCGAGTTCTTTAAATGATTTAGTTAATAGATGAACCTTTTCTGTGGAAGCGTATTGTTTTAAAAGTTGTTGTTCCTTGAATTAAAGAAGTTTGGTAGCATTAATTTCTGATTCAACCTTTTTAGACTCGAGAGTTTCGAAATCCATTTTAAGTTTCTGAAAATCGTTGATAACCGACTCCTTTTCTTTTAATTCATTGGAAAGATTAGCTTTTAATGATTCTATTTCTTTCAAGTGTTCAATCTTTTCAAAACAAAATTGGTCAAATTCAGAACATGTTATTTTCTCTTCTTGGGGGACCATTTCAAAAGTTTTGATCTTTTCTTTATGCAACGCAAGCTCAGCAGTTAGGGTGGAATTGGTATCTACGGATTGTCTGAGGGCCATATGCATTTGATCAATTATATGTTTAGGCACCATGACCAAATCATGTTGAGCATAAGATGCCATACCCGTCGTAGCATTTGGTTGAGGTTCGCTCAAATGTGTAGGATTGGGTACCACATCATTTGAGTTACTAGTTCCCGAATGCTGTTCGAGGTTGTCATTTTCATGCCCAACTTGATGTTGGTTATCATCAATATTATTAGATGTGGTTGGTACCTCACTGATGACATCAGAACCGTAGTGAGAGAGATTAGCAACGAGAGTAGCTTGGGCAGAGTGAATGTCATCACAATCCGAATCGTATGCATCAAGATCGTCCGCTTGATAAGCTGCATTAGAAGTAGAAACGACTGCAATGCCTTCAGTATCTGCTGCCCCTGGGTCTGCAAGAAATGCCAACTCCTCTGAATCTAAAATCTTCCCCTTAGACTGAGCATCAACCAAATACATCTTCTCACGAAACCATGCATCATCCCTTCTCCTTTTCGGCTGAGTGCATTCCCTAGCCATATGACCTTGTCCTCGGCAATTGTAGCAAGTCACAACCTTCTTAGGACCAATAGGACTCCCATTTCCACTAGCTTGAGAATTCACAGCTTGATTGTTCCCAGTCCTTGTAGGAGGTCCATATGAATTTTGCCTTCCCTGAATAGGTTGCACCGTCACTTGACCATCTTGAACAGTGGCTTGTTGTCGAGGATTTGATGAGGTGAGGAGCTGATTGTTTGTTGGTGGAAATCCTCTAGTTGCAACAAGTTTTGACAAGTAGGCGGTGAGATGGTTTAGAACATCAGCTGGCGTATCATTTGGAGTAAAGACCGGTGCTTGGATTGGTGGAAGTTCATTAGAGTAGAAAGCTTTTGCTGGTTGTGCTTCTATTGGAAAATATCCTTGCTGAGGAGTATAGCCCAATGGAGAAGTGTTGGCTTGTGATGGTGATGTTTGATATGGTGGTTGTTGTTGAAAAGATTGTTGATGAACACTTTGTTGATATTCTTGCTGTGGCATCATTGGTGGTTGATAAGATGGTTGCTGATAGATGTGTGGTGGTGGCTGCTGCAAGTATGATGGTTGTTGATAAGTATAAGCCATGTTTTGTTGAGAAGCATACATTGCAAGTGGATCATGAACTTGAGGTGTAGACAACCGAGCCTCAATCACATGGCATTCGTGTTGTTGAAGAAAAGCTTGAAGTTGATCCACATTGGTGTTATGCAAGTCCTTAGCCAATTTAACATCCGTCACGTATTTTTTCCATTCTGAAGGAAGAGTGTTCAAATACTTGGTGTTCAATTGAAAGTTTGGGATTGCCATGCCATAGATATTAAGCTCATTCAACAATAGGGTAAATCTCAGATAGTAATCATTGAGAGTCTCCCCTGGCACATAGGCAAACTTATCAAAAGTATCATAAAGCTTACACTCTTGTTCTTGTTTAGTTAACAAGGTGCGTTGCATTAGAACACGAATTCTATCCCATAACTCTTTGGCAACTTTAAGTTTGCTGACGAGTTTGTAGACATCTGGAGGAAGGGCTTGGAGAATGATGTTTGTAGCATACTTATCACATTTATCTTGAATCTTCATATCTCCAGTCAACTCACCCGTTGTGCGAGCACGAGTGGTCATACCTTCCGTCACAGTACCATAATCTAATGGTCCATTGAGCATCGATGCCCAAATTAGATGTCCATTCTCCTTGTTCAACATATAAAGTTCCATTCGGGAAGCCCATTCCTCATACATAGTCTTCACCAACATTGGTGGACGATTATCCGTACCCGAGAGGATGGACTTATCCGTAAGAGATGTGTACTCCATTTCAATAAGTTAATATTTACAAAGTTGATCGAACAATGAAATAAGGTTAAGTATTTTTGTGTTGTTGTGAGTTAAAATCAAGAAACAATGTTAAAATCCCCTAAAATATGTTCTCGATAAACCAAAAATTCCAAGTCAATGTTAAAATCAAGAAACAATGTTCGAAATTTTTTAAGGAATAATTTTTGGATTGTCGGAATGTCAGATCGGAATGCCAGATCGGAATGTCACTATCGGAAAGTCCAGATCGGAATGTCACACTATCTTAATGTCCAGATCGGAATGACCTATCGGAAAGATTTAGATCGCAATGACCTATCGGAATGATTCAGATCGCAATGACCTATCAGAATGATTCAGATCGCAATGACCTATCGGAATGATTCAGATCGGAATATAGCTGACAAAATTTCGGCAGAGTAACGGTTAAACAACTTCCTTATATCCGTCAAAATCCCAGATCGCAAAGAACGATCGGAATGTTCAGATCGGAATAAGTATCGAAATCCTCAGTATCGCAATGTAGAACAAAACCCTTTCCGATGGTGATGGTTATTGCGATGGAAGCCCACTTTTCACTTGTACTTTCCGATGGAGATTTCTGCTTGAATTTTGGAAAGAAGAACACAATACCTTTTTGCACTTTTGATCCAAGAAAGATTATGTTTTAACCGAAATCAAGACACCAAAAACACTACAATACTACTGAATACGTTATGCTTCTTGAAATCACGATCAAACACAAATTTTTTTTTTGATGATTCGGCAATATGAACTAAAAAAATGAAATGCTTATAAGAACATACGCAACACTAAAACAATCCTATATTTCATCCCAAGCTCTGATACCATTTGTAGGATATGTAAATCTATGCTTATGTTTTTAGAGAGAGAAAGAGATAGAGAGATGGTGAGAATACACACACACTTAGAGAGACAAAGTGAAAGAAAAACACTTTTCTACTATGTGTAAAAATGAGACCACACCACCCTCTCCATCTAAGGAGAGGGTTTATATACCCAAGCCCTTTTCATGGGCTTGGGCTTACATTTTGGGCCGGCCTACACATGTTGTAGGCTAGGCTTGTTCTTGTTTGATAAATAAAGAAAGTTAACTAAAGTACGAGCTATTACATGAACTATCGTTGGAGTGACCGATCCTTCTTAATACGTAAAACGTATTTCCAACAACCACCCTATCTAAGACCAGGGCATTACGTTGAGTAACCTCTGGGAAGGATAATTTACGGGAATAAGAATGTGGTATTCTAGCAACTGATACCCTAGAGGGGAAATTGTTTTATTCTAGTCATGCCGGCATTTGGCGTGGGAGACTATTTGGTTAAGGGGTCGGTGTCATGAGCTTAAATACAATGTTTTTTATTTCCTTGAATATAGATTGTGTGTACGACAATTCTATAAATAATTATGATTGATTTTCTTCTTGTGTTCAAATGTGATTTGATAAACCTATAGACTCGCTCAACCTTATTGTTGACTCGTTTTAGCATGTATTTCAGGTAATAGGAAGTGATGGAGCATGAAGCTTTGCTGTGGAGGTTGTGGCTTGGCTTTCGGAAGAATGTTGGTCTAAAAACTGTTTCTATCCTTTACTGTTGAACAATTTACTTTATGTTTGTGTATAGTACTAAACTTGTTGGTTGTTGGTCGAGATCCATTGGGACTAAACGCTTTACTCTGGTGTCGTTTTAGTACAATCATGGGATGAAATTTATGTTTTAGACCTATCATGAAACTCTTGTTTATGTTCTATGTGTAAACGTCTCTATTTTGAGTCGTTCAATATACCTTGTGTGATGATGCTTGTGTCTAGCGCCCAATTGTGTATTTCAGCTGCGCAATGTAAATTGGGGGTGTAAGAAATAGATCATTGTTTATCAGTTTTTTAGGAGACACGGTTCGGGAGCATAAAGGATTGAAGATTCTATCGTGGAAAGATGTGAAGGAGGAAGCAAGAGAAAAACTTTGGACTGAAACCACGGTACACATACAAAAATTTTTACCCAACTATTAGTCTTATTCATATATTTACTTTAACATTATGTTAATATGTGTAGCAATACTTTGAATTTGATGTGTCCTTCAAAAAGTTGGTTATGAATAAGCTAGGTGAACTTCTAAGAAATTTCAGAAGTAAATTGGCAGCAAAGCACATAGTTCCCAACCTAGATAAACCTGAAAAACTAAATGAAGTTCCAAAGAATTACAGAGCAATCGTCAATGGCAAACAGTGGGTTGCTTTTGTAAACCACACGGCCACAAAAGAATTTAAGGTTGTTAATTTCTATTTCATTTTACATTTATAAACACCATATGTATGTATTGTTTGGAAACTCCATATGACAAACACACTCTGTTACGTACTAGCAACTTCTCATCCAGTAATCTCTTTTGTTAGGTGAAATCAGTTGCAAATAAATTGGCGCGTTCCAAGTCTCTTTATCAACATACAATGGGACGTGGTGGTTATGTATATATAAAAGAGCAAATGGTAAAGTTATATTGGTGTAATATCCTAACACTGTTGTCCATGTTGATTTAACTTTTCATCTGTATGTATCTGATGTTTGGAAGATCATAAAACAACAAATTAAACCAGATCAAGAACCCCCCGTGATGTATTGTGGTTTAATGGAAGGGTCAAAAAAGAAGGAAAATAGACAGATGATGAAACAATCAAAGTTGGCACTAAGATTGTAAGTGTTATTGCAATTTTTTGTATATTATGTTTATATTCGTACAATAAACTATTTAACATTTTTTGTGTTCAGCTAGAAGCAAAGGACAAGATCAGAGATGGAACCTTGACGGTTGATAGTGGCATAGATTCATTATCAAATGTATTTAGGAAGGACAAGGGAGGGTATGAAAGAGGAGTGGGAGGCAGAGTTACGTGAAGGAAGTTCTTTGATCTACCTAGAAGGAAACAAGGAACTGATGTAAGGATTGCGATGCTTGAAACTGAACTTGATAAGGAGAGACAAGCGCGTAAAGAAAAAGAGATTACAGTCACTGAATTAACCACTTAGATGTCACAAACACAGGAAGTTCTAAATAAAATGCTGAAAGTTATGTCTGCACATGGGGTTAATATAGAAGAGTTAACTCCAAGTCAGTCAAATGCAAGACTAGTTTTCTAATTTTGATTTGATGATTTTCAGTCTTTAATACCAATAACAATTAACATACTTGTATATTGCAGGTATTACAACTAGAACATAATACATTAAACACAATACCTAGTGAAGAGCAAAGGACGTCGACCAGTGGTGGTAGACTTCAGAAGGGTGTGTTATTTCCAATGTCTAAGACAACTGCAACTTCGAACAAGGATTTAGACACTGCAACTACAGCTTTAACTGCAACTGCAAACAAGGTAAGTTATAAAAAACCATGTTTGGTTTCTAAATTGTACTATACACGACTTATTTACTGTGTTATGTATATATGCAGGGACCTCTTAGAACTAGGGGATCAAAAAATAAGACTAGATCGTTGGAAAAGAAGTCTCTACTTCAAAATTCCCAATCTCAAGAAGATATTTATCCAGCTTCTGGATCACAACAAAATCTATCTCCCTCGACACAACAAGAGGTACCTATTTCATCATTACGAAAGAAGCATACACCTTCTAAATCGAAAGTAAATCAGTCTCCACCATCACTACCAGATGTAAGTATTTCATCATTATTCATATAATTACTTGTTTAATTTATTTCTTATGAAACATGTAATATATTTTCTTCAGACATTTAAGTGCAAACTGTGGAACATATCTAGGACAATCATCATTGGTAACGGTACGGTATACAAGTCTAAGGATGCAGACAATGTAATGATTCATAACCAACCACTACCAAAAAAATGCTACAAAGTTTCAGTTGATGAATCCCTAGTGGATGCAACATTCATACCTGATGACGAAAATAATGGTTTAAAAACTGTTAACGATGTAAAAGGTAGTTTCGTGGCATGGCCAAAGGAAAAGGTTATTTTTTTCAAGAGGTACATACACTTGATTTATCATCCTACATATACATAGCTTTTCATATTTAGTTCAATGTTTAATACACAGCTTTTGTTTCCATACAGGAAATAAAACCACCAATATAACATAAAAGCTATTGTTGAAAGTGCACCAAAGATAGGAACTAAGCGCTCGATGAACGTTCCAGCAGGCTGTACATTTACGACTATTCCTCATATGAAGAAACAAGCTAGGAATAACAAGGCTCAAAAGACTTTACAATACGGTGATTCAAAGTCGTTACAAGTGTGATTCTTTGTGAAAAGTATGTTACTTGTAAATAATACGACATTATACTTGTTGATTTGCTTATGTACATTCAATAGTATATATTAACAAAATTAAAATTTGATTTCCAGAATTTTGTTTTTTGTTTTTATTGAATTCCGAAAGATTACTAGAAGATGAAACATAGTCACACTTATTATCATTGTTAGTCACATTCCAATGTGTGACTACATATCATAAAAAGTCACACAAACATACAATTCATCTGACTATTGGATGCATATAGTAAAAAAAATACAATTAGTTGACTTGACAAAGCATACAGTCACACATATTACTACTATTTGTAACTCTTTGGTTAATTGTATGTGACAAACTCAGTACAATTAGCAAGATTTGTGTGACTACATGTCATAAAAGGTCACAAAAACATAAAATTCATGTGACTATTGGATGCATATAGTCACACAAAATACAATTTGCTTGACTTGACAAAGCATATAGTCACACTTATTACTACTATTGGTAACACTTTGGTTAATTGTATGTGACAGACTCAGAGCCATTAGCATGATTTGTGTGACTACATGTCATAAAAGGTCACACAAACATACAATTCATGTGACTATTGGATGCATATAGTCACACAAAATATAATTGCTTGACTTGACAAAGCATACAGTCACACTTATTTCTACTATTGGTAACTCTTTGGTTAATTGTATGTGACAAACTCAGAGCCATTAGCATAATTTGTGTGACTACATGTCATAAAATGTCACACAAACATACCTTTCATGTGACTATTTGATGCATATAGTCACACAAAATACAATTTGCTTGACTTGACAAAGCATACAATCACACTTATTTCTACTACTGGTAATTCTTTGGTTAATTGTATGTGACAAACTCATTACCATTAGCATGATTTGTTTGACTACAAGGTCACACAAACATACAATTCATGTGACTATTGGATGCATATAGTCACACAAAATACAATTTGCTTGACTTGACAAAGCATATAGTCACACTTATTTCTACTATTGGTAACTCTTTGGTTAATTGTATGTGACAAACTCAGTACCATTAGCATGATTTGTGTGACTAAATGTCATAAAAGGTCACACAAACATACAATTCATATGACTATTGGATGCATATAGTCACACAAAATACAATTTGCTTGACTTGACAAAACATACAGTCACACTTATTTCTACTATTGGTAACTCTTTGGTTAATTGTATGTAACAAACTCAGTACCATTAGCATGATTTGTGTGACTACATGTCAGAAAAGGTCACACAAACATACAATTCATGTGACTATTGGATGTATATAGTCACACAAAATACAATTGGCTTGACTTGACAAAACATACAGTCACACTTATTTATACAATTGGTAACTCTTTGATTAATTGTATGTGACAAACTTAAATCCATTAGCATAATTTGTGTGACTACATGTCATAAAAGGTCACACAAACATACCCTTCATGTGACTATTTGATGCATATAGTCACACAACATACACTAATCACATAGTAAATGTCATACATATTGTATATTAATGTGACAAACTTATAAACAATAGTCACTCTTAAACAAAATCGTTTAACTGTAGAGTGTTTACCGTCACACATATTCACTAAAACACCAAATATTATACCTAGTTCGTCACATTTTCGAGTATTGGACACATTGTTTTGCTGGTTATTGTCACTTAGATCATATTGTGACCGTATGGTACCTATGGTCGCGGGACCTTTGGTCACAAAGGCTAAAAAACCCGCGTGTGACTGTAGGCCTACGGTCACTCTTTTTTAGTATGACGGATGCCATTTTTGGTACTAGTGTCTATGGAAAGTACATATGAATAAGTCATTATGGATTATAAACAAGTTACAAACTATACTTTGAAGACATAATAATACCTAAGAATGGTAAGAACAAACTATACAAAGCTAAGTATAAGTAAATGTACATAATAGTCTAGATTATCACCTAGAAATCATGGGTAGAAAATGTTTCAAGCAATAGAACTACCTAATATCTATGTACAAGTATCAAATAAAATATACTAATTATAATCTATCATATAAAGGAAAGGTAATTGATCACAAAATACTAATATTCACTAATCCAAGGCTAATTACAAGTTAATACGTAGTAACCAAGGTTAGCATATAAAATCCATTTCACATGAATTAGAGTCTAATATTTTGCAAATAATTATAAAACTCAACTATGTATCATATTAAGATTACACATTTATTTTAATACAAGTTACAAGATAATAATGCATAAGGTACAAGTTATCAAAGCATAGGATCTTAAGCGCTCATAATTATACCTAGATTATGATTACCCTATGTAAACCCTTAAGCTAAGAATGTTGAATCCCTAGAAGCCATAAACATACTATATAAGACCTAGAATAAGCTTACATTATGATATAAACACTAATCACCCAAGATAGAAAGTCATCAGGCTTAATGACCTAAAAACCCTTATATTAAGAAATCTACATAGAATCACTACCTAGTATTTTAGGATAAGTATAAAAACACTTGTAGCATTACATTAAGGTTATAAGATTACATTAAGACAATGTACAAGTACCATAAATCACAAGGTAAAATATTTCAATGCATGGCTTGTAAATTAGGTCATAATTGGTATTTTCACCCTTTGGACATGTTTACTTAGAATAACTTAGTAAAACAAATGTAGAGACTTCATGAACACATTAAGGACAATTTAGGATGTATAAACTGAGTTTACATCAGTAGCTAATTGAAGGATAATAACTTTTACTAAGACTTAACCATAAATCATTAGAAACCCTAACCCACCTAGGTTTTCTTCCTAATTTTACCTTAAACCTTTGTTAAACTTCAAACCAAAGACCCAAAATTCTTAATTACAATGTCTAAACCCTAAATATACCCTAATCCATCACTAATCACATTTTTAAACCCTTAATCACCAAATTTACAAATTATAAAGTTACAAGCCCTAGAAAATAGATCCGGCTAGGGTTTTCCCTCTAAAACTATGTTTAAACTCTTTCCATCCCATTCCAAGTTTGAAACCTGATATTTATAAGATATTTAGGACTTCTAGAAGCCCTATAAGCTACTATATCATCACCTTGTAGACAATGAATCACCATTCCTATCCATTTTAGCCGTGTAGCATTTTTCACCACAAACCATGGATAACTTTGAATCTAGGCTTCATGACTCATTCCTAGACTTGTGTAGAGCTTCCCTACAATCCTTTATTTACTAACATATTGAGACTACACGTTTACACTCTATGCTTGGAGCCTAAGGGTCAAAACTAGTATAAATAGCAAGCTAAACCTTTCATTCTAATTTGCAACCCGTTTCTTTTGTTTCCGCTACCCATTTTTAATGTCCACTTCAATATACTTCCTAGGCCATTGAAGCTCTTGAAGCTTTGATAGCAAGTAGTGTTCATAGGAATCCATAAGGAGCCCTTTTGGAACTACCTAGGTAATCTCTATGTTAACTATGCGTTGATCTTGTTATTGTAAATTCTTAGACTTGCTATAATACCAAAATAATTTTAGAAAGATAATCTAAAAGAAATGAGGGTCTGTTTGGTTCGCAGTGTTTGAATGGTTTTCGAAGGGTTTAAATATAAAATACAATCAATTTCGTGTTTGGTTGCTTTTTTATATGGTTTTAAAGTACCAAAAGAACTTATATTTGTGTGGTTAACAAACGTAGGGTCAAGGGAAGTTTTAAAATACGGGGCTTTAATGGCTTAAAGTTGGACTACTATGCCCTCACACAATTCATATTCCACTGTATTTCTCCTCCAACCATTCCTTTCTTTTTTATCATTCTTTTTTCATTTGCTTATTATTCACCATTAATTATACCTTTTTACCATTCCATGTGAGTGTCTGTAGTTTATACTAAATTTAATATATAGATCTTAGCCAAACTTTATCAAAAAGGTATGGATTTCAAGAATGAATAACTGAAGGGTTTACGAAGAAGCAAAGATAGAATTGAAGCAAATATTATTTTTTGATGTAGATGGTTTAATTTTTATTTTTCTTCTTTTTACAAGAAAGGGTATAAGATATAGATAACTAAATGGTACGTGTAGATGATTACCGTTATCTCGTATTTCAAATCAGGAGTATACTAAAAAATATAGATATCACTTTCAGATCTTGTGATACAAAATTATTTGTTTAAATAGTAAAAGGGTAATTATGTCATCTATCACAAGTTATGTGAGAAGAAAATCTTCTAACCAAACACGCAAAAGTATTTGGATTCTCAAGTTTTACATTTGTCCCAATATAAAATATGACCAACTTATAAAACCTCGTATTTCAAAATTGCAAACCAAACACTCCCTTAGAGCATTTGATCATTTTAAATGAAAGTTATAAGCTAAAGATGTCTTAAAACCCTAGTTTTGTAATTTACATAAAATAATAAGCAAAAACCTATTTCAAAAGGTATTACTCTAGATAAATTTTGTTATTATGATTATAAACATGTTTTGAATTTTTTTTTTAATCCTAGATCATTTGGTCCATTTTTGAGGTTGTTATGTGATTTTTATAGGTATAGGGACTAAGACTGTCATTTTTTAAAACTATTTAACATTTTGGGCCAAAAGTATCATTTTGTGAGAGATAAAGATATAATAATAAATATTGGAAAGTTTGAGGCCTGAAGGTTAAATATTGAGGGTTTAAATCGTGAATAATGAAACTATATACTTTAGGGGTTAAAAGTGTAATTATACCAAAGTATAACAAAAAAGGGCTATTTTTGCCAATTTTGACACTAAAGAAGATTAATTATAAATATGAGGAAGTAATGAATGTATCATGTTAGTAGGGTGCTTTGTACAAAGATATTCCATCTCGATATTACGTTCAGACTGTGTGGTTGGGTTTACGATTTAAAGTGCCCTTGCTCCTCAAACGTTTATAAAATGGCTTCCGAGTACAATGGCCCGAACAATGATGCTAGGTTTACAAACAAATATTAATTAAAGAATAGATAACTAATACTTAAAAGTATTGAACTAAAAATCAAAGACTTGATACTATACACAATGTGTTAATCCAGGTTTGTGCGGGACTAACTTGTGGTTTGTATGACCAAGCTGTTTATCTGTGAATGAAATATATCTGGTTATAGCTCGAATTCTATGGACATATGGCGAGTTCATAGCCTCACTTATAAATGCTTTATAAATGATTTAAAAACCCGTGAGTGGATATATGCTAAAACTAGAATAAAAGTGTTTTTGTATGCTGCCTATATGATTATTGACACTATGTTTACTTATTGTCGTTAAGTCCCTTTTTAATTGTGACCGTTAATCATCCTAGAAGATGAATGATAATATTGTGAATAGTACTATTTGGGGATTAATATCCCCTATCGGGGCAAGTCGCGCTTGCTAACAACTGAAGGTTCCTACCTAGGCTAAACAAATATACTTTATTTTGCAAACTCAGGAAGTTTGGCAAACTGCCTGCTTAAGGGCAATTTGTTGGTATTATGTTATGTCAGTAGCGGTGCACGAGCTAGTGCAATAATAATTGATTGTTTTATGTGAGCGAATAATAACGTAGCTCCGGAAAAGGATCTTGTATTCAAAATATGTTTAACCATATGAATTCACTCAACCTTAGTGTTGACTTTAAACATATATTACAGAAAATTATGACTGATAGCATGGAGCAGCATAAGGATGGCATGAAGAGGCAAAAGCTTGAAATTATTGATTTAGATTTTGGGAACCTCATATTATAAAACTCTGATTTTTAATGATATACAAAGAAAATTGATTTAATCACTCTTTTAAGTTGTTTTCTATCATTATGACTTGTGTTGTATGAAGTAATACCCCGGATCAATGTTCCTCCGCGTAAAGGTAAAATGGGGGTGTTACAGATTTCCTCTAAGCGTATGAATATGGATCCAATTAACCCATAGAGAATCTCAACCAGATAAGATATTCCAAATGTATGTCGTCATTTGCGTAATATTGAACACCTCAAGGCTACGGATACCAAGACCTCCTTAATATTTAGGGAGGCAAATGACATCCCAAGAAACCTTCGCTTTTCCACGTCTATACTCCAACTACACCACAAGAAGCCATGAATAAGCTGTTGTGTATCGTATATGGCACCTTTCGGAATTGAAAGCACCGATGCCCAATACACTTGCATGTAGAATATAACGGAATTACAAACTTGAAGCCTAATCGCGAAAACAACGACTTGTTTTTTCAATCCCCAATTCGATTCTTAACTTGGTCCACAAGAGGTTTACAAACCTTGATTAGTAATCTCGATGAAATGAGGCGAACACCAAGATACTTAACCGAGATTTTGCCTTCCGAGAAAGGCATGTTACTAAGCATGGCGCACTTCACATGATTTGTAACATTACAATAGAACGTGGTACTCTTAAGAATGCTATGTGACGAACCCGTAAATTCTATATAAGCGCTTTGCATTCTTTGATATAATAAGTTCGCCAATAAATAGTGGCGCCATAAGCTACTAACCAACCTAAAACCAACCTCAAAAAGTTTCCAAAAATCAAATAACCTCATAACTCATACGGTGGGAAACTAACATATATAATCCAAACACCCCTAAGAAAACAACATAAATAATTAGGTAACCTTATAAAGCGACCATACTCGAAACTAACAGTTTACATGTCAAGCAAGCATCAACACACAAAGCTACAAACAACCACCCATAAACTACGGAACCGCAGTATCTCTTCTCCACTATATATAACAACACCCCAAATAAGTCATGCATACGCTTAACATGAGAATTGCAACATCATATACTAAAAGAATCATCCATAAAACCAAAACACAATTCGTAATCAAACTCATAAACCAAAACACAACTTCACATCACAACATTCTAATTGATACCGATGTCATAAAATCAACTCACTTGCATAAAAAACTGCAAATTAGAAAGAAAAATGGACTTTTTTATACCTGGTAGTCGAATCAGCCAGCCTTGTGAATATTACAATAGCTATAAATACAACTATAGGTGGAAAATCTTGCATATTTTACTAATTATGGACACTTTTTAGCTATTTTTTAAAAATTAGAGGACACTTTTTGCCTCATCCATTATTATTGATAGGCTCAATGGGCACATATAAGATAATAGATGGGCTTAATGGGCGTATGTAAAACACCAAATTGGTCACTCGATGAATCTTTTATATTTAATATTTTGTCTCCGACTTTTAAGTAAGTATTATTATTTTTTTTAGTTTTACGTTTTTATATATTTTTTGCCCGTTTTAGCATGCGTCCGTTTAACCGCCACTACTAAAAAACTGGTCTATAGCGACGGCCATATCCGTCGGAAATTCGTCGACGAAAGTCTTTCCTGACAGACCTATGACAGAATAAGTGTGTTGCTAAATGCCTTGTAGGAAACTGATATCCGTCGGAATTCTCTCTCAAACAGCGACGGAATAAATCTGTCGGTAAATTACACTCGGAAATCTGTCGGTAATTGTATTTCGCGAGTTTCTGTCGGAAAACCGTCGGTAAAAGAATTCCTCGGAGATCAGTCGGAAAATATACTTCAAATTCGATATCATAAATGAGGCCAAACAACTAACTAGACATAATAAAGCTAGATTTATGTGATTCTAATAAAACTCAAACAAACTTTACATAAAAGCCAAATAACATAAACTCAAATTGGTAATTCACAATTAAGGTCAACTGATTGTCATTATCCCTAAGCAAAACAAAACTTAACAAATGAAATCAAGGAAAGGGTGTGTTCAGCTGATCGGGCATGTGTAGCTTGTGTAAGTTGTAGGTGTATCGCAGCAGCATCTATTTTAGTAGGTTCTTTTAAATTGCTTCACGTCATCAGATTTGAGAGGAAAGGTGAATGCAATAGTAGTTGATTATGTGTGATGATTATTGCTCTCCGAAAAACTGAAAAAAGGCAACAAGCGCTATTAATACTAACAAATAATTAACTTGATATTTATACTTGACAATGAAAAGAATAGTAACAAGAGAATTTGTTAATGCAATAATGCCTAAAAACGTTACTTGTATTTTTCGGTCTCTCTTAGTTTTGATTACGACAATAGATCCTTGGTGTTCGGTTTGATCTTTCTTTACCCTTAACTCTTTACATTCTTTATTGTTTGTGCATATATTTTTGTTAGTATTAGTTTAGTTACACTATCATTGTTCATATTGTGCATAAGAAGATTTCACATATTTCCTCAAGCCTAAGTTTTTTGAAAAATGATTTTTGAAAACCACCTTTTAACAAGTAAATATAAGAAACTATTCAACCCCCCCCCCCCCTTCTAGTTTCTACAATTGGTATCAGAGCGATATTGCTCAAGAAATTTTAAATTATATTGCATTTTAAAACTTGAATCGATCTATGGATTCCAACAAATACCTAGAAGGACAATCTATGCAAAGACCACCACTTTTTGAAACCGATAGTTTTATTTATAGGAAAAATAGATTTGAAACTTATGTGAAATCAAAAGGTTTAGATCTCTGGCATGTTATTACCAATGGTGATTTTTTACCTTATCAATTTAATGAAGTTTCTAAAACAAAAGAATTGGTCACTTTTGACAAAGCTAATGACGATACTAAAAAGAAACTTTCGAAAAATAATGAGGCTAAAATGGTGATTTATAATGCTTTACCTAAGAAAGAGTATGAAGGATTTTTATGTGTGAAACCGCTAAAGATATTTGGAACACTCTTTTAGTAACCCACCAAGGTAATAGCCAAGTCAAAGAAAGCAAAATCGATCTTCTTGTCCAACAATATGAACAATTTGTCATCTTAGAAGATGAAACTATTGATAGTGCATTTGCTAGGTTTAACACCATTATTACTAGTCAAAAAGCGCTTGATGAAGGTTTTTCTAGCAAGAACAATGTTAGGAAGTTTCTAAGGGCTTTACATCCAAACTGGAGAGCAAAAGTCACGGCGATTGAAGAATCGAAAGATCTCTTAACTTTATCACTCGATGAACTCATAGGCAACTTGAAGGTCCATGAGATGATAATTTTGAAGGAATCAGAATTAGTGAAAACCAAGGGTGAAAGAAAATCTCTTGCACTTAAAGCCAAGAAGGCACAAAGTGACCATGATAGTTCCTCGGATAGCGATGACGAGGAGTATGCATTGGCGGTGAGAGATTTCAAGAAGTTCTTCAAGAGACGAGGTCAACACGTTAGGCAACCCAACAATGACAAGAAACCATTCTCAAAGAATCGGTTTCAAGAACGAAAAAGGTGATAGGAATTTCTTTAGATGTGGTGATCCAAATCACTTCATTGGTGATTGTCCAAAGCCCTCTCGCGATAAGAATCACACGGCGTTCGTTAGTGGCTCTTGGAGCGATAGCGGTGAAGATGATGATGACAACCCCAAAGAGGAGAAATATCTTATGGCTCACACTTATAAAGAGGTACATTCCAAAACCGAATATTATAGCAATGATAGCTCCACCTTTGATGATATTGAATTTGAAGGCAAATATGATAGTTTACACAAACTTAGTATTAAATTCATAGAAAAGAACAGAACCTTAAAATCAACCAAAACTAAGCTTGAAAATGAGATCAATGAACTTAGGGAGAAATTGGCAAAACTTGAGAAAAATAAAGAAGTTGATTTAGGTTGCTTAAGTTGTGAGAAACTTAGATTAGAGAATGAAGATCTCAAGAGCACCTCCATTAAATTGGAAAAGTTCATGAAAGGTACTAGTGCTCTTGATGATATGTTAAACAAACAAGTTCATTCAAAGGAAAGACTTGGTGTAGGTTTTAACTCAAATGAAGCCTCAACTAGTGAACCTAAACAAGTCAGATTTTCACAAAAATCACCCACTGTACGCGGTCCCAGATTGTATGGGGAGGTTCCTTATCACTATGGAACCGCCGCCATAGATAAGGTACCGCGGCCAGAACAAGAGCTTTGTGAAAATCATGAACTTTCTGAAAAGTCAAAGTCAGGTGAAAAACCAAAGCATCTTATTGTTAATAAGGTAAAATTACCCATACTTGACGACAATGCCATTGATAAGTTCTACAAGCCATTAAGTAAACCTCTCATGGGAAATAGAAGTTTATAAAGACCATCTTCTACTCCACCTAGAGTACGGAATGAGTCTAAGACTAGAAGTAGAACGACAACGCCTAGAAGAGATAATCAAAACAATTCGCGATCTAGAAGTAAAACCCCAACACCTAGAAGGAATGATCATAACTCTAAACCTAGATCAAATACACTCAGGAGAAATAACGAACAACAAAATGGTTATATGAATTACTATCCTCCTCCATTTTGTTCTCCATGGGGAACCCCTCCTTCGTTCATGCATCCCAACCAATTGCAAGGGATGTTTGGAACTAACAATTTTGGACCTATGAGATATTGGGGACCAAATATTTGATCTTGTGTGTTGTTACCTAGATATGCTTGGGAATTGATTTGGAGCCCGACGAGTGGATTAAGGATAGTGGATGTTCTAAACACATGACAAGTAATCGAAGTTTGTTCTCGTACTACAAAGCATATGATGGAGGTAACGTCACATTCGTAAGTATTCTATGTGGTAATATCATTGGCAAAGGTACGGTTTCTCTTGTCTCCATGACCATTGAAAATGTTGAGCACGTAGATAACTTAGGGTTTAACCTTTTAAGTATAGGTCAAATTTGTGACAATAAATGTAAGATCATCTTTTCGGAACATGACAGTGAAATCATAAAAGATGGAAAAGTCATTGGAAAAGGTGTTAGAAAGCATGGGCTTTATGTCATGAAGGTCAATAAGAAGTCAAAGGACAACATATGTCTTGCGAATATAGATGATAGTTCTACTCTTTGGCATAGGAGATTAGGTCACGCTAATATGCGCTTAATTCAATCTTTAGTCTCTAAGGAGTTGGTAAGACACCTCCCCAAGATGAAGTTTGATAGTCACTTTTGTGATTGATAGGTGTGTAAACACTCATCCTTTTACCACTTAATTCTGGCTAAAACGAGACCAAAACACGTATTTAATATCATTTGTTTGGAATTATGCGTGGTTTTTGTGTTTATTGTGTTTTTAGAGCCAACCGGATGAATATTGGAGAAAACATGGGATTGCACGGGTTTTACTGAAGAAAAGGACTCAAGATAAAGTCTATTGTCCAAGAGATGCAAAAGATTTGAAGTCACTGGGCCTATTCGAAGATTTATCGAAGAAAAGGACCTAAGATGGAAGATTTACACAAGTCGAAGAAACTCAAGTCTATTAAACGAAGAAATTAAAAGACGAGTTGAATTTAATCGACGACAAATCCCGAATCAGAATAAAAAACGTCAACTTTTCTGAAAAGACGAAAAGACAAGAAGAACGGGAGAAAGCCCACTCACCAACCAAGGGAAACACCTATAAATAGTCCACCCCTCACACTTTCCTTCCAGTTTTTTTAGTTTTCTTCTCTCCCCCTTTTTTCTCCCTTTTAGTTCGTATCATCACCATCACCACTAGGGTGATTGGTGATTTTAATCTTTGTTTTTCTAATCTTGTAACTCTAATCTTTGTTTTATCTTGTCAAAACATTAATCATTCAATACAAGTTCTTGTTTAATCTTTCCATTTCATCTTGTTCATCATCATCTTCATCTTCAAGTTCTTAAGTTCTTATTTTATTGAGTTTTGATCTTTAAAAGTTGTTGGGATTTATGTTTTTGTTGATGGGATTTGTAGTTTGTGGTTAGTAGATGCTTAGTGATTAGTTTATTCAAGTTTTTGGTGAAAAACTTGGTGATTTTTGGATTAAAACTGATTTTCCTTGTTCTTCGCGTTAGTTACTGTATATGAGTTCCCAGACTTCCGGATGAACGCCAAAAGTTCCGGATGAAGGTTATTTCCAAAAGTTCTGAATAAGTTAGAAGTTCCGAATGAATGTGTCTTTAAAAAGTTCCGAATAAACTTCCTTTAAAATCTTCCGAATGAGTTTCTATGTGAAAAGTTCCGAATGAGTTTTTCTTAAAAAGTTCCGAATGAGTCTAAATGTTCCGGATGAGTAAATATTCCGAATGAACCTAAATCTTCCGAATGAATTAAAAAGTTCCGGATGAATGTTTATTTTCCAAAGTTCCGAATGAAGGTTTCCTTTCCAAAAAGTTCCGAATCAGTCCAAAGTTCCGGATGAACCTAAGTTCCGAATGAAGCAAAACTTCCGGATGAGCAGCTAAATTTTCCGAATGAGTTTATGTTAAGAAAAGTTCCGGATGAAACCAATCTTCCGAGTGAAAAGTTCCGGATGAGCAAAGTTCCGAATCAAGGTTATTCTTCCGAATCAGTCATCTTTTGAGTATAATTAATTGTTACTGTTTATGTTCCTCCATTTTTATTTCATATTTTACTTTCAATTTTAATTTTAATTTTAATTCAAGTCTTTATAAATTGTCATTAAAGTAACTGTTTTTGATTTAAATTTTCATTTTAGTTTTAGTACATTTAAACTTTTTATTAGATCAGAAAACCAAACCCTTTTATTTAGTAACCAAGAACAATCATTCCACTTAAAGCCGAGATCAATTCGAGAGGATTCCGAGAGATAAAATCTGAACCCATACAAAAAGCAAATATCAAATGCCGCCGCTGCCGGCTCTTCTCGTTAAGATCAAAAGTTTTTTGTGAGAATTTGGATTTTGGGATCCGTTCCCCGTGAACGTTACTTTTTCACAAAAATTTTCAAAAATCCTAAAAAAATATAAAATTTTCAAAAATACAAAAAAAAAAATAGATAACCATAAAAACCAAAAATATTTTGCTTTGTTTTTCTCTTGTTAGTTCTTTTGCAGGTGTATGCGCACTCGATCCACGTCTTATCAAGAGCCCGAGCCTCTCGATAACTTAGACATGGCCGGTGTACACAACAACAACAACATACCACCTCCAAACAATAATAATAACAACAACAACCCACCTTTCAACAACATGAACAATAATAACAACAATGAGCCCCTTCCGGATAATCGCCCGATGATTAAATTGCTGCAAGCTCATGTAGATGGCAACACGGATCCAATTGTCATACCTCCAATTGCCGCCAACAACTTTGAGCTAAAATCAGGCTTTATCCAGATGGTCTCCGCTCAACCATTCTTGGGACGTACCATTGATGATCCTCACGACCATATCAAGAGATTCTTGCAACTCACTAACACGGTCAAATTCAATGGTGTTCCACAAGAGGTTATAAGGTTACAACTTTTTCCCTTTTCTTTAGAGGGACAAGCCCGGCATTAGCTTGCTAAGGAACCGCCACAGAGTATTCTCTCGTGGACGGATTTTGGAAACAAAGTTCATCAATTACTTTTTCCCACCCTCTCGTACTACCGCTTTGCGGAATGAAATCATAAATTTTGAACAAAAGTACGATGAGTCGTTCAGTGAATCTTGGGATCGTTTTAAAGATCTTTTAAGAAAATGCCCACAACATGGTTTTACCAAAGTACATCAAATCAATACTTTTTACAATGGTTTAAGCATGAGTGACCAAGATTCACTGAACAGTGCCTCGGGGGGTAATCTATTGGCTAAGACTTCCAATGCTGCTTGGGACATCATTGAGAATAAATCTCGTGTGCAAACCAAGAGTGTTCGGACCAATGTCGCTAGTGCTAGCACTAGTGACAGCGACAAGCGATTGGACAAAATCACTACGCTTCTTGAATCGCTTGTCACCCACACCGTCAGCAACAACAACAGCAACAACGCTAAAAACGCCCAAGTTAACGCTGTCAGCCAACCTTGTGAGATATGCGGTGGTCCTCACTCTTACACCACTTGTACTGCCACCCAAGACTACCCTGCTGAGAATGTGAATGCAGCATATGGCACCTATCCTCAACCTGCTTATCAAGCTAGACCTCAAGGTGACCGTAATTTTCTTAGCTACTGCTCTAACAATTATCTTTCCCCACCTGGTTTCCCCCCAAACAACCCAAACCAACAACAAAACCTCAATCGCCCTCCTCAACAACAACAATAGCCTCGACAACCATACATCCCTCCTCATAAGCAACAACAACCACCTCAACGAAACAACCAAGTCTACCAGCAACCTGCTTACCAACCACCCGCATACAATGCTCCTCCCAACCAACCCACCGCTCTTCACCAAGAAGTGGAAACTTATATGAGGACTAACGATGTGATAGTGGGAAATCTTCCAAGAGAAGTGCTCAACCTGAAAGCAGACTTGGTCAAGCAAGGAAACGACTTGAGAGCCGACATGAGAAATACGTTGGATACCCAAACTAATGACTTGAGGAACATGATGGCTAGTTTCTTCCAAGGTAATCAACCCTCTTCTTCGGGTACTCTTCCGAGTAACAACGTTGCGAATCCAAGAGGGGAGATGAAAGCAATCACTACTCGAAGTGGCAAAGGTACCAAGGAACCCGAGCTTCCTATACCTCCACCGGTGGTTGTGACTAAGGAGAACGAGTCACCTGCTCCTATTCCTCCTTCTTCTCCTTCCCCAATTTCTCCACCTCTTCCTTCTACCCCTCCTCCACCCAAGGATGTGAGTGATCCTACTCTTCCAAAGCCTTCCTCTTCTTCCAATATACCTTATCCATCTAGGTTGAGGAAAGAGAAGCTCAAAAGCAAGGATGATATTCAGGTTTATAATTTTCTTAAGATGTTCCAACAACTGAATTTCAATATCTCCTTCGCTGAGGCTCTCGCTCACATGCCCAAGTATGCAAAAATGTTCAAAGATCTTATGAGCGACAAGGAAAAGCTCCTCGATATTGCCAACACCCAACTTAATGAGAATTGCTCTGCAGTGCTCTTAAGGAAATTGCCAACCAAGCTTGGTGATCCGGGTCGTTTCTTAATTCCTTGCAATTTCCCGGGAGTAGAGAATTGCATGGCCCTAGCCGATCTAGGTGCCAGTATTAATCTCATGCCTCTAAGTGTTTGGAAGCAATTATCTCTCCCAGAGCTAGTCCCCACCAAAATGACTTTGGAGTTAGCTAACCGTACGGTTGCTTATCCAGTGGGGATAGCCGAAGACGTCATTGTAGGAGTCGACAAATTCACCTTTCCTGCTGATTTTGTTGTCGTCGACTACGAGATGGACCCTCGTGTTCCCTTGATCGTCGGACGTCCATTCCTTAGGACCGGTCGCACTCTCATCGATGTTGAAGCCGGTGAGCTTATCATGAGAGTGGGTGACGATAAAGTAGTCTTCAACATGGGAAAGTTGTCTAAACAGCCTTACTCATATGAGAGTGTTAATTGTATTGACGTTCTCGATGAGGCTTGTGAAGAACACTTTAATGATGCTTGCAAAAGTATTCCTACCTCTCTTCCTAATGTTGAGACCGTGTCCTCTATTGATTCCTCGTTGTCTCTATTTGGAGATAGTGATTTATTTTGGAACAATCTTGAAGATACCATGGGAGATGTGAATTTAGCTACTAATGATTCTTCCACCGGTGGGGATGAAGACATGAATTTCTTTGACAATCTTCTCAACGAAGACAATCCTTCGCCTCCATCTCCCACAGTCATTGCTATCGATACTCCGACTTCGAATACGCCTCCCGTCGAAAATTCTCCGGATTTAGAACTTAAGGAGTTGCCGCCCCATCTCGAGTATGTATTCCTTGAAGAAGAGAAGAAGTCGCCAGTCATCATTGCTAAGGACCTAAAGGAAGAAGAAAAAGCCCGACTTATCACCGTGTTGAAAGATCACAAGAAGGCTATTGCTTGGAAGATTTCTGACATTCGTGGAATTGATCCTCACTTCTGCACACACAAAATTCTCATGGAGGATGACTTTAAGCCCACAATTCAAAGCCAACGAAGGGTGAATCCAAAAATACATGAAGTCATCAAAACAGAGGTTATCAAACTTCTTGATGCGGGTATGATTTACCCTATTTCGGATTCACCATGGGTTAGTCCAATCCATTGTGTGCCCAAGAAGGGCGGAATAACCGTTGTTCCCAATGAACACAACGAGTTGATTTCCACTCGTCTCGTTACTGGGTGGAGAGTTTGTATAGACTACCGCAAACTCAATGATGCCACGAGAAAGGATCATTTCCCTCTACCTTTTATGGACCAAATGCTTGAACGTTTAGCGGGTAATGAATATTACTGCTTTCTTGATGGTTTCTCGGGTTATTTCCAAATACCCATCGATCCCCAAGATCAAGAGAAGACAACATTCACTTGTCCCTATGGCACATTTGCGTAGAAAAGGATGCCTTTTGGCTTATGTAATGCGCCCGGGACTTTCCAAAGGTGCATGTTAGCTATCTTCCATGACATGGTTGAACAAACCATGGAAGTCTTCATGGATGATTTCTCGGTCTTCGGGGATTCCTTCTCTTCTTGCCTTGCCAATTTGGAACGTATGCTTAAGCGGTGCGAAGACACTCGCCTTGTTCTGAATTGGGAAAAATGCCATTTTATGGTTAAAGAAGGCATCGTGCTGGGACACAAGATTTCCAAAGCCGGTCTTGAAGTAGACCGTGCTAAAATCGATGTAATCACCAAATTGCCTCCACCTTCAACCGTGAAGGGTGTGAGAAGTTTTCTGGGTCATGCGGGCTTCTACCGTCGATTCATCAAACATTTTTCTCAAATCGCTCGCCCGATGACCCACCTCTTGGAAAAAGATACTCCTTTTATCTTTTCCAAAGAGTGCCTTGAAGCCTTCAACTCGCTTAAGGATAAGCTAACTAAAGCACCCGTCTTGGTTACCCCTAATTGGGAGCTACCTTTTGAATTGATGTGCGATGCTAGTGATTTTGCTATTGGAGCGGTTCTGGGACAAAGAATGAATAAACACTTCCAACCAATCCATTACGCTAGCAAGACAATGACAGGGGCACAATTGCATTATACGACAACCGAAAAAGTGCTTTTAGCTGTTGTCTATGCTTTTGAAAAATTCCGCCCCTATCTCGTCCTTTCTACAACAATTGTGTATACCGATCATTCCGCACTGAAGTACTTGTTGACAAAGCAAGATTCCAAACCAAGACTTCTTCGCTGGGTTTTGCTGCTCCAGGAATTTAAAATCGAAATTCGCGATAAAAAAGAAGCTGAAAACCTAGCCGCGGATCATCTTAGCCGACTTGAGGATCCTTACCAAGGGGATCATCCGAACAAAGAGATCAATGATTCTTTTCCCTTGGAGACCTTAATGTCTATAAACTCGAAGTCGAATGAAACGCCGTGGTTTGCGGACTTTGCAAACTACTTGGCGGGTGGAATTCTCAAGGAAGGGTTGACGTCCCAACAAAAGAAAAAGTTCTTCACCGACGTTAAGACTTACTTTTGGGACGACCCTTACCTATTCAAACAATGTGCCGACCTGATTATTCGCCGATGTGTTGATGGACCGGCAGCTTCGGAAATCCTTGATGCTTGCCACAAAGGACCCACCGGTGGTCACTTTGGTCCCAACTACACCGCCAAAAAAGTGTTTGATTCGGGATTTTATTGGCCCTCCATATATCGTGACGCTCACGCTATGGGGAAACGATGTGATGTTTGCCAGAAACAAGGCACGATCACACATAAAGACGAGATGCCTCAGAATTTCATTCAAGAGTGTGAAATCTTTGATGTTTGGGGTATCGACTTTATGGGGCCATTCCCTTCTTCTAAAGGAAACAAATACATCCTTGTAGCCGTTGACTACGTTTCAAAGTGGGTTGAAGCCAAAGCTTTACCTACTAATGACGCAAGGGTGGTTTGTAACTTTTTGAAAGCTCTATTCGCTAGATTCGGTGTGCCTCGCGCCATTATTAGTGATCGTGGGACTCATTTCTGCAATGACCAATTTGCTAGAGTCATGGCTAAGTACGGTGTAAATCATTGTCTTTCCACAACCTACCACCCACAAACTAATGGCCAGGCTGAAATATCCAACCGAGGACTAAAGCGAATTCTGGAAAGAACCGTGGGAGAGCATCGTGCCTCATGGGCTGATAAACTTGATGATGCTTTGTGGGCTTTCCGTACTGCTTACAAGACCCCAATCGGCTGTACGCCTTATCGTCTTGTGTACGGGAAAGCGTGCCACCTCCCCATTGAGTTGGAGCACAAGGCTTATTGGGCCTTGAAGTGGGCAAATTTTGATATAAACAAAGCCGGTGACCTACGCAAGATCCAACTCAATGAGCTGAATGAACTTCGGAATGAGGCTTATGAAAATTCTTTGATCTATAAGGAAAGAACTAAGCACATTCACGACTCCAAGATCAAAAACCGAGAGTTCCATGTTGGAGACAAAGTCTTACTTTTTAACTCTCGGTTGAAAATCTTTTCGGGCAAGCTCAAATCTCGTTGGTCCGGCCCATTCACCATTGCCCAAATTTTTCCATATGGTACTCTCGAGCTCGCTCAACCTAATGGACCTCATTTTAAGGTGAATGGCCAACGAGTGAAGTTGTACTTTGGTGAGGACACCTCTAAGGAGGTGATTCCATCCCTCACCACGTTCCCCATGAACTAATTTTGGGTCGAGTCAGGCTCGTGACTCGGTTATCAAAAACAAGCGCTCCTCGGGAGGCAGCCCGAGTACCTATCTTTTTATGTTTTAACCTCCTAAGTGTAGGGGGACCTCTATCGGGTGTTTGTCTTTGTGTGGTGATGTGATTACAGGGATGAATGCACTCTTGGAACCTTTGAAGAACCGTGCTCCCGTGTTATCCAAAATCCGGTTCTATCTCTCAACTATCGTGATTCAGTTTTCTTCATACTCACATTTGAAATTGATCACTTTAGTTGTCTCTTCCTTAACTTGAGTTAACCAACGTGCACAATGTCATAAGTGTAGAGGAGACTTTTCCCACATGCTTAAACATTGAGGACAATGTTTATCTTAAGTGTAGGGGGGACTTCTATCGAAGTTTTAAGTGGACTTTTCCATGAAAATGCCTTCATTTAAAAGGAAAATCATGTTTTTCAACAATTTTTCAAATTTTTTATTAACTTTGGCCATTTAGTTGTAATTTTTAAATTTTTATCTTTGCTTTCATATGTATATATCCCACAATAAAGTCAAAATTTTTTAATAAAGTGGTGTAGCTAGTTTAGAAGTCTTCGACATATTAGGCCCGTTGCGTTTATTTTGACTCAACCCGAATAAACTTATCCAAGTTTATTCTAGCTAGTATCCTTAACCATGTAGACCTTAATTGGTTTATTAGGCTAAGTATCCACGAGTCTCATTACTTGAGATTTTAAATTGTGGAGGACGAGAAATGATAGAGTCAATTATAAGTCGGTATTCTTGCACAAGCTCACTTGGTGTAATTATTTGCCTATTCTCCCATCACTTGCTAATAAATTATCTGCAATAAGTAAGGTCGTACGATTTGAAAAGTTACTTAGCTTCTAGCCCAAGATCATTTAAAAGTTGCTCGGTAATGATAAGAGTTCATATCCAAGGCATAACTTATGAAGCGGGGCGCGAAGATTGGCGAGTCCGAAAAGGCCCTAACAAGGCATGAGGATTCCATTTTATTGCTAAATATCCAAGGTGATGTGAAAAGCATTATTCCCAAAGTCAATATGAAGGATCACGACTCACGACGAAAAGCAATCAACTCCCATAAAGATCATGGAGAAGTCTATCCGAAAAGACCCTAACAAGGTATTAGGATAAATAGATCCAAGTCCGAAAAGGAGGCGGATCGTTGTATCTCAAAATCCCAAATAGAGATTGAAGAAATAATCATGAATTCGTGGTCAACAAAGTTGGAGTACCTCTCAAAAGTCTCCAAGTGAATAAATTCTATGAACAATGAGAAGACCATTATCTCAAGCACGTCTCTCAAGATATGAAGTATGAAGTACATGCCAAATATCGGCCCGAGAAAGGTCTCAAATCGTGAACCGAGTTATGCCAAGATATGAACTTTTTGATATCCCGAGAAGCAGTTTTAAGAGATTTTGTCCTTTAGCTAACTATTGATCAAATCGTCCTACTTTGCTTTCAGCCTAAATAAACTATCGAAATAAGTCCAAAAATGCATCTTCATGATCATTCTAAGACAAAAATAAAATATAAGAGATACACCTAGGAATAAGGGAGTTTAAGCATATAATTAATCCATGTGTGTAAGTGTTTGAATTGCTAACTTATAATAACAATGATCTCGTTTTAAGCTTAGTTTGGGGAACGTGAAACTTGAGGGTGATAAATCTTCGCAGCACCAAAGCCCTAATGTAAGTCCTTGATCTCTTTGCAAGTTATTTCCATGTAGCTATTTTCAAGTGAAAATGGTTTTTCTATCCTTTTGAGTTTTAATTTCTTTTAGTATCTTAATTTTTGTTTAGTAGTATTTGAATAAGGCCAAGGTTGATTAATTATGAGAAAAATGTAAAATTGCTTTATCACTAAGCATTGCATGAGGGCATGGCAATGGTTAAGTGTAGGGGATTTCATAGGTGTGTAAACACCCATCCTTTTACCACTTAATTCTGGCTAAAACGAGACCAAAACACGTATTTAATATCATTTGTTTGGAATTATGCGTGGTTTTTGTGTTTATTGTGTTTTCAGAGCCAACCGGATGAATATTGGAGAAAACATGGGATTGCACGGGTTTTACTGAAGAAAAGGACTCAAGATAAAGTCTATTGTCCAAGAGATGCAAAAGATTTGAAGTCACTGGGCCTATTCGAAGATTTATCGAAGAAAAGGACCAAATATGGAAGATTTACACAAGTCGAAGAAACTCAAGTCTATTAAACGAAGAAATTAAAAGACGAGTTGAATTTAATCGACGACAAATCCCGAATCAGAATCAAAAACGTCAACTTTTCTGAAAAGACGAGAAGACAAGAAGAACGGGAGAAAGCCCACTCACCAACCAAGGGAAACACCTATAAATAGTCCACCCCTCACACTTTCCTTCCAGTTTTTTTAGTTTTCTTCTCTCCCCCTTTTTTCTCCCTTTTAGTCGTATCATCACCATCACCACTAGGGTGATTGGTGATTTTAATCTTTGTTTTTCTAATCTTGTAACTCTAATCTTTGTTTTATCTTGTCAAAACATTAATCATTCAATACAAGTTCTTGTTTAATCTTTCCATTTCATCTTGTTCATCATCATCTTCATCTTCAAGTTCTTAAGTTCTTATTTTATTGAGTTTTGATCTTCAAAAGTTGTTGGGATTTGTGTTTTTGTTGATGGGATTTGTAGTTTGTGGTTAGTAGATGCTTAATGATTAGTTTATTCAAGTTTTTGGTGAAAAACTTGGTGATTTTTGGATTAAAACTGATTTTCCTTGTTCTTCGCGTTAGTTACTGTATCTGAGTTCCCAGACTTCCGGATGAACGCCAAAAGTTCCGGATGAAGGTTATTTCCAAAATTTACGAATAAGTTAGAAGTTCCGAATGAATGTGTCTTTAAAAAGTTCCGAATAAACTTCCTTTAAAATCTTCCGAATGAGTTTCTATGTGAAAAGTTCCGAATGAGTTTTTCTTAAAAAGTTCCGAATGAGTCTAAATGTTCCGGATGAGTAAATCTTCCGAATGAACCTAAATCTTCCGAATGAATGAAAAAGTTTCGGATGAATGTTTATTTTCCAAAGTTCCGAATGAAGGTTTCCTTTCCAAAAAGTTCCGAATCAGTCCAAAGTTCTGGATGAACCTAAGTTCCGAATGAAGCAAAACTTCCGGATGAGCAGCTAAATCTTCCGAATGAGTTTATGTTAAGAAAAGTTCCGGATGAAACCAATCTTCCGAGTGAAAAGTTCCGGATGAGCAAAGTTCTGAATCAAGGTTATTCTTCCGAATCAGTCATCTTTTGAGTATAATTAATTGTTACTGTTTCTGTTCCTCCATTTTTATTTCATATTTTACTTTCAATTTTAATTTTAATTTTAATTCAAGTCTTTATAAATTGTCATTAAAGTAACTGTTTTTGATTTAAATTTTCATTTTAGTTTTAGTACATTTAAACTTTTTATTAGATCAGAAAACCAAACCCTTTTATTTAGTAACCAAGAATAATCATTCCACTTAAAGCCGAGATCAATTCGAGAGGATTCCGACAGATAAAATCTGAACCCATACAAAAAGAAAATATCAGTGATGCTTGCAAAGTTGGAAAGCAAGTTCACTCAAGTCACAAAGCCAAGAATTTGGTTTCGACCTCTCGGTGCTTAGAGCTCCTACATATGGATCTTTTTGGACCTTCCGCCATACGGAGTTATGGAGGTAACCTTTATACCCTAGTTATAGTTGATGACTATTCTAGATTCACTTGGACTAGATTTTTGGCATCTAAGAATGAAGCTTTCGATCATTTCGAAATCTTTAGTCGAAGAATTCAAAATCAACTAGGATGTCCAATTGTCTCTATTAGGACGGATCATGGTAGGGAATTTGATAATGAAGTGCAAATTGGTGCCTTTTGTGAAGCTCATGGTATTGCCCATAACTTCTCGGCTCCTCGTACTCCACAATCAAATGGGGTAGTTGAAAGGAAGAATAGGACACTCCAAGAGATGAGTAGGACGATGTTAAACAAGCAATCTTTGCCTCAAAAGTTTTGGTGCAATGACGTGGACACATCGACATATATTCTCAACCAAATTCTTATTCGACCTTTTTTCATAGGAAAGACCCCCTATGAGATTCTTAAAAGAAAGAAACCCTCATTGGAATACTTTAGGGTGTTTGGAAGCAAGTGCTTTATCCTCAACACCAAAGACTACCTTACCAAGTTTGACCCAAAATCTTACGAAGGTATCCTTTTAGGTTATTCCCAAACTAGCAAAGCCTACATTGTCCTAAATAGAACCATTGGGGTAATTGAAGAATCACTCAACGTAACCTTTAATGAAACCCCTCCTCCACCCAAGACACCACCATTGGTTGAGGATGACTTGGATAAATTAGAAGTAGTTAAAGCCAAAGAGGTTAGAAAAATAGGAGTTGAAGACCTTAATGTTGTAAAGGAAGTAAACATTAAGGAGTCTAGGAATCATACTCTCAATAATATCATTGGTGACTTAAATCAAAGGACCCTAAGATCTCAAGTCCAAAACCAAAGCAACTTCTTTTGTTTCGTCTCCTTGATTGAACCAAAGAATGTTAAAGAAGCTTTGACGGATGAAAGTTGGGACATTGCGATGCAAGAAGAATTGAATCAATTCGTTGCCAATGATGTTTGGGAACTTGTTCCTCCACCTACAAGTTCTACCATTATAGGAACCAAATGGGTCTTTAGGAATAAGTTAGATGAAAATGGTGTTGTGTCTCATAACAAGGCTAGACTTGTAGCTCAAGGCTATAATCAACAAGAAGGGATTGATTATGACGAGACATATGCACCGGTAGCAAGATTAGAATCCATTAGAATCCTTTTAGCCTACGCTTGTGCCTTAGACTTTAAGCTTCAACAAATGTATGTAAAGAGTGTGTTTCTTAACGGTTTGATCAATGAGGAGGTATATGTGGCTCAACCTCCTGGATTCATTGATTTTGAGAAACCGGATCATGTTTACAAGCTTAAGAAAGCCCTTTATGGTCTCAAACAATCACCCAAAGCTTGGTATGATAGACTTAAAGCGTTTCTTGTTAGACATGAGTATACCATGGGATGGTAGACAATACGCTCTTTACAAAGAAGAAAGGTACTCACCTCATAATCGTACAAATATATGTTGATGACATTATATTTGGCTCAACTTGTCAAGAATTGTGTGATGACTTTGCCAAAATCATGCATGATGAGTTTGAAATGAGTATGATGGGAGAACTTAACTTCTTTTTAGGACTCCAAATTAAACAAATGGATGATGGTATTTTCTTTAGTCAATCTAAGTATGCTAAAGAAATGCTAAAGAAATTTGGATTAGAAGAATCTAGACCAATGAAGACCCCAATGGCCTCGGATACTAAACTCACTGTAGATGATGATTGTGAGTCGGTAGACAACACTAAATATATAGGTATGATTGGTAGTTTGTTGTACCTAACGGCAAGTCGACCGGATATCATGTTTAGTGTTTGCCTTTGTGCTCGCTTCCAAGAGGCTCCCAAAACATCTCACCTCGAAGCGGTTAAGCGTATCTTCCGATACATTAAAGGCACTATACATTTAGGATTATGGTATCCTAAAGGGACCGGCGTAGAAACCATTGTCTACGCGGACTCAGATCATGCGGGAGACTATGTGGACCGGAAAAGCACTAGTGAAGTTTGTACCTTCATTGGTTGTTGTTTAACTTCTTGGTTCTCCAAGAAACAAACCGCTCTTGCAATATCCACCATGGAAGCCGAGTATGTGAGTGCCGGAAAAGCATGCCAACAAGCTCTATGGATAAAGCAAGCGCTTGTTGATTACGGGATTTCTCTTGATGATGTTCCCATCATATGCGATAATAAAGGTGCTATAGACCTTAGCAAGAATCCCGTGCAACATTCGCGAACCAAACACATAGAAGTTCGACACCATTTCCTTAGGGATAATGTTCAAAAGGGGAACATTTCAATTGAGAAGGTACCCTCCGAAGACAACTTAGCCGACATCTTCACTAAGCCACTTAAGAGGGAACTTTTTAATTACTTGCGTCTAGGTCTAGGATTAATGGAACATCTTCCTTAATTACCTTCTTTTCTTTTTGTGTGTTTTTTTTACCACTTTGAGTCATTGAGTCTTCCAAACTCTTTTTGAAAAACCCTCTCTTCTCCTTTTCAAAATTCTCAAAGTCTCTTTAGAAAATGGTTGAGAAATGCTTTTGACATTGTTAATTCAATCTAAAAACGGTTTTTCATAGATTCTCGCTATTAATATAGAGCTTACATAATTCATATGTATGATTCTCTCAAACATAGCAAGAACAAGATAGAATCATGGAGGATCATTTTGTCATGACTTAAGGTCTTATCTTACACACCTCCTACATCGATTTTTTTATCCATGTATTTTGGTCAAATCCCTATTTGGTAAGTTTGCATATGTTTTCTTTGTCTATCTTTGCTTTTAAGCATATCCCTATGATAAGTTGGACTAGAAAAATAAGATTTGCTGAAAAATCTTCCTCCAAACACCAAACACAGCCTCTGTAGGTGGTTCCATATGTGAACCGCGGTGCCTTAGTGATAAGGTACCGCCAGTCATGATAAGGAACTGTAACACTCTCATTTTTCGTATCGGTACAGCGGAAGGGTCTTTCAGAGTGTTACGGGATAGCACAATAACTCCAATCATAGACAACACATAAAAATGGTTGTACAAGGTTTAACAAACATTCATTCGATAAAAAGTTTTAAAAGTGTACAACAGGTACCAAATTATACAGGTCATTAAGTTTACAAAACACAGATCGAATGAACATTTTTAATATTAAGTGTGGGCCATCAGAGTCGATCTCCATCCGGATTACCTTCAAGCACCTGAGATAGAAAACATGCAAAAATCATATCAGCGAATGCCGAGTGAATTCATAGAGTTTAATGAAAACCGTTATATAAAACAATCATTTACATCATTTAAAATCAGAACACAAGTATAATATCGGAAGTAAGTCCACATATTGCTAGTCAGGCAATATATATCAAGCATACATCTTAAACCGTCCATGAGACCGTAGTCTCTATATTACCATGATAGGTAATATATTCATCGTAATAGCGTCGTTATCGTTTATATAGATTATACAGGTCGTATAGATTGTAGGATTATTATTAGCCGCATGACATTGTTACCTTACTGTGAAAACAGCGGGCCGCGAACCCGACAAACAATTTGCCCATCTAAGTTAGCGTGTCGTCACAAAAATCACGCTATGGAATCTTCTCATACATAAATTCGCTTACCAATCAATGTGGTACGACGGGGATCAACCGTCAAGGCGCGAACTGGGGTGATCGTCCCCAAATAGTACTATCAAATGCATAAGCGTCTACCAAAACCCGGTAGTTCACAATTCATGCTAATGGGACTTTAAGTGACATAACCTAACTACTAATAATCCTTTTAGTCTCGAATATAGGGTCATAGCATCATTCGGGTCCATATCATTAAGCATACAATCGGGACTACTTGTGTTCTATTTTTATAAAAATCTAGCATGTTATCTCCCTCGCGGGTTTACAAATCATTTTATAAAACATTTAAAAGAGTGCGAGGCTATGAACTCACGTTGTTAATGAAAGGCGGATTATCGGCTACGGGCGTGCTTCGGTCACGGAAACCTATATAAATAATAATCGGTCTTAGACTCGGTCCAATGACTTTTATCAAAATAACAATATACATATGATGATTTTGTACATATGATGATGATCAAGTGGGTTTATAAATCCTCGTTTATTCATTTTAGTGTTTACGTTTTAGTATCGTCTTACTAGTTCACTAGTTTTACCGATTTTACCTATTTTAAGTTCATTAAGTCTTTTATAAATTCTTTAACTTGTTTTTACCCATTTTATACCTATATGATCAGTATATATACTTTTCATGTTGGGCCCAAATGGGTTAAGCCCAAATAATTCTTTTTACAAGTATTTATCTTATTAAGTCCAATTATTAGTCTAATAGGTTTAGTTAGCTCGTAAATGTCCGTAATTCTTATAGTTCGGGTTTTTATCGGTTTTTACTTGTCTTAGTTACTTATACATCAGTATATAACTTTTATAAAATTTACATTAGACGGGTTTGGTCGTCTAAGTTTTATTTGATGAAAAACGTTAATTTCACGGCGATAGCCGAAAAAGTCGTAAAAATCAAGTTTATAGTTTTTATTATTTATAAATATTATTTTTACCACCATTTATATAATTTACCCATTTAATTAACCTTTTATACATTTATATAAATAAGTTTTATAAGTTAGTGGGTTTATATTTTACCTTTTATAAATTATAAAGTGAGTGCTTATATAATAATAATAAACATTATTTCCAAAATCTGATTTTTAACTTCATATTCACCATTTTTATCATATCTTGAGTTCTACAATGACTTAGAAGCTCATTTTTGGATGACAACTTCTTCATAATATGTGCTACATATAACTTAGTTATAGCTACTGCCCATTTTGAGTCTAAGTTGCCTTAACAGTCCCTAAAAAACTGCTTATTCAGATTGTACCACCTAACTTGTTTTGATCATATCTCACTCATTATTTTGATTCCATTGCATGGCCAACTCTCACATGTGTATAACATCATCTACTTACTGTAAATAGATCAAACCATGCAATTTTATCAGTTCATCATTTAGTTATCTACTGTTTTTATACAGCCAACTAATTAGTCATGATTTTAGCTTCATTTCTTATGGTTATCATCATTTTTAAGCATGTTTATCAACACTTGATCCCCACACAACATTTTTATCATCATATATACATCATATACATATACAAAATGAAAGAAAATACATTTGTTATTTACAAAATAATAAGATAGAAATGTAGAGGATGATCTTCTTTACCAATCCAAGTGGATTTCTTGTTTTAGGAAGGCAAGAACTTGATGAACACAACAAGTATCTCCAAGACCATCAAATATCAAGATCATATGTTGGAAAATCAGCCCTAGGACACAAGCAAATCACCTCCAAAGTTGTTTATATGGACACCAAATGATCAAGGCTTCAAGGAAACACCTTAATAGGACTAGTAAACATGTGGTTTGTAGCTAGAAAAGATCAATGATGGGGTTTGTTGCTTTATTTGGGACGGCACAAAGGGGTAAGTTGAGAGAGTTTTAGAGTGGATTGCATGGAAGGAAATGGTAGAAATGAAACCATTTGCTAGTTTTGTTTAGTGGTAAATGAGTTGGCTTAAAGTGTAAGCACAAGCTTACACTTGTGTAAACTTGTTAAATTGATGCCACCTATGTGTGGTGGTGTCAACATTGCCGTCCCATATAAGCTAGTGGGGTGGGGCAAAGTGTTTTGTCCCATCTCACTAGTTTACGGGTATTTCTCGATTCTAGTTTTCTCGATTTGCGTTCCCTCGGGTCGTTTTACGAAAAACGTTTTTATAAATTATGAATCACCGTCACAAAACGAATCCAATAAAAATTGTCTCATCAAAAACGGAGTTCAAAAACGTAAATACGTAATCCTAAGGTTTCCGGTTTAGTCGTAAAAGACGCCAAATTATGCACGTAAGCCCAAATTTAAATCCGTAAATTGTGAGTTCGTCAACCAACATAAAAATAAGTTTCAAAATATTATACGAGAAAATATTTCACTACCTGAAAATGTTAGATTTGTCACAGCTTTTCCTCCTAAAAGGGATCAACGTCCTCGTGATCCATTTCATTTGGATGTCCGTTTCTTATTGAAATCGAAGAGGTGCGGATATTTCTTCCACATTTCATCCTCTCGTTCCCAAGTATACTCCGGTCCATGCTTTGAATTCCATCGGATCTTGACAATAGGTATCCGACTTTGTTTCAGTTGCTTTACCTCACGGTCCATAACTTCTACGGGCTCTTCGATAAAATGCAACTTCCCATCTATTCGAACCTTACCTAACGGAATTTTCTCATAACTCACTGCTAGACATTTCTTCAGATTAGATACATGGAATGTGTTGTGAACACCATGAAGTTCTGGGGGTAACTCTAGTTTGTAAGCCACCGGACCTACTCTAGATAAAATCTTAAAGGGTCCAATATAACGGGGATTAAATTTTCCTCGTTTTCCAAATCTTATAACGCCTTTCCATGGCGATACTTTCAACATTACTCGGTCACCCACTTCAAACTCCATTGGCTTCCGCCACACATCCGCGTAACTTTTCTGTCTACTACGGGCAGTCAACAACCTCTTCTTAATCTGAACTATCATCTCCGTAGTCTCCCGGATCAATTCCGGTCCCGTGAGCTGGGTATCCCCAACTTCACTCCAACATACAGGAGATCTACACTTCCTACCATACAAAGCTTCAAACGGTGCAGCCTTAATACTAGAATGGTAACTATTGTTATACGAAAACTCTGCTAACGACAAATGTTTATCCCAATTCTTACCAAAGTCTAACACACAAGCTCTCAACATATCTTCCAATGTTTGTATCGTCCTTTCACTCTGCCCATCAGTCTGGGGGTGATAAGCAGTGCTCATGTCGAGATTCGTTCCCAAAGATCTTTGGAGAGATTTCCAAAAATTCGATGCGAATCTAGGATCTCGATCTGAAATGATCGATACAGGCACTCCATGCTTGCATACAACATTATCAAGGTATATTCGAGTCAGCTTCTCCAGTAAGAACTGCTCCTTAACCGGAATGAAGTGTGCTGATTTGGTCAGTCTATCGACAATAACCCAAATCGAATTGTTTCTAGATGATGTTCTAGGAAGCTTGGTGATAAAGTCCATTGTAATTTGCTCCCACTTCCATTCAGGAATCTTTGGTTGTTGAAGTAGTCCTGATGGCTTTTGATGTTCGGCCTTAACTCTAGCACAAGTCAAGCATTGAAGAACATACATAGCTATGTCAGCTTTCATATTCGGCCACCAGTACAACTTCTTCAAATCATGGTACATCTTATCAGATCCCGGATGAATGGAATACTTAGATTTATGGGATTCTAACATAATCAAATCTCTTAATCCTCCAAACTTAGGTATCCACATACGACCTCTTAAGCATTTCACTCCATCAGCTCTAACCTCTAAAGGATCTCCTTCTCCTCGGAACCCTTCATTAACAAAATTCTCCTTCTTACAAGCTTCTATTTGCGCATTTCTAATTTGCTCAGGCAAATTATTGTGCACGGTCAAGACTAGAGAACGCACCCTTATAGGCTCTCTATCTTTCCTACTCAACGCATCAGCAACAACATTGGCGTTTCCTGGGTGATATTTTATATCACAATCATAATCACTTAACAACTCTATCCATCTTCGTTGCCTCATGTTCAATTCCTTCTGGTCGAGAATATACTGTAGGCTTTTGTGATCGGTGAATACCGTACACTTGGTGCCATACAGATAATGTCTCCATAACCTAAGAGCAAAGACCACCGCTCCTAGCTCAAGATCATGAGTAGCATAATTTTCCTCATTCTTCCTCAATTGCCTAGAAGCATAAGCTATCACTTTCTCTCTCTGCATCAAAACAGCTCCATAACCTCTAATAGATGCATCACAATACACTACGAAATCTTCACTCCCGTCGGGTAATGATAAGATTGGCGCACTACATAATTTTTGCTTCAATATCTGAAATGCTCCATCTTCATCACTTCCCCAAACGAAAGGTTTATTCTTCTGAGTAAGCTTAGTCAAGGGTTTAGCTATCAAAGAAAATTCTTTAATGAATCGCCTATAATAGCCAGCTAATCCTAAGAACTGTCGCACATCCGTTGGCGTTGTCGGTGCAGACCAATTCTTAATAGCTTCAACCTTTGCAGGATCAACATGAATTCCATCTATGTTAATCACATGACCAAGAAATTGCACAGAATCCAACCAGAAATCACACTTCGAAAACTTAGCATACAACCTTTCATCCTTCAACAACTTCAAAACAATCCTAAAATGTTCTCTATGCTCATCTTCATTCTTAGAATAGATTAGAATATCGTCAATAAACATAATCACAAATTTATCCAAGTAGGGCTTGCACACTCGATTCATTAAATCCATGAAAACCGCAGGTGCGTTAGTTAACCCAAATGGCATTACTTGAAATTCATAGTGTCCATAACGAGTTCTAAATGCAGTTATAGGAATATCTTCTTCACGGACGCGAAGTTGGTGATATCCTGACCGTAAATCTATCTTAGAATACACACTAGATCCTTGCAGTTGATCAAACAAATCATCAATCCTAGGTAAAGGATATCGATTTTTAATTGTCAACTTATTCAGTTCCCTATAATCAATGCACATACGAAAAGATCCATCCTTCTTCTTAACGAACAAGACTGGAGCTCCCCAAGGCGACGAGCTCGGTCGAATAAAACCTTTATCAGACAACTCCTTAAGTTGCTCAGATAACTCCTTTAATTCAGAAGGGGCTAATCGGTAAGGCGCACGTGCCACCGGTGCAGCACCAGGAATTAAATCGATTCGAAACTCTACTTGCCTTATCGGTGGAAGTCCTGGTAAATCTTTAGGAAATACCTCAGGAAATTCACAAATAATAGGTACATCTTCCAATCGTTTCTCCCTAGACTCATTCCCGGTCACTTGAGCTAAGAATAACTCACAACCGTTCCTGATGTACTTTTGGACTTTAATACATGAAACGATTTTCAAACGGGATTCACCTCGACTACCATCAATTACTAACGTTCTATTCCTAAGAGGAATCTTAACTTTCTTCTCTCCACATAAAATAGTAGCATTATTCAACGACAACCAATCCATAACAATAATAATATCAAAACTACCTAATTCTATTAACATCAAATCAATTGGAAAGGAATGGTTCAAGAGATTTAGAGAGCATCCTTCTAATAGCTTATTAGTTTTCACTAATTTACCATCAGCCAATTCCACCTCGTAACTGGTACTTATCTCAACAGGTTCAATATCAATAAGGGCACTAAATTTAGTGGATACAAAGCTCCTATCGGCACCCGAATCGAATAAAGCAACAACATAATGATTGTTGAGTAAAAACGTACCGGTAACGACATTCGGATCCTCTTTCTTCACTTCAATTGTTCCAAGTTGGTAGATACCACCCTGGGGGTTTCTTCCAGGTACAATCGCTTTCAACTTGGGGCATTCCGATTTCCTATGACCTTCTTCATTACAGTTGAAGCAAATCGTTCCCTTCTTACACCTTTCAACCTTGTGTCCAAGCTTTCCGCAATTTCGGCACTTCCAGCAGTCGCCAGGATGCCTCTTGTTGCCACACTTAGGACATCTATCATCGTTGCGCGGTGCATTGTTGGTAAGAGCATTTGCATTCCCCTTTCTCTTGTTCTGACGGCGATTGAAATTCTTCCTATAATCACCTCTATCTACACGATCACCGTCTCCCTTTCTTTTCTCACCTACACGGGCTTCATCTTCCTTATCCTGAATTATCTGTCCAATGAGTTGGTAAGCCATTCGAACAGCATCATCAATGGTCAGTGGTTTAGATGATGTTACGTCCCCCCGGATATTCCTGGGCAACCCTTTCACATATTGCTCAATTCGGATCTCTTCGGGTTCAACCAATCGAGGACATAGCAAGGCCAACTCATGGAATCGATTCGTGTAACTATCAATGTCCACACCCTTCATTCTCAGATGAATCAACTCTTGTTCTAACCTAATAATCACACTACGAGGACAAAACTCCAAAGTCATCCACTTCTTAAATTCAGCCCAAGGAGTAGCATTAGCAGCATCAAGACCCATGAAAGCAATTCTCCCGTTCCACCAAGTCAACGCACGACCTTTAAGAGTATCCATAGCAAAAGTCACCTTATCTTCCTCCTTACACTTACTAATCCTAAACACCGATTCAATCTTCTCGATCCACTGGCTTAATCCTACAGCACCTTCAGTTCCATTAAAAGGTAGAGGTTCACATTTCATGAACGTCACATAAGTACAGCCACCAACTTCAGGTGCATTCGTTCCAAGTCCTCCTACATTTCCTCCAGCATTAGCATTCACATTATTAGCATTCACATTCACATTAGTACCGCCAATTCCACTACCGCCAGCTCCACTACCGCCAGCTCCACTACCGCCAGCTCCACTACCGCCAGCTCCACTACCGCCAGCTCCACTACCGCCAGCTTCATTTCTAGCATTTGCCATAAATTCAGTCATAGATGCGGTAACTTGCTCCGTAATAATCCTACGTACATCATCCTCAGTCACAGCCTTCTTGGGCGGCATAGTTCTATAATTTCACAATTTCAAAGTATTAAGCATTCATCCAACCAAGGATTCATATAATATGGATCAAATTTATAATCAAGATACAAATAAGGCACAATATGGAATTCAAGACAAGATACATATTTCATTCGATCTGAAACAAAAGTATTGTCTTAGTACATCCATATCAAAGTTCTAACACTATATACACTCAAAATTCGTGCCAAGTCTATTACTAACAAGTCGGTTCAGTCAAAGCTACAAGCACAAAAGATATAAAGGTCACTACTAAATACAGACTGGTCTACTGAGAACCGCCAGATGGTCCATCATCCATCGTATTCTGGATCTTCGCCGGACGATCACTAGACACATCTTCAGCTGGGCGCTTACGGATTACTCCTCTTTCAACCATGTCGGCATAAAATCTACTGTTCCATCCCACGGATATATTCAGCTCCTTTTCAGCTTTCTCACGCATCGCACGAGCCACACTCAACTGAATCTCCATAGAATTCACCTTTCTCTTCATGGAAGCATACTCACCACTTTCCAACACCGATAACCTCCTAAATGCCTCATTCAAACCACGTTCTACATCACTCAAATCCAAACTAAGCAATTCTCGCTCTTTCTCGCCAACCTTAGTCTTCGACTCCAAATAAGCAACCTGAGTCTGAACAACACCTAATCCAACCTCTGTCACACAACTCTTAACACGGGAAGCATCTAGATCGCGTCTCAAGGCCCATGGTGCAAGACCATCAATATGAGTAGCCTCTCGAGTACTAGACGACTCTCCTATCTCACGTCTACGAGTATCAATACCATCAGTACCGTCAGGTGCATCGTCATCCTCATCCTCCTCTGATTCAGAATCAGATTCAGATGATTCAGACATTTCATCCCTAGGTAACTCATCCTCGGAATCAGACAAACAAACTGGTGGGGGCAAAGGCTCGCCCTCTGGAACATCATACGGATAAATAAGCTCAGCTTCCTCATCGTCATCAACCTCAACATCTATACCTACATCCACCTCGACATCCTCGTCGTCAATCTCGTCATCTAAATTATCTAACCCAATCTCATCCTCATTCTCAATATCAGCATTCTCAATATCCACGTCCTCAATATCCACATTCTCAATATCCACATTCTCATTACCCACATTCTCAATATCCACATTCTCAATCTCCACATTCTCAATATCATTCTCTACTAAGTCAACCTGAGGGGCAATCTGATCTCCTAGTCCTAACTCGGGCTCGGGATCCTCAAATGGTTCCTCCTCATCATCAATATCAAAATCTACTAAGTCTAAATAAGGATTATCTTCTATATTAGGTTCGGGAATAACATGGTTTTCTACAGGAATATTAGGGTCAGCCATGACAATCTGCATTTATATATATTTATCTCGTATTAGGATAACATACTAGTTAAACAATTACATAATGAAATCAAGATATATACATATATATAAATTATATTATATATATCAAAATATATATCTTCTCAATAGGGCTTGTTGGTAACGTCGGAGATCTCTGGCACCGTTATAGTCAAAAGATTTTTCAAATATTTTCTTAAATGTTCATTGTCAAAAGATTTTGAAAAGTTTTGTTCAAAACCTTGGTTTTTAAAATCTTTTGTTCTCTACAACGAGAGCTCTGGTACCAAACCGTAACACTCTCATTTTTCGTATCGGTACAGCGGAAGGGTCTTTCAGAGTGTTACGGGATAGCACAATAACTCCAATCATAGACAACACATAAAAATGGTTGTACAAGGTTTAACAAACATTCATTCGATAAAAAGTTTCAAAAGTGTACAACAGGTCCCAAATTATACAGGTCATTAAGTTTACAAAACACAGATCGAATGAACATTTTTAATATTAAGTGTGGGCCATCAGAGTCGATCTCCATCCGGATTACCTTCAAGCACCTGAGATAGAAAACATGCAAAAATCATATCAGCGAATGCCGAGTGAATTCATAGAGTTTAATGGAAACCGTTATATAAAACAATCATTTACATCATTTAAAATCAGAACACAACTATAATATCGGAAGTAAGTCCACATATTGCTAGTCAGGCAATATATATCAAGCATACATCTTAAACCGTCCATGAGACCGTAGTCTCTATATTACCATGATAGGTAATATATTCATCGTAATAGCATCGTTATCGTTTATATAGATTATACAGGTCGTATAGATTGTAGGATTATTATTAGCCGCATGACATTGTTACCTTACTGTGAAAACAGCGGGCCGCGAACCCGACAAACAATTTTCCCATCTAAGTTAGCGTGTCGTCACAAAAATCACGCTATGGAATCTTCTCATACATAAATTCGCTTACCAATCAATGTGGTACGACGGGGATCAACCGTCAAGGCGCGAACTGGGGTGATCGTCCCCAAATAGTACTATCAAATGCATAAGCGTCTACCAAAACCCGGTAGTTCACAATTCATGCTAATGGGACTTTAAGTGACATAACCTAACTACTAATAATCCTTTTAGTCTCGAATATAGGGTCATAGCATCATTCGGGTCCATATCATTAAGCATACAATCGGGACTACTTGTGTTCTATTTTTATAAATATCTAGCATGTTATCTCCCTCGCGGGTTTACAAATCATTTTATAAAACATTTAAAAGAGTGCGAGGCTATGAACTCACGTTGTTAATGAAAGGCGGATTATCGGCTACGGGCGTGCTTCGGTCACGGAAACCTATATAAATAATAATCGGTCTTAGACTCGGTCCAATGACTTTTATCAAAATAACAATATACATATGATGATTTTTTACATATGATGATGATCAAGTGGGTTTATAAATCCTCGTTTATTCATTTTAGTGTTTACGTTTTAGTATCGTCTTACTAGTTCACTAGTTTTACCGATTTTCCCTATTTTAAGTTCATTAAGTCTTTTATAAATTCTTTAACTTGTTTTTACCCATTTTATACCTATATGATCAGTATATATACTTTTCATGTTGGGCCCAAATGGGTTAAGCCCAAATAATTCTTTTTACAAGTATTTATCTTATTAAGTCCAATTATTAGTCTAATAGGTTTAGTTAGCTCGTAAATGTCCGTAATTCTTATAGTTCGGGTTTTATCAGTTTTTACTTGTCTTAGTTACTTATACATCAGTATATAACTTTTATAAAATTTACATTAGACGGGTTTGGTCGTCTAAGTTTTATTTGATGAAAAACGTTAATTTCACGGCGATAGCCGAAAAAGTCGTAAAAATCAAGTTTATAGTTTTTATTATTTATAAATATTATTTTTACCACCATTTATATAATTTACCCATTTAATTAACCTTTTATACATTTATATAAATAAGTTTTATAAGTTAGTGGGTTTATATTTTACATTTTATAAATTATAAAGTGAGTGCTTATATAATAATAATAAACATTATTTCCAAAATCTGATTTTTAACTTCATATTCACCATTTTTATCATATCTAGAGTTCTACAATGACTTAGAAGCTCATTTTTGGATGACAACTTCTTCATAATATGTGCTACATATAACTTAGTTATAGCTACTGCCCATTTTGAGTCTAAGTTGCCTTAACAGTCCCTACAAAACTACTTATTCAGATTGTACCACCTAACTTGTTTTGATCATATCTCACTCATTATTTTGATTCCATTGTATGGCCAACTCTCACATGTGTATAACATCATCTACTTACTGTAAATAGATCAAACCATGCAATTTTATCAGTTCATCATTTAGTTATCTACTGTTTTTATACAGCCAACTAATTAGTCATGATTTTAGCTTCATTTCTTATGGTTATCATCATTTTTAAGCATGTTTATCAACACTTGATCCCCACACAACATTTTTATCATCATATATACATCATATACATATACAAAATGAAAGAAAATACATTTGTTCTTTATAAAATAATAAGAGAAAAATGTAGAGGATGATCTTCTTTACCAATCCAAGTGGATTTCTTGTTTTAGGAAGGCAAGAACTTGATGAACACAACAAGTATCTCCAAGACCATCAAATATCAAGATCATATGTTGGAAAATCAGCCCTAGGACACAAGCAAATCACCTCCAAAGTTGTTTATATGGCCACCAAATGATCAAGGCTTCAAGGAAACACCTTAATAGGACTAGTAAACATGTGGTTTGTAGCTAGAAAAGATCAATGATGGGGTTTGTTGCTTTATTTGGGACGGCACAAAGGGGTAAGTTGAGAGAGTTTTAGAGTGGATTGCATGGAAGGAAATGGTAGAAATGAAACCATTTGCTAGTTTTGTTTAGTGGTAAATGAGTTGGCTTAAAGTGTAAGCACAAGCTTACACTTGTGTAAACTTGTTAAATTGATGCCACCTATGTGTGGTGGTGTCAACATTGCCGTCCCATATAAGCTAGTGGGGTGGGGCAAAGTGTTTTGTCCCATCTCACTAGTTTACGGGTATTTCTCGATTCTAGTTTTCTCGATTTGCGTGCCCTCGGGTCGTTTTACGAAAAACGTTTTTATAAATTATGAATCACCGTCACAAAACGAATCCAATAAAAATTGTCTCATCAAAAACGGAGTTCAAAAACGTAAATACGTAATCCTAAGGTTTCCGGTTTAGTCGTAAAAGACGCCAAATTATGCACGTAAGCCCAAATTTAAATCCGTAAATTGTGAGTTCGTCAACCAACATAAAAATAAGTTTCAAAATATTATACGAGAAAATATTTCACTACCTGAAAATGTTAGATTTGTCACAGGAACCGCATACAGTGCCTTCCTTTTTCGAGTTTTTGTCTGAAACTCCAGATTTGCTCCAACTTTTTTGAGAATCTTTGTTTCAAACCCTTTGACCGCCCCAAAAATACCTTAAGCCTTCCCTATTTAAACCATAAGCATTTTGCCATACTTCACATCCCAAAATGTCTTATTCTTCCAATGAAAGCCTTGAATCTCCTCTATTTTCTCCAATTGCTTTCAATCCCAACTCACCCAAGAACCATTACAATCTAAACTCACCCAAGAACACTCTTAATCACATCTCTCCTACCAAGAATGTTGATTGTGGAACATCTTTTCTTCCACCACCACCCTTTAGTGTTCTTCCTCCTTCTCATGATAATGTCATGCACCATGGAACATATTGTCATTGTTGTTAATATCAACATCTTGCTATGGCACACATCTATGAGGAGTTGAGCTACATCAAGAGTCTCTTAATCAAGCCTCCTCTTCACTATGATTATGAGATCTCCAACAAGCCACCACCACCACCCTCCGCCATTACCTTGTCTTTCATATAAGCATTGGTTGCTTATCCACAAGACACCAAATTCAAGCAAATCTTAGAATTCTAGAATAACTAGGATTAGATTTATGCTTTTGGCTTGTTTCTTTTTCCATAAATCTTTGTATGATGTTCTTTTAGTAACCTATCTTGGATCTTTGTCTTTATGTTTTCTTCTCTTTTATTTTGTGACCTATTGCTATATCTTGTTGGTTGTTTCTTTTGTTCAACTAACCCTTCTATGTAGCTTGTCACCATATCTCGATTCCTCGGTGCCCCAAGCTAGGGGAGTAAGCACCAAGGGGGAGTCTTTGCAAAGTCCGTCTCTTCAACACCGACTTGTGCAACCTTTTTGCTTCGATAAAGGGGGAGAAATGAATAAACTCTTCTTCAAAAATCTTGTTTTTGTGTGATTGAGTTTATGTATTGTCGGAATAAAAAAAGGGGAGATTGTTAATGCAATAATGCCTAAAAACGTTACTTGCATTTTTCGGTCTCTCTTATACGACCAGATGTAAAAACAAGCATTTACGAAAACAACGAAAAACGATTTCTTGAGTTCAAGTATTTTTCATTTTACCCATTTTCACTTAAGGTATGAATAAACAAGTACTAACCTTAATCAAGTGATCAAGTGATTTAATCTTTTCTTAAAACTCACTTTTTATTTTATTAAGTGTGACAATTTTTAATTAAACTCTCTTTTTAAGAAAATGTTTTATTAAATTAATTATTTGAAAATTTGAAAATGGCATATTCTTATTTGATTAGGAATATTCTATCAGGATATTTTTTAATCCAGATAAGACCTCCACCACTAAAGGAAAAAAATGGAGCGGAGTCTAGGCGGCGGTTCCCTAGTGCCTACGCGGTCCCTTATCGATAAGGAACCGCCGGCTGAGATATGGAACCGCGGCCAGATATATCCGTTGGCCTTTTGTCCTATAAATTGTGGACCATTCTCAGCTTTTCAACTCACCTCTTTTGCACATCTATTTCCAGATTCAAACACTCTTCTTTAATCACTCAAATATTTGATCGTTTGTTTGATTACTACTTGTTTAAGAAGTGAATCTTGTTCTTCCATCCCTTCCTCTCCAAGTGCAAAGAGAAGAACAAGATCCTTGTGAAGTGTTGAGTCCACCACCAAAGATCCATTGAAGATCTAATTTTATACATTTGTTGTTGTGTCATACTTGTGAAGATCCAAGTAGTTGTGTCTATTTGGAAGTTGTGTATGTACTAAGTATAGTTGTGTAGATTGGTCCTAGCTACGATTAGGGCTCGACTTTTTGCTTAGAGTAGGAAATTGGTTAAACGACGTGTACGGTTTTCTCCACCATAAGAATCTTGTTGTGTAGTGAACTCTCGAGTAAGGAGTACTCGAGGAGTGGAGTAGGAACGAGGAGTGAGCTTCGTTGCCGAACCACTATAAATCTTTGGTGTTCGGTTTGATCTTTCTTTACCCTTAACTCTTTACATTCTTTATTCTTTGTGCATATATTTTTGTTAGTATTAGTTTAGTTACACTATCATTGTTCATATTGTGCATAAGAAGATTTCACATATTTCCTCAAGCCTAAGTTTTTTAAAAAAGGATTTTTGAAAACCACCTTTTAACAAGTAAATATAAGAAACTATTCAACCCCCCCCCCCCTTCTAGTTTCTACAGAATTATAAAGAAGCACAACTAGAATAATGAGGAACAGGTTCTACATTCACGCATCATCTTATCATTTATGATCTGATCTATGTCTCCACATATCAGATATACATCTGCAAACGTGTAAAAGGCTTATGTAAAAAGGCTTAGTTATTCCAGAAGACAAAAATTATTCATGTCATCATGTGCATCATTAAAGTGGAGCAAATCCTAAACATGAACCTTAAACATTTATTTATCATATATATAAATAGATAAATTGTTTATATCTTTTGATATATCAAGAAATCTATAGAAAAAAAGGACTATGAGAAGTGATAATTACAACTTCATGTTGGAGAAGCACATTTAAACACCATCTCCTAGGCTACTCTACAACTAGGTATCAATATAACTGAATGTGATATCGCATTTCTATTGTTAAACGAAGTTCAAACACAAAAACGAACCAAATGTCCATGTCTAACCTTATATATATATATATAGTAATCTTTAGCCTTGTACATATATATAGTAGACTCAGAATTCAGAATGTTCTTATAAAAACAGCCAAGAATCCTATAGTAACCGGCGAGTTCTCATAGGTGCATTATAAACATGGCAACCCCCTAAAAACAAGTCCAAATATATTTACACTAGTTTTCTTTACATTTTGCTAAGAGGGTGTTTAGGATTTCTTGTATTTTCTGCTAATGCTTGTAAGAAGCATTAGAGACCACTTTATCAAATAAGCAGTATTTACTCCAAATAAGCGAAATAACTTAACTACTTCAAACTAAGCTAGATAAGCATATATCGGCTTTAAAATGAGCATATAAGCATGTATCTGCCTAAAATTATTCAGAACAGTTAGTTTAATTTAACCCGTCTGTAACAAGATGCAAACGTAAACTTCCAAAGCTTGATACCTGAATACGAACGTAGTTACTAGAACGATAATCCCCAAATGCCATAGCAACAACATGATCAACCATATCAGCCGAGGCATCACCCGTAGCTCTCGCCATATGCCTACACCACCTCAGTCTATTAAAACACATGAAAACATGAACAATAATACACTTATCAATTCATGTTCATTCTAAGTATAAATAATATGTTCATAACCTTATGCCATATGTCATGGAGTCTGTTGTACCTTGCATTAATGGAAAATTCACAAAGAATTGCTTTAAAGATCTGGTTTAATTGTGATGGCTATATGCAAGGAGTAAGTTACTTATCAGTCCTAAAACAGACATTGCAGCAGAGAAACTCAACTCCCGTCCTTCACCAGATGCATCGAATGTGAGCCTTAATCCTTGTCAGGAGTGACATCTCTATAAATATTTTGAACAAAAGATCCAAGAAAATTAAAGCTATAAAATGGTAAACGTTATTTTTAGCAAAGCGCAAAAACTCATTCTAAGCAAAGCGCAACCTAAAAGGTAAACGTTATTTCCAAGTATACCTTCAGTATAATTTTCTTCTTAATGTGTATCTTCCAGTGAATATGTGTTTCTCATTGCACATTCACACTTGCCATTGCAAAATATGTATTAACAAAAATAGACAAATTAACAGGATTATAATTTTCAGGAACCTTCCATATTAGATAATACGCAAATACAAGTTCCTTAAGAGAACCTCGATTTCTAAACTTCAAAGATATGCATAATAAGATTGTAAAAATGAGCTTTTGCAACACAAACTAGTCAATCCCTTTTGGAGAATGACTTATTTAAGTGACAACAAAATTGTTTAGCAAGTTCTTTGTTCTGTTTCTCTATGTAGTTTGTCATATAATAGATATACTAGGTCTTAAATGTAAAACTTAAATATAGTATACCATCACTAAATTGCATCCGTTGAACTACACATTTTTAAATGACAATGAGACCAATCACTTTTCATAATACTAACATCTTAAATGATTGTAGAAAACAAAAAAAAAGTGATGATAAAAGCATCGCATTTGTTAAACAAATTATGAAGGTAAGGATCTCCTATCCAATTAATGTAAGTAGCATACTATTAAAATAAGTTTAAACGTAACTTAGCTACACAAACTTGTAATCATAATATTCAAATAAACATGATCAGAATCATGTTATATGCTACTACAAAAATTATGAACTGATGATTACTAATGCAGAGGCAAACACCCATGTAAAATCTTAATATCATCATAACATATACAGTGTATCAATAGCATAAAGTAAAAGCAATATAAAACTAAAGGTAAAGGAAAGACCTGGTTAAGTGAATGATACCCCTTTGTTGAATTGCTGATGGCTTCTCAAAACCTGCAATCAAAAGAGAAGTGTCATGTCCACGCGATTTAAAATCGTAAGAATTTGAAACCTTTGACAAAAAAAGATATAAAACTCACCATAACAGCCGGTAAATTAAAATTAGAACTAGCACAATTCGCAGAATGCCTCTCCAATATCTATAATTCAACCATATGTTCCTTTATGCCTAACGCATATCTACTTTTTATGCCTAACCAATATCTGAAATTCAACCATTTTAGGGAGAAACCCACTAAAACGTTGGTCATTACCTCAACAGCAGTTTAGATCCTGCACTTTAGCAATGTTGATTTTGAACTTTGTCTATGACACTGGGTGTAGAGGGGTTTGAATCCTACCGTCTGCAATTAATTGTATCCCCACGATTAGTAATGGGTAATGTAAAGCAAATTTCATACTTAAAATCAAATTCACATGTCATTCCATTTAGGTTTTTACATGATTTATCTTTCCCAAATTACTAAGGAAATACAGAAATACAGACACACGGTGTAATGTAGACTCTTACCATAGATACACACCACTTGAAAAATGGTCTGGAAAGCGTAATGGATGGCCACTAGCTTTTTCTTACTATGTGCAAGAGCAAGCTCTTTATAAAGAGAATGTAAATCTGCAGTTAAATTTTAGAAATCACATGTTAGGTGGTCTTGAATTTAAAGAACTGTTTTACATGTTAGGTGGTCCTAGTCATTGAATTTAAAGAACTGTTTTACATCAATTCTAATTTTCAACAATTCTGAAAAGTTCACATGACTAAAAACTTGAAAAGAAAAAACATACCTGAACACCTTGCTTGGCTTTTGCCTCTAGCAAGGCATCAAGACGGGAGGATGCATGTGATTGAAAAGGACGTTGTAAGTACATCTGTGGACATAACCACCACCCACGCATAAATATCTGCATAAAACATCTACCAATCCAAGATAAATTTGGAATTATTTAACGGTAGAAAATCAAAATGTACCAGCATTTATAGCTACATAAACAAGGAGGAAACCTCTGATTTTGCCCCTTCAATTACCAAAGTAATCGCATTAACTGTTGCCTGTCCATCAACAAACCATTGAGTGTGGCTACCATCATCTGTCAAACTATGATATTAGTACATGAACAAGAAAACGATATTGTAGTGTAGCACATCAAAGAACCATTACGCGATAATGGAAAGCAACCCTGATACTCTGATAGGCAAAAGACCTCAAATTATGAATTATGAATCATGAATCATGACAGACACCAGCAAAAGACCTCAAATTATCTCGAAACATGAATTCATTTTTTACAACAACAAATACTGCAACGCTCAATCCATTTACAAATATCCTAAATGTTATTATGTATACCAGTTTGTGGTCAAAATAATTAAAAAACAGAATTTAATCAAGTGCCACCTAGTCATATCGTTTAAATTTTCTAAACATAAACAAAAATAATCCAATATCATTTAGAACTTGCTACATAAAGTGCAATCATGTATCCATCAGAATAACATCTAATACATCTATCAATCTATTAACAAATATCCTAAATGTCAAATGCACCACCTCAACATTCAAACAATCAGCAATACACAACTATAACCAGGTGCCACTAACTAGTCATACAATTCAAGTTATCTGAACTCAACAAATCTTATCCAGCATCAATTTTTATCGTTTTACAATTCCGGTAAAACACCTCGATTCATAAACACTAATCATATTTTAAAACAGCAAATACTATATCACGATGCCACTAGTCATATAGCTTGAATTCTCCAAACTTAACAAATCTGTAATTATAATTATAAATGATCTATGTATCGCCGTCAAATACAATTAACAATTAATCATATAAAAAGCGAATGATATACCTGAATCTCTTTACGAATATCGTCAAAATTAGGAAACTTCTTCCCAAGCCCATGTAAAAACTCTCCATACTCCTTATCCGCAGCACCGTCCGCTTTCCGCTTAGTCTGCAGCAGCTGCAGCACGAGCGGCCTCTGGTACATATATCGTTAACTCGCGGTAAGAAATCGCGCCCAGTGAGAGCTTCAAGTACACTAGACTTACCACTGCTTTGACTACCGACAACAGCTACTTGTGGTAGCTCGATTGTGGATGTGCTGCCTAATTGGAGTTTGTTGACTATTGAGATTACGTTGTGGTCGAGTGGTGACGTGGCGGTGGTTGTTGTGGCGGTGGTTGTTGTGGCGGTTGAAGGTGGTTGTTCGTCTGTCATTGTGTGTGTGAGACAAACACTGTTAAATTAGGGAAAAATAAACGATTAAAAATTGGGGCAAATTAAGCTCAATTGAAAGAAAAAAATTAAACCTTGATGAAAATAAGGGTAAAATCGAAGTTTAAAGAGAAGACAGTGTTTGGTCGACGACGGGCGGCAGCGATGCAGTCACGACAGTGTTGAGTTTAACCCATGGAATGTGAAAATTTTAGGAAGGATCGTCATCAAATATAAGTTTGGTGATTTCAAATGGGCTTATAGCCCAACAATAAACGTCCACCCAAATAAACCCATCAACAAATTGTGTATAAAAAATAGTTTCTGACTGAAATGTGACAAAATGAAAATTTTTTATATATTAAATACTATTTTATCTTTTTCGTCGCTAATATGTCGAAAATTCGTCGATATTTTCCGACGGATATATGCCAGTCGGAAATTCCGTCGCTGATGCTCTATTTTCTAGTAGTGCGCGCCCTTTTGGCCCGCGCTCGTTTAGCTCGCCGCCCGTTATCCTATCGACCATTTTATGTTGGGTCAAAAGTTGATGAGTCAAATCACAATGGAAACAAGAATGACCAAATATGGCATTAGGAGAAACTTCAAACTGGTGGACAAAATACAAGAAAGTTTCCTCTGCTACAAAACTTTCCACTGCTGTGAAGATTCCCCTGCCATGTACTAAAAACATGGAGATTTGGTCAAGTAGTGATAAGAATGAATAATTCTGTTTTGATTTAGTCATTATTATCTTATTTAGTTTCCATGTATCCCTGGGTTCCTTAAGTTATAAAAGGAACACCAGAACGTAGGTTTTATAAATTAATTCATACTACTCAAATGTAACCTACAGAGTCTTTGATCTCTAGGCATGGGATTCAATGTATACATGCCTAGAGTGGTTTGTGTTAATCATCAATAATACAAACCCTTTGGGAATCTTTCATCTTTGTCAAACATCTTGTTCATGATCATTGTTCTTATTCCGCTATGTTATCATATGAATGATGATCAACCTAGATAAAATGGTTTTTACTGTTTGAGTCTAAAGATCTTGGATTCAACAAGTGGTATCAGAGAGGGTGGCTCGATATCTAGGTGAATCAAGATGTTTTTCGTGTTCTTGTTGCTGTGAAGATGTTTTAGGGTTAATTCCTCAAACCCCTAAAACTATTGGTGAATAATTATAGCAGTAATGTTCGCTGGTCCTCAAAGACGTTTGTTTCCATTTGCTGATACAAGGTATTGATCTCGTATGGTCCAACAGTGTTGAAGTAATATTCGACATGATTGATAAATAAGCAAAGTGGTCAGCGCCGTCAACAATTTAAATACTAATCATTGTATTCAAGTGATTGGTTATTAAGGGAAACAGATTACGTGGTGCAAAGATTCAAGTTTGGGACAAAGATAACGACATGATTGGTCAAAGTGGGAAGAAGTTTGCAGTTAAGTGGATCCCACTGTTGTCTCATATCACATTCAATTTGCCATTCACGTGTGATGGTGATAATGGTAAAAAAAGGGCAGAACTTTGTTTTATTAAGTGGGTCCAAGGTAAAGTGATGCTTTGCCACAGTTTGTTCAACGTGGGGACTTTGTTAAGCCTATATATTCCATATTGTGGTCCACGTAATGGCAAGCAAAAAGATTGTGGGACATGTTGTATGCTTCACGTGAGCTGCTTAAGTGGGATATGGTTAATTGTGTTCATACGGTTTAAACAATGAATCAAAGTAGACAGATACTTCACGTGGGATATAGCAGGTGTGGTGATGTCTGCACAAGAAAGTGGTACGCTTTCACAGTAGGTATAATTATTAATTTCCTTTGTTTTTGTTATTTATACCACTGTTATAAATTCATTCCCACATTGTGTGGGTTTGGCACAGTTAATAACAAAAACAGGGGTATTAAAAGTTCCCCCTGCTTTTGAAAAAGTTTACCCTGTTTTCATTAAAAGTTCCCCCTGCTACGTTCCCCTGCCTTCAATTTTCCCCCTGCTTTCATTAATAGATTCCCACTGTTTTTGAAAGTTCCCCCTGCTGTCAGATATGAATTTTGGGACAGCAGAGTTTTGGAGTTTGGTTATTCACAGAAACTGGGCTTAAAGATATAAAGGCTTGATTTAATTTTATTGATTACGAAGAAAAGTTTTTATCATTTATTTGAGGACGAAGTAGATTTTCGCGGGTATGTGTTTTATTCTTAAACACCTAATGACAAAGTGATACAAGATCTAGGAATATGTGATTTTTCTTATGGTACTCTATGCACATATTTTCTATCACTTGAAAGAGTTACATTATCGTGCTCAGTGTCTCGTTTCAAAGGTAAATGAGGATTTTGTATATACAGGCTCTTTGTCACATGGTTAGTGCAAGTTATAGAATGCAAGTTCGGGTTATTCTTCTTCATCATCAAGTAAGTTATAATTCATATTCTTCATATGTACTCATTACATAAAGCCTACAGAATTGAAGATTCATCAATGTCTAGCACACTTTAAGGGGAAGCTCATTTGATAAAGTGTTAGTCATTCACATACGACGTCAATGTGAAGATTTTTGCTACTTCTTATTGGTATTACTACAACTAGTGTGAGTATCTACTGCTCAAAATCATTTTTTATTAGGAACACTATCCCCTATGTGCTTCATGGAGGGTATTTTGAAAAGTAGAATACTTGGGTTTGATGTATGATATTGGTTAGTATTAGTTGAAAATCAAGATTGTTCACATAGAAGACCCCTGTTTGATCATGTCAAAAAGGGGAAGTTGTCAACAGAGAATGTTCAGCCTGTTGATCTTTTGATGTTGTATGCTTAAGGGGAAGTGTTTTGACATCATCAACTAGGGGAAGATTGTTGGGTCAAAAGTTGATGAGTCAAATCATAATGGAAACAAGAAGGACCAAATATGGCATTAGGAGAAACTTCAAGCTGGTGGACAAAATACAAGAAAGTTTCCCCTGCTGCAAAACTTTCCACTGCTGTGAAGATTCCCCTGTCATGTACTAAAAACATGGAGATTTGGTCAAGTAGTGATAAGAATGAATAATTTTGTTTTGATTTAGTCATTATTATCTTATTTAGTTTCCATGTATCCCTGGGTTCCTTAAGTTATAAAAGGAACACCAGAACGTAGGTTTTATAAATTAATTCATACTACTCAAATGTAACCTACGGAGTCTTTGATCTCTAGGCATGGGATTCAATGTATACATGCCTAGAGTGGTTTGTGTTAATCATCAATAATACAAACCCTTTGGGAATATTTCATCTTTGTCAAACATCTTGTTCATGATCATTGTTCTTATTCTGCTATGTTATCATATGAATGATGATCAACCTAGATAAAACGGTTTTTACTGTTTAAGTCTAAAGATCTTGGATTCAACATTTTACCCCTCTCCCGTGCCCACTTACCACCTCTAAATACAACTCTTAAATCAAGTCATTTGTGTACTAAATTACATATTAGCAAGAGGAAGAAAACTAAATTTTAATATTTTTTTGCATACATGCTTCTTCCTGTTCCTACTCCCACCCCATACGTATCTTGTCACATTATACCCGTACCTCAAATAGATACAACACAAACACCATGTCATTTTAATTAATACCCCCGTAATAATATAAACTTATTTTCATAAAGGGCTACAAATGAAAAGATATCAAAATCCAAACATATGTTTACAAATTATAACTCGCGGGCACCAAAAACCAATCTTCAGGCGACAAAAAAACCCCCAAAATCAACCCTGAGAATCTGAATGCATTTATGTGTGGGTGTGAATTGATGGGTATATTATTTGTATACGTATATGAAATTGGGAAGGGGGTAATAAGGTTCAAGAATGACAATCTTAGTGAAGTAGTTTGTGATTAGGAGTGGAGAAGTTGAGTGAGGATTATGTGAGTAAAGCGCGTGGAGAGAATGAAACGTGAGTTATCAATTATCATTTGTTCACTAATTTATTTATTAATATTCTAAGGTTAATATTATGATATCTTTCTATTAAAGTGTTTTTGTTGGAAACTCACTTAATGTGACGACATTTAAGAATTCCCATTAGTTATCATAGTCACACACGCTTAGACTAGACTAGGTACGTTGTATAGTTTAAGCAGCGTGTGTGACTATATATACCCCTCCTTAGCTCCCAAGGAGGGGTGTTGTTTGTGTCATTTTTCACTTTAATTCATTTTCTTTCTTTTACACACACAACCTCTCTTCTCTCTCTCTCAACAATGGCTACCACCACCATATTCCACCATGTTAGACCACCGGATCATATATAGCAAATCCTCAATTGGTATCAGAGCCTCGGTTCTATCCTTGGATCGTTCTTGTTTTCGATTTTGGTGGTCTTAAAATTTTATTTTTTTTGGGTCCGAATCTATTTTTTTGTCACGTCTTGATATTATTTGGTCCAAATTTTCTGTCTAAATTGTCATTGTCTTGTTATCATTTTTGTCACATATTTGATATTCACAAACCCATATCACAAGTTGTGTCCAAATTCTTTATCTTTTATTTGTCACAATTTTTGTGTCATTGGTTTTGTCACAGCCCACATATCCGATCTCTTGTCTCATATCTGGGTTCACAACTGGTGGTGTTAAGTCCCTGGTCTCATGTTTTGTCCACTGTTTTCTAGTCTTGTTTTTTGATATGATATCATTGTTTCTGCGTTTGTAGTTACCCAGAAAAATATTCAGTTTCACATGTTCCTGAATATCAGTAAAAAGTACGATAAGATTTCAGATTTTCAGATCGGAATATTGCGATCGCAAAAACCATTGGTTTCTACATTGCGATCGAATACTCCGATAGCTCACATTCGGATGGAACCATTCCGATGGTACCATTGCGATGGAACCATCGTGATGGAACCATTGCGATGGTACCATTGCGATGGAACCATTGCGATGGAACCATTGTGATGGAACCATTGCGATGGAACCATTGCGATGGAACCATTGCGATGGTGTCCTTTGCGATGGTGTCCAACAAGATGCGATGGGTAGATAGAAATGAATGCGATGGTATGCATCTAAAAGGACTACGATGGACTTGTTTAATTTTGACTTGCGATGGGTTTTAATAAAAAAAGCTACGTTTGTTGTAAAAAACATGGCCCGAGAAAAAAAAATAAAAAAAAAAACCTTTGACACAACCGATTCAACTCAGCACTTAACAAGTTGAATCGGTCAAATTCTGTTTTGACTAGTTTGTTTACCACATGACCGAATCACAGCAACCTTTTCACTCCAACCAAATCCAACTTCTAAACCTAATTTCCCATCGACACCTAATCCCATCTATAAACAACTTCTTAATCTAATTCAAACAGAACATACATTAAAATGATCTCAGTTTATGTTTCTCTTCATATTTTTCAAAGATATTAGATCTTTAAAAATCGAAACTTTCATCATAGATCATTGTTGGATATTATCCATTTCAATATTCGAATATCATGAATGATTTATAACAATTTTGTTATAATCAACTCATCTTTTTCGATCATTTCAATTTTTTATTCTTGATCTTTAACAAAACAACACATGCAATCATAGACCTACCCGAGACCTTGTACAACAAGACCTTGTGACTGAGAAATTCTTTATCAGCAACGAATAATATTATAAGGGATGTCGTTTGATTTTATATGTGTTTTTCGATTGAGATGAAATTGATAAAGATGGGAGTATTTTTTGTGATGATTAGAGGTTTAGATTATCTCTTGTCACTGGTGAGATGGTGAGGTATTTGATCTGGTAATTGAGGAGATGAAGAAAATGGGGGACGGAAATTTCAATGTTTCCTGTTGGGAGAAGGAAAAGGGGGTGATATTTACTATGTGAGATTTGGGAGAGAGTGAGATAAGGATTAGGGTTACTAATCTTTTGGGGTGCCTTATATATATATATCCCTAAACACCCATTGGACCTCCGCTTGGTTTGTTAGGTGTTTGTTTAGTACTGAGTTTGTGATACACGTGTGATAAGGGTGATTGTTTTTATCAAATGGACTTATCTCAAAATTGCTAAGAGATTGGGCTTACGTCCGTTTTTTCTTTCAAGCGAACTTTTGACATTTAATGGGTTAATAATGTCCGGAATATATCAATGGTTGATGCTATTGAAGAATAGATAACTTTTTCGACAAAGTGACATGACAAAGTGCGGAGACAAAATATGACGAGATAAATGTGACAAAATCATTTGACAAGACCAAGAAAGATTTAGGTATATTTTTAGTGACTACAGATTTTTTTTGGATCGGGTATTAATTATTTGACTTTGAAGACGGATTTTTCGAAGGCGTGCACTTATTTTATCTTCAGAGATAACTTGCTCGTGCTTAATCTTCGAATGAAGACTTGTTTATCTGGTTTCCGAGTTCGGGGTGGTTGGTTGATGACTCGGATAACTATCACTTAAAGGGGTTACATTGTTGTACTCAGTGTCACGCGCTTCGTCGACGTGGATAATTTTAAGAGGTGTTGTGCTTATAGACTTCTTCAGTGATGCATTGGGCACTTAGAGATTTCTCCACCGTTCATCATTCAACTATAGTGCAAGCTTAAGTCACAAGATCGAAGGATTCTTATTCAGTTTCACATTTGATGTATCTGGTTCATTTTATCAGTGGTCACTTCAAATTGCCTACAAAGGGGTTGGTAAAGATGGCCATGGAGAGTTTAAGAGTAGAGATTTTCGATCAACAGCTGATTCTCACCGAATATAATTAAGCTTATTTATTATTCTCTCGAGATTTTCAGGGTCATGTGCTTACGATTTATTGATGGTTCCGAGTTTCAAAACCATCAAGGGGGAAGAAGAAGACACATTGAACGCACAACGAGTACACGTGATGAACTTCATACCTTCTTTTGATTTGAAGACATTCTGGGATGATATTTGTCACAGCCGCAGAGAAAATCAGTGTTTTAACTCATGGCGTTATAAATCTCTAAACGGTACACTACTGATTCGATGTTTAATTGTTTGGTTGTTGCAATTATTCATCATCATTATCCTATATGAATTCCCGGGACTTAATAGACTCTGGTGCATCTCTGGAAGAAGATATGTGCATTTCCGGGACTTAATTGACTCTGGTGTTACGATGTCAACCTCATGAGTGGGATAAAGTGTCCACTTCAGTATTTGAGCTTCATAATTGGGATTGATTTACTTTCTTCAACTATGTGGGGGAAGAAATGTCTTGATACTTTCTGATATGCATAACTTGAACTCTTAGGGGGAAGAAAAATTCAGAAGAATTATTCAAGCGTGAGAAGAGAAGTTGTTGATCTACTTGGTGTACCCCTTACTTTCAATCCCTCTTAGCAACGTTATCATGTTATATGATGGGATTTGCTTGTTAGATTCCGCTATGCGCTTAATCATTCTAAGCTTTATTGAAAGCTTTGAAGTTGCTTACGAGGATTGTCGATTTAGGGGGAAGCTATTTAAAAGCTTCTACATCAAGTTTATGTGGCATGAATTAGGGGGAAGTTAATTCAGAAGCTTCTCCTTAACCAGAAGTGTATGGGTTACTTAGCTCGTGCCATTACAGTATTTCTTCTACAAGTTACTTTAAAGATGAGTCGTTTTGAATACGAAGGCCTCAGAAGACTTCATCAGCATTGGACGCTTCATGGAAGCTCTTGTTTTTTATCATTATGTACTTGTTAGGAAAAATATTGTAAGGAATTCTACACGTCGTCCCATGGGGGAAGATTGTTGGAAACTCACTTTATGTGACGACATTTAAGAATTCCCATTAGTTATCATAGTCACACACGCTTAGACTAGACTAGGTACGTTGTATAGTTTAAGCAGCGTGTGTGACTATATATACCCCTCCTTAGCTTCCAAGGAGGGGTGTTGTTTTTGTCATTTTTCACTTTAATTCATTTTCTTTCTTTTACACACACAACCTCTCTTCTCTCTCTCTCAACAATGGCTACCACCACCATATTCCACCATGTTAGACCACCGGATCATATCAAATCCTCAGTTTTGAACTTACATGCATGCGTAAATATGGAAAGTGATTCTATTAGGGTTGAGAAAAATAAACCGAAAACCAAATTGAACCCATAAAATGAGCCGAACCAAACCTAACCAACCTTATTAGATTTGGTTGATTTTGGTTTTGCTCGATTTGATTCGGATAAAAACCAAGAAAAATACATCTAAACTAACAAGATTGATCTCGGTAAGTTAATTTCGGTTCAATTTTTATTTTCTAGATTAACTTCTATTTTGTTCTGGATACACATTTTCTTCAAAATTGGTTTTCAATTTAAGTCAAGTTTGGTCACTCTGGTTCGAGTTTCACTTGTTGCTTTACCCTAGATTCTATAATAGTCTAAATAAGCTAAAAGGAACAACAACACAAACAATCACATAATATAAAATCAATCACTTTAAAGAGACCACTGCCATCTTTCCGAGTTGAACTTGTCATTACTGGTTCAATTTAGAGATATGATAAACATGACCAAATATAGTTATACACCACATAAATTATTTTAGGGTTAATTTGATATATTTCCAATGTATTTTTCAACTCTTATGCATCTAGATTACTAACTTAGGATATTACAAATATGGTAACTGAATTCGGCTAAAAATTTGACATATTGGTAAGATGACCGCTAAATTTTCAAATAGATATGTAATTAATTTTTAAATTATACGTGGAATTTTTTTAACAAATTTCCATAATTAAACCCGACTAAGTTAGTTAAATAAACCATATACCCATGTTTATGACTAAACCAAACCAAGATTCACACTATACCACATTTTGAAGATATAGTTGGTCAAAACGTAGTTGTCCAGTCCATTGTGAATTCCATAATCAAAAAAGCAATTGCTTTGATATGTCAATTTGAAGGTCCTCGTTACACTGGAAATACTTCAACGGTTAGAATATTTGTTTCAACTTTAAATTGTTTTGCTACTAGAGACACAAGACCTTGTAGGATTGCAATGAATATGCTGAGTATATTTCGAGCAAGAGTGGTGGCATTACTGAAATGGGCGAGTCCAAAAAGAACGGGATTGATAAAGCTAAATATTTTAGAAAGCAATTGTAGATGGGTCATACATCAAACTTCATAAGGTATGAGGTTTACGTTATTGAAGAGGGCATTTGTTACCATCTAAGTTGTAGTTAGCATCCCAAGATTTTCTTCAAGAACCACCACATAGTAAGATGAAGATGTTGACGGTTTAATTTACTATTAATTTTGGATCTAGAAAAAGAATAAAGATTGTGATAAGTTGTAATACCCCCATTTTACCTTTACGTAGCAGAACATTGATCTGGGGTATTACTTCATAAAACACAAGTCATAAGGATAGAAAATAACTCAAAAGAGTGATTAAATCAACTTTCTTTATATATCATTAAAAATTTAGAGTTTAACAATATGAGGTTCCCAAAATCTAAGTTAGTAATTTCATACTTGTGCCTCTTCATGCCATCCTCATGTTGCTGCATGTTATCAGCCATAGTTTCCTGAAATATATACTTAAAGTCAACACAAAGGTTGAGTGAATTCATAGATTTAAACATATTATGAATAAAAGTATATCCTCTAGACTACATTGTTATACACCCACATAAAATAATCTTCATATTGCAATATGTTCATGGCCTCACTGCTTGACAATCTCATAACCAACAAACTGCCTTTATAAGAAGGTAGTCTGCCAACTAACCTTAGATTAACAAAATAAAGTGTATATGTGACAATCCGTCAATTTATGGTTGATATTTTATTCTCAATATTTATTTGAAAACATTATTTTAATGTTACAATATGAACTCACTTATTTTTGGGAAATAATTTGGATTTACGTCTTGAAGTAGCGTCGACTACGTCTAAACCGGAGGATTCAACGTTACGTGCTTACGTTTACATACACCGTCTTTGGTGACAGTCCGACATTTCAGAAAATAAATTTATCCGTGAATATTATTTTGGAGTTTTAAATTTGTGTTGGTTCATAAACTCACAAATTTACGAGAAGATATTAAGACTTACGATTTTATTTTAACGTCCTTTACGACTACACCGGAAACCCTAGGATTACGTATTTACGTTTTCAAACTCCGTTTTTGATGAAACAATTTTTATTAGATTCGTTTTGTGCCGTTGATTCATAATTTATAAAAACATTTTTCGTAAAACGACCCGAGGGCACGCAAATCGAGGAAACTAGAATCGAGGAGTACCCGTAAATAAATGGGGATGAGACAAGTGGGACACTTGTCCCACCCCCACTCAAACCGGCCTTAACTAGTTACACAACACACTTATGTGTCAAGTGTAAGCTAAAGTTCACTACACATGTCATTAGCTTAGCTAGTAAGCTAAGCTTACCACAAAACCATCAACTACTTCACACACCATCATTTCCACCATGCAAACTAGCTACAAACTCTCTCATCCTCCCCATTTGTGCCGTCCACTTCTCCCCCATAAGCACCATTCTTGATCAAAATCAACCATGAAATCCTATGTTATTCTTACATATGTTGATGCCCTCTTGAAGCTCTCTTGAATGGTGGTGATTATAACATCCAAGGAGAAGTTTCCATGGAGTCTTGGGGCTGATTTTCCACAAGGTGTTCATGAAGATTGGTGGTCTTGAAGATGGTCTTGGCTATGCACAAGTTTCTCCATCAAAATCCATGTTTTGATCATAACCTACATCAACTTGGTGGTATAAAGATTGTCCTCCTCATCCTCTTGTTATTTTTGATTATGTAAACTTGTATTTATTTTACTTATGTATATGTATATGATGATTAATGATGATTAAAAATATTGTGTGGGGATTTGGTGTTGATAAACATGCTTAAAAAGATGAAAGACTATAAGAAACAAGGCTAAAATCTTGTTTAAATTTGTTGGCTGTATAAAACAGTAAAGAATCAAATGATGAACTGATAAAAATGGCATAGATTAATGGATTTACAGTAAGCTATGAGTCTTGTACACATGTGAGAGTTGGCCATGCAATGGAATCATTGTAATGAGTGAGATATGATCAAAACAAGTTTAAAGTACAAATCTGAGTTCACTGTTTTGGACGATTTTTAGAAAATATTTAGAGGATGATTCAACAGTAGCTATAGAAGAGCTAAATGGAGAACATATCATCTAGTTTATGTGATAAAAATTTGAGCTTCTATCTCCATATAGAACTCTAGATATGGAATTTTTGATGAACATAAAAATAAAAATCAGATTTTTGGAAATTAAAGTATAATACTATTATATAAGCACTCAAAATTATATAGTATATAAAATGTGAATAAAAACCCACTAACTCATATAATACATTTATATAAATATGTAAAAGGTTAAATAAGTGTATAAATTATAAAAATGGTAGTGGAATAATACTTATAAGTAATAAAAACTATAAACTTGATTTTTACGACTTTTTCGGCTATTACCGTAAAATTAACGTTTTTGCTAGATAAAACTTAGACGGTTGGACCCGTCTAATGTAAACTTTATAAAATTCATATACTGATATATAAACATATATAACAAGTAAAAACCGATAAAACCCGAACTATATAACATACGGACATTAACGGACTACGTTAACGTTATTGGACTAGTAATACAACAAAATGGACTAAAACACTTATAAACTTATTTATTGGGCTTAACCCATTTAGGCCCAACTTGTAAAGTGTAGATACTGATAATATAAGTATAACATATATTAATACAAGTTAAGAACTTATAATAAGCTTGTTGGACTTAAAACACGAAAATAGGTAAAACTAGTAAACTAGTATAAAAGTTATCGACAAATAACACAAAAATGAGTAAAAGAGAATATGTAAACCCATTTGATCATCATATATATATAATCATCATATGTATACATAATTGTTATTTTTATAAAGTCATTGGACAAGAGTCTAAGACGAATATTATTTGTCTAGGTTTCCGTGATTGAAGCACGTACCGTACGTCCGAATTGCCGATAACCCGCCTTCCCATATCAACGTGAGTTCATAGCCTTGCACTCTTTTAAATGTTTTTATGAAATGTTTTATAAACCCGCGAGGGAGATAACATGTTAGTTTTTATAAAATAGGACACCATTTGTCCCGATTGTTTGTTTATTGATTTGGACCCGAATGATTGTATGACCCGATTGTATGACCCGATAAATGATTAAAGGACCCGATAGATGAAATTAAATGGATTATTAAAGTTAGGTTATGTCATTAAAAGTCCCATTAGCATGAATTGCGAACTACCGGGATTTGGTAGACGCTTATGCATATAATAGTCCTATTTGGGGACGATCACCCCAGTTCGCGCCTTGACGGTTGATCCCCGTCGTGCCACATTGATTGGTAAGCGAATTTATGTATGAGAAGATTTCCATAGCGTGACCTTTGTGACGACACGCTACTTTAGATGGGCAAATTGAGTATCGGGTTAGCTACCTGTTGTTTGGTTTAGTAAGGTAACAATGTCATGCGGCTTATAATAATCCAACTAACGAAATACTACTAGACGCACCGAATTACGATGTATTGCCTGACTAGCAATAGAGGGTCATACTATTGATATTATGTTCGTGTTTTGGTTTTCATAACCATATTCATATAACGGTTTTTATTTTTTTATACAACGTCATAAGACGTATTGTATGATGTTTTTACGACATTGGCTCGTATAATGATTTTTAAGGCAAACACCTATATCATGATTTTGATGCAGATTTGTATAAAACGACTTTGGCTATTTTATGGCCTATTAAAATGATTTGTACAAAATGATTTTCAGTAATAATTTTATACTGATATTATATTGATGGATTTTATTAAACTCTATGAATTCACTCGGCGTTATCGCTGACCTTTTCTTTTAACATGTTTTGTCTCAGGTACTTGAAGGTAATTCTCGGGAAGACAACAAGAATTCATGGTCCGCACCTAAATACTTATTTCCATTCAAATTCTTTGTAAAACTTGTATGAAATAATATGACTTGGGACCTATGTAACTTTGATATTTATGAATGGAAATGCTTTATTATTAAACGACGCGATTTTTAAGCGTTGTCTATGATGTGAGTAATGTGCTATCCCGTAACACAAACTAGTCTTCCGCTGTATTGAGTTGTATAAATTTAGGGGTGTTACAGTTTGGTATCAGAGCTCTCGTTATAGAGAACGAAAGATTTTTAAAACTAAGGTTTTGAATAAAACATTTCAAAATCTTTTAACTAAAAACATTTTTCTTAAAATGTCTAAAAATCTTTTGACTATAACGGTGCCGAAGAATTCCCGAGTTACCGACAAGGCCAGACTGAGAAGTGTTATTTTAATATATATATAACTTGGATTATATATATATATATATATATATATATATATATATATATATATATATATATATATATATATATATATATATATATATATATATATATATATATATATATATATATATATATATATATATATATATATATATATATATATATATATATATATATATATATATATATATATATATATATATATATATATATATGATGTAATTTTATTACATGATTGTTTGATGATTATTTTGATTTTTATACGAGGTATTTATACGACGTAGATTGTCACAAGGAACCCTAAATCCCCTAGTAAATTAATCGAAGCTATTCTCGTAGGAATTCTAGCTATCCAAGATCTAAACCAAGTTGTGGATATTTATGATCCCAACAAATAGTTGATATTCGTAGAAATGTAGATATTAGTTGATTGTGAAATTGAAAAAGAATTGGCGAGATTAAATCTGATATCGATGTCATGACGATCTTTCCTTATAGAGTGAAGTTTGACAAAACGTTACCACCTAGAAAGATGTCATCTGATTCGTTATCACCCAATTCTTAAATTTGAAATCGAAAAGGGGAATGTTGCACTTGAGGCTGTCATTGGAATCATTACCCAAAAGCCTCATGCCACTAGTACCTTTCCGAGAAATCTGATTGAATGTGTGAGTCATCTCATGCTAGTGACTCATTTGATAATTGTTGTTGTAAGAGCTATAGGATTGGAATTAAGTATTGATCATATCGAGCTTTTATTTCCCTATTAAGGTTTATAAATAAGGTTGAAGTATCAGAAAATGAGGTAGGATATTGCATTGAGTATATGATTGATTGAAACTTGAATAAAGTAAAATTTAACCTATATAGAATAAGAAATTGATAAGAGAAAATTATTAAGTCATGTGATTGAATTATAAGGTTTTAATTGATAGTTAGTTTGTGTTAAAGGTTGTTCCTAGGCCATTGTCCACTAATGAGGATGCCCAGTGTCCAAGAAATAAATTGAAAAAAATCTTCTTCTGAATTGGGACCGATGGATCTTCCGAGACAGGTAGAACCCCCATAACTCTTGTAGATTAGTATTCATTGTGGTATCTTTTAAAAATCCCTAACTTAACTGAGATATCAGTTGGTAGGATGAGTTTTGGAAATTGTATGACATAGTGACACACAATGTGTTACGGTACAATTTTGACTTGTTTGTGATTAATGAAAAAGACTACCTTTGATTGCTAAATCCTACATGTATCGATGTTATCTATCTTTTATTGCTTCATCCTAATGTTCGCATTAGTGATGCCACCATTGAACAAGTACTCATCTTGAATCAAGTTACGTTGTGAATTATTCTTTCGAGTGCCATCGAGGTCATGAACCTCATGATTAATTGGCTAAGCTCATTTCCTATCATATTGTAGTTAGTTCTAGGTGAACAACTTTTCATCACTCCTTTGCAGATCACTAATTGCCTTTATAAGTTAAAACAGTGTCCATTGAGAAAAATTGAATTTTCATCACTATAAGGATTATTCAAAGTAAGATTTATAAGTGATTGTTATCGAAATGAGGTTGTTTATAAAGTACCTTGGAAAACTTAACTGTTTTCATAACAAAGAAAATCTTTATAAATTTATTTTTGATTCTTATTTAAGAATTAAGCATGAAAATGTTTTTATTATAAACATGATGATAACATTCTGACGAACTGAGTATTGCATCGTTGATCTTGAAATTGTATATAGTTGCGCGCCTACATACAATTTGGAATGAACCATGCAAGGCTGATTAGTAGTCACCATAAAACTAATGAATAAACACTACATTTTCTTTTAAGATTGTGAAAGAATAAATTTTATGAGATCTTCAAGAAGTGAAAAATAGGGACATAGTGTTAGGGACACCTACATATGTGCCTATAGCATCTATTCTTCTGAGCCGAATTTACTCATCTGTGGAAATTGTCTTATTTGAAAATTGACAATTCTTTCTTGTCCAATTCTCCCGTAGTGAGATTCTTAGGAAAAGTATCTGATTACCGAGTGTTGATACCCGACTGGATGTATTGACGTTCTTATCATTTCTTATGATTTGATTTCATTTGAATGGCCTGGGTAACGATCCGAGGAGCTTTCTAATGCGTACTCGAATCATGAAAACATGGGATATATTCATATTCATTAAATGTTTTCGTCTGTGTCTGATTTGAAATTCTCTCGCGTAGATTATGCGTTGACCTTACTCTTTTAATAGTAGTTGTGTCTCCAGATATCCTTGAATTTGTAAAGGATTATGAGTTATTATTAGTCTTTTGAGAAGTTCACATCTTATCGACGGTAATGCAACTGGAAAGTTGATAGTGCCCGTAGAATGGATTGATTGATTATGATATGACGACATTGTCTTAATTGATGGGAACTCGAATAGAATTTCCCTAAAAGATAAGATGTTGATTATCAAAAGTTATTTAAATAATTCTTGATGGATGACCATATCCTGCATTTAGACTTAAAATATCATATTGTGAATGATTATGAATTAGTCATAGATATTATAATCTAGAAAGAACTTAAACTAAAATTATTAAAAGATGTTTCTGTTATCTGAAACTTTAGGAAGTATTTGCTGGTGAATTACCTAGACTTTCGCCATTAAGGCAAGTTGAAATTGGTATTGATTATATTCCCGGTGCTGCACCTGTGGCTTGTGCACTGTACGTCAGCACCATCTGAATTAAAGGAATTACCGTACAACTGAGAGAGTTGTCGGAGAAAGATTTTATTCTACCGAGCTCGTCATCATGAAGAGCTATGGTGTTATCATTCCTTATATTTATAGATTACTATGAACTGAGTAAATTGACAATCGAAAACGATATCCATAACTCGAAATGGAAGATTTGTTCGATCATTTACAAGGTTTTTGATCCATGGCATAGTTATCATCAACTTCGCATCTGCGAAAAATGATTATGTATTCCAATCACTACATCCTGTACTTGTAATGAACATTATGAGTTTCACGTGGTGACGTTTGGATTGACTAATACACATGTATCATTCATAAATTTGGTGAATCACGTGTGTAGGCTGTAATTTGATAAATTCATGTGTGTGATCATTAAGAACTATTTGTTTGTTTATAAGAATAAGAAGGAGTTAATAATTATTTATAGATTGCCCTAAATTGGCCGAACAATGAAAACCTATATCTTAAATATTTAACATGTGATTAAAGACTTAATCCTTTACATGATTTAACCGTGTGATTAATAGATAATGGAATATAAATTGACTCTTCAAAATTTAGAAGTCATTTAAAACTTTGAGTTATACTAGAAAGAAAGTTCAAATATATTTTGAAAAATGTTTTAACAAAGGATTTTAAGGATTATTCCCTTATACCTAGAACATTTAACTAAACTCCTGTTTAGGGGTAAATGTTCGTGTATACCTCAAAACAACCTAAGAAGGATTGAGGAAACCATTTAAACCATGACTTGAAATCTGAAACAAAAATTTTTATTTTTCAAACTAAGAAAACTTTGACCAAAGTATAAACAAAGGTTTCTCGAACATTTACGAATCTTATTAAATATATTCGATAAATCAACCAAAATTGTGTTAATTAAATTAAAAATTATTTTGAATATTTTCATATAACTGGACGGACTAAGAAATTTAAAATCTTTACGTTTACATTTCATAAAAATTGAATATTTAATATTTAATTAGTTGTAATAATTATCGACGTTTTAGACGTCGGATTGAGTAAAACGGATAAAAATAATAGTTGAGACGAAACTAAAACATAGAAGATAGGAAGAAAGAATTTTCGAATAAATACGGACATGATAATTATATCATCATGAGAGGTGAATATAGATACTGACACATTATGTATAAAAGATAAAGAGCCAATCACGTTCCTTAATAATAAAGGTGCAAAAATAAATTGCCGAACAATTTAAAAATAGCCGATGATTGTAAAAAGGATAATATAGATAATAAAAAGTGGTTCGCGGTTAATGTGAACCATTAGCATTAAGAAGCCGATGGCGCTAAATGGATAAAAGGCCACTTATGGTTGCCTAAATATGGAGATTGTGAGATATAGTTATGTTGGAATTTGTAAGTATAAGTATTCTATTTATGTTATTTATGACTAAAAGTATCTTTGTCTGAAGAAGTCGTACTGATTGCAAATTATGAAGGCAGAGATCGCCTCATACATTAGTAAACGTCTAGCTATTGCAAAGGTCATCATCTGAATTTGATTCGATTTAGGTCATCGTCGACAGACTGACCAAATCTGCTAATATCATTCCCGTTAATGATAAATGCAAAAGAGTTATGTAAACATAGTGTGCCTGTATCGAACATCTTTATCAAGATCCTCGCTTCACATCGAATTTCTTGAGATTTGCTCAGGAGTTATTGAGAACGAATATTGAAGAGAGTACTATTTACCACCCCAAATCGAAGGGACGAGGTAAAGTAGCGATACAAAATACTATAAGCGTTGTTCTATGTTTGAATGATTGACCTTTGGCAATAGACCGTATAATCGCTTTCCTTTGGAAGGATTATCATTGATAATCATCGTATTAGGATTGAGATCGAATCTTGTTAAGATTTATATATTAGAGCATCTGTAAGCAGGAGTTAAGATGAAGACGCCCGACATACACCCATTGTGAGTTGGACATGTCTTTTAGGTTTAAGGTTTCCTATGATGGCGAACCTAACCTTACAAAATACCCGACCTGTGAGATCTGAAATGATTGTTGAAATTAGGATTTGATTATTGACAGCTGATAGTGGGCTGGAGGTTATGTGAATATGAAATGTAGATCTTGAAGTGCCAGATGGGTAGCGAAGTTATGCCAAAATTTTTAACCTTGGAAAAATGAATTAATGATCTGACAAATCATGGGATATAAGTCCCCGCTGTATGGGACCATTGAGATGATGTAAAAGATTGGTTTGAAAGGCATATAAGTTGGATCTACCCAAGGACTTCAAGAGCTGCGTGAATTATGTTTCGTAAATCGAACTTGATACATATCTATCAAGCGAAAACTCTGAATTCTTCTTAGTAAAGTTTAGATCGGCGAAACGTTGCATTCATCAGAAACCCGTGAACATCATGGATAGAGAAAGTAAGTCAACATTTAGCCTGATCTTATTCCCGTAGTTATGTTTAATGAAACTCGCGTATTGTAATGAATTACACTTGTGAGAAAAGACCGAATGTGGAGGAAATACCCACATGGCTTTAACTCTATAAGAAGCGAGTAGTAAGATGATCTTTGAGGACAAAGATCCTGTTTAGGGGTAAATGCTGTGACAATCCGTCAATTTATGATTGATATTTTATTCTCAATATTTATTTGAAAACATTATTTTAATGTTACAATATGAACTCACTTATTTTTGGGAAATAATTTGGATTTACGTCTTGAAGTAGCGTCGACTATGTCTAAACCGGAGGATTCAACGTTACGTGCTTACGTTTACATACACCGTCTTTGGTGACAGTCCGACATTTCAGAAAATAAATTTATCCGTGAATATTATTTTGGAGTTTTAAATTTGTGTTGGTTCATAAACTCACAAATTTACGAGAAGAGATTAGGACTTACGATTTTATTTTAACGTCCTTTACGACTACACCGGAAACCCTAGGATTACGTATTTACGTTTTCAAACTCCGTTTTTGATGAAACAATTTTTATTAGATTCGTTTTGTGTCGTTGATTCATAATTTATAAAAACGTTTTTCGTAAAACGACCCGAGGGCACGCAAATTGAGGAAACTAGAATCGAGGAGTACCCGTAAATAAATGGGGATGAGACAAGTGGGACACTTGTCCCACCCCCACTCAAACCGCCCTTAACTAGTTACACAACACACTTATGTGTCAAGTGTAAGCTAAAGTTCACTACACATGTCATTAGCTTAGCTAGTAAGCTAAGCTTACCACAAAACCATCAACTACTTCACACACCATCATTTCCACCATGCAAACTAGCTACAAACTCTCTCATCCTCCCCATTTGTGCCATCCACTTCTCCCCCATAAACACCACTCTTGATCAAAATCAACCATGAAAGCCTATGTTATTCTTACATATGTTGATGCCCTCTTGAAGCTCTCTTGAATGGTGGTGATTATAACATCCAAGGAGAAGTTTCTATGGAGTCTTGGGGCTGATTTTCGACAAGGTGTTCATGAAGATTGGTGGTCTTGAAGATGGTCTTGGCTATGCACAAGTTTCTCCATCAAAATCCATGTTTTGATCATAACCTACATCAACTTGGTGGTATAAAGATTGTCCTCCTCATCCTCTTGTTATTTTTGATTATGTAAACTTGTATTTCTTTTACTTATGTATATGTATATGATGATTAATGATGATTAAAAATATTGTGTGGGGATTTGGTGTTGATAAACATGCTTAAAAAGATGAAAGACTATAAGAAACAAGGCTAAAATCTTGTTTAAATTTGTTGGCTGTATAAAACAGTAAAGAATCAAATGATGAACTGATAAAAATGGCATAGATTAATGGATTTACAGTAAGCTATGGGTCTTGTACACATGTGAGAGTTGGCCATGCAATGGAATCATTGTAATGAGTGAGATATGATCAAAACAAGTTTAAAGTACAAATCTGAGTTCACTGTTTTGGACGATTTTTAGAAAATACTTAGAGGATGATTCAACAGTAGCTATAGTAGAGTTAAATGGAGAACATATCATCTAGTTTATGTGATAAACATTTGAGCTTCTATCTCCATATAGAACTCTAGATATGGAAGTTTTGATGAACATGAAAATAAAAATCAGATTTTTGGAAATTAAAGTATAATACTATTATATAAGCACTCAAAATTATATAGTATAAAATGTGAATAAAAACCCACTAACTCATATAATACATTTATATAAATATGTAAAAGGTTAAATAAGTGTATAAATTATAAAAATGGTAGTGGAATAATACTTATAAGTAATAAAAACTATAAACTTGATTTTTACGACTTTTTCGGCTATTACCGTAAAATTAACGTTTTTGCTAGATAAAACTTAGACGGTTGGACCCGTCTAATGTAAACTTTATAAAATTCATATACTGATATATAAACATATATAACAAGTAAAAACCGATAAAACCCGAACTATATAACATACGGACATTAACGGACTACGTTAACGTTATTGGACTAGTAATACAACAAAATGGACTAAAACACTTATAGACTTATTTATTGGGCTTAACCCATTTAGGCCCAACTTGTAAAGTGTAGATACTGATAATATAAGTATAACATGGATTAATACAAGTTAAGAACTTATAATAAGCTTGTTGGACTTAAAACACGAAAATAGGTAAAACTAGTAAACTAGTATAAAAGTTATCGACACATAACACAAAAATGAGTAAAAGAGAATATGTAAACCCACTTGATCATCATATATATATAATAATCATATGTATACGTAATTGTTATTTTTATAAATTCATTGGACAAGAGTCTAAGACGAATATTATTTTTCTAGGTTTCCGTGATTGAAGCACGTACCGTACGTCCGAATTGCCGATAACCCGCCTTCCCATATCAACGTGAGTTCATAGCCTCGCACTCTTTTAAATGTTTTTATGAAATATTTTATAAACCCGCGAGGGAGATAACATGTTAGTTTTTATAAAATAGGACACCATTTGTCCCGATTGTTTGTTTATTGATTGGGACCCGAATGATTGTATGACCCGATTGTATGACCCGATAAATGATTAAAGGACCCGATAGATGAAATTAAATGGATTATTAAAGTTAGGTTATGTCACTAAAAGTCCCATTAGCATGAATTGTGAACTACCGGGATTTGGTAGACGCTTATGCATATAATAGTACTATTTGGGGCCGATCACCCAAGTTCGCGCCTTGACGGTTGATCCCCGTCGTGCCACATTGATTGGTAAACGAATTTATGTATGAGAAGATTTCCATAGCCTGACCTTTGTGACGACACGCTACTTTAGATGGGCAAATTGAGTATCGGGTTAGCTACCCGTTGTTTGGTTTAGTAAGGTAACAATGTCATGCGGCTTATAATAATCCAACTAACGAAATACTACTAGACGCACCGAATTATGATGTATTGCCTGACTAGCAATAAAGGGTCATACTATTGATATTATGTTCGTGTTTTGGTTTTCATAACCATATTCATATAACGGTTTTTATTTTTTTATACAACGTCATAAGACGTATTGTATGATGTTTTTACGACATTGGCTCGTATAATGATTTTTAAGGCAAACGCCTATATCATGATTTTGATGCAGATTTGTATAAAACGACTTTGGCTATTTTATGGCCTATTAAAATGATTTGTACAAAATGATATTCAGTAATAATTTTATACTGATATTATATTGATGGATTTTATTAAACTCTATGAATTCACTCGGCGTTATCGCTGACCTTTTCTTTTAACATGTTTTGTCTCAGGTACTTGAAGGTAATTCTCGGGAAGACAACAAGAATTCATGGCCCGCACCTAAATACTTATTTCCATTCAAATTCTTTGTAAAACTTGTATGAAATAATATGACTTGGGACCTATGTAACTTTGATATTTATGAATGGAAATGCTTTATTATTAAACGACGCGATTTTTAAGCGTTGTCTATGATGTGAGTAATGTACTATCTCGTAACACCAACTAGTCTTCCGCTGTATTGAGTTGTATAAATTTGGGGGTGTTACGGTATAGGTTTAGCCTAGGTAGGAACCTTCAGCTGCTGGCAAGCGCGACTTGCCCATATATGGGATGTGAACCCCCAAATAGTACTATTCACAATATTAGAGTTCATTTTCTAGAAATGATTAGCGGTTCACAATTAAAAAGGGACATAACGGCAGTAGTAAACATAGTGTCAATAATCATTAAATACAATCATTTAAAAGCACTTGTAATCTAGTTTTAGCATATATCCCCCTCACGGGTTTTCAAATCATTTATAGATCATTTAAAAGTGAGTCTATGAACTCACCTTATGTCCATAGAATCCAAGCTATAATCAGATATATTTCATTCACAGATAAACAGCTTGGTCATACAAACCACAATTACATCTCACACAAACCTGTATTAACACATTGTATATAGTATCAAGTCTTTGATTTTAAGTTCCATACTGTTAAGTATTAGTTAAGTATTCTTTAATTAATATTTGATCTTAATTCTAGCATCATTGTTCGGGCCATCATACTCGAAAACCATTCTATAAACGCTTGAGGAGCGAGGGCACTTTAAATCGTAAACCCAACCACTTATTTAGAACGTAATATCGAGATGGAACATCGTTGTACGAAGCTCCCTACTAACATGATACTTTCATTACTTCCTCATATTTATAATTAATCTTCTATTGTTTCAAAATTGGAAAAAATAACCCTTTTGGTTATACTTTGGTATAATTACACTTTTAACCCCTAAGGTGTATAGTTTCATTATTTACACTTTAAACCCTCAATATTTAACCTTAGGGCCTCAAACTTTCCAACATTTATTATTATAGCTTTAAATTTCATAAAATGATACTTTTGGCCCAAAATATTAAGTAGTTAAAAAAATGACAATTTTATTCACTATACTTGTAAAAATCACATAACAACCTAAAAATGGACCAAAAGATCTATGATTTAAAAAAAAAGTTTCAAACATGTTTATAATCATAATAACAATATTTCTTCAGCATTATAGCTTTTGAAGTAGGATTTTTCTTATTATTTCATGTAAATTACAAAACTAGGGTATTAAGACATCTTTAGCTTATAACATTTATTTAAAATGATCAAATGACTTATCTAATTTTAGATTATCTCTCTAACATTATTTTGGCATCATAAAAATTCTAAGAATTCATTATAACAAGATCAAAGCATAGCTAACAAAGTGATTACCTAGGATGCTCCAAAATGGCTCCTAATGGCTTCCTATGAGCACAACTTGCTATCAATGCTTCAAGAGCTTCAATGGATTCCTTCTAGACCTTTTTTTGGTCTTGTGGGATGTCCTAGGAAGTTTATAGAAGTGAATATGAATAATGGGTAGTAGATTATAAGAAAACGGTGTGCGAATTGGAATGAAAGATTTAGCTTGCTATTTAAACTAGTTTCGACCCATAGACTCCAATCAAAGGGTGTAAACGTGTAACCTCAGTATGCTAGTGACTAAGGGATGCTAGTAAAGCTCTACACAAGTCTTGTAATGAGTCATGAAGCTTAGATCAAAGTTATCCATGGTTTATGGTGAAAAATGCTATACGGCTAAAATCGATAGGAATGATGATTCATTGTCTACAAGGTGATGATCTAGAAGCTTATAGGGCTTCGAGAAGTCCTAAATATCTTGTAAATATCAGGTTTAAACTTTGAAAAGGAGGGAAAGAGTTTAAACTTAGTTTTGGAGGGAAAAACTTAGTGGGGTTCATTTTCTAGGGCTTATAACTTTATACTTTGTGATTTTGCTGATTAAGGGTTTTGGAATGTGATTAGTAATAGATTAGGGTATAATTAGGGTATAGAAATTGTAATTAAGAAGTTCGGGTCTTTGATTTGAAGTTTATCCAAACTTTAAAGTGAAACTGGGAAGAAAACCTAGCCGGATTAGGGTTTCTAATGATTTATGGTTAAGTCTTAGTAAAAGTGATTATCCTTCAATTATATACTGATGTAAACTCAATTTATAGCTCCTACATTTTCCTTAATGTGTTCCTGAAGTCCCTACGTTGGTTTTACTAAGTTATTCTAAGTAAACATGTCTAAAGGGTGAAAATACCCATTTTAACCTAATTTATAAGCCATGCATTGAAATGTTGTACCTTGTGCATTAGGGTACTTGTAAATTGTCTTAACATAATCTTATAACCTTAATGAAGTGCTATGAGTGTTAGTAGACTTGTCCTAAAAGAATAGGTAGTGATTCTATATGGATTTCTTAATAAAAAGTTTTTAGGTCATTAAGCCTAATGACTTTCTATCTTGGGTGATTAGTGTTTGTATCTTCATAAACGCTTATTCTATGGCTTATATGATATGTTTATGACTTCTAAGGTTTCTACATTCTTAGTTTAAGGGTTAGTATAGGTTAATCATATTCTAGGGATAATTATGGGAGCTTAAGATCCTATGCTTTGATAACTAGTACCTTATGCTTTATGAACTTGTAACTTAACTTGAAATAAATTTATTATCTTAATATTATACATAGTTGAGTTTTATAATTAGTTGCAAAAGATTAGACTCTAATTCAATGTGAAATAGATTTTGTATGCTAATCTTGGTTACTAGGTCTTAACGTGTAATTAGCCTTGGATTAGTGAATATTAGTATTTTGCGATCAATTATCTTTCCTTTATATGATAGAATATAATTACTGTATTGTATTTGATACTTGTACGTATATATTAGGTAGTTATATTGCTTGAAACATTGTTTATCAAGGGTTTCTAGGTGGTGATCTAGACTATTATGTACTTTTACTTGTACTTAGTTTTGTATAGTTTGTTCTTACTATTATATATTAATATTATAGTTTATAACTTGTTTATAATTTTATAATGACTTATTCATTTGTATTCTCCATTCATATTTTACCATTCTTGAGTTTATAACTCATTTATAGGGATTCTAAGGTTTCTAAGGAAATTTAGGGCATCATAGTTATATTTGAGATGTTCTTATTTATTTTGAACTTATTAGATCAATTTAGTACTTTAGACTTGATATATACATTGTGTCTCCAACATATAGGAATATGTTGAAGTGACAGTTCAAGTTGTGAGAAATAATTCATCTTACCAAGTAAGGCGTAAAAAGCAAAAACTTCTAATGAATTTTGCACTTTCATTTAATCTTAGCATATATCATACATGTGAAATTTATGGGTTTTCATAGTCTCTTTCTCGTAAATAAATCTCGTCCCGAGATTAAAATGGTAAAATAGCATATCAAGGACAAACATAACTCTTAGGTGCTCAAATTCTTTCTTTGAATCTTATTCATATATAAAAAACAGCTTTACTATTGGTATTTAGTTTTAAATCAATCTCTTCTATCAGTATTTTCATCAAAATGGTTATATATGAAATATCATTCATATCTTAGTGATCAAAATCACATTATTACGTCATAAGATTTTAGTTCATCACCAAACGGAATATATAAAACATACCATTTAATCACATAAATCTTCCTTAGATTCCGAAATACGAAAAGGATTGTGATTATTACTGAGTTCTTTTAGGAAACTCAAGTCAATAAGTCATAGCTTAATTCAAAATCTCGAATTGATTATCTCAATTTTCAAAATCAATTTGGATAATTGATAGACAAAAGATACTTCTCAAGTAGATACGGCTTAATATGGTGTAGTTTCTCATTTATAGTGAGAATTTTTTATGAAGATAATCTCTCGGATAATATTAAATCACCATTTTAATCTAGTAGATACTTAATTATCACAATTCAACGCTTTATGAAACTTCATTCTAATATAATATTTCCAATAGTTTCATGAACTATTTTGGGTTTTGTAAGTTGAAAATCTCCAACTTTAGCCCAGCAGATACGTAAATGGCATTTCTTTCGATAGAGTGCTCCAAATAGTATTGTTTTGATTCTAGGAAGACAACTATTATTACACGGGAAATTTTACCAATGATAAGTATCCTTCCAAAAATTATAACACATACATGGAGTATGTAGTTTAGTATTTGGATAGTTCTTTCACTTAATACATTAGTATATCATACAAATTTTGGGTATACTTTTAGGATGAAGATGTGAAACACTCGTCATGATCTTAGATGATAGATATTAATACTCTATGTCGACAGATTATTTCACATATAACCTTGTCAGAGTTTCCATATTACCAATTTCTTATATAGGAATCAATCTTATATCTCTAGTAAAATAATCGACAATGACCCAGATGGCATCATGTCTACTTAAAATCCTCATTGTTCTTTCCTATTTCCATGGAGGAAATTCAAGTTGAACTAGTAAGTCGGATGACTTAATATTCTGTTTTAAAAGCATAATATAAGGTTTTTAAAATTTCTTCGAGTTGAATGGAATACTTCACATTCCAAGTATTTACAAATTCTACATCTAGGACGAATATTGACGTATCTTCTAATATACTATATAGTAATATACATAATTTCTCATTTAGTATTCTAACGTTTTATTAGGTTTATACTTGTCTTATATAAAATATTCTTAAGTCCATTTATAAATTCTTACTAACAGAAAGATGCGTCCAACTTTATGTAAGGAAGAAATCATAAATTTGGTAATTTAGATTTATTCATTTGACTGAAGAAGCGTCCTAATTCAATCAAATAAACAGAATGTAAATCATTGACTTAGAAATTTTTTTCATAACAAGTCAAACATTCTAGTATTAATATATTTATTATACCTTTAAATTTCCTTCTTACGTCGGCGTATGTAAGACATTTTGTCTATAATATCTAAGAATACGATTTTCTAGAGACGAACGATGTTAAAATAGAAGACGATGTTTTATTTCTTAAAACATGTATATAGGATACATGATAATTTTATCGAACATATAACTTATAAGGCCGCTTGCCTTTAATTCCAAATCCAACGACCTACTATGTTTAAAATCCGACACCAGATGGTGCAAAGTCCTGTGTGATGCAGAGTGCATTTCTTACACAAAAGAAAATTCCATCATATTCAACGTAGGTTGGATTTATAAACTTAAGTTCCGGTTTACTGGAATCTATGGACGTTCTTTCACTGTTGAATTTATGCTTAATATTTTTCCGATCTTTGCACAGGATTGTGCTTAATTACCTTGTTTATTTATTCTTTTGGTAAAGGTTAATGACTTATTACAATATATTGGGATTTTGGAAGTGGTAATTTCTTTTCAAAACCATTGATAAAATTCCTAACAAAATCTTTTGATGGAGTCTTCTTAATAGAATTTCAGATGCATGACAAAATTCCATGATAAAATATTTTGATGAAGACTTTTATCATTCTTATGGAATAAGATTTAACTATACTAATTCTTGAAATTTCCTCGTGTATGTCTCGAGGTTTATTCCTTTTATCATTAGATAGCGGATTTCCTCTTTCATCTTCTCGATCATCTTTCTAAGAAATATTTGAAATTTAATCAAGAGAACTTATGTATATCTTTTATCTCGATAGGTTGAGCATAAAGAATTTACTAAGATAACTGACGAAGTGTTATCTCGATAGGTTGAGCATAAAGAATTTACTAAGATAACTGACGAAGTGTTATCTTCTTATAGAACTTTCTTTCGAATATTACTTCTCTTTCATAATTTGCACTTGCGGGATTGCAGTTACATCATTGTCAATTCTTCGTCAAATACTTTTATGGTTTAGAATGAAGGGAATGAATAGAAATAATTCAGAATCCAAGGTATACTCATATCAGAAAACATATATGTATATGGATACATATAAATGCTTATCGAACACAAGGTATATCTTTTGGGTTTGTAAGAAACTTAATATGTTGATTATCATTCATATCTGAGGGTAATAAATCCAACTATGAAATAGGATTTCAAAGTTTACAATGGATTTATAAATATATGTCTCATATATAATCATAACGTAACTTTTCCATGATATGGAATTGAGGAATATAACGAAAAATGTAAAAAACTCGTCTTATAAAACAAGTTTCTCTTTTACATATCACATATCCTATAGAAAAACCCTTTGATAGACAAAAGCCAAGAATATAATATTTCTAGAAAACTTGGGAAGTTTCCTTACTCTTTCTTTAAACTTGCGGGTTATATTCAACTTAATAAATATCATTATCATAGAAGATAACAGAAATTCCAAAAATATATACTTTATCAAGAATATGCTTTTTCCATAATTAACGAAATTTCATTCATAATCACTTATGAGAAAACCAAGAAATAGGGATATCTTACTTCTGTGAAATAAGTATGAAACAACAATATTTGATGAAAAACACAACATTTATTTATTAACAACTTGTCTATTTATAGTTACAAGAAAAGCTTCACTATTAACATAGAAGTAAAGACATAAACTTGAAAGTATTTACAACTTAATAGTCTAATGTCTTCATCTCTCCCTATTAAGTTCTTGATGGCATCAAAAATACTTCGTATGTTGGCTTGATGTCTAATTTGAATGTCCTCAATGATTAATTCTAGAGTAGAAATCTTCAGTCGAGCTTGAACAATTTCTTCATTATGTATCATTTGTATTCTCCACAACTTAGCCTTAATTTCTTCAAAATCTTCTTCTAACTTCTCAAAATCTCGTTGTATAATTCTTTCGCCTTTCCTAAGCGCTTCAACTTTATCTTCAAGATCTTCAATACGCTAGGGAGGAAGCTCTTTCATATAGGGTATGATATCTTTAATTTTTGTTCATAGGTATTTTGGGTAAGTTTTCAGACATAGGTGATGGTACATTAATAGGATAAGGTGATGGAAAATTTTGGTGTTGAGGTGTAAGATCTATTTCTTCATTATATGTTCGTATAACTTGCATATAGGGGTCGTTATCAAAGGGTAAAACGGATTTTAGTATTTTCTAGATCTTTGGGTGTATTTTCTGAAGTATCATATGGGTTATTCATCGGGACATTAGAAATATACTTTGGGAAATCATCAGGAATACTTGAAGAACACTCATCTTGAGAATCCGATAAGATGATAATATAAGGAAGATAGGAAGACATATTTCTGGAGACGTCGATAAATCGTAATTTATTATGTATATTTAAATATAGTATTACTTACTAATAAATATAATATTTATATTTACACATAAATATGGTATCCTTACACATTGTTTAAGAGAATAGCAAGTATAGGCATTTACATCACTCTTGTAGCAGCACTAGATTTTGGCACGGAGGACTTGCTTGAAATTATTTTAAAAGTAGTTATAGTCAAGATTTTATTTCTTGTTCTCAATAACCATGGCTCTGAGTACCAATCAGTAATACCCCCATTTTACCTTTACGCAGTGAAACATTGATCTAGGGTATTGCTTCATAGAACACAAGTCATAATGATAGAAAACAACTCAAAAGAGTGATTAAATCAACTTTCTTTATATATCATTAAAAAATCAGAGTTTTATAATATGAGGTTCCCAAAATCTAAGTTAATAATTTCAAGTTTGTGCCTCTTCATGCCATCCTCATGCTGCTCCATGTAATCAGTTACAGTTTCCTGAAATATATACTTAAAGTCAAAACAAAGGTTGAGTGAATTTATAGGTTTAAACATACTTTGAATACAAATATATCATCCAGGCTACATTGTTATACACCCACATAGAATAATCTTCATACTGCACTATGCTCATGACCCTGTTGCTTGACAATACTGTTGTCCCTTGTATGTGTGATGATATAATACACGAATTATTAAGGAAGAAAGGAAGATATGAGATGAATTTTAGAGAGAGAAACTAGAGAGAGAAAAGAGAGAGAAGTGTGTGAACTTGGTGAGATTAGATTAAGAAAAGTGAGAAATACAAATGAACCAACCACCCTCCTAACATGCTAGGAGGGTAGTATATATAGTCCACCCACATGCGGGCTTTAATGGACTATATATTGGGCCGGGCTTGTCTTTTGGACTTTAATTAGTTTAAATCCAAGCCCGTGAACCACGACTAAATAACTACTTATTACAACGTTCTAATAAATATTACAATAGAAACCTATGACCGAACATTCTTGTTTGACTCAATATTTTGAGGCTAACAATCTCCCCGAATGTGAGGTCATTCCTCTTTGATATTTGGATTCCAATGGAGATTTATGAATTTCGTCATAAATGAGTCTTGAACGTGTAACAGTAGGTAGTTTTGTTCCTTCATGCTGTGATCTTTGAGCCTTTGTCGTTGTCTTTCGACTTTGTCTTTAAGTCTTGAGATCTTCAAATCATCCTTGACTTGTCATTGCCATGTTGCGATCTTGTGTCTTTATCCACATGCTCACACTATTAATTGTTGGATAAGTCTTTGGGCATGAATATGTGGTTGTGAATCTTTGACTTTGCTGAGTACACCGTGACGCCACCTTCTCGAGACAAAACATAGACACGGACTGAATGGCTTTGACATTCGTCCTAAATCGGTAGCGTTTTACCTCCGGTCGGTGAAGACCGTTATACGATATTAAATATCGTACCTGTGATCAGGTAGATTCAATTAAGAATCTCCTTGACAGGGTTTCGCGGCTGTACTAGCCGTTCTCTTTACTCGACCGTCTCAAAGCAAGACTGCGAACATAAAGAGTGAATCAATTGGATAGATATCCGCTTGATTAAAGTCGTCAATTCAAATCCCTGGAACAAGTTTGATTCATTAAGAATCTTACCATTGTTGCTTTCCAGTTGACACAAGTTTGATTCATAAGAATCTCACAAGTCACCTACCGTAGCGCGGTTTGATGTTGACGCTAGAAGGATTTCCATTCGTCACTGTGAATATTAATGAATATCACTCTGAATGTTCTGGCAAGACCATAAAGATATTGCGTAGAAACCTGAAACGAGTTTGAATCAATTCAGAATCAAACCACTGTTGCTCTTCAGTTTTACATATGTTCAATTCATAAAGAATCTTGCATATGACCTACCGCAGTGCTGTTTGATGTTAACACTGGAAGGATTTCCACTCATCATTGTGAATACTAGGTAGTATCACTCTGAGTGTTCTAGCAATATCGCAAGGATATAGCGTAGGACTCTCTTGATCTTCATCCGTGTGTCCTAACGAGATTTGATTGATCTCTTGGCTCTAGACTCGATTTGTGCACTTTTAGTGGTCGGAGGCTGGAGCAGATGCCACCTATTCAATATCAACTATCTCGGAGTGAGAAAGTCAATAGAAGTCGTGTTGATCTCCGTGACAATAAAACAAACTTCTTTTGAGAGAAGCCTGAGTAGCTAGGAAAGGGTTGTGCTTCACATCACTGGGTCCATGATGAGTTTGTCTTCATGATGGGTTGACCCGGTTTCTGCCTAAGTTGTATGGAGGGCTTCTTTCTTTACACCCTTTATCCTTACATTTCTTTTTCATTCTTCAACCCCTTCAATGCTTACCAAGACATCATTACTAACACCTTGTTGTGATTGTTCCAGTGCTAGCATCAGTACTTAGTCGGCATTCAGCTACGTTCACATTCTACTCCATCTTTCCTAAGGACTTCTAATAATCTATTGGATTGTCCCTGGGAAGATCCCTCCGGTTCTGGTTGGATCATAGGACTTAAACCTAACCACCCTTTTGACACCAATAACGTCGTGAAATTAAAGATGTTGTGGGTATTTGATCGTAACCATGAAAACCACTTTAAATTCTAACAAAGTGTTTGAAAAACATTTAACACCTTGCTAGTTTTGTCGTTTCAGAAATGCTCCCCCTTCACATGTGCATCGATAATCGAAAGTGTTTCGCACATGTGGGTAAGAGTTAAAGTGCTTGAGTCTTATAGATCACATTTTAATCACATTTTCTCCCCCTATCTCTAATATATAAAATCTTTTGATATTAGAGATACCAAATTTGATTAAAATATATTTTGAAAAATAGTCTTGAAAATCTTCGGGAGAAAGATGTGTCAATCTATGCATGAAGTTGAAATGCTCCCCCTCAAAAATTGATCCAATGGAATTGTCATTACGAGGATGTGATCCACATTAAACTTTTGAGGATAGGAGTTGTTGAACACACAATTTTTGAAAGATTTTGAATATCATTGAGAAATTCTTGAAAAAATTGTGTTCAACGCTTTTTGAAAAATCAATTCTTTTTGACGGAAAGGTTTTTCTAAAGCATAAACTTGAGTTCATAGACTTTGAATGTCTTGACGAATCCACTCAAGTGTAAGAAGATTTAACTTCTTTTGCTAAGGGTAAGAGTACAAAAGCGTACACTCCCCCGTGAATTTAGATCCGGGTTGCAATCTGAAAGTGATTACAAGCCATTGTGTTGAGCTCAAAACGTTGAATGTTTTGTGACTAGCTCAACCCGTGATAGATTGCTCTACCCGTTTGTTAGGATATGGTATCTTTAAAGATACACTTTCCTTTATTTGAGGTCCGAGTTACAGTCTGACATTTAACTGTAAGTCGTGTACATGAGCTTAAAAACTTTGAATGTTTTTATCGATAGCTCATGACCGAGAAATTTTATTTTCCCGTTGTTGAGGATAAGTAATCATCGTGATCAACTTTCCTTTCTTTGAAGTACGAGTCACAATACACGAATTATTAAGGAAGAAAGGAAGATATGAGATGAATTTTAGAGAGAGAAACTAGAGAGAGAAAAGAGAGAGAAGTGTGTGAACTTGGTGAGATTAGATTAAGAAAAGTGAGAAATACAAATGAACCAACCACCCTCCTAACATGCTAGGAGGGTAGTATATATAGTCCACCCACATGCGGGCTTTAATGGACTATATATTGGGCCAGGCTTGTCTTTTGGACTTTAATTAGTTTAAATCCAAGCCCGTGAACCACGACTAAATAACTACTTATTACAACGTTCTAATAAATATTACAATAGAAACCTATGACCGAACATTCTTGTTTGACTCAATATTTTGAGGCTAACAAATACCAAAACCAACAAACTGCCCTTATAAGGAAGTAGTATGCCAACTAACCTTAGTTTAGCAAAATAAAGTGTATCTTTTTAGCCTATGTAGGAACCTTCAGCTGCTGGCAAGCGCGACTTGCCCAAATAGGGGATGTCAACCCCCATATAATACTATTCACAATATTAGCGCTCATTTTCTAGAAACGATTAGCGGTTCACAATTAAAAAGGGACTTAATGGCAGTAGTAAACATAGTATCAATAAACATAACATACAATCAGTTAAAAGAACTTGTATTCTAGTTTTAGCATATATCCCCTCACGGGTTTTCAAATCATTTATAAATTATTTAAAAGTGAGGCTATGAACTCACCTTATGTCCATAGAATTCGAGCTATAATCAGATATATTTCATTCACAGATAAACAGCGTTGTCATACAAACCACAACTAGGTCTCACACAAACCTGGATTAACACATTGTATATATAGTATCAATTCTTTGATTTTAAGTTCCATATTGATAAGTATTAGTTAGTATTTAATTAATATTTGATTGTAATTATATCATCATTATTCGGGCCATCATACTCGGAAGCCATTCTATAAACGTTTGAGGAGCGAGGGCACTTTAAATCATAAACCCAACCACTCAGTCAGAACGTAATATCGAGATGGAACATCTTTATACAAGGCTCCCTACTAGCATTATACTTTCATTACTTCCTCATATTTATAATTAATCTTCTTTAGTTTTAAAATTGGCAAAGATAACCCTTTTAGTTATACTTTGGTATAACTACACTTTTAACCCGTAAGGTGTATAGTTTCATTATTTACACTTTAAACCATCAATATATAACCTTAGGACCTCAAAATTTCCAAAATTTATTAGTATAGCTTTAAATTTCATAAAATGACACTTTTGGCCCAAAATGTTAAATAGTTTAAAAAATGACAGTTTTAGTCCCTATACTTGTAAAAATCACATATACCAACCTCAAAAATGGACCAAATGATCTAGGATTTTAAAACAAAGTTTCAAAACATGTTTATAATCATAATAAAAACATTTCTTCAGAATTATAGCTTTTGAAGTGTATTTTTGCTTACTATTTCATGTAAATTACAAAACTAGACTTTTAAGACATCTTAGCTTATAACTATTATTTAAAATGATCAAATGACTTAATTTCTTTTAGATTATCTTTCTAACATTGTTTTGGCATTATAAAAAGTCTAAGAATTCATTATAACAAGATCAAAGCATAGCTAACAAAGTGATTACCTAACAAAATGGCTCCTAATGGCTTCCTATGAGCACAACTTGCTATCAAAGCTTCAAGAGCTTACTTTTAGAACTGGTTTTTGGTCTTGTGGGATGTCGTAAGATGTTTATAGAAGCAAATATGAAGAATGGGTAGTAGATTATAAGAAAACGGGGTGTGAATTGGAATGAAAGGTTTACCTTGTTATTTATACTAGTTTTGACCCTTAGGCTCCAAGAAAAGGGTGTAAACGTGTAAGCTTAGTATGTTAGTGACTAAATGATGCTAGGGAAGCTCTACACAAGTCTAGGAATGAGTCATGAAGCCAAGATTCAAAGTTATCTATTGTTTGTGGTAAAAAAATGCTACACGACATGGATAGGAATGGTGATTCATTGTCTACAAGGTGATGATCCAACAGCTTATAGGGCTTCTAGAAGTCCTAAATATCTTGTAAATATCAGTTTTCAAACTTGGAATGGGAGGGAAAGAGTTTAAACTTAGTTTTGTAGGGAAAAACTTAGTCACGTTCATTTTCTAGGGCTTATAACTTTATACTTTGTGATTTTGGTGATTAAGGGTTTAGGAATGTGATTATTGACTGATTAGGGTAAAATTAGGGTATAGAATTGTAATTAAGAAGTTTGGGTCTTTGGTTTTAAGTTTAACAAAGATTTAAGGTGAAATTGGGAAGAAAACCTAGGCGGGTTAGGGTTTCTAATGATTTATGGTTAAGTCTTAGTAAAAGTGATTATCCTTTAATTAGCCACTGATTTAAACTCAATTTATACCTACTACATTGTCCTTAATATGTTCATGAAGTCCCTATATTGGTTTTACTAAGTTATTGTAAGTAAACATGTCCAAAGGGTGAATTTATAAGTCATGCATTGAAATGTTGTACCTTGTGAATTAGGGTACTTGTAAATTTTCTTAACATAATCTTATAACCTTAATGAAGTGCTATGTGTGTTTGTAGACTTGTCTTAAAGGACTAGGTAGTGATTCTATGTAGATTTCTTCATATAAGGGTTTTTAGGTCATTAAGCCTAATGACACTCTATCTTGGGTGATTAGTGTTTGTATCTTCATAAACACTTATTCTAGGGCTTATATGATATGTTTATGACTTCTAAGGTTTCTACATTCTTAGTTTAAGGGTTTGTATAGGTTAATCATATTCTAGGGATAATTATGGGAGCTTAAGATCCTATGCTTTGAAAACTTGTACCTTATGCTTTATGAACTTGTAATTTAACTTGAAATAAATGTATAATCTTAATATGATACATACTTTAGTTTTATAATTAGTTGCAAAATATTAGACTCTAATTCAATGTGAAATGGATTTTATATTCTAATCTTGGTTACTATGTCTTAATTTGTAATTAGCCTTGGATTAGTGAATATTAGTATTTTTTGATCAATTATCTTTCCTTTATATGATATATTATAATTAGTATATTGTATTTGATACTTGTACATAGATATTAGGTAGTTATATTGCTTGAAACAGGTTTCTAGGTGAATGTTAGTATTTTTTGATCAATTATCTTTCCTTTATATGATATATTATAATTAGTATATTGTATTTGATACTTGTACATAGATATTAGGTAGTTATATTGCTTGAAACATTGTTTACCAAAGGTTTTTAGGTGGTGATCTAGACTATTATGTACTTTTACTTTTACTTAGCTTTGTATAGTTTGTTCTTACCATTATATCTTCAAAGTATAGTTTATAACTTGTTTATAATCCATAATGACTTACTCATATGTATTCTCCATTAATAGTTTACCATTTTTGAGTTTATAACTCATTTATAGGGATTCTAGTTTCTAAGAAAATTTAGGGCATCATAGTTATATTTGAGATGTTCTTATTAATCTTGAACTTATTAGATCAATTTTAGTACTTTAGACCTGATATATACATTGTGTCTCCAACATATAGGAATATGTTGAAGTGGCAGTTCAGGTTGTGAGAAATGATTCATCTTACCAAGTAAGGCATAAAAAGCAAAAATTTCTGATGGATTTTCTACTTTCATTTAATCTTAGCATATATCATACATGTGAAATTTATGGGTTTCATATAAGTAGGTTGAGAAAGATGAAGTAAATTTGATTGATAATCTTGAAATGGGTCTAGTTGAGATTGGTAGGGCAGAAATAATGAAAATAGAAATGAGTGGAAATGAATACAAATTTGTAGGCGAAAATAATAAAGAAAGGTGAGTGGAATGAAGAAAAACAAATGTTTTAGATTCGGAAATGATAAAGAAAATGTGGGAAGGAAGAAGATGAATGATATAAGTTAAAGCAAAGATAAGCCAACATCCTACCTAGTATATCCGTGTCACTTAAAATATAAAAGTAAAAATAACGTGTCAGTAATTTTTGAGTTGCAACCGGATCCAGACGATCATATTACCTAAACCTTAATAAAATTTGGAAGTTCCATAGTCATATTTGTAATATCCTAAATTGATTACCAAGATATGTAAAAACTAAAATGTACACTAATAATATATAGACTTAACCTTTTATTTTAGTACCAGCCACTTAATAGAAGATTTTAATAATCTCTTTTGTGTGTTTGTGTATCTAACTAAATGTTTTATAAACTTTTATTTTTTTATTTGTTGGAAAGTGAGTTAAATTTTAACGTGTGTTTTGTAAATTCATTTTAGGTAATTTGTTTGGCTTGTCCAATAAGTTTTGAAATTTTTTGTATGTCAGAACTTGGTATGTTTATATTCATTAATAAATAGAGCCTAATAACAATAGTTTTCTTTGTATCTTTTGAATTGTAATTTAAGGTATTTGAATAAATTTTTTCACAAAGTTTGTTCAAATTCTTTTGTTTGTTTGAATTATCGAACAAGTGCTATCAGAGATAGATTGATTCGCCATGAAGATTAAGAAAAAAAAATAGTTCATTTAATTTCGGATTTTGGTATCGTTTGTAATATACATCGACAAGGGTTGAATATGTTTTGTTATTGTGCTTTGTTGGTTCATTCAAGAATTTTTATAATTTTGGTGGAACCATATGGTGCTCTTGGATCTTTATTAATAATGTAGAACGATCAAAAGGTTATTTGGAATTGTTTTTTGGTATAGTCGTTTTAGTTTTTTGGAGTTGGGCCTTTTATTAGTATTTGGGATATTTGATTTTATTTATAGGTTTAAAGTTTCTTTTGAATATTATGCGTGTTAATTGTTATGTTTTGGTGATCATCAGTTTGAAGACCAACCTACGCCAACCTACGCGTTGGTTATTTAGGATTTGTTGTGTTTGGAAATTTTAAGGGATGATTGACAATGGTGGACTAACTATTTGAATTTTGAATATCGATTTGGCGTTCTTGGTGATAATTGGGTCGTTTGGAATTTCTTCGATCATCTGAAAAATTTGGGAACTTCGTTCATCGGGCTTTTGAAGTTAGTTGCTAGAATTTGATAGTTATTGGTGAAGACTGTTTGGGCTAATTTGTTTGTTTCATTAACAAAGTTTAAATTTCTTGGTTAACGTGTTAGTTTGAAAGTCAGCGACATTTGACTTGTTTGGATTGTTTCCATATTAGATCAATTTGTTTTGGATCGTAATTCTTATCGTATAAGTCGAGCATTATTATTATTATCCGGATCATATTTGGGGCGTTAGAACTTGAGCCTGTTCGTCATATTATTTTATTAATTTGAATTTGTTTGATACGAATGATAAAATGTTTTGGACCGTAATTCTTATTGCATAATGGGTCGTTAGTATTATTATCCGTATCATATTTGGGTTGTTTGAATTTAAGCCCGTTCGTCAAATTATTTATTAATTTGATTACGTTTGATACGAATAATAAGTTTGAAGTTGGACCGTAATACTTATCAAATAAGTGGGTAATTAGATTTTAGATTTGATATTCGGGTCGTAACTTTTATTATAGAATTTTGAATTGTAAGGCGGAATGTTTATTTGGTTTGAAGCTTCGAATGGAGTTGAAGTCACAGTGGAGATTGTTAATATGTTGACTTAAACTCCAAAGGGCGTTTGATAAATTGAAATGTTTAATTTGGCTTGGAACATGTGGAGAGTTACACGATGAAGATTCTTGAAAAGTGAGTTGAACTTTAAGGTTCTTTTCTTAAATTTGTTTTATGAAATTTGTTTTGATTATTTGATAAGTTTTGTTATTTTTGACATGTCTGATTTTGGTATGTTTTAGATTGTTCCCTATTAATAGAAGGCAATAGTATTAATTTCTTATGTATCTTTTTATTTGTAATTTTGATTATTTGAATAAAAACTTTGGTAGTATTTGTTTTAATTTTTTGTTTGTTTTATTTGTTTGAATTATCCAACAATTTAATTCCCATAAGCAATCCCGCCATCAATATAATACTCTTGATGTAATCTGTGATAGTAGGGGCGGAGCCAATAGGGTAGCTAGCGGGTGTTCAGCCACCCCCAACCGTCCCAACATGTTTAACTTGAAGTTTAAATTTCAGTTAATATTTCGTTTAGTTTTCATTTGGGCCCCTTCTAATGGCCGAAATCTGTTAGCAAAGCCGCTGTCGAAGAACAGGTTGTTACACTTATGTTCATCAGAAAATTAATGGTTTTTGTAGCGCCATAGATCTGAATGTAGAAGAAAGAGTTGACTATTCAAATAGTCTCTCTATTTCTTATGTACACGTACAATATTTATTGGACTTTCAATAATAACAAGCTTAAGTAGTTGCAAGTATATACCAGGCCCATTTATCATTTGATTCTCCTTTATAATAAAAGCTTTATTACGTAGTACAGTAGTATTAAATTTACAAAGTGTAAAATTTTGTTTATATATGTGTTTCTGTGTTTATATTCAAAAATTTTGTTTTATTTTTGTTTAGGTCTTCAAAATGTAAACGGGTACCTTGCATTTTAACTTTTATTACATTATTAAATTGGTCATAGAAACTTTGACTTAGTTTGTAATAAATTTAGGATGTTTATACTTTATTATGAAAACTTAGATACACCATTGTTATGCGGCTTAATTTAGATTTTGAGGGTCAAACAGATTTACGTGTGATCATTGATTCGATAAATAAAACACTAAATTGTTACTACTATGTCATAAAATTCGAGCCCCGCTAAGGTTAAATCCTGGCTCCGCCCCTGTCTGATAGTGTCCTTCCTATAATTTGGGGTCAAAACATATTTGTTCTCAAAGGTAGTGTCCCAGTATGTTGGCAACTCATGATGTATCTTCTTATTGATATGTAGAGTTTCTCTTTCGAAAAACAAAATGCCAATGACCTGGCCTGTTGTTTGAACATCTGCATCAAAGCAAATCTTTAAAGAATTGTAAGAAGGGTCGTTTGATTTTGTCAGTGCATGAAAACGATTGAGTAATGCTAGCTGATATATTTGAAATACACCAAATTACAACTTAACTCGCTCACTCGAAAATGTAACAAAACTAGTTTATGAGCCTAATCACACGTTACATAAAATTACATTAGCATCCACAATGATATGGTTCTTTATTCAAACAATAATGCTTATAATTGATAGATCGATCTATCGTCTTCTTGCAGCTGTCTCTCTTTGACAATTGAAGAAGTTAGCAGCAACAGGTAAACCGAGGTCATTCTCACGAGCAAAGCTTCTAGTGTTAAACATACCTCTTGAAGATGGGCAACTCACGGTTTGTCTTCCTTTTTGCTTAAAAAGCAAGAAAACATACCTACGTAATGATGCCAATAAATTAGATAGATTAAAGATAAGCAATATACATCAAATCCAATGGGCAGGAAAAAATAGCTTATGTACCTGTGGATGCCAATGTTTGGCCTAGGAATGTCATAGCTTACCACCTCATTTCCTAAAAAAGTTACAAAATTATACAAACATATATATCTGCCATAACTCTCAATCTTCTGTAGCATTTGAGGCGAAACTTGTCTAAACTGATGTAATGTCTTGAGTTTAAGATATTATATTAGTCACACAATTATCGTAGTGTTAATTGTTTCTACGACACTCGCTTTTCTCCGTTCGCTAATACATTTACTTGTTCTAACCCTAACATCTCGAGCTAGGTTTAAGAATGTTTATGTAAGTCTAATTACATTAACATGACTAAACCATAGTACTTCAAAGGCATCGACTTTTTAACTATATATAGTTAGATATATCAACCTAAAATGCTGTAATTATGTTCATGTATGCATGGGCCTTGAAAAGACCTACAGTAATAAACACTTTATACATGTTGCTTTTGGTAGCACATGCACCTCCTATTTGGAAGGTGATGTGGAAACCTGATCTCCTAAAGAGGCCATACTTCCAAAGTTCAAGAGGTGGTAGTAAATAATTTCTTTATTTTTTACTTTTAGTGTTTCAGTTTATGTTTTATTAAATTATTTAGAATGATATAAGATGTTTACATGTAAAACAACACTGTTGAAGGTTGGTATTCTGCATTTGCTTTTGTAAAGTTGAAGTTTTTCTTAGTAATGGTTATCTTTTTTTTATTGTTATTAGTTTATGTATAAATACTACTACTTCCGTCCTAAATTTATATACCTATTTTGATTTTTTCGGTATTTCTTTTCTAACTTTAATCTTAAATATTAATTTAACAAATCAAAAGATGTATGAATAAAAATAAGAAGGGCAAGGTTATTAAGACCCCCTTAGAAACCCCATCTATACCCCTCTTGATTTATTTATTTATTTATTTTTTATAATTTTAGTTTTATTATAAACTGTGAAAACGGAAAATACGGAATCAAAAAAATAAAATTTAATAAGTCAAAACTGTTAAATTTACAAAAATATAGAAAAAAAAAAACTGATAAAAATACTGTCAACCAAAATAAGAATAAGAACATACCAAAAGAGGAGTCAGTGGTGCCTGGGATGTCTGTTACCATCCTGAAAAAGAAGAAGAGGCATGTGTCAATACAGTTAACATTGCCATAAATATCTACATTGTATACAGTTCAACTCTCATTTTTCACCACTTGTAACCTTGGCCCCTCTTTTATTCTCTCAGCTCTAAATGGACAATATATGGATGGTCGGGGCATGCTTGAAAATTGGTAAAACACGTTTGTTTTATCCGTTTTCCTTATGAACAGTAGAAATCTTATCAAAAGAACATATAACTTGAAACCAGATAGGATAGTACAAATTACAAATCTATATTTATTTTGTTCAAGTTTATAGTCACACCAACTTATAAGTTATACCGACTAAATTTCTTCCAAAGAGAAGGGGAAAACTCGTGTGACTGTGACCGGCCTAAGATGATTATAAGAGGTTTGTCTAGGATTGCTTATTGTTTTTGCTTTTATTCTTGCATGTTTTTCGTAAGTTGAAAAGCATTTTTCCAATCCAAACGCTTCTTGTTTATCTGATTTTTTTTTATCTAGAAAGACAGCGTTTTTATAAGCAAATAAGCACTTGTTTTTTTCGTATTTTAAACTTAGGTTTATTTGATTTTTTTACCATATTTACAAATATTTTTGGATTTTAACAAAAAAAAATATACAAAACACTACTTTAGAAGCACTTTTTTATAAGCAACTTATAAAATAAGCAATCCCACAACACCCGCCCTCTAAGCCTCAGACCTCTCGTTGGCGGGTGAAAATACTAAAGTAGCTAGGTAGGCAAGTGGAAAACCCTTTTATATTGCGAGAGGTTTGTTAAATCGGTTTAGTAGTTTATGTGAAGATAACACACATACATAGAATACACTTTGGTGAGTTTTGACTCCAGTTGATCAATTTTTAAGCAATGTAATAAAAAAACGACACGTCTGGTATATGTATTCATATGGACTGATTGCACAGTGGCAATGTTATATAACTAGCAAAGCTTAGTATGTGGAAAATTAGTAAGACGCGCACCGTACATATGTTGATGCATACAAGTTGGTTTAATTAGAAATGACCGTAACATAAGTGATAACGGTAAGATGAATCTGTTTGTGTATGATTGTTCAAAAGAACAAAATCAAAACTTGCGGAATAACTGTTAAATTTGTTGTATATATTGGAATTTGGAAGCCAAGGTATATAACGTTACCAGGGAATGAAGTTTTTGCCATTGCAAAACATTAATTCAGTTTATACAACCTAGAATAGAAGTGTCATTTGAAAGTTCTTCAATATATATTGCATCGTTGTGACTTCTTCTCAAACCAATACCTATGCCAAATCGAGCTTTAGAATCGAAAACCCATAAAATTTGAGTAATGTTTTTTACATTAAACACTAGATCAGTATATACATATTTTATATAAAACTAATGATATTATTTGCAAGATTTTGACACATAACACACCAGTTGAGCACACACTTATACAATACAGTTTGCATTTGTGAATGCTATTTATTAGGGTTTCGAGAAATTAAATGATCATTAGGAAAATAAATGAATAAAGTGTTATAAAACATGCTTGCTCAATCAATCAGTTCAGAATGATGATACCAGTGCAAGTGCTCCCTGAGATATGGATCACTAGGACCAGGAGTATCTGGGTCTGTCATTATCTGAAATCATAAAATAGTTTGACACAAAATTAGATTCCAATATTTTATCGATTTAAAAGCTTATTAATTAGCAATATCTAGTGTTTGATGTTTTCGATCAGCTATATATTTTCGATCTACGAACAATCCAAAAGGAACCTAATGTTTCGATCAATTCAATCCATTCTATCTAGCCATTAGCAAGCCAAGGCCGGGACGTTGTTTATGCAATTCAAGGCATCTTACTTGCAATTTTTTATGGCATATAATCTCTGAAAAAGTGAAAATCATATAGCTTTCATACTAGCTATACCTTGTTACAACCTACAACTCTTTGAATTTAAAAAAAAAAACGACAAAATCTAGTTTGCAACAAAGTTCCAAATAAAAGTTTTAAGCATCAAGAGTTATGAAAGTTAACTTGAGACGAAGTAGTATACCAGTGTAAAAAAGGATCTTAAATCACCACCATGAACATCAACCCGAGGTTTACTAGTGACAGAAGAAGGGAGCCTCTCATGCCCATTGTACACTTGGTTTGATGAGTCCTTATACATTACACACATATTCACACTAGGAACAAAAGGGTCGACTACATCTCCGACTACCCTCCCTATCACCAGGGGATGATCCGAATTTAATCTTGCCATTCGTGCCCCTTTAAACAACCAATGCGTCAAAACTGAACAAATTGCTAGAGAAATGTTTTAACTAGTGGCAAAAATATTGCAATTTGCGACAAAAAAGGTTTCTGTGTCACTTGAGTTTGAAGAAGAAATAAGCCATGGTCATGTATTTGTAGGGTTGAGAAGCACCTTTTATTCCTACCTCCACATTAATCTTTGTCATTATTTAATTGTCTTAGAATCAGGGTAATAATGGATGGTGTTCCTTAAAATAATATATAGAAAACCTTAAAGAACAGTAATGTATCCTTAGCGAATCTTACCAATATATAACATGTCGGTGTTAACATGGTAAAACAAATGTTATGTATTATTTATCCACGACTCTAACTGCCGTCCATATACCGTCTGTGTACGATCCATACTAGATCTCACCAACTGCCCATCCTAATGGTAAATCCCTAACACACCCAACACACAAACCGGGTTTATACCATTTATCTACTAATACTCCCCGCAGTCTGAGCAGCGGAACCCAACCCACAAACGGGGCTTGATTCATTTATCCACTAATAATCGGGTGTTAATTCAAAATTTCCCTTAAAAAAAGATGTTTGAGCATTTATGTTTGTAACATCTGTTAAGATCAATAATATCATGAACTCCTAACACATTCTTGCCGTCGTTATACATATGATCTTTAATGTTGTGACTAATTCGTCTTAAATTTAATGTACTTTCTCTCGAAATCAAAATCTTTAAGAGTTCAGCCACAAACTATGATACAAGGATATGACTCGTATGAGTAGCCTACAACTTTAGGCTCATTAAGGAACTCAAACTTTTCATATCCAAAACTCAAGTCTTTTTCGGTGTGTTGTTAATTTTCGTTAAAAAACCCGATTTTGTGTAGGTGCATTTTTTTATCAGCAGTGTTTATTAAAAAACACCTTCTAGTAAGAAGCTAGAAGGGAAGTTTTACAAAGTAACTGTTACAAAGAAATGGTGCAACCAATTTTAGGATCATTAATCCAATGTTGGATTGAGTTTTCTATTCCTATTAAGGCTCCAAGAATGAGATAGTATTTTTATCTCATCTCGTAAAATATCCTTACGGTTGGCTTTAGGTCGAAGCACAGCTAATTATTCCTGTAAGTGCATTTGATCCAAAGAATTTGTGTTTTCGATTTTGTTTAGTTTTCGTTAAATGCATTTGCTCAATTATATTCCGGTTCTGTCTCTATTCATATCATATGAAATTCAACAAGTAGGACAAGTTGTTAGAGTGGATGTTTTCAAACATGAAAACTCTACAACTCTAGTGACCATTTTCTCTATTTTAATCATCATAACATTTGAAAGGAATAAACTAAACTGGGCTCATAATAGTTTCACAGTATAAAGCAATTCCACTAATATATTTGTGTTTCAGAAAGTGGCAAGGGGTCATTTCATTGAAGCAGAAGAGATTCTAAGTGAGTTTCTACTTATAGAAATCTGCGAACTCTTTCTATAAATATAGGCAAATATATATTATTATTTTTTTGACAATTATCCTAAAAATGCTTTTGACAAGGTATTTGATTCATCCTTTATTTAGAAACATATCATTAAACATTAGATGCTACTGTAGTTGATTATAACAATTCATAACAATTTGATTCCAATAGATGGAATCGTTAATACTAAAACAAAGTATTTGCCCCCTTTTTTATATATATAAATACATTATCATTTAGAGCATTTTAGCAAAAGTACAATGTTCATTTTCCTTTAACTTTTTAATTAATTAGGATGTGTTTTTTATCTTTACTTTTTGATTTCAGTATTTTTTTTTCAGAATACTTTGGAACCCTAATTTGTCTTTGTGAAACTCCTTTCCACCAAAAAATAGTAAGTACTTTACTACATATTGGTTTAATTTTAAACTAATATACAGAATCACATGCATAGTTTTTTAGAAATTCTTTTATCTCTTGAAACAATAACTATTAGAAGATACAGTGGCCAAGCCCGGTTTGTGGGCTTAGGGTTTATTAAGGTATTGGTTTATAAATAGTCTATCAATAAAACATAATAACCTACGGGTTCTATCTATCAATAAAACAATAACTATTACAAAAGAACCATTAAAAATATATACTTCAACCTAACCATCACTTGCAAGTATGAACACATTCTTTGGGAAGATAAACACATGTGTTCAGATCTCTAACTATGAGCTTTCCATATTGAATTCAGCTTATAACGCTATATTAGAAGTGAATTGAGTATCTCATAGATATCCAAGTCACTTACTTAATCACTAAGTCTCTAGCTAACGCCTTCGTCAAGTGGCCAACTAGATTATGTTGTGACTGAAAAAACATAATAAATAACACACCATTCATGATTAGATCCCTAATCATACTATGTATAACACCCAAATGTCTGGACTTGTCATTGTATATTTGACTATAAGTTTTAGCCAAAGTGGCAATACTATCACAATGAATAGAAATTGGTGCTATATGTTTCGGCCATATTGGAATCACATGTATCAAGTTTCTTAGCCAATCTACTTCTTTACCAACAGTAGCCAACGCTACAAACTTAGATTCCATAGTAGAACCAGCGGTGCATGTTTGCTTCTTGGAAACCCATGAAATGGCACCTCCCTCAAGCAAGAACACCCATCCACTAGTAAAAGATGAATCTTCAACATGATTTATCTAGCTAGCATTCAAATAACCTTCTAACAATGAAGGATATTCAACATATGATAAACCATAATCCATAGTACCTTTCAATTACTTAAATACTCTTGTTATTGCATGCCAAGGATTAGGGGTGAGCATAGTTCGGTTTGGTTCGGTTTTTATATAAAACCGAAACCCAACCAACAAATTCCGGTTTCTAATTTTTAGGAACCATTCGGTTTCGGTTTTGTGTCGGTTTGGTTTTTCGGTTTTCGATTTACTTTCGGTTTGGTTTTTAGGTTTTTCGGTTCCTATATGATTTATCGAGCTTCGCTTTTACAAGTCGATTTTGAATATACCATAAAACGACACGTTAAAAGCTTTAAATAAACAATAACAACAAGAAACACAACATTAACAATAAGGAAAAAATATCATATAAAATCCTAAAAAAATCATTTATGTGTATAAATCAACACAATAGCAACGATAAAAACCTAATTAAAAAACAATCGAGAAGAAAACTTATTATTTAGTCATGTTCAATAAGCATGTGAAACAATGATTAGATATTAAACATGATAGAATTAATCTAGCGTAGCATATTCATCGTCCATTAGCTTCGACGTGAACTTATATATATATTCTCATGTTTATAAAGATCGTTTCGGTTTATATTGGTTTTCTTTAATGCTAAAACCAAACCGAACCAAAAGCTTCGGTTTTTTCAAAATACAAAAACCGAACCATCGGTTTTTCAATCGGTTTCGGTTTTTAGATTTCGGTTCTTCGATTTTTCGGTTTAGGTTCGGGTTTTCGGTTTCTTGCACACCCCTACCAAGGATGTCTACTAGGATTACTAGTAAACCTACTCAATCTACCAACTGCATAAGCAATATCAGGTCGAGTGCTCGTCATATGATACATGAAACACCCAATGGATCTTGAGTATTCGAGCTGATCCACACATTTACTTGTTTTTGGCATAAGCTTTTCTACCGGATCCATGGAGTACTTACCGGAGAACAATCTTCACGATTGAATTTCTTGAGTATTTTCTCAATATAATGAGATTGTGTAATTACAATCCCTTTGTTCTCACGTGTAATCTTAAAACCAAGAATAACGTTTTCTTCTCCCATATCTTTCATGAAAAACTTAGACGACAAAAACCTTTTAGTTTTATCAACTTGATTTTGATCAGTGCCAAATATCAACATGTCATCAACATATAGACAAATTATAACACTTTTACCAAATTCATTAAATTTGCTATATACACATTTGTCAAAGTTGTTTATGAGGAAACCTATAGACAACACAACCTCTTCAAACTTTTGATGCCACTAGTTAGGTACTTGCTTTAGCCTCTACAATGACTTAACCAACTTACACACCATATGCTCTTTACAGGGCATAAAAAGTCCTTCTGGTTGCTTCATGTACACTTCTTTTTCCAAATCACCATTTAAAATGCTGTTTTGACATCCATTTGATGGGTCACTAGATTGTGACTATTAGCAAAGGCTAACAACAATCTAATAGTAGTGATACGAGCAACATAGGCATTCAAATAATCGATCCCTTCCTTTTGTTTAAAGCCTTGGATCACAGATCGAGCGTTAAACTTGTCAGTTGTTCCATCGAATTTCATCTTCCTTTTAAAGATCTATTTGTAACGTGGTGGTAAATCAGGCAAGGCCCATGTATTATTTTCCATAATTGAACCAATCTCATCATCAATTGCTTCTTTCCAGAAAGCAACATCTCGAGATTGCATATCTTCATTATGGGTCCTTGGATCCTCCTCTATACTATAACAGTAAGAATATTGAGATCCAATTTGATCTCTTGATCCCTCAACTAAATCTAGTTGAAAATCGGAACCATATGATTTAGCTTTTCCAGCTCTTTTACTCTTACTAGGTTCAGAATTCTTACTTGGTACATCATTTGAATAATCATTCGTTTAAAATTCATCCAATTTTGGTATAACATCATTTGGTCTAGGTATTGAAGAGAAACGATTCTCATCAAATATTGCATATCTTGATTCTATAATTGTGTTAATAGAAATAGAATCATTAGGTTTTATATCATAAAACCTATATGCCTTAGAATGTTTAGCATATCAAAAAAATGCAATCAATACCTTTTTCACCCAAAATTTTCCTTTTAGGGTCTAAAAGCCTAACAACAGTCCGACACCCACCAAAATCGGAAAAATGTCAAGTTGGGTCATTTTTATACCAAAGTTCATATGGGATAGTCTTGTTCCTTTTGTTAGGAATCTTATTCAATAAATAACAAGCCGTTAACATGGCTTCTCCCCAGAACCCATCACACAAAATAGAGTAAGATATCATGGAATTAACCATTTCTTTAAAAGATCTATTTTTCCTTTAAGCCACACTATTTTGTTGTGGTGTGTAAGGAGACATAGTTTCATGAATGACTCCTACATATTGGAAAAGTACGGGATCATAATATTTACCACCTCTATCTGTGTGTAAGGTTTTAATCAAGTCATTTTATTGTTATTCAACTTCTGTTATAAATCTTAAATTTATCTAGGGCTTCATCTTTTGCATGCATCAAATAAACATAGCAAAACCTAGAGGCATCGTTTATAAAAGTGATAACATACTTTTTATTTCCTAAAGATGGTGTTGCATGAAAATTACGTAAATCACTATGTATTAATTAAGTATGACAGGTTTCCTTGTTATACATTTAAATTGTTTCCTAGTGATTTTTTAACATTCAAGTGTTACATTTTCCATTATTTTCATCAATAGCAGGAATTAAACCGTCTTTAGCTATTTCAAGCATTATCTTATATTGTACATGTCCTAAACGAGCATGCCATAATGAGGTATTAATAATAGTAAAAGAAGACATATAAACAGAAGCAAAATCATCAGGAACTTTATTCAAATTTAACATAAACATTCCATTGTTATAATAACCAAGGTTGCAAAATTCGTGAATCGCTTGTCGGCCGATCGAGCACCTTGTAGCTTGTAATCGTTCTAGGCGGGTTAATCGGTGATTAACCGGATCGGCATTTTTAGCAAATTTTGGGTATTTCTGGCAAGTTTTGAGTAATTCTAACGAGATTTAAGTATATTCGACAATATTATTCATAAAATTCAACTTATTATACATACGAATAGTTACTATAAGTGATAAACACAAGTTTATAGTGACTTTTCGGTATCTTTGGCAAGATTTGCAGGTTTTTAGCAAGTTTGATCTCCCTTGACCGTCATTGACCACAATTGACTGCAATTAATCGCCTTTTACATAAATTGGAAAGTTTGATGGCCCTGTAACGATTAAGCAGCGATTAATCGGCCTTGTAGACCTTGTTTTGTAATAGTGATAATAACCAAATCTTACAAATACACCAAACTTCGATAAGATACTTATAAGATTCATAGACTTGCTTGTAGCCACACTTATTTAACACATGACCAAAAATTAAATTCTTACAAAGTTTAGGAACATACTACACATTAAACAAAGTAATAGATTTTGGAGAACTAAATTCCAACACCACACTTCCTTTTCCATTAATAGAAGCGAATTGATCATCACTCATGTAAAGGACATATCCGACTTCCAAAAGTTCATATGTCTTAAACCAGCAACCATCTTAATAAGTGTGTAAATACTTATACTTTTACCACTTAAAACAAAAAAAAACAAACCAAAACGTGTATTTAATATCTCAAAAGTCGGAATTACGCGTGATTTTATGTTTTTGTGTGAAATAGGTACTAAAGATCATAAATGAAGAAAACACGGGATTTCCGGGCATTTATCAAAGAAAAAGTCAAAGATAAAGTCAAAAGACCAAAAGTGCCAAAAGAATGAAGTTTGGAGGGCTAAGGATGAAGATTTAATGAAGTCTTAACTACGAGGACTATTTTTGCCATTCTCCAAAGTCATCCACTAATAAACCACATGAAAGAGCACAAAAATACGAAGGCAACGGTCCCGACCTCGCATCGTAACTCCTCACGGTTTGCTTTCAATGAATTTTTTAAGTTTAATAAGTTTTTTTAAATTAAATAAATAGTTTTAATAAATAAATAATATAAATAAAAATATATTTCCGAAAATAAAGTTTTTATAAAAATATTATAATTTTCATATTATTATTATTATTATTATTTTATTATAATACCATCACTTTTATTAGAAACAAAAAGGATTTACAACAAATTGGATGGGAGTCGAGATACTATCTGCGCTCCCACCCCTTTAGCAATGGTAAAACCTATTCTATGAAAAATATGTACAGCAGCGCGCGCTCCAATGTCTTGAGCCTTAGAAAATCTCTGGATTCGCTTCAGCAACGCAACTGCATCTTCCTGTAACTCCCTTAAAGAAGAAAAGGAGAAAGGAAGAAACCCATATCCGAGAGCTGCACACTTAGCCAAATACTTGCTTCGTTTACGTTGTGCAGCATCAATCACAGCTCGGCCAGGAACAAAGTCATTCATCCCCGTACGAGTCAAGGGAGAAGAACCAGTCAGATCAGCGCACACATCTTTACCTCCCTCCCAAGAATAAAACAAAATATCTGCCGGACGTAAGACATTATCAGGTCCACCATCTAATCCAATATTAACTTACTTTCCGACAGATATCCCTGAATGGTAACATATATCAGCAAGAGTATCACGGACCAAATTGTGACGATGCTGAATCCCAACGATGCCAGCACACGATACGGCATGATTCCCAAATATATCCCCATCGAAAACCCTTGAACAAGCTGAACAGGGCTTCAAAACAGAGAACAAGGGAATACCTAAGCGATAGCACAAAACACATCGATAAGACCTCCCATTCATAGTCTGACCTAATCCGGGGATAGGAACCGTCCTAAGCCAGTCAGACGTATGATCCTCCCTCTGAGATGCCCATAAAGCCAACTGACGAGCAGATAAAGCGAAAGTGGATTCAGCATTCTTAATAACCCGAGCAAAATATATATCTGCCATTTTCTTCATGAGTTTGGGGGCAGCGACCTCACTCGGATTACTTAGAAAATCAATCTCCATAACCGAGTTAAACACACGTAAGGCATCATCAAACTGGAGTCCATAAGATCTAAAATCAGTGTGTTGAAGTAACTTAGACTGTAAATCAGCTGACTGTAACCGAGAAGCAAGAAAAGCATAATGCAATACGTCACCCGCAGAATAAACACCCAACCCTCCAAAGGAAAAGGGAAACGTAGCAAGTCTCCACTGCCAATCACCAAATCCCGGTCCAGAAGCAACAACGATGCGCTCCAAAGAAGAACGGAGTGCCAAATCAAAAGAACTTTGGGTAGACTTGAAAGCACAAGGTGAACAAGTACGCATAGCAAAATATAACTTGGAAATACCGGCACATGAACGAAGAAGCAGCAACTCACATTGGGGGTCATTAATTTTGGCCACAGCATCCATAAGCTCAATAGTCTTAACCGCACGCTTTAGCACAAGCTTACTACAAAAATCAAGATCTACACTCGCAGGCCCCCCAAGTAACTTAACACCGCTCGTAGGTCGAGCAATATTATCTGGGAACACACCAATAAACTTGCTGCGAGGATCCTCGGTCGGCCAAAAAACTTCAGTCTTATCAATATTCAGATGCAGTCCATACACAGGACCCTCCTCCATGATGCACTCCAAAACTTTCCCCACAACCAAAGTATCCCCAATAATAGTACCATCATCCAAATACCAGGCCTGTAGAGAAAGAGAGAAGGAGTCCCGAATCTTACATATCAATGGTTGAAGAACAAGAGCAAAGAGTAACGGACCAAGAGGGTCACCCTGCAGTACCCCCTGACATGACCTTAATACATGTTCCCCGTAATACAATCTTGTCGGACTAGAATAACAAAACTCCACCCAAGACGAGATAGAGGGACAACGAAGACGAACCTCTCGCAACATAACCTCTCGATCAACCAAATTGAAAGCATTTTTAAAATCCACAAGTAACATCGACAAACCGACATCATCACCATATCTCTCAAGAAAACGATTCACAGCATGAAGAATAGCCTCACTCCCCCCCCCCCCCCCCCCCCCGACACTCCCACCCCAAACTGCAAATCACCAAAGTACCCATCCAAAGAAGGACCAACCTCATAAGCACATACCTTGGAGACAAGCCGTCTCCAAATAGTACCAACAGCAATGGGACGAATCCCACCACCCAGCTTAACCAACGGAGTTAGGGGAGCACTGGCGATAAACTCACCCAACACCTTGGGACACCGCCCATCAAGAAAAAGGTTCACTACTTGGGTGATAGAAGAAACTAAATCATCTGAAATAGCAACCGCGGAACCACTCAAACAATCTAAAAGGTGTTGGGCCCGCAACCCATCCGGCCCACAAGACGTACCTCGGGGAAAACTCTTGATCATGTCAAGAACCCTAGATCGAGAAGCAACCAGGAGATGATGGTTAAGAGAAATATCTGGCAAAGAAGGAGCATGAACAAAAGGATTTTTATTTTTTAGGTCTTCAAGAGTAATATCATTATAAGGAGCCACACTAGATGAGGAAAGAACTCTAACAGCAGCAGAATAATGCCCATCAGAAATCTTCCGTCTACACTACTTAATATTCTGCTCAACCAACCCACTATCCTCACTAAGAACATCAGACAAAGCGGGGGAAGGTTCAGCCAAACACTCTCTAAGAAGCTGTAGACTACCATCAAACGTCTCCCAAGAACGAATAGCATTAATAATATACTCCTCTTGCTTAAGTCTCTTGATAACGGACCTACACTCCAGATTACTTCTCGGACGAAAGGTTTTAAGCCGATATACAAAAAGTTATTATTATTATTATTTTTAATTGTAACATCATTTTATTAGAATAATAGAATTTACAAAAAGTTATTATTATTATTATTTTTTATTTTTTTTTTAGAATAAAAAGATTTACAAAAAGTTAGTGGGAAGCCGATATACTAACTGGGCCCCCACTCCCTTCTGAATACAAAAGCTAACTCTATAAAAGATAAAAGTACCACTCTTAACATCATTTGAGTGACTAATAGAATTAGACTTAACACGTAAAAGTGTGTTCAAAGCCTCCGTATCGAACTCCCCAAAAGTAGAGAAAGCAAATGGTATGAACTTGTATCCGTTGTCCTCGCATATAGATGCATACTTTCTTTTTTTCTTCTCTACGGCATTTTGCAAAGCTACCCCGGGAGCCCATGAAGTCGCCCCCATGCCAGCAAAGGGAGAGATGCATGTCACATCCAAGCACGCGTCTTTACCTTGGAGCCAATGAAACAATAAAAGGTCTGCAGGTCGTAGATCTTTCCCGTCATCCGAGAGGAAACCCAATGGAGCCTCCTTTCGCACCATGATCCTAACCTTGGAGCAAATATCAACAAGAATATCACGTACCAAATTATGTCTAAACTTTACACCCACTTCACTAGAACAATGGACAGCATGATCTCCCCATTGGTCCATCCGATGTGAATTACAGCTCGGGCATAAGCTACCTTCAGAGAACATAGGTACTGCAAGCCTGTAACATAAAACGGAGCGGAATTGATGGTGGTTCATCCTCTGCCCTAAGCCATCAATAGGAATGGTGAAAATAAAATCTTGTGCATGTGGGGCACGAATGGAACTGAGAATAGCTACATGTCTTGGACTTAATGAGTACTTAGAAACAAGGTCTTTCTCAATAACACCAAAGTAACACTTTGCCAGAGTTTTCATCTTTTGGGGGCAGGAGTGCAAGTGGTGACAGAGAAAATGTTGACATTGCATGTAGTGTTGAAAGCATCAAGAGCATGTTGAAAAATAGAACCATGGTATTCAATACATGTCTTGATCAGTATCTTGTCCTGAAGGGCGCTTGTTTGCAAACGAGAGGCGAGAAAAGCATAACATATAATGTCTCCCGCTGAAAGGATCCCAAGACCACCCAACTTGATTGGGAGAGTGGCAAGACGCCATTGCCAATCACCAAACCTCGGCCCTGACGCAGTAACAATCTTCTCCAGTGAGGCACGTAACGCTTGATCAAAACGAACTTGGGCCTCTAACAATGACAAAGGAGGACATGTCCTTAAAGCATAAGATAGTTTCGCAACCCCAACGCAATTGCGAAGAAGAAGTAGCTCACATTGTGGATCATGAAGTTTGTGAATTGCCTCCATTAACGAGACAGTTTTAGATACCCTTTTCATTGCCAAATCCCGACAAAAACCTTCATCCAAACTGACTGAACCACCCAAAAGTTTGACACCATTAAGTGGACGAGAGATATTTATAGGAAACCCCCCCCCCCCCCCCCTTTACCCTACTCCGAGGATCCTCCACAGGCCAAAAGAGTTCGGTCTTGTCAACATTCAAAAATAACCCACGAGACACACCATCAGTCTTAATGATGTCAAGCGCCTTGGCTACCATAAGAGTATCTCCAGTGATAGTACCATCGTCAAGATACCAAGCCTGAAGGTAAGCTCACATGACTTATTAATAGTCTGGATCAATGGATGTAAAGCTAGAGAAAACAACAAAGGACCTAAAGGATCCCCTTGTTGAACCCCTTGACAAGACCAAAGAATTGAGTCGTCGTAGTAAAGCCTAGCTGGTCGAGCATAACAAAACTCAACCCAAGGATAAATCGACAAGCACCGAATCCTAGTTTCCTCAAGAATGAAACTCCTCTCGACAAGATTAAAAGCATTCTTGAAATCCACCAAAAGCATAGAAAGACCAACCTCGTTACCCTTACTCTCAATGAACCTATTCACAGAATGCAGAACACCTTCACAGCCACAAGGAACGCCAACACCAAATTTAAAGGCATGTAAATATGTATTCATAGAATTGCAAACAGAAGAACAAGCAACCTTAGAAACAAGCCTACGCCACACAGTACCAATAGCGATAGGGCCTATACCACCACCTGGCTTAACCAAAGGAGTCAAAGGCGCACTAGCGATATACTCCCCAAGTTGGCTAGGACACCTTCCGCTAAGAAATAGATTAACAACCCCGGTAATAGATCCTAGCAAATCATCAGCAACCACCGAAGCAGCCCCTCCCAAAATATCAACTAAATGTTGTGCTCTAAGACCATCGCGACCACACGATGTCCCTTTTGGAAAGCTGCGGATTCTATTCGATACCAAGTCTTTATGAACAGAGAGAGCATCAAAATCAGATGGAGAATTAGACACTCCCAGAGGTGGGGCATAAGGGTGTTTGGCCTCGAACTCATGCAAGGTATCAGGAGTAGATAGAGTCACACCAGAAGATGTGAGCACCTTAATAGCAGCAGTGAAGTGCCCATCTCCTAGTTTACGTTTGCATTGGACCACGTTAGCTTCATCTTGTTTACTAGGTTTCTCCATCCAACTCAAGGACGAAGTTAATTCAGCCAATCGATCTGACACCAAACCAAGTCTGTCTACAGGATCCTTCCATTAAATGCATTCAAATTGACATCGCTCTCTCTCACCAGACCATCGTTGAGCTCTATTAGTAGGCACAAAGGTAGATAAAACACAACATGGAAGTATAAGGAGTTGCACCCATAACGATAAATCTTTCGGGTTCACAAGGACATTGTCAAGCGCTCGACAAAAAATCTTAGCAAAACCAAGCCGTAACCTAGGGGGAATGCATTTGACTGTACGCAATTTCTTTGAGAAAACACGACTAAGGAGATTGATGTCAAAACAAATGGGCTCAACGCTAAATGGAGGCCCCTGAGAAACGGACCCGTTAACAACAACCTCATCAACAGTAGGAAGAGTACAAGTAGAGGTACCGATAACCACATTCAAGTCTGGTCTAACAGGCAAAGGGATGCCATAGATTGCAATATCCTCAAAACTAGGTGCGTGAACTACAATACCATCAACATGTTTACAATTCTTACTGAAAGTGTGAGTGCAAAAACACTCACCACAAAGCCATATACCAGCCTGATGAAGCGCCGAGTCCAAAGAAGAGAATAAAGAAAAATCACTTGCAACCCGCTCTTTGTAATAAACCTTCAAATCGTTAGTTTTAAAATGACGAGTAACCAAATGGTCGATAAAATATTTCTTTGTAAACCCTTTACCATTTCCACCACTACAGCCCTCGCGTCCTTGTAAAGGACTAGTAACTCGACCAGCACCTTGACTAGCCATGAAGAAGACGACAACAAGCTGAAGGCCAAACTAGCCTAAGAAAACACACAAACTAACAACGAGAACCAAACCAGGGAACAACAGCGCAAGTCCCGATTATAGTGACCCAAAACTTGAACCAAAACAGAACGAAGCACCTCAACCACACGAAACCAAGAACTATTAAGTAGGCCCAAACTGCTCGAAACAAAAGATCATCCGCGAGGCGACCAACTGATAAGATGCAACATGTAAAGAAAAAGAAACCAATATAGCGGCTCAAAACAATAAACCCACGGTGACAAAATCAAATCAACCAACCAATGAAGACAAGCCTAATCGAATATACCAAAAATAGCAGAGGTAAATAAGTCATCCAAATCCAAGATATATAAAGCAATCTCAAAAACTAGATTCCTACGAAAGAAAAAATAAAGATGTGGAAAAGAACAAATTCTCTACAATCATGTAACCCCAATACAACTAATATGTTGAATTAAATTGTTGAATTAATTACGTAAAGAAGAATCGGGATCGAGACGATCACTCCCATGTGCCATGATCGCCCACAGTGGATGAGAGAAACTGTTTTATTATTATTATTATTATTATTATTATTATTATTATTATTATTATTATTATTATTATTATTATTAATTATTATTATTATTATTATTATTGTTATTATTTTTATTTTATTTTTTTAATGAAAATCTTTTATTTATTAATCACATAAAATTGGAAGGGAGCCGCGAAACAAGCTACGCTCCCACCCCCTTTTGAATACATAAACCAAGTCTAGAAAATAGAAAAGAGTCACTCCTAGCATCATTAGAATGACAAACAGATAAGCGCTTGAGACACGAAAGAGTAACCAAGGCTTCCTCGTCAAGCTCCCCAAAAGTAGAGAAGGCAAAAGGGATGAACGAATAACCATACTCTACACAAATAGAAGTATACTTCCTCCTTTTCTTCTGAGCAGCAGTCCGCAAAGCAATCCCGGGGACCCACGAATCCAAACCCGCACCAGCAAACGGTGAGACGCCCGTGACATCCAAGCAGGCATCTTTACCTTGGGACCAATTATGCAATAATAAATCCGTTGGACGAAGGTCTCATCCATCAGCTGAAAGAAATACCATAAGAGCCTCTTTCTACGCAGAAATACCAACTCTAGAACATATATCAACCAACATATCACGCACCATATTATGCCGAAACTTCACACCCACCTCACTAGAGAAGTGAACAGCATGGTCACCCCACTGGTCCATCTGATGCACGTGACAACTCGGACAAGAAGATCCATCAGGAAACAAAGGAACCGCCAAACGATAACACAATACAGCTCTAAAATGACGTGGGTTCATCCGCTGCCCTAGCCCATCAATAGGAATAGTAAAGAGATAATCTTGTGCATGAGGAGCATACATACATCTAAGAAGAGCTTCATGGCGACTACTCAAACTATATCGTGACGAAAGAAGTCCATCAATAATACCAAAATATCTCATTGCCAAAGACATCATAAACAAGGGGGCAGGAGAACTAGTCAATGGGGGGTCAAATTGCTGCCGGTCCAAAGCAATGAAGGGTTAAAATTAAAATTTGCGTATATAAACTCAAAGGTTAGCTCAGCTCAGCTGGAAACCTTTGGGTCGCTAAGTTCTGAACCAACTTGCCCGAGTTCGAGCCTCGGCTTAGACAAAGGCTGGTTATATTTAGCAGTTGCCACGTGGCACCACTTGAGTGGTCCACGTGGCGACCTGACCCGAACCAGACCCGACCTGAACCTGAACCGACCCGATCTGAACCGATCCTGAACTGACCCGACCCGATCCTGACCTGACCCGACCCGACTCAGGCCCGGTCCAGACCCGCTGTCATCATCAAGACGTCAGCAGCTACGTGACGGTGGCTGGCCAATGCCAGCGCGCCACGTGGCACTGACAGTTTGTTATTAATGACAGATACGAGATGGCAAGAAATTTCAGACGAGGCGGTGGTGGCAGCAAACCAGGGGATGACACGTGGCAGAGTCAGTACGAGGTTCAGAGCTGACATGGCGTCGCTGACACGTCAGACTGACGTGTCAGTCTGAGGTACAGAGCTGGCAGGCGGCTGACCAATCAGACGCTGACACGTGGCGGCGGTGCCGACGTGTCAGTACAAGGTGGCAATTAATACAGTGCTGGCAGGGCGACTGGCCAATGAAAAGTCGCCACGTGGCATCTGGCGATGAAAACAAGAAAAAGGGGCGTGTGGCAAGTTGAATACGTATTCTTGGATACGCATTCTTGAATTGAAAGATCTTCCATCTCACCTTGAATACGCATTCTAGGAAGATGATGACAAGTTGCCAGTTATTACTGCAAGAGATCTTGCTAATGATGAAAAAAATCGCACTTTTGAAAGTTCTTAAATCTCATAAAGGGGCAATTGCGTGGAAAATTTTCGACATTAAGGGTATTGACCCAAAATTTTGTACTCACAAGAATTTAAGGGAGGAGGACTACAAACCCGTAATTCAAAATCAAAGTAGCGTAAACCCCAAAATTCACGATGTCATCAAAAAGGAAGTCTTAAAACTTCTTGACGCGGGAATGATTTATCCGATCTCTGATAGCCCATGGGTGAGCCCAATCCATTATGTCCTTAATAAGGGAGGAATGACCGTTGTGCCCAATGAAAACAACGAGTTAATTCCCGCTCGTGTTGTGACGGTTGGAAGGTATGTATTGACTACCGAAAGTTAAATGACGCCACTCGTAAAGACCACTTTCCTTGCCCTTCATGGATCAAATGTTGGAGCGACTTGCGGGAAATGACTTCTGTTGCTTTTTAAATGGTTTTTCTGGTTACTTTCAAATCCCTATCGACCCTCGTGATCAAGAGAAAACTACGTTTACGTGTCCTTATGGAACGTTTGCTTATCGTAGAATGCCTTACGGACTTTGTAATGCACCGGGAACGTTTCAACGGTGTATGATGGCTATTTTTCATGATATGATCGAGAAGTCGATGGAAGTATTTAATACAATGGTTTTGTATAGGTTCATAATTAGTTCTCGGAATCTCCTCGAATTGATCTCGGTTCAAAGTGGAATGATTTGTTCTTGGTTAATAAAAAAGGTGATGGTTTGTTTATCTAATTTAAACTAATAACAAGTAATTAAGTGTCGAAGAGTAAACTTAAAGCTTTAAAAGATTAAACTAAAAAAAGACGAGTTTAAAAATAAATGCTTGAAAACTTAAAGGTAAGATTAGAAAAATACTTGGACAATGAATAAAACTAACACTTGAAAGCTTTGCAAAAACAAGAAATTAAACAAACAATTTAACCCAAATCGGAATATCACTAAAAGACCCAGATCGGAATATATTCCGATCTGATGATCGGAATGTATAGGAATACGACTGATCGGAATAAGGGACTAAAAAGGGGCAATCGGAATACTACTAAAAACACTCCAATCGGAATAACTGAAAACTGGCCAATCGGAATATGGGGATTAATTCACAATCGGAATATATCAAAACTAGTCTTAACCGGAATGTTTAAAAAATTACACTAATCGGAATAATCGAAACAGAGCTGATCGGAATACTTAAAGTAAGCTACAATCGGAATAAACCAAAACCCTTAGATCGGAATATGGAGAATGCCACCAATCGGAGTATTAAAACCCTTTTCCGATCACTGCGATCGAAATAAGGTGCTGATGTGTTGGTCGGAATGACCCAATCGGAAAGGGGTTTATAACCCTTTCCGATGCCTATGTGATCCGAAAAATAAGCAAGGGAAATAAGCTATTTCAATAAGCTACTACCCAAACTATCTCGAATCTAATATGAAACAAATCAAATAAGCATAAATACCAACTTATCTAAACTTCAAATAAGCAAACTCATAAATCAAATGATAAAAAGATAAACTTTTTAAGAAAACTTATAAAAAGTAAATAAGCAAAACTAACAAATAAGCCAATAAGCACAAGGATCTTAAAGCTTATTCGTGTAGAAACTTAAGGAAACATAAAAAGATTAACTTTTTAAGCACGAAAACATAGATGAACAACATGTATCATAAGTAATTCGTACCAAAAGTAAATCAAAATCAAAGAAAGGTAGAATGAGATTAAAGATTAAAAGCTTGAATTTAAATTTGATTAATGAAAAACAATACAAAGGTTTGATCTTGAAAGAAAGAAAGATGAAAACTAGTGAGAGAAAGTTTAGAACTTTCTCTCTCTAAAACTAGAGAGAATGAAAAACTAAAAACTAACTAAAAGACTAACTAGCCTTAAATTTTGTGAAGTAAAGTCCTATTTATAGGCGTGTGATGGTGGGCTTGTTAATGGGTTTTGGTTCAGGCTTCTTTTCTTCCTTCTTCTTTGGTCTTCACGCTTCTTTAAATAAACGTTTCTGACTTTGGATTTTTAGAAGTGTCGGTGAATAATTCCAACTCGTCTTATAATCTTTTGTTTAATAGACTCGAGTTCTTCGACATATAAGAATCTTTCATCTTTGGCTCTATTCTTCGATAAATCTTTAAATAGGTACAATGACTTCAAATCTTTTGCATCTCTTGGACAATAGACTTCGTCTTGAGTCTTTTTCCTCGATAAAACCCGTGCAATCCCATGTTTTCTTCAAAATTCATCCGGTTGACTCTAAAAACACAATAAACATAAAAACCACGCATAATTCCAAACAAATGATATTAAATATGTGTTTTGGTCTCGTTTCAGCCAGAATTAAGTGGTGAAAGGATGGGTGTTTTCACACCTATCAAATCCCCTACACTTAACCATTGCCATGCCCTCATGCAATGCTTAGTGATAAAGCAAATTTACACTTTTCTCATAATCAATCAACCTTGGCCTTATTAACATACTACTAAACAAAAATTAAAATGCTAAGAGAAATCAAAACTTTAAAGTAAACAAAAGGATGGAAATAACTTGCAAAGAGATCAAGGACTTACATTAGGGCTTTGGTGCTGCGAAGATTTATCACCCTCAAGTTTCACGTTCCCCAAACTAAGCTTAAAAACGAGATCATTGTTATTATAAGTTAGCATATCAAACACTTACACACATGGCTTAATTAGATGCCTAAACTCCTTTATTCCTAGGTGTATCTCTTATATTTTATTTTTGTCTTAGAATGATCATGAAGATGCATTTTTGGACTTATTTCGATAGTTTATTTAGGCTGAAAGCAAAGTAGGACGATTTGATCAATAGTTAGCTAAAGGACAAAATCTCTTAAAACTGCTTCTCGGGATATCAAAAAGTTCATATCTTGGCATAACTCGGTTCACGATTTGAGACCTTTCTCGGGCCGATATTTGGCATGTACTTCATACTTCATATCTTGAGAGACGTTCTTGAGATAATGGTCTTCTCATCGTAATAGAGTTTCTTCACTTGGAGACTTTTGAGGGGTACTCCAACTTTGTTGACCACGACTTCATGATTATTTCTTCAATCTCTAATTGGGATTTTGAGATACAACGATCCGCCTCCTTTTCGGACTTGGATCTATTTATCCTCATACCTTGTTAGGGTCTTTTCGGATAGACTTCTCCATGATCTTTATGGGAGTTGATTGCTTTTCGTCGTGAGTCTTGATCCTTCATGTTGATTTTGGGAATAATGCTTTTCACATCACTTTGGATCTTCAGCAATAAAATGGAATCCTCATGCCTTGTTAGGGCCTTTTCGGACTCGCCAATCTTCGCGCCCCGCTTCATAAGTTATGCCTTGGCTATGAACTCTTATCATTACCGAGCAACTTTTAAACGATCTTGGGCTAGAAGCTAAGTAACCTTTCAAATCGTATGACCTTACTTATTGCAGATAAATTATTAGCAAGTGATGGGAGAATAGGCAAATAATTACACCAAGTGAGCTTGCGCAAGATTAACGACTTATAATTGACTCTATCATTTCTCGTTCTCCACAATTTAAAATCTCAAAGTAATGAGACTCGTGGATGCTTAGCCTAATAAACCAATTAAGGTCTACATGGTTAAGGATACTAGCTAGAATAAACTTGGATAAGTCTATTCGGGTTGAGTCAAAATAATCGCAACGGGCCTAATATGTCAAAGATTTCAAAACTAGCTACACCACTTATTAATATTTTTGACTTTATTGAGGGATATATACATATGAAAGCAAAGATAAAAATTTAAAAATCACGACTAAATGGCCAAAGTTAATTAAAAATTTGAAAAATGTTGAAAAAGATGATTTTCCGGTTAAAGGAGGGCATTTTCATGGAAAAGTCCACTTAAAACTTCGATAGAAGTCTCCCTACACTTAAGATAAACATTGTCCTCAATGTTTAAGCATGTGGGAAGAGTTTCCCCTACACTTATGACATTGTGCACGTTGGTTAAATCAAGCTAAGGAAGAGACGACTAACGTGATCAATTTCAAATGTGAGAATGAAGAAAATTGAATCACGATAGTTGAGAGATAGACCCGGATTTCGGTTAACACGGGAGCACGGTTCTTCGAAGGTTCCAAAAGTGCTTTCATCCCTGTAATCACATCACCACACAAATACAAACACCTATATAGGTCCCCCTACACTTAGGAGGTTAAAACAGAAAAGGATAGATACTCGGGTTGCCTCCCGAGGAGCGCTTGTTTTTTATAACCGAGTCACGAGCCTGACTCGACCCAAAATTAGTTCATGGGGAACGTGGTGAGGGATGGAATCATCTCATGAGAGATGTCCTCACCAGAGTACAACTTCACTCGTTGGCCATTCACCTTAAAATTAGGTCCATTAGGTTGAGCGAGCTCGAGAGTACCATATGGAAAAATTTGGGCAATGGTGAATGGGCCGGACCAACAAGATTTTAGCTTGCCCGAGAAGATTTTCAACCGAGAGTTAAAGAGTAAAACTTTATCTCTAACTTGGAACTCTCGGTTTTTAATCTTAGAGTCGTGAATGAGCTTAGTCTTCTCCTTATAGATCAAAGAATTTTCATAAGCCTCATTACGGAGTTCATTCAGCTCATTGAGTTGGATCTTGCGTAGGTCACCAGCTTTGTTGATATCAAAATTAGCCCACTTCAAGGCCCAGTAAGCCTTGTGCTCCAAGTCAATGGGGAGGTGGCATGCCTTTCCGTACACGAGACGATATGGTGTACAACCAATCGGAGTCTTGTATGCGGTACGAAAAGCCCACAAAGCATCATCAAGTTTATCAGCCCATGAGGCACGATGCTCTCCCACGGTTCTTTCAAGAATTCGCTTTAATCCTCGGTTAGAGATTTCAGCTTGGCCATTAGTTTGTGGGTGGTATGCGGTGGAAAGACGATGATTTACACCATACTTAGCCATGACTCTTGCAAATTGGTCATTGCAAAAATGAGTCCCGCTATCACTAATAATGGCACGAGCCACACCGAATCTAGCGAATAGCGACTTCAAAAAGTTACAAACCACCCTTGCGTCATTAGTAGGTAAAGCTTTGGCTTCAACCCATTTGGAGACGTAGTCAACAACTACAAGGATGTATTTGTTTCCTTTAGATGAAGGGAATGGCCCCATAAAGTCGATACCCCAAACATCAAAGATTTCACATTCTTGTATGAAATTCTGAGGCATCTCGTCTTTATGTGTGATCTTGCCTTGTTTTTGGCAAGCATCACATCGTTTAACCATCTCGTGAGCATCACGGTAAATGGTGGGCCAATAAAATCCCGAGTCAAACACTTTTTTGGCGGTGTAGTTGGGACCAAAGTGACCACCGGTGGGTCCTTTGTGGCAAGCGTCAAGGATTTCTAAAGTTGCCGATCCATCAACACATCAGCGAATAATCAAATCGGCACATTGTTTGAATAGGTAAGGGTCGTCCCAGAAATAATGTTCAACATCTTTAAAGAACTTTTTCTTTTGTTGGGATGTTAACCCTTCCTTTAGAATTCTACCCGCCAAGTAGTTTGCAATATCCGCAAACCACGGGGTTTCATCAGAAGTCAAGTTGATAGACATTAAGGTCTCCAAGGGAAAAGAATCATTGATATCTTTGTTCGGATGATCCCCTTGGTAAGGATCCTCAAGTCTACTGAGATGATCCGCGGTTAGGTTTTCAGCTCCTTTTTTATCGCGAATTTCGATTTTAAATTCTTGGAGAAGCAAAACCCAGCGGAGAAGCCTTGGTTTGGAATCTTGTTTAGTTAACAAGTACTTCAACGCGGAATGATCGGTGTAAACGATTGTGGTGGAAAGGACAAGATAGGGGCAGAACTTTTCAAAAGCATAGACAACAGCTAAAAGCTCTTTTTCAGTTGTCGTATAATGCAATTGTGCCCCCGTCATTGTCTTGCTAGCATAGTGGATTGGTTGGAAGTGTTTATTCACTCTTTGGCCCAAAACCGCTCCAATAGCAAAATCACTAGCATCGCACATTAACTCGAAAGGCAGCTCCCAATTAGGGGTAACCAAGACGGGTGCCTTAGTTAGCTTATCCTTAAGCGAGTTGAAGGCTTCGATACACTCTTTGGAAAAGATAAAAGGAGTATCTTTTTCCAAGAGGTGGGTCATCGGGCGAGCGATTTGAGAAAAATCTTTGATGAATCGACGGTAGAAGCCCGCATGACCGAGAAAACTTCTCACACCCTTTACGGTTGAAGGTGGAGGCAATTTAGCGATAACATCGACTTTAGCACGGTCTACTTCAAGACCGGCTTTGGAGATCTTGTGTCCTAGCACGATGCCCTCTTTTACCATGAAATGGCATTTTTCCCAATTAAGAACAAGGCGAGTGTCTTCACACCGCTTCAGCATACGTTCTAAATTGGCAAGGCAAGCAGAGAAAGAATCGCCATAAACCGAGAAATCATCCATGAATACTTCCATAGTGTCTTCCACCATGTCATGGAAGATAGCCATCATACACCTTTGGAATGTCCCAGGAGCATTACATGAACCAAAAGGCATGCGTTTGTAAGCAAATGTTCCATAGGGACAAGTGAATGTGGTCTTTTCTTGGTCCTTAGGATCGATGGGAATTTGAAAATACCCAGAGAAACCGTCTAAAAAGCAGTAATAGTCATTACCCGCAAGACGCTCGAGCATTTGATCCATGAAAGGAAGAGGAAAGTGATCTTTTCTCGTGGCATCATTGAGCTTGCGATAATCAATACAAACTCTCCACCCAGTAACGAGACGAGTGGGAATCAACTCGTTGTGTTCATTGGAAACAACGGTTATTCTGCCCTTCTTGGGCACACAATGGACGGGACTTACCCACGGTGAATCCGAAATAGGGTAGATCAAGCCGGCATCTAGAAGTTTGATAACCTCTTGTTTGATGACGTCATGAATGCGAGGATTAACCCTTCTTTGGCTCTGGATTGCGGGTTTAAAGTCATCTTCCATGAGAATCTTGTGAATACAAAAGTTTGGATCAATTCCGCGGATGTCGGAAATTTTCTAAGCAATTGCCTTCTTATGATCTTTAAGCACGGTGATGAGGCGAGATTTCTCTTCTTCTTTCAAGTCCTTCGCGATGATGACAGGCGATTTCTTGTTTTCTTCAAGGAACACGTACTCGAGATGGGGAGGCAACTCCTTAAGTTCTAAATCCGGAGGATTTTCGATGGGAGGCGTTTTCAAAGTCGGAGCATCGATAGCAATAACCGTGGGAGATGGTGGAGAAAGATTGTCTTCTATAAGAATGTTTTCAATGAGGCGAAGATCTTCATCCCAATTGGTGGTAGAATCGTCATTACCTAAGTTCACATCTCCCATGGTGGCTTCCAAATCTTTCCAAAGGAAATCACTTTCTCCAAATAGAGATAGTGATGAATCGATAGAGGAAACGGTCTCAACATTGGGAAGAGAGGTAGGAATACTTTTGCAAGCATCTTTGAAGTGTTCTTCACAAGCCTCATCAAGAACGTCAATACAATTAACACTCCCGTTAGAATAAGGCTGTTTAGAAAGCTTTCCCATGTTGAAGACAATTTTGTCGTCACCCACTCTCATGATAAGCTCACCGGCTTCAACATCGATGAGAGTGCGACCGGTCCTCAGGAATGGACGACCAACAATTAATGGCACACGAGGGTCCATCTCGTAATCGACGACGACGAAATCGGCAGGAAAAGTGAATTTGTAGACTCCTACAAAGACGTCTTCGGCTATCCCCACTGGATAAGCAACCGTATGGTTAGCTAATTCCAAAGTCATTTTGGTGGGGACTAGCTCAGGGAGAGATAATTGCTTCCAAACGCTTAGAGGCATTAAGTTAATACTGGCACCAAGATCGGCTAGGGCCATGCAATTCTCTACTCCCGGGAAGTTACAAGGGATTAAGAAACGACCCGGATCACCAAGCTTGGTTGGCAATTTCCTTAAGAGCACTGCGGAGCAATTCTCATTAAGTTGGGTGTTAGCAATATCAAGAAGCTTCTCCTTGTCGCTAAGAAGATCTTTGAACATTTTCGCGTACTTAGGCATGTGAGCGAGAGCCTCAGCGAAGGAGATATTGAAATTCAATTGTTTGAACATTTTAAGAAAGTTCGAAACCTGAATATCATCCTTGCTTTTGAGCTTCTCTTTCCTCAACCTAGATGGATAAGGTATATTAGAAGAAGAGGAAGGCTTTGGGAGAATAGGATCACTCACATCCTTGGGTGGAGGAGGGGTAGAAGTAAGAGGTGGAGGGGAAGTAGAAGTTTGGGGAATAGGAGCAGGGGACTCGTTCTCCTTAGTCACAAGCACCGGTGGAGGTATAGGAAGCTCGGGTTCCTTGGTACCTTTGCCACTGCGAGTGTTGATTGCTTTCATCTCCCCTCTTGGATTCGCAACGGTGTTACTCGAAAGAGTACCCGATGAAGGGGGTTGATTACCTTGGAAGAAACTAGCCATCATGTTCTTTAAGTCATTCGTTTGACTACCCAAAGTGTTTCGCATATCAGCTCTCAGATCGTTCCCTTGTTTCACCAGGTCTGCTTTCAAGTTGCGCACTTCCTGTTGGAGATTGTCCACGATCACATCGTTAGTCCTCATGTAGGTTCTAATGTCTTGGTGTAATGCGGTGGGTTGGTTGGGAGGAGCATTGTATGCGGGTGGTTAATAAGCAGGTTGCTGGTAAACTTGGTTGTTTCTTTGAGGTGGATGTTGTTGTTTGTGAGGTGGTATGTATGGTCCACGAGGTTGTTGTTGTTGTTGAGGAGGGCGGTTGAGGTTTTTTTGTTGGTTTGGGTTGTTAGGAGTAAAACCGGGTGGTGAGAGATAGTTGTTGGAGCGGTAGCTAAGCAGGTTGCGGTCACCTTGAGGACGAGCTTGATAAGCGGGTTGAGGATAGGTACCGTATGCTGTATTCACATTCTCAGAAGGGTAGTCTTGGGTGGCGGTACAAGTGGTGTAAGAGTGAGGACCCCCGCATATTTCACATGGTTGGCTAACAGCATTGACTTGAGCGTTTTTAGCATTGATGTTGTTGGTGTTGCTGGCGGTTTGGGTAGCAAGCGATTCAAGAAGCGCAGTGATTTTGTCAATTCGCTTGTCGCTGTCACTAGTACTAGAACTAGCGGCATTGGTCTGCACACTCTTGGTTTGCACACGAGACTTATTCTCAATGATATCCCAAGTAACATTGGAAGTCTTAGCCAAAAGATTACCCCCCGAGGCACTGTTTAGTGAATCTTGGTCATTCATGCTTAACCCATTATAAATAGTGTTAATTTGGTGCACTTTGGTAAAACCATGTTGTGGGCATTTTCTTAAAAGATCTTTGAAACGGTCCCAAGATTCACTAAAAGACTCATCGTACTTTTGTTAAAAATTAATGATTTCATTCCGCAAAGCGGTAGTACGAGAGGGTGGGAAAAAGTAGTTGATAAACTTGGTCTCCAAATCCGTCCACGTAAGAATACTCTGTGGCAGTTCCTTAGCAAGCCAATGCCGGGATTGTCCCTCTAAAGAAAAGGAAAAAAGTTGTAAATAGATTACCTCTTGTGGAACACCATTGAATTTGACCGTATTCGTGAGTTGCAAGAATCTCTTGATGTGGTCATGATCAATGGTACGCCCCAAGAATGGTTGAGCATAGTCCATCTGGATAAAGCCGGATTTGAGCTCAAAGTTGTTGGCTGCAATCGCGGGTATGACAACTGGATCATCGTTACCATCTACATGTGCTTGCAGAAGTTCAATCATCGGGCGATTATCCGGTAGAGGCTCATTATTGTTAAGAGGAGGATTGTTATTGTTGTTGTTATTATTGTTAAAAGGTGGGTTATTGTTGTTGTTTTGTACACCGGCCATGTCTAAGTCTTCGAGAGGCTCGGGCTCTTGATAAGACGTTGATCGTGTACGCATGCACCTGCAAAAGAACTAACAATGCAATAACAAAGCAAAAATATTTTTGGTTTTTATGTTTTTTTTTAATTTTTAGGATTTTTGAAAATTTTATATTTTTGTGTTTTTGAAAATTTTTATGAAAAAGTAACGTTCACGGTGAACGGATCCCAAAATCCAAGTTCTCACAAAAAACTGTTGATCTTAACGAGAAGAGCCGGCAGCGGCGCCATTTAATACAATGGTTTTGTATAGGTTCATAATTAGTTCTCGGAATCTCCTCGAATTGATCTCGGTTCTAAGTGGAATGATTTGTTCTTGGTTAATAAAAAGGTGATGGTTTGTTTATCTAATTTAAACTAATAACAAGTAATTAAGTGTCGAAGAGTAAACTTAAAGCTTTAAAAGATTAAACTAAAAAAAGACGAGTTTAAAAATAAATGCTTGAAAACTTAAAGGTAAGATTAGAAAAATACTTGGACAATGAATAAAACTAACACTTGAAAGCTTTGCAAAAACAAGAAATTAAACAAACAATTTAACCCAAATCGGAATATCACTAAATGACCCAGATCGGAATATATTCTGATCTGATGATCGGAATGTATAGGAATACGACTGATTGGAATAAGGGACTAAAAAGGGGCAATCGGAATACTATTAAAAACACTCCAATCGGAATAACTGAAAACTGGCCAATCGGAATATGGGGATTAATTCACAATCGGAATATATCAAAACTAGTCTTAATCGGAATGTTTAAAAAATTACACTAGTCGGAATAATCGAAACAGAGCTGATCGGAATACTTAAAGTAAGCTACAATCGGAATAAACCAAAACCCTTAGATCAGAATATGGAGAATGCCACCAATCGGAATATTAAAACCCTTTTCCGATCACTGCGATCGGAATAAGGTGCTGATGTGCTGGTCGGAATGACCCAATCGGAAAGGGGTTTATAACCCTTTCTGATGCCTATGTGATCCGAAAAATAAGCAAGGGAAATAAGCTATTTTAATAAGCTACTACCCAAACTAGCTCGAATCTAATATGAAACAAATCAAATAAGCATAAATACCAACTTATCTAAACTTCAAATAAGCAAACTCATAAATCAAATGATAAAAAGATAAACTTTTTAAGAAAACTTATAAAAAGTAAATAAGCAAAACTAACAAATAAGCCAATAAGCACAAGGATCATAAAGCTTATTCGTGTAGAAACTTAAGGAAACATAAAAAGATTAACTTTTTAAGCACGAAAACATAGATGAACAACACGGATCATAAGTCATTCGTACCAAAAGTAAATCAAAATCAAAGAAAGGTAGAATGAGATTAAAGATTAAAAGCTTGAATTTAAATTTGATTAATGAAAAACAATACAAAGGTTTGATCTTGAAAGAAAGAAAGATGAAAACTAGTGAGAGAAAGTTTAGAACTTTCTCTCTCTAAAACTAGAGAGAATGAAAAACTAAAAACTAACTAAAAGACTAACTAGCCTTAAATTTTGTGAAGTAAAGTCCTATTTATAGGCGTGTGATGGTGGGCTTGTGAATGGGCTTTGGTTCGGGCTTCTTTTCTTCCTTCTTCTTTGGTCTTCACGCTTCTTTAAATAAACGTTTCCGACTTTGGATTTTTAGAAGTGTCGGTGAATAATTCCAACTCGTCTTATAATATTTTGTTTAATAGACTCGAGTTCTTTGACATATAAGAATCTTTCATCTTTGGCTCTATTCTTCGATAAATCTTTAAATAGGCACAATGACTTCAAATCTTTTGCATCTCTTGGACAATAGACTTCGTCTTGAGTCTTTTTCCTCGATAAAACCCGTGCAATCCCATGTTTTCTTCAAAATTCATCCGGTTGACTCTGAAAACACAATAAACACAAAAACCACGCATAATTCCAAACAAATGATATTAAATACGTGTTTTGGTCTCGTTTCAGCCAGAATTAAGTGGTGAAAGGATGGGTGTTTTCACACCTATCAGTATTCATGGAATACTTTTCGGTGTTTGGTGATTCGTTCACGTCGTGTTTATCTAATCTTGAGAAAATGTTAAAACATTGTGAAGAAACCAACCTTTTGCTCAATTGGGAAAAATTTCATTTTATGTGTAAACAAGGAATCGTCTTAGGGCACAAGGTCTCGAAAGCGGGGATTGAGGTAGATAAAGCTAAGATAGATGTCATCGCCAAATTACCTCATCCCAAAACCGTCAAGGGAGCTAGGAGTTTCCTAGGCCACGCGGGCTTTTATCGTCGTTTCATCAAAGACTTTTCAAAAATCACTCGACCTATGACGCACCTTCTCAAGAAGGATGCTCCTTTTAACTTCAATGAGGATTGTGTTAGAGCTTTCGAAACTCTTAAAGGGAAACTTACTGAAGCTCCCATTCTTGTTGCTCCTAATTGGGAATTACCCTTTGAAATCATGTGCGATGCAAGTGATTATGAAATTAGGGCCGTCTTAGGGCAACGTTATGAAAAGCACTTCCGTCCTATCCATTATGCTAGCAAGACGATGACCGAGGCTCAACTTAAGTACACCACAATAGAAAAGGAATTCCTTGCCGTGGTTTATGCTTTTGAGAAATTCCGACCTTATCTCGTCTTGACTAAAAGCATCGTGTATACGGACCATTCGGCTATCAAGTACCTCTTAGCTAAGAAAGATGCTAAGCCGAGATTGCTTTGTTGGATACTCCTCCTCCAAGAATTTGATGTCACCATTCTTGACAAAAAAGGAGTCGAGAATCTAGCGGCCGATCATCTCTCTCGTTTAGAAGATCCTCACAAAGATGTTTTCGAGAACAAGAAAATTACCGAAACATTTCCTCTCGAGACTCTCGGTGTAGTGAATTCTAAGGATGACACCCCATGGTTTGCCGACATTGCAAATTACCATGCGGGGAACTTCATAATCAAGGGAATGACGACACAACAAAATAGAAAATTCTTTCGTGACGTCAAGTTCTATTTTTGGGATGACCCTTATCTCTTTCGAGTTTGTGTGGATCAACTCGTTCGATGTTGTGTTTTTGACACCGAAGCTTCTAACATCCTTAGAGCTTGTCACGGGGGACCCACGAGTGGTCACCATGGTGCTAACTTCACGGCTAAGAAAGTGTTTGATGTCGGCTTCTTTTGGCCTACGATCTATCGTGATGCACACGCACTTGTGAAGTCGTGTGATTCTTGCCAACGTCAAGGAAAATCGTCGCAAAAGGATGAAATGCCGCAAAACATAATTCAAGTGTGTGAGATTTTCGACATTTGGGGCATTGACTTTATGGTTCCGTTCCCATCGTCTCATGGAAACAAGTATATCCTCATCGCCGTCGACTACCTTTCTAAGTGGGTGGAAGTTAAGGCTTTGCCTACGAATGATGCTCGTGTGGTAGTGAAGTTTTTGAAGCAACTATTCTCTCGGTTTGGAACCCCTCGTGCTATTATAAGCGATCGTGGAACCCATTTTTGTAATGACCAATTCGAAAAGGTTTTAAAGAAATATGGAGTTACACATCGTCTTTCTACGGCTTATCACCCGCAAACGAGTGGGCAAGTCGAGGTTTCAAACTGAGCTTTGAAGAAGATTTTAGAGAGGTCGACTGGAGAAAACTGTACTTCATGGTCCGACAAACTCGATGACGCTTTATGGGCCTTTCGGACCGCTTATAAGACACCTATCGGTTGTACTCCTTATAAGTTGGTTTATGGAAAGAATTGTCATTTGTCTATTGAATTAGAGCATAAGGCATATTGGGCCCTAAAGCATGCCAATTATGACTTAAAGACCGCGGGAGATCACCAGAAAATACAACTTAATGAATTGGATGAGTTAAGAGATAATGCTTATGAAAATTCATTGATTTTTAAGGAAAAGACTAAAAAGTTTCATGATTCAAAGATTAAAAACCGGGTTTTTAACATTGGTGATCAAGTGTTACTTTGTAACTCTCGTATGAAGATATTTTCCGAGAAATTGAAATCTCGTTGGTCGGGTCCGTTCACAATAACACAAGTGTTTCCTTATGGGACCATCGAGCTAGCTCAAAATGATGGTCCTAATTTCAAGGTGAATGGACATAGGCTTAAGCACTACTTCGGTGGGGAAGTCCCTTCTTTAGACGACCTCGACCAAGTCACCTTTCCCAATGATAATTAGCATTGAGGGGATCGAGTCGAGATCATGACTCGGTAATCAAAATGAGTTGCCTCGTGGGGGAGATCCTATGCTTATCCATTTTATCGCTTTCTAATGTAGTTAATGAAGAGGGGATTTGTGCCCTTCCAACTCGTTGTCTCGTGGTTGTTTGTGAATGTGTTATCTAGATCATCATCATCGCCACGATTAAATACTCTCGTGTTCGTTTACGTGAGCCTCGATCGTTTGCTTGAAGAGTTTTTCACGAATCCATGACATATTCTTAATTGTTCTAACAATTATCTTTTAGCATAATTCATAAACGACTTTAGATATATTGTTAATCACCCTTTGCATGCTAGATCCTAAGCATTTGACTCTTCGTCTCTAGTATGGGGTGTTCCACCTTTAGACTCGAAACATTGAGGACAATGTTTAATTTTAGTATGGGGGTTGAATAGATACTTGCCTTGCTACGCCCTCACGTTTTCCAACTTTCATCGTTTTGTTTTGTTTTGTTGCTAATAAGGCTAAAAATGTTTTGTTGCTAATAAGGCTAAAAATGGCCCAATTTTAAATTTTTTCTTTGTTTTCATAGTGTTTTTAAGACACGAATGTATATTTTTCATGCGTAGAATAACAGTTAATTTTTGACTTGATGGGCATTTGGAGCCTTTTACATTCTTAACCCGTTTGAATCAAGTTTTGCTAGACTTTTATATAGGGAACTTTAAAAGGCGAAAGTCTTAGCTCATACGGGTTAAAAACAAGAACTTTTCGTAAGTTCCTATAATGGATCCTAGAAAGTCACTTATCAAGGGAATTTTAAAATGTATTCTCTAAACTTGAAAAGGTCTAAGAAAGTGCAAGATCCTATAGGTGGCTTGAAAACCTAAAACTTTGATTTAATATAGTCTTAATGAAGCTAATCTAAATTTGGCTTAATTTTGACTTGCATGGCTAAGTATTCACGAGTCTGTTTAATTAGAGGTCTTTAAATAGTGAAGAACGAGAAGTGATAGAGTTAGACAAGTGACTATACTAAACGTAGAACATGAAAATGTTCTTTCAAAAACTCATATGTTTTTAATTGTGGCTTTTTCTCCAATAAGATCAATGCATTAGGAATAAAATAATTGCAATAAGTAAGGTCGTACATTTGAAAGGTTACTTAGCTTCTAGCCCAATATCGTTTAAAAGTTGCTCGTGGTTGAATAGAGTTCATAGCCAAGGCATAACTTATTGAAGCGGGACGCGAAGATTGGTGAAGATCCAAAAAGGCCCTAACAAGGCATGAGGAGCTCTATTTTGTTGCTAAAGATCCAAGATGATGTGAAGAATCATTATTCCAAAATCAATATGAAGGATCGAGACACACGTCGAAAAGCAATTACTCCCCTAAAGATCATGGAGAAGGTCTATCCAAAAAGACCCTAACAAGGTATGAGGATAAATATATCCAAGTCCTAAAAGGAGGCGGATCGTTATAAATCAAAATCCAGAATAAAGATTGAAGAAAAATGATGAAGTCGTGGTCCAAGTATGAATAATATCTCAAAAACGTCAAGTGACGAAATTCCAAAATATGAAGAGAAGACCATAATTTCAAGAACGTCTTCCAAAGATTTGAAGTATGAAGTACATGCCAAATATCGGTCCGAGAAAGGTCTCAAATTGTGAAACGAGTTATGCCAAGATATGAACTTAAGGAGATACACGAGAAGCCGTTTTAAAAGATTTTGTCCTTTAGCTAACTATCGATTAAATCGTGCTACTTTATTTTTGGACTAATAAATACTCAAATAAGTCAATATGAATCACTTGTGATCCATGACAAGTAGTTAAAAAATTCTAGAAACCTTTTCTTTTCTTAATAACTAGGATTGCGGGGAGAAAAAGTATTACACAATTTAGACGTATGAGTAGTGTTAGCATTGTGACTTGTACCAACAATGATCTCGTTTTTGCACTTAGCATGAAATGTATGACAATCAAGGATGACGAACTTTACTCTATGAAACATTCACTTGTTTCTATTCATTGACCCTAAAAGTCACTTTCGTGATGAAAATCATACATTATGTCTTTTACACATCTTCGTAGTATTGTAGCAGGTTTTTACTTTTCAATAAAGGGTAATAAAATTTAATTTTTGAGATGCTTAGATACTTTATTATATCATTGCATGAGGGCACGGCAATGGTTTAGTATGGGGGAGTGATGAGATGGCATTTATACATGATCTCATCGTTCTTTTCGGGCTTTAAATACATAAAATGTCATCAAAATACCATATATGTGCTTGTTTTTGTTTACTTGTGTATTTTAGGTATGGATACCGTGAAAAAAGACAAAAGATCACAAGAAACAAGGAAAAACGAACATGAGAAATGAAGTCGCACAATGAACCGGGCCCTAGTTATGGATTTCTCAAAGAAAAACCCTTGAAGACTTGAAGATGTACAAGAATGATCCCTCATTTATGAAGAAATGACACTTAAAACCCTTGTATATTCATAATTACAAGTTTGGTCCCTTAAGTTTGTCAAAATTTACAAAAAGGTCCCTCAACTTTGAAGATTTGGCAAGTTTAGTCCCTCAAGAATTCTAAATTGTCAACAATGGTCCTCCTCAAAGTCAAACTTACAAAGAAGACCTTCAAGATCAAGAATATTACACATCTAGTCCTTCTTAAATGGATAAAAGAACAAAAGGACTAATGTTGTAATTATGCCAAAGTTATTTAAGCCCTAATATCCCTTTTATAAAGTTTTTGTGGCCAAACTATGAAAAAAGAAACTTAAATAACAAAGGATTTGGATTTATAGGCTGAATAAACTTGTTGAACACATTTCACCAAAATGCAAGGACCAAAGGTGTGCACTAAAATATTTGAATCCCTAAACACGCGGGTAACATTTACTATTTGGATTAAAACGAGTTACTATGCATCTTTCTACCCAGGATCAAAAAGGAGAAAAGAAAAGGGGAAAGTTAAATTGGTTAGACTCACGTGTGATTAACCTCATATGAATCATATCCCAACACTAAAACCTTAAATCCCACTACCAGGAAGACCCCACAAGGACCAACCACAAGACGACACATGGCAAAGATCACTGACATGACCAAATCAAGGGTGTACTACTTGTCCTCGAAGGATAAAATATACGTCCAAGATTTCTCCTAACAGCCTGTCAACAACCAAATGCATTCTGGAAGCTTCATAGGGATATTTTAGGGATTTTCATAGATTAGGGTTTATGAATAGTGCCCATATTGTGGCCTATAAAGAGATCCCTGACTTGTGGTGAGCTTCTTGTTCCAGATTTTCTCTTAGTGCTTTGTAATCCCTTTTTAAAGTTTAATAAAAGTTGGTTTATTTTTCTGAAAATTCTAATTCCTTTTTGTTATTTAAAAGTTGGTATTAGGCTAAGAGAATCTGAGTTCCATATTTTGAAAGTTTGATCTTGTGTTTCTGTGTTTTGTAAAGGTTTCATGTTATAAGTAAAAGTTTTTGAGAAAAGTCAAAATAAGTGGTTATATTATTTGTGTTGTTTGACTTTGTTCATCTCAGCAGGCGTGGAAGCTAGTGGTTTTTCTGCTACCACTTGAGCTCTCACAATCCAAAGCATGGATGTATGTTTTGGAGGTGCACGTTTCTAATCCCTTTTATTTTACTGCATATTTTCATGTTATGTGATGAATATGAGAATTTGTTATTGAATCAGTGTTTTATAGGTTTAATCTGGTTATTTGATTGTTACTTGTTGTTATTAGTTGGATTGATCTTGATTTGTGGTGTTTATTAAGCAAGTTCTTTGGAAAAAGTTTGAAATCAGTCATAAAGGGGTGTTTGGGTTTACTGCATGTTCAGGGTTTGGGTTGAATTGGGCAAGTTTACTTGTGTTTGTTCTTGCTTATATGGCATAATTAGTTGTTTATCTGCATGTTTTAAGCTTTGTATCACCTAAATCCAACAATTGGCTATAATAAATTTGTTACTTGTTGTTTTTGCCTACAAATTGGTGAACACCTAGATCTATTTTTTTTTATTTTTTTTTTGCTAGACTAGGGTTAACAAGTGATTAAACAAAGTTTATATAACCTGATTGATAGATTTGAGGCTTTGAAGTTCAAGTTTTGGTCATTTAGTTCAGCAAAACATTGCCAGGTCTGTTTGCATATCAGTAACCTTGGATTGCTTGATTTTGTGTAATTTATGTGTAGGACTTGGTGTTTTTCTTGTTTCTATTGACTCCCAATAAGCCAAATCTTATTGGGGTGCCCTTTGTTCCATTTAAAACCAACAAGAAAGGCTTGAAATCAAGCCAAAAACAGATCTGTTCCATCAGTAGTGGGAACTCCTTTCCTACTGCTTGTTACCACTGATAGTGCAAAACCTGTTTCAGCTTATTATTAAGCCATAATAGCTTATTGAATTGTGCAACAACTTGGATTTGGTAATCAGTCTTCCTCAATTGACCCATTTAACCATTCTGGAGCTTTTGGGTTGTTGACTTTAGGGTTTGACTAGAAAACCAACTTATTTGACTTTTTCATAAGTGCTTATTGACTTATTCATCTTATTTGGCTTTGATTATTGGATTTTTCTTGATTGATTTGTCTTAATTAAGTCATTTAGAGTCTTTTGCAAGTTAAATCAAGTTCTGAAGTGGTCTAAATCTCTAAGTCAACTATTTTGTCTTTTAGTGAAATCATACTTGGCTTATTTCTGGCTTATTGGTTAAGCTTTTTTAAAATTTATTTTTACAGATCTCTTAAGCATCCCAAAAGAAGGTTGTGTGTCAAATTAGAGCTTATGGAGTTAGCTTATAGCTTAATGGGCCAAAAAGCCCATTAAGAATAAGCTGTTGGTCATTTAAGTTGTGATAAGCTCATATTCAGCTTTTGGGCCTTTAGAGTTTTGTGTTTAAAATTAAATTTTGAGTCAGATTGGAACTTTCAGCTTATTTGGTTGACTTTGGCTTATTGGGCTAAAAAGCCCATTAAGATGCGTTGTTTTTGTTTTTAGCCCATTTGTGGGCCAATAGGGGTATTTTAGGAATTTCACTTTCATTTTCTATTTATTTAGGTTAAAATAAACTAGTTTGCAAGTTTTTAGAAATGTTTATAATTTTTGAATATTTAATATTATTTTAATATTTAATGATTTTAATCAGTTTTAATTGGTTTTAAATTTTATAAAAATAATTTTTAGTTTATTTAAGTCATTTTAGAGTTTGACAAATTGAAAAATCCTAATTTGGGCTTTTTATTAATTATTTTGATTTTTAGGGCTTTAATTAGTATTTAAAAATTAATATTTAATTAATTAAAAGGTTTGAAAAAGTTTTGATCATTTGTAAACTCTTAGTTCATTTTTAGCTATTTATGGTAATTTTTTGGGATTTTTTAGAATTAGTTTTTATTTTGTCACTTTTTACGGGTTTTTCGTTTCATTGTCGTAGTGTAATTTTAACGTATCCGTCATTCTAATTTCTCATCTTTTCTTTCTCTAATATTAATCCAAAATCATTACGAATTATTCACACACAATAAACCTCCTTTGGAAACGAACTTATTTGGGTCATTAACACTTGGTTTTCCTAAATCATTTGTTTAATATTACACTCTTTGTTTTCCTAAACAAGAGTGTATTTTACCACAATCAGCCACCCTGCTGACCCTGCTCTGAATGTTCTTAAATAGTATTTCAATATAGATAATATGATAACACTTTCTTTTGTGAGATTTGCCAAAGAGCTAAACAAACCAGGAAATCGTTTCCTTTTAACTGAACATAAAACAAAAAGGCTTGGTGATGTTGTGCATTTAGACTTGTGGGGTCCTTATAAGGTGGTCAACTACTCTGGCCACAAGTATTTCTGACTTTTGTGGATGACTATACAAGGGCTGTTTGGTTATATCTTATAAAAACTAAGGATGAAGTCATGTCTTATATTCAAATCTTTTATAACTTGATACAAAATCAGTTTAAGAGTACTGTTAAGATTTTTAGAAGTGACAATGGCACAGTATTTTTGTGAATCAAAATTTCAAATCTTTTTGCAATGAAAGAGGAATTATACACCAAACTACTTGTGCATATACTCCACAACAAAATAGAATTGCAAAAAGGAAACATAGACATCTCCTAAATGTGGCTAGATGTCTTATGTTTCAAGGGGGAATTCCTCTTAGATTTTGGACTTAATGTGTGTGATGAGACTGCTTTTATACATAGTCTCATCGTCCAAATAGGGCTTAAAATGCATTAAATATCATCAAAATACCCAAATATATGCTTGTGTTTGTTGCTTGTGTATTTTAGGTACGGATATTGAGAAAATGACAAAGGATCACAAGAATCATACAAAAACGAACACGGGAAACGAAGCCGCACAATGAACCAAGCCCTAGTGAAGAATTTTCCAAAGAAAACCCTTGAAGATTTAAAGAATTATGAAGAAGGGTCCTTCAATATGGAAGAATTGACACTTTATACCCTTGTATCCTCATAATTACAAGTTTGGTCCCTAAAGTTTGTCAAAATTACAAAAAGTCCCTCCACTTTAAAGATTTTGCAAATTTAGTCCCTCAACAAAACTAAATTGTCAATATTGGTCCTCCAAGAAGTCAACAAACAAGTCAAAACCTTGAAGTTTGAAGAAAATGCCAAAATCAGTCCTTCAAATATCATGAATTTACATATCTAGTCCTTGAAACAAGTTTAAAAACTTGTTGTGCCATTTTTGACAACTCAGCCAAAGTTGTTTACAAAGGAAAAAGGTTAATTGGCTGTTTTATACAAAATGAAGAAGCTAATGGAGTTGGGGGACCTAATCTGCCCAGACAACAATCTCACACCATCCAACCAGCATCCTCCACGTCATCCACTTCCACTCCTCCACCAATCACCATCCTCCCCTACTCCACGTCACAACCCACCAGTATTAAACTTATTAAACCAAGTTTAATATTGCCTTCCCACTAAAACACATTTTTTAAAATTCATTAACCCAAAAACAGATTAAAACACCCCCTTAATTATCCATAAACCCTACTTAATCCCAGGATGAATTAAACCCTAATCAAAGGGGTTTTTGCTCAATGTTTCCAGAACACTAATTCATCACACCCTAAACCCAAACCCAACTCCCAAAAACGTCACCCTCATCCCCACATGGCTCTCCAACCCTCCCCTGACCCACAATTGAGTTTGAAGACAAACTAAGGACAGAGGATCAACGACTCATGACATTTTCGTGTTCTCAAAGACTCCTTTTGATGGCCAAGATCATTTTTATCCAGCTTGCATCAACATACATCCAAATGATCATCACATGGGCTCTTGACCAATTCAAAAAAACGAATCTTCAAAAGGACTCAAAGGGCAAATGTGGAAGAACACACCATTAGGGCTAAGGCTTCTTTTCAGTTCTAGAATGATTTTGTAAGCCTCTATATAAAGGCAAATAGGATTTTCATTTTACTTGTTCTTGTTTTCTCTTTCCTTGGTCAAACATTGTAAAGCCCTTTCAAAGTTAATGAAACCGGTGTTTGTTGTGACGAAATAGAACAAGAGCCATTTACTTTTCCTTGCACATTTAAATTTTGAAGTTGTGATACCATTTTCAGTTTTTCTGTTTTGTTTGGAAACCTAAGTGAAACAAGTGTTAAGTTCTTTGTCCAAGCTTTTAAATTGATCATATGAGCCTGATATTCTTGTTGAATATCAAGCTCAAGTGAGGTTTAAATTGTTTGTTGATTGGGTTATTGTTAAGATTTTCACAAAAATTAAAAATCATTTTTTTTATTTTTGTCAAATAAGCCATAGGCAGCTTAACTGATAAGCTGGCTTATCAGCTTATTTGACTTGTCCCTAAACCCTAAACCCTAAACCCTAAACCCTAAACCCTAAACCCTAAACCCTAAACCCTAAACCCTAAACCCTAAACCCTAAACCCTAAACCCTAAACGCTAAACCCTTTTGTTTACTTCCTTTCTTAGCAGGTTCTTAATATCCCATCTTTTTTTGAAGACATATTGGGTGTGTGTGTCTTTGTGACCACCACTAGCATCTCTACTAGTTATCTTGTTCCTATAAGCCAATAGCCCAGCTATAAGCTGATGGGAGATGGCTTTGCTGCCATAGTGGGGCCTGGATTGTAGGTCCCACAAGGTAACCATCTTGTTTCCTTAATTTCAGTTTACAAGTTTGAGATTTGTGAGATTTGGTTGTTTTGCTTGAAAGTTGTTTAAAAGCTTGTTGAATGGTTTGATATTGCTCAATTTAGGTTTATATGCATGTTAGAAGTGTTTGAAATCAGATTTGAGTAGATTTGAATAGGATTGCTTTGTTAATTTTTGGTTTTTAGATATTAAGGGGTGTTTGGGTCTGCTTGATAGGCTGAGAATTTGACAACTTCTTGGTTTGAAATCAGCTTAAATTATCTCCATTAGTATTGTTAAGTAGAAGTTGGTATCTTGTTTTGAAATTGGTGGTCCTTTTAAACAAGTTTGCATGTTCATGTTTGGATAAAACTAGCTAAAAAACAGTCATACACATTAAGAGCTTTTTCTGCCTGATTTTTGTGAGATTTGTGCCTTAAATCTTGATCAATGTTAGATACTTGTTCTATCTAGGGTTTTATTAAGTTTGTATGCTATGTGGTTGGATTGAGTGCAAGTTTGTGAGCTTTGAATTTCAGATTTGTGCAATATAAACCAGCAAAGGACCCAAGTCCATTTATCTGAATACAGTAACTGATCTTGGACATTTGAGCTTGATTTGTGTGATTTACTTGTGTTTTTTGTGCTATATTTGACTCCCTACACTCAAACTGAGTGTAGGGGTGCCCCCATTGTCCATCAAACAACAGCAAAAATCCAGGAACAAGCCCCTCTTGTTCTATCTTCACTTGTGAAGATTCATTATTTTTGTTCATCAAACAAGCAACCTATCTGGACACATTTTTGACTTTAATTGGTTTAATTCTAGTTTATTTGCTATAAAATTTGTGTTTTAAAGTAAGTTAAGGTCACTGTTTTTGAGTTTGTAAAGTTTAAAAAAGAAAAAAAAAAGTTTTTACAAAAAGGACGTGGCCAGGACTCGAACCTGCGCCACTCCTCTCACACTCCAACGTGATAACCAGTTGCCCTAGGGTCTTTGACTGGTTATCACTTGGACTTTTAAATACTTAAGGAGTATTTGTATTTGGCTTATTTAACTTAACAGCTTACTTATAAGCTGATTTCAGCTTATTCCTTTTAGGTTTTTACAACTTAGCATTTTTCCTTTGTTCTCATTTGGGTTTAGGACTTTTTGGTTCAAAATATTTATTTTTCACGTGTTTTATTAATTTACTAGGATTATTTAAAGTTTAAATTTTGAAAAGTAAATAAAAAATAGAAAAAGGTATTTTAAAAATCTGGAAAAATAGTTTTTAGGTTTTTAACTATATTTTTGAGGTTTACAGCCATTAAAGTTTTCATTTTAGCTAATTTTTGATTTTATATGATTTTAGGGTTTTTAACCAACTTTGAAATTTAATATAAAATTATTAAAAAGGTTTTGGAAACTTTTGATTGCATTTCTGTCCTAGTTACATTATTCTAGATTTTTGGTAATTTTTTAGAATTTTTTTATAAACTTTGAATATTTTAATATTATTTTATTATTAAAAATTAAAAGTCTGATTTTCTAAGTTTTTACATTTTTCCTAGATTGTAGACACTTAATTAGGAATTTTTTAACTTTCCAAATATTTTTAGGGCTTTTCAGTTATTTTCTAGAATTAATTTAAGTTTTAATTGATTTTAAAAGTGTTTAAGTGTTTAAAAATAGTTTTATTTGGATTTAAAATTTTAAAAAATACTTTTTAGCTTAATTAGAGTATTTTTGAGGTTTACAAACTTTAAAATCTTGTTTAGGGCTTTTTAATAATTAATTTTGATTTTTAGGGCTTTAATTAGCATTAAAAAGTCATTATCTAATTAATTAAAAGGTTTTGGCAAGTTTGGATTTTTTGTAAACTCTTAGAATATTATTGTGGATTTTTGGAAATTTTTAGGAATTTTTAGGTTAAAATTTTTAATTTGGTGCTTTTTACGGTTTTACGTGATCAACCTTTTCGTCTTAGTTTAATTCGTCATCGCAACCGTCATTCTCTTCTAATCTCATTTCTTCTTTTCTTTTTCTCAATATAATCACAAACCATTAATCATTTCAATACACACACACTAAGCCTCCCTGGGAAACGAACTTGAACTTATTTGGTCATTAGTGCTCGGTTTTCCTAAACCGACACTTAATACTTGCCACTTTTGCTCTCTTTTCCTAAAGAGTGGTAAAAACACTACATCATTTTGGCGCGGCTGCCGGGGAGGCGTGTTGTGTTTTTATTTGAACAATTGTTGTTTTTATATATAGCCATAATAGTATTTGTATTAGTAGCACTCTACTAATACGTATTATCGGTTTTCGTTTTTTTTTGTGAATACTATTACTATATTGTATACGTAGAAAAATAAATTCACAAGTACTCCAAATACGTGAGAAATCACAACCTTGACTTGGGAGGTCATTACCCAATCATTGTATTCGAATCTGAAACCAAAGAAAAAAGGCAAAAATAGATAAATACTTTCGTGAAGCTCGATTTTGAAAATACAAACTATAAGGTGGCTATAAGGCGGATATTATAAAATTTATCCTAAGGAAAATGGCTGTTAAGTGCTTCGTGCCGCCTCTTTTCCCCGCTTGCTTGTGAGTATTTGATTTTGAGAGCTAATCGAGGGTTTTGCCGCCCAAAGTAATACTAAGTATCATATATATATTCTTGGTTTCATTTGATTAAACCCTCTTGAACGTTTTGGTGTTCCACCAACGTTCTAAATTCATCGAAGGCGTTCACTTCACGTGATCGTTTTCATTCCTTGAGGCTTCTTTAATCGAGAGATTTGATTAAGGAGGAGATTTGTAGATTTTGGTCTACTTAATACAATCACAAAAATCCAAAAAAGTAAAAACAATCAAAAACCACAAAAAAATTGAAAAAGTAAAAACACCAAAAAGAATCTTCTTTGCTCACCCTCTCGTTGTACATGACGTTTATGCAAACTCGCTCCAAAGCAAGACGTGCACGTAAACGAAGAAACAAATCAACCACTCCTTCTAGTGAGGAGTCTCCTATTGACGAACCCATCGTAGTGAAAGAAGCACCCATGGCTAATCGAACTATGATGGAGTTGCTTCAAGCACCCACCGAGGGTTATGGAGAAGCGATTGTGATTTCCGCTATCCTTGCGGAGAATTTTGAGGTTAAGACGGGTTTGTTTTCCATGATTCAAAACAACAAGTTTCGAGGTGACGAAAAGGACAACCCTCATAACCACATTCGCCAATTTAATCGTCTTACCGCCACTTGCAAGTTTAAGGACGTCTCTAACGACTCGATTAAGATGATGCTTTTTCCGTATTCCTTAGCGGGGCCCGCAAAAATTTGGTTAGAGAAAGAGCCACCCAATTCTATATTGACGTGGAAGGATCTCGTTTCAAAATTCGTGAACCAATTTTTTCCGCCCTCTAAGACTACGCATTTTAAAAACGAGATTTCAAAGTTTTCACAAGAGTATAATGAGAGTTTTTCAACGGCTTGGAATAGGTTTAAGGAAATGTTGCACGAATGTCCTCATCATGGTTTTTCCGACTTGCATCAAATTGACACGTTTTACAATGGCTTGAACGATCACGAGCGTGATTATCTTAATGCCGCCGCGGGTGGTAATTTTATGTGTAAAACGGTCGAGGAAGCATTGTTAATCATTGAGAATAGGTCTAAGGTCTATAGTCCTCGTAGCACGTCGAGTGTTCGTAAGACTTCGTCTTCACCTTCACCTTCATTGTCACATACCGTTGATGCTTGCCAAATCGAGGCTAATTTGGAGAACAAGATTTTTAATAAGCTTAAAGGATTGTTAATTGAGTTTAAAGTTGGTGAACAACCCACTCCCGCTACGGCTAAAGCGGTTAAGGTTTCTTGTATGTATTGTGGTGGAGCTCACGATTACTCCGAGTGCATTACCAACGGTGGTAACACTTCGAGTGCCTACGCGGCCGCGGGAACTTATAACCAAAACGGTCAAGTTCCCCGCACTAATCAATTGACTCCACCGGGTTTTCCACCAAATCAAAATGCTAACAATTATCGAAACAATCAAGTTGGTTACCAAAACAATCAAAGAAACAATTACAAGAGTAATAACAACTATGGGAATCAAGGAAGTAGTAGCCAATTGCAAAATCAAAACCAAAACCGTAATTTTCAAAACACAAGTCAAGGTCTTCAAAATGTTTACACTAAAGAACTTCCAATGGACTTTTTGAATTACGCTACGGCAAATGATAAGATTTTGGAAAACATTCAAGAGCAATTGGCTAGTCAAGCTAGGGACACGGCTAAAAACACCAAGGAGTTAGCTAATTTTGTGAAGGAAAATCTTAACATGAGAAATGAGTTGAAAAATGATTTTGCTAATCAAATTAGAGGTCAAAACAATAAAATTGAACAAAGTCATGCTAGGCTTGAACAAAGAATTGACCAAAAAGCCGCTAGTCAAGATGTTAAGCTTAATGCTATTTTAGAAGCCGTCATGGGAAACAAAGCCTCTACTTCGGGTAGTCTACCTAGTAACACCATATCAAACCCGAAGGGAGAGATGAAAGTGATTACCACACGAAGTGGTAAGACACTTAAAGAACCGACTCCTCAACCAATTACTCCAACGGTGGAGGAAATTGAGGAAGAACCCGAGGTGGTGGTCGAAAAGGAGCATATCTCAAGCCCACAAAGTACCGCTCATGCCACGCCTACGGTCGACCCTTTACCAACATTGGAACCCGAGATTCCAAAGGCTATGCCTATGCCCCAACCCACACCACCCTTGCCTTACCCATCGAGACTTTAGAAGGAGAAACGACAAGAGCGCGACAATTATCAATTTGAGCTTTTTATGAAAATGTTTCGTGAGTTGCACCTTAATGTGAGTTTCGCCGATGCTTTGGTCATGATGCCTCGATTTGCCGCTAACTTTAAGAGTATGTTGAACAACAAGGAGAAATTGCATCAATTGTCTAGTTGTTCGTCGGTTTATCTTAATCGCATACCTCAAAAAGTCGGTGATCACGGTAATTTTTTATCCCTTGTGCAATCCAAGATAGGGAAGAATGCTATGCCTTGGCCGATCTTGGTGCTAGCATTAATTTGATGCCACTCGCAATCTTCAAGTCGCTCAATCTTCCTAATCATACTCCTTCACTAATGTCTATCGAGATGGCCGACCATTCCACGATTCGTGCATGTGGATTGGCGGAAGACGTTTTTGTGAAAGTGGGGACGTTCTACTATCCCGTAGACTTTATCGTTGTTGATATCCCCACGGATCCTCAAGTTCCTCTCATTTTAGGTCGTTCGTTTTTAGATACGTCTATGGCTTTGATCGATGTTCATGCTAGAAAGATCACCTTATGTTTCAACGACGAGGAACTTATTATAAACGCAACTCAAAATTCTCAACTTTCTCATGTTTATTTCGTTGCTACCATAAACCTCGTTGATATGATCGACGTGGTTTGCGAGGAATTTTCACAAGAAGTTCTAGGGTTTGGTGATGAAGAAACTAGTGGCAATCCCACTATGTTAGATCCAATTCTTGATAATTCGACACCAACCTTCACTCCATTTGAAGGTGGTGGTTTTACGTTAGAAGAATTCAATGTTCCACGTACTTGTAACGAAGACCTCGACAATGATGAGGACTTCTCGATTATCAAGGATTGTCTTAACGATTTCCCATTTCCTCCACCCAAGGAGGTTATGAGTATCGAGCCCAAATCTTCACTTGAGGAACCACCTATCCTCGAGTTGAAAGATTTACCTCCTCACCTCGAATATGTCTATTTGGAGGAGGACGACAAGTTGCCGGTTATTATTGCGAAGGAACTTTTGAATGATGAAAAAACCGCACTTGTCGATGTGCTAAAGGATCACAAAGGGGCAATTGTGTGGAAGTTATCCGACATTAAGGGAATTGATCCCAAGTTTTGTACCCACAAAATATTAATGGAGGAGGATTACAAGCCCGCAATCCAAAGTCAACGGAGGGTGAACCCCAAAATTCACGACGTCTTAAAAAAGGAGGTCCTTAAACTCCTTGACGCGGGAATGATTTACCCTATTTCCGATAGCCCTTGGGTGAGTCCTATTCATTGTGTCCTTAAAAAGGGAGGAATGACCGTTGTGCCAAACGATGCCAACGAGTTGATTCCCACTAGACTCGTGACCGGATGGAGAGTGTGCATTGACTATCGAAAGTTGAATGAAGCCACTCGAAAAGACCATTTTCCCTTGCCCTTCATGGACCAAATGTTGGAGCGTCTTACGGGAAACGATTTCAATTGCTTTTTAGATGGTTTTTCCGGTTACTTTCAAATTCCCATCGATCCTCGTGATCAAGAAAAAACTACGTTTACGTGTCCATATGGAACGTTTGCCTATCGTAGAATGCCATTCGGACTTTGCAATGCACCGGGAACCTTCCAAAGGTGCATGATGGCTATTTTTCATGATATGATCGAGAAGACGATGGAAGTCTTCATGGATGACTTTTCCGTGTTTGGTAATTCGTTCACTTCGTGTTTGTCGAACCTTGAGAGAATGTTGAAACGTTATGAGGAAACCAACCTTGTGCTCAATTGGGAAAAATGTCATTTTATGGTTAAGAGTGGAATCGTCTTAGGGCACAAGGTCTCGAAAGCGGGGATTGAGGTAGATCAAGCTAAGGTAGACGTCATCGCCAAATTACCTCATCCCAAAACCGTTAAGGGAGTTAGGAGTTTCCTAGGCCACGCGGGCTTTTATCGTCGATTCATCAAGGATTTTTCAAAGATCTCTCGACCCATTACACATCTTCTTGAAAAAGAGGCACGTTTTGTCTTTGACGAAGATTGTGTACGAGCCTTTGAAATCCTTAAGAGGAAACTTACCGAAGCTCCCATTCTTGTTGCTCCCAATTGGAACCTCCCCTTTGAGCTTATGTGTGATGCGAGTGATTACGCTATATGGGGCGTTTTGGGGCAACGTCATGATAAGCACTTCTTGCCTATTCACTATGCTAGCAAGACGATGACCGAGGCTCAACTAAAATACACTACAACGGAGAAGGAGTTCCTTGCCGTGGTGTATGCATTTGAGAAATTTCGACCTTATCTCGTCTTGACAAAATGCATAGTGTATACGGACCATTCGGCTATTAAGTATCTCATGGCAAAGAAAGATGCTAAGCCTAGATTACTTCGTTGGATTCTCCTCCTTCAAGAATTTGATCACACCATCGTTGACAAAAAAAGGAGCCGAGAATCTAGCGGCCGACCATCTTTCTCGTTTGGAAGATCCTCACCAAAGTGTTTACGAGCCCAAGGAAATCACCGAAACATTTTCGCTCGAGACACTTGGTGTAGTGAATTCTAAGCTTGATCCTTCCACCCCATGGTTTGCGGATTTTGCAAATTACCATGCGGGTAACTTCATCATTAAGGGTATGACGACTCAAGAAAAACAAAAATTCTTTCGTGACGTCAAGTTCTACTTTTGGAACGACCCTTACTTGTTTCGAACTTGTGCGGATCAAATCATCCGACGTTGTGTATTTGGCACCGAAGCTTCTAATATCCTTAGAGCTTGCCATGAGGGACCCACGGGTGGTCACCACGGTGCTAATCTCACAGCTAAAAAGGTGTTTGATGCCGGCTTCTTTTGGCCTACTATTTACCGAGATGCACAAGATCTTGTGAAGTCGTGTGATGCATGCCAACGACAAGGAAAAGCCTCACAAAAAGATGAAATGCCACAAAATATCATCCAAGTGTGTGAGATCTTTGACGTTTGGGGTATAGACTTTATGGGGCCGTTCCCATCATCTCGTGGTAATAAGTACATCCTTGTTGCGGTTGACTACCTATCTAAGTGGGTGGAGGCCAAAGCCTTGCCCACCAATGATGCTCGTGTGGTAGTCAAGTTTTTGAAGCAATTGTTTTCTCGGTTTGGAACCCCTCGTGCTATCATAAGCGATCGTGGAACCCATTTTTGTAACGACCAATTCGAAAGGGTCCTAAGGAAATATGGGGTTACACATCGGCTTTCTACGGCTTATCACCCACAAACAAGTGGGCAAGTCGAGGTTTCAAACCGAGCTTTGAAGAGGATCTTGGATAGATCCGTTGGGGAAAACCGATAAACTTGGTCGGATAAGTTGGACGATGCTTTATGGGCCTTTAGGACCGCTCATAAGACGCCCATTGGGTGCACTCCCTATAAGCTTGTGTATGGAAAGAATTGTCATTTGCCTATCGAATTAGAGCACAAGGCTTATTGGGCCCTAAAGCATTGTAATGATGATATGGAGACCGCGGGAAAACACCGGAAAATGCAATTAAATGAATTGGATGAATTGAGAGACATTGCTTATGAAAATTCATTGATTTATAAGGAAAAAACTAAAAAGTTGCATGATTCAAAAATTAAAAACCGGGTTTTTAACATTGGGGATCAAGTTTTGCTTTTTAATTCAAGATTAAAAATCTTTTCTGGTAAGTTGAAATCCCGTTGGTCCGGTCCATTCACCGTGACTCAAGTGTTTCCGTATGGGACCATCGAGCTAGCTCAAGATGATGGTCCTAACTTCAAGGTGAATGGACATAGATTGAAGCACTACTTTGGCGGGGAAGTTCCATCCTTGAACTACCTCGACCAAGTCACCTTCCCCAATGATAATTAGTATTGAGGGGATCGAGTCGAGCTCATGACTCGGTAATCAAAAACGAGGTGCCTCGTGGGGGAGTCCCATGCTTATCCTATGTATATATTATCGCTTTCTAATGTAGTTAACGTGTGGGGATTTGTGCCCTTCCAACCTTTGTTCTGTGGTTGTTTGTGAATTGTGGACTTTAGATGATCATGATCTTCACGATTGGAGCCTCTCGTGTTCGTTTTATGGGAGCACTCGATCGTTTGCTTTGAAGACTTTCTCAATATCCATGATATATCCTTGATTGTTCTAACCTTAGGTTTTTAGCACACTTCATAAACGGCTATTAATTTAACGGTTACACCCTGTCCATGCTAGATTAAGCATTCGACTACGTCTCTAGTATAGGGGTGTTTGCACCCCTAGACTCGAAACATTGAGGACAATGTTTAACTTTAGTATGGGGGTGAATAGATACTTGCGTTGCCAAACCTTCACGCTTTCCAAAGTTTATCTTTTTGTTTATCGTTTTGTTGCAAAATAAGGCTAAAAATGGCCAAATTTTAAAATTTTTCTCATGTTTTATAAGTGTTTGAAGACACGAATGTAGGTTTTCCGATGGCGAGAATAAGAGTAATTTTTGACTCGACCGTGTGTGTTGATCACTTAGCTTTGATTCCTTAACTACACATTAGGCTAAGTCTCTTAAATGAGGACGAGAAATGATAGAGTTAATTAGAAGTTACTATGCTAAACGTAGAGTACTCGTATTCTTTCAAAAACTCATGTGTTCTCGTTATTTTCTTATTCTCCCTTCGCTTGTAAATATTTTTTGCTTAATAAATATTGACTTAGCGGTTTAGTTGGGATTGTTGGGTTTCTAGTCTTTTCTAGTAGCTTCCGTGTAATTAAATTGGGAAGACATTAAGGTATCGCCAGCGTCACGGTTTTGAAGTATTAGCACCCTAATAATCGAAAGCTTCACCCAATAATAAGATTTCAAGTGCTCACCTAAATCAAGCAAACAATTTGAAGCCCCACAAGGCCGAAAAATCTATGCAAAATTGAAAGTGAATCAAGCCTTAATCTTCGAAGCTTTAAAGATCCAAAATTCGCTTTAGCGTGAGGATATACGTCTTTGGCTAATAAAACCACCGATGAGGCGGATAATAAAAGGCAAGGCAAGACCGAAGTCATAATAAAAGCTTCATGGCGAAGTTGAATAAAAGATGGAGGTAAACCAAAGATAATAAGGCCCTTCCGTTAGGGGGCGTATAAAAGTCTTGGTAATAAGTCTCATGTTCAAAACCGTTATAAAACCGTGTTTATCGATTCTTCTTGTCAACTTAATTTTTTAACATCGTTGTCTATTGGGAGGGGTTATTGATTTGATGGTCTTAGTTACACCGTTAGGACTCTATTTTTAGACCTAAATCTCTATTATCGCATAAGTCAAACAATGTATCCTCGTGAAACATTCAAGACGAAATAAAATATAAGAGATACAACTTAGGAATAATGGGAGGATAAGTACGTGATTAGGGCATATGAGTAGTGTTAGCATTACTAACTTATAATGACAATGATCTCGTTACACGCTTGGCATGGAATTGGGGTGAAAATCAAGGACGATGAAATTATTTCTAACGAAGCATTCACGTGTTCTTATTCTATGAACCTAAACGTCCCATTTTGCGATGAAAATCATACATTATGTCTATAACGCAAGTAGTAGCAATAGTAGTAGTGTAGCTAGTTTATCATTTCAATAAAGTGAATAAAAATGAATTTTGGAGATGCTACGATACTTTATTCTAGCATTGCGTGAGGGCACGGCAATGGTTTAGTATGGGGGAGTGATGAGACTGCTTTTATACATAGTCTCATCGTCCAAATAGGGCTTAAAATGCATTAAATATCATCAAAATACCCAAATATATGCGTGTGTTTGTTTCTTGTGTATTTTAGGTACGGATATTGAGAAAATGACAAAGGATCACAAGAATCATACAAAAACGAACACGGGAAACGAAGCCGCACAATGAACCAAGCCCTAGTGTAGAATTTTCCAAAGAAAACCCTTGAAGATTTAAAGAATTATGAAGAAGGGTCCTCCAATATGGAAGAATTGACACTTTATACCCTTGTATCCTCATAATTACAAGTTTGGTCCCTAAAGTTTGTCAAAATTACAAAAAAGGGCCCTCCACTTTGAAGATCTGGCAAATTTAGTCCCTCAACAAAACTAAATTGTCAATATTGGTCCTCCAAGAAGTCAACAAACAAGTCAAAACCTTGAAGTTTGAAGAAAATGCCAAAATCAGTCCTTCAAATATCATGAATTTGCATATCTAGTCCTTGAAACAAGTTTAAAAACTTGTTGTGCCATTTTTGACAACTCAGCCAAAGTTGTTTACAAAGGAAAAAGGTTAATTGGCTGTTTTATACAAAATGAAGAAGCTAATGGAGTTGGGGGACCTAATCTGCCCAGACAACAATCTCACACCACCCAACCAACATCCTCCACGTCATCCACTTCCACTCCTCCACCAATCACCATCCTCCCCTACTCCACGTCACAACCCACCAGTATTAAACTTATTAAACCAAGTTTAATATTGCCTTCCCACCAAAACACATTTTTTAAAATTCATTAACCCAAAAATAGATTAAAACACCCCCTTAATTATCCATAAACCCTACTTAATCCCAGGATGAATTAAACCCTACTCAAAGGGGTTTTTGCTCAATGTTTCCAGAACACTAATTCATCACACCCTAAACCCAAACCCAACTCCCAAAAACGTCACCCTCATCCCCACATGGCTCTCCAACCCTCCCCTGACCCACAATTGAGCTTGAAGACAAACTAAGGACAGAGGATCAACGACTCATGACATTTTCGTGTTCTCAAAGACTCCTTTTGATGGCCAAGATCATTTTTATCCAGCTTGCATCAATATACATCCAAATGATCATCACATGGGCTCTTGACCAATTCAAAAAAACGAATCTTCAAAAGGACTCAAAGGGCAAATGTGGAAGAACACACCATTAGGGCTAAGGCTTCTTTTTAGTTCTAGAATGATTTTGTAAGCCTCTATATAAAGGCAAATAGGATTTTCATTTTACTTGTTCTTGTTTTCTCTTTCCTTAGTCAAACATTGTAAAGCCCTTTCAAAGTTAATGAAACCGGTGTTTGTTGTGACGAAATAGAACAAGAGCCATTTACTTTTCCTTGCACAATTAAATTTTGAAGTTGTGATACCATTTTTAGTTTTTCTGTTTTGTTTGGAAACCTAAGTGAAACAAGTGTTAAGTTCTTTGTCCAAGCTTTTAAATTGATCATATGAGCCTGATATTCTTGTTGAATATCAAGCTCAAGTGAGGTTTAAATTGTTTGTTGATTGGGTTATTGTTAAGATTTTCACAAAAATTAAAAATCAGTTTTTTTTATTTTTGTCAAATAAGCCATAGGCAGCTTAATTGATAAGCTGGCTTATCAGCTTATTTGACTTGTGAACAGGTCACCCTTTTGTTTACTTCCTTTCTTAGCAGGTTCTTAATATCCCATCTTTTTTTGAAGACATATTGGGTGTGTGTGTCTTTGTGACCACCACTAGCATCTCTACTAGTTATCTTGTTCCTATAAACCAATAGCCCATCTATAAGCTGATGGGAGATGGCTTTGCTGCCATAGTGGGGCCTGGGTTGTAGGTCCCACAAGGTAACCATCTTGTTTCCTTAATTTCAGTTTACAAGTTTGAGATTTGTAAGATTTGGTTGTTTTGCTTGAAAGTTGTTTAAAAGTTTGTTGAATGGTTTGATATTGCTTAATTTAGGTTTATATGCATGTTAGAAGTGTTTGAAATCAGATTTGAGTAGATTTGAATAGGATTGCTTTGTTAATTTTTGGTTTTTAGATATTAAGGGGTGTTTGGGTCTGCTTGATAGGCTGAGAATTTGACAACTTCTTGGTTTGAAATCAGCTTAAATTATCTCCATTAGTATTGTTAAGTAGAAGTTGGTATCTTGTTTTGAAATTGGTAGTCCTTTTAAACAAGTTTGCATGTTCATGTTTGGATAAAACTAGCTAAAAAACAGTCATACACATTAAGAGCTTTTTCTGCCTGATTTTTGTGAGATTTGTGCCTTAAATCTTGATCAATGTTAGATACTTGTTCTATCTAGGGTTTTATTAAGTTTGTATGCTATGTGGTTGGATTGAGTGCAAGTTTGTGAGCTTTGAATTTCAGATTTGTGCAATATAAACCAGCAAAGGACCCAAGTCCATTTATCTGAATACAGTAACTAATCTTGGACATTTGAGCTTGATTTGTGTGATTTACTTGTGTTTTTTGTGCTATATTTGACTCCCTACACTCAAACTGAGTGTAGGGGTGCCCCCATTGTCCATCAAACAACAGCAAAAATCCAGGAACAAGCCCCTCTTGTTCTATCTTCACTTGTGAAGATTCATTATTTGTGTTCATCAAACAAGCAACCTATCTGGACACATTTTAGACTTTAATTGGTTTAATTCTAGTTTATTTGTTATAAAATTTGTGTTTTAAAGTAAGTTAAGGTCACTGTTTTTGAGTTTGTAAAGTTTAAAAAAGAAAAAAAAAAGTTTTTACAAAAAGGACGTGGCCAGGACTCGAACCTGCGCCACTCCTCTCACACTCCAACGTGATAACCAGTTGCCCTAGGGTCTTTGACTGGTTATCACTTGGACTTTTAAATACTTAAGGAGTATTTGTCTTTGTCTTATTTAACTTAACAGCTTACTTATAAGCTGATTTCAGCTTATTCCTTTTAGGTTTTTACAACTTAGCATTTTTCCTTTGTTCTTATTTGGGTTTAATACTTTTTGGTTCAAAAAAATTATTTTTCACGTGTTTTATTAATTTACTAGGATTATTTTAAGTTTAAATTTTGAAAAGTAAATAAAAAATAGGAAAAGGTATTTTAAAAATCTGGAAAAATAGTTTTTAGGTTTTTAACTATATTTTTGAGGTTTACAGCCATTAAAGTTTTCATTTTAGCTAATTTTTGATTTTATATGATTTTAGGGTTTTTAACCAACTTTGAAATTTAATATAAAATTATTAAAAAGGTTTTGGAAACTTTTGATTACATTTCTGTCCTAGTTACATTATTCTAGATTTATGGTATTTTTTTATAAACTTTGAATTTTTTTGAATATTTTAATATTATTTTATTATTAAAAATTAAAAGTCTGATTTTCTAAGTTTTTACATTTTTCCTAGATTGTAGACACTTAATTAGGAATTTTGTAACTTTCCAAATATTTTTATGGCTTTTCAATTATTTTCTAGAATTAATTTAAGTTTTAATTGATTTTAATAGTTTTTAAGTGTTTAAAAATAGTTTTATTTGGATTTAAAATTTTAAAAAATACTTTTTGGCTTAATTAGAGTATTTTTGAGGTTTACAAACTTTAAAATCTTGTTTAGGGCTTTTTAATAATTAATTGTGATTTTTAGGGCTTTAATTAGCATTAAAAAGTCATTATCTAATTAATTAAAAGGTTTTGGCAAGTTTGGATTTTTTGTAAACTCTTAGAATATTATTGTGGATTTTTGGAAATTTTTGGGAATTTTTAGGTTAAAATTTTTAATTTGGTACTTTTTACGGTTTTACGTGATAGACCTTTTTGTCTTTGTTTAATTCGTCATCGCAGCCGTCATTCTCTTCTAATCTCATTTCTTCTTTTATTTTTCTCAATATAATCACAAACCATTAATCATTTCAATACACACACACTAAGCCTCCTTGGGAAACGAACTTGAACTTATTTGGTCATTAGTGCTCGGTTTTCCTAAACCGACACTTAATACTTGCCACTTTTGCTCTCTTTTCCTAAAGAGTAGTAAAAACACTACATCAGTGTGCTAACTGCTACTTATCTTATCAACAGATTGCCTACTTCTGTGCTTAATGGAAAAACACCTTTTGAAATGATTTATAATACTTGTCCTAGTCTCTCTCATATCAGAATGTTTGGTTGTCTTTGTTTTGCTACTATTCTTAATAGTCATGATAAGCTTGCTAACAGATCTGAAAAATGTGTTATGATGGGTTATTCTAGTTCTCAAAAGGGATATAGGGTTTATAGTCTTGATAGGCATCAGTTTCTTGTTTCTAGAGATGTTAATTTTTTTGAAACTATTTTCCCTTTTAAAGATCCTGTTACTAATGTCAATAAAGATAAGAACTTAAATGTTTTTCAAGACTTAAACCTATTGAACTTTTTTTATTATGATAACCCTGAGCTTCCTAATGATGATGAGAGAGTAACACCTTATCTGAATGGTGACAATTTGTCACACAGTGAGGGTAGCCACTCTCCCATCCTTGGGGATGGTATACACACTGATGATTCCCCAACCATTGGGGATGATGCTCATATCAGTGATAACACCAATGCTAGTTTGGGAGAGGAGGCTGCAACACTTGATGAAAGTAATGAGTCTGAAGGAAATTTGGACCAAATTTCAAATACTTTGGCTTAGGGAAATCAAAACCCTAGAAGGTCCAATAGACCTTCTGTTTTTCCAAAAAACTACAATGATTTTGTTGTTAATTCCAAAGTTAAGTATGGGCTTGAAAAATTTGTTGGATACTCCAAACTTGATAAAGATAATTTTTGCTTTGTAGCTCAACTTAACAAAATAAGTGAACCAAAAAGCTTTTTGAAGCATCTCAAAATTCCCTTTGGGTTGATGCTATGAATTCTGAACTTGTTGTCCTCCTTGAAAATGATACTTGGGATGTTGTTGAACTCCCTAAGGGTAGAAAGGCTTTAGGTTGTAAATGGATTTGGAAGTTGAAGTTCAAATCTAGTGGAGAGATTGAGAGGTATAAGGCTAGGGTTGTTGCCCAAGGTTTTGGTCAAAAGGAGGGAATTGATTATGATGAGACATTTGCTCCTGTTGTTAAAGTGGTCACTGTTAGATGTTTTCTTAACCTTGCTATTATACAATCTTGGCTTATTTTTCAACTTGATATTAATAATGCCTTCTTATATGGTGACCTTGATGAGATGTTTACATGAAACCACCCCCAATGATATCTTTTTGGGGGTGACAACTTGGTATGTAGGCTTAAAAAATCTTTATATGGGCTCAAACAAGCTCCTAGACAATGGAATGCTAAGCTTACCTCTGTTTTAAAAGAAATTGGGTTTGTCCAAAGTAAATCTGATTATTCTTTGTACACTAAGTCTCATGATAATGTTTTTCTTGCTAATCTTGTGTATGTGGATGACATCATTATTACCAGAAACAATATTGTTGAGAAAGAAAAGTTTAAGTTTTTTTGAAAACTAAATTTTTGATCAAAGATTTGGGTAAGCTTAAGTATTTCTTGGGTATTTGTGAGAACTCATATTTTTCGCGGTAATTAAATTATATTATAAATATTTTTCTGATCATTGATAATATTTTATCCGAAATTATAAAAAAAAATTTATTTTTATTTTTATTTTATTTTATTTTATTTTTCCATATTTATTCACTATAATAGCCCGAAATTTAATATCAACATTTAGACCGAGCTCTAATTCTATTCCTAATATCCGGACAATATTTATTACCCGACTTTTAAATGTCATATGTTCGTTCTATAAACATTATGAAATTCTTGACTAACCGACAAGGTTAAGTTTTTAATGCATTGAATACGTGTCATTTATTATTTATCGGCAAAGTATATGCCTGACATTGACCGTAAATATTCTCTTTATGACATAGAAATATTTTTATTGTCGTCATTTTAATTTCTCGTTTCCGAGTATTCTTCGTAATTTACGTTAAGTCTTTAGGCATCATTCATTTATGCGACGCGTTAATAATAATTAAATTATAAGTCCCCGTTTATTTATCGAAATATCGACGTGATCCGAATGTCGATGTTTTTATTTTATATTGAGCGTTTATTATTCGTGTTTTACGCATATGTTTTAAAATCGCGTAACTTTTAAAGTATCAAGTTTCGATAATACCCGCTTATTAAATATATAGCTAAAACAAATAGCGGTAGTAAACATTAAGATATCAAATGAGCCATTTGCTCTCTCTAAGAAACACGTATACATCCTAAAAAATCTAAACACATTTCTTGACATGCAACGTGTCTTGCATGATTTCTAACCTTAAACTTTCACATAAAAAAAAATGTTCGGATATCTCTTTATTTTATTTTCTTTTGTTGTCAAGTGTCAAACAAGACCAACACCATCACTAATGGGTGTTTTATGAGCTTATTTTAAATGGTTTCTACAACATAGCAATTCAAATAGTGAACAAGGATTTTTGGTTCATTAGCCTTGGATTCAATTTCGTGGTTTGGTTCGTCTCGAGCACAATTAACCTTGTTAGTGTTCATGTTCGTGGCGGTATTCATACTCGAGCATCGCGACACCGATTCACTAATAATTATGCGTGGAGCTAAGGTATCGTTAGCCATACATTACTTGATTTTATATAAATCATATACTAGCAGTTATGGGTAACCCATATTCTGATCATATCTTGATATGAACAAGATTATAAATGACCTTTGTGGATAGAACTTGTAATATGCGTTTTTTTAAAACATGTTGATTGCTTGAAAAAAAAAACATGTCACCATGAACTAATGGTCATCGTCGAAAGGTGTAGTTCATGGTCTTATTCTCATGCTATGTTTGACTTTGAAAATGTAATCTAGCAACTCAATAATACACATCTCTTTTAACCGGAAAGTTTACAAGACCAGTGGACTTTTCTTAACAAACAATTTTGCATTACATGAAATAGAAACTAGGATAAAGTGAAGAAAACTTCACGTTACATATATGCATACCAAATGGATATTTACAAGATTGGTCCTTGATTTATAAAGATATATATAAATGGATGCTATAGAATTTCAAATTAATAGTTTTGGCCCCTGTTTATTCTATACTCTTTAAAACTAGGCCAGGATTATCTTTAATGTTTTTTTTCTTGTCTAACAAAATCATGTCTATAAGTTGTACATCTCAAATAATTTGATAAGTCTACATGCTTTATAATTTTATATTTTAACAAGGATAGCGTGCTATAAATTATACGTCATTAATATTAAATACATTTTATATTTAAATTGGACGACCTAGCTTGTCGTTGATCATCTAGATTTTAATAAGTAATTTACTTGTGTTAGGTCACGTCTAGTGCGATCTACGTTCGAAGGTTGATTTTAATGATATTCGTCGTGCTCATTCTAGAGTTATTGATTATTCAATAATCCTTACTTGCTAAGGTGAGTTCATAGCCCCTTTTTAATACTTATACATTGTTTTTAAACGTGGGGTGAGATTTTACATGGTGGAACACATTCATTTAAAACTGTATGCTATCCAGAACTTGTATGCTATCCAGAACTTGTATGCTATCCAGAACTTGTATGCTTTCCAGAACTTGATGATTTCCAACAGATTTTCATTATTATTATTGCTTTTAGTTATAGCCCTTAAGTTTCCTCTCCTGATCATGAACCGTTAATTTACTTGTGTTGCTAAGCGCGAATGTTGTGGGTGGATCCATCGGGATTGACAATCCCCGTCCCATGTTGCGGTTGTTTAACCATGACGCATTTCATTTGTTTATACTTGAGTATTTAGGCTGAATACTCACTAGAGGAACTTACATTGAGTTAAGCTTCGGTTCATGAACTAAATAGCAATAATAATGGTTTCGGACTATGGTTATCGTACGTAACCATTTTCCCTATTTCTTGTTTTACAAATAAATGCTTGTGTTCCACACCTTAACTGCTAAACCTATGAATATCACTCAACTTTATTGACGATTTTACATGTTTAATCTCAGGTATTATTACTTAGTTTTGCTTGGATGGGAGCCCGCAGGATATTATCGCAGCTTGGAGATTTCTGTGTTACTTTTTTAAGTTTGGTTTTGGTAAAAGCTGTCAGAAGTTTATCATATATTTTTGGAAACAACATGTTACAAAGCCATGTTTAAATAATAGATTTTTCCGCTTATAAAACTCTGGGACCTTTGTTTAAAAACTATGATCTTTTTGTGATATAATATATAAGTTTTTATTACGTCAAATTTATGTCAACAGTATTTTATTGATTCTTGTACCATGACGTGGCGTCCCCATGCTGCCTACGTGTTTCCTTGCCTGATTTTGGGGGTCTCACAGATTGGTATCAGAGCGATGGTTATAGGGAACTAAGTCGTTTTTCAAAACTTAGTCTATAACCGAAAGTTCAAATATTTCATGTTTAATGTGTCAAACATAGAATCTGCCATTGTTGTATGATATCTGCGCGGGTAACTCTCTAATCCTTATTATTTACTTTTAATTATCATCATAGTATTTCTTCTCCTGATTACATGTTAAAATATTACATTACCCTAATGACGATAATTACTATGTCTTTTCAAAACCTTTGTGCTTCATGAATTATCATTGGATATTACTTGATTACATATGCTCTTGCTGCATATCGTGAATTCTTGTTTTTGTGAACTGATCTTGTTACAATAATTTTATATTGTTATGAAGTTACATACTTGAATTCGGAGCGAGTATGCTGCCGACTTTTCATACTCACTTTACTGAGTACTATTGCTATCTTGTTTATGCGTGATATGACTGACCTCATATACTCGTTCGTTTTGAACCGCTTATTTTTCTTGACTCATTGGTACATGTTATGTGTCTTCTCGCGATATCATTGTTTGGGATTAAGTAAGTGTTGATTTCAATGAAACTTCTGATTTTCATTCTACTACCGTGCGTGTTACTTTCATTGTTAAACCTCTTAAAGCTATCTATTTAGATATCCAAATTGTTTTCCGACCATTCGTAATTGAATGTCTAGTCTATAGACCATTGTGTAGCTCAATGTGTCTCCGAAAAAGATAAAAGGACATCGTGTGAGTCACACATCTCTAAGCATTCGTTGAATCTGTGTTAGATAATATCAAGGGTTTTCATAACCTTGATTTACCTTTATGTCGTCGTTTTACACGACACTCGTATAACGATTAAATATTGTTTCATTGACCATTCTACGTTTCGATTTCGAATTACAACGTTCGTTTGTATCTTGAAAACATCATCGCTATCTTGTAATTCATCCTCTATTACGCGACGATTGTTTGGAACACGTTTGTACTTCTATAAACTTGTATCCTCCCTTTTCATTTAACCTCCTCGCTCCAGGAGTGTGACCCGTTAATCTTCTAATTCTTTCTCGATATGTCTTGTGATTTTGGAAAAAAATCACACTGCAAAGAGACCTTCCTGCATTGCATCTCGAAATCTAAGACACAGATGTCATGCGTCGTTTTTGAATTCTTAGTTTATCGTTGGCATTCTTGAACCATTTCTATACTGTGTTTTCTTTACATGATTAATTACGCAATTTATTCTTTTTCGTCTTTATGGAATCCACAAGTCTTGTGTGTACATTAATTCTGGGTTATTATGAAATTTGGATTTAATTTCAAACTGGTCGAAAAATATACTTTGTACAAAAACTTTACAGGAAATTTATCAGTGTCGAGAAAATATTTTTATAACTTTAGACATAAAAATATATATTTCTACTTGTTGAGACGTCCGTTTAGGACATAATATTTTACCAGTAAACATTTAAAACAAGCAAGTTATGCTCATTTGGGATTGTAAAATTTAAGAACTTATTTCTGCGTAGTTCTAAAATATCATTTTGTTGACAGATTTAAATGCAAGGGCATTTTCGTCCATTTTTGATCCGTTTCAAGTCTCTAGTAAAACTAGAAAATTGTTCAAAACATCGTTTTACACCAAATTGCTTTAGACTTCGAGTCTTGAAAATGTCATTTAGTAAGTCAATTGGTCTAGTCAAACCCAAAAGTCAAACTTAAAAGTCAAAGCAGATAGACTTTAAAAAAATATGGGTTGAAGCGTTTTGAGTTCGTTTGAACTCGTAAGACTGTAACGAATGAGATTTTACAACTACCAAACATTGATTGCATTTGAAAACGTTTAAAAATAGAAACTTTTTGGGTTAGTTGTATCATTCGAAAACTGATAATCTAGGTTTCTTAAAAAGCATATTTATGTCAAATGAATTACGATGTGAGAGCATATGGATTCCTTTATCTTTTCTGTTATATAGGACTTGTGTGTCATTATATATTGTCTTTCTTTGCTTCTATCGTACTACTGATTTGGACCGAGGTTGAAGTTCTTATTTTCATCATTCGTTATCCTTCTTGACACGGGACTCTTGACGATTCCGGCTAAACCTCTCGAAACCCTATTACTTTGTAACCCTTTCATTGATTGTATTTAACTACTCCTTATTTCCCTCTTGTAACCCACTCGCTACTTTGTAAACTATTATCATGTTACCATATAAACTCAAACTTGTCTTGTTTGCGAATCATTTCACAAAAGGTTTCATTTGGGCTTTCTAAAATAATTGAATGCTATCTTATAAAATTAATTTATATTAATTTTACGATGTAATTTCTTAAATTGTTCAACAATTGGTCTTATAAAGAACCTTTATTAAAAAAATTAAATAAAAAATTGTTGAATTAAATATCTAGCCAGTAACTTATTGGCGAAAAGTTTCATAAAATATTTTGATTCCTGTTTTTTTTTTTTTTTTTACAAATGGCATTATATACATATTTTAAATAATATGACATGTAATACTGATTTGACGAAGTTGAGCATCGCATTGCTAGTCCTAAATTATGCATGGCCTGATCACCTATGCTTAATTTAGAAGGAGCCATGCAACGCCAAATAGTAGTCACCTTAAATATTTAACCAAGAATCAACTTTTTAATTATGTTTCTTAAAAGGTTAGATAAATGTGAATTTTGGAAAATTTTACATTTTATGCGAGTATCAACAGTTCGCGACTTACACATATGAACCCTTATCTTTTCTTGAACAAAGTACATGCCTCAAGCACGTATTTTCTTAGTCAACGATCTTTGTTTTACTTGTTACCTCATCTTCCTTCGTAACATAATTCTCGTTACCACTTGTCTAATTTTTACCATTGTTACCAGGCTTGAAAATTTCAATGTTTTTATGTTTATTCATTTACCAACCTTTCCTATCTATTTTGGTAGACCTTCGAAACACCTCTAGACGCGAATAGTGATTTATGACGGGACGTGAACGATAAATTCGTGTAACTGTTATGATTATGTGTTAGACATCATTTTGAAATTCATTCGTGTGAATTATGTGTTGATTTCGTCTTTCCTGGCTAGTGTTGTTCAGTTTACTGGAATTACTATCAAGAAATTTCATAAGAATTTTCTGTGATTTGAAAATTTATTGCGTGGCTTTTCTATTTCGATCGTGTATCGACCATCGAGCACTTAATAAGCCGTTGTTGGTGACACCAACTGCACTCAAGAAGTGATGACCGGCTAAATCCTTGTTTCTTATTATTTTGTTCATCGACACGTCTATTCTATCATGTTTGTTAAGAATTGATACGAATTTCGTTTTATTCCCTCGTGCTATTGCTAGTCATTTGTTTGCATTTTCTTCTGTCTCCAGTGGAACTCTGGGGACCAGAGTTCCTTTAGGGGGGACGACTGTGAGAACTCATATTTTTCGCGGTAATTAAATTATATTATAAATATTTTTCTGATCATTGATAATATTTTATCCGAAAATATAAAAAAAAAATTTATTTTTATTTTTATTTTATTTTATTTTATTTTTCCATATTTATTCACTATAATAGCCCGAAATTTAATATCAACATTTAGACCGAGCTCTAATTCTATTCCTAATATCCGGACAATATTTATTACCCGACTTTTAAATGTCATATGTTCGTTCTATAAACATTATGAAATTCTTGACTAACCGACAAGGTTAAGTTTTTAATGCATTGAATACGTGTCATTTATTATTTATCGGCAAAGTATATGCCTGACATTGACCGTAAATATTCTCTTTATGACATAGAAATATTTTTATTGTCGTCATTTTAATTTCTCGTTTCCGAGTATTCTTCGTAATTTACGTTAAGTCTTTAGGCATCATTCATTTATGCGACGCGTTAATAATAATTAAATTATAAGTCCCCGTTTATTTATCGAAATATCGACGTGATCCGAATGTCGATGTTTTTATTTTATATTGAGCGTTTATTATTCGTGTTTTACGCATATGTTTTAAAATCGCGTAACTTTTAAAGTATCGAGTTTCGATAATACCCGCTTATTAAATATATAGCTAAAACAAATAGCGGTAGTAAACATTAAGATATCAAATGAGCCATTTGCTCTCTCTAAGAAACACGTATACATCCTAAAAAATCTAAACACATTTCTTGACATGCAACGTGTCTTGCATGATTTCTAACCTTAAACTTTCACATAAAAAAAAATATTCGGATATCTCTTTATTTTATTTTCTTTTGTTGTCAAGTGTCAAACAAGACCAACACCATCACTAATGGGTGTTTTATGAGCTTATTTTAAATGGTTTCTACAACATAGCAATTCAAATAGTGAACAAGGATTTTTGGTTCATTAGCCTTGGATTCAATTTCGTGGTTTGGTTCGTCTCGAGCACAATTAACCTTGTTAGTGTTCATGTTCGTGGCGGTATTCATACTCGAGCATCGCGACACCGATTCACTAATAATTATGCGTGGAGCTAAGGTATCGTTAGCCATACATTACTTGATTTTATATAAATCATATACTAGCAGTTATGGGTAACCCATATTCTGATCATATCTTGATATGAACAAGATTATAAATGACCTTTGTGGATAGAACTTGTAATATGCGTTTTTTTAAAACATGTTGATTGCTTGAAAAAAAAAAACATGTCACCATGAACTAATGGTCATCGTCGAAAGGTGTAGTTCATGGTCTTATTCTCATGCTATGTTTGACTTTGAAAATGTAATCTAGCAACTCAATAATACACATCTCTTTTAACCGGAAAGTTTACAAGACCAGTGGACTTTTCTTAACAAACAATTTTGCATTACATGAAATAGAAACTAGGATAAAGTGAAGAAAACTTCACGTTACATATATGCATACCAAATGGATATTTACAAGATTGGTCCTTGATTTATAAAGATATATATAAATGGATGCTATAGAATTTCAAATTAATAGTTTTGGCCCCTGTTTATTCTATACTCTTTAAAACTAGGCCAGGATTATCTTTAATGTTTTTTTTCTTGTCTAACAAAATCATGTCTATAAGTTGTACATCTCAAATAATTTGATAAGTCTACATGCTTTATAATTTTATATTTTAACAAGGATAGCGTGCTATAAATTATACGTCATTAATATTAAATACATTTTATATTTAAATTGGACGACCTAGCTTGTCGTTGATCATCTAGATTTTAATAAGTAATTTACTTGTGTTAGGTCACGTCTAGTGCGATCTACGTTCGAAGGTTGATTTTAATGATATTCGTCGTGCTCATTCTAGAGTTATTGATTATTCAATAATCCTTACTTGCTAAGGTGAGATCATAGCCCCTTTTTAATACTTATACATTGTTTTTAAACGCGGGGTGAGATTTTACATGGTGGAACACATTCATTTAAAACTGTATGCTATCCAGAACTTGTATGCTATCCAGAACTTGTATGCTATCCAGAACTTGTATGCTTTCCAGAACTTGATGATTTTCAACAGATTTTCATTATTATTATTGCTTTTAGTTATAGCCCTTAAGTTTCCTCTCCTGATCATGAACCGTTAATTTACTTGTGTTGCTAAGCGCGAATGTTGTGGGTGGATCCATCGGGATTGACAATCCCCGTCCCATGTTGCGGTTGTTTAACCATGACGCATTTCATTTGTTTATACTTGAGTATTTAGGCTGAATACTCACTAGAGGAACTTACATTGAGTTAAGCTTCGGTTCATGAACTAAATAGCAATAATAATGGTTTCGGACTATGGTTATCGTACGTAACCATTTTCCCTATTTCTTGTTTTACAAATAAATGCTTGTGTTCCACACCTTAACTGCTAAACCTATGAATATCACTCAACTTTATGTTGACGATTTTACATGTTTAATCTCAGGTATTATTACTTAGTTTTGCTTGGATGGGAGCCCGCAGGATATTATCGCAGCTTGGAGATTTCTGTGTTACTTTTTAAAGTTTGGTTTTGGTAAAAGCTGTCAGAAGTTTATCATATATTTTTGGAAACAACATGTTACAAAGCCATGTTTAAATAATAGATTTTTCCGCTTATAAAACTCTGGGACCTTTGTTTAAAAACTATGATCTTTTTGTGATATAATATATAAGTTTTTATTACGTCAAATTTATGTCAACAGTATTTTATTGATTCTTGTACCATGACGTGGCGTCCCCATGCTGCCTACGTGTTTCCTTGCCTGATTTTGGGGGTCTCACAGTATTGAGGTTGTTGACACTGACAAAGGTGTTTGTTTGAATCAAAGAAAGTATGTGATTGACTTGTTATCTGAATATGGGATGCTTGCTTGTAAACCTGCTAAGACTCCTTTACCTTCTAAACTTGTCATCACCAATGAGCCCACCAATGAGGATCCCTTGCTTGCTAATATTGTTGATTATCAAAAACTCATGGGAAAGCTTATTTACTTAACTAACACAACACCTGACATTTCTTATGTTGTATATTGTTTGAGTCAGTTTATGCATTCTCCTTTGAACTCTCATCTCAAAATTGTTTTTAAGATATTAAGATATCTTAAGAAATCTCCAGGTTTGGGTATTCATTTCTAGAGAAATTCTAGTATGATTCTTAATGCTTATTCTGATGCTGACTGGGCTAAATGTGTTGTCACTAGAAAATCAGTGAGTGGGTATTGTGTTTTATAAATGGGAATTTGATTTCTTGGAAAAGCAAGAAGCAAAATACTCTCTCTAAGTCATCTACTGAGGTAGAGTATAGAGCTCTTGCCTCAGTAACCAGTGAAGTGATCTGGGTGCTTAAAGTCTTGAAAGACTTGCAATGTGAAAATCTGCTCCCAGTCACACTTCACTGTGATAGCAATTCTGCTATCAAAATAGAAGCCAACCCTGTTTTTCATGAGAGAACCAAACATTTAGAAATTGATCTTCACTTTGTGAGAGAAAAAATTTTGAGTGGTGTTGTTAAAACAGAAAAGGTGGATTCTGTAAATCAAATTGCAGACATCCTTACCAGAGGGTTGGAAACAGATTTTCACCAAAAGTTTGTTAAAAGTCTAGGCATGATAAACTTGTATGGGCTATCAGATTAAGGGGATGTTAAAATATATACCTAATCTGTCACCCATACTTAACTATAAGGACTTAGTATGCCTTGTTTTAAACTTTCAGTTACCAAATGGACTTGCTGTGTATTCAGTCGTGTGTTGGAGGGACTTATGTTGCTACTTGATGATACTTCTCTTGGACTCAAGCCCATTGGCACAAGGCCTGGTTACAACGGCTCCAAAAGCCCATCTATCTCTTATTACTAGCTATGGTTTCTTCATTGTTTGTATCGCAGTTGTGTGTTTATCTTTTCACATATTTACTCTCGCTCTCTCACTAGTTCTTGATGTCAGAAACTTGTTGTTCTTTTCATTTTGATGCTTAATAGAGCTACACGTGAGTAGCACTGGTAGCTTATTTAGTTGTTTTTCATTCTGTCTTTCTTCAATCTTGTTTAATAAAAGTTGAAAGTGTTTTGAGGTCATTTGATACATGTTTTTCTACAATCCGCAAAATGTTCATTGGTTTATTCTATGAAGTCACATTCTATGAGTGAGATTGGTGCTCCTTCTACTGCGATTATTCAGCATTCAGTAGGTACACTTTACCATATTTTGACTGTCGTTATATATACTAACATCTAGTATGAGTAATCATGTTTTTGGTATGGTTAGATTGGCAAGACGCTGTAAAAGACTAAGGGCGTGTTTGTTTTTTAAAAAAACATCTGACTAGCCTCTGACTCTTACCAGTCAGACGCGGTCAGACTTGAAGCTTGTTTGTTTTTTCTTTTACAGTCAGGTGCAGTAAACCTTTGGCGATCTGACTCGATCAGAGGTGGTAATACGATCTTACTGCCTCTGAACCTTACATCAAACTCCTCAATATCAAACAAATGCTTACAAGAACAAGCATAAATAAAGATCTCTGGTTTTATGATATAAAAAAAGATATATACATAACCCCATCATCGATCTATAACAAACAATGAAAAATACACCTTACCCAAGATCTCAAAAAGATATAAGCCGATATCAAATACTAGAACACTGCACAAGTGATTTTGTTTGTCATTCGTAGGTTTGAGAAAAAAGGGTATTTGATCTTAGATCGTGGGTTGTAATATCAAGATCAAATTTATATCTAGTCTCTGTGTTAAAAAGTTTGGTAGTCTTTGAGAGAAAAATTAGGTGAAGGAGGCGTGAAGAGTGAGAACTACGGTTAAGGGAAAGTTATATATGAGGCTAGGACTTGTAATGTAAGTAGTAATAAATTTGGGCCAAGTGAATATTTTGGGCTACATATAAAGACTTATAAGTTATCATTATTGTACTATAACTATTATACGGGTCATGGAGTATAATTTTGGTTCTTGCATTGTAATTAGGGGTGAGCAAAACTGACCGATGATCGACAACTGACATAAATCAACTAAAACTGACATTGATCGAGACAAATCGACCTTACTCGAGTCAGGACTTGGGATGGGTTTTCCACGATGTCGGGACTCGGTTTGGTTCGAGATTCGGGATTAAATTGGGATCGCACAAAAAAACTCACATAAACCGGGATTAACTTGGACCTAACTCGGTTCAGTTCGGGACTCGAGATTAAATCGAGTCAGGATTCGATTTAAGTTTTTCACGATGTCGGTTTCGAGATGAGTCGGGATCAGATCGAGACGGGTCAATTTCGTCCCATGCTCACCCCTAACTGTAATATCGTTACACAACATTTCGTACTGGATTAAAATTTTCGAATTCATTTGTTTAAAAAGTCAGAATGTTTATGAAGTTTTGGTAACTTTGTCTTAAATATTTATATTCTAATTCAAAAATACATTTAGGGCATTGTTATAGTTTTATATATATTTACAAACGGACAACTAAAACCATTCAGACAATTATAAAAAAACAAACAACATTATTTCATTCAGACTCAGATTTTATAACCGCCTCTTACCAGTAAGAGGCGGTAGTCAGATTCAAACCCAAAATATCTTAACGAAACAAACACCACCTAAGTGTACTAACAACTATCAACAGTGATCTAGCTAAGATGTTCAATACTTTATACTTGTATGCGTTGTTCTCAGAAAACTAATTTCCATATAAATTGTGTCACGGACCGGGAAACATTAACAAGACATCATTTGAGTTTCCTTTCAAATTTCATAATATTGTTAATTCATGTAATGGAATTCTCTGTATGGTACCTTATACGTATGTGCAAGAAAATAAAGTAAGTCTATGGAACCCTTCAATTAGGCGCAAACTAACCTTACCTGACCATCCTTCTTTTAAAATTTCTAAATATTCGGGGGTCGGTTTTGGCTTTGATAATGTCACTGATAATTACAAGATTGTGAGAATCGCGTAATCTATGTCTGACAGCCGCGCACATAAGTCATTGGTTTACTCATGATTCATGAAGACATGTTCTTGGTGTAAGATTGCTTCTCCTTCTACTCACTTTGCTCATATTAGGTCACGAAAGCCTTGAATTGTTGGATAGATGACGCATTGTCAAGTCGTCAAAAGGGTGTAAGCTGATTCTATTACTTCACTGTACGTTTTGATTATTGAAAACACTTTTACAAAAGCTTCTCATCCTTAAATATATGTTTTGATTATCAGAACCACTTTCACTACAGTTGTTATTCATTCATGAATGTGCATTGATTATCATGGATAGGTTGGTTAGTTAAATTTCAGCAACAAAGTCCACTATAGTCGAGTTATAATGCCTCAAAATCACAATCCTTTTAAACATAAATATAACATCATCGGACCAAGTTCATACAAACCAATAAGAAGATAGATAAGTCAATGTTCCGATCCTACAACATATGTTCTTTATTCAGAAAGAGGACAAACCTTGAACCTATAGAGGAGTGTTTTCTTCTTTGAGGTTGGATTGTCAATAGTAAGAAGTATCTTGCCGAGCTCACTGATCTTGAAGCTGTGACTGATGACTGGTTCATCGGTTGGAGTCATTTTTTTAGCCTTTTGTATGATTATGGTGTAGTGATCTTCGTTATTTGGTACGTACTCAGCACCATAACTCACCTCCCAACCAACTACACGTAGCTCCCACACGAATAAACATTTCTGCAATATTGTTTACCCGTTTAGAAAACAATTAGGACAATAATCAAACAAACATACACATAAATTTGACTTTAACCGATACAAGCTCCTAAGTATTTGAATCAACAATAGTCGATCCATCACCCAATCTGGTTGACCAACCAATTTGGTCACATTTAATAATGACAGCGAAGACAAACGCCATGTAAGTCAGACATACAAGAGAAATACTGAAATAGTTACGGGTTTAAAGAACTGATCAGCATTAACACAAACGCAATGAAATAAGTACCTCATTTACTATGATCTCCACAGTCTGCTTGGTTGTGGGTTTGACCGTAACCACCGAAGCCGGATCATTAATGGTGAATTCCGGGTTGCAATCACAGAAATCTACACTCAATCCACCGTACTGTATTGGTACATGCTCCGGACTCACATATCTATAAAGAAAACAAAAAAACAAAAATCAACTTGCTTAAACTTGAGGTTGCAATATAGGACGGGTTGGGTAACGGGTCAAAACAGGTTAGGGTCAAACTACGGGTCAGTTTGACCCATAAAGTTTTAAAAACACATCTATACTTTCATATATACAAAAAAGCACTAATGGAATAATAATTTGTCTTTTAGGAAAAGGTAATTCAAGAGGTTTTCTCACATTTATGCATGATAAAAATACTCTTGACATGTTTTGGATTCCTACAAAGCTTAAAATATTTTATTTTATCCATTACTATCAATAATGTTTACAGTGAAACGGCTGAACATACTTGAAAAGGGTTTCGGGAGTCTTGGCAGGACTAGCGAAGACAAACTTGCTCTTGGTCCGCTGGGTCATGAATGGACTGATCATTGTATAGAAAGCCATATACCACCAGGGGACATTGATAAAAACCTTCAAAGAAAATGTTTAGATCAAAAATCACACTCAATTATTGCATGAAAAGGAAACTTGAGATCAAGACACAACACTTATTACTTACTAGGCTCAACAAGTCAACAATGTCTCATAAATCAAGATAAACCGATTTCAAGAGTAATGCTTTGTGACAGAAAGAGATTACTGCGTGCAAATGGAATTCAGATCGTTATTTTACTTTTTGTGTTACGTAAAAGATAAAGCATAATGCTTTACGAGTCGGATCCACCCGCAAACACTTTTGTGGCCAATTTTTTGGTTTGCTAACAATACAATTTGGAGAACTTTTGACTGATTGGACCTTTTATCTATCTGGTTAATATAAATATTTGACCAGGTTTATTTTTAGTAAATTTGATGATTTAACCCGTTTGAGAGAAAACATAACCAAGTCGACCCATGTAAAAAACAGGTAAAATTTTCCATATCTAAGCCAAAGTTTGAACACACAAGTACAATTTGAATTGTCTAACACAAAAATTCAAAAACTTGAACCTAAATTATCGGCAATCTTCTCAATCTGCTCAAAAGTATAACTTTATCTATCTTACAAGATTCAATTATTTATTATGGGTTGTAATAGAGTGCATATGAATCTAAACAGGATGAATCACACCAAAACATAACATGCTTTTACATTTTTTGCGTTCTACTCAACTTAGTTTACTTTTAAACATAGAATGTTTCATTGTTACATTTAGTATGTTTTAGCGTGATTATCACACCTATCGTTGACCAAAAACACGCCATACATTAGTAATCAAGGTCGTCTTTTGGGGAGTGCTATAGGCGCGATTGCATAGGGCCACTGCTTGTCGAGGGCCACAAAACTCCATGCACTTCTATTATGTACTATATAGACAACATAAAGCTTGAGTTTATTTAGTTCACGCATCGTATCTTGCATGTGTGTTTAAGGGCCTCTTCTGGCACGGGTCCACTCAAACCCATGAGACGGCCCTGTTAGTTATACACAACAAGCATACAACGGAAAGAAAAGCTAAACAAATGTCACGTTCTAGCGTAATTAACACACTTCTAAACGGGTGACTAAATTCCTTTATTCTAAACTGAAATAACCACTAGTAATTTCTGTAAAATAAGCACCCTTAATAAATCATATAACCAAAAAAGACTCCAATTCTATTATGGAAAAACATATCAATGAACCTTAATCAACAACATTAATCAGCAATTCTGCATTATAATTCGAAAACTCACCTGTTTAGCCACAAACTCAGGATAATTATCCTGCAACAACTGCAAAGCTTGCTGAGTAGCCAACCTAAGCTCCCTTTTCGCAGGTCCAGGCGAGTTTTTCAAATCGCTAATCTGAAAGATACTATTCACACCACCCTGTTCAAAATCCAATTTCCTAACACTTTTCTCAAGAAACTGTATCCTCCATCTTAAAAACCTCAACCTTTTCTCACCATCAGAAAATGTCTTCCTATACAAATCCTTATCATCAAACTCACCATACACATTATAACAAACTGGATGTCCATGTTTATCAAAACCATGATTAAACACAACTTTTTCAAAATCAGTACTAACATCATCAAATGTTTCATCACTCATTAAAGAATCAATACCAAAAGACTCCCTCCATTGCAAAGTATCCTTAAACATAGTAAAAGCTTCTTGCACCTTGAAATCACGTGCTTGCAAGAATTTCAGCAGGATGATATCAGTTTGATCATTTTGAAACAAGGGTATGTTGTAAATAGTGATTTGGTTAGGATCTTGTTGGATTAAGGTTTTGAGTTGTTGGAGTTGGTTTTGTTGTGTTTGTGTGAGTTGGGTTGGTTCTTGAGCAAATGAGGGTATGGATGAAAGGGTTTTAGTAGGGTTTTCAGGGTGTTCAATAACGTCAGCTAAGGTGGTAGTGGTGGTTGATGATGGTGGTGGTGGTGAAGATGTGGTGGACATTGTTGGAGTTTGAAAAAGTGAAAGGTGGTGGTGATAGTACAAAAGTGAGAGCTTTGTGTTGGGAGAAGTGACTAGTTTGTGTTTGTATGTTTTGTTGAACGTTTGTGGAGCGAAAGGAATCTATATTTAAAAGAGGGGCAAAAGACTTATCGTTATAAATAGTATGTGGGAGGTACATGTTTTAGCGGTTAATCCGAAGTTTTAGCGTTTTTAAATCGTGACTTATGGCGATATACTATATAAAAATATTTGTTTGTTTTATTTTATTTCATTATTATATTTATATTTAGTTCATAATAAGTGTTATACATAATAGTTAAGTAAAAAACCCTAATGTAATAATATTTATATTTTGAATTTGAATTAAAAAATCACTGCACCTCATATCGTAACGCGTCTTAATCTATTACGTAGCGTGGATGCCGCGCCTCAAACTTTAGCGCGCTTTAAGGGTTTAATAAATATGGTTATACATAAATACATAAAAAAAATTACAGAAGTGTTGAATAATTTTTTTTAAAAGGATCAACCTTTTTTTATACAAAAGTTAATCAACTTCGACCGTAATTGTAAAAATCTTAAGCCATAGATACATATATGGTCTTTTTCCCTTAAAAGAGGTGAGGTACTTGAGGTGTGGGGCAGGATAGGATGGGAAGGATCTAACTTAATTAAGTATGCTCGTTTGAAATTTCAAGTACATAATAACTTAAGTATGCAACAAACTTTTCCACCGGTAGCATGCATAAAGGTAGTTCATACCTCTGTCAAGACAAATTATCCTTAAGTTACGGATTCACGGTTAAGTTATACACGTTATATCAGCTTTACCATAAAAAGTTACAAATACCATTTTTTTAAACGAGTTAGGGTCTTCATACCGCCGTCCGTCAATATGAGAGAGGTTGAAACGTATATTTACCCCACCACCTAAGATAGAAAAGGACAAAAGTGAGAATCAAAGTTTTGACCTTGTCTCTCCAAAGGCAAAGATATTAACCGGTTGATGATTTACATGCGTAAAAAGTAATAACACCACAACGAATATGCACTCAACCAACCATCCCACGTGCTTTATTAATCAACGATACGAACAGGATAGTTTCTAAATGGGTGCTATCAACATACAAAAGAAAAGGTTGTCCTCAAATGGATGCGACCTGGAAATAAAAGATCAATAACAACCTAATCTATCTAAACTGAATCAAAACGTTTATAACGTTTACATCTTTATTTTAGAGAGAAGAAAAACAAGAGAGAAAAGAGGCGATGATAAATATGTGTGTTAACCCTAGCAGCTGAATGCGATGCATATATACTCCATCAATAATGAAGGTTTGATAGAAATAGTCCCTGGAAACCTGCACACTTGACAAACAAAGAAATATAGCAAAAAAGTTATAAAAATAACCCTCCAACTATAATAAAGTTTGCACAATATATTCAACACCCCTCCTCAAACTTTTTCCCAAACAAATTGCTCATATTTGGGAGAAAAAACAACTTGTTATGCTGAAAAGAACCTAAACCTTTGGTCAGTATGTCTGCAATTTGATTTTCATAACCTTTGGTCAGTATGTCTGCAATTTGATTTTCATAATCAACTTTGATAGTCTTAATCAAACCTAAAGCAACCTTTTCTCTGATAAGGTGAACATCAAGATCAAAGTGTTTGGTTTTTTCATGCATAACAGGATTAGCAGCAATCTGTATAGCTGAACTGTTATCACAAAACATGAAAACAAGAATAACATTTTCAACCTTAAGATCCTTCAGGATCTTAACAAGCCACATTATCTCACAAGTGACATAGGCCATAGCCCTATATTCTGCTTCAGCAGAAGATCTGGACAAGGTACTATGTTTCTTACTTTTCCAGGAGACCAGATTACCACACACAAAAACATAATAGCCTGTAACAGACCTTCTTGTGAGCTTACACTTAGCCCAATAAGAATCAGCATAGGCTTTAACAAAGTTAGTGTTAGTCTTGGTAAAGTCAAGACCAGCACCAGGAGCCCCTTTTAAGTACTTAAGGACCCTAAGGGCAGCCTCAAGAAGAGATTGTAAAGGGGCATGCATATGCTGACTTAAACAATGCACAGAATAAGAGATATCAGGCCTGGTATTGCACAAGTAGATCAGTTTTCCAACAAGCTTTTGATAAGCAGTGATATTCTTAAGATATCTATCATCAATAGTTTCTTTATGGTTAAGAATAGCATTTTCAGGCATAGGAGTAGCAACAGGTTTGCAGGCAAGGAGACCATACTCATGCAGCAATTCAATGCAATACTTCCTTTGATTAATGCTTAAACCATTTTGAACATTCAGAACTTCAATACCAAGAAAGTACTTCAGTTCACCAAGATCTTTGATTTTAAATTTATCATTAATATGAGCTTTAACCTTAGAAATTTCATGCAAGTTATTACCAGTCAAGACAATATCATCAACATACACAAGTAAAGCAATAAAAATATTGTCATTACTTTTAACAAACAAAGAATAATCATTTTGACTTTGAGTAAAACCAGTTCCACAAAGGATTTCAACAAGCTTCTTGTTCCCCTTTCTAGGAGCTTGTTTCAAACCATAGAGAGATTTGGTTAACTTGCAAACCCTCTTTTCATTTTTATCAAAGAAACCTGGAGTAGGAATCATATAAACATCCTCATCAAGTTCACCAAACAGGAAGGCATTGTTGACATCTAATTGATAAAGTTTCCAACCCTTTTGAACAGCTAGATTGATAAGACATCTAACAGTTGGGCTAAAAATTTCATCATAATCAATTCCTTCTTTTTGACCACAACCCTTGGCAACAAGCCTGGCCTTGTATCTCTCAATCTCACCATCAGATTTATACTTAATCTTATAAACCCACTTGCTAGCAATAGCCTTTCTATGTGGGGGCAAGTAAGTGAGATTCCAAGTGTCATTGAGGTATAGGGATTCCATTTCATTGTTTATGGATTGAACCCAATTAATGTCTTTAACAGCCTCACTAAAGCAACTAGGTTCATAAGTCTTATTCAAATTAGAAATAAACTAAGCATTGTAAGCAGATAGCCTAGTATGATTAGCAAATCTGTTCAAGCCATACTTCATTTTGTTATCAAGAACAAACTCATTAAGTTTAGCAGGTAATTTAGAGGTCCTATTGGACCTTCTAACAGAATGTTCAACACCATCATCTGTTCCAAAACTGGCAACAAAAGTGGGAATAGGAACCTGGTTTTGAGAAAGGTTGTTGCCCTCAGAACTAGTTGTTTCACCTATTGATGAAGCAGTATGAATACACTCAGATGGATGCTCCTCTACAGTATCAACTGAGTGTTCCACAATTACCTCCCCTGCTTCATCAGGTGATCCCCTTCTATCATCATAGGGACTTTGATCATTTTGGTTGTCTGACTCACAAAAATTGAAAAAGTTTTTATTTTCATAATCATTTTTATCAAAAACAGAAAGAGGCTGTTGAATAGCTTTTATTTTATAAGGAAAAATAGATTCATAGAACTTAACATCTCTAGAAAAAGAATAACTTTTATTACTTAAACTAAGTAGCTTATAAGCTTTCTTGGAAGAAGAATAACCAACTAAAACACATTTTTCAGACCTAGAAGACAATTTATCACTATTATTTAAAACTGTAGAAAAACAAAGACAGCCAAATGACCTTAAATGGGAAATGGAAGGTTCTCTATTATACAACATACAAAAAGGAGATTTACCAGCCAAAACAGAAGATGGGAGCCTGTTAATAAGGTAGGTAGCAGTAAGAACACAATCAGACCAAAAACACAAGGAAAGACCCCCTTGGAAAAGTAAACTTCTAGCCACATTAAGGAGATGCTTGTGCTTTCTCTCAGCAATCCCATTTTGCTGAGGAGTGTAAGCACAAGAGGTTTGATGTATAATGCCTTTTTCCTTAAAAAAATGTTCATTCTTTGATTAAAAAACTCAGTCCCATTATCAGACCTTATGATCTTATTTTTTCAAGAAACTGATTGGAAATAAGATTAACATATTCAACCACAAAATCAAAAACCTCATCTTTAGTTTTAATTAAGTAAATCCACACAGCCCTGTTGTAGTCATCAACAATGGTAAAAAAATACCGGAAACCTTCTCTTGTAGTGACCTTGTAAGGACCCCACAAGTCTAGATGAATGAGGTCACCCAAACTTGAGGAAGCATGGTCACTCAAAGGGAAAGGTTCCCTGGTCTGTTTAGAAAAATGGCAAACATCACAGGGTTCATTATGGTCAGGTTTGGTAAGCTTCAAAGAGTGTTTGAGAACACTTAGGACTTGATCAGAGGATGACCAAGCCTGTTGTGCCAAACATTTTTGGACACATGACAACACATAATAGAATAATTACTCTTAGACTTAGGGGTCTTACACTCAGTGTCAAACAAGTACAAACCACCACATTCTCTACCAGTCCCCATGATGTTCTCTTTTTTCAAATCCTGAATGATACAATCATACTCATTAAACCCAACATGCAACTTACTATGTTTTATCATTTTGTTAACAGATAAAAGGCTGACAGTGTATTCTGGTATGACCAACACATCAAATAAAACAACATTACTGGTTAATCTTAAGGTCCCAACATGTCTGACTTTAGCAATAGTACCATTAGGATGTCCCACAGTTATGTTTAAATCAGAGATATTAACTAAGTCAGTCATATCCTTAGTAGTAGAAGTGATGTGTTGATTTGCCCCAAAATCTATTATCCACCCAAAATTAAACACAGAATCATCAATTCTCACATTTGCATTAAAGCATTTATAAAAATGGTTGTTAAAAAACACATTGGCATTGAAAAAAGTACAACTAATACCTGCCATATTGGACTGCACACCAGAGTTACTAGCAGAACTCTTTTCACCAATTAAGTTCATAAGTTTGGCAATTTGTTCATTAGAGAAAGGAGTGAAAACATTATTAACAGAACCATTAGAGCTATTACCACTTTGAACATCAACATTGTTACTGTTAAAACTTTTGTTGTTTCACTTGTTATTAGAAAAACCCTTGTTTTTGGAATTCTTCTTATAACCAGCAGGATAACCAATTAACTCAAAACATATATCTATGGTATGACCTTTCATACCACAGTGTTCACATTTCAAAGAGTCATAAGAAGGTCTATTACCATTAGAAGAGTTCCCATTAAAGGAGGCATTACTACCAGAACTGTTATTATTTCTATTAGTGCTACTTCTATAACTTGTGTTATTTGTAGAATTACCATAACTGAAGTTGTTAGAACTGGAATTTCTGTAAGGAGTAGCACCTCTAGACTCAACAGCTTTGGCAGCAAAAACACTAACTTGTGGTTTAGGAGTCACAGAATTAGTGCCCAAACCCCTATGAGACTCCTCACGAAAAACAATCACAAAAGCATCTTTAACATCAGGCAATTCAGTTTGAGTAAGAAGAGTACTTCTAATAGGCTGATAAACTTCATCTAATCCCATTAAAAATTGCATGAGTTTCATGAGTTGAATATGTTTACCTAACTCAGATCTAGCAAGACAGGTACAAGGAGTCAAATTGGTCAACATATCAAACTCTCTCCACAAAGAATTAAGCTTATGATAATATTCAAAAACAGATAAGCCATTTTGTTTGAAGTTGTTAATTTTTTGCACCAGATTAAACATAATAGACCCATCTAGTTTATCATAGGTTTCTTTTAGTTCATTCCAAACTTCAGCAGCATTATCAGCATACACAAGACTTAAATAAAGGTCCTCAGAAATACTATTCAAAAATCAAGATAAAACAACAACATTACATCTATCCCACTGAGATGTGAGAGGACCACTAGACTCATAAGTATCTCTTAAACAAGTACCATCAACAAAACTTATTTTGTTTCTAACATGAAGAGCAATTTTCATAGCATTAGCCCAAACTCTATAGTTCTCACAACCAGACAGTTTAAAACTAATCAAAGACCCACTGTTACTATCATTAGTCTGCAAATGAAGAGGGTTGCTTACATCAAGACCATTAATAACATTGGTAACACTGTTACCACCACTGGTCTCAGTAACCTCAGGAGCCATAACCACAAATAAAGCAGATAAAGAACCACAACAGAAAGAAAAACAAAGCCTATATGTTCAGCCAAGAACTCTAGTTCAATACCCTCCACCACTTAGTTCTCAGGAATCCAAACCACTCACGGTGGTAGGTCAAGAGCAAGTGAAGAATGGTGAACAAACAAAAAGGAATATAGACAAAAAATAAAGAGCAAGGATGCGAGAGGTGTTACACAACCAATAGCAACCAACAAAGCAGCGGAAGAGAAAACCCTAGGTCAATCTAGAATCAAGTCTAGAAGTAACCGAGAGCAAACCACCCCAACAGTCAAAGTCAATCTAGATTCGAGTCTAAAAGTAACTTTGACCAAAGAATCAACCAATCAATCAAAGGAAACAATATTAGCTTCCAATAATGTACCTGCAAGGTTAGATTAAACAAAAAACCTTTTAAAACACAAAGCCCCAAATCTGAAAAATTAGGGTTTTCAAAAAAAAATTGTATATTGAAGGAGGAGATTCCCAGTAACACTAAATACCTTAAAAACAAACAGATCTTGAACAAACATCCAAGATAAACCAAAAAACCTTTTAGTAGACCAAAACAAAAAAAAATTTCATAAAAAAGAAGATTAGAGTGATGTTCAATCGATTAAACCAACCAATTTTTAAAACCCCCAAAAATGTTTTTTATTAGTAAAAAACATTTTAATCAAAGATCCAACCAGGAGCTCTGATACTGTGTAAAAAGTAATAACACCACAACGAATATGCACTCAATCAACCACCCCACGTGCTCTATTAATCAACGATACGAACAGGATAGTCCCCAAATGGGTGCTATCAACAGACAAAAGAAAAGGTTGTCCCCAAATGGATGCAACCTGGAAATACAAGATCAATAACAACCTAATCTATCTAAACTGAATCAAAACGTTTATAACGTTTACATCTTTATTTTAGAGAGAAGAAAAACAAGAGAGAAAAAGAGGTGATGATAAATATGTGTGTTAACCCTAGCAGCTGAATGCGATGCATATGTACTCCATCAATAATGAAGGTTTGACAGAAATAGTCCCTGGAAACCTGCACACTTGACAAACAAAGAAATATAGCAAAAAAGTTATAAAAGTAACCCTCCAACTATAACAAAGTTTACACAATATATTCAACAACATGACATAAAATACGCGCTATGGTGTCGCTGAAATGCGATATGTGACCTTATATTTACGTAAAACATTTTTTGTAGACCTGATATAAATTTTAGTTTATTCATGCTTTGAAAACAGTCACGACTTCGCCTTGATTTATAAAGTGTGAGGTTCCATCTTACTACCACGCTATGTATCACGTTATTACACTTTATACGATATCCAAGCAAGCGACGGAGCTCGAGGGTTCAAAAATGACGTTGTTTGAAGGTTGGGTCAGGTCGGTGTCGTTTAGGCCTTAAGTGCGGTCATTTTGTCCAAAATGACGTCGTTTTATTGCGTCATACGTCATCTTCTATAGTTAAGCGGGATAAACAATCAAACACGCATATACACGCATAGACGCATGCAGAGTGAGCAAAAATTGAATTGTTTCAGCTGTTTAAAAGGAACAACGATCATTTAAAGGTGCGTGTACATGATAGTACCTTCTTTAATTTACAAATTTTGTCGTTTCAAAATTCGGATTTCTTATTGGTTTTGGTTAAGATAGTGGTGAAAGTTGGGTTTTGTAAATTTGCCGTTTGAAATTTTTGATCATCAGTGAGTTGTAGTTGGTGCATATTTTTATTTGTCGATTAAATTGGTCGTTGAGTGTCAGATATTTTTTTATAGGTTTTGGTTGTAGCGATGATCGCAACCCCTCATCATGGCTGGTGTGTCGTTGTCGTCAGTAAAAATGTGTGTTAGCTAATTTGTAATATAAGGTTAATGCATGTTATTTTGTACTAGCTTCTAGTATATCGATGTCGCATTTTGTTTTATTTGTTTTTTTTGGCAAAATTTTGTTTTATTTGTTGATCTGATTATTGTTTTATGTTATAGGAATCCATGCAAAAGTGTTTAATCCTTGCGCGGCTTGGATGATTTAGTTGTTTGCTATTTTACGGTCTTGTTGTGCCAAAAATAAGGTTCACACAAAAGGTGCCTTATTTAGACCGTGTCGTTTGAGGTTTGCGGTGGACTCTCTATGGCTTTGCCTAGTGAGTGACGTTGCATTTTAAAGTATCTCATATGGAATTTGTTTTATTGTTTACTAAAAATGTCCGCCATATACTTTGGTTTGGCATGGCTGTAGTCGTTTACCGATGATATGCGTTTAGGGATGGCAATAAAACTCGCACTCGATTGAAGGTAATAAGAGATACGCTACATAAGTAACACAAACAAAAAACATATGTATGTCACTGCCAAACGCGCAATATTTTACTAATGAAGAAACTAACTCAAAACTTTACTTTGTTACTATAAGAATTCTTACCATTTGTGGTATATATAAACTAATCTATTCGTATTAGACTATAACTATGATTACATTTATTCAATTCTAAATACAATAGAGTAGGTCGAGTTGGACTCCCGCTCCAACTAAGACTTGACTTCCTGAATTCTGGCAACACGCACTTAGCCACATCCAAAACTCAAGAATTAGCCAACAATTACCCCCTAATTTTTTAGTCATAGAGGGGAACTCTTTCACACCAAGTAACGATTGTTGATAGAAAAAGTTGCATGATCCTTGTTTAACCCGAATTAGGCTTAATTCGGGTGCCTAGGGCTCCGGTTCTTGCACCAAGTAAACTTCGGTTTGGGATCCTGCACACTAAAAATAACACGCTGTTAGGCTTACTGTGGGAACGTATCCCACGATTAGACTCCGACGTGAAAGTAAGTAATCGGTTAGGGTTAATAATTAGTGAGACGTGAGAATGATTGTGGTCGTACCTTTGTGGAACCCTTGGGGGTTCCATATATAGGCGGTAGAACCCTAGTGGGCTTTACCGAAACTTTGGCCCTAAGTAAGAGATAAGTATCATAATTAGTTGATTGCTATCTTCTAATTATGGTTAGTGTATATCCTCTACATTTAAGGCAAATCACAATCCTAATTAGGTTGTGATTCTGTCTAACCCTTTATCGGACGTACCGGGCCGTAGGCCGCACATGATACGTGCGGTCACTGTTTATTCGAAACCCATATGTCCAGATAACATTAGTCCATCCGTGATGGGCCAAATACGGGTAGTACCCATAGGCCAGGCCCATGACCCGGCTGGGGACTATACGTAATCATGTCCCCCTAGTCTAGTTGTTACAGCCGCAGGCGTATATCTAGACTAAAGAATTCCCTCCAACCGTACTTAGAAAGGAACATATTAATGTTGAAATAAATGATGTGTTGGTCGTATATACAGCCGGAACAACATAAATGAACCATTTAATATGGTCATTAACTGACCGCCCATGATGTTACCTTGATTGTTTGATTGCCTCTTTGGATAATTATTCGATCGATAGCCTTGGTTTCCCCTTGTGGGGTAGGCCGCGGACACGGCAGTCTCCCCTTCCACAAAGTTCCTAACCCTTTTCATGAGTTCATCAAATTTTTCGGGCCGTCTATCATTAAGGCGCCTGATTAGCTCATTGTTTGTTATGGCATGCATATATTCGGAGATCTTGAGGACTTCTGGGCACGCTCTTATTCGCGTGCATTCGTCTTTGAAACGTTCTGTGAAGTCTTTAGTGGATTCTCTGGGCATTTGCTTGACCGTAGCCAATGAGAGTGGATCCCTATTATACTTTTTTCGCTGAGTATAATTTCTTCTAACGTCGAGCGTAGTTCATCGAAGCTGTTGATACTCCGGTGGGGAAGTTTTTCAAACCAGTCGCGAGCGTTACCAATCAGGGTTGAATTAAACATTTGGCACCATATAGGCATCAACCATCGTTCAATTTTTGCTTGCACTGTGAAGACATTGAGATGGTCGTCTGGATCGCCGGATCCATCATAGGTTTTGACACATGCCGGCATGCGGTGTTTTTTGTCCTCAGAGTAATTCCGTATGCGAGTCGTGAATGCATCCTCTCTCTCGCTACACCATGGAAGGGAGATGTCTTCTTCATCATCTGTGTGATAATGGGAGTGCCCGTAGCGTCCTCCTTCATCATCTGATGGTTCAGAAGATGAATACCTTGGTCAGCGGCACCTTGGGTGGTGGTCATCCGAATCAGATCCCGAAGGATCCTGATATGAAGATCGCACTCTGCTCCTTGATTGGCTATGGTAACCACTTTTGTGAGAGGGGGTGGGAGCCTTCTTTCTTCCATAATCCATCCTCACAAATACACTAGTGCGGCGGTTACTGTTTTGTGAGGTCTCCAAGACTGCGCGTCCTACAGATCCGTCGGAGTGATCTGATTCCCCTTGAGTTTCTTACAATTCCTGCATCATTCGATCCCCAATGCGTCGAAAACATTCCGCGCTCGAGGTGGTTCCTCCACCGAAGGTTGTTCCTCGGTTTGGTGTTTTCTTCGCCTTTTTCGAGTTTGGACAGGGGTGTCGCGTGCGACACTACAAAAATTGAGTCTGGATTGGAGGTTCCTTCCCAGATTCAATCTCGCTGTGATGGCCGGGACGATTCTTTTGAAGTTTTGCGTGAGCATGCCCTTGATATCCTCGTCATCAAGTGGAGTGACTTCGTGGTCAGTCTCCACCGTGGGAGGCCTTTGATTTTCCCGGTTAGGGGCGTTCGGTGCTATCCCCGTATCGGGGTTGTTCAACGTGAGGGTCGGTGGTGGAGTGTTGAGTGACGTGCCCACACCCCCATGGGATTGAAGTACCGTGTTGTGGTTGTTAGGCCCTCCTGCCTGCCCAGCGGGAGGTGGAGTAGGATGACGGGGACATCTCCCCCCGACCTTCGGTTTCCCGGATTGGTGCCCCTTGGATTTCCCTGATATGGGTTTCCCTTCGTCATTGGTAGAGTTCCAGTTTAGTGTAGGGTCCCACGGGTGACGCCAACTTATTGATAGAAACGTTGGATGATCCTTGTTTAACCCGAATTAGGCTTAATTCGGGTGTCTAGGGCTTCAGCCCTTGCACCAAGTAAACTTCGGTTTGGGATCCTGCACACTAAAAGTAACACGCTGTTAGGGTTACTGTGGGAACGTATCCCACGATTAGACTCCAGCGTGAGATTAAGTAATCGGTTAAGGTTAATAATTATTGAGACGTGGGAATGATTGTGATTGTACCTTTGTGGAACCATTGGAGGTTCCTTATATAGGCGGTAGAACCCTAGTGGGCTTTACCGAAACTTTGGCCATAAGTAAGAGATAAGTACCATAATTAGTTGATTGCTATCTTCTAATTATGGTTAGTGTATATCCTCTACTTTTAAGGCAAATCACAATCCTAATTAGGTTGTGATTCTGTCTAACCCTTTACCGGACGTACCAGGCCGTGGGCCGCACATGATACGTGCGGTCACTGTTCATTCGAAACCCATAGGTCCGGATAACATTATTCTAGTCTATTCGTGATGGGCCAAATACGGGTAGTACCTATGGGTCGGGCCCATGACCCGGCTGGGGACTATACGTCATCAACGATCTTATCTCCTTAAACCTTATGCGCACCAAGACCTTCGTTAATGGGTATTCCCTTTGATTCTCTCCGGATACATGCTCAACTATTACCTGCTCGTTCCCCGTCACTTCCGCCAATACCTTCCTTAACCAAATTGCTTGACGTGTAGCTATAGTGGCTGCCATGAACTCAGCTTCACAGAAAGATAATGCCGTGGTAGTTTCCTTTTGTGAGCGTCATATAATAAGTGATGTACTGAGATAGAAAACATGTCCACTGGTACTCCGTCCATCATTAATATAAACATTATGATTGCTATGTCCCATCAGTCTCATGTCATCACATCGCTCGTATTTAATTCCGAACGAAGTTGTACCTTTGAGATAGCGTAGAATATACTTGATAGCACGAGCATGTGATTCTCTTGGACTTTTCATGTATCGAATCACCACATCAACCGAGTAAGGAAAATCTGGACAAGTAAGCAAGAGATAACGTAAGCAACCCATCATTTTTCAATATTGAGTAACTTCAATGTTCATCTTTTGCTTTTGAAAACTTGAGTCCCAGTTCCATTGAACATAAAGTTGGTTTGCAACCTTCCATACCAGCTTCTTTCAAAATCTTCGTTGCATATCGATATTGCTTGATCTTGACACACTCCTTTTCTTGTGATACTTCGATACCTAAGTAGTAAGTTAACTCACCGAGATCTGACATTTCAGATTCATACATCATTCTTCCTTTGAACTTATTTATGTAGTCTAAGCTCGTCTCATTCACGAATAAATCATCCACGCTAACCAAAACAATGATTAATTCTCCATTGGGCACCTTTCTATAGACAACATTTTCGTACACGCATTGTAGAAAACCCATCTCTATTAAAATACTATCGAGCTTCTTTGATCACCATTTAGAAGATCCGTTTTCACATTCAAGTGAGGAATCTTCCATCATTTCCCTGCTGCGAGAGCAATAAATAGTCGTATGGTCTCGAGTCGAGCTGCAGGCGTGAATACTTCGTCAACTTCATTAACACGTTGTTGGTCTCCATTAGTTTCATCTTCTTCCTCTATTGATTCCCATTCCACTTCGTTTGTATCCTTTTTACCAACTTATAGTTGAGCTTTATAAAGGCGATTTCCACTACGCGGGACCTTTATAATAAACTTCCCAAACTATCTCGCATGGTTAATAAATCACCTCAGATCCCAATATCTTAACCGGATATTGTCGCTTGTCCAAGACTTATCACTAGGGGTGTGCACGGTTCGGTTTGGGTCGATTTTTGGCTAAAACTTAACCGGATATTGTCGCTTGTCCAAGACTTATCACCTCAGATCCCAATATCTTAACCGGATGCGTACAAACGATTACTGTCACATATGTAATTATATATTGTCAAGTAAACACAAATATATATATATCAAACACGCGTATAAACAATAAGATAAATATATTACTCATGTTTCCCTAAAAAACGAATACTAATTTATATTTTTGATATGTTACTTATTTATTTATTTATATTATATTTATATTTTTTATATAATAAAATGGTTCGGTTCGGTTCGGTTTTTACGGTTCGGTTTTTGGATGAAAACCAAAACCGAACCGAAACTTTTCGGTTTTTTAAAACGTAAAAACCGAACCATCGGTTTTTATATTCGGTCGGTTTTTTCGGTTCGGTTTTTTCGGTTTTTCGGTTCGGTTTCGGTTTTTCGGTTTTTTTGCTCACCTCTACTTATCACATTACTTTGAAGAGCGAGAATATAATAGACATCTTTCAACAACTTTTGTTCTTCATTTTTACCTTGGAACAAAATCGAGCCTTTTTCGTTTATGCTTACACACGAACCATCTTCGAACCTAACACGTCCAGTTATATTTTCATTTAATTCAGAAAAGTAAGATAATTACCTGACATGTAAATACTTGCACCGTTATCAAAATACCATACATTATCTTCCTCGGTATTTGATTCGATCTTTGGAAGAGTGTACTTTTATTTATCCATGAAAATTGTTTCTTGAGTATGGTTCATCATAAAGAACGTTCCTTCCTCATGAGACACATATTCCTATTGCATCTCATAAAGGTTTGCTTCATATTTTCGTATTCGTTGAGGGCATATTGAAACAAAGTGTCCCATATTTGTCACAATGGTATGGATCACGTTTATCGTATTGTTTACCCTCTTGTTCATTATCTTCATTCTTTTTCGAGGAGTCACACTGACCATGGTTTTGAGCATTACCACGTCCACTGCCTTGACCACGACCTCACCCTTTGAGAGTATGAGCCACCTCCTCTTGAGTCATTATTTTTGTTGGGATATTCCGTCCTAGCATACAACAAGTTCTCTTGAGCGTCGTTTGCTTTATCGTCTTTTTTACTATTTCTTCATACGCTTCCAATCGTCCAACCACATCCTCAAACCCCATTGTTTTTAGATCTAAAACTTGCTCAAGGGCTGCCACGATATGGATAAAACGTTTAGGAAGAATTGTAAGAAACTTCTTTACCAGCTTGTGTTCTGACATGACTTCTCCAAGTGTGGCCGACTTAGAAGCAAAACTAAAAAACTTCACGGCATATGCGTATCTGGAATCTTCAGATTCTCGAACTCTGTAATTAGGATTTGAAGCCTAGCTTCCTTCACGCGATCAACCCCTAAGTTCTGAGTCTTAATAGCTTCTCACATCTCTTTTCGGGTTTTTTAATTTCCCGATTTGCAACACCAAAATTCTGGAATTGACTGAAGCAACAAGACTTTAACTATATTATTTTTCTTGGCATCGTCTGATCCCGGATCTACCACATCCCATACTCCATGAATTCTAAGAAGAACATCCATATGCATCCTCCATATGGTATAGTTTGTTGACATTAACAACGGACACTAAAACGTCAACGTTGTTTCTTTTGCTTGCGTTTGTGAAGTACTCGCCGACATACTTAGTCTTTGTTTGGAACGCGAATAAGTTTGTAACGAGGATTTATCCAGCCCTTTAACCCACGACTTGGATTAATTCTTAGTTCGTGTTGAATAATTGTAGGTATATCAACGGTTTCCCGGATTAACATACTGAAATTCAACAAAAAAACAAACGAGACAATCAACATGTTTAACATCGTTTCGAACTCGTTGTATCTTAACCAAGAAAATATTGTTTAGTTGCTGCTTAGAACAAAAAAAATAACTGATAATAGTTAATAAACACTGCTCATATCAGCCCAACTAATCCAGTAACAGGTTTGGTTCGACCTATAATAAGGTTTCTGTTATCCCTAATTTGTTGTAACTCTGTTCACTATTCTTCTCTCCACGGGACTGATCAATAAGCACGCGCCAGTAGTAGAAGATCACCAATACTTCACGTATAACCATAAGGTCGTATATGACGTTGATAATCTTTCTGTACTCTTCAAGACGCGGGATAAAAAAAACCATTGACTAACCCCTGAATCGCAGGTTAGTATTCTGGATCGAGTTTGGTTTTATGTAACCCTAAATCGCAGTTACACAAGTCACCTGCTTATTCTCCTACGCCACAAAGTCACAGGCTAGGAGATAATGTTGTTGGTTGTCTTTGTAACCCGAACCCAAGTCCCTGATACCAATTGAAGGTAATCAGGGATACACTACAGAAGCAACACAAACAAGAAACACATGTATGTCACTACCAATCGCGCAGTATTTTATTAATGAAGAAACTAACTCAAAACTTCACTTTGTTACTATGAGAATCCACCCTTCGCGGTATATATAGACTAATCTATTCGTATTAGACTATAACTAGGATTACATTTATTCTATACTAAATACTATAGAATATGTCGAGTTGGACTCCCGCTCCAACTAGGACTTGACTTCCTTATATCTGGCAACACGCACTTAGCCACATCCAAAATCAGGAATTCTCCAACATCGATGGGGATCCAATAACCGAACTCGTTTTGACCAGAGAATCATCAAGCTTACGGAGGATGGGGAATCCCCGGTATTAAAAATGAGGACAGGGTAATACCTTTTGTATATCAGTATTCGGAATGTTATAAGTTTAAATATATTATTATATCGTAGAGACACACTAATTTATTTTATACATTAACATTTTACCTTTGTTAGATAAACTGATTTAGCGCTGAATAATTTTACTTGTTAATTTGAATTTTTATTATAGTTTTCATAATTTGAGTAATGTTTCAATTGATCTTGATGCATGTACCATTGTATGAAATATGCAAAATTATGTATGTAGTTATGAATCTTTAATTATCTAATTTTCTAATTTCTAAGTTTAAGTTTAATGTTTATTATAACTTTTAAAATTTTATACTAGCTATTTAACGTAAATATACATGAAAAATCGATTTAGCTTCTTGAAAACGATGCGAGATATCATGACCGACATAACAAATAAATAAGGAAAAATAAAAAGACATCGATTTAGCACTCATAAAACGTTGTCGTTCGCTTGACTAATATATATTCCCTCCGTCCCATATTAATAGTCAAGTTTACTATTTTTTGATGTCCCAAATTAATAGTCCACTTCTAAAAATAGATAAGAAATGTAGATTAAGTCACCATATTGCCCCCCACTTTTGGTTGTTATTACAAATAATAAAGAAGTTGTAAATTAATTGGTTAAGAGTAAAATTGTCGTTGTGTAAAAAGTAAGAGAAGAAAAACTGAAAAAAATATTATTTTTATTAAATACATGTTTTTTTTATGAACTATTATTATGAGACGGAGGAAGTATAAGGGTGATAAAGATAACTACAAACACGAAATCTAACGCATTCTTAGTTATTTCAATCATTCTTCTTTACTCATTCATGCCTACTGTAATTTCTTATACAATGCATTTTTCAAAGCTACGGATCAAATGGACAGAGTTTGTACTTTGCACTATTATTACATACACCTCCATCAACTTCATTAAGATCGTATATTTCTACTTATCTATACTAATATATAAAGGGTGGATATACACATCCTAACTCCAAACCTAACTCCAAACCAAAAATTAAGATAAATATATTAATAACTTGACCATTAGATCATTTTTAATCCAAACCTAACTTTAAATCTTGACCATCCATTTCTTTTGTAACAAACTTTTGTAACAAACTTTTGTAACAACTTCTTAACAACTTATTAAAAAATCTTTTTTATTTTTAAATTGAAATATCTTTTAACTTATTTATTTTTTTCATAATCTAATTTCACCATATTTTTTTTAAAAAAATTCTCTTTAATTCAACATCCATTTTGATATATTTACAAATTTTTAGGTTTTTTTTTCATTTATAGTGATTTTATTTATTTTAATTCAATTTTTTTACATTTTAACGTTAAATCGATTGCTAAAAAATCATTACTTATTACTCGTCGCTGCATTGCGCGGGTACCATGCTAGTAGAAAAACAATTACTGTAGACTTTAGACTACAAATTGACCGACCATATTTCTTGAAACAGTTTAAACTTATTCAAGACCTTTTTCTTCATCTTTATTATAAGAAATTCAACTTTTTTTTCTGGTATTAAATATTTTACTTAAACTAGTTATCAACTTAAATGATATATATCTATATCTCTAGAAACAAAATAATTTTTTTTATTAAATGAGTTGGGACCATATGTAAAACTTCGTTTGGTGAGATGTAATGTTAATATCATCTTTTTTGGTGCATGTGAAAATTGTGGATGGGCAAAGTTGTACTAGCCATCAAGATTTACGACAATTGGTAGATAAAACAATCAAGACCATGACTATGCAAGGCCTTTTCTGTGGTTTAAAATTTCAAAATATATTCGATTTGTTTTCATTTTTAAAGATTGCATGTGCTATGTTAAACCAAATTCAAATATATTCCATATACATTTTTTCAGGCAAACGGTGTTCAGAACTCGGATAATACTCAGGGGAACTAAAACTGAAGCGGAACTGTACCAAAGAAAACATAAACAAATTTGTAACGGAACTGAATTAAAATCAAAACCGAAGCATATTAAATATTTTTTTTGTTTATTTTCGATTTGGATATAGTTTCGGTAATCTAAACTGAAAACCAAAACACTTTTTAAGCTTAAAACAAATTATTTTCCTAGAAATCTATATAACTAAATTTAAAAAAATGTAAATGATGTAACTTGGTTATTCGGATTAACCCGAACACCGAAATGATTTTCAGTTCGAGTAACTATAATTTGAATTTGGTTCAGTTCGGAGTTTTACCTAAGAAATTAATGGAATCAATAAAACTGAATAAACCGCACCGTAACCTAACTGAAAAGTGATGATCTCCATTTTGGAACAGCAGGTTGATGCTTTATTTTGGAATCTGTTCTTAAAAAGTAATCTTAAACACCCTAAAATGGGAACAAGATCTTTAAAGTTAAATTATTAATGTATCTCATATATATTTGTTTTCATCATTGACATAACTAATACTACTGTAAGTCTGTAATAGACAAAATTGTAAAGACAAAGAGTGTCCTTTCTACACAAACAGAAGTTTTATAGCTTCTAATAGACGGGGACCCAAAGAAACGACTACACAAAACCTTCATCGATTCAGTCATCTTACCATGCATCTTTTGTTCCATCTAGTCAAGTTCCTCAGATGGATGGCCAAGTGAGGCCAGGAAGATTAACGGTGGATAACGAAATGAAGATTTTCTTTGTGTTCGAGTTTGTCATGGTCTCACTGGTTAAAGCTCAATTAGAGATCAATCAGATTACTATTTTGCGTATGTAGTGAACATCACATCTCTATCTATGCTTTCTAAATCGGAGGAATTCATTTTCTCAATTAGGACTCTTTCATATCATGATCTGCTGCTAATAAATGGCGATGTGTTTGTTAAATGTGGCGAGTCAGACGCTCGCATTTTAGAATAATCAAAGAGTGAATAGGAAATAAAGACCCTAACGGCATACTGAGTAACAAATCATTGAATCACACACAAGAAAAATAGTCACCACTTAAATTAAGGATTTTAAACTTCTGGAGAAATACAGACAGCTCAAAGTTGATATAGTTTTAGCTCAAAGAAAATACATGAGTTTGCGTGCATCAAACTTAAAGTAATCCTAACAAGATAAGTTGACTACCATAAACAAAACTGTCCAATAGATATAATTTACATGGATTTACTATTTAGCAATACATCATAACCACAACTTAAGTCGTTTCAAAGGATATTCATCGGCATTAGGAATGAAAATGCGATAACTCTAGGCCAGAAACTTGACATGTCAAACATTACACATAATGTTAAAACAGATTAAAATGTGAGCCGGAATTGTATAGCCATGGAATGGATTTATGACCCAACCCGGTAGGGAACATAGATATCCTTATCCTTATGGGCGTCAGGGTGTGTACACAGAACATTTCACATTGAAATTAAGCAAGACACCCATGCTTTCTTACTTTTCATCAAAATTGAGAAACATTAAGGGGCTGTTTAGTTGTGGAAAATTAAAATTTTCTATTTCTAATTTTTTAGAAAAGAAAAGACTTTTCTTTTCTAGAAAAGGGTTGAGAATTTTGAAAACTTGTTTAGATAATATTTTTCATTTTCTAAAAAAATAAACAATGTTTAAACGAAACTATTTTCAACCATTTTTTTCATGATCAACTTTTTTTTCACGTTTTTGCTAGTTTTTTTTTTACGTTTTCGTCTGTTTTTTCCCGTCTTCTTTTTTCATATTTTCGTAATTTTTTTTACGTTTTAATTAGTTTTTTAGTTTTTATCAGTATTATTACGTTTTAGTGTATAAATTTACGTTTTCGTCAGTATATTTACGTTTTCGTCAGTAATTTGTATTATTACGTTTTAGTGTATAAATTTACGTTTTCGTCAGTATATTTACGTTTTCGCCAGTAAATTTACGTTTTCGTCTTTAAATTTACGTTTTCGTCAGAAAATTTACGTTTTCGTCAGAAAATACACGTTTTCGTCAGTAAATTTACGTTTTCCTCAGAAAATTCACGTTTTCGTCTTTAAATTTATGTTTTCGTCTGTAAATTTACGCTCTCGTCTGTAAATTTAGGTTTTCGTCAGTAAATTTACATTTTCGTCAAAAATTTAATTTACGTTTTCGTCAGAAAATTTACGTTTTCGTCAGTAAATTTACGTTCTCGTCTGTAAATTTAGGTTTTCGTCAGAAAATTTACGTTTTCGTCAGTAATTTTACGTTCTTTGTCAGAAAATTTACGTTTTTGCCAGAAAATTTACGTTTTTGCCAGAAAATTTACGTTTTCGTCTGTAAATTTACGTTCTCGTCTGTAAATTTACGTTTTCGTCAGAAAATTTACGTTTTCGTAAAAAATTTACGTTTTCGTCAGTAATTTTACGTTCTCGTCTGTAAATTTAGGTTTTCATCAGTAAATTTATGTTTTCGTCAAAAATTTACTTTTTTGTCAAAAAATTTACGTTTTCGCCAGTAAATTTACGTTTTCGTCTGTAAATTTACGTTTTCGTCAGTAAATTTACGTTTTCGTCAAAAATTTACGTTTTCGTCAGTAAATTTACGTTTTCGTCAGTAAATTTACGTTTTCGTCAGTAATTTTACGTTCTCGTCTGTAAATTTACGTTTTCGTAAGTAAATTTAGGTTTTCGTCAAAAATTTACTTTTTCGTCAGTAAATTTACGTGTTTGTCAATAATTTTACGTTTTCGTCTGTAAATATACGTTTTCGTCAAAAATTTACTTTTTCGTCAGTAAATTTACTTTTTCGTCGGTAAATTTACGTTTTCGACAGAAAATTTACGTTTTCGTCAAAAATTTACGTTTCCGTCAGTAAATTTACGTTTTCGTTAATAAGTATACGTTTTCGGCTTAGGTTTTCGTCAGTAAATTTACTTTTTTGTCAGAAAAAATAAATTTACGTTTTTCGTCTGTAAATTTACGTTTTCGTCATAAAATTTTAAATTTAAATTTACTGACGAAAACGTAAATTTAAAGACGAAAACGTAAATTTACTGACGAAAACGTTAAGTTACTGATGAAAACATAAATTTACAGACGAAAACGTAAATTTACAGACGAAAACGTAAATGTACTGACGGAAACGTAAATTTTTGATGAAAAAGTAAATTTATAGACGAAAACGTAAATTTACTAACGAAAACGTAAATTTAAAGACGAAAACGTAAATTTTCGGACGAAAACGTGAATTTTCTGACGAAAACGTAAAATTACTGACGAAAACGTAAATTTACTGACGAAAATGTAAATTTACTGACGAAAACGTAAATTTACAGACGAAAACGTAACTTTACAGACGAAAACGTAAATTGTCGGACGAAAACGTAAATTTTCTGACGAAAACCTAAATTTACTGGCGAAAACGTAAATTTCTGACGAAAACGTAAATTTTCTGACAAAAACGTAAAATTACTGACGAAAACGTAAAATTACTGACGAAAACGTAAATTTTTTGACGAAAATGTAAATTTCTGACGAAAACGTAAATTTACAGACGAAATGTAAATTTACTGACGAAAACGTAAATTTACAGACGAAATCGTAAATTTACAGACGAAAACGTAAATTTACTGACGAAAACGTAAATTTTCTGACGAAAACGTTAAAATAATGATGAACGGTGAATACTGAATAGAGTAACGTGTTATTGAAATGGGTTAAATAAAACAATTGTGGGTGTGAGGTGAAAATTTAGAAAAGGGTAAAATGGAGTTTTCTAATTTTCTATATAAATTTAGAAAATGAAAATTCTGTAATTTTTGAAAAATATTGAAAAATGATGTTGCTAAATAGGTTTTCTATTTTTCACTTTTCAAATGAAAATTTTTCTAGAAAAGTGGAAAATTTTTCTCCAACTAAACAGCCCCTAATCATTTATCTGTTTTTGTCAAATTGAGAAAGGCCAGTATTTTTAATCGTTTCTGGTGCCCAACTATTACAATATGCTTACATGTAGTGTTGCTTCTCAGCAGCATAGATGATCTGCGTAACTTCATCTTCTGTAGCTTCAAATGTACCTGTGTATAGTTAGTTAGGTATGACAGTTCGTTATAAGTTGGTAACTACAGTTATGACTATTCGATTTAGTTTAAACTTTGCTTTAGATCGTGTAGTGTCTATACGTACGCGATCTTTATCGTACTTGTTTATGATGACAAAAACAAGTAGTGATACACTTTTTGAACAAATGTTGCATCAAGGATTGAACAACAGATTGCATCAAGGATTGAACAAATGTTGCAAAAGAAAAGGGTATGTAGTGATCTGATTATATTTAACTAAGAAAGTGTACCTGATGCCAATGTCGTGTTGATGTTAAATAAGGCAGTAGGTGACTTTGCCTGTGTGTGGGGCATGTACACGGCTATCCTGAAAACTAGTTGTAACTTCTTGTAGCATCATCACATTAACAAGTAAAACTATCTGTAACGATAATCCATATCCAATTTATGTTTCCATAATACTGGTGCATACCCTAGATAGAAACCTTAGATTCCCCATTATATTTATTATGACATACCGGGTTCATCTTTGAAAGTAACAGAAAAAAGGAAAGAATGTTGATCTTAATGTCATTAGGACAATTCCATGTTTCATGCTTCACAAAAACACTAAAAGTTGAAAACATGTATAATAACTTGATATTTTTGCTACACAACCTAGACTCCACATGTGGCTCTCGACTTACTACCGAGTTCCCACTTGGGCTCATTTATTTCAAATCTTATGCTAGTAAAGCTTTATTGGTATATATGATACAATGGGAGGAAATAGTAATTCAACAAGAATTCAAGAAACAAGAAATCAGTCATCTTACTTAATACAACAAGAGATCAAATGAATTTACGATTTCAAATTACAAACAAGAAACATGAATTTCTTCAAATTCAGTGTTACTTTTACATCGTGTATTCCTTTACCATTCTATTACTTTACCATTCTATTACTAGTATCATTTCATCCCATATAAGGGACACTTACAACAAAACAATTTCACAAAATACAGTTCACCTACTCGTTAGTCGTAATAACATGCATACCAAAATGTGTCATCTATGGAAAAAACAGTATGTTATCGTAATACTGCTGCATACCCCAGTTAGAAACCTTAGATTCCGCATTTATAACATGTCGGGTTCATCTTTGGAAGTAACAGAAAGAAGGAATGTTGCTGCTAATGTCATTAGGACAATTCCATGTTTCATGCTTCACAGGATTTCCTCAAAGTGATATGTGATACTTGCTCCTAAGGCCCTCACTGGACTCTCACATATAAAGGCCAAACGTTACAAAAACAATAAAACATGTATAATAACTGGATACTTTTGCTACACAACCTAAACTCCACATTTGGCTCTCGACTTACTCCCTAATTCTCGCTTAGGGTCATTTACTTCAAATCTTTATTGGTTTATGATATAATGAGAGGAAAGATCAATTCAACAAGAATTCAAGAAATGGGTAACAATCAACAATGAAATGCACTATAGCAAATAGTATGAAACATACATTTAAATAAAGACGACCTTTTATATGGTTCACAATTCGCACATTCATAGAAAAAATATTGAATTTAGTTTGGGAAGAGAACCAGACAGAACACAAACGAAACAAGAAAACAGTCATCATTATTGTGGAGCTGTTTTCTTTATACAACAAAATATCAAATGGATTTACGATTTCAAATTACAAAACAAGAAACATGAATTTCTTCAAATTCAGTGTTACTTATACATCGTGTGTTCCTTTACTATTCTATTTCTAGTATCATTTCATCCCATATTTAAGGGACACTTACAGCAAAACAATTTCACAAAATACAATTCACCTACTCGTAATAACATGCATACCAAAACGTGTCATCTATGGAAAACAACAGTAGGGAACTTGAACTTATCTGAAACAAACGGTATTGCCTCAGGCCTCTGAGCAAGATCCTGATACAAATCATATTCCGCTAAATAATCATGCAAATGAAGCTCCTTTTTCTGATTAGTATGATAATGATGCTTAGCCTCGTCCGATTTCCCAAACCCAAAAATACTAACTTTATCACATATCCCTAACGCAAGCATAACCGCTTGCATACCCGACGAATAATGAAAATTAGACCCGTCATGAGAATCCGCCCACAATTCCAACGGCTTGCCAGTTTCTCTCAAAAACCTCAAAACCGAATAGTACTTCACAATCCGTGCACACAAAACATCAAACCGCGGATCAGTAATAACCAAAGGCGCCTTGTGCGACGTATTACACACCACATAATCCAAAAAATGAATCATTTGACACATATACATCATAATAGGCACAGTTTCGCCATAAGGGTGACAAAAACAATTCTCCCTCCTAGCACACAAATGCAAAATATTACTATTAACAAACGACAAACTCGTCTTGCGACCTACATTACGCTCAAAACCACTCGTCCGCGCGTTATTCAACCTAATAACAAACTCATTCCCATCGATCTCCCCACCAAGATCAGATTTCAACAAAATCCCACTATTCCCCACAACCGCACACGTCCTAAACTTCCCACTCTCCCCTAAACCACTCTCGTTAACCCCGCGCCTAAAACTCTTTACCACATTCGCCATTTCGGACATTACGTCATCCTGAAACTTATGATTCCTCCACCAAGTCTGCAAATACCTCCTAAACTCCAACCACAACCGGTAAAACTCCGGTGAACGAAGATTCACCGGGACACCCCTAGCCGACCTAGCCCTAATATCAATCCTATGCTTCCCAGCATACAAAAAAGACCTTTTATCCAACCCTTTCATATTCCCACCCACCAACTGTTCGACGTTTTGTCTAAACGAGTTTTCAGCTAAATCAAGAGCTGAAAACTTCAAAATGGTGGAATTAAAAACATGGGTTTTCTTAGTTTCTTCATGGGGAGTGTTTTGGTAGAAATATTGTGTGGCGGCGGTGGCGGCGCCGCCGCCGGTGGTGAGCATGGTTTTGACGCAAAGGGTGGCGGCGGCGGCTGCAAGGAGGAAGATGAGGCTGTACATTGGAAGGAAGGATCGCTTCATTGTGAAGTCAACGGGTGGTCAACACATAGTTGGAGGTGTGATTAGTGTGTGTGATTGGATCTAGAGATGAATCTAGTTATTAAAGAGATTTTTGGAGATATGTGGTTGATGTGAAGTGGATAGATCATCAAATGTTGGTGTTTTTTTTTTAAAAAAATTTGTGTTATTTGTTGGTTAAAGAGTGTGAGTGAGTGTGATTTGATTTCATTATTGTTTTTTTTTAATTACTTTATGCTTAATGATTGATTATTGAGGAATGCTACATCCATATAAAGTTTACAAAAATAAATCCACATAATAATGTGTAAGTTAATTAGTGGATGCACATATGTGAAAAAAGCAAAAAGTATGAGAGAGAGTACCAATCATATTCATGACACATCATTATGTGGATTTTTATTTGTAAACTTTATGTGAATTTAGTATTTCTCTTGATTATTATTGGTTTTGTTGGTATTTAAGTGATGGTGAAAGGATGATGTTGACCATTATAGCTTTTTATTTTATAAAATAAAATTTATCGTTAACTAATCTCTACTATTTATAAAGTAAAAACCTTAAAACATTAAATATTGAAAAATAACTTAATTATTGAATTGTTAAAAAATTAAATGGATTGAAGTTGAATATTAATTATGTAATTGTTGAAAAATTAAATGCACATAAATTGGATAAAATAGGAAATATTGAAAAATTAAACCATAAACAATTGCATAAGTTATCGGGTCACGAGTTTTAACACCAGATTAATTCGGTCGAGTAACTTGGTCACGGGTTCCACCAACGGGTCAACCCGGTCGAGTCATCGGGTCACGGATCGACCATCGGACCAACCCGATTGAGTCACCGGGTAACGGGTTCGGCCATCGGGCCAATCTTTTCGAGTCACGGGTTTGACCATCGGGTTAATCCGATCGAGTCACCGGGTCAATCCTGTCGAGCCACCGGGTCACTGGTTTCGACCACCGGGTCAATCCTATCGAGTCATCGGGTCACGGGTTCAACCACCGGGACACGGGTTCGACCATCGAGTCAACCCAATCGAGTCAATGGGAACAGGCTCGCCTGTCGGTTCAACCCGAACGAGTCACCGGGTTACCGATTCAACCATCGGGTCAATTAATAAATCATTAACTATCTATCGCTAAGCAATTATTAGGTCACGATTTCAACTATCGAATCAATTAGCATATCATTAATTATATGTCTTTAGGTAATTCCGCTGCTATGCGCAGTTATTCGTCTAGTTAATTAAATAAATTAAAAAGTTTGTAAAAATATTTTCAAATAGAAATATTATACTCCCTCCGTCCCATAATAATAGTCTACCGACAAAAAACACGTAATTTAATAAAAACATAACTTTTTTTAGCTTTCTCTCTTACTTTTTACACAATGACAGTTTAACCTTTAACCAGTTAATTTATAACTTCTTTATTCTTTGTAATAATACCCTCAAGTGAGGGTGATATGATAAATTTAATCTACATTTCTTATCTATTTTTAGACTAGACTATTAATTTGGGACATCCAAAAATAGTAACATGGACTGTTAATATGGGACGGAGGGAGTAACTTTTTTTGCATGTATGATAGGAGCAACAACATAAGGCCTCCATATTTTAAAGGCTTTTGATTTTAAAACTTCATTAAAAGTATAAAATTACTTTTAGAAGATTTGATTTTGTTAATCGAAGATCTACCTTGTAGCCTATGATATTTTATAACATAAAGTAAATAAAAGCTTGAAGCTTTTTAATGAAAGAAAGAGGGTCGTTTGGAGTGGGGAAGATGAAACCAAAAGTTATACATTGTTATATGTGGGGTCGAGAATTTCTCAATTTGTCATTTAGCTCTTCTGTTTTCTTAGATGACTCATTTAATCTTTGATGTTTTTATAATGTATTATTTTAACTCTTATCTTACTTTTAATTTGTGAACATCTAAGTATTTTAACCCAGAAAAACCAAACAAGTATTGCTTCATCTTGTACTCGATGCCTATTAAAAAAAACACATTGAGTGTATTATATTTTTGAAAATTATAGAAGTATATCAGAAGAAATAATTTGAAAGCTTAATAGAAAACGATATACTGTTTAATGATTATTAGTTAATTGATACGAGTACTAACAAAAGTTCATATTAGAATACCACTTTGCAAAACCTTAAAACTATAATTGTCTTCTAGATAAAAGTGTTGGAAATGTAATTAGATGTCTTTATCATTAACTAATGATTACAATTTATAGTCCTTTTAGGATTATTCTAGAACACAAAACTTAAGTGGGCTAAGCCTATCAATAAATATAAAAAGCCCATAGGCTTGTACAAACTACAGTCTAATAGTCCCTCGTAGTTTGAGCGGGAGATGATCGAACACTCAAACTGGTACGAAATTCTTCAAAAAGCGCAGACAGTAGTCATTTGGTGAAAATGTCAGCATAATGGTAACGAGATGGTACATGAAGAACACGAACCTTGCCATGAGTAACCATATCACAAACAAAGTGTATATCAATGTTAAGTCTGTTGATGCTGAACAGGGTTAGCAGTCATATATATAGCACTAACATTGTCTCAATAAACAAGAGTGGCAGATAACAATGGTATATGAAGCTCTCGGAGAAGATTACGAAGCCAGACAGTTTCAACAACAACATTAGAAACACCTATGTACTCAGCTTCTGCACTTGATCTAGAGAGAGTATGTTGTTGTTTGGATGACCATGAGAGTAAATTATCCCCCAAGAAAACACAATAGCCAGATGTAGACCGCTTGGTAGTAGGGCAACCAACCCAATCAGCATGGGAATATGCAACAAGAGAATCTATAGTTGAGGCATAAAGTTGGAGCCAAAAGTTTAATGTGCCACGAACATATCAAAGAACTCCATTAAGAGCTGCAAAATAAGGCTCTCGAGAATCATGCATATGAAGGCAAACCTACTGTACCGCATAAGAGATATATAGATGAGTAAATGTAAGGTACTGCAAACCACCTGCAAGACTACGATAAATAGTAGGATTAGAAATAGGATCTCCGTCAGAACCAAGCTTTGGTTCCGTGTCAACTGGAGTCCGAGTTGGATTACAATTAGTCATATGTGCCATGTTCAAAAGCTACATAACATATTTCTTTTGAGACAAAAACATCCCTCTAGAGTCATGAGTAACAGAAATCCCCAAGAAGTAATTAAGCGCCCCCAAATCAGTCATATCAAACTCCTTATGAAGAGAAGAGATAATACGATGAATTAAACTGTAGATGATGCCGTCAATACAATCTCATCAACATAAATCAATAAATATGCAACCTCGGAACCATGCTGATATATGAACAAGGACGAGTCACAACGACTCTATAAAAAACTAGAAGGGGGTGAATAGTTTTATCGATTAGTTTATGTTTCTTTGATACTTTTTATGATAAACTAAGTAATAGAGATAGATAAAGAATAAATCAAACCACAATGCACAAGGATTTATAGTGGTTCGACCTAGCAAGATCTCACTTATCTTTCCCCTACTTCCGCTCCTCGAGTATCCACTCGAGAGTTCTACTTTTACTAGTCAAGAATCTCATTTACACCGGTGGAGAAACCTTTACACTTGGCTTACAAAATTTACTGACACCTAAGCTATAATGTCGTGTTCTTTTACACGGGTACAACAACTCCCGTCACTATGTATTTTGAGGACTAAGTAGTGGATGAATAGGTACAACAATGGTGATTGTATGGGTAACATTTAACATAATCACACAATGTAAAACTTTGAAGGATCAAATCTTAGAGATAGAATTCTTGTAAGTGATCTTCAAGTAAACAAAGATCTAAATCACAAGAGACAAGAAGTAAGAGAAGAATAGAAGTTCGAAGGTTAGAGATAATCAGAGATTTAGAGATATTGATTAGAAGAGGGGTGAGTGTGATGTTTGGAGATAACTTGGTATTAATAGGCAACTTCATCAGCAGGTCTCGGACCCCAAAGACCCTTTTACCAAAGGGGTCCACCCTTTTGTTGAGGGGCCCGTGACATTTGACTTTGGTTGCCTCATAAATACTTTGTCCAAAATTACACTCAAATAATGTATCTAGATAAGTTGACCTTTTACAACAGATATATGGAGAGAGATGTTTTACTCATTTTAAGTTTACACAAAAAGGATTAAAAGTGTAGAAAACTTTTTACAAAAGTTTAGAAACATAAGATCATGGATAAAAAAGCTTTAGTATTGATTGTATCATAAACATAAAAATATGTTTGATGTTTTTTTGTTAACAAAATCTTAAGAGTGATTAAAATATAAACATTGTTTTAATACTATATTTGTATTCACAATCTCCCTCTTTTTTGTTAAAGACAAAACGTAAACTTATTTTTAGTTGGTGATAAGAATCAACATATAAGTTTTTAGAAATATGATGTTATATTTCTCTTTTCCCCTTTTTTGTTGAAATAAAAAGGAAGCATAGATGAAATATTTTAAGAGATAGATTTAGATAGTAAGAGAGAAATCTAGATAGAAAAATGTTTCCATCGTCTCCCCCTCGGTTCATACTCCCCCTAAATGAGAGAACCATGAGACATGAATTATGAAAATCCTGCAAAAAGAATGTTAGAAGGTAGATAGTAGAGAGACTAGTATATGCAAGACCCAACACATGGTCTTTGAGTACATATTATAAATGAAGAAAAGAATGCATTATGATAGATAAGTGGACAAATGATGCATAGAATGGATTGCTCCCCTTGATCCTTGCAATAATAATCAATAGAAAATGTGGAAAATGTGCTTAACTCCTGCAAAACAAAGTTAGACATAGAGAGATGCGAGATATATAGTATGATCACGACATATGATGGTGGTGATAAGAAAGACCATTAGAATACATGTACACAAGCATTAGTTTAGAAAGAAAATGGGTTCATTCATCTTGCCAAGTAAAATTACAGAATGTAGCATGTGAAACATTGGTACAAGAATGGAATTAGAATGCTTAAATATGAAAAATATAAGATGAAATAGCAAAACAGGGGGTCATGTACCCTTTTTGGGTGTCGGTCCTTTTTTGGAAAGGGTCCGAGGGGTCCGGGACTTGCTGTGACTGATACGAGTGAGTGAGAAATGCATCCCGATATCCCACGACGGGGGTGTTACTTAGATGGCTTGCATAGGAGGGCTTCAATCCTATCAAGAACATTGTGTAACGCAACTCGCATCTCTTGACGGAGGTCCGTGACAAGAGATTGGGTATAACGACAATGGTCGCATTCATGAGGTGTGTTGAAATTAGTAGGATTATGGTGAGTGTTTTTAGTAGAAGATGATGGCAAAGGACCATGCGAGTCTATGTGGCATTGTGCCTCTAGGATGTGTCGATTAACCATGTCATTGAAGTTACGACAACGGTTAAGGTCTTGTTGTTGTTGAGTTGTTGGAGGAGTTGGGAGTACACTAGTAGGTGAAGAATGAGATGGTGAGTTTAGGAGAGAGTGACGGAATAAGGGTTGTTCAATCCACAAAGAGTTATCCAAGTCCATGAAAGATGGAATTGGAGGAGGGTTATTTAGGGGAAGGGTGTGGAGAAGGGAGTGTTTGAGGTAAAGGAGTGGAGATGGAAGGTGGCATTCAAGGAGGTGGTGGTGGTACAACCTCAATGTTGGCCAAGATAGGTTGATAATGGGGAGGAGAAGTAGGAGGTGTATCGAGTATTTCAATAGGTAGTGACATTATGGTAGATGAAGATGAAGTAGGGATAGTGGTTGGAGAGTGTTGGATGGTGGAGAGGTTGTGATTGGAGAATTGGTGGTGGAAGAAGATGTTGGGAATAAAATTCTCCAAGTCATCTAGCCGCTGACACATAGGATGAAGCCACTGACAAGTGTAATCAAGCCGCTGACAGAATAGCCACAAACAAGAAGAATCAAGCCACTGTCAAGACTTGTTAGCTGCTAAAGTCAACACACGTTTTTAAGTAAGGAAGATGTACACGAATATTGTATTTTGTTATGTTTATCTTTTGATATCTTCCTAAAATAGTTGATACTTAGCTTTGTAGAAACTAGAAGGGGGGGGGGGGGGGGTGAATAGTTTCTCTTTGGTTTAAGTCCTAATTAAAATTCCTTTCAATTAGGTTTGTCTCAAAACTACCTTTTACTTGAAGGCTAGTTGCATAATGATTAGGTTCAATTCTAATGCATTAACAATGATATGTAATATATGTGAATGATATGATAGTAAGAATAAGTAAAGAGTAAGGAAAGAAACAACCTAGTAGGAAGACACCAAGATTTATAGTGGTTCGGCAACGAAGCTCTATCTTCGTTCCTACTCCACTCCTCGAGTACACCATACTCGAGATTTCCACTATATCCACAAGCTCCCTTCTTGACGGAGAAAACCTTACAACGTCGCTTACATTATTTTCCGACACTAAGCTAAATGTCGAGACCTAATCTTAGCTAGGACTAATCTATACAACGTCGCCCACTTCACCATTTTACAACACAAGGCTAGATGTCGAGTTCTAATCGAAAGATAAAACCAATCTTCACAACGTTGCCTACTTCACTATTTAACGACACAAGGTTAGATGTCGAGTTCTAATCGAAAGGTAGAACCAATCTTCACAACGTTGCCTACTTCACTATTTCACGACATAAGGCTAGATGTTGAGTTCCAATCGAAAGGTAGAACCAATCTTCACAACGTTGCCTACTTTACTATTTAACGACACAAGGCTAGATGTTGAGTTCTAATCGAAAGGTAGAACCAATCTTCACAACTCTTCACTTTGAAGCTAAGTGAGAACTTCACTAGACACAACTACATCACTTTATAGTTTAGTGAGAACTCACAAGACACAACCACATCACTTTTATAGTTTAGTGAGAACTCACTAGACATAACCACATCACTTTATAGTTTTGTGAGAACTCACAACTCTTCACTTTGAAGCTAAGTGATAACTTCACAAGACACAACTACATTACTTTAAAGTTTAGTGAGAACTCACAACTCATACCTATTACAACTCAATAAAACACATATCGAAGTATACACATGTAACTTGGATCTACACAACACAAATCCAAGTATACACATATACAATGGATTTACACAAGATTAGATCCATGTATTCACAAATACATTGGATCTACACAAGACTCAAATAAAACAAATGATGATCATGATTAGATCTTCAGGAGAGGATCTTCATCAAGGCTTCATCTCCAATCACATCACAAGTGTGTGAGTGATCTCCTCATTGGACAAGGTAAAGAAGGAGATCAAGGAGATAATCATAAGTAAACATACTTAGCACATTAAGTGATCATTTACAAATGATTAGGAATTAGAAAGGAGAAGGATAGCAGAAAGAGTGTCCAAAAAGGGTTGTGAAAAATGCAGGTTTGATCCACTATTTATAGGAGACAAAGGCCAACGGCTCTCTGAGCGCGGTGCCTTAATTATTCATGCGGTCCCTTATCGCTAAGGATCCGCATAGGCCTTTAAGGAACCATGATCATAGACTCCGCTCCTTTTTGTCTTTTAGTGGGGAAGTAATATCTGAGGTAAGTTTTTACCTTCAAAGGATATTCCTATGGCATTTTGAATATGCCATATTCAAATTTACATTTTCCATTTTAATAAAACATTTTCTTAAAAAGAAAGTTTATTAAAAAAATCTTTTGTCACATTTGACAAAATGCAAGTTTAGGATTAATCACTTTTATGATCACTAATCATGATTAATATATGTTAGTGCAATACTTAATGATTATTATCTTGATGATAGTGTTTGTTAAATAATTCGTTGTATTTGAAGATAAATGTATTTTTAATTTGTCGTTATCAAAAGTAAGAAAGATTAGTTAACACTAATAATGTTTTTAGGCATTGCTTTGCATTAACAATCTCCCCCTTTTGATTATGACAAACTATAAACTCATTTATGTAAAATCCAAAATATTTCAAATTATTAACGAGTTTATCACTATCATTTCTCCCCATTTGTCAAAGCAAAAAGGATGCAAAAAGTCTTTGAGGAAGAAAAGAATCAGACTTTGTAAGAAGCTCCCCCTTGGTGCTTACTCCCCCTTGTTTGGGGCACCAAGAAAATGAGTTTAGGTGACATGTTACACAAAGGTTAGTAGAGAGAAAAGAAAAACCAATGTATATATAGTCACTACCTGCTAAGTAACTTGAGAGGGAGAAAGAAAAGAAATCTTAAATTAGAAGTAAGTATTTGCTAAGAATGTCCAAGGAGGGTGTTTTGACAAAATCAAAGTTCAATCGGTGGAATATAGATATAAAAGAAACATCCAAATCAATTAAAGTGATAGTATGTCAAAGGGTTAGAAACTTAGAATTGGTGGAATCACCCAAAAGCAATTGTAAGTTTTAACCATGATCTACTCTAAACAATGTGTGAAAACGAATTGGAGGGAAAAGGAGTAACACACATAACATTCATATTACACAAATATGAAAGAACAATCAAGGAAATATTAATACACACAATATGAATATTTTACACAAGACATAAATAAAATAAACAACAAAAGCATAAACTACTCTAGTAGTGATAATCCTCCAAGATTACTTAAGTTGACTCAAACAATTAAAACACAAAGTGTGCATTAATTGGAAAAATAAGATGATGAGGCATCATTCGAATATTTTTTCACGGGAACAAATACTTTGAGAGGAGGTCAAGTGAGAAGAAATTCAAGAAAGTTTAGCTTGTCATACATGAGCAAGTTCAATTTGCTGAAATTGACGACAAGCACACGAGCTTCCATGATGCAAAACAAAGTCGTTTGATGGGGGAGAACCATCAAGATGAGAAGGTGGTGGTGGAGAAAGAGATAATGGATAAGAGATGTTTTCACAATGCCTAGTGAGATTTGGGAAAGAAGATAGATCATTTAGAGAAGGTATGTTGCAAGGTTTAGGTGGTGGTGGAAGAACTTCTTTTTCCCCGGTAATTGGAACAATTGAGAAAGTCTCACTCCAATACGTAATAAGTGTGAAAAAACTTATCCCTTTACCACTTAATTATAATAAAAACAAACGTATATTTTATGTCGTAAAAGTCGGAATTATGCATGGTTTGTGTTTTTATTGTGTTGTAAGACAAAAATATGAAAAAGGAAGAAAAAACGGGCTTTCACGGGCTTTTATCGAAGAAAAAGACAAAAGACGAAGTCAAAAGATCAAAAGTGCAAGAAGAACGGAAGTCAAAGGCCTATTCTGAAGATTTATCGAAGAAAAAGACTAAAGACGAAAGTTTGACAAAGTCGAAGAACCAAGTCTACTAAAAGAAGAAAATTAGAAGACGAGTTCATTTTTATCATTCGACTAATCCTGAAACAAAGTCGAGAAATACGAGTCATTTAAAAAGACGAGAAGACAAAAGGAAGAAAGAAGGAAGCATCCTACCAACTTCCTTCTCCTATAAATACCCTCCTAATGCTTCATTAGGAGGGTGTTAGTTAGTTTTTTTAGAGTCATTTTTAGTTTTTCATATCTTTAGAGAGAAGTAGGTGATTCTACTTTCTCTCTCTAGATTTCTTTCATCTTTTCTTTCAAGTTTTAAGCTTTTCGTTTAATCTTGTAATTGAATCCTTAATCTACAAGTTCAAGTTCAAGTTTTCCATCATCTATCTTATTCTACCTTTCTTGTTCTTGATTTGATTTTGATTCGGATCAATGATGCATCTTGTTTCATCTTGAAGTTTGTTTGATTAAAAAGTTTATCTTTTTGTTCCTATCAATTTCATGCTACTTATGATCTTAGCTTTTTGTGCTTATAGCTTATTTCTTGTTTAGCTTATTTTATTTTTAAGTGTTTTCCAAAGTTTAATCTTTTTAAAGTTATTTTATAAAATCTTGCTCATTTAAGTGTTTGGAAGTTTTTAAATTTGTGCTTGTTTAGATTTGGTAGTTGCTTATTTTGAATAAGTGCTTATTCGGTTCGGCTTATTTTGCTTTTTGTACCCCATCGTAACAGTTTTAAGGGTTTACCCATTCCGATCGAGTAAGTGTGATCGCATAAACCCTAGGGTTTCTACTTGCGATCCATTACTGCGATCAAGACTAAGATCACATACTGCGATCTTGACTACGATCCATACTAAGATCGCAAACTACGATCAAGGGTGAGATCTAAGTTACGATTGCCCATTGCGATCGTAAGTTGCAATGGCTCACTGCGATCCCTAGTGAGATCGAAGGGTGCGATCGTGGGATACGATTGTGTGTTGCGATACCTGTTTCAATCAAGACCACACTCCTTGTTGCAATCTAGACTAAGATCAAGGCTACGATCGATTGTTACGATCGTAGGCTGCGATCCCTTGGTGCGATCCGTGACTGCGATCATAGAGTGTGATCGTTGTCACGATCGTAGGGTGCGATCTAGGTCGTGATCCAATTACAGTCCTTTGGTTTATTTTCCTTCGTTATTTTTCTAAGTGTATTTCTTTCCCGTAACTTTTTGCCGAGTTTAATTTTAAATCGTCTAAATCTTATTCTATTTTCATATTTACTTTTAATTAAGTTTTTAATTAAGTAGAGAAATTTTTTATAAATATTAGTTTATTTTTTGTCAAGTTTAAATTCGTATAGTCTTGTCTTATTACTTTTTAATTAGACTTAAACTTGTTTAATCTCTTTATATTTATCATTTGTCTTAACTCATTTAAGTAGATATAGATAACCAAAAGCTCCCCCTTTTAGTGACCAAATACGATAGTTCCACCTTAAACCGTGATCAATTCGGATTGAATCAAGTACGAACAACACTTCAAGTCCACATCAACACACACATCCATTAAATCAAATGGCGCCGCTGCCGGCTCTTTTCGTAAAGATTAACGGTTTTTAGTGAGAAAAATTGGATTTTGGGATCCGTTCTTTGGGAACGTTATTTTCAAACATAAAAATTTCCAAAAAATCCTAAAAAATATAAAATTTCAAAAAAAAGAAGATAATAAACCAAAAATATCGTATTTCCTTTAGTGTATGCGTACTCGATCTACGTCTTATTCTGAGCCCGAGACTCTTAGAGACTTAGATATGGCCGGTGTGCATAATAATAACAACCCACCTCACCCCAATTTGAATAACAACAACAACAACAACAACCATGTACCTCAACCCGACCTTCGTACGATGGAGGAACTTTGTCAACCAACTATGAACGGACGTAGAGGACCGATTGCGCAGATGCAAATCACGGCTCCTGAATTTTCATTGAAGCATCACATGATCCAACAAGTTCAAAACGCTTGTCCATTTCGCGGATTACCGGATGATGATGCCAACTAACACCTCGATAAATTCATAACTATCACTCAAAGCATGAAATTGCCCGGTGTTTCCATGGATTTTCTTCGCCTTCATCTTTTTCCACACACTTTATCCCACTATGCCAAAAAATGGTTTGATCGTCTTCCCAAAAACTCAATTCATACATGGGACGAGATGACTCAAAAATTTCTGTCAAGATACTTTCCACCATCCATGGTCACTAGTCTTCGCAATCAAATCAGTGGTTTCACTCAAGAACCTGATGAATCGCTTTTTGATGCTTGGGAACGTTATAATGTCTTGATCGATCGTTGTCCTAACCATAATATGCTCCCTGTTACTTTGATTGATACTTTCTACAATGGTTTAACTTTTCGTGATCGTGATACGATTAATGCTGCCGTCGGTGGTACTTTCATGAAGAGAAGACATGAGGAGTGTAGAGAGCTTATAGAGAACATGACCACTCACCACAAAAATTGGGATTCATCCGCATCTTCAAGAAATAACCCGAGGGCCAATGTTTCTTCTACTTCATCAAACCCCGAGATAACCAAACTTACCCGCCAAATAGCCGAGATGAACAAAAATTTCTTAACCATGGCTACTAACCAATTTCAACAAGTTAAAGCTGTCACACCTTCTTGTGAGATTTGCGAGGGTTCTCATTCATACACCGATTGTCCTTATACTCATGACAATCCGGAAAATGTGTATGCGGCTAACGGTAACTTTTCCACTGGAGGCTATCAAGCTCTTCCTCAAGGTGACCACAATTTACTAAGTTATCGTTCAAACAACTTCCTTTCACCACCCGGTTTTCCTTCTCAAAACCAAAAAACTTTAATCGCAACAATCAAAACCAACCTCGAGCTCCTAATCAATATCAAACCCAAAAAACCCATATCCACCTCAAGGAAATAATCAAGTTTACCAACAATCCACTTATCAACCACCCGCTTACCAAGTTCCCCATCCCAACCAACCCACGACATACAATCAAGAGGTTGAAACGTACATGAGGACTAATGACGCGTTGGTGAAGAATCTTCAGAGCCAAATTATCAACTTGAAAGGTGACATGGTGAAACAAGGGAACGATCTTCGAGCCGAGCTTAGGAATGATATGCGAAACTCTTTAAGCAGTCAAACGAATGTCTTAAGGGATATGATGGTTAGTTTCTTCCCAAGTAATCAACCCTCTGCTTCGGGTTCTCTTCCGAGTAATACCGTTGCTAATCCAAGAGGGGAGATGAAAGCAATCACCACCCGAAGTGGAAAAGGTTATAAGGAACCCGAGATTCCTAAACCTACTCCGGTGATTGTGACAAAGGATGATGAGCCCCCTTCACCAATTCCTCCACCTTCTACTTCTACCCCTCCACCACCCAAGGATGTGAGTGAGAATTCCATTCCAAAGCCTTCAACTCAACCCGATATACCTTATCCTTCAAGGTTGAGGAAAGATAAGTTGAAGAACAAGGATGATATTCAAGTTTCAAAATTTCTTAAAATGTTTAAACAATTGAATTTCAACATCTCCTTTACCGAGGCTCTCGCTCACATGCCTAAATATGCTAAAATGTTTAAAGATCTTCTCAGTGATAAGGAAAAACTCCTTGATATTGCTCAAACCCAACTTAATGAGAATTGCTCCGCGGTTCTCTTAAGGAAATTACCAACCAAACTTGGTGATCCGGGTCGCTTTCTAATTCCTTGCAACTTTCCCAGGGTAGAGAATTGTATGGACCTAGCCGATCTAGGTGCTACTATCAACTTAATGCCATTAAGTGTTTGGCAACAATTATCTCTACCCGAGCTAGTCCCCACACGAATGACATTGGAGTTAGCTAAGCGTACGGTTGCTTATCCGGTGGGGATAGCCGAAGATGTCTTCGTCGGTGTCGACAAATTAACCTTTCCGGCGGATTTTGTTATCGTTGACTACGAGATGGATCCCCGTGTTCCATTAATCGTTGGACGTCCATTCTTGAGGATCGGTCGCACTCTTATTGATGTAGCCGCGGGCTAATTAATCATGAGAGTTGGTGACGACAAAATTGTCTTCAACATGTATAAACTTTCTAAGCAACCTTATGAACACGAGAGCGTAAATTTCATTAACGTACTTGATGAGGCTTGTGAAGAACATTTCAAAGACGCTTGTAAAAGGGGTTTTTCTTCTCTACCCATTGTTGAGACCGTTGCCTCTATTGCTCCCTCATTGACTCCATTTGGAGAACGTGACTTTCTTTTGAAAGAATTTGAAGCAACTTTAGGGGATGTGGACTTAAAATATGACGATTCTCCCTCCGATTGGGATGAAGACATTCGTACCATTGAGAAACTTCTCAATGAGGACCATATTTCTCCACCTTCTCCTATGGAAATCACAAACGATGATCCGAATTTGACTACGCCTTCCGTCGACAATCCTCCGGATTTAGAGCTTAAGGATTTACCGTCTCATCTCGAATACGTTTTCCTTGAAGACAATAATAACAAGTTACCCGTCATCATTGCAAAGGACTTACAAGAGGATGAAAAATCTCGACTTATCGATGTGCTCAAAACTCATAAGAAAGCAATTGCTTGGAAAATCTCCGACATCCGCGGAATTGATCCTAACTTTTGCACTCATAAAATTCTCATGGAAGATGATTTTAAACCCGCAATCTAAAATCAAAGAAGGGTAAATCCAAAAATTCATGAAGTCATTAAGAAAGAAGTTATCAAACTTCTAGATGCCGGCATGATCTACCCTATTTCGGATTCGCCATGGGTTAGTCCCGTCCATTGTGTGCCTAAGAAAGGCGGAATAACCGTTATTCCCAATGAAAACAACGAGTTGATTCCTACTTGGCTCGTAACGGGTTGGCGAGTTTGTATAGACTATCATAAGCTCAATGATGCCACTCGTAAGGATCATTTTCCTCTTCCTTTCATGGATCAAATGCTCGAGCGTTTAGCGGGTAATGACTACTATTGCTTCTTAGATGGTTTTTCTGGATATTTTCAAATTCCTATCGATCCAAAAGACCAAGAGAAAACCACATTCACTTATCCTTATGGAACATTTGCTTACAAAAGAATGCCTTTCGGCTTATGCAATGCTCATGGGACTTTCCAACGGTGTATGATGGCTATATTCCATGACATGGTTGAAGAAACTATGGAAGTCTTTATGGATGATTTCTCGGTCTATGGTGATTCTTTCTCTACTTGCCTTGCCAATTTAGAACATATGCTCAAACGGTGTGAAGACACTCGTCTCGTTCTTAATTGGGAAAAATGCCATTTCATGGTAAATGAAGGTATTGTTCTTGGTCATAAAATTTCCAAAGCCGGTCTTGAAGTCGACCGTGCTAAAGTCGATGTGATTTCTAAATTACCTCCTCCTTTAACCGTGAAGGGTGTGAGAAGTTTTCTTGGTCATGCGGGCTTCTATCGTCGATTCATTCAAGATTTTTCTAAGATCGCTCGCCCGATGACCCACCTCTTGGAAAAAGATACTTCTTTTATCTTTTCTAAAGATCGTATCGAATCTTTCAATCTTCCTAAGGATAAATTAACTGAGGCACCGGTCTTAGTTACCCCTAATTGGGAGTTACCTTTTGAATTGATGTGTGATGCTAGCGACTTTGCTACTGGAGCGATTTTGGGACAAAGAGTCAACAAACATTTACAACCAATCAATTACGCTAGCAAGACAATGACGGGGGCTCAATTGCATTATACCACTACCGGAAAAGAGCTTTTAGCTGTAGTGTATGCTTTTGAAAAATTCCGCCCCTATCTTGTCCTTTCAACCACCATTGTGTACACCGATCATTCCGCGTTGAAGTACTTGTTAACGAAGCAAGATTCCAATCCTCTTCGTTGGGTTATACTCCTTCAAGAATTCAAAATTGAAATTCGTGATAAAAAGGGAGCGGAAAACCTAGCCGCGGATCATCTTAGTAGACTCGAGGATCCTTATTAAGGGGAGCTCCCAAATCAAGAGATTAATGAATCTTTTCCCCTTGAGGCCTTGATGTCTATTAACTCCAATCTTGATAAGACCCCATGGTTTGCGGACTTTACAAACTACTTGGCGGGTGGAATTCTCATCGAAGGGTTATCATCCTAGCAAAAGAATAAATTCTTCAAGTATGTGAAAACTTACTATTGGGACGAACCTTATCTCTTCAAACAATGTGCTGACTTGATCCTTCGTCGGTGTGTTGACGGGCCCGCAGCTTTACAAATCTTGGAAGCTTGCCATAAAGGACCAACCGGTGGTCACTTTGGTCCCAATTACACCGCGAAGAAAGTTTTCGATTCTTGATTTTATTGGCCCACCATTTATCGTGATGCACACGAAATGGTTAAGCATTGTGATGCTTGCTAACGACAAGGCAAGATCACACATAAAGATGAGATGCCTCAAAATTTCATCCAAGAGTGTGAAATCTTTGACGTATGGGGCATCGACTTTATGGGGCCATTTCCATCATCTAAAGGGAACAAGTACATCCTCGTAGCCGTTGACTATGTTTCTAAATGGGCTGAAGCAAAAGCTTTACCTACGAACGATGCGAGGGTGGTTGTGAACTTTCTGAAACAATTATTTGCTCGATTCGGTGTTCCTCGTGCTATCATTAGTGATCGCGGGACTCATTTTTGCAATGATCAATTTGCTCGAGTCATGGCTAAGTATGGTGTCAATCACCGACTTTCCACCGCGTATCATCCACAAATTAATGGTCAAGCCGAGATTTCTAACCGTGGACTTAAGAGAATCTTAGAGCGTACTGTGGGAGAGCATCGTGCCTCATGGGTCGATAAGTTAGATGATGCTTTGTGGGCTTTCCGTACCGCATATAAGACACCTATTGGTTGCACTCCATATCGTCGTGTGTACGGAAAGGCATGCCACCTCCCCATTGAGTTGGAGCATAAGGCTTATTGGGCCTTGAAATGGGCTAATTTTGATATCAACAAAGCCGGTGATCTTAGGAAGATCCAACTTAATGAACTTAATGAACTAAGGAATGAAGCTTCTGAGAATTCATTGATCTACCAGGAGAAAACCAAGCTCATTCATGATTCTAAGATTAAAAACCAAGAGTTCAAAATAGGTGATCAAGTTTTACTCTTTAACTCTCGGTTGAAAAAATTTTCGGGCAAGCTTAACAGCCGTTGGTCTGGTCCATTCACCATCACCAAAGTCTTCCCTTATGGCACCATTGAGTTATCGCAACCAAATGGGCCAAACTTTAAGGTGAATGGCCAGCGTGTTAAGTTGTACTTTGGTGAGGACATCTCTCATGAGATGATTCCATCCCTCATCACGTTTCCCTTGAATTAGTTCTGGGTCGAGTCAGGATCGTGACTCGGTTAACAAAAACAAGCGCTTCTCGGGAGGCAACCCGTTGATCTATCCTTTACCCGTTTTCATAATAAGTGTAAGGGGAGCTACATAGGTGTTTCTTGTCTTGTTTCTTATGATGTGCAGGGATTAAAGCTTCAAAGAGCACTTTTGATGACATTTGACGACCCGTGATCCCGTGTACCACTCTTCCCGGTTATATCCTAAACTCTTGTGATTCAATATTTCATATCTTATATGTTGACATTGAAATCACTTTAGTTGCCTCTTCCTTAACAAGATTTAAACAACGTGCACAATGTCCTAAGTGTAGGGGAGGTTACTTCCACATGCTTAAACATTGAGGACAATGCTTATCTCAAGTGTAGGGGGGACTTCTATTGAAGTTAAGTGGGATTTTCTATTAATTTGTCCTCATTTTAACCAGAAAATCTAATTTTTTTGACATTTTTCAAAATTTTTGATCTATTTTGGCCAAGTAGTATTTTTCATTTATTCTCTTTTATGTTCTTTCCTTTTGTTATCGCATCGTATGTATATATTTCGTTTCAAAAATAAAGTCAAAAAAAGAAATAGAAAAATAAAGTTAAATAAAATGGTTTTAGTGAGTTTAGATGTCTTTGATATATTAGGCCTGTTATGAATATTTTCACTCAACCCGAGTTTACTTATCTAAGTTTACTCTAGCTAGTATCCTTAACGTGTTTGAATCAAGTTTTGCTAGGCTTTTATATAGCGAACTTTAAAACGCGAAAGTCTTAACTCTTACGGGTTAAGAACAAGAACTTTTCGCAAGTTCCTATATTGATCCTAGAAAGTCGTTTATCAAGGGAACTTTAAAATGCGAATTCTAAACTTGAAAAAGTCTAAGAAGTTGCAAGATCCTATAGATGACTTTAAAACCCAAAACTTTGATTTAATAGGCTAAGCATCCACGAGTCTCATTCCTTGAGATTTTAAATTGTGGAGAACGAGAGATGATAGAGTCAATTATAAGTTTGGTATTCTTTCATGAATTTATGTGAGTTGATTATGAGCTTTTTCTCCCATCGCTTGTTAATAAATATATTTGAAATAAGTAACGTCGTACGATTTGAAAAGTTACTTAGCTTCTAGCACAAGATCATTTAAAAGTTGCTCGATATTAATTAGGGTTCATAGCCAAGGCATAACTTATTGAAGCGGGATGCGAAGATTGGCGAGTCCGAAAAGGCCCTAACAAGGCATGAGGGCTACATTTTGTTGCTAAAGATCCCAAGTGATGTGAAGAATCATTTATCAAAAGTCAATATAAAGGATCGAGACACACACGAAAAGCAAATACTCCCCTAAAGATCATGGAGAAGTCTATCCAAAAAGACCCTAGCAAGGTATGAGGATAAATAGATCCAAGTCCTAAAAGGAGGCGGATCGTTGTATATCAAAATCCAAAATAAAGATTGGAGAAAAATGAAGAAGTCGTGGTCCAAGTATGAAGAATCTCTCAAAACCTTCAAGTGAAGAAATTCCTATTATGAAGAGAAGACCATTATTTCAAGAACGTCTCTCAAGATTCAAAGTATAAAGTCACTGCCAAATATCGGTCCGAGAAAGGTCTCAAATCGTGAAGCAAGTTATGCCAAGATATGAACTTTAAGAGGTCCCGAGAAGCAGTTTTAAAAGATTTTGTCCTTTAGCTAACTATTGATTAAATCCTCCTACTTTATTTTCAGACTAATAAATTATCGAAATAAGTCAACAATGCATCCTCGTGATCATTCAAGACAATAATAAAATATAAGAGATACACCTAGGAATAAGGGAGTCTAAGTGAATAATTGGGCCACATGAGTGAGTGTTAGCTTACTAACTTATAATAACAATGATCTCGTTTTTAAGCTTGGTTTGGGGAACGTGAAACTTGAGGGTGATAAACATTCATGACGACCAAAGCCCTAATGTAAGTCTTCGATCTCTTTACTTGTTCTTCCTTCTTGCATTTTGTAACTTTCTAATCTTTTTGGTTTTCTTAGTGTTTAGTATTTAATAAAGGCCAAGGTGGGCTAATTATGACAAAAAATGTAAACCGTGCTTTGAAATTAATGCATTGCATGAGGGCATTTCAATGGTCAAGTGTAGGGGATTTAATAAGTCTGAAAACACTTATCCCTTTACCACTTAATTATAATAAAAACAAGACCAAAACGTATATTTTATGTCGTAAAAGTCGGAATTATGCGAGGTTTGTGATTTTATTGTGTTGTAGGACAAAAATATGAAAAAGGAAGAAAACACGAGCTTTCATGGGCTTTTATCGAAGAAAAAGACAAAAGACGAAGTCAAAAGATCAAAAGTGCAAGAAGAACGGAAGTCAAAGGCCTATTCTGAATATTTATCGAAGAAAAAGACTAAAGACGAAAGTTTGACAAAGTCGAAGAACCAAGTCTACTAAAAGAAGAAAATTAGAAGGCGAGTTCATTTTTATCATTCGACTAATCCCAAAACAAAGTCGAGAAAGACGAGTCATTTAAAAAGACGAGAAGACAAAAGGAAGAAAGAAGGAAGCATCCTACCAACTCCCTTCTCCTATAAATACCATCCTAATGCTTCATTAGGAGGGTGTTAGTTAATTTTTTTAGAGTCATTTTTAGTTTTTCATATCTTTAGAGAGAAGTAGGTGATTCTACTTTCTCTCTCTAGATTTCTTTCATCTTTTCTTTCAAGTTTTAAGCTTTTCATTTAATCTTGTAATTGAATCCTTAATCTACAAGTTCAAGTTCAAGTTTTTCATCATCTATCTTATTCTACCTTTCTTGTTCTTGATTTGATTTTGATTCGGATCAATGATGCATCTTGTTTCATCTTGAAGTTTGTTTGATTAAAAGGTTTATCTTTTTGTTCCTATTAATTTCATGCTACTTATGATCTTAGCTTTTTGTGCTTATAGCTTATTTCTTGTTTAGCTTATTTTCTTTTTAAGTGTTTTCCAAAGTTTAATCTTTTTGAAGTTATTTTATAAAATCTTGCTCATTTAAGAGTTTGAAAGTTTTTAAATTTGTGCTTGTTTAGATTTGGTTAAGATTTGGTTAAGTTTTGGTAGTTGCTTATTTTGAATAAGTGCTTATTCGGTTTGGCTTATTTTGCTTTTTTGCTCCCCATCGTAACAGTTTTAAGGGTTTACCCATTCTGATCGAGTAAGTGTGATCACATAAACCCTAGGGTTTCTACTTGCGATCCATTACTGCGATCAAGACTAAGATCACATATTGCGATCTTGACTATGATCCATACTAAGATCGCAAACTGCGATCAAGGGTGAGATCTAAGTTACGATTACACATTGCGATCGTAAGCTGCGATGGCTCGCTGCGATCCCTAGTGCGATCGAAGGGTGCGATCGTGTGATATGATTGTGTGTTGCGATACTTTTTGCGATCAAGACCACACTCCTTGTTGCGATCTAGACTAAGATCAAGGCTACGATCGATTGTTACGATCGTAGGCTATGATCTCTTGGTGTGATCCGTGACTGCGATCATAGAGTGTGATTGTTGTCACGATCGTAGGGTGCGATCTAGGTCGTGATCCAATTACAGTCCTTTGGTTTATTTTCCTTCGTTATTTTTCTAAGTGTATTTCTTTCCTGTAACTTTTTGTCGATTTTAATTTTAAATCGTCTAAATCTTATTTTATTTTCATATTTACTTTTAATTAAGTTTTTAATTAAGTAGAGAATGTTTTTATAAATCTTATTTTATTTTTTGTCAAGTTTAAATTCATATAGTCTTGTCTTATTACTTTTTAATTAGACTTAAACTTGTTTAATCTCCTTATATTTATCATTTGTCTTAACTCATTTAAGTAGATATAGATAACCAAAAGCTCCCCCTTTTAGTGACCAAATACGATAGTTCCACCTTAAACCGTGATCAATTCGGATTGAATCGAGTACGAACAACACTTCAACTCCACATCAACACACACATCCATTAAATCAATACGCAATGGGAGAGAAAGTAGTCTTGCAAGGTTTGGAAGAAGAGGAATCATGATGATCCTTGTTCTTCTTGACCCAAATAGGTCGAACCGAGATTTTTGGTTTCTTGGAAAGCTTAGAAGAGGAAGCTTTGGGTTTAGAAGATTGTGACAAAGAAATGTCCAAGTTAAGATTAGGAGAGTTAGACATTGTGAGGGATGAGAAGAAGAACTCCCAAAAGAAGAGAATTTAAAGAAAGTAGACAAGGCAAAGATTTGAAATGAAATCAAAAGTTCTCAAGTAATGTTTAACCAAAATTGGTAAATAAGGAATCTTGAAAAAGATTGTGGTCAAAGAAGAAAGACTAAAAAATGAGCCAAAAAATGGCATGCTGTCCGCGGTTCCTTAAAGGAACCTACGGTTCCTTATATATAAGGGATAGTGCAATCTTTAGGGATCCGCATATAGTGGACATGAAAATGCAATTTTACAAGGTTTTGAGAAAAACTAAGGCCGCGTTTGGTTCACAAACTTAAAATACATGGTTTTAAAAGTCTGGAGTTTTTCCAATCTGGAAGTGTTTGAAACACTCGTATTAAAATTCTAAAACATGTTTGGTTTACATATATACGTTGCAATGTTAATAATGATAAATGACCAAATTGTCCTTATATCATCTTCCTTGAAAAACCTGTATTCTTCGATTATAACAATTTTTCACCACGATAAAACTCAAAACCAACAAACATGAAGTAACAAACAAATAATTTCTTAAACTATATGAAATTTATTCAATTGCATAAATATATACAAGATCAAACGAGGTGTTTACCCATGGCTTTCATTAAACTAATTAACTAACCATGTTATATATATATTAAAATTAAAGACAATCATATTATAAATAATATCATCCGCGAGATTGAAACAATTGAAAAACTTTTGCATACAATCAAACTTATGTAAATACCCGGATCTTTCTTTCTAAGCCCAGGTCTTCCTCGAAAATAAAAAAGATACGTATCAAATTAGACATAGAAATTACCAAACAGATTAAGAACTAAAAAGAGAGATAAGGATCTGAAAAATTAAAATAAATTAATGAAGAAAAATGGAAGAGTTGATTGATGAAGTTTAGAGGATGAGGATGATTATATTGACTTGTATGTGTGACAATGTGAACTGTGATGAATTAACAGTGACAATGATAAAGGGCAACCTTGTCCACTTTATACAATTTAAAGCCCAATATTTAAATTTACTCATGATGAGGTGAGTTGAAAAAACAAGTTTTTTGCTGCATTTAATATTTAAAACCACCTTCATTTTTCTAACCAAACACGGTAAGAGAGTGACTTTGAAATATAAAACCGTCTAAAACGATCAAATGTCTTCCAACCAAACAGTCCCTAAGACTTTTTCAAAAAATTGCAAATCTTGATTTTTACCATTTTTAACACTAGATTATGCTTTGGTTGCACAAAAGGCAACACACTCACGAAAAGTGTCTTGACAAAGGGTGACAAAATATTTAGATAACATTTTGATCCAATTTTAGTCAAGTTTTAAAGGTTGTGATAGATTTAGGTTCAATTTTAAATAAAATTAAAGTTAATTAGTGTGAGCACATAGGTTAAAACACACAAATACTAAATCCATAACATATTTTCATGAAAAATCATGGAGGAAAGAAATATAAGAAATGAAAAATAAAATAACTATTACAAAGTTAGCTAAACTAGTTCTTGATAGATAGTCTTCCTTGGCTTGATTTTTCTTTTTGAAAATATTTATCTTTAGAAAATCATCATTCATCTTCTAGGAGGTGGATGATTAGCAAATAAGTTCAACAAGAAGCTTTGCAACTTGATGTGAGCCCCAATCATCTCCAACCTAAGGATATCAATGAGGTGGAAGTTGTTTAAGCAACAAGGAAAATTGGTTCCATTGTGCATGAAAAAGTCAAACAAGTGTGGATCACCCAAGAAGCGGGAAATAGGAACACCTAAAAGTGGAGTGTTTGTTGGAGGAGGAGGAGGAGGAGGAGGCATAGTGTTCAAAGGTGAGATGGGTGAATTTGGTGGGGTGAAAGGTGAGAACAACTCATTCATCCTATATTGGAATGAAGATGAAATAGAACCATGAGAGTGGTTAGTACCATGAGTTGAGAATGTCTTGCATGGAGCAAGAGGTGGTGAGAGTGATGAAGAGATGAAAATAGGAGAAATTTAACTCTTGGGTTTGTGAGAAGATGGAGAACCAAGTTTAGGAAACTTGAATTTCATCTTAAGGTTTCTTTTGGATGAGGTTTGTTTGGAAGAATTTGATGATCTTGAGGACACCATGGTTGTGTGTCAACGTTTAGAAGAAATTTGAAGGATTGAGAAGAAGATTAATCAAAGGAGGTTTAAGAAGGAAAGGAGGTGATCCAAACAAGTAATAAGTTAAAAATCACTTTGGTGAATAATGAATTTAGGTAGGCTAATTTAGGAAAAAATCTGGTCTTTTAGCAAAAACTTTATCAATGTTTACAAAGATTTAGGGAAAATAGTGTAAAGCAAAGATTCTGTCGAGACTAGAGCCTGTGGATCCTTAAATAGGACTGCGGTTCTTTATCACTAAAGAACCGCAGGTATTTATGGTACCGTGGACAGTGGTTTCATAAAAAGGATCTTTCCAGAAAATTTCAAAAGTCAAGATTTTTACAAAGAATTGTCAAGCCAAAGTATACTATTAACCAAAATATAGAAAAGTAACTAACACATAAATGCACAAAGTCGTGCATATCAAAAGATCGATAGCATGAACGAATAAGGATTAAAATAACTAGCAATCCAAACACAAAGTATTAGTTAGAGAACATCAAATCCTAAGAATAAGAAATATAAATAAGTCCAAGAACCACACGTGGTAACAACCATGAATAATTCTTCAACACACTTTCATTCACTAACATTTCTCCATTGTCTTGATCCACTCCTTAGATCTCCTAGAAGATGATGCTTGAGATAGAATTCATAGTCGGAATAAATTTCTAGGGAAGACAATTGAGAGATGGTAGATGACAAATTGTTACTAGGGTTGAGAGAATTGTCTTGAAGGACATTTCCATCTTCATTTGAATCATGCTCGGGATCAAGTGAGAGGTTTCCTTCAATGGGAAGCATGACTCAATCCACAAAGTGAAATGATGAAGCATTTAAAGGTGGAAAGTCAAGGAGAGTTTTTTCTAAGAAGGCGTGAGAGAATCATAGCAAAAGGGAGACTAGAGTGAGACCCGACGAGAATAAATTTTATTCTTCTAGCCATGAAAAATGCAAGGTTGTATGGAGTGGAAGTTGCAACACAATACAACATATGTGCAAGACAAGTAGGCACATGGTTGCGATCACCACCGAGACACATTGCATTTTCCCTAATGAATTTGGCCCAATGGATCATAAAATCATTAAGATCGCTAGTGAGTAATTCCCAATGAGTGAGAGCATGAACTTCTCCTTCAAGTTTACCAAGAATAGGATGTTCGCGAGGTTTAGCAATGGAACAAGAAATAGCCTAAGCCGAGGGTAGCTCGGTCACGTAATGCACATCAATAGGGGCGATTCCAAAGAGTTTATACTCCAAGTATCGGTGAACCTACATTGACCTTTGTATGGAACCTTGAGAATTTCACCAAATTCTTCAAGAGTATATACAAAGGTTTTCCCCTTGATGGAAAATCTTATTGATAAACTATTATTGATGCACATTAATGTGTATGAGCTAAAGAATTCCAAAAGGAAGGAAAGAAAGATTGGCTCATCAATATCAAGCAAGCAATAAAAGCCAATAGATTTGAACATGAATCGAATGAAGTCAAGTCCAAGAAAGTTAGAAGGAACAATGCGTCCTTCATGAAAACTACGAGACTCTAGAGATCGAAAAGTATTTTGAAGGGAACGAGATCGACATGAATAAGAAAGGTTAGGCATGTATTCTCTAGTTTTCTCATGATCTTTATGAGTTTCTAAATACATGATCAAGTACCTAAACATAAAGAAAATATTATTCCAATTACTCTTATGTTACATAATGACTTAAAAATCAAATTCATGAGAGTGTGTTTAGTCAATTTCTTGATAAGCAAGGGTTTAATCCTTGTCATTCTCATGTTCACAATGAACTCAATTCATCATTGACTAGTACATATAAGTAATGCAAAATCAATCATGAACTTGAACAAAGGTTTTTGAAAAACATTTTTAGGTAAGCATTAATAATGCAATTACCAATTTTGTTCATGGGTTCATATCAATTCCATCATTTAACCAAAAATATTTAGTCAAAATTCGGATTGTTCTATAAGTGGGTTTTAGTGAAATCTCAATGAATTCAAATCTAAGGAATCATAGTAATATAACTATGTCAACTCACATTCCAAGCAAAGTTCTAATTCAATATTAATTTTAAAAATACCTAATTATGAAAATAAGAACCCTGGAACAAATAGAAGAAATTGAATGAATGTACTTACAATTAATTGATGTTGGAAGAGGGATGAGTGAAACCCACAACTTGGAATCAATTAATCTTAAGTAAATTGGAGTTTTTGAAGATTCAACAATGGTGGAATGAAGGGAACCTGTCGCCTCTATGGAGAAGAAAGGGAGGGTTTGTTTGAAAAAGTGTTTTAATTAAAAACCGATTACTTTATTCGCCTGGTGGGGCCACGGTGCCTTATCGATATGGCACCGTGGGTTATCACCGTGACAATTGAGGATCCGCACACAGTGGCGGGTTTTTAACAAAGAAACACAAAGAATTTTTCAAAACCAAGTTTTTCTAAAATAGTTAAAATATATTTTAAGCCATTTGGAAATCATTAGATCACTTCAATACTAGGTGATAATGCCTAACTGACGGATTACAAGTGGAATCGAGACTGAAAGAGATCAAAGCGGAGAAACGACTACTCGTAGCAGAGGAGCAAAATAGATATAGTCCAGGAGGAGTGAATCATGACCAAGGTCAATGCTCAAGAACCAAGTGACAAACTTTAAGTAGCGGAAACGAAGAGCTTGTGTCATTTATAGTGGTTTAAGACATGCCTTTCCGGCGAAAGCTTAAACGAATTTGGTAATGAACTATATCAAGCAATTTTGTACAAAATAGATTATGAACATTTTCAATAGTAGTATTAATGCTATTTAAAACAATGGGAAAAATGTAGATTCACTTTCTCTCCCACATGATCGGACAATTATTATTGCTAAGGATTACAATAACAACATCCTTGAAATATTTCAATTCCAAATGTGTAATATCCTAACTACAACTTATGAAGTAGTTGGGTATCTCAAGGGATTAAGCAATCATCCTAGAGATGAGATCAATTGCACACATTTCACATGATATAGGGCATACTAACCGTATGGGTGCAAACGATGGATATCATGCTTGATACTTTAAGCTACTACTAACTCACTCTACATATCCGAAGTGAATCAAGTATAGAAATAAAGGTTTGAGAGGATATGAGAATAGAATTACAAACCACAAACAAATGTCAAGGCAAGGATGCCAAGAACAACCATATAGTCAAGTAATGATCAAAAGAATGATCAATAGAGCGTGTGGAAGGACAAGAACGTACCTTAGCTGCAAAGAACACTCCAAGACTTCAAAGAGCTAATGCAAATCCCAATCTTGACTAAAGTGACTACTAAGTCTTCAAAGACTAGTATCACTCTCATCCATATTTGCATCATCATTCGATGATGTTGGGAATCAAAGAAGATGAGTCTTCTACAAGTGTAAGCAACTCAATCCACAATCACTTAAGTGATTAATCTTCATGAGTATCTACACAAAACAAGATGCGAACCAGTAGATACATTTCAAGGGTAATACTATAAGTACTACTAATCTAGATGAGATGCAATAAAAAGGCCTATTTTCAATGAAAACATAGTTTTGACCAAAGAGAAACTTTAGTACAATGAAACCTTCTAATTTGAGGAGACAATGGATCGATCCAAGTTTTAAAGTACAATATACTTCAAAGACCTTGAGCGACCATCGCTCTGATACCAAATGTAGAAACTAGAGGGGGGGGGGGGGGTTGAATAGTTTCTCTTCGGTTTAAGTCCTAATTAAAATTCCTTTCAATTAGGTTTGTCTCAAAACTACCTTTTAATTGAAGGCTAGTTGCATAATGATTAGGTTCAATTCTAATGCATTAACAATGATAAGTAATAGATGTGAATGATATGATAGTAAGAATAAGTAAAGAGTAAGGAAAGAAACAACCTAGTAGGTAGACACCAAGATTTATAGTGGTTCGACAACGAAGCTCTATCTTCGTTCCTACTCTACTCCTCGAGTACATCTTACTTGAGATTTCCACTATATACACAAGCTCCCTTCTTGACGGAGAAAACCTTACAATGTCGCTTACATTATTTTCCGACACTAAGCTAAATGTCGAGACCTAATCTTAGTTAGGACTAATCTACACAACGTCGCCCATTTTACCATTTTACAACACAAGGCTAGATGTCGAGTTCTAATCAAAAGATAGAACCAATCTTCACAACGTTTCCTACTTCACCATTTAACGACACAAGGCTAGATGTCGAGTTCTAATCGAAAGGTAGAACCAATCTTCACAACGATTCCTACTTCACTATTTAATGACACAAGGCTAGATGTCGAGTTCTAATCGGAAGGTACAACCAATCTTCACAACATGACCTACTTCACTATTTGACAACACAAGGCTAGATGTCGAGTTCTAATAGAAAGGTAGAACCAATCTTCACAACTCTTCACTTTGAAGCTAAGTGAGAACTTCACTAGACACAACTACATCACTTTAGAGTTTAGTGAGAAATCACAAGACACAACCACGTCACTTTATAGCTTAGTGAGAACTCACAAGACACAACCACATCACTTTATAGTTTAGTGAGACTCACAACTCTTCACATTGAAGCTAAGTGAGAACTTCACAAGACACAACTACATCACTTTAAAGTTTAGTGAGAACTTACAACTCATACCTATTACAACTCAATAAAACACATATCCAAGTATACACATGTAACTTGGATCTACAAAACACAAATCCAATTATACACATATACAATAGATTTACACAAGATTAGATCCATGTATTCACAAATACATTGGATCTACACAAGACTTAAATAAAACAAATGATGAACATGATTAGATCTTTAGGAGAGGATCTTCATCAAGGCTTCATCTCCAATCACATTACAAGTGTGTGAGTGATCTTCTCATTGGACAAGGTAAAGAAAGAGATCAAGGAGATAATCATAAGTAAACATACTTAATACATTAAGGGATCATTTACAAATGATTAGGAATTAGAAAGGAGAAGGATAGCAGAAAGAGTGTCCAAAAAGGGTTGTGGAAAATGCAGGTTTAATCCACTATTTATAAGAGACAAAGGCCAACGGCTCTCTGAGCGTGGTGCCTTAGTTATGCCTACGGTCCCTTATCGCTAAGGATCCGCATAGGCCTTTAAGGAACCATGCTCATAGACCTCGCTTCCTTTTGTCTTTTAATGGGGAAGTAATATATGAGGTAAGTTTTTATTTTCAAAGGATATTCCTATGGCATTTGGAATATGACATATTCAAATTTACATTTTCCATTTTAATAAAACATTTTCTTAAAAAGAAAGTTTATTAAAAAGTATTTTGTCACATTTGACAAAATGTAAGTTTAGGATTAATCACTTTTATGATCACTAATCATGATTAAGATATGTTAGTGCAATACTTTAATAATGTTTGTAGGCATTGCTTTGCATTAACAAGCTTTGTGTAACACCCCATTTTGGAAATGGAAATATCACAGTAATTATGGCGTGTCATCAAAGCATACAAGGAAAAATGTCTAAACATTACTTGAACATAAAAAGGAAATACCGGAATCAAACATCGGTAGTCTAAAAGTAAAGCTCATCACACACAAACATAGTATAATAAAGGGAAGGACTAAACAATGTCCAAAGCATAAGTATCATAAGAAAGGAAATGCATAATGTAAAGAAGGCTAGACAGCTTCCAGTCCATATGCACGTACTCTTAGTGTCTACGAGCGTCCCTGAGTACCTGCCGTTTTGGGAACATAGAAAAGGAAAACGGCTGAGCAAATACGCTCAGTGCACGGATGTACAATAAAGCATGAATAGGATAAACATATAACATAATAACAGCGGAAGAAAACTAAGTCCCGAGTAACCTGGTTAAGTCTTAATAAAACTGGTTTAATAGTTTGAAAGTCTTATGTTTATCTTATAAAAATTGTTTGTCATATTTTACCGTTGGCCAATATAGGTCATGAAAATCCACCATGCATGAATACTTGGAGGGGTGACCTCATCACGCAAATTTGAGGGGCTGCCTCTAATTTAATATACTGGTTTTTAGGTAGGAGGGATCAGCTCCTTGTGAAGGATGCAAGGCACACACCACATTCACCATGAAATCCTGAATAAAACATGTAACTAGGATGCACCCATACGCCCCACATGATAAATATAAATAAATGGCCAAAAGCTGAAGGGACGCCACGAGCAATCACTCCGCCGTGGTGAAGTCATAACATCAGTGCCTCTAATGTTATGGTTATGGTACCTCCATAACTAGGTGAAACTAGTCATGGATGTATATGGCTATAGGTAATCTTAATTAAACATAAGCAATCAAACACATAACTTATACTACGGGAAAACAGTTGGCTGCATACGGGGAATCCTAATAAGGAAAGAATGTCCATACTGAAAGGACGGGAATCCGTACCTTATGTCCAGTGAACGAGAAAGACGAACTGCGAGGAATCCTACTTCCGAATCACTAGTGCTACATAAATACGTACATGAATAAGTATCTGCTTACTAAATACATAGATGGTTTTATGTCATGTCTTAGCTTATTTTATGTGTTCTTACCATGTTTTACTGTTTTATAGCCTTAAACTGTGTTAAATCTTATATTCTGTTTAATCTGATTAAGTATTTCTGGTATTTCATGTGTTATTATACTCACTGTGTAATAATAAGTAACTTTCCGAAAATAGCAGGTTTCCTAAAATAGAAAGTTTCCAAAAATAGAAAGTTTCCAAAAATAGAAAGTTACTAAAAATAGAAAGTTTCCAAAAATAGAAAGTTTCCAAAAATAGAAAGTTTCCAAAAATAGATTTACTGCTTAAAATAGATAAGTTTTTTAAAATAGAAAGTTTCCATAAATAGATTAGCTGCCTGAAATAAATAAGTTCCTAAAAATAGCTGGTTTCCATAAATAGATTAGCTGCCTTATTTAATTAAGTTTCTAAAAGTAGAAAGTTTCCATAATTAGAAATAAGCTGGTTAAATAAGCCAAGTATATAAGCCTAAGTGTTTTTCATGATTATTTTCTAAGTCATATGATATAGTGTATAGTTTAATAATTATTTCATGTAATTTAATTAAACTATAGGTTATAATATTTAATTAAAGTGTAACATGTTTTTAATTAAATAAGTTAAATACTTAGGTTAAAATATGTATTATTATATATTAATAATATAACCTAAGTCATGTTAATTAATTAATTATATCCATGGTTTTAAAATAATTAATTAATTATAAGTCTTATAAATGATTAGGGTAAAATAATTTCATGATCATTAATAATTAAATAACCTAAGTCATGTTATTAAATTAATCACATCATTTTATTAATTTAATTTTTAACCTAAGATCATAAACATAAAAAAAACTAACATACACCATGAACCGGATCTAGACTAAAAAGCATGAACCGGACATGAAATCGACACCGTACCCCGAACCAACTCGGGGTACCCCGTGTTTCCTTGCTGCCGTGGGACCCACACGCACCAACCAAGACCATATGGTCTTGGTGGTGGTCGGCTTGGCAAACCGAAACCCATTCGGGTTCGGTTGCAGCCTGCGGCCAAAACAAACACCCCTTAAAAACACTCTTTTGATTTTATTTAACACCAAAACATGTTAGATCCATGATTAATTATTATGTTTTTGTAAAAACATCACATGTTCATAATTTATAAAAAGACTAAATCAAAAGAAAAGGTTTAAAAAGGTTTTACCGAATTCGTGGATCAAGAGGACGAAGAACCAACACGATCAATCACCAAAACTTCAAGATCAAAGATCAAAATCACCTTGTATGGTGTTTGTAGGGTGGCGGCACAAAGAGACAAAGGGAAGGAGGAGGTTTTAGGTTTTCTTAAAATCTTCTGTAAAGTTTATTTGAGTAGTGTAAAAATAATAAACCCCCTTTTAGTAAATTTAACAAATGGGCCTGGCCCATTTGTCCTTGTTGGCCGCGGGTAGGGACCCCACTTGGGGTACCCGTACCTTTTTCCGTGTCTTGATATTTAGTTACACGTTTGTGATTATTTATGTTCGTGTTCTAAATGTTCTCGTTACGTAAATACCGTGATCTAATATATTTAATTACGCTCGTAATAAATATATATACGTAATTAATAATAGTTCGTGTTTTAATTACGTTCATGATTTCATGATTGCATGTTCGTGATTAATTATCGTTAAATAATTATTACGTGATCGTGCATAGTAAATACTTATCGTGTTCTAACACGTACGTAATACGTAAACTCCTAACACGTAATCGTAATCATGCTATATTAGGAAAGTTTTAATCTAGTACGTACGATCCTAAGGGTACTATGCATGGTAAAAGCATGCGGGTTTTACAACTCTTCCCCCTAAAAAGAATAATTCGTCCCCGAATTATAGATAAAGTAAACTGGAAAAGAAGAACATACCCGAATTCAAAATATGAAATGAAGGTAAGAAGCCCGGATAGACTCCTCTGTTTCCCAAGTGGCTTCCCACTCGGTATGATCCCTCCATAGAATTTTGACGAATGGAATCGTTTTCTTTCTCATGACTCGTTCTTGTCTGTCAAGAACTCGTTCGGGTTCTTCTATAAAAGTAAGATCTTCACGTATCTGTTCCAGTGGACACTAAACCATGTGAAGGGGATGATACTGGTACCCTCTGAGTAAGGACACATGAAACACATTGTGCACATGCGAAAGTGTGGAGGTAACGCCAATCGGTAAGATACTCTACCGACTCGTTCAATGATATCAAACGGTCCGATGAAACGAGGACTGAGCTTCCCTTTAATCCCGAAGCGTCTAACACCACGTGCCGGCGAAACCTTAAGGAAGACGTGATCTCCTACGTTAAAGTGTATATCCCTACGATGCTTATCGGCGTAACTCTTCTAACGTGACCGTGCCTCCTGAATTTTCTGCTTAGCTACTGCTATCTTCTCATTGGTCATCTCTATGATTTCCGGTCCTTCGAGTGTTCGCTCGCCAACCTGATCTCAGCAGATTGGGGCGCGACACTTTCTGCCATACAACATCTCAAATGGAGCACACTTGATGCTTGCGTGCCAGCTGTTGTTGTATGCAAACTCCACCAAACAGATATATTCGTCCCAATCACCCGTCCATTCCAACGCACATGACCTCAACATATCCTCTAATGTCTGAATGGTTCGCTCTGACTGTCCGTCCGTTTGAGGATGAAAAGCCGTGCTAAGCTTAAGTTGTGTACCCCAAGCTTTCTGCAGACTTTTCCAAAAGCGCGAAGTGAATCGAGGATCTCTGTGTGAGACGATGCTGGATGGTGCACCGCGGAGTCTCATGATCTCTCGTCTGTACGTATCTTCGAGTTTACTTACCGGATCTTCCTTGCGGATCGGTAAGAAATTAGCTGATTTGGTAAGTCGATCAACGATAACCCAAATTGCATCGTGCTTCCTTTTGGTAGGCGGAAGGCCGGTAACAAAATCCATGGTGATTTTGTCCCACTTACACTTTGGAATATCTAACGGTTGAAGGAGACCGCCAGATCGCTGATGCTCGATCTTAACCTACTGGCAGGTAAGACATTTGGAGACGTAAGTGGCCACATCCTGTTTCATACCACTCCACCAAAAGTACTGCTTGATGTCATGGTACATTTTAGTCGAACCAGGATATATCGAGAATGGGGAGCTATGAGCTTCAGCTAACAAAGCTTCCCGGAGTTCTTGGTCATCAGGAACACAAAGTCTAGTGCCCTGCCATACGATACCATCTGCATCTACTCTGAATTCTGTCTGCTTCTCCAAATTCTGTACTATCGCCCAGATTTCTCCGTCATCCTTCTGAGCTTCCTTGATCTTAGAGAGAAACTCGGGTTCTACTCTAAGATTAGCCCAGTAACCGTGCTGTCCACGTACCATGATCTCGATGTCTAGTCGCTCCAAGTCTCTGATGATTTCCTCTTCGATTTTAATGCCGTTGATCATTCCGAACTTCCTGCTAAGAGCATCTGCTACTACATTTGCCTTTCCGGGATGATACTGTAGATTAATGTCATAATCTTTCAACAGCTTTAACCATCTCCTCTGCCTCATGTTCAATTCACGCTGAGTGAAGATATACTTCAAGCTCTTGTGGTCCGTGAAAATGTCACATGATTCTCCATATAAGTAGTGCCTCCATATCTTCAATGCAAACACGACTACAGCAAGTTCCAGGTCGTGCGTGGGGTAATTTCTTCATAAGGCTTAAGCTGCCGTGAAGCGTACGCGATCACTTTCCCATGTTGTATGAGAACACAACCAAGTCCCTTCCCCGATGCATCGCTGTAGATTTGAAATCCACCCGTACCAGATGGTAGAGTAAGAATAGGTGCAGATACTAGCTTCTGCTTCAGGTCTTCAAAGCTCTTCTCTCGATCTTCAGTCCAGACGAATTTCTCCCCTTTCCGCATCAGTTTGGTCAATGGTAGTGCTAGGCGGGAAAAGTTCTCCACGAACCTACGGTAATAGCCAGCTAAGCCTAAGAAACTGCGAACTTCTGTCGCTGATGTCGGCCTTGGCCACTTAGTAATGGCCTCAACCTTCGCTGGATCCGTAGTGATTCCTTCTGCTGATACAATGTGACCTAAGAATGCCACCTTGTCTAACCAGAACTCACACTTGGAGAATTTAGCATACAGCTGCTTCTGGCGAAGAATCTGTAGTACTATACGAAGATGGTCTTCGTGTTCCTCCTTGGACTTTGAGAAAATCAGGATGTCATCGATGAACACAATGACGAACTTGTCCAGAAATTCATGGAAGACTCTGTTCATCAGATCCATGAACACTGCTAGAGCATTTGTCAGACCAAATGGCATAACTACAAACTCGTAGTGGCCATAACGGGTACGAAAGGCAGTCTTAGCGATGTCCTGCTCCTTGACCCGTAGCTGATGATAGCCTGACCTAAGATCAATCTTGGAGAAGTGTTTGGCCCCTTGGAGTTGGTCAAACAGATCGTCGATGCGTGGTAGTGGATACCTATTCCGAATGGTAAACTTGTTGAGCTCGAGATAGTCTATGCAAAGACGCATATTGCCGTCCTTCTTCTTAACAAACAAAACCGGTGCGCCCCATGGAGATGCGCTCGGTCGAATGAAACCTCGTTCAAGAAGTTCTTGCAGTTGATCCTTCAGCTCCTTCAGCTCTATGGGAGCCATGCGATAAGGAGCCTTGGAGATTGGTTCAGCTCCTGGAACCAGCTCGATACTGAATTCCACTTCTCGCGCAGGTGGTATGCCCGGAAGTTCTGCTGGAAACACATCTTGGAATTCCGACACTATAGGTTGATCCTTAATCGATGGAGATTCAGCATCCATGTCGTGAACCGTAGCTAGATAACCCTCACAGCCATGTGACAGTAGTGCACGCGCTTGAAGGGTGGATATGACTTGTACAGACCGTCCGGGTATGAACCCATTATGAATGTACTCTGGTGCATTGACATCACCGAAGATAACTCGATATGAATGGCAGTCTATGGTAGCATGATACTTGGATAGCCAATCCATGCCCAAAATCATGTCGAAGTCATTCATGTCCAGCGGAAGTGCGTCGACAGGTCGAACCTTATCATCAAATTCTAGGGGAAGACTCTTGTATACATGGGTGATTAATACAGAGTCCCTCAAAGGCGTGGAAATAGTAAGCATATTTTCTAGTGGCAAGGGAGGCATCCTAATGTTCTTAGCATAAGCAGTAGAAATAACCGAGTGAGTAGCACCCGTATCGAAAAGAACACATGCAGCTTGACCATACATATACAAGATTCCAGTGATGGTACCTGTAGACTTGTTGGCCTGGTCTCGAGATGTCGTGTAGACACGCCGGCAGTAGGAGGCGGCTTGGTATCAGCATGTCCCGATGTACCCTCCATCTCGCCCTTACGGCAATCCTTCATAATGTGGCCAGGAAGACCACACTTGAAGCACGCATCAGTATTACGGTGACATGGTCCTGGGTGCCTACGTTGGCAAGTAGAGCAAAGAGGATGAGTGTATCCTCCAGCAGGTGCTCTAGCTGGCTGGGAACCTGATAAAACATTTTACATAAGACATGGTATTTGGGTACAAAGGACAAGCGGATAATCGTAAGATTGAATACCAGTGATAGCTGGACGGCTAGGCTGCGAACCTCTCTGGTTCTGGTCCCTACCGTTTCCATGGTTCCTGGTAGAAGTTGGCTGAAGTGTCAGAATATGAGTTATAACATAAAACATAAGGAAATGCGTAAGTATTAGGACATGCTGCTGTTGGAGTGCCCAGCGTTGTTACGGTAATTGTCATTACCGCCACGCCTATCCGTAGCAGAACGGTCGTTAGTCTGACCGTTTCCCTTGGGCTGATAAGGCTGCTATTGAGTAGCCGGCTGAGACCGGTCCCCAGTTTTCTGCCTGGAAGATACATTTAAGAGATGAATAATTGACATATGGAAAGTATACGAATTGGTCACCGCTGGAATACGAATGTTTACCTCTTGTCGGGTTTTCAGCTTCCCCGAACTCATCTCTCTCCTACAGCATCTCCAGTCTACGCGCTGCATCGGCTACTTGTGCTACCGTATCCAACGGAGCACCTGATAAGTTATTTGCGATCCTCAGATTAAGAGCCCAACGAAAATGTAGTGCTTGTTCCTCAGTGGTGCCTGCAGCTGTTCTCAGGACACCAGCATAGCGAAGGAAACGCTGCATGAAGTCATTGCTGTCTTCGTCAGGTCGCTGTCTGATGCTATAGTATTCCCTCATGAGCCGATTCCTTCCTTCCATGGGAAAGATGTTAGGCGAGGGAGGATAACCGTCGTTATGAAGAAGAGCGTCTTGCATTTCTGCATCAACAGCTGCAAATATTGCCCAGATATTGTCTGCGTTTGCCATCTGACAGTATGACATAAAACGTATGATTAAACAGATCAAAACATAAAATATAAATATATGCATGAAAAAAATTTATACTAAAATTTCACGAGAAAAATTTTATGCAAGAAAATTTTGTGTATGAATGCATGATGCAGTTTTATGAAAACTTTTGTATGCTCGAGAGCGAACGCCTCTGGTCAGTTCACCCAAAACAAAAGACATAGCGAGGGGACGCCTATGGGTCGGTCCCAAATCTAAAAGTTTCGATAAAACACATGCGACTAAATAGGGTCAGTCCTGTACCAACCATTACTTAGTCAAAAACCCTGCAACAATGACATGTATATGTATGCTTAAAAATGATGAATGCATGAAAACAACTGTCAGTTCTAGGAAGACCGTAGTAACTACCCACTAATCACAGGTCATATTTGAGAGCCTACAGGTCGAAGCCTTGGCTCTGTGATAGGTGTGAAAACACCCATCCTTTTACCACTTATTTCTTGCTAAAACAAGACCAAAACGCGTATTTAATGTCATTTGTTTGGAATTATGCGTGGTTTGTGTGTTAGTTGTGTTTTCAGAGCCAACCGGATAAATATTGGAGAAAACATGGGATTGCACGGGTTTTATCGAGGAAAAAGACGAAAAGACGTAGTCTATAGTCCAAGAGATGCAAAAGATTTGAAGTCAATGGGCCTATCTGAAGACTTATCGAAGAAAAGGACCAAAGATGGAAGATTTACACATGTGGAAGAAACTCAAGTCTATTGAATGAAGAAATTAAAAGACGAGTTGAATTTATTCGTCGACAAATCCCGAATCGAAATCAAAAACGTCAACTTTTCTGAAAAGACGAGAAGACAAAAAGAAAGGGAGAAAGCCCACTCACCAACCAAGGGAGAAGCCTATAAATACTCCTCCCATTCAGAATTCCACTAGCTTTTTTCTTTCTGTTACATTTTTCCTATTTCGTATGAAGAAAACCATCTCCCTTAAGGAGTGGTTTTCATTGTCTTTGATTTCTTCCAATCTTGTAAGTTTAATCTTTCCACTTGTTTGTTGAATCTTAAATCAGTAATACAAGTTTATGTTTAATCTTTCCATCATCTTGTTCCTCATTTCTTTATGATTCAAAGTTCTTAAGTTTTATTTTATTGGTTTGATCATAAGAAGTAAGTGGGTTTTGCGATTTTGTGGTTTTGGATTGATGTTTACCTTAGGTAAATGATTAGTGGTAAAACTGGTTTAAGTTTTGATTGAAAACTTGGTAAAAATTTGTGTTAAATTCGTGTTTCTGAATTCCCCTGTTCTTCGTATATTGTTACTGTGCTCACCCAGATTCCGAATAGGAGTTTGTGATTTTACTTTTGATTCGGAATTTTCATTATTCCGGGTTAAGGTTTTTGATATTTTGTTTATTCGGAATAGCCGATTATTCCGAATAGAGCTTAATTTTCTTGATTATTTGGAATATCAAAATATTCCGGATAGAGTTTGAGATTTTGTTGATTACTCGGAATATCAAAATATTCCGCTTAGGGTTCTTTCAAAAACAATCCGAATTGAGTTTCTTCCCATTATTCCGCATAAGAGTTGCTTTTAAAAACATTCCGCATATCCAGAATATTCCGCATAGAGTAAATGTTCCAAAGAGAGCAGTTTTTCCGAATAGAGCAATTATTCAGGATAGACTGTTATTCCGCATAAGCCACATTATTCTGCATAGGAATTTTATTCCGCATAGCCGTATTATTCCGTGTAGAGTCCATTATTCCGCACAGGGCATTATTCCTCGTAACCTTATTATTCCGCATAAGCAAAACATTCCGCATAAGAGCAAAAGTTCCGGATAGAGCTGTATTTCCACAAGGGAGCATTTATTCCGAGTAAGAGCCAATATTCCGCATAGACATTCCGAATAGAAACTTCCAGATTTATTCTACGTTGAGGTACTTACTGTTTTATCTAAATTCTAGCTTTATTCTTAGTAATTGTCTTTAGTTTAATTTTATTACTTCTAGCACTTATAATTTTAGTAGATTTAGACCAAAGCTCCCCCTTTTTAGTTACCATTTACAACAATCCCACTTTTAACCGTGATCAATTCGAGAAGATACCGAGAACGAAACAACGACATATATCAATTGAGTACGAGAAACGCAAAGAAAGATCTTGCAAGCAACAACCTTTTTAATTAACTAAAACGACAGTTATTAAAATGGCGCCGCTGCCGGCTCTTCTCGTTAAGATCAACAGTTTCTTGTGAGAAAAATTGGATTTTGGGATCCGTTCTTTCGGGAACGTTATTTTCAAGCACAAAAATTTTCAAAAACCCATAAAAATATAAAATTTTCAAAAATACAAAAACATAAAAAACCTATAAAAACCAAAAATATTTTCTCTTGCATTTTCTTTTTAGTGTATGCGTACTCGATCAACGTCTTATTCAGAGCCCGAGACTCTCGAAGATTTAGACATGGCCGGTGTACACAACAACAACAATAATAATCCACCCCTCCCAAACAACAACAACAATAATAATCCACCCCACCAAAACATGAATAATCCACCCTTACCCGACCTACGAACCATGGAGGAGCTATGTCAACCCACGATGAACGGACGTGGAGGCCCGATTGCGCCGATGCATGTCACGGCTCAGGAGTTTTCGTTGAAGCATCACATGATCCAGCAAGTTCAAACTAACCCATTTCACGGAATTCCGGATGATGATGCCAACAAACACCTTGACAAATTCATTACCATCACCCAAAGCATGAAGTCCCCCGGTGTTTCTATGGATGACCTTCGCCTTCAACTCTTTCCCCACTCGCTTTCTCACCATGCCGAAAAATGGTTTGACCGTCTCCCGAAGAATTCTATTCATACGTGGAATGACATGACTCAACGCTTTTTGTCGCGCTACTTCCCACCATCCATGGTCACAAGCCTTCGTAACCAAATAAGTGGATTCATGCAAGACAATGATGAATCGCTTTTTGATGCTTGGGAACGATACAATGATTTGATCGACCGCTGTCCAAATCACAACATGCTCCCCGTCACTCTCATTGAAACCTTCTATAATGGTCTCACTTTTCGTGATCGTGACACGATCAACGCCGCCGCCGGTGGTACTTTTATGAAAAGGAGACCGGAGGAATGTAGAGAGTTGATTGAAAACATGACTACTCACCACAAGAATTAGGATTCATCCGCATCCTCAAGATCTAACTCGAGAGTCAATGTTTCTTCTACTACTTCTAATCCTGAGATGACTGAAATTTCTCGACAACTCGCTGAGATGAACAAGAATTTCATGACCATGGCCACAAACCACTTTCAACAAGCTAAAGCCGTTGCTATTTCTTGTGACACATGTGGTGGTCCTCATTCTTATAAAGATTGTCCTTCTACCCAAGACAATTTTTATGAAAACGTTAACGCAGCTTACGGTACTTATCCCACGGGAGGCTATCAAGCTCGCCCTCAAGGAGACCGTAGCTTGCTCAGTTATCGTTCAAACAATTATCTTGCTCCACCCGGTTTCCCTCCTTCAAACCAAAACCAACAACAAAGCTATAACCGAAACAACCAATCCCAACCTCGTGCCAACAATCAATATCAATCCCAAAGAAACCCATACCCACCTCAAGGAAATTCGCAAGCTTACCAAGCTCCACCTCTCAATCAACCGATGGCATTAAATCAAGACGTCGAGACGTTCATGAAGAATAATCGGGAGCTGGTGACGAATCTTCAGAGTCAAGTCATCAACTTGAAGGGCGAAATGACGAAACAAGGGAACGATATTCGAGCCGAGCTTAGGAATGATATGGCATAACAGAGCAATGAGATCCGTGTCGACATCAGAGATTCTTTCAGCACTCAAGCGCTTAACATTCGTGATATGATTGGTTCGCTCATCCAAGGTAATCAACCCTCTTCTTCGGGTACTCTTCCGAGTAACACCGTTGCGAATCCAAGACGGGAGATGAAAGCAATCACCACACGTAGTGGAAAAGGTTATACGGAACCCGAGCTTCCTACACCTCCACCTGTGATTGTGAACAAGGAAAAAGAGCAACTTTCCTCACCTCCTTCACCTTCTATCCCCATTTCCCCACCACCCGTGGTTGTGAGTGATCCTATTCCCCTAAAGCCTTCTTCTTCATCTAATATACCTTATCCTTCAAGGTTGAGGAAAGAGAAACAAAAGAGCAAGGATGATATTCAAGTTTCGAACTTTCTAAAAATGTTTAAACAGTTGAATTTTAACATCTCCTTTGCCGAGGCTCTCGCTCACATGCCCAAATACGCTAAGATGTTTAAAGATCTTCTCAGTGATAAGGAGAAACTCCTCGATATTGCTCAGACCCAACTTAATGAGAATTGCTCCGCCGTTCTCTTAAGGAAATTTCCCACCAAACTTGGTGATCCGGGTCGCTTCTTGATTCCTTGCAACTTCCCAGGAGTAGAGAATTGCATGGCCCTAGCCGATCTAGGTGCCAGTATAAACTTAATGCCTTTAAGTATTTGGAAGCAATTATCTCTCCCCGAGCTACTCCCCACCAAAATGACTTTGGAATTAGCTAACCGTACGGTTGCTTATCCAGTGGGGATAGCCGAAGATGTCTTTGTTGGCGTTGACAAATTCACCTTCCCGACGGATTTTGTTATCGTTGACTACGAGATGGACCCCCGTGTTCCATTAATCGTTGGACGTCCCTTCTTGAGGACCGGTCGCACTCTCATTGATGTAGCCGCGGGCGAAATAATCATGAGAGTTGGTGACGACAAAATTGTCTTCAACATGGGTAAGATTTCTAAGCAACCTTATTCGTATGAGAGTGTTAATGCTATTGATGTTCTCGATGAGGCTTGTGAAGAACATTTTCATGATGCTTGCAAAAGTACTCTCTCTTCTCTACCCAATGTTGAGACCGTTGCCTCAATTGCTCCGACATTGACTCCTTTTGGAGAAAGTGACTTGGATGATTTCAAAGCTAGCTTGGGTCCTCTTGATATTAAGTATGATGATTCTTCCACTGATTGGGATGAAGACATTCGTACTATTGAGAGACTTCTCAATGAAGACCCATCTTCTCCTCCTTCTCCTAAAGAGGTGACTAATGGTGATTCATCGTTAGTTACACCATCTATTGAGGATCCTCCTACTCTTGAGCTTAAGAACCTACCTCCTCATCTAGAGTACGTTTTCCTGGAAGACGACAAGAAGTTACCGGTCATCATCGCAAAGGACCCGAAAGAAGAAGAAAAAGCCCGACTTATCGCCGTATTGAAGAAGCATAAAAGAGATATCGCTTGGAAAATCTCTGACATCCGTGGAATTGATCCTCACTTTTGCACACATAAAATTCTCATGGAGGACGACTTTAAGCCCACAATTCAAAGCCAACGAAGGGTGAATCCTAAAATCCATGAAGTCATAAAAAAGAGGTTATCAAACTTCTTGATGCGGGTATGATTTACCGTATTTCGGACCATGGGTTAGTCCAGTCCATTGTGTGCCTAAGAAAGGCGGAATTACCGTTGTGCCCAATCAAAACAACGAGTTGATTCCTACTCGTCTCGTTACTGGGTGGAGAGTTTGTATAGACTACCGCAAACTCAATGATGCCACGAGAAAGGATCATTTCCCTCTACCTTTTATGGACCAAATGCTTGAACGTTTAGCGGGTAATGAATATTACTGCTTTCTTGATGGTTTCTCGGGTTATTTCCAAGTACCAATCGATCCCCAAGATCAAGAGAAGACAACATTTACTTGTCCCTATGGCACATTTGCTTACAAAAGGATGCCTTTTGGCTTATGCGATGCCCCCGGGACTTTCCAAAGGTGCATGTTGGCTATCTTCCATGACATGGTTGAGCAAACCATGGAAGTCTTCATGGATGATTTCTCGGTCTTTGGGGATTCCTTTTCTTCTTGCCTTGCCAATTTGGAACGTATGCTTAAGCGGTGCGAAGACACTCGCCTTGTTCTGAATTGGGAAAAATGCCATTTTATGGTAAAAGAAGGCATTGTGCTAGGACACAAAATCTCTAATGCCGGTCTTGAAGTCGACCGTGCTAAAGTAGATGTCATAGCCAAATTACCTCCACCCTCAACCGTGAAGGGTGTGAGAAGTTTTCTAGGTCATGCGGGCTTCTATCGTCGATTCATTCAGGATTTCTCTAAAATCGCTCGCCCGATGACCCACCTCTTGGAAAAAGATACTCCTTTTATCTTTTCTAAAGAGTGTATCGAAGCCTTCAATCTTCTTAAGGATAAGCTAACTAAGGCACCGGTCTTGGTTACCCCTAATTGGGAGCTACCCTTTGAGTTGATGTGCGATGCTAGCGACTTTGCTATTGGTGCGGTTTTGGGACAAAGGATCAACAAACACTTCCAACCAATCCACTATGCTAGCAAAACAATGACGGGGGCTCAATTGCATTATACGACATCCGAAAAAGAGCTTTTAGCTGTTGTCTATGCTTTTGAAAAATTTCGCCCCTATCTTGTTTTATCCACCATCATCGTATACACGGACCATTCCGCGTTGAAGTACTTGATGACTAAGCATGACTCTAAGCCAAGACTTCTTCGCTGGGTTTTACTCCTTCAAGAATTCAACATTGAAATTCGTGACAAGAAGGGTGCTGAAAACCTAGCAGCGAATCATCTGAGCAGACTTGAGGATCCATATCAAGGGGATCATCCGAACACAGAGATCAATGACTCTTTCCCCCTTGAGACCTTAATGTCTATAAATCTCAATCTTGATGGCACCCCATGGTTTGCCGATATTACAAACTACTTAGCGGGTGGTGTTCTCATCAAATGGTTAACATCCCAACAAAAGAAGAAGATCTTGAACGATGTTAAGACTTACTTTTGGGATGACCCTTTTCTATTCAAACAATGCGCTGACTTGATTATTCGCCGATGTGTTGACGGACCGGCAGCTTTTGACATTCTCCAAGCTTGCCACAAAGGACCCATCGGTGGTCACTTTGGTCCCAACTACATCGCCAAAAAAGTGTTTGACTCGGGATTCTATTGGCCCACCATTTACCGTGATGCTCACGAGATGGTTAAACACTGTGATGCCTGCCAAAAACAAGGCAAGATCACACATAAAGATGAGATGCCTCAAAATTTCATACAAGAATGTGAAATCTTTGATGTATGGGGCATCGACTTCATGGGGCCATTCCCTTCTTCTAAAGGCAACAAATACATCCTTGTCGCTGTTGACTACGTTTCCAAATGGGTTGAAGCCAAGGCTTTACCCACTAACGACGCGAGGGTTGTTTGTAATTTCTTGAAACAACTGTTTGCTCGTTTCGGTGTTCCTCGTGCTATTATCAGTGACTGCGGGACTCATTTTTACAAAGATCAATTTGCACGAGTCATGGCTAAGTATGGTGTCAATCACCGTCTTTCCACTGCTTATCATCCTCAAACCAACAGTCAAGCCGAGATATCCAACCGTGGATTGAAGAGAATTTTGGAACGTACTGTGGGAGAGCATCGTGCCTCATGGGCTGATAAACTTGATGATGCTCTGTGGGCTTTCCGTACCGCCTATAAGACACCGATTGGTTGTACACCTTATCGTCTTGTGTACGGGAAAGCTTGCCACCTCCCTATCGAGTTGGAACATAAGGCATACTGGGCCTTGAAGTGGGCTAACTTCGACATCAATAAAGCCGGTGATTTTCGCAAGATTCAACTCAACGAGCTACAAGAATTGAGGAATCAAGCTTATGAGAACTCATTGATCTACAAGGAGAAGACCAAGATTATCCACGATGCTAAAATCAAGAACCGAGAGTTCCACGTTGGTGATCAAGTCTTACTCTTTAACTCTCGGTTGAAGATCTTCTCAGGCAAGTTGAAGAGCCGCTGGTCTGGTCCATTCACCATCGCAAAAGTCTTTCCCTATGGCACCATTGAGCTTTCTCAGCCAAATGGGCCCAACTTCAAGGTGAATGGCCAGCGTTTGAAATTGTACTTTGGTGAGGACATCTCTCAAGAAATGATTCCATCCCTCACCACGTTTACCTTGAATTAGTTCGGGACCGAGTCAGGCTCGTGACTCGGTAAACAAAAACAAGCGCTCCTCGGGAGGCAACCCGAGTATCTATCCCACTTCCCCGTTTTTCATCCTAAGTGTAGGGGGAGCTATATAGGTTGCTTGTATTTGGATGGTGATGTGATTACAGGGATAAGTGCACTCTTGGAATCTTTGAAGAACGGTGCTCCCATGTTATCCGCAATACCGGTTCTATTTCTCAACTATCGTGATTCAATCTTCTTCATACTCACATTCGAAATTGATCACGTTAGTCGTCTCTTCCTTAACTTGAGTTAACCAACGTGCACAATGTCGTAAGTGTAGGGGAGATTTTTCCCACATGCTTAAACATTGAGGACAATGTTTATCTTAAGTGTAGGGGAGACTTCTATCGAGTTTTAAGTGGAATTTTCTATTAAAATGCCTTCATTTAACCGGAAAATCATCTTTTTCAGCATTTTTCAAATTTTTAATTAATTTTGGCCATTTTGTCGTAATTTTTAAATTTTTATCATTGCTTTCATACATATATATCTCACAATAAAGTCAAAAATATTAATAAGTGGTGTAGCTAGTTTTGAAATCTTTGACATATTAGGCCCGTTGCGATTATTTTGACTCAACCCGAATAGACTTGTCTAAGTTTATTCTAGCTAGTATCCTTAACCATGTAGACCTTAATTGGTTTATTAGGCTAAGCATCCACGAGTCTCATTACTTGAGATTTTAAATTGTGGAGGACGAGAAATGATAGAGTCAATTATAAGTCGGTATTCTTGCACAAGCTCACTTGGTGTAATTATTTGCCTATTCTCCCATCACTTGCTAATAATTTATCTGCAATAAGTAAGGTCGTACGATTTGAAAGGTTACTTAGCTTCTAGCCCAAGATCGTTTAAAAGTTGCTCGGTAATGATAAGAGTTCATAGCCAAGGCATAACTTATGAAGCGGGGCGCGAAGATTGGCGAGTCCAAAAAGGCCCTAACAAGGCATGAGGATTCCATTTTATTGCTAAAGATCCAAGGTGATGTGAAAAGCATTATTCCCAAAATCAATATGAAGGATCAAGACTCACGACAAAAAGCAATCAACTCCCATAAAGATCATGGAGAAGTCTATCCGAAAAGACCCTAGCAAGGTATGAGGATAAATAGATCCAAGTCCGAAAAGGAGGCGGATCGTTGTATCTCAAAATCCCAATTAGAGATTGAAGAAATAATCATGAAGTCGTGGTCAACAAAGTTGGAGTACCCCTCAAAAGTCTCCAAGTGAAGAACTCTATTAACGAAGAGAAGACCATTATCTCAAGCACGTCTCTCAAGATATGAAGTATGAAGTACATGCCAAATATCGGCCCGAGAAAGGTCTCAAATCGTGAACCAAGTTATGCCAAGATATGAACTTTTTGATATCTCGAGAAGCAGTTTTAAGAGATTTTGTCCTTTACCTAACTATTAATCAAATCGTCCTACTTTGCTTTCAGCCTAAATAAACTATCGAAATAAGTCAGAAAATGCATCTTCATGATCATTCTAAGACAAAAATAAAATATAAGAGATACACTTAGGAATAAGGGAGTTTAAGCATATAATTAAGCCATGTGTGTAAGGGTTTGAATTGCTAACTTATAATAACAATGATCTCGTTTTTAAGCTTAGTTTGGGGAACGTTGAAACTTGAGGGTGATAAATCTTCGCAGCACCAAAGCCCTAATGTAAGTCCTTGATCTCTTTGCAAGTTATTTCCATGTAGCTATTTTCAAGTGAAAATGGTTTTCTATCATTTAGTTTATTTTAAAGTTTTAATTTCTCTTAGTACATTAATTTTTGTTTAGAAGAATTTTAATAAGGCCAAGGTTGATTGATTATGAGAAAAGTGTATAATTGCTTTATCACTAAGCATTGCATGAGGGCATGGCAATGGTTAAGTGTAGGGGATTTGATAGGTGTGAAAACACCCATCCTTTTACCACTTATTTCTTGCTAAAACAAGACCAAAACGCGTATTTAATGTCATTTGTTTGGAATTATGCGTGGTTTGTGTGTTTTTTGTGTTTTCAGAGCCAACCGAATAAATATTGGAGAAAACATGGGATTGCACGGGTTTTATCGAGGAAAAAGACGAAAAGACGAAGTCTATAGTCCAAGAGATGCAAAAGATTTGAAGTCAATGGGCCTATCTGAAGACTTATCGAAGAAAAGGACCAAAGATGGAAGATTTACACATGTCGAAGAAACTCAAGTCTATTAAATGAAGAAATTAAAAGACGAGTTGAATTTATTCGTCGATAAATCCCGAATCGAAATCAAAAATGTCAACTTTTCTGAAAAGACGAGAAGACAAAAAGAAAGGGAGAAAGCCCACTCACCAACCAAGGGAGAAGCCTATAAATACTCCTCCCATTCAGAATTCCACTAGCTTTTTTCTTTCTGTTACATTTTTCCTATTTCGTAGGAAGAAAACCATCTCCCTTAAGGAGTGGTTTTCATTGTCTTTGATTTCTTCCAATCTTGTAAGTTTAATCTTTCCACTTGTTTGTTGAATCTTATATCAGTAATACAAGTTTATGTTTAATCTTTCCATCATCTTGTTCCTCATTTCTTTATGATTCAAAGTTCTTAAGTTTTATTTTATTGGTTTGATCATAAGAAGTAAGTGGGTTTTGCGATTTTGTGGTTTTGGATTGATGTTTACCTTAGGTAAATGATTAGTGGTAAAACTGGTTTAAGTTTTGATTGAAAACTTGGTAAAAATTTGTGTTAAATTCGTGTTTCTGAATTCCCCTGTTCTTCGTATATTGTTACTGTGCTCACCCAGATTCCGAATAGGAGTTTGTGATTTTACTTTTGATTCGGAATTTTCATTATTCCGGGTCAAGGTTTTTGATATTTTGTTTATTCGGAATAGCCGATTATTCCGAATAGAGCTTAATTTTCTTGATTATTCGGAATATCAAAATATTCCGGATAGAGTTTGAGATTTTGTTGATTACTCGGAATATCAAAATATTCCGCTTAGGGTTCTTTCAAAAACAATCCGAATTGAGTTTCTTCCCATTATTCCGCATAAGAGTTGCTTTTAAAAACATTCCGCATATCCAGAATATTCCGCATAGAGTAAATGTTCCAGATAGAGCAGTTTTTCCGAATAGAGCAATTATTCAGGATAGACTGTTATTCCGCATAAGCCACATTATTCCCCATAGGAATTTTATTCCGCATAGCCGTATTATTCCGTGTAGCGTCCATTATTCCGCACAGGGCATTATTCCTCGTAACCTTATTATTCCGCATAAGCAAAACATTCCGCATAAGAGCAAAAGTTCCGGATAGAGCTGTATTTCCACAAGGGAGCATTTATTCCGAGTAAGAGCCAATATTCCGCATAGACATTCTGAATAGAAACTTCCAGATTTATTCTACGTTGAGGTACTTACTGTTTTATCTAAATTCTAGCTTTATTCTTAGTAATTGTCTTTAGTTTAATTTTATTACTTCTAGCACTTATCATTTTAGTAGATTTAGACCAAAGCTCCCCCTTTTTAGTTACCATTTACAACGATCCCACTTTTAACCGTGATCAATTCGAAAAGATACCGAGAACGAAACAACGACATATATCAATTGAGTACGAGCAACGCAAAGAAAGATCTTGCAAGCAACAACCTTTTTAATTAACTAAAATGACAGTTATTACTCTGATACCATAATTGTAACACCCCATTTTGGAAATGGAAATATCACAGTAATTATGGCGTGTCATCAAAGCATACAAGGAAAAATGTCTAAACATTACTTGACCATAAAAAGGAAATACCGGAATCAAACATCGGTAGTCCAAAAGTAAAGTTCATCACACACAAACATAGTATAATAAAGGGAAGGACTAAACAATGTCCAAAGCATAAGTATCATAAGAAAGGAAATGCATAATGTAAAGAAGGCTAGACATCTTCCATTCCATATGCACGTACTCTTAGTGTCTACGAGCGTCCCTGAGTACCTGCCGTTTTGGGAACATAGAAAAGGAAAACGGCTGAGCAAATACGCTCAGTGCACGGATGTACAATAAAGCATGAATAGGATAAACATATAACATAATAACAGCGGAAAAAACTAAGTCCCGAGTAACCTGGTTAAGTCTTAATAAAAATGGTTTAATAGTTTGAAAGACAAGTAGGCACATGGTTGTGATCACCACCGAGACACATTGCATTTTCCCTAATGAATTTGGCCCAATGGATCATAAAATCATTAAGATCGCTAGTGAGTAATTCCCAAGGAGTGAGAGCATGAAATTCTCCTTCAAGTTTACCAAGAATAGGATGTTCGCGAGGTTTAGCAATGGAACAAGAAATGGCCGAAGCTGAGGGTAGCTCGGTCACGTAATGCACATCAATAGGGGCGATTCCAAAGAGTTTATACTCCAAGTATCGGTGAACCTACATTGACCTTTGTATGGAACCTTGAGAATTTCACCAAATTCTTCAAGAGTATATACAAAGGTTTTCCCCTTGATGGAAAATCTTATTGATAAACTATTATTGATGCACATTAATGTGTATGAGCTAAAGAATTCCAAAAGGAAGGAAAGAAAGATTGGCTCATCAATATCAAGCAAGCAATAAAAGCCAATAGATTTGAACATGAATCGAATGAAGTCAAGTCCAAGAAAGTTAGAAGGAACAATGCGTCCTTCATGAAAACTACGAGACTCTAGAGATCGAAAAGTACTTTGAAGGGAACGAGATCGACATGAATAAGAAAGGTTAGGCATGTATTCTCTAGTTTTCTCATGATCTTTATGAGTTTCTAAATACATGATCAAGTACCTAAACATAAAGAAAATATTATTCCAATTACTCTTATGTTACATAATGACTTAAAAATCAAATTCATGAGAGTGTGTTTAGTCAATTTCTTGATAAGCAAGGGTTTAATCCTTGTCATTCTCATGTTCACAATGAACTCAATTCATCATTGACTAGTACATATAAGTAATGCAAAATCAATCATGAACTTGAACAAAGGTTTTTGAAAAACATTTTTAGGTAAGCATTAATAATGCAATTACCAATTTTGTTCATGGGTTCATATCAATTCCATCATTTAACCAAAAATATTTAGTCAAAATTCGAATTGTTCTATAAGTGGGTTTTAGTGAAATCTCAATGAATTCAAATCTAAGGAATCATAGTAATATAACTATGTCAACTCACATTCCTAGCAAAGTTCTAATTCAATATTAATTTTAAAAATACCTAATTATGAAAATAAGAACCCTGGAACAAATAGAAGAAATTGAATGAATGTACTTACAATTAATTGATGTTGGAAGAGGGATGAGTGAAACCCACAACTTGAAATCAATTAATCTTGAGTAAATTGGAGTTTTTGAAGATTCAACAATGGTGGAATGAAGGGAACCTGTCACCTCTATGGAGAAGAAAGGGAAGGTTTGTTTGAAAAAGTGTTTTAATTAAAAACCGATTACTTTATTCGCCTGGTGGGGCCATGGTGCCTTATCGATATGGCACCGTGGGTTATCACCGTGACAATTGAGGATCCGCACACAGTGGCGGGTTTTTAACAAAGAAACACAAAGAATTTTTCAAAACCAAGTTGTTCTAAAATAGTTAAAATATATTTTAAGCCATTTGGAAATCATTAGATCACTTCAATACTAGGTGATAATGCCTAACTGACGGATTACAAGTGGAATCGGGACTGAAAGAGATCAAAGCGGAGAAACGACTACTCGTAGCAGAGGAGCAAAATAGATATAGTCCAGGAGGAGTGAATCATGACCAAGGTCAATGCTCAAGAACCAAGTGACAAACTTTAAGTAGCGGAAACGAAGAGCTTGTGTCATTTATAGTGGTTTAAGACATGCCTTTCCGGCGAAAGCTTAAACGAATTTGGTAATGAACTATATCAAGCAATTTTGTACAAAATAGATTATGAACATTTTCAATAGTAGTATTAATGCTATTTAAAACAATGGGAAAAATGTAGATTCACTTTCTCTCCCACATGATCGGAAAATTATTATTGCTAAGGATTACAATAACAACATCCTTGAAATATTTCAATTCCAAATGTGTAATATCCTAACTACAACTTATGAAGTAGTTGGGTATCTCAAGGGATTAAGCAATCATCCTAGAGATGAGATCAATTGCACACATTTCACATGATATAGGGCATACTAACCGTATGGGTGCAAACGATGGATATCATGCTTGATACTTTAAGCTACTACTAACTCACTCTACATATCCGAAGTGAATCAAGTATAGAAATAAAGGTTTGAGAGGATATGAGAATAGAATTACAAACCACAAATAAATGTCAAGGCAAGGATGCCAAGAACAACCATATAGTCAAGTAATGATCAAAAGAATGATCAATAGAGCGTGTGGAAGGACAAGAACGTACCTTAGCTGCAAAGAACACTCCAAGACTTCAAAGAGCTAATGCAAATCCCAATCTTGACTAAAGTGACTACTAAGTCTTCAAATACTAGTATCACTCTCATCCATATTTGCATCATCATTCGATGATGTTGGGAATCAAAGAAGATGAGTCTTCTACAAGTGTAAGCAACTCAATCCACAATCACTTAAGTGATTAATCTTCATGAGTACCTACACAAAACAAGATGCAAACCAGTAGATACATTTCAAGGGTAATACTATAAGTACTACTAATCTAGATGAGATGCAATAAAAAGGCCTATTTTCAATGAAAACATAGTTTTGACCAAAGAGAAACTTTAGTACAACGAAACCTTCTAATTTGAGGAGACAATGGATCGATCCAAGTTTTAAAGTACAATATACTTCAAAGATCTTGAGTGACCATCGCTCTGATACCAAATGTAGAAACTAGAGGGGGGGGGGGTTGAATAGTTTCTCTTCGGTTTAAGTCCTAATTAAAATTCCTTTCAATTAGGTTTGTCTCAAAACTACCTTTTAATTGAAGGCTAGTTGCATAATGATTAGGTTCAATTCTAATGCATTAACAATGATAAGTAATAGATGTGAATGATATGATAGTAAGAATAAGTAAAGAGTAAGGAAAGAAACAACCTAGTAGGTAGACACCAAGATTTATAGTGGTTCGACAACGAAGCTCTATCTTCGTTCCTACTCTACTCCTCGAGTACATCTTACTTGAGATTTCCACTATATACACAAGCTCCCTTCTTGACGGAGAAAACCTTACAATGTCGCTTACATTATTTTCTGACACTAAGCTAAATGTCGAGACCTAATCTTAGCTAGGACTAATCTACACAACGTCGCCCATTTTACCATTTTACAACACAAGGCTAGATGTCGAGTTCTAATCAAAAGATAGAACCAATCTTCACAACGTTTCCTACTTCACCATTTAACGACACAAGGCTAGATGTCGAGTTCTAATCGAAAGGTAGAACCAATCTTCACAACGATTCCTACTTCACTATTTAATGACACAAGGCTAGATGTCGAGTTCTAATCGGAAGGTACAACCAATCTTCACAACATTACCTACTTCACTATTTGACAACACAAGGCTAGATGTCGAGTTCTAATAGAAAGGTAGAACCAATCTTCACAACTCTTCACTTTGAAGCTAAGTGAGAACTTCACTAGACACAACTACATCACTTTAGAGTTTAGTGAGAACTCACAAGACACAACCACGTCACTTTATAGCTTAGTGAGAACTCACAAGACACAACCACGTCACTTTATAGTTTAGTGAGAACTCACAACTCTTCACTTTGAAGCTAAGTGAGAACTTCACAAGACACAACTACATCACTTTAAAGTTTAGTGAGAACTTACAACTCATACCTATTACAACTCAATAAAACACATATCCAAGTATACACATGTAACTTGGATCTACAAAACACAAATCCAATTATACACATATACAATAGATTTACACAAGATTAGATCCATGTATTCACAAATACATTGGATCTACACAAGACTTAAATAAAACAAATGATGAACATGATTAGATCTTTAGGAGAGGATCTTCATCAAGGCTTCATCTCCAATCACATTACAAGTGTGTGAATGATCTTCTCATTGTACAAGGTAAAGAAAGAGGTCAAGGAGATAATCATAAGTAAACATACTTAATACATTAAGGGATCATTTACAAATGATTAGGAATTAGAAAGGAGAAGGATAGCAGAAAGAGTGTCCAAAAAGGGTTGTGGAAAATGCAGGTTTAATCCACTATTTATAAGAGACAAAGGCCAACGGCTCTCTGAGCGTGGTGCCTTAGTTATGCCTACGGTCCCTTATCGCTAAGGATCCGCATAGGCCTTTAAGGAACCATGCTCATAGACCCCGCTTCCTTTTGTCTTTTAATGGGGAAGTAATATATGAGGTAAGTTTTTATTTTCAAAGGATATTCCTATGGCATTTGGAATATGCCATATTCAAATTTACATTTTCCATTTTAATAAAACATTTTCTTAAAAAGAAAGTTTATTAAAAAGTATTTTGTCACATTTGACAAAATGTAAGTTTAGGATTAATCACTTTTATGATCACTAATCATGATTAAGATATGTTAGTGCAATACTTAAATGATTATTGCCTTGATGATAGTGTTTGTTAAATAATTCGTCTTATGATTGTATTTGACGGTAAATGTCTTTTTAATTTGTCGTGATCAAAACTAAGAAAGATTAGTTAACACTAATAATGTTTTTAGGCATTGCTTTGCATTAACAAGCTTTGTGTAACACCCCATTTTGGAAATGGAAATATCACAGTAATTATGGCGTGTCATCAAAGCATACAAGGAAAAATGTCTAAACATTACTTGACCATAAAAAGGAAATACCGGAATCAAACATCGGTAGTCTAAAAGTAAAGCTCATCACACACAAACATAGTATAATAAAGGGAAGGACTAAACAATGTCCAAAGCATAAGTATCATAAGAAAGGAAATGCATAATGTAAAGAAGGCTAGACAGCTTCCAGTCCATATGCACGTACTCTTAGTGTCTACGAGCGTCCCTGAGTACCTGCCGTTTTGGGAACATAGAAAAGGAAAACGGCTGAGCAAATACGCTCAGTGCACGGATGTACAATAAAGCATGAATAGGATAAACATATAACATAATAACAGGGCGGAAGAAAACTAAGTCCCGAGTAACCTGGTTAAGTCTTAATAAAACTGGTTTAATAGTTTGAAAGTCTTATGTTTATCTTATAAAAATTGTTTGTCATATTTTACCGTTAGCCAATATAGGTCATGAAAATCCACCGTGCATGAATACTTGGAGGGGTGACCTCATCACGCAAATTAGAGGGGCTGCCTCTAATTTAATATACTGGTTTTTAGGTAGGAGGGATCAGCTCCTTGTGAAGGATGCAAGGCACACACCACATTCACCATGAAATCCTGAATAAAACATGTAACTAGGATGCACCCATACGCCCCACATGATAAATATAAATAAATGGCCAAAAGCTGAAGGGACGCCACGAGCAATCACTCCGCCGTGGTGAAGTCATAACATCAGTGCCTTTAATGTTATGGTTATGGTACCTCTATAACTAGGTGAAACTGGTCATGCATGTATATGGCTATAGGTAATCTTAATTAAACATAAGCAATCAAACACATAACTTATACTACGGGAAAATAGTTGGCTGCATACGGGGAATCCTAATAAGGAAAGAATGTCCATACTGAAAGGACGGGAATCCGTACCTTATGTCCAGTGAACGAGAAAGACGAACTGCGAGGAATCCTACTTCCGAATCACTAGTGCTACATAAATACGTACATGAATAAGTATCTGCTTACTAAATACATAGCTGGTTTTATGTCATGTCTTAGCTTATTTTATGTGTTCTTACCATGTTTTACTGTTTTATAGCCTTAAATTGTGTTAAATCTTATATTCTGTTTAATCTGATTAAGTATTTCTGGTATTTCATGTGTTATTATACTCACTGTGTAATAATAAGTAACTTTCCAAAAATAGCAGGTTTCCTAAAATAGAAAGTTTCCAAAAATAGAAAGTTTCCAAAAATAGAAAGTTACCAAAAATAGAAAGTTTCCAAAAATAGAAAGTTTCCAAAAATAGAAAGTTTCCAAAAATAGATTTACTGCTTAAAATATATAAGTTTCTAAAAATAGAAAGTTTCCATAATTAGATTAGCTGCCTGAAATAAATAAGTTCCTAAAAATAGCTGGTTTCCATAAATAGATTAGCTGCCTTATTTAATTAAGTTTCTAAAAGTAGAAAGTTTCCATAATTAGAAATAAGCTGGTTAAATAAGCTAAGTATATAAGCCTAAGTGTTTTTCATGATTATTTTCTAAGTCATATGGTATAGTGTATAGTTTAATAATTACTTCATGTAATTTAATTAAACTATAGGTTATAATATTTAATTAAAGTGTAACATGTTTTTAATTAAATAAGTTAAATACTTAGGTTAAAATATGTATTATTATATATTAATAATATAACCTAAGTCATGTTAATTAATTAATTATATCTATGGTTTTAAAATAATTAATTAATTATAAGTCTTATAAATACTTAGGTTAAAATAATTTCATGATCATTAATAATTAAATAACCTAAGTCATGTTATTAAATTAATCACATCATTTTATTAATTTAATTTTTAACCTAAGATCATAAACATAAAAAAAACTAACATACACCATGAACCGGATCTAGACTAAAAAGCATGAACCGGACATGAAATCGACACCGTACCCCGAACCAACTCGGGGTACCCCGTGTTTCCTTGTTGCCGTGGGACCCACACGTACCAACCAAGACCATATGGTCTTGGTGGTGGTCGGCTTGGCAAACCGAAACCCATTCGGGTCCGGTTGCAGCCTGTAGCCAAAACAAACACCCCTTAAAAACACTCTTTTGATTTTATTTAACACCAAAACATGTTAGATCCATGATTAATTATTATGTTTTTGTAAAAACATCACATGTTCATAATTTATAAAAATACTAAATCAAAAGAAAAGGTTTAAAAAGGTTTTACCGAATTCGTGGATCAAGAGGACGAAGAACCAACACGATCAATCACCAAAACTTCAAGATCAAAGATCAAAATCACCTTGTATGGTGTTTGTAGGGTGGCGGCACAAAGAGACAAAGGGAAGGAGGAGGTTTTAGGTTTTCTTAAAATCTTCTGTAAAGTTTATTTGAGTAGTGTAAAAATAATAAACCCCCTTTTAGTAAATTTGACAAATGGGCTTGGCCCATTTGTCCTTGTTGGCCGCGGGTAGGGACCTCACTTGGGGTACCCGTACCTTTTTTCGTGTCTCGATATTTAGTTACACGTTTGTGATTATTTATGTTCGTGTTCTAAATGTTCTCGTTACGTAAATACCGTGATCTAATATATTTAATTACGCTCGTAATAAATATATATACGTAATTAATAATAGTTCGTGTTTTAATTACGTTCATGATTTCATGATCGCATGTTTGTGATTAATTATCGTTAAATAAATATTACGTGATCGTGCATAGTAAATACTTATCGTGTTCTAACACGTACGTAATACGTAAACTCCTAAAACGTAATCGTAATTATGCTATATTAGGAAAGTTTTAATCTAGTACGTACGATCCTAAGGGTACTATGCATGGTAAAAGCATGCGGGTTTTACACTTTGTGTTCAAGGTTCCTTATGTGTATAAAAGGAGGCCTTAGGGTTTATGTTTGAAACGATTTCAATAATCTTGTACGTAGTTTTGATCATTAAAAGTTGAAAGTTTAGCATATTGTTGTTCTTTGATCTAAGTATTAATTTCGCATAATACTTAGATTGTTATTCAACACAAAGTTTCTCTAAGTATTACACTTGATTTATTCTCGTTAATACAAAGAATAACCGATCTAAGTTTAGGATCAACAAGTGGTATCAGAGCTTGTTGAAAATCTTTGATCAAAAGAACACAAAACCCTGAATCGCTCAAAACCCTAAATCGTTCAAAACCCTAAAAACATCATGTCTAGAGCAAGCTCAAGCTCAACAGAAACTCCTTAGTCATCCTCCAATCACCATCTCAAGATTCCCATGCTAGACCCCGACAAATTTGAACTATGGAAGTTCAACTTTGAGCAATACCTTCAAGTTGACAACTATGTTCTCTGGAAATCAGTTCAATAAGGAACAGAAGATAGCAGAAGCTATTTCAACACGAAAAACTACTAGAAAGACTGGGAATGATTTGTTACCAAGAACTGAAGATGGTAGAACCACTTCAGCTGCTGAGATAGCTGATAGAATGAATGACATTAAGGCATTAAGTTGTCTTAAACTGGCTCTTGGTACCAGGGCCGGTTCTGAGTTTATTGCTACCCTGGGCGAGCCGAAAAAAATATGCCCTTATAAACAAGTAACATGCTATTTTTGTTAGGTTTATAACCTAGCCATGCAAGTTACGTAATTGATCCACATTCAATGTCATTTTTTAAACGATATTAGCTTTGAAGTACAAAATCAAAATAGATAATGTTAACTATACATTTCTTGAACCAAAATCGTATGTTATCATATATTAGTCAATAATTGCTAGAAGTGTGTTATTTAGTCATAAAAAGAATAAAAATCACTTAACAATAATTTTATCATTTTTTAATCGTTTTGTGTAGTTTATTATTTTATTTTTATTTTACTATTAAACTTTAAAATTTCATTTATTTTTATATATTGTAACTCTTTTGTCATGTAAAATAATTATCTTTAATTTCAATATTCAACAAAAATATGGTAAAAAATAAAAAAAAATGAATTTTAAAAATTTAGTAGTAATGGAAAAAATACTATAATAACCTATACAAATACATAAAAACTAGAGTAATAAGTTTATTTTTATATGATTTTCAAAAAAAAATTCCTTGTTAAAGATAAATGAAAACATGACAATATAAAATTAATAATATAATCAATGTATAAAATATCAATATGCAATAAATTAATAAAAATGATATGTTCCCCTACAAAATCTACAAAATCTTTAAGATACATAATTTTGGACTTCTTTCTATGTGTAAAAAACTGGCCATTTGAAACAAGGGCAAAATAAAAGATCTTTTGATTTTAGTGGAAAAATTTACGTCAATACAAAAAATAAAATGTCAAAATAAATAATGACGTGGGTCCCTATACAACATTTTACACATTAGATATTGTTTTCTCTTTCTTAAGTCATCTTCTTCTCTATATTTCTTTCACCATTGTTAAACAAACTAAGATCTACTTTAATAACCCTTCATATATTATTTCTATCACAGTAACATGAACCCAAATTTTGATGCCCCCAAAAATATGATGCACTGAGCGGTCGCCCAGCTCGCCCAACACCAGATCCAGCCCTGCTTGGTATTAAAGAGCAGTTTAAATCCAGAAAGTATGAATCTGCTAAAGAGCTTTGGGTAGCACTTGAAACCACTTATGGTGGCAATGAGGACACTCTCAAACAAAGAAAGAAGCAATTAGTGATGGAATTTACGGTCTTTAAAGCTCATCCTAATGAAAAACTAAGTGAGGTCAGAGTTCTAAGCAAGCTAGCATTCATGGGATTGGACTTTAAAGATGAAGATATTAGTGCTACATTTCTTGGAGCTCTTGGTGAAGCTTAGGATGTTCAAGCTGAGTCTATCCTTGCTACTAAGGCTTACAAGGATAACTCTTTTGATGACATATACAACCAATTGAAGGTTATTGAACCTGAGGCCCTACTAAAATATGGAAGCAAATCAACCTCAGGGAGCATGGCTTTCATATCTCATAATGACTCTTCACCCATTGACAATACTTCTCATGTCAGCGGATTGTCAGTGGTTTGTCTTCAACAACCACTAACACATACAATGTTGGGTCATCAAGTCTCAAACCAGCTGGAATTGACTTAGATACTGTGTGTGCATACATTGCTGTTTTTCCTAATGGTTCTCTTGTCATGTTTGAAGATCTTGAGCAAATAAGTGACAATAACCTTGAAGAGATGGACATCAAATGGAATATGGCTCTTAGTAGTATAAGAGCCAATATGTTTTACAGGAATTTTGGTAAAAGGTTGACATTCAACAACAATGAAACTGCTGGATTTGATAAATCCAAGGTTGAATGCTTCAGATGCCATAGAATAGGTCACTTTAAGAGGGAATGTAGGTCTCCACTTAGGAATGATGTAGGACAGAGTGCAAATTGAACCATCAAGATTGAAGATGCTGAGCCAAAAGCCATGGTAGCCGTGCAGAGTATTAATGGCTTTGGATGGGACTGGAGCTTTATGGAGAAAGAAGTTATGCAGAATCAAGCTTTGGTTGCTGAAAAGGAAGAAGATAATGTTTACTTTGCTCTTATGGCCAAATCATCATCTTCATCAGACAGTGAGGTATATGATGATGCTTTTTGTAGTAGAGGTTGTATTTAACACTGAAAAACTAAATAAGGTGGTGTTAAAATTAAAATCAGGTATACTAGATCTTGACACCAAACTTACTAACTACAAAAGGGGGCTTGCACAATCAGATGGGATGGTGGAACAATATACGAAAATGGAATTTAATCTTAAGGATCAAATCAGTGTTCTAGAAAGAGATTTAAAACTTAGCAATGAGTTTAAAGCAAATCTAAATAGAATCTAAGACTGAATTGTAACTTAAACTAGATGAGGCTATTAAGTCTAAAGAGAATATGGGTTTTAAAATTGAAAAGTTTGAGAAGGCTAGTCAAACCCTAGAAAAGTGTGTAAGTGAGCAAAGAAACCATAAATCTGGGATTGGAATGAAGGAAAAAGACTATACTGTTGTTCTACCCCCTCCAGGAAATTTCTATTGTGTTCAGCAAAAGGACTTGTCTTGGATTGGATTACTAGAGTTTCAAGAACAAGAGTTTATTCCTCCACCACGCGTGCTTAGCCCAATTGAGGAATATGAGCAAAAGCTAATTGACATAGAACAATGGAAAGCAGCCAACCTTTTTCTTTTTGTTAAGGGTGGACTACTTTGTGATGATTCTGTTAACCTTAAACCCATTGTTGTGATTAACCCCACCAATGGTAAACTTGTTAATCTTGGCTCACCAACTAAAAGTAAATCTAGTGTTAAATATGCTGAAATGTATAGAAAATCTAGATCTCCTCAAAGTCAAGCTAGTGTAAATGGGACAGGTTTCTATCAGTTTAAGCCTAAGTTTGTGTCTAAAAAGGCTTGTTACATATGTGGGAGTTTTTCTCATTTGACCTATAACTGTGTCAATGAATACACAAATCCACTGACAATAGGTCAACTATGGTCAATCCTAGACCTTTTGTCCACCCAAATCTACAGGCTACCAGGCCAGCTCCTTTCTTCTCTAAGGGAGCTAATACCCATGGACAAAGGCCCTTTCAAAAGACCAACACTTGGTCTAACAGACAGTGGTTCCTGTAGCAAACACTAATTTAGCCCCTGACAGGAACAATCTATCCGCTGACAAGACAAAACAAGCCGTTGACAACTCTAGGTTTGGTATTTCTATGACACAACTAGCAGCAGTCAGACCTTATGTTAGACCAAGTAATAATAGATATTTGAAACCTAAGGGACAGGGGTCTAAGGCATCATCCAACTTAACATGGAAACCTAAACGAGAGCAAGACTCTACTTTTAATGGTGTTTCAATGACTTGTAATAGATTTAAGTATCTTGAAAAGGTCATTACTAAACCTATTGGAACAAATTGGTTGTTTAGGGCACAAAGGGATGAACAGGGGATTGTTACAAGGAATAAGTCAATTCTTGTTGAACAACCACATGAATCCAAGTATGCAAAGGCTTGGGTTCCCAAAGAAAACAAATACGTTTTCTTTATGTGCAGGGCATTCCAAAATAGGTCAATGATCATGGATATTGGGACAGTGGATGCTCTAGGCACATGACGGGAAAGGAGGATTACTTGACAAACTTCACCCCTAATAAAGATGGTGATAAAGTGTACTTTGGTGGCAGTTATGGAACTATCACTAGCAAAGGCAATCTCATCACCAACAATTTGAGGTTTGAGGAAGTTTTCCTGGTAAAAGAACTTGGCTATAACTTGTTTAGTGTGTCACAAGTTTGTGACAACAAAAATAAATTTCTCTTTACTGACACCGAATGTTTGGTGTTAAGTAAAGAATTTGAGTTACCTGCTAAAAAGTGTATTGAGTATAGAACACCTAGACATAAAGACATTTATAACATTAATCTCAATGGGATTAAAATGAACAATAATTTGTCTTGTGTTTATGCTAAGGCTTCAACTAATGAAAGTAAGTTATGGCACAAAAGGTTAGGGCATATAAATTTTTAAGAACATGAATAGACTTGTGAGACATGATCCTGTTAGAGGACTTCCCTCAAAGTCATTCCACAATGATCATAATTGTGTTACATATCTTAAAGGAAAGCAGCATAAGGCCTCATTAAAGTCTAAAAGTGTTGCTTCTAGTTCTAAACCACTTCACTTACTTCATATGGACTTGTTTGGCCCCACTAGTATTGAGAGTCTTATTGGTATATCTTTTTACGTTGTTATTACTAATGATCATTCTAGGTTTACTTAGACTTTCTTTTTGGCTAAGAAAAGTGACACGGCTGAAACTTTGATTAACTTCATTAACCAAATTGAAAAGAAATTAGGTTTTGAGGTTAACATTATTAGAAGTGATAATGGTGGTGAGTTCAAGAATAATTTGTTAGATACCTTCTGTGTCAAGAAAGGGATTTCTAGAGATTTTAGCATTGCTAGAACTCCACAGCAAAACGATGTAGCTGAAAGGAGAAATAGAATACTCATAAAGTTCTCCTGATTATCGGTATACTTTTGAATCAACGATAGTTGTAAGAATTGTGTCTAGCATTATGACAACCCATAAATTCATAATTGTGATATATATTATGATTTTAGAAGTGGAAAATCCATTAGAAATTTCTGCTTTTTGTGTATTACTTGGTAAAATAAACTATTTCTCACAACCTGAATTATCATATCAACATATTCCTATATGTTGTAAACATCAAATATAAGTTCTAAAAGTAATTTAACAAGTATACAATGAATAAAAACATCAGATATAACTATGATACCCTAAATTCTATTAGAAACCCTAGAACTCCTATAATGAATGGCAAACCCAAAGATTATGGGAATATGAATACACAATATCTATAACAAACAATTTTAAGGATTACAAATGAGTAATATGATAACGTATAAAAAGTATAAAGTTATCCAAAGAATAAGTAAGTATAAACCATACAAAGCTAAAGTACAAATAAGTGTACATAATAGTCTAGATCATCACCTAAAAACCTTTATAAATAATATTTCAAGCAATATAATTATACAAAAACTATGTATCTATGATAAATACCATATACTAATTCTAATCTACTATACAAAGAAAAGATAAGCAATCACAAAGTACTAATATTCACTAATCTCAAGCTAATTAAAAGTAAATGACCTAAAATCAAGATTAACATATAAATTCTATTCTATAATGAATTAAAGTCTAATCTTCTGCAGTTAATTATAAAGCTCAACTAGGTATTATATTAAGGTAATACATTTGTATTAAGTTAAGTTACAAGTTAATAAAGCATAATGTACAAGTTATCAAAGCATAGGATCTTAAGCTCCCATAATTAACCCTAGATTATGATTACCCTATATAAACCATTAAACCAAGAATATAGAAACCATAGAAGTCATAAAAAAATCATATTATCCCTATAATAAGTATTTATAAAGATATAAACCATAATTACCCAAAATAGAAAGTCATTAGGCTTAATGATATATAAACCCTTATATTAAGAAATCTACATGGAATCATTACCTAGTCTTTTAGGACGAGTCTACAATCACTTATATGACTTCATTAAGGTTATAAGATTATATTAAGACAATGTACAAGTACCCTAATACAAAAGGTACAAGATTTCAATGCATGACTTGTAAATTAGGTCAAAATAAGTATTTTCACTCTTTAGACTTGTTTACCAAAACCAAACCATTAAACCAAGTGTGAGAACTCTTTGGACACTTAAGACATAATTTATAGGACCTAAATTAAATTTAAATTAGTATCTAATTGAAGGATAAAGATTTTTACTAAGATTTAGCCCTAGATCATTAGAAAACCCTGATCTACATAAGTATACTTCTCATTTTCACATCAAACCTTTGTTAAACTTAAAACCAAGGACCCAATATATTAAATAGAATGTCTAAACCCTAATTAAGCCTTAATTATTCACTAACCACTTTATTAGCTCCTTAATCACCAAAAACACAAACCATAAGTTACAAGCCCTAGTTTTTAAACCCGGTTTTGTATTTTCCCTCCAAAACTCATTTTAAACACTTTACCTCCCATTCCAAGTTCAAATATCAGATATTTGTATGTTTTAATATATTTTAGAAGTGGTGACAAGTAGGTGCATCACCTACTAGGGTGCTACACATCACCATTCTTATCCATATCAAGCCGTGACCCATTTTGAACCACAAGTGAAGATTGGAATGAAGCTAGAAGCTATAAACTTGTGTAGAGCTTTACTAGATATACTTAGTCATTACCTTAGCTAGATTACACGTTTAGGACCTTAACTTGGAGCCTAAGGGTTGCCAATAGTATAAATAGGGGCGTATGGAGTACATTTGAACTCGTACCCCGTTTTATCTTAACCTCCTACCCATTCTTCATATAAAATTCTATTTATGTCCTAGGACATCCCCTAAGACCAGAAACCAGGTCTAGAAGGAATCCATTGAAGCTTTTGAAGCTTTGATAGCAAGTAGTGTTCATAGGAAGCCAAAAGGAGCCATTTTGGAGCTACCTAGATAATTCTTATGTTAGATAAGCTTTGATCTTTTTATAATGATATATTAGACTTGTTATAATGTTTAAATTATCTTAGAAAGATAATCTAAAAAGAACTAAGTCATTTCATCAATTTAAATGAAAGTTATAAGCTAAAGATGTCTTAAAATCCTAATTTTGTATTTTACATGAAATAATAACTTAAAATCCATTTCAAAGGCTATGGTGAAATGTTGTTATTAAGATTATAAATATGTTTTGATACTTTGTTTAAAAATTCTAGATCATTTGGTCCATTTTTAAAGAAATTATATGATTTTTACAAGTATAGGGACTAAAACTGTCATTTTTGAAACTATTTAACATTTTGAGATGTCATTTTATGAAAGTTAAATCTATAAGAATAAATTTTGAAAATTTTGAGACCCTAAGATTAAATATTGAAGGTTGAAATTGTAAATATTAAAACTATATACTTAAGGGGTTAAAAGTGTAAATATGCTAAACTTATGAAATTAGTGTTAAAAAGGTAACTATTCTTAAATTATAAACTTAAAGGATCATTTTGGTCATTTATGATACTATATCTATGAAAACAATATGATAAAACATGTTTTCTAAATCATTATAAAGTGTAAGGACTATTTTTGCCAATTATGAAACTAAAAGATAAAAGATATAAATATAAAAGAGACATACCAACTTTTGAAGAAATTTATAAAAATATATATTGTATATATTACTATGTATCATGCTAGTAGGGAACTTTGTACAAAGATGTTCCATCTCGATATTACGTTCTGATTGAGTGGTTGTGTTTACGATTTAAAGTGCCCTCGCTCCTCAAACGTTTATAGAATGGTTTCTAAGTATGCTGGCCCGAACAATGATACAATATTATTACAATTAAAGAAATTTATAAATAATATACAAGAATGTTGAAATCTTAAAAAATCAAAGACTTAATACTATACCAAATATGTTAAAACAGGTTGGTGTGAGCATAAGTTCTTGTTTGTTAGCTCAAGTTATTCTGTGTGATATAAACCTGACAAGATTTACTGGACCTAAGGTGAGTTCCTAGCCCCACTAAAGTATACTACTTTTAAAAGATTTGGAAACCCGTGAGGGAAATATATGTTAAAACTAGAATACAAGTATTTTTGGTATGCTTCCCGGATATGGTTATTGACACTATGTTTACTGCTGCCTTTAAAGTCCCTTTTTAATTGTGAACCACTAATCATTTCTTGAAAATGAGCGCTAATATTGTAAATATTACTATTTGGAGACTGACATCTCCTGTCTGGGCAAGTCACACTTGCTAGCACCTCAGTGGTCAAACATGCATACTTTATTTTGCTAAACAAGATAGTTTGGCAGACTTCCTCGTAAGGGTAATTGTACGTTTCTAATATGTCTAGCCGCGGTATCATAATCTTAGTGCGTTAATTCATTAATTATTTAAACGAGCAAATAATAACGTAGCTTAGGAAAAAGGATCTTGTATTCAAAATGATTTTTAAACCTATGAAATCACTCAACCTTTGTGTTGACTTTAAGCATATATTTCAAGTATAGATAACTGATAATATAGAGCAGCATAATGATGACTTTGAGAGATGTAGGCTTGGGAATGTTTATCATTAAAACCTATTTTTCTAGATCTCGGGAACCTGTGATGTACAGAGTATGTACATGTTGTTTTATTAAAATCTCTGATTTTGAATGATAATTTATAGAAAAATAAACAAAGTTTCTTTAAACATTCTTTTGAGTTGTTTTTCTATTACTGTGCTTTCATATCATGAAGTAATACCCAAAAATATTATTCCGCTGTGTCAAGGAAAAAATGGGGGTGTTACAGGCATTCTTTGGAATCAACAGATTCAATTATTTATCTTGTTTTTTGAATCAACAGATTTCATTTATTTATCCTTGTTACCTTGTTTTTTCGCTACATCAGTTGGTATCAAGAGCCAAAGTTCCTGATTAAGATGTTAGAATATCCGTATTTGAGGTTGATGGTTCATCTTTTGATGAATGGAAAGATTCTGGTGCAGCTAGTGATGATTATGATTGTAAAACCCGCATAAAAATACATGAAAATACCATGAAATTAAAACTTTAATATTTAAATATAACCCCGACAAATAATTACATACATTTAATATGACATGAGAATTAAAAGTCATGAATTCAAGACAAAAAATAACGTACACATTAATTACAATACAAAAGTATTTATTTAATACACGACAAGTATTATATACATTAATTTAGTTATGACAAGTAATTACGAATAATTACTATTTCAAGACAAAAAGTATAAAATACGCATTCATGACATAACACGAACTTGAATTACACGATACACGAAATTCATGAAAAACACAAGTATATAGTTGAGGGATCTTGTGGCCGGTTTACTAAAGAAAACAAGAGGAAGGGCCCAAAAGCCTGGCCCATTTGTGATTAAACTAGCAAAACCCTTTTCCTTTGTCATTTGTGTCAAAACAAGAAAGCAACCAAAAACCCTAGAAAGGGAATTCAGCCGCCGCCCTAAGAAGAGAAAGGAGAAAAAGATTTTGGGGTTTTGATCTAAATCATTTCGGGAGGTTCGTGTTTTCTCATTCCTAATATCGATATCATTCGGTAATCAACAACTCCTTATCTTTTATTACCTTTCAAGGATTCATTCGAATTAAATTAGTTATGATTGAAAACATGTTAATCAGAATTAAAAACATATAGAATCGGTTTGGTTTGTTATTTAGACTAGCGACAGATTTTGTGACAGAATTTATGTCGTAGATTTCCATGGACAGATTCGCGACAAACCTGTGTTAGGTTAGCGACAGAACAACGACATAAAATTCTGCCGCTAAACATTCTGGTGGTGATGTTTGTTTGGCTTTGTTACTTCGTGCAACCGAGTCACTAGGACTCGGTGGGCTATTGTTAGGTTCGGTTAACCAAGGCAAAAGGGGTGTGTTTGGTTTAGTCTTTTGCTAAATTAATTTTATTAATTTAATTATGTTATATTAAATTAATCATGTTATAGTTAATTTAATTAATCAAGACTTATGATATAATTTTATTAATCATGAAAAATTGACATGGCCATTAATTAAGTAAACTATACATTATAATAATTATGCATATAATTATTCATGATAAATTACATGTTACATTATTAAATTAGTTAAGGACTTAACATAAGTATTTAATTACATGTTAAACATGGTTTAATTAAATTAATATCACAATTTAATTTAATTATACAATATCAAGTTATGATAAAGTATTATTAATATAAATTAAGTTATATTATTAATTAATAATTATTTATAAACCATTTATTATAATATTAATTAAAAATTATCATGTGAACCTAAAGTATTTATTAATAAACTTTTACTATATTATGATATTTAAATTAATCATGACTTATAAATATAATTATTAATCTTTAGCTTATATCACATGCTTATTAAACAAGTTTATTACTAATTATGGAAACATGCTATTTATGGAAACATACTAATTATGGAAACATGCTATTTTTGGAAACATACTAATTATGGAAACATGCTATTAATGGAAACATACTAATTATGGAAACATGCTATTTATGGAAACATACTATTTATGGAAACTTTCTATTTTTGGAAACTTACTAATTATGGAAACCTTCTATGTTTGGAAACTTACTATTTATGGAAACATGCTATTTTTGGAAAGTTGCTATATATGGAGACTTGCTATTTTTAGAAAGTTACTATATATAGAAATCTACTATTTTTAGAAAGTTACTCATTATGAAACATCAAGTATAATAACACATGAAACAAGAAATATATTAATCAAGAACACATAAAAACACTAAGAAATACATGATAACACATGACACAGTAAGAACAAGTTAAGAACATGTAAAACAAGTCAAGAACATGTAAAACAAGTCAAGAACATGTAAAACAAGTCAAGAACATGTAAAACAAGTCAAGAACATGTAAAACAAGTCAAGAATAAGTAAAACTAGTCAAGAACAAGTAAACTAATAATCAGTCAGTTACACATGAACACACAACTCATTCACGTCCTTTATTATGAAGCACTCGTGAATTGAGAGTACATTTCTTTCCGCCTTTCATATTCTTCGTTACTGGACATAAGGTACGGATATTCCGTCCTTCAGTAAGGACATTCTTTTTCTATGTATGATTAGGATTTTGTTAGCCCTAAAATATGAGCGACTAACGGAATTACAATAGTTTACATAGTTGGGACTTGCAGGGACTAATATTATCACATGCAAGTAGTTCAAGTCCCGAGCTATATATACCCCTCCATACTTACATGGAGGGGTAAGGATTGTCATTTCTTTTTTTTCTCTCACTAGAATAAACACACACCTTTCTAGTTTATCTTGTTTCTCTCACTAACAATGGCTAAACACCACTTCTATCCTCCCTAACCTCCGGATCATAAACCCATGTTCATGGTGAATCTTATGTTCACAATTGGTATCAGAGCTAACCGGGGGTGTTTCATGTTTTTGTATCCATGTGTTTGTGTTCGTGTTTATCTAGATCCTGATTCGTGGCAAATTTTTATCATCTGTTTGTTATCAAAGCTGGTTTTCTTTTACATTTTATTCTTTTAGTTTTGTCATTTTATCAGTTTTTCATCTCGTTTTTTTAACAGTCTTGTATCATCATATCATCAATCCATGATTCTCATCACCATCTCCCATATTTTTTATTATTTTTCTTATCAGTTTTTTTTTGTTTTTTGTTCATGTTTTCCATCACATTATCACCACCTATTTATCTGTCAGAACCATCATCTCATATCATTAATTTTTCAGTGCAATCAGTTTTTTTGTGTTTAATCTGATTTTGTGGAAATTTTTTAAGGGAAAAAGACATATTTGGTCATTTTGAGCACTTTAAAAACTTACCTTTGTCAAGTGAAAAGAAAAAGACGGATATGGTCATCACCATATAGAATGTGCCAAATGTCCCACTAAATATTCTTTTTAAATGATCAACCGACGGCGCTCAACCCTCAAATGCACAACTTGCCAGTTTCACTTTTATTGGAAATTGAAACATAATGTTAAATGTCTAAAATACCCTTTATCTTTTATTTATTTTACTATTTATTTTCTCCTCCTTTCTAACAGTATCATCATCACCATACCCACTTTTGCTTCAAGTTCGGAACTGACGTCCATGAATAGTATTCGGGATGTTCTGGATCATAACCGTAGTTCTCGAACCTTGCATATATGACATGTACCAATTATAAACTTATAAAGCAAACCTGTCCGAAAGGTTGCCAAGGCAAACTGATCCAAACTAGGTCTGCGAAATGATAACTCATCCTATCAAAACTATGATCCATACATCCTAAAACTTACTCATTTAAGCGGGATCATCATGCGGTCAGTATATAATCGTCTGGTAAGAAAGAATGTAAACAACCATTGCAAAGAAAATTAGAAGCCTCTATGTTCATCAAACCTGTAAAAATCAACAAGCAAAGATAGAATGATATGAGAGATACTAAATAGAAAGAAAAGGAAGATAATGATAACATGTGTCTCATCGTTTACCTATATCTACACGAGAGAGAACATAGAGAGAGAGAGATATAGAGATAGAGAGCTCCTCGCCTAACAAATTCACCATCCCAGATATGAAGGCGTGAACTTATGCATTTAAACGCATATACACCCAAGAATCTTTGAGAGAACCGAAACAAGAAAATATAAACAAATAGACATACCATATTTTGTCATTATCTGATTCATCTCCATCATGAAACATACACCAGGCCATTAACAAAAGTACTCGATAAATTCAAGCTAAAGAAATCCAAGTAACTTACATGTTAGTTAATGTTATGACGAAAATAAATTTAACATAAGCAAGAAGAAGATAGACGGTGTTACCTTGGTCGGGAAATTTTGTTTCATCGGAAAAAGGCAAGTGGCAGTCAATGTAGAGGTTGAGTGAAAAAGGAGTGGGTGAAATAAAATGGTTTTGAGTGAAAACTGAAAATTTATAGAAACTTGTTTGAGTAAATACAGTATGAGTAAAAGAAATACACAACAATTTTTCAAAAGCTCATATGTGTTAATTTTTGAGTAAGTGTTTGATGCTTACGTGTTACCTGTTGTAGCCTACACAATGATTTCAAGCTTCTTTCTTATAAGATAGGTAGACATAGCCTTCATATAGTTTTGTTCAAAAGGTTAAAAAATAAATGCCCTACTGGTGTTGGATTGATAACAGAAGAAGGAAGAAGGAAGAAAGAGAAAAAGAAAGGGTGTTTTGGTAATTTCATTATTTTGATATTATTGTCTCAGTGGATACATGGCGCCAAGGTGGTGGAGTTGTGCATTTGTGCAATTGTGTATGACCAAATCCGTCAAAATCTTTTCACTTGACTTACCTTAGGTTATGGAGTGTTGATTTTTACCATATCCGTCTTTTTCCCATTTTTTAAAGATGAACAGATCCAGATCCAGATTTTTAGGGATAAGGACAGTTTTGAATACTCCGAAAAAGTCAAAAACCCTAAACATTGCGAGATGTGGTTATGATTATTGCGAGATCTCAAGATTGATTATTCCGACATTTGGGGGTTTGAAAACATTGCAGGATTTGTGAGTTGAAAAAAAAACATTACAAGATTTGTGAGTTGAAAAAAAACATTGCGAGATTTGTGAGTTGAAAAAACATTGAGAAATGGGAGTTTTTCACTCATTGCGAAATTGTTGTTTGCTCAATATTCCGAAATCGTAGTTCATATCATTCATTTTGAGAAAACCATATTTGGACTCTATTTAAATAGATCTATTCTACAATCATTAACCTTCAACGTAGCTCTAACCAATCTAGCAAATGATCTCAGTTTCATTTCTTTCGTGTTGTCCCACACAGTGAGTGACCTCAAGGGTCTATCACACGAAAGAACCCACCATCACAGACAGTTGTTTAATTGGTTCAAACTCTTCGTTTTGTTTGAGAAATAAAATCGAAGTAAATCAAAACAATCTTACATCGTCACATGCATAATCATCACCTACCGTGATCTCTATTTGAGATCTTGAAGCCACTTTTAGATCATGATGCCAATATCTGTATGTTAGTTATTCGAACCAAGCTTAAAGATCTTGAAGATGAGATTGGGAGCTGATTTATGTAATTCGTTTGATGTGTGAATAAGAGATAGGGATTTGAGATGGATGTGTTGCATCTAGTATGCGATTGAGATCAAGATTGGTTTAGATGAGAAGGATTTAATGAGATTCGTTTAAAAGTTTAAGATCTGTTTTAGTTTTAGATGATGGTTGAGAGTTACGAGAAAGAGGTGGGGGCGGAGTGGTTATGTGAAGTGAGGTTGGGTCATATGAGATAAATTAGGGTACTTGGCTGTTATATATCTGGAGTTCTGGACCCAAATTTGTTTGGACGCATCTCATTTCACTAATGGGCCTCACAATTCAAGTTGTTAACAAAATACAGCTGTCACACGAATGAATGGAACTTTTTGGGTTGTCTGTTCGAAATTTGTTAAGTGAAATGGGTTATATAGTTATATTGATAGGGCCTTATGATCAGAAATGAGCAGCGGATCTAATAACTGGATACGTGTGATGATATTAGGTTTTGTTAATGGCCCGAGTATGAAAAATGTGGTACATGGTGATTACGGATTAATTTCAATCTATGAAAAATCTCTTTTTGAAACCTTAATTTTCGGAAATTTTTTTGACGACCTCACCACGGAGGTCGATCCGCACACCAGTTGGGCATGTGATTGATTTTGGGCTTCAAAGTAAAGTTAGCTAGACCACGTTGACGGCTTCTCATTCTCTAGTCATCATTGGTTTTTTAGTTAACGACACTCAAACAAACACAACAAACACGACAAAAACAAATTAACACCAAAATGATCCTTTTTAAGATTCACTCAAATGTCAAACGGCTAGTATTCGGAGCAAAAAATGTCAAGTGACTACGAAGTGGGTTTGGTATTTGTTATTTAAAGTTGAAGTGGAATTTCACGAAGGCGTCTACTGATTTCATAATCGAGCCTTCCCACCCCCTTCTACCCCTTTTCTTTAAAACCCAGTCTATCGATTGATGATTCGCTTGAGCATTTATGATTGAGACTTGAATTATCTAGTTTCTAATGTCAAGGGGTGGATGGTCGATGGCATGGACAACTATCACTTAAAGGAGTTACGTTGTAGTGCTCAGTGTCACGCTCACCTGTAGTTATGGGTATTTCAAGAGGTGTTTTACATCTTATACTTCTATCTTCTTTTGTGTATAAGGCACTAAGAGACTTTTTTCTGTACCGTTCGCCAATCAACAAAAGTGCTAAGCTTAAGTAAAAAATTTGGGGGATTATACTTCAATTTCAAGTTTGGAATATCAGGTTTACTTCACCAGTGGTCACTACAGATAGTCGAGAATACGAGGTTGGTCAGTTTAGCCAGAGAGTACAAGAGTAGAGATGTGATCAGCAAACAATTCTAAGTAAATCTTTCATAGTTTCTCGATCTTTCTCAATTATGAAGATTTCTTCTTTAGACAAGAACATCTCGCGATTCTAAGCGTATATGTTAGATGATGCTTCTGAGTGTTCGTAACCATCATACTTTTTACAAGAACATCTCATGATTCCGAGTGTACACGTCAGATGATGCTTCCGAGTGTTCGTAACCATCATACTTTTGACAAGAACATCTCGGAATTCTGAGCGTACACGTCAGATGATGCTTCTGAGTGTTCCTAACCATCATACTTTTGACAAGAACATCTCTCGATTCTGAGTGTACACGTCAGATGATACTTCCGAGTGTTCGTAATCATCATGGGGGAAAAACGTGTACTTTTGAGTACTTAGTTCAACCTCTAGGGGGAAGTATTCTACAAGCGTGAGAAGATTTGTTGCTGATTTTTACATGTTCCCCCAAACACATAATCATGAATACCAAAAATGTCAAGGTAGCAGTTACTTGGTGTGGTTTGCTTGTTCTTTTACAAAATTCCCCCGTGCACTTTAAATGTCAATGATAGAAGATTGCTCAAGCTACAGATTCTGCTTAAGACAGGGATATTGGTTTGGGGGAAGCTGATTCAGAAGCTTCGTCAAAAAGAAGTCTATGAAAAAAGATTTTCAATATATGGAGTATGAATTGGGGGGAACTTAATCCACTTCATACATGACACAATGGTTCCTCAACAAGCATAGACAAAGAGGATTCAAACTGGGGTACAAGTTTCATTGAAGACTTGAAGACAACGACGTAATCCTCAGCATTGGAAGCGCTTTGAAATTATCATACTATTGTTGTATTTGTACTTGTTAGGAACATTGCAAGTAATACCGTATGTCTCCATATTGGGGGAAGATTGTTAGCCCTAAAATGTGAGCGACTAACGGAATTACAATAGTTTACATAGCCGGGACTTGCAGGGACTAATATTATCACATGTAAGTAGTTCAAGTCCCGAGCTATATATACCCCTCCATACTTCCATGGAGGGGTGAGGATTGTCATTTCTTTTTTTCTTTCTCTCACTAGAATAAACACATACCTTTCTAGTTTATCTTGTTTCTCTCACTAACAATGGCTAAACACCACTTCTATCCTCCCCGACCTCCGGATCATAAACCCGTGTTCATGGTGAATATTATGTTCACAGATTTCCCGCCTGCTGCCATATGTTTTCCCAGTAGAGTACATGTCACTAAACTTATCAGTAATTACCATGTTATGATTTTTAAATTGCCTAAGCTATATACACGCATGTCATGTTTCACCTAGTTATGGAGGTACCATAACCATAACACTTGAGGCATCGTTGTTATGACTCTTCCGCGACGAGAGTGATTGCTCGCGGCATCCCTTCACGTTTTGGCCAGTATTATTATTATTATCATATGGGCCGAATGGGTGCATCATAGTACATGTTTATCAGATTTACACGGTGACTGCGGTGTGTGCTCTACATCCGTCACATGGAGCTGATCCCTCTACTCAGACTAATATAATTAGAGGCAACCCCTCTAATTGCATGATGAGGTCACCCCTCTATGTATTCATGCACGTTGATACCTTACATGACCTATATAGACTTTTGGCATTTAAAAGATTCTTTCATGATTAAACATAAGACTTTTCAGATATAAATCAGTTTATAATCATGTTCCAGGTTTTCCAGGACTTACACATTTTCTGCTGCATTTCAGATCTTTTATTTATGTTTCAGTTATTCTTATCATGTTTGTATATCCATTCACTAAGCGTATTGCTCAGCGGTATTTTCTTTCCATGTCCCATACGGCAGGTACCCAAGGTCAGACTTGAGCATTTAAAGGATGCGCATAGGATGTGAGCTACCTAATACTTCTTTTCCTTTTGCACTTCATTTACTTTTGCATGTTTTGGCTTATGTTTGGGAACCGATGTTTGATTCTCGTTTTTTTTGTCATGTAGGTTTTAGGATATATTATCTTGCATGCTTTGATGACACGCCATAATTATCGTATAACAGTCTACTGATCAAAGTGGGGTGTTACAATGATTGACCTCCTATATTTGATGAATATGAAGAAGAACCGATGCTAGTTTATGATACAGATATTGAAGATGTCATTGAGGAAAAAGAATGATTCATGGGGAAAAAAGAATTTGGTGGGGAAGAAGACAACATTGAAGACACTGTAGTTGTGGCTAATAATCTTTGTGTTGGGAATAAAATTGACCAAGTCCCTAGACGCTGACAAGAGGAACTTGGACGTTGACAAGAGTAAACGAGGCGTTGAAAGATGAGACGTTGATGAGAATTATCAAGGCACTGACAAGAAGAATCTTAACACAAAGACAAGGACTAAATCTGCCAATGATGAATTCTTCAAGCTGGTGGGCAACATATGAAGATAAGAATTCAGAATATATTCTTAAATGTTTAAAAGATTTTGTCAATAAGTTATTTGAGTATGTTTATCTTATGTCTCTTCCTAAAATAGTTGATCTTAGCTTTTTGTACAAGACTCCTTAAACCTATAAAAGGAGGCCTTAGGGTTAGACATAAGACACATCTCATATACACCTCTTCCACATATTTCACAACACTTTCATTGTAATCATTCATTGATATTATTAATCAAAGTGAAAGTTTGCTTTACTTTGTTTTGTTCTTTGTTCTAAGTGTTAAATTCCGCATAACACTTAGATTGTTCAATACAACAAAGTTTCTCTACGTGTTAAACTTGATTTAATCTCGTTAACACAAAGCTAAATCGATCTAAGTTTGGGATCAACAAGTGGTATCAGAGCTTGTTGAGAAACTTTGATTTAAAGAACGAAATCCAATATAGTGAGGTGAACTAGGCTAAGGAAGAAGGTGAAGAAGAATCTGATGATGTTTTCAGTTAAGGCCACGTCTACTTCAAGTTACACAAGTTCCAATTCTTCTTCAAGTTCTGATAATGAGGTATGTGATGACTCTTCTTGTCGTTTAAATACTGAAAGACTTAACAAAGAGGTTTTAAGACTGTTATCAGATGTGAGTACTGAGAGATGCAAGTTGTCTAACTATCAACTTGCTCTTACTCAAACTGAAAAGACTGTGTCTGAGTATAAGAAAATGGAGTTTGACCTAAAAGATAAAATAAATATCTTAAAACATGATTTAAATGCTAGTAATGATATTAGAAACATCATGGAAAGGGTCAATGCTGAATTACAGGCTAAGTTAGATGAGGCTATTAAGAATAAGGATAATGTAGACCTTAAAATTCAGAGATTTGATAAGGCCTCACAAACCCTAGGAGAATGTGTTAGTAAACAAAAGGATTCAAGGGATATGACTGGGAGTGGGATGAAAGAGTATGCTGGTGTTCCACCACCAACTGGGGACTTCTATGGTGTCCAAAGAAAGGACTTATCTTGGACTGGTTTACCAGAACTCCAAGAAGAGGAATTTATTCCTCCACCAAGAGTCCTTACCCCAGTAGAGGAATATAGGCAAAAGTTGACTGATTTGAACGAATGGAAGAAAGCCAATCCTACCTTGTTTGTCAAGGGTGGCATGTTTTGTGATAGTCCAAATGAGTCGACCCCTATCACTGTGACCAATCCCATCACTAGAAAAGCTGTTAATCTTGGCTCCCCAATTAAGAAACAACCTAGTATTAAATATGCTGAAATGTATAGGAAACCTAGGTCACTCAAAAGCCAAGCAAGTGTTAATGGGACAGGGTTTTATCAGTCTAAGCCTAAGTTTGTGTCCAAAAAGGCTTGTTACTCATGTGGGAGCTTCTCACATTTGGTAAATAATTGTGTGAGTGAATACAATTCATTCGCTGACAATAGGTCATCTAATGTCAACCATAGACCTTTTGTCCACACTAGACCACAGGCTACTAGACCAGCTCCTTTCTTCTCTAAGGCAGCTAATAACCATGGACAAAGGCCCTTTCAAAAGAGCAACACTTGGTCAAACAGACAATATGTTCCTGTAGCAAACCCTAATTTGGGCGGTGACAAGAACAAATTCAGCTCTGACAAGAAAAAATTCAGCGCTGACAGGAACAAGTTCAACACTGACAGGAACAAATGCAACGCTGACAGCTCCAAGTGTTGTATGAGACCTTATTTTAGACCATATAAACAAAGATACTTGGTTAATAAGTGTCAAGGGTCTGAAGCATCATCCCACTTAACATGGAAACCTAAACAAGAGCAAAACTCCAACTTTATTGGTATTTCAATGAGTTGTAATATATTTAAATATCTTGAGAAGGTCATTACTAGACTCATTGGAACAAATTGGGTGATTAGGTCCCAAAGGGATGAACAGGGATTTGTGGTAAAGAATAAGTCCACTCTAGTTGAACAACTAGACAGATCCAAGTCTGACAAGGCTTGGATCTCCAAAGAAAACTAATTTGTTTTCTTTTTGAGCAACCTATCCAAAAGCAGGTTAATGATCAAGGATATTGGGATAATGGATGCTCGAGGAACATGCATTGTTGGTCTTTCCACTGTTATTATTTTTATCCACTGACATGTTATCTCTACCCATTATTGTGGGAAAGGGTAGCCTCTATTGGTGTGTTTTTGTGGTTTTTGTCTAACTATACAGGAAACTGGAGCTACATTTAGTTGGATACAGAATTGCAAACTTTTATTTATGATGGTTGGAATGTTTACATTCCTATCTTGAAATAAAATTTGGCTTCTTCACATATAAGGATTTGTATGCTTCTGTTAAGGGGAGGTAAACCTCTAAGTTTTTAGGTACTCTTAGAGCACTCTTGCACAATTCTAGATTGTGTCCACTGGTGAGTACGATTTATTTTTCTAATTCGTGAGGCACTGTAGCATGCAAAGTTGATATACTGTGCATGCTGCCAAGACATTTGACCTAGATTTGGGTTTGGTCGGTTGGGAGACTTTGGGTATATGTTTGGGTTACTTGGGGAGTTGCAAAGGTTTTATATGAGTTAACTTTCTCTTTGGGGCATTTGTGAACAAAGGACTCTAGAGTTCATGTGTTTCTATCATGCTTTTGCATGAGTGTATGCATGAACAGTGTTTGTCACTCTTGCTTATTAGAGACTAGTTAATTTCCTTAGGATTATTACCTTTATTTATGTTCTAACTAAAGTTTTCCATTCGCAAGTCCATTTTATGCTATGACATCTTAGCTGGTGTCATTTATAAACTTCTTTATAGTCCCAAAATGTTTCATCACCCTTTCATTTTTAAGAATTTTTGGATATCTGGAAGCCTAATGATCATTGAGATGTTTTTCCTAGTGATTGACATCTAGTAGCAGCATAGATCACTTTCACAAGGGTGAATAGTGTTATGGAGATGGCTGAGACTATTGGCACTAGCTTTAATGCAGGTCAAGTTAGTCTTATCATCAGTAAGTCCATCCCCATGTCCTATGAATCAACATTGAGGATTCATTTCCCGAATGTGGATGAGGACAGTATGAAACCTTTGACATTAATGGAATTGACAAAAACCTGTACTAGCTTGTAAAAGCATAATACAGAAATGGTACAAATTGTCAAGGATCACTGTTTTAACCTGATAGACTTGTTGTTTTGGAAGCTGATGCAAGGAGGGTGTTCTTAGTTCTGTCCTTGTATATTGATCTTGGAGAGTAGTCTTAAAAAGGGGAGGAACAATCGAATTTGAGTGACAAAAGTAATAAAGAAAGCTCCAAATAATCTACAGGTGCTGAAGATGATTAAGACCAAGTGAAGGCTGACTATACAAGTGATTTGAGTGATTGACTTTTCAAGATTTATTATTACTCAAATTCAGGGATAAGTATATTTGTAAGAACCCTCTCTGTATGTTTTATTTTATTTAGAAACTTGATTACTAGAGTAGATATCAAGTTTAGGGGAGGATTGTTGGGAATAAAATTGACCAAGTCCCTAGACGCTGACAAGAGGAACTTGGACGTTGACAAGAGTAAACGAGGCGTTGATAGATGAGACGTTGATAAGAATTATCAAGGCACTGACAAGAAGAATCTTAACACAAAGACAAGGACTAAATCTACCAATGATGAATTCTTCAAGCTGGAGGACAAAATATGAAGATAAGAATTCAGAATATATTCTTAAATGTTTAAAAGATTTAGTCAATAAGTTATTTGAGTATGTTTATCTTATGTCTCTTCCTAAAATAGTTGATCTTAGCTTTTTGTACAAGACTCCTTAAACCTATAAAAGGAGGCCTTAGGGTTAGACATAAGACACATCTCATATACACCTCTTCCACATATTTCACAACACTTTCATTGTAATCATTCATTGATATTATTAATCAAAGTGAAAGTTTGCTTTACTTTGTTTTGTTCTTTGTTCTAAGTATTAAATTCCGCATAACACTTAGATTGTTCAATACAACAAAGTTTCTCTACGTGTTAAACTTGATTTAATCTCGTTAACACAAAGCTAAATCGATCTAAGTTTGGGATGTTCTATAATGATCTAAACAATCATGGTCGAAAAGTTGGGTTTTCAGACGATCAAGGTTCGAGGTCGATTCATTTTAAAGAAAGGAAATTTGATGCAAGGGATTCAAACTTGGATGCTACGAAAATAAGGGACGAGTGTTGCAAACTCGAGGACAAGTTTTTTTAAATAAGAAGAGAATGATGCATGGATTCACAAATAAAAAATATCGTTTACTTATTTTGTTTTATTTTGTTTCTTATTTTTGTTTAGGAAAATAGGAAAGTAGTGTCTAATATTTATTTAGGTTATTCAACTCTTCCTATAAGTATAATTCTATTTTCTATATGAGATATCTCTGAGTTTTGATAATGAAATATTTTGCTTAGTTCTTGGCAGTTTGCTAAGATTCTCTTAATAACCGGGTATTCGTTGAATCAACGATTGTTGAAGTTTGCCTGATTATCGGTATTCTTTTGAATCAACGATAGTTGGAAGGATCGTGTATGTCATTCTTTAGAATCAACAGATTCTATTATTTATCTTGTTTTTTTGTTACATCACTTCCTCTGATCTATATAAAAATATAGAGGTTTTGCTTCTAACTTATTTCTATTCATTTATTCTTTTCCACAATTTATCGAAATTCATTTTAATTTCCCTCATTTGTTTCGCTAAAATACTATATAAAAACTCAGGTTAATGACATTTTGGGATCATTTTGTTGGGCTCCATTTCTAGCGTTGCAGTCTTGCAGACATCAAAACCCTTTCTGACCATGCTTTTATTATGTTCGAGCAGGGACACAGCCATGAATTTATGTTGGGGGGAATTTTTTCATGAAGATCAATAATGATTAACGATATACATCCATATATCTTATAAAGAAACCGAAAGTAAATATTTGACTATTAATTTTGGTTATCACCAAAAGTAAACAATTATACACACTAATGTTTAGTTATTTTGTTTACTTGTATACACTTTTACTTGAATACTCTAATTTGTATCTTTAGGTCATGTTTGGTACGATTGAATCACAAATAATGGAATAACAGTAAAGAATAGAATCGTAAGAAAAAGAATCACTACAACAATACAACAATCCCGGCAGGCATAAATGCCCATTGTACAAAATCGTACAACACAACCAAGACAGATTTCAAGAAAAAGTGGTGGGTACGTGACGCAGAGGGCAATTTAGACGTGGAGCGGATCCGAAGAAACCCTCCCTCGGGCTATGAGCAGGAAGATTGAGATAAGCAAGTGAATTTTTGAAATGATCCTAAGAACATTGACCGGGCTGAACAGAATTCCAAAAACAGGTCGAAGAGCAAGGTCATAAGCCGACAAGGATCTCGGTCTGTTCCTGTTTTCCGACATCTTATAGTAATGAACAATACAATTATTTCATAATATTTTGTATTTTTTTATAATTTTTTTATTGTTTTGTATTTTAATTTGTTGCATCTTATATACGTGTGTATGTGCAGATGAGTAGCTCAGAGACACAGGAGTATCCCTCTCTTATCGACACATGCTTCCGTATGCATACAGTAGGCGACGGCGTCTTCCAGGACCCCGGGGAGCAAGCGTTATATGTAAGTTGTTTCGCAAATAATGGCACTTTAATTATTTGTCGAGAAACCATACCCGGGAAACCTCACTAATATACTAACTACTTGTGTTTTTTTACTACGTAGGAGGAGATGGTTAGGTTACGGGATATAGGTTCAGACACCCCAGCAGTGTCCCGTACACGGAGGAGGAGATCATGATGAGAGTTCGCCAGAGCAAGGGTCGGGGGCACCTCCCGGGTATTGGTAGGGTCATATTGGTTTTATACTTATAGGAATTACTTCTATAACCAATGTGTCTGATCGCTCCTCTTTTCCCGATCATGCCTCGGAAATTGATAAGTTAAAAAGGATAATAAAAAGATGAAGAAAAAGAATAAGAAGATCATGCAAACGCTAAATATGTTCACAAAGTTATTCAGGAAAGACGAAAGGTTCTTCCAAATGCTTACACAGGCTAACTCGGCTCCAGGGGTAGGTATTAGCAACAACACCGGAGAGAAAGACAACCCGGACCTCTTTATTATTGATGATGATGATGACGACTCGGCGGATGAGGATTAGGTGATCGGTGTCGGGTAAGCAGATGGTATTTGTGTCTTGTAGTTTATGTAGGCGTTCCTACCATGAACAATTCATTCCCGGTCTGTTTAATTAGAACATGTTATTGATCTAGCTAGGTGAATACATTAGTCACCCGTTTTGAGACTATTTCTTTGTTTAGTAAGATTTTGGACGATTCTAAGCGTGTAATATATCGAATGCGTTGATTCGTTATATTGTATTGTGTGTTCGTACGAGTTGTGGTGTTTGGGTAGATTACATATTAGTGTATACAGGTTTCAAGTTTAGGTAGATTTTTTCCGGAAAACTCTGAAAAACGCATGCTGTGCAGGCTGTATTTAAAAAAATGCAGACTTTTCCCCGGCGACATGTCGACGGGGAAAAGTAGGAAATATTTGACTTTTTTAGATAGTCTATAAAGAGTAGTTTGACTTCTATAAAAAGTCAAGATATTTCCCCGGCGACACGTCGACGGGGAAAAGTGGCAAATATTTGACTTTTTAAAATAGTCAATAACATGCAGCTTGACTTTTTAAAATAGTCAATAACATGTAGTACTATTCCCGACGACGTGTCACCGGTGAAACGTTGGACTAATGACATGATTATTGTTAAGTTAATAACTTTTTTGTTAATTCGCCTCTATTATCTCCGCCGACATGTCGCCGGGGAAAAGTTGTCCATCGTGTTACTTTTATTGCCGAATGAAAATGGTGTAGGTCCTACTTGTCGACGGGGATTGTCGATGGGGAAACTATCCCCATCGAACTTTGCCCTTCGAAGAATCCCCATCGACATTTCGAAGGGGAAACGTTTCCCCAACGACTTGTCGCCGGAGAAACATCAAAAAATTCGATGGGAAATGCCTCGAATGTTGTAGTGAATGAGTCTAAAAATAAATAAGGTATTACATTGTTTGGTAAACATAAAGAATTAAGTCATCAGATTCCCTCAAAAGTTTTTCCTTTGTTTGGCGTGGACGGGGGTTAAAATTATCGTCATCTACAAAAGTATATTATACCAAGCGCTCATGCTAATTAGTGATCACGAAGTAAAATAGATAAAAAAATGTAATATCAAGTTGATTAACAAGATAGATTATTTAAAAAAAAACAAGCATGTGTTCATATAATCAAACCATCAAGATGGACTATTTGTAACTCGATATGCCATAATTTTTCAGTTTAATCTAAATTTGAAAAAGTATACTTACAAATGAAAGAAGATATTAAAAAAATTCAGTTCAATGACAATCCCAAATCATACAGGGTTCTGCTTGCGAATGAAAGGCTATTAGAAAATGATTTGCCAAGAATAAGAGATAAAAGATGACAGTGATCTATTAGAGATGAAAAATAATTAAGAAATCAAGCCAATGAAGTATTTGGTTTTAGGGCTATGAATCGTTAGTGTTTCAAACGAAAAGTAATGTTTTAAATGTGCAATGCACGTTAAGCAGCCCTTCATTCAATAGAGAATGATAAAGAGATAAGACTGTGTAGATATTCTCATTCCCCGTCACTCTTCACTTTTTATGAAGAGTCAAAAGTGTTGAAAGAGCCGTGACATTTTGTTTACATTCTCTTTGTGTAACAAACGCATGAAGTGAATCTTTTTCTCATTATTTGATTTTCATTCCAGCCTGTCAAACATGTCCTTAATTACTAAGTATGTCTCTTCTTTTTGAAATAACTAGCATGGACTCGCGCAATGCAGCAACGAGTACTCATAATCATTTTTAGGCTAACAAATATTAATTTCTTATTCATTAAGTTTGTATTGTTAAAATTGTAAAAAAATCGAAAAAAATCTCTAAATTTTTTAAAAAAATTAACAGTTAATAAAAATATAGCAAAATGGATATTGAATTAAATAGCATAAAATTTTAGAATATATGGTGAAATTATATTATAAAAATAACAAATTAATAAAAAGATTTTTCAATTTAAAAAAAAAAAGTTATTTAAGTAGGTTGTTAAAAAAGTTTGTTACAAAAAGTTGTTAGAAAAAGTTATATTATATAATGTTGATGAAAATATCAACAACTTGCCTTATTTAGTAAAAAAAAAGACTGAGTTTTCAACCTTTCTATTTTAAAAAAGTAGCAAATACTTTATATAGTAGTATAGATATAGACTAACTACTATAATTTTTTTTTAAATCATACTGATGCATTCCAAGAAACAAAAAGTGAGTATAGAGCATTCTGAAACTCATAAAAACTACTTTCAAAACTTTTTTCAATAAAAACAAACGATTCTATTACTTCAAATAGTATTGTGGATCACATATACTCATATACCAACTAATATTAACTAGCTTAAAACTGTCAATTTTATAAAAAACTTATGCACTAGTTAGAAAACACTAGAGTGGCGACGAATACCCTAAAATTAAAATTTATAGCGTGTAATGTCTTACGATTATATATGTTTCGTGAAAGTAATTTTACAAATGATAATAGTTTTAAGTTATAGTAACTTACGCAATAAGAAACTATTTATAAAGGCGCGTGGTCATACATTTTCAATTGCCTTTAAGTACAAAATATAATTACTTTTTATAAAAATATAACAGCTCAATAATCTAAACTTATTTTTTCATAAGTCAGTTGTCATATACAATCGTAGCAAAAACGATCGCAATCCCAAACACTTTTAATTCGCTTGCATTTACCAACAAATTACTGACAATTAATTAAATAATAAATAACCGAAGCAAAAGATATACTAATAATGTGTTTACAACTTTAAAAAAGAAAAAAAAAATCAATACAAGTTTAGAAGTAACAACTATACCCAAATCTATTGTGTGTCCATTTGGGATAGATTTTAACAATCCTTAATTTATATCATCTCATAAATACACTTCATCACACATAACACATAATGACATAGCCGCTTCTTTTTTTTTCATCCAAAGCCAACAACCTCATCTTTCTTATTCTTGTTTTTCTTGGTCTTGTCAACCCCACACGAAAACAAAGATTACATGGTAGGTTCGTAGATTTGGAACAAAAATCTTGAAAACTAAGGTCTAGGGTAGGTTTAGTTTTGTGTATCTTTGAACGAAACCAAGATCTTGAAAACCAATTCTTTATTTATTTTCGTTTTATGTTTTTGAACCCATAGTCTCGGCAAAAGTGGTGGCAATGAGGAAGTGGTGAAGGTTGTGAGGTTGTGGTTACGAAGAAGATACAAATCCTCTTAAATCACCTCACAAAACAAACCAAAAACATCACAAAAAATAAAAATGCCATCAAAACTACAAAAACATCAACCAAAACACGCAAACTCAAACACCACTAATTATCAATATATGCAGCGGTGTCGGTGAAGATCCAAATGGTGGTGGTGGAAGCGATTTAGAAATCAAATAATATTGGTGGTTCATCTTTTGATAAATCATGAATTCTTTTTATACTAAGATTTCGTAACTGATATTTTAATGTATATCAATAAGGAGTTATTTGTAGTTTTTATGTTACATGTATTCATAAAATGCTTACATAATTTTTCATTAAATTATTTAATTTCTCATTAAAATATTTATTAATGACTTGAACTCATTTAATTTTTCATAAAGTGGTTACATAATTTCTCATTAAATTATTTATTATTAATTCATATTGTCATTTAAAGTAATTTTTAAATGTGGTTTGAAAAAACGTATATGCATTAAAATCTAAACTGATTTTGAAAAAGGTCATATATAACTTTTTTTTAGCAATGTTTGAGGCTGAAAATTTAAAACTTCTAAATATTGAAAAAAGTTTAATTTTTTTATAAAGTAGTAAGATATACTTAATAAACGGGACAAAACTGTAAAAAATACAAATGCTTAGGGTAAAAGTTGTACATATTGTAAATTTATCATCTTCTTCCTCTAGGATGTATATCAAACACAAGTCCATATTTTAACTTCTTAATCTGATTACATAGAACTGGTTACGTTATATTAGGTCGGAATCAAACTATCTCGACCAGTCTATTATCAATTCAATACTAAAACATAATCACTTCAGCATCAAAGCCACCCCGTTGGCTCAGATCTGACCATGATTAGTTGGATTGGTTGGGGTGGCCAAGCACCCACTAGCCACCTCATTGGCTTCGACCCTGCTTTCGAGGTACATAATGAAGGAGTGTTCCTGTAGTAGATTCAGGTGAGCAGAAGATAGAAAATATCATTACGCAATCTACTACAATTCACATGTTGGAAGTATGTGCCGGCCTCCAGTGGTTCAAAAGCATAGGTTCTAAGAAATTATGTGACCTTGGTCTTCCTTAAATGCCAATAAAGCTATAAATTTATTAGAGCATACCTAATGCACAAAGTTTTTGATAGTTTCTTTCATTTATCTTAATACCTTATAAAACATTTAAATCATTTTCTAAATTTAGTACTCTTAAAATTTTCCAGCCACAAATATTTCTTAATTAGGAAATAAAAAAATATATATATAGGAAATTTAAACAAGTAGTAACAACCATTTAAAAGAATTTATGATACTCTTTATGTACATAAATAACCCATTAAATATACAAATATGCAACGATTTTGTAAACATGTAACAACCTCACTTAAACCTCATTTAAAATGTAAACAGGTAACAACCCATTAAATATGAAAATATATAACAGTTTTGGCTCAAACAAAAATTAAATACACAACATCACCTTCCTAATATAAAAACACATCTTTTTCGTATTTGATGTTCACCACATCAACAAAATGAAATCTAGGTGTCAATTGGTTTTCACACAAAATAACTATGCTATACTCGACCCACAAAACCCAATAAGTCGGTTACTGAAGGTACTGTTGTAATATGCACCTCATAAGCCGACCAAAAAAGCCACATGATTCAAAGGAGAGGTCAAGGGTTCAAACCTCACTAGGTGTGTACACTTGGGGGTTGCCACGGAGGTTCACCTGCGATGACTCTGGGCTATCCAAAATGGTAGTCGTCCTGGGATTAGTCGGCTCGCAATGTCGAGTCGGAAACCTAGGTATACCCAAAAAACTAAGCCACATAATGAGTCCGCGTCAGTTGATGTCGCAGATACTCCGACGGTGAGTGTCCAGAAATGTGGGTGTGGCTGACCACCCACGTCGGGGAAGACGAAAGTTGTTGCCAATCATGTTCTTTTATCATTCTTAACTTTTTATAGTTTTTAAAAGTATATTTAGTGATTGTATAATAAGAATATCTTATATTATAATTTGTGATTACGTGATGTACTTTTATCCGTTGTAAAAGTAATAAAACATGATATCGAATTGTGAGCACAAAGCGAAACCACACAAAACCATTGCGTTCTCTGTTAACCACCACCCGCTGTCGTCGATTTTGAGGTTCCGAAAAAACTAAGATCATCGTCTCCAAAAAAAGATGTTCGTTTTTGTAAAGGTGGTTTCGTGGTTTAGTCAAATCTTACAATACAAGATATGATTTCATTGATTTGTTTTTGCCACAATATTAGTCACAGGCTAACCTTCGCTGCATTGCGCGGGTAGCCGGCTAGTGATATTTAATACAAAAACATTCCATGAGTAAAGACCAATGTTTTAAAACCCGGGTTTCAAATCGAGCCAATCGAGTCACCAGGTCTGGGTCAACCCGGTTTTCAAAAATAAAAATTTATATTTTTAATAATTAACAAAAACTATATATAAAACCTATAAAAATTCTCATATATTAAATATATAAATTGTTTATCAACCATTATAATATGTAAAAATAAATTTCCGGCGCAAATACGTAAAATTTACAATTTTTTTTAAAAAACCCCGAAAAAATCAAAACCCGGCCGGGTCTTGAGAAGCGGGTTGACCTGGGTCACCCCAAACCCGGTGGGTCGAGCCGGGGTTCGAAAATGTAAAACCCGGGTCAATATGACCTGTTTTTTGGCCGGAACCGGGTCAACCGGTTGACCTGGCCGGGTTGACCCGGGTTTCAAAACATTGGTAAAGACTTTTACAAAAGAACCCTTCCAAAAATTCTTATGTGAAATGCAAAAAACATCTCCAAACACTTGTTGAAATAGTAAAAAGTCATTGGGGGATTTTACCCATTGTAGATGCTCTTAAAGCTCTAGGTGTAATGGGCAACAAAAACCTCCTCATTTGGGCTTCAATAGGTGCAACGTCACTTGACACTCCTCATTTGGGCTCCACCACTGCCCATTTTGTTTTCTTTCTATTATTTTTTACCAAAATAAATTTATTTCATAAATTTAAAAACTACAATGCAATAAAAAAATACATAAACTAAAAAAAAATCAAAAAACATAACAAAATAATTTTTTTACCCCGTTGTAAGCATTTGGATATCGCTTCATTATGTCTCCTTGTTTCTTTCGGATGAATGCGACTTTGTGTGACGGTGCGTTGTCAGGATCCAACAACAGGAATTCCAGCACTCTACACTCCGTCATTGCCACTTCTCTGTCTTTCTTTGCCAAGTAAGCAGATTCCGCAGCTAGACATTTTCGGCGATAATCTTCTTGAAGTTTCAGATTTTGTTTTCTTTGACGCACGAGGCTTCTGGCAGGAAGAGGTCGTGAGCCTGGACCGAATAGTTCATCAATAGTTTCTAAGTCGATTGGTTCGGCTGCGTCCCATTTTGGATAACTTTTCAAAATGTTACAACAATGGACATAATTAAACTTTTTCCCATCGCCACATTGAGCGTACGTCTTCTTTGCATTCTCGACGTGATCACCCTCATTTTCACCGCTCTTACGCTACAACTGATTATTGATACCATTAAATTTTTGACAATCTCCGTTAATTCGTGTCCATTTTTCGGTAGCCATATTCTTCGTCCGTTGATCCCTAGTTGTACGACGGTTAAACTCTTACATAATTTGGTTTCAAAACGCTTCCTCGAATTGATAATTTTCGATGTCGACGTTTTGTGACACAAGATCCATGTCTCCGTTAGTAACGTTTCTTCAGCGGTTGACCAACGTGTAATAATACGTGGAACCTCAACCTCGACCTCATCGCCATCGTCATCCAAATTAATCGCGGTTTTCTTTTTCGATTTGGATTGTTTTGAGGGACGTTTTCCTTTGCGTATTTCTTCTTGAGATGGTGGTACTTTGAATTGACATTGTGATTGTGTAGCAAATGGTTGTTGTTGCGGAGGAAAGGGTTGTGATGGAAAGTATTTTTGGTGAGATGGTTGTGATAAATTAATTGTGGTGCGTTGTTTCTCGGATTTTGAAAATTTTGGTGCTGTTTGTTTATTAAGAGACTCTGAATATGAATCTGATTCGCATGGCAAAATCTGATTCTGAGGCGAAAAAGTTTGAATCATAATGAAATAATGGTGTTTGTTTTTAATTTTTGCGATACATCTGAATAATAGTATTTTATTTCACTTTTTAATTTAAACATAAACCAAATTCATTCATAATAAAATAAAGGCCTATAAATATTAAAATTACTTTTTCTAAAATTTTAGGAACATTATTTTCCAAAATCTTGTTCAAAACAAATCTTTCAAAATAGTTACTGCTAAAGAAAAAAACTACCACGACAAGCTTGGGAATAAAAAAATGATATTAATCATAATTAGGTTTAGGAAATAAGGGTCCGTTTAATTTGAAATCGGGTTTTTCTTTAGATATGGGTTTATAAAGTAAGGGGTTTAGGATTGGAAAGATTTAAATTTAATGTAGGTTTTGAGGAAAAAATATAAAAGATAAACAATATAAAAAATATTATTATATTAGTTAAAAAATATATATATAAATAAAATTACAATTTATTGATATAAAAAAATTAAAAGAATTATATAGTAAGTGAAGGAGATTCATTTGTGGCCCCCAAAAAAGTTTGATAAGACGTTTTCTTTTCTAAAAGTAGACATATACTTCGGATTGTTGTATAAAAAATTTTAAGGCCTCAACACCACTGTTGTGTCCCACTAATTTAAACCAAACACATCAAATCTACCATGATCCCTTAACCCTACCCCACCACCCCTCAACCAAACGGACCCTAAATCTTTCACTGTTTGCTTTTACAAATCTTCGAATTATCTATCGAGTCAAATAATATTTATTAATGGTGCATCAATTTTAATAACATATCCTTCCATATTTTCATGTTCATCAACAATAATATCCACCATTTCATATTTCTCAAAAAGATCCAATAAACTTTAAAAAAACCCAGTTTTAATTTCATAAATAACTTAAAGATGGGAACGACTCTGGTTCGGTAAATAGTGGCACACAAAAACAGTGGTGGTCGGATGTTTAGTGGGGAGGCTGGAGGTTGGAGTGGTTTGGGAGGGAGAGATGTTGATTGTTGGAGTTGTTGCATTACTGTATTTGTTCTGTTATTCAGAGGCAACAAGATGTTTTGCAAGTCTGGGCCAACGAGATGTTTTTGGTCAGATTATGTCTGAATGGGAAAAAGTTCAATATAAATTCTCTTTTTAGTATAAATTCAATCAACCAATCACAACCTTTAAACTTTTTATCTAACAAAAAAATTTACTTTTAGAAAATTGAATATCTCACAAACCGTTAATCGTTACGCAAAATGAAACATTCCATCGTGATGCGAATTAAATCATCTTTCTATCGAGGGCAACTTTGTATACTTTCGACGAACTTTTTTTTCTAGAAAAATCATATATGATTCGTATCGAAAATCATATATAATTCTGGAAAATCATATATGATTTGTGATACTAATTAATAAGTGTAAAAACACTTGTCCTTTTACCACTTATTTCCAATAATAACAAGACCAAAACGTGTAATTTATGTCGTAAAAGTCGGAATTATGCGTGGTTTGTGTTTTTATTGTGTTTTAGGACCAACAGATGAAAAAGGAAGAAAACACGGGCTTTCACGGGCTTTTATCAAAGAAAACGGGAAAAGACGAAGTCAAAAGATCAAGATTGCAAAAAGAACGGAAGTCCAAGGCCTATTCTGAAGATTTATCGAAGAAAAAGTCTAAGACGGAAGTTTAATGAAGTCGAAGAACTCAAGTCTAAACTAAAAAAAAGAAAATTATCAAGACAAGTTCAAATCCCGAGACGACGTCGAGAGAAGACAAAGAATTAAATAGAGTCGAGAAGACGTGAATAAAGAAAGAAAGAAGAGGCAACACATGCACTCCTTCCCATTTTTCCCTATAAATACCCTCCTAATACACATTAGGAGGGTGGTTAGTTTTTAGTGTTTAGTTTCATTTTTCACTTTTCTTTCTAGTTTTAGAGAGAGAAAGTTCTCAACTTTCTCTCACTAAGTTTTCATCTTTCTTTCTTTTAATCTTTCAAGATTAAACCTTTGTGTATTGTTGATTTCATTAATCAAGTTCTAGTTAAGCTTTTAATCTTTCATCTCTTTCTACCTTTCTTTGATTTTAGTTTACTTTTGGTGCGAGATCTATTTGATCCGTGTTGTTCTTAATGTTTTCGTGCCTAAAAGTTAATCTTTTTATGCCTACTTAAGGTTTCATACGAATAAGCTTTAAGATCTTTGTGCTTATTGGCTTGTTTATATGTTTAGCTTATTTCCTTTTTAAAAGTTTTCTTAAAAAGTTCATCTTTTTATAGTTTGATTTAAAAGGTTGCGTATTTTAAGTTGGATTAGTTGTTATTTGTGCTTATTGAGTCCTTTTTACTAAAGATTCGTTCAATTTTTAGTTTAAGCTTATTCCTATAGCTTATAGCTTGCTTATCTCGAATCAAAAGGTAATCGGAAAGGGTAAACCCCTTTCCGATTTGGCTTTCCGATCATCACCCCCTTATTCCGATCACTTGATCGGATTAGGGTTTCAACTTTCCGATTGTGGGTATTTTGTGACATTCCGATTAGACTTACTTGTTGGTTATTCCGATTGGTACTGTTTTTAAACATTCCGATTAGCCTTGTTTCTAAGATATTCCGACGAGAGTTGTTTGCCTTATTTTCCGACACCATCATTCCGACTAGGAACGTTTTTGATATTCCGATTGGTTTGGTTTTAACATTCCGATTGCTCTCCCTTTTGCATATTCCGGTCAGCCTTCTTTCCGACCAATACTCCGATTAGGGTTTAATTTCTTGTTTTTACAAAGTTTCCAAGTTTTAGATTTATTAAGTGTTCAAGTAATTTTCTAATCTTGTCTTTAAGTTTTCAAGCATTTATTTTTAACTCGTCATTTTAGTGTAATCTTTAAACTTCTACTTTACTCAACGACACTTACATATTTGCTATTAGTTTAAAATAGATAATCAACCAAACCATTTATCTTCCACCAAGAACAATTGAGTCGCACTTTGAACCAACAATCAATTCGAAGAGACCGGAACAACGAATTTTCATACTTAGCCAAAAGCCTTGTATTACTAATCATATATGATTTTCTTAGAAAAGAAAAAGTTCGTCGAAAGTATATCGTTGTAATGGTGTATTTTCTGTCACTTAAACCGTTTGTGAGATATTAAATTTTTAAGAAGAAGATGGAAGGCTGGTTTGGATAAATGTGATTGGTTGATGTGGTCTATGTTAAAAACATGGTCTATATTGATCTCAACTCGTCTGAATGTATAAAAAAAAGCAAACAATCTTATCACCTCAAATGTCTATCTGGTTTAGATATTAAGCTTGTTCAGATGTTGTTAAGACATTTTCCAAAAAAACAAACACCACCTTTAAATCCGCGTTGCGGTTGGTAGTTTTGATAGCCAAATTGGTAATTTTAGTCGGGTAAAAATTGAGATAAGTTAGTCAGATATTGTTGCGAGGATCCGACGGAGTTTTGTGAAGACGGAATAGAGGGATTAGAAGGAGGCGAATATTGTGACGGTTGGGTATTAAGAAGATTGGTATAATACCCTTCATTTGGATTTTGAGACATTTTTTTAAAGTGTAAAGAGATTATTTACAAGTTTGTGTGTAAAAATGTGAGTTAATGTAGTGCATCTATATTAGAAAGGGGGTAAATAATAATTTTGAAAAAAATAATAAAGGATAGAGCCGTTGTGGAACAGTCGAAAAGGAGAGAGGAAATTTTTTTGTCTTCTTGTTCCTCATTTTAGTGACGAAAACTCTAACTGGCGAGCTGTGAAGGTACCGTAGCGTACTGTGGCGAAAAGAGGCGAGATGCCACCTAGGAGTGGCGAGGCTCCATTGCCCTGACACCTAGTGCTCTCAAGAAATTGTGTGTGTATATGCAGCAACAATTGACACTAAGATGCACCAAAGAACATTAACATCTAGCAAAATTTGTGTTATTTTGTGAGTACACTAATTTATACGTATCATATTTCTATTGTGATAAGGCAAAATGGGTGGATAAGGTAATGGGCTAAACGGGAAAATGTTATTTTCTTAAAAGCGATATACTTTGATCACATCTATATTGTTAGGATCTATAGTTAGCCCACATGATTAACACACAAGCCGACACGTGTTCGAGCTAAATCCAAAACCTATGCGACACTCATAAGTCATAGGCAACTCGTAAGTTACAAAGTATGAAGTTAAAGCTACTAAACTCTGTGCATAGTTTTACTCTATACAAATCTGTCAGTATCGATCAAAGGTCTTCAAAGTGACAAGCAATTTGATGACGCAAAGTCCCACTTATCTTAAAAGAGAGAAATGAAACTACTACATCTTGAAACTTTTCCCAACCACTCCGTATCAGATTTACCATGGAATGAATCAAATTAAAAAACATTTGACACATCATTGATAGGAACAAAAAGGTATAAACAACAAACACACCCTTGTGTAGAGTCAGCTTGCAATGCAATTTTGTCAAATAAAAATTGTTAGATATTTAGTTTTGTAAGTGTTGTTGAGGATCTACCCAAACAACATGATTAGGCTCAGCGAATATGGCGCAGCTAAGTGTTTTTATGAATGCATTACTGCACTTCAAATTGCTAACTTTTATTTTTCTATCTAGAAAAAAACGTATCTCCAAAATCAACGGGAAGCTGAGTTAAAGGCATCTTAACATGAAGAGGGCTTTAGGCAAGCCGAAAATTGTTGAGTTGACCGGACTTTAGCTCCAACATTAACTCCTAGACACTTACACACAACAATGTACTTATATCAACTTTACAATACTATGCACATGTGAGAACTCGATTAAAAAAACAAACCCGTTAAAACTTAGCAATTTTATGACATAGCCGGGGCATCGGCCGTACCTGAACTCGTCGTAGGTTAATGAAAGTAAAATAAGGATTAATGGTCATGAATACACATAAAAGTCCAAATTCAAAAATTTGTTGTTCTAATTGAAAATAATAACTACCCAACAAACAAAAATGTGAAAATTTAGTTACATTTTTTAATAATTATCTCTAAAATATACACTTTGAAAGCTAGAACAAGAAACACCATAGAATATGGGAATCGACTCACACAAAAGAACAACTTTGTGGAATCAATAACTCAAGACAAAATACTGAATTCAATCTTAAACAATAATAAGTCCCTGAACTTGAAAACAAGTACTAATCTTGTTAAAATGTATAATAATTTTACCTAATTTTAATCTATAAATATTCTTAAAGGACTTATTTGCAATTACTTTTGTGATGTTTAGTTTGTTAGGAAGTGAATGCAAAGTGGTGAGAAGATTAAGGACTGTAGTGCAATATCAGAGGGACTAAAGTGCAAAGCTAGTTTGGATGAGTATATAAGCTGGAGTCAACGATGGCTTCTTCATAACTCACACATTATTCACACATATATTCTCTCATTGTTTCTGGCAATCTTGTTCTTGATAGAGATTGAGATCTCTTTGTTGTTTTTGTTATTCTGGTTGTAGAACTATTATCATCTGAAGATAATAGATCTTCCAGAGAGTAGTTGAGGAAAGATTTCTTTAGGGTTTGATAAATAAAGTGGTTTCTGGTTTGATTGAATTGAGATTCAAGTTTAAATATGTTTTAATCAAAATATTTTCATGGTATCAGAGCAAGGTCTTTAATCTTTCTCTATAAAACGTTTTTGATCTAATTGATTTTTCCAAATCTTGATCAATTAACTTGTGTTAATTGATTCTTTTGTTATCTCTGCTTTAAATTGGATGATTCTTGATAAATGCCCAATTTTTGAAAAAATTAAGGTTTTGAAAATTTGGGGTTTTGTGATTCTTGATTGGATCGTGTAATTAACCGTGGTTAGTTACAACTGGAAGCTAGTTGTGGCTGGATTTAATCGTTTGGTTGGTCAATTGATCCTAATTGAAAATTAGGGTCTCACTATTTATAAGATTCTGGGTTGTTCCTTTTGATTAAGACGAAAAGGGATTGTTCTTCCACTAGTTTATTACTCTGATATCACTATAACACCTCTCTACTCTTTTTCTTTAGTTGGTAGTTCTTTGGGTGTTTGGTTGGTGTTTTATCTTTCTTGATTATTTTTTTGTTAGTAGTGTAATTCTTTTTCGCGTCAAATCAATCTTTAGCTCTTGACCTGCCATCCTTGAATGGTTAGGAAGCCTGGGAACTAAAAGGGGTTGGTTTGATTTCTTTATTGTTTCAGTTTTAGTTTAATATTGTTTCTTGTTCTTGGTGCTTTGGTTTCTTGTTTTGTTTCATCATGTCTGTTTATGGTATGTCTGATGAGGAGTTTGTGCATAATAGTGATGTTGATTATGATAGTGAGGGTACTGATATGGTTACTATGATAATTAAAATGGATTTAAGTCATCCTTTACACTTGCATCCTAATGATTCTTCATCTCTTACTATGGTGTCTATTAAACTTAAGGGAACTGAAAATTCCCAAGTATGGTCTTGTGCAATGCAACTTGCTTTACAGGGTAAAATAAAACTGGCTTTATAGATGGCACATGTAGGAGGTCTAATACTGATGAGGTTTTAGGGTGTCAGTGGGACAGGGTTAATGATGTTGTCTTGGGATGGATTCTAAATTCAATTTCTAAAGAATTATATCTTGGGTAATTTTTTCAAAAAGGGCTTCCCATGTTTGGGAATAACTTAGGGAAACCTATGATAAAGTTGATGGGTCACTTACTTTTAAATTGCATCATAAAATCAATTCTTTATCTCAAAATGGGTTGTCCATTGCTGATTACTATCATAAATTGAATGCATTGTGGAAACAGTTTGATGCTTTAGTTAAATTTCCAAGATGTACTTGCTAGGCTGCTGATGAGTTTAAAAAACATAATGATCTGCTGAAACTTATGAAATTCTTAATAGGTTTTGATGAGTCTTATATGCAAATTAGAAGTTCTATCTTATCTGGGGACCCTTTACCTGATGTTAGGAATTCTTACTCTATTATTTCTCGTGAGAAGTCACATAGGGTTGTTACCTCTGGTAGCTGACTTCAAGAGCTCAAAATTCTGGTTTTAATGTAAGTGCTCCTAACATAGGGAATTTCCAGAGGCCTCAAACTTCTGAGAATGGACCTAGATTTAATGTTGGACCTAGACCTAATGATAAAAGGGGTACTGGGGGACCTACTTTAATTTGTAAGAATTGTGGTTTCAATGGTCATTCTATTGACAGATGTTTTAAACTAATTGAATATCCTACTGATTTTGGAAAAAAGAAACCTTCTGTGAACTTTAAGACCAATAATACTACGAGTAATAAGTCTAATAATTCTGTTGAGTCTAGTAGTTCTACTGGTTTTTTCAATGAGCAGTTATCTACTCTAATTGCTCTTATCAATGACAATAATGTTAATGTGAAAAATGTTCATGAAAACATGGCAGGTACTGTTTTGAATACTAGTACTTTGTTTGATAAAAACTTTGAGAAGTTTTTTGGTTCTAATAGTAAAATGCATGCTAAACTTGTTACTAATGGTCTGATTACTGTATTTGTAGCAAATCAAGACATGACTTATTCTGATAAAAATCTGGTTGATGTCATAGATATTTCACATTTAAAAATTAAAGTCTCACATCCTAATGGTACTGAGGCTTTTATAACTAAAATTGGAAAGATGCATTTAACTAGTTATTTGACTCTTTTTGATGTGTTGGTGGAGCCTCAATATTGTGTCAGATTAATGTCAGTTCATAAAGTAGCAAGAGATAGTAAATTGGTTGTTACTTTTGATGAAAATAAATGCTATATTCTTGATCGGGATTTGAAAGCTGGGAAAGTTTTGGGGACTGGTAGACAGTCTGGTGGTTTATATTACTTTGATGGAAATCAAGGTATAGGATTTGAGAATCCTAATGTTAATACTACTTTTTATTGTCTAAATATACTTGGCATTGTAGATTAGGTCACCAATCTGATCATGTTCTTGAAGTTTTAAAAAACAAATTAACTCTTAATAATAAAAAGGTTAATATTGTGTGTGACATTTGTCAAAAGGCTAAACAAATTAGATAACCTTTTCCTCTTAGTGATCATGTGTCAACTAGTCTGGGTGAGCTAATGCATCTAGATTTGTGAGGACCATATAAGGTTACTAGTAGGGAAGGGTTTAAATATTTTTTTGACTATTGTTGATGACTTTACTAGGTCTGTTTGGGTGTACCTATCAAAAAATAAAATTGAGACATTTGATAATATGATGGTGTTTTATAACATGCTTTAAAATCAGTTTTCTAAGAAAGTTAAGATTTTTTGCAGTGATAATGTGACTGAGTTTGTTAGTCAAAGGTTCGTTAGTTTTGTGAACAAAATGGGATTATTCATCCGACTTCTTGTAGTTATTTCCCTCAACAAAATAGGATTGTTGAGAGGAAGCATAGACATCTTCTTAATGTTGCTAGATCTCTCACTTTTTAGGGAGGGATACCCTTGTCATTTTGGTCTGAGTGTATTCTTACTGCTACATATTTGATTAACATATTACCATCATCTGTGCTGAATAGATTGTCTCCTTTTGATCTGATTTATGCTAAATCTCCTTCACTTAAGCACCTTAGAGCTTTTGGGTGTCTTGCTTATGCTACTGTCCTTAATAATCATGATAATTTTGGATCTAGGTCTGAGAAATGTGTATTGCTTGGTTATACTAATTTGAAAAAGTGTTATAAGTTGTACAATCTTGATAAGAAACAAATCATTTTTTCTAGAGATGTTAAGTTTTATGAGGATATCTTTCCTTTTAAGGCTTGTATTTCTACAAAAGATGATTTTGTTCAAGAATTTGCTTCTTTAAACTTCTTTGACCCTTCTAATTGGTGTGACTCATCTCCTGGCCTGCCCAATGATGATAAAAAAACAAGTTAACCCCAGCCCTAGTAGGACGAGTAACTCCTCCTCTCACTCTGGTAGCATTCTAGGCTCTAGTAATGAGAATGAGGGAGGGCATGATCAGGACTCTAGAGGTGTTTCCAGTGAGGGTTAGATGGTTCTCAACCATGAGGATAATGTAGATGCAAATGGCTCTAAGGGTTCAGAACCTTTGGTTCCTTCTTAGGTTGATGAATCTGTGTTAGTTAGAAGGTCTTCTAGACAATATGTTTTTCCCAAAAATTTTAATGATTTTATGGTTGAGTCTAAGGTTAAGTATGGTTTAGAAAGATATGTTAATTACTCTTATTTGTCTAGAGAAAATATGTGGTTTGCTTCTGTGCTTAGTCAGACTTCTAAACCCAAATCTTTTTAGGAAGCATCTCAGCAGCAACATTGGGTAGATGCTATGAATAATGAGATGGATGCTCTTTATAGAAACAATACTTGTGATTTGGTTGATCTTCCTGCTGGTAGGAAGGCTATTAGTTCTAAATGGATTTATAAGATTAAAATTTTATTTGATGAGGCTATTGAGAGGTTTAAAGCCAGACTGGTTTCTCAAGGGTTTAATCAAAGGGAGGGAATTGACTTTGATGAGACTTTTTCTCCTGTTCTTAAAATGGTAACTATTAGATGCCTGATTAACCTTGCTGTTCAGTCTGGTTGGACTTTATATCAATTAGATATTAATAATTCCTTCTTATATGGTGATTTGAATGAAACTGTTCATATGAAGTTACCTCCTGGGTATTTTTCTGCTAATGAAACTAGAGTTTGTAAGCTTAGCAAGTCCTTGTATGGATTAAAACAAGTTCCTAGGCAGTGGAATGCTATGTTGACTTATGTTCTTATTGAAAATGGGTTTCAACAAAGTAAGAGTGATTATAGTTTGTTTACTAAGTCTAGTGATGATTGTTTTATTGCTCTGCTTGTGTATGTTGACGATATAATCATTACTGGTAATGGTTTGACTGCTATTGATTACTTTAATGAGTTTCTTAAGTCTAAATTTATGATAAAAGACTTGGGAAAGTTGAATAATTTTCTGGGGATAGAAGTTCTTGACACTCCTACTTGTATATGTTTAAATCAAAGAAAATATTGTCTTGATCTTATATGTGAGTTTGGTCTTCTTGCTAGTAAACATTCTTATATACCTATACAGCCTAATATTACTTTAGCTGCTGAGCCTAGTAGTGATGATCCTATTCTTGATAATATTACTGATTATCTAAAGTTAATTGGTAACTTATCTACCTGACCACAACTAGGCCAAATATTGCTTATAATGTCTCTTGTCTTAGCCAGTTCATGCATAAGCCTCTCAAAAGTCACTTGAAAACAGCTTTAAAGGTATTGAGATACCTTAAAGGGTCTCTAGGTAAAGGTATTGATATTGTTAGACAATCTGGTTCTAGTATAAGTATTGAAGCTTATACAGATGCAGACTGGGCTAGATGTACTGTTACTAGGAGATCAGTGACTGGGTATTGTGTCTTTATGAATGGTTCCTTGGAAAAGTAAGAAACAAAATATTATTTCTAAGAGTTCTACTGAAGCTGAGTATAAGGCTTTAGCTTCAGTAACTTCAGAAGTTATTTGGGTTTTAAAAATTCTAAAAGGTTTGAACTGTAACAGTATTTTACCTGTTCTAGTATTTTGTGATAATAATTTAGCAATTAAGATTGCTGCTAATCCCATTTTTTCATGAGAGAACAAAAAATTTGAAAATTGACTTGCATTTTGTTAGAGAAAAGGTTATTACTGGGGTTATAAAAGTTCTTAAAATAGGCACTGCAAATCAAATTGCAGATGTCTTAACAAAGGGATTGGATATTAAACACCACAATTTTTTGTGTAACAAAATGAAGCTTATTGACTTATTCCAGAATAAAATTAATGGAGGGTGTTAAAATGTATAATACTTTTACCTAATTTTAATATGGAAATATTCTTAAAGGACTTATTTGCAATTACTTTTGTGCTGTTTAGTTTGTTGGAAAGTAAATGCAAAGTGGTGAGAAGATTAAGGACTGAAGTGCAATATCAGAGGGACTAAAGTGCAAAGCTAGTTTGGATGAGTATATAAGCTAGAGTCAACGCTGGCTTCTTCATAACTCACACATTATTCACACATATATTCTCTCATTGTTTCTGTCAATCTTGTTCTTGATAGACATTGAAATCTTTTTGTTGTTTTTGTTATTCTGGTTGTAAAACTATTATCATCTGAAGATAATAAATCTTCCACAGAGTAGCTGACGGAAGATTTCTTTAGGGTTTGATTAATAAAGTGGTTTCTGGTTTGATTGAATTGAGATTAAGTTTAAATCTATTTTAATCAAAATCTTTTCAAATACAATCTAAAATGACTCATAAGTAACTCATTTCTGCAAACTCTATAACCAATGCTATAAATCATCACAAGCCAATGAAGTCTAGCGCGATTTGTTTCAGTTTAACAATGAAACCATCACAGACAACAAAAAAAAATACAAAAAAAAATCCATAATTAAGGTGCAGCAGTTTACCATATCATACTAACTCACATAGCATAATCTACCATTAATATAAAGAACATCATTATGCTAAAATCTGTATAGTTAATTGAAACCGTCTCCACGTTTCAAAAACTAAAAACTTCCAACAATTTTATTCTGCTGAACTCGAAAACATCCAATTACACCACGACAAGAACTCAATAGAGATCATGCCACAGAAAATGCGAAAATAGATGGTCATAAAATATCCCAACTGAAAATCAGGCCCATTTGGCCATCCTTAAACTAGACGACATGCTCAATAATAATTGTTACCTCCTTTGATGCTCGTGGGGACAGAAAGAGACCTCTTGTAATTTCCAACTCTTCCTCCTTGTCAGCATATTCCCACAAGATTAACTTCACTTTCTTTAGCACAGGTTACTTTGCCAATACACTACAAGAAAGTTGAGAACAGATGACGGGGGTTTCCCTGGCGACACAATGTCGCCAGGGATAAACCCTTTTCCCTGGCGACAACGCTGACGTGGCGGTAAAGTAGATTTACTTTTTGGTCAAAGTTTGACTAGGGTTTCCCTGGCGACATGTCGCCAGGGATAATCGGTCCAAAATCAGATACCAAGTGAAAGAGCGCGAAATTTTCCCTCCAAAGTTTCCCTGGCGACACGTCGCCAGGGATACTTTGCCCCAACTTATCCCTGGCGACATGTCGCCAGGGAAAACTCGTCCATCGTATTTAACAAAAACTATGTTTGCTAATTACATGTCAAGATTATCCCTGGCGACATGTCGCCAGGGAAACCGTTGCCATTTGTGATTAGTTTCAAAATTAAACACAAATGTTTAATTACATGTCAAGAATGTGTGGCGGGCTTTTACCCGCCAAATCTCAAATGTTTCCCTGGCGACATGTCGCCAGGGAAACTCCCTGTCATATATTTATTTAGTTTTTGCTTGTTAATTATTATTTTAACTATCGATCCGATGTTATTTAATTTTTGCGACGTTTATATAATAAAAATGAGACATTTATAAAACAAATATTTATTTATTCCAAATAATTATTATATTAACTATCGATCCGATGTTATTTTATTTTTGCGACGTTTATATAATAAAAATGAGACATTTATAAAACAAACATTTATTTATTCATAATATTATACATAGCCCTTGTGAAATCAAATGGAAAACTTAAAAACAGACATTACTAATCAACTTAAAGTTCATGAAGTAGTGCAGCCGATTACTACTCAACGCTAATATTTTCCATCTCATTTAAAAGCTCATGAAGTATTGCAGCCGATTGACATGCGTGGTCTTCAGGATGCCTTTCCATTTCTAGTCTTGTCTCTAACATCTTTATCTTTAGATCTTTGATCTTGCAATTTGAGCACTCAGTGGGTGCAGATTGAGAAGGACCTGTAGAAGAACTTGGATGTGAACTTTGAGGTGTTGAAGATCCAGGGGAAGATCTTATACGGAGTTCGAGATCAAAATCATCCTTCCATTTAAAATATTTACATCCATAATCATCTGTTTTTGGCTGTTACAAAGTAAACAAATAACATGACATGTCATTTTAATAATCACACGTATTACATAACTAAAACATTTGATTGTTTACCTTCGAAAAAGGACATGCATAGTAGAGTTTACCAAAGCTATGAGGTTGATGTGACTGTCTCAACACAATATATCCCTTTCTACATGTACACTTATAAGCTTCACGGGGATCAATCTGCTACCAAATCAGGTGGTGGTGGTGGTGAGTTTGGTAGGAGATGATAAGTGTGTGTGTGTGTGTGATCTGCTGATGATAAGTGTGTGTGAATCTTTTTATGGTCAAAAAGTGAGGGAAATGGTTAACATTTTCCCGCCAATGTTTTCCCGCCAACGTTTTCCCGCCAATAGTTAAACGTTGGATGTTCAATGGATGACCCGGTTTGTTATGGTTGTACGTTGGATGTTCAATGGATGATCCGGTTTGTTATGGTTATACGTTGGATGTTCAATGGACAACTCGACATGTGTTGGTTACACGTTAGATGTTCAATAAATGAGTCGGCATGTCTTGGTTAGACGTTAGATGTTCAATGGATGAGTCGGTATGCATTTGTTAAACATTAGATGTTCAATGGATGAGTCGGTATGTTTTGGTTACACGTTAGATGAGCTGGCAACATAGCTATGTTGAGCTGGCAAATGACTATACTCGTTGTGTAAGATATTTTGGTGAGGTTACATCAAATGAAAAGCTTCTTTCTTTTGTTCAAACTTACGCGAAAGCTTCTGATATCCCTTATTTATCTCCACCTAATGCTGTTGTTCCTACTATGTCATCCCCGTTAACTAAATCAAATACGTTCTTGCTTCTAAACTGGATTAAGATTTTAAGGACATCCGGGACTTGTTTGCTGGAACTCTTTTTGTCATCAATTCAAAACGGAAGCTGGTTAAAGATTTATTTGAATGGTTATGACATATGCTTCTCAGTTTAGTGAAGTGATAGCGGACGGGATGTTGTGTGAGAATGAAGAACATGTAACCAAACTTGGTTAGACGTTAGATGTTCAATGGACGACTCGACATGTGTTGGTTACACGTTAGATGTTCAATAAATGAGTCGGTATGTCTTGGTTAGACGTTAGATGTTCAATGGATGAGTCGGTATGCATTTGTTAAACATTAGATGTTCAATGGATGAGTCGGTATGTTTTGGTTACACGTTAGATGTTCATTGGATGAGTCGGTATGCATTTGTTAAACATTAGATGTTGAATGGATGAGTCGGCATGTCTTGGTTACACGTTAGATGTTCAATAGATGACCCGGTTTGTTATGGTTATACGTTTGATGTTCAATGGATGATCCGGTTTGTTATGGTTATACGTTGGATGTTCAATGGACGACTCGACATGTTTTGGTTACACGTTAGATGTTCAATAAATGAGTCGACATGTCTTAGTTACACGTTAGATGTTAAATGGATGAGTCGGTATGCATTTGTTAAACGTTAGATGTTCAATGGATGAGTCGGTATGTGTTGGTTACACGTTAGATGTTCAATAAATGAGTCGGCATGTCTTTGTTACACGTTAGATGTTCAATGGATGACTCGACATGTCTTGGTTACATGTTAGATGTTCAATGGATGAGTCGGTATGCATTTGTTAAACGTTAGACGTTAAATGGTTATGTTGGCCACAGAAGATTCTTACCGCCCCGCCATAAATCCAGGACTTCACGTTTATTCAATGGTAAACCCGAACACTAGCCCCGTCCTAGAACATTTACCATGGACCGGATTAACGAGCAACACGCTTCACTGCCAAATCGAATGCCCGGTAAACATAAGCTGTTTGGAGGTGTGAAGATAACACACAATTTTCGTGTTGAGCCTAACTGGTCTAAACGGTATATTTTTACGAGCTTGAGTATTGGTCTTTTCTTTCACTAAGACACAATTTAGACATCATGCATATCGAAAAAAATGTGTTGGAGGCCATCCTGAACACTTTGTTGATGAATGAAAAATCTAAAGACACTGTCAAGGCAAGACAATACTTGGAAAAGTTGGGCATTCGAAAAAGCTTGTGGCTCACCCAAAGTAAAAACGGGAAGTGCAAGAAGCCTCAGGCTTCGTATTCCTTCACACCAGAGAATAGGAAAAAGTTTTGTCAGTACATCAAAAGTGTTAAACTACCAGATGGGTTCGGATCCAACTTCAAGCACAAAGTGACCGATAACGATACCAATATAACGGGCATAAAGTCTCATGACTGTCATATAATGATGCAACGTTTACTTCCTTTCGCACTTCAGGAATACTTGCCTGCTGAGATTGCAAGACCACTGATCGACCTATGTAACTTGTTTAAGCAACTCTGCTCTGCAACTTTAATGGTGGATGACATGTTGACTGCTGTAAAAAAGGTGGTTAACATTTTGTGCGATCTTGAGCTCATATATCCTCCTGATTTCTTTGACATTATGGTTCACTTGGTTATCCATTTACCTGATGAGGCCATTGAAGGCGGGCCTATCCGGTGGATGTATCCATTTGAAAGATACATGAAAGAGCTAAAAGGTTATGTACGGAATAAAGCTAAGACAGAAGGTTCGATTGCGGAGGGTTATGTTGCACAAGAAGCATTGACTTTCTGTTCTAAGTATTTTCGGGATGATGTTACCACTAAATTTAATTGTCTCGACCGTAATGTGGACCCCCCTCCCCCAACGTGTCAGTTTCAGGTGTTCCGATCGGTATGTAACCCGCTTGGGAAAAAGTCGTATATTCCGTTCCCTTATCAAGAGTTCAAGAAAGTGGAATGGTATGTACTAAACAACAGTCCTGAAATCGACAAGTATATTTCCGAGTTCAAGAGGTACGCGTTTTTTATTTTATTTTGAAACTTCTTTTTCTTAACAATAGCGACTTATTCTAATACCATGAACGTTTCTCAGATTATATCCTGACAAAGACAAGAAAAAAGAATTCTCCGCGTGGTTTGGGAAAATGGTAAACTTAGACTTATCTTGTGTACTTACCTGTAAAAAAATAATATTATTATAAATAGTTTTCTGTACCTAATCCTTTATTCCTCATAGATCCGTCAACGTCACGTAGACAATGACAAAGACCCAGAGGTTATCCAGACCAACGAGTTATTCGCTTTGGCTTGTGGACCATCACCGCATCCAATCTCAATAAACTCTTGCATAGTCGACGGTGTGAGGTATGTCGTGCACAGTCGCGATGAACGTCGTACAACTCAAAACAGCGGCATTTGTGCGCCTGGCCCTGAGAACACAATGGCTTATGGTCAGCTTCAACAGATCCTCGTGTTTCGTTATTTGTTGTTCAGTGTTGTGTTGTTCAAAGTTAAGTGGTTCGACACTCGTCCCATGTTACGTAAAAAACGTCTTATCTATAGAAACAACATGACTCAACTCACCGACACAAGAGTTGAGTATTGGAAAGATGAACAATACATTCTCGCAACACAAGTCAAACAAGTCTTCTACATTGAAGATTAGAACAAACCCAACTGGAAGGTCGTTGAACATGTTAATCATAAAAAGTTTTCCAACGGGGGTGTCATAGTGTCAGATGCCGTTCCTGATATTATACATTTCGACAACTTATCTGATCTACCACTTTCCACTGATTTGAATGACTTGGGTGATGTGACCTTGAATATAGATGGCCACGAAACGGAGGTTGATGCACCACCAAATATCATTGATGTTGATGATGAATACGATGGTATTACTGATGATGAAGACGTCCCTCATGATTTAAGTGATGAAGAACGTGTGAATGATGATGATGGTGAAGACAGAGTTTATTCTAGTGAAGAAGAAGATTGACCTTTAGTTGTAACTTGCAAAAGACACTTATTTGTTTGAATTAATGAATCTAATTGTTGTGGATTTTTTAAATGTGTATATTTATTTGGATGTGTCGTATTTGGATTTGTGCATGCTTATATTATTTTGTTCATGAATTTGTCTATGTTATGCTAATTGTACTTGTACAGATGTCAGCAGATGTTGCAGGATCACACGGTGGTGACGGTGGTGGTGAGGATGAACCTCGTACGCCAAACATCCGCAGCGGTTGTTTTGCCTTATTTAGATATAAAGGTAAGAATATTTGGATTATTGTAACACAATCAAAAATTTGGTGCATATATATGTTGCTTGCCTTGAACTTTTATGACTTTGTCACTCACTTGATTTTTGCAGGCAAAGGCAAAAGAAAAGAAAATTTGGGCGGCAGAGAGGCCAGTAGAAAGACTCGGGGCATTAGCCGATGTATCGATTTGTTGGAGGAAGTTGGTGAGCATGGCCCTGTCCCGATAGATTTTGATGAAAAATCTTTCCGGCCTCGCAGCACGCATGCTCAGCATTTATCTAATTACATCGGGGATTGTATCAGGAGGCTCGTGCCACTGTACTACCCAAGTTGGAATGATGTCCCTGATGAGATCAATACGTTGGTTTGGGCGAACATAGAGGTCAGTTATCATTTTTATGTTCATAACATTATTGTGTTTATTTATTTAATGGTGTATATATTTAAATAAATTTGTTTACTTATTTATATCATATAAATAAATAACAAATTTAAATAAATATACAAATTGTATCTTATTTATTTATATCATATAATTTTTTTTAAATATATATAAAAAATTTGAATAAATATAAAAAAATTTAAATAAATATATATTTGATGAGAATAATGTAATAAGCTTTTCGGATAAGCTTTTTTCAAACAGCTTATCCTGATATGCTTATCAGAACAAGCTGTTTGAATACAACTTATCTTGATAAGCTTATCAGAACAAGCTGTGTGAAAACAACTTGTTATGATATGCTTATCAGGATAAGCTGTTTTCAAACAGCTTGTTCTGATATGCTTATCAGGATAAGCTGTTTTCAAACAGCTTGTCCTGATAAGCTTATCAGGATAAGCTGTTTTCAAACAGCTTGTCCTGATAAGCTTATCAGAACAAGCTGTTTTCAAAACGCTTATGCTTATCAGGATAATTTGTTTTTATTATAAAAAATTAAATAAATATATAAGCCATTAAATAAATAAACAAAATAATGTATAAATTATATCTCTAACTCTAACTCTGTGTTTGTTTTATTTGTTGTATATGAATGCAAGATAAGTTTAATTTGACGCCACACAAGAGTGATCCTGGTAGATGGAAGGATATACGTGGCGTCATCAATCAAATGCTTACAAAGAGTTACAATTCTCGAAAAAATACGCTCAAGACAAAGCATTGGGTCCGAGACATCGATACCGGCACGGTAGATATCGACAGAGTCCGCAGCGAGCGTCCAGAGGAAATTACTTCAGAGGACTGGGAAAAACAGATCGCACTTTGGAGTAATCCGGATTACGAGAAAAGATGCCAGACGAACTCCCAGAACCGGTCTAAGCAGACGACACCGAGTCGGCAGGGATCCCGATCGTTGGCACGCCTTCGAGACCAAGTGGTGAGAAATTCTATAATTAATTTACATACATATATGTCTTTGATTATATGTTTTGGTGTGTTGTGATTTTTTGTTTTGAATTTGCTTCATTCTATATATGCGTGTCTATGTATGTACAGACGCAAGCTGCAATTGAAGCTGATGTGCCACCCCGACTGTCATTGATCACTTCTTCATTGCGCACACCGACCAGGATGGGAATTTTCCTTGTGATGCGGACCGCGTTGTGTATGTAAGTATTTTTTTTAAATTAATTTGTTAATTAATTTTTTTTGATATGCCTTGGTTTTTTACTAATTCCCTGCCGATAAATAATGTACCAACCCGACTAATAAATAATATACTAACTGTCGTTTGTTTTTGTCACTTCATTAGGAGGAGATGCTTGCGATGAAGGCTGCAGGAAGACATACGGACGACGAGATCAACCGTATCGTCCGAGGTGGAAAGCAGCGAGGCCACATGCCCGGTGTCGGCCAGATAGTGCCGAGAAGGACTGCTCACTATATTCCTCCTCCTCCTCCTATCGACCCACGGTTGGAACAAGCGTCTCAAGTGTTTAACTTTATGAGAAGTGACGATACGTTTGCCGATGCGTTCTCAGCATTTCTATCGGGTGGTGCTAGCGGGAGTGGCACGGGAGGCAGCGGTAGTGGCGCCGGTGGGAGTGGTAATGGTTAGTATGCTTGTCTTGTTTTTCCTACCTTAGCATGCAAGTTTAATAATTGTAAACCCCGAATTGCAAGTTTAATAAGTGTAACTAGGAACTTTGTACTCAAGTTGTGACATGTATTTGTATTGATCGAGAGGTTACATGTTATTGTGTTTTGGTACTAGATTCGTGGTAGATTTTTAGTATTTGTATCTTCAGGTTTTGTATTTGTATTCCCAGGTTTTGGTAGATTTTTTCCGGAAAAATTCCGGAAAAAATCTGGAAACAGCCTGCTGTGCAGGCAGCTAAAAAAAAATGTCAAAGTTTCCCTGGCGACATGTCGCCAGGGAAACTTGGGCTCACTTGACTTTCTAAAAAGTCAGCCAAGTTTCCCTGGCGACATGTCGCCAGGGAAACTTGGGCTCACTTGACTTTCTAAAAAGTCAGCCAAGTTTCCCTGGCGACATGTCGCCAGGGAAACTTGGGCTCACTTGACTTTCTAAAAAGTCAACCAAGTTTCCCTGGCGACATGTCGCCAGGGAAACTCGAGAAAAACATTGACTTGTCAACGCCAGGCGTTGACTTGTCAACGTTACGTATAGTTTCCCTGGCAACATGTCGCCAGGGAAAAGTGAGGTTTAATAACCTGTTTAACTTAAGTTCCTTAATCAGCCAGCTTTTCCCTGGCGACATATGTCGCCAAGGATACTATCCCGCACCAACTCCAGCGTGGCACCAATTTTTGAACCAAAGAGTTGCGGGGCCCACTTAGTCGCCAGGGAAACCCTAATTTGTCGTCAGGGAAACAATCCCGCACCAGCCTTTCTTGGCGAGTTTTCCCTGGCAACATGTCGCCAGGGATTCACCTTCCCCGGTGACATGTCGCCAAGGAAACCTCGCGAATTTGGCCAGGGAAGGGGTCGAATATTGTAGTGATATAAGCTTCACAAAATCCATCTCATCCTTCTCGTCGCTAAATCTTTTAACCTCTAATTCACTAAGATGCTCCAACCATATATCTGAGCAATCTTCGATAGTATAGGAGCCGTTCTTATCATCTTCATCCATTGATTCACCACTAAATGTGGAGAAACTGTCCGTATTTCTTGGGTCAGTTTGCTTTAGCACACGAAAAGAAACATCTATGATATAATAATATGACACATATATACCTGTAGCTCAAGTTTCTCTAGGTTCGGGGAACTTCTCATCAAAAGAGCAAGAAAGTTCAACCCATATTTGTCAACAAAATTTATATAATCAATATACACGTTTTTTAGGTGGACTAATGCAGTTGGAAGTTCTCGTGGAACTCCATCCTTAATAAATAACTACAACCACAATAGGAAAAAACATAAGCAGTTTTCTTTACAGATTTAAAAATTATATTGTATACCATGTCGATGATGTTACCTCCTCAAAAGCCCAAAGATATAGAGAGAGAGATTCAACCACAGGTAAACACTCGAATAAGTTTGCAATGGTGGAATCATCAACACCGATCAGGCAAACAATATTCTGCAACAACTTTGAGTATTCAGATAAATAACGTGAAGGGAAATGCGTTATAAATGGTTTCTGAACAAAATATCATGATAAATTGTGTTGATACAAATATGACCTCAAATTTCGCAAATCTATATTCACTGGGTATCTTAACCCTTTACCCAAAAGACAATTCGAAAATGTATTTGTTGAACAAATTTTTCTTGCAAAATATGCTTTTTTGTTAAAGTTGGAGTTTCCTTTTGACGAAATCATGCTAAAAAGGGCATTTTTCAGTAGTTAAAAACGAGTTCATGTTGAAAAAATAAAAGTAAATAGTTGTTGGCAGAGCATGTGTACAAAATATTGATGGTCTGTTTAGCGTAAACAAAAACTTCTATGTAATTTTGTTAGAACAAACATTTAAATGCAGCTATATTAATGCAACCCTATACATAAAACCAGTACTTTATTGTAGCAATTACTTACCAGAGTCACGCTCTTAAGTAATGGACACTTGGATAGGAGATGTATAAGTGTCTCTTTTTAGATTGTTACTAATTACATATGTAAGTTTGCAAGGCTAAATAGAACTTCAAATGGTGGTAGATGCTCAACAATACACCCCCCGAGATATAGATCTGTCAAGTGATGCAATGAGAACAGAGAAAACGGTAGCTTATAGTCGAATGGTATCTCCAGTATTAACTTCTTGATGGTATTGTAACTCAACAAATGAAACATTATATGCTCAATTTCAACATCCGTCACATTGAAATCCATGGAAAGACTGAACTCGTGTACTGAACCTGTGTGCTTTAGCAGAACTTGATTCATAGCATAAAAAAGGTTAAACCTCTGCATCATCCATTTCCTTTGATTTTGTTCATCCAAGGCCCCCTCTGTAACGGCCAGCTCTGCCCTATAAGTTTGAACTTCAAACATATCTTCCTTAAAAACAAGTTTGGGGATTTTGGTCCAACGGTATCTCCATTCCTTAGATAAGATACTTGTTCTTGCTGCCTCTTTAATCGATACAAGGCATAGGATGGATTCTATTATGGGTGGAGGAAGTTTGCTTATCCAATCCATTTTAAAATAATAGTGCTGCAAATTTAGTAAGTACTAAATAATCAATTTTAAGATGAATACTGCTTAATACATATACAAAGCAAGTCTAACACTACTATAGCAATTCAAAAAATTGAAGGTTCGTACACTGTTGCGGTGTAACTAAAAATATTAAGATGCCTATACCGGTCAAAAGGTATCTAAGCTTCTCACCAAAGGTCTAGGGTTCAACCCTCACTAGGTACACATTTTGGGTGGTTGGTGGGTTTGGAAGCAGTGTCACGGGAACATTTCGGTTAGGCCGTACATTTGGGTCAAAGACGTGCCGTCCCCCTCGTAAATGAAACAAGGAAATCCTCATCCATTGTTCTTGTAGAGACTAAATGGAGCTGAGGAAGGAGCTTACACTCTACTTTAGGTGGTGTTTAGTTTGTAATTAGGAATCACAAGCGAGCAAGAAGCAACTAAGTTTACGTTGGATTCATTTATGCGATAGCCATGAGGAATGTCTAAAAGATGGTGTAAAAGTGTTTAATCTATTTCTCCTCATAGTAAGTTTTCCTTATATTGGCATATGATAAAATTGTGATCGGAACAGTAACCAATCCTGAATAGTGAGGTAGCGTGTAGGGAGTCATACCCTACCTAACGGTAGAGAGACTACTATAACAAAGACCCACTACAACAATCCAGCCCTTCCCCATCGGGGTTTTCCCCAGCGACATGATGTCGCTGGGGAAAAGTCGCTAAACGACAAAAACTTTCTGACGTGGCAAACTTTCTCGAAAAATTTTTGACCAAAAAGTAAAGAAAATTTTCCCCAGCGACATGTCGCTGGGGAAAAGTTGACTGAACTTTGACCAAACTACTTCACAATTAATGCAAGCGGGAGATTAACCCGCCAACTTTTCCCCAGCGACATGTCGCTGGGGAAACTTTCTCCCACGTCTGATCCAAGTGATTAGCGTTAATGCGTTGTTTAATTTATGCCAAAACTTTTCCCCAGCGACATGTCGCTGGGGAAACTTTTAAGATTCCCTCCAAAAGATATTAAGTTAACGCGCCTATTTTACAAAAAAGGAACAAAACTTTCCCCAGCGACATGTCGCTGGGGAAACATTGACTTCTATTTGACCACCAATTTTCAGAAAATGTGTAATGTTTATATAATATTTTAGTAAATATAATATATATATTAAAAAATATAGTTATTAAAATTTAAAATAGTATATCTCTTTTTATGATAAAAAAGTGAGACAAATGGTTAATTTTCCCGCTAATGTTTTCCCGCCAATATTTTCCGGCCAAAATTTTGCCCGCCAAAAGTTAACATTCACTGATAATTGTTAACATTCATTGTTAATATTAATTAAAAACTGTTAACATTCATTGAGGCTTACAAACAGACACGCCTAAACCTAACTTTATTCTACACTGACACTTAAACACGCGCTTAATTAAACATAGATATTAAACCGATAATAGACTCATAAACACGAAAACAGATACATCATAAACTAGTTCAAACGAATGTTCCCCATGTCATCGTAAAGGTCGTGAAGTAGTGCAGCTGAATCCAATGTGTGCCTATCGGAGTTGCGGTACAACTCTATCGTACGCTCAAGTACCATTATCATTCCATTCAAGCGCACACAGTTTGCACACGCTGAAGAGCTTGGAGAAGAAATTGGAATCGTTGAAGGTCTGGTAGAAGAGCTTGGAGGAGAAAAGCTCGTTGAAGGTCTTGAAGAAGAGCTTGGAGGAGAAAAGCTCATTGAACCTCCAAGAGATTTGATTAGTAGTTGGACGCGAGCGTCTTTCCATAAAATTTTTTTGCATCCATATGAAACTGGAGGTTGAACCCGTGAACATGGACAAGCATAGTACAGTCTACCAAAGTTTTTAGTTGTCCACGATTCTCGAAGAACTACATCTCCATGTCCACACCTGCACGGAAAAGCTTCATGCTTCAACATGTACATAATAACAATTTGTTTATGATGATAAGTGTGTGTAATCTGCTGGTGGTTGTGATGATAAGGAGTGTGTGTGGTTCTCTTTTTATGCTAAAAAAGTGAGGGAAATTGTTAACATTTTCCCTCCAATGTTTTCCCTCCAATGTTTTCCCTCCAATACATTGAACCCTATCTAATACATTGAACCTATAATGTTGAACCCTATCTAATACATTGAACCTCTAATGATGAACCCTATCTAATACATTGAACCTATAATGTTGAACCCTATCTAATACATTGAACCTATAATGATGAACCCTATCTAATACATTGAACCTATAATGATGAACCCTATCTAATTCAATGAACCTATAATGATGAACCCTATCTAATACATTGAACCTCTAATGATGAACCCTATCTAATACATTGAACCTATAATGTTGAACCCTATCTAATACATTGAACCTCTAATATTGAACCCTATCTAATTCGTTGAACCTATAATGATGAACCCTATCTAATACATTGAACCTATAATGATGAACCCTATCTAATACGTTGAACCTCTAAAGTTGAAACCTATCTAATACATTGAACCTATAATGATGAACCCTATCTAATACATTGAACCTCTAATGATGAACCCTATCTAATACGTTGAACCTCTAATGATGAACCCTATCTAATACGTTGAACCTATAATGATGAACCCTATCTAATAGATTGAACCTCTAATGTTGAACCCTATCTAATACGTTGAACCTCTAAAGTTGAAACCTATCTAATACATTGAACCTATAATGATGAACCCTATCTAATTCAATGAACCTATAATGATGAAACCTATCTAATACATTGAACCTCTAATGATGAACCCTATCTAATACATTGAACCTCTAATGATGAACCCTATCTAATACGTTGAACCTCTAATGATGAACCCTATCTAATAGGTTGAACCTATAATGATGAACCCTATCTAATACATTGAACCTCTAATGTTGAACCCTATCTAATACGTTGAACCTCTAAAGTTGAAACCTATCTAATACATTGAACCTATAATGATGAACCCTATCTAATACATTGAACCTCTAATGATGAACCCTATCTAATACGTTGAACTCTAATGATGAACCTTATCTAATACGTTGAACCTATAATGATGAACCCTATCTAATACGTTGAACCTCTAATGATGAACCCTATCTAATACGTTGAACCTATAATGATGAACCCTATCTAATACACTGAACCTATAATGATGAACCCTATCAAATACATTGAACCTCTAATGTTGAACCCTATCTAATACGTTGAACCTCTAAAGTTGAAACCTATCTAATACATTGAACCTATAATGATGAACCCTATCTAATACATTGAACCTGTAATGATGAACCCTATCTAATACATTGAACCTCTAATGATGAACCCTATCTAATACATTGAACCTCTAATGATGAACCCTATCTAATACATTGAACCTCTAGTGATGAACCCTATCTAATACATTGAACCTATAATGATGAACCCTATCTAATACATTGAACCTATAATGATAACCCTATCTAATACGTTGAACCTATAATGATGAACCCTATCTAATACATTGAACCTATAATGATGAACCCTATCTAATACATTGAACCTATAATGATGAACCCTATCTAATACATTGAACCTATAATGATGAACCCTATCTAATACATTGAACCTCTAATGATGAACCCTATCTAATACATTGAACCTCTAATGATGAACCCTATCTAATACGTTGAACCTCTAATGATGAACCCTATCTAATACGTTGAACCTATAATGATGAACCCTATCTAATACATTGAACCTCTAATGTTGAACCCTATCTAATACGTTGAACCTCTAAAGTTGAAACCTATCTAATACATTGAACCTATAATGATGAACCCTATCTAATACATTGAACCTCTAGTGATGAACCCTATCTAATACATTGAACCTATAATGATGAACCCTATCTAATACATTGAACCTATAATGATGAACCCTATCTAATACATTGAACCTATAATGATGAACCCTATCTAATACATTGAATCTATAATGATGAACCCTATCTAATACATTGAACCTCTAATGATGAAACCTATCTAATACATTGAACCTCTAATGATGAACCCTATCTAATACGTTGAACCTATAATGATGAACCCTATCTAATACGTTGAACCTATAATGATGAACCCTATCTAATACATTGAACCTCTAATGTTGAACCCTATCTAATACGTTGAACCTCTAAAGTTGAAACCTATCTAATACATTGAACCTATAATGTTGAACCCTATCTAATACATTGAACCTCTAATGTTGAACCCTATCTAATTCGTTGAACCTCTAATGATGAACCCTATCTAATTCAATGAACCTCTAATGATGAACCCTATCTAATACATTGAACCTATAATGATGAACCCTATCTACATAAATATCTTATATAAAAAATATACAATTATATGAAACTTATTATTTTTAATTATATAAAATTATTATTATTAATCATTTAAAACGTATTATTATCAATCAAACTTATTATATAAATATATAATTATATAAAACGTATTATTATCAATCATTTAAAACTAATTTACATAAATACATTATATAAAAAATATATAATTATATAAAACTTATTATTTTTAATTATATAAAAGTAAAATATACAATTATATAAAACTTACTATTTTTAATTATATAAAATTATAATAATACAATTATATAAAATTATTATTATTAATCATTTAAAACGTATTATTATCAATCAAACTTATTATATAAATATATAATTATATAAAACGTATTATTATCAATCATTTAAAACTAATTTACATAAATATCTTATATAAAAATATATAATTATATAAAACTTATTATTTTTAATTATATAAAAGTAAAATATACAATTATATAAAACTTATTATTTTTAATTATATAAAATTATAATAATACAATTATATAAAATTATTATTATTAATCATTTAAAAGTAAATATCATGAATTGTTAAAAAAGTTTCCCCAGCGACATGTCGCTGGGGTAAGTTTCGTTGACCAAGTTTAGAAATCCCTCCAAAAAATTTCATTAACGCGCTTCTTTCACAAACCGACAAAATAAAGGTTTCCTCAGCGACATGTCGCTGGGGTAAGTTTCGTTAATATCCAACGTTTATTAAACCAGCTGCGCAAAACGACAAATTCTAAGCTTTCCCCAGCGACATGTCGCTGGGGAAAAGTTCGTCAAGAAAAGGAAATTTTCCCCAGCGACATGTCGCTGGGGAAACTTCTGACCAGACCTTATCCTCAACGATTTACAGAAACTTAGCTTATCTCTTTTTCTCTTCTCTCAAACAAACGCTGCCATTTACACCACCATTTACACCACCAATATCCCCACCATTTACACCACCAATCATCACCACCATTTACACCACCAATCATCACCACCGTCATCTCCAGCCATCCCCATCTGCGTAAAACCCCCACCCATCTCCATCACCCTCACCAGTCACCACTGCTAATCACCACCACCATCACCCATATCTATCTCCATCACCCCCACCATCACCACTGCGAATTATCCCACCGGTCACCACTACGAATCACCCACACCACCACCACATCGAATCATCCACACCACCACCATAGCAGTAGACCACCACTAGCCATAATTAAAGGTTTTGTCTTTCATTTTAAGTTTATATAAATTAAAGGTTTTGGTTTTTTTAATTCAATTGTTTTTTATATAAATTTATAGTTTTTTTAATTGAATGGTTTTTTTTAATTAATGTTTTATGTTATTGTAGCCGACCGCAGCCGACCACAGCCGACCACAGCCGGCCACAGCCGACCACAGCCGACAGCGCAGCCGACAGCGACCGACCACAGCCGACCACAAGTGACCACCACAACTAACAGTATGTTTTTTTAATTCTAACTGATAACACTTATTTACTTATTTTTATCATTTTGGTTTCCCCAGCGACATGTCGTTGGGGATTTATAAACTAGTTAATTTCCATTAAACGTAAATCCAAACACTCGTTAACTGTAAAAAACGCAAACCCAAACACTCGTTATGTTGCTTATCGGCTTATCCGAATAAACTGTTTTTAAACAGATTATCCTGATAAGCTTATCAGGATAAGCTGTTTGAAACAGCTTATCCTGATAAGCTTATCAGAATAAGTTGTTTGAAAACAGCTTATCCTAATAAGCTTATCCGAATAAGCTGTTTTCAAACAGCTTATCCTGATAAGCTTATCAGGATAAGATGTTTGAAACAGCTTATCCCGATAAGCTTAGCGGAATAAGCTGTTTGAAAACAACTTATTCTGATAAGCTTATCAGGATAAGCTGTTTTCAAACAGCTTATCCGAATAAACTGTTTTTAAACAGCTTATCCTGATAAGCTTATCAGGATAAGCTGTTTGAAACAGCTTATCCCGATAAGCTTATCAGAATAAGTTGTTTGAAAACAGCTTATCCTAATAAGCTTATCCGAATAAGCTGTTTTCAAACAGCTTATCCTGATAAGCTTATCAGGATAAGATGTTTGAAACAGCTTATCCCGATAAGCTTAGCGGAATAAGCTGTTTGAAAACAGCTTATTCTGATAAGCTTATCAGGATAAGCTGTTTTCAAACAGCTTATCCGAATAAACTGTTTTCAAACAGCTTATCCTGATAAGCTTATCAGGATAAGCTGTTTGAAAACAACTTATTCTGATAAAACTTATCAGAATAAGCTGTTTGATATAAATGTTTTATTGAATTAAACCTTAGGAATGTTTTAGGATTTTAGCGATTAATTTCAGAAAATTCCCGTCTGAAATTGATCAACCTATAGAAAACCCGTCCGAAGTTAATTTAATAGGAATTAACTTCGGAAAGTCCCCTGTTTGGGACTGCTTTTTGATTGTTTTGTCTCATTTAAGATATGAATGCGTATAACTGGTTTACTATTTGAGATGATTTCGACAGTGTTTCTCCTTTACTCCTACGAATATGTCTTTAAACACATATTTGGGGAGTTGAGGGGAAATGCTGCCGAAATTTTCTCAAATCGTAAATCGGCTATACGCATTCATATATGAGACGAAGCATCAAAGAGTGGGTTAGGATTGCCTTCCATAGTTGCACTAGGTTAACAAAACATCTAGGATTGCTTTCCATAATTGCCTTCCATGTAATAATAACTAAATATACGGATAAAACGCAGTTATGGTATTCGCTGATAAGAGTTGGATAAACAAACCGAAACTTTCCAAAGAATTTAATGACGGTCTTACAAAGTTCGTCAATCATTGCCGGCCGTTGGTGAATTCTGCGGGGAAAATTAGATGTCCATGCAAAAAATGTCGAAATGTATTATGGAAACCCATCGATGGGATTGGAATGGAAATTGCTATAAACGGGTGGGACCCACTTTATACCACATGGCTCAAACACGGTGAACCGGCTCCACGTGCGCCAGTGATAGATAACCTAGGAGAACCTATGATGAGTGACATGACAGCGTTACTCAATGATTTTAGCTATATTCCTTCGAATGAACCAACACAAGGAGATAATATTGGTGAGACTAGTAACCAACCGACTCAACCGCCTCAAGCCACTCGTACCGAGTTTGAAGAGTTGTATGCAATTGCCAACGAGGCGCTGTATGATGGTTGTGAACATGTGTCTCGACTAGACTTTATGGCAAAATTTACCTATTTTAAGGCTAAAGGAAAAATGACAGATTCTTTATTCAATGAAATATTAGAGTTTCTCCGATATATGTTACCCGATAGTAAAGGATTCAAGTTCCCACTGAACTACTATGAAATAAAGAAGACATTTAAAACGATCGGGTTAGGTTACGAGTCGATACATGCTTGTGAACACGACTGCTGCTTGTTTTGGGAGGATAATAAGAATCTGTAATTCTGTCCGGTGTGTAAAACGAGTAGATGGAAAGACACTAACACACCGGGGAAGAAAGTTCCTAGGAAGGTGTTGCGTTACTTTCCGATCATTCCTAGACTACAACGTTTGTACAAGTCTAGACACACTGCAAAAGACATGACTTGGCATGCTACTGGAAAGTGTGCGGAGCCTGGTAAGATGCAACACCCGGTTGATGGCGCGGCTTGGAAGAAGTTTGACTTGAAGTATCCAGAGTTTGCAGCAGAACCAAGAAATGTTCGACTAGGGTTGTGTGCTGATGGTTTCAATCCGTTCGGCAACCTTAGTCAGACCTACAGCATGTGGCCGGTTGTATTGACAACATACAATCTGCCTCCTTGGTTATGTATGAAAGAAAGTAACTTTATGCTGACGTTGTTAATTCCTGGCCCTAAATCCCCGGGCAAGGACATTGATATTTACTTGCAGCCTTTGATTAAAGACCTGAAGACTTTGTGGCACAAGAACGGTGTTGATACTACAGACATTATTTCACAAAAGCAGTTCAAGATGAGAGCGATGCTTTTATGGACTATAAATGATTTTCCTGCTCGAAGTAGTTTGTCTGGGTGGAGTGGGCAAGGTTACTATGCATGCCCTACATGTAACCTAGAAACTCCATCTATTCCTGTCACAAGCAAAATAGCTTATGTTGGCCATAGAAGATGGTTAAAGAAGCCCCATAAATGGAGGAGTTCACGTGTTGACTTCAATGGCCAAACTGAACAGAAAGATCCACCTAAAGATTATAACCAACCGGATGTAATCGAAGCGCAACATGCTAGATTGCTATGGCGTAAGCCGGGTAAACATCCGAAACATGGGTGTGTGAAGATTTCCCACAATGTTACAGTCGAGCTTAACTGGACTAAACGGTCTATTTTTTACGAGCTTGAGTATTGGCCTTTTATTTCACTAAGACACAATTTAGACATCATGCATATCGAAAAAAATGTGTTGGAGGCCATCTTGAACATTTTGTTAATGAATGACAAAAGTAAAGACACCGCAAAAGCAAGACAAGACTTGAAAAAGATGGGCATTCGAAGACCTTTGTGGCTAACCGTAAACCACAAGGGGAAGACTGTGAAGCCCCAGGCTGCGTATTCTTTAACACCAGAGAACCGAAAAAAGTTTTGTCAGTACATCAAAAGTGTTAAACTACCAGATGGGTTCGGATCATGCTTCAAGCACAAAGTGACCGATAATGATACAAATATAACGGGCCTGAAGTCTCATGACTGTCATATAATGATGCAACGTTTACTTCCTTACGAACTTCAAAATTACTTGCCCGAACATATTGCAAAACCAATAATTGCACTGTGTTCCTTGTTTAAGCAACTCTGCTCTACAACTTTGATGGAGGAGGACATGTTGAAAGCTTCGGTCAAGGTGGTTGAAATTCTATGCGAGCTTGAGCGCATATATCCTCCTGCTTTCTTTGACATTATGATTCACTTGCCCATCCATTTAGCTCTAGAGGCTCTTGAAGGCGGGCCTATTCAACCCCGGTGGATGTATCCATTTGAAAGATTCATGAAGAAGCTAAAAGGTTATGTAAGAAATAAAGCTAAGCCGGAAGGTTCGATCGCGGAGGGTTATGTTGCAGAAGAAGCATTGACTATAAGTTCTCAATATTTTCGGGGTGTTACCACGAAATTTAATCGTCCCTATCGTAATGTGGACCCCCCTCCCTCAACGTGTAAGTTTCAGGTGTTCCGATCGGTATGCAAGCCGATTGGTTTACTGTCCTTTCCTCATTTTCCTACCGACGAGTACAAGAAAGTGAGATGGTATGTACTTAACAACAGTCCTGAGATCGACACGTACCAAGACCAGTTCCAGAGGTACGCGTTTTTTAATTTTGTAACTTTTTTTTCTTAACTTATCATTTCGAAGACTTATTCTAATAGCATGAACGTTTTTCAGGTTATTTCCAGAAAAAGACAAGCTAGAAGAATTCCCCCACTGGTTTAAGACGCTGGTAAACTAACACTTATTTTGTGTACTTAAGTGTAAAAATAACAATATCATATTTTTAGTTTTCTATCTAATCCTATCTTCTTCATAGATCTTTGAACGTCACGCACAAAATCCCCAAGACCCAGAGTTTAGCCCAACCAGCGAGTTATTCGCTTTGTCTAATGGACCATTAAGGGCTCCAATGTCAGTAAACTATTGCGTAGTAGATGGTGTGAGGTATGTCGTGCAGAGCCGCGATGAACGTCGCGTAACTCAAAATAGCGGCGTTTATTCGACTGACCCTGACGGGAAAACTAACACTTATGGTCGGCTTCAAGAAATCCTCGAGTTTGACTATTTGTCGTTTAAAGTTGCGTTGTTCAAAGTTAAGTGGTTCGACACTCGCAACACCGTTGGTAGAGTCAAGAAACTTATCGTTAGAAACGGAATGACACAAATCGTCGGCTCTGGTGAGGCGTGGAAAAGTGAACAATACATCCTCGCAAAACAAGTCAAACAAGTCTTCTACCTTGTAGATCCAGCCAAACCCAACGTGAAGGTCGTCGAACATGTTAATCATAAAAAGTTTTTGAACAACGGTGTAATCGTGGTAGAGAACGAACCTGATATTATACATTTGGACAACTCATCTGATCTCCCACCTTCTACTAGTGATCTCCAACCTTCTACTAGTCATCTCCCACCTTCTACTAGTGAGAATGACTTCGGTAATTACACCTTCTATATAGATTTGCATATAGATGGTGAATCAACAGAGGTTGACGCACCGCCAGATAACGATGATGTTCCTAATGAAGACGATGATGATGAAGACCCCCTTCCTCATGATTTAGCAGATTCTGATGTTGAAGACCTCATCAAAGATGATGATGGTGTTGAGAAATTTTATTCTAGTGACGAAGAAGATTAACTTTGTGTTGTAACTTGTAAAATACACTTATATATTTGAATGAATGAATGAATGAAATTGTTGTGGATTGTTTAAATGTGTAAATTTATTTTGATATTTAGATTTGTGCATGCTTGTATTATTTTGTTCATGAATTTCTACATGTTATGCTAATTGTACCTGTATACAGATGACTGATGTTGCACGGGGCCACGGCGGGGACGGTGGTGGCGAGGATCCTTCACGTCCACGTCCTCCATCATTCGGTTGCGGGGGTTGCTTCGTCAACCGGGGTAAGAATTTCTGGATTATTGTAATACAAATTTGATACACATATTTAACTTGTTTGCCTTAACTTTTATGACTTTATCACTCACTTGATTTTGCAGGAAAAGGAAAGAAAAAGCCCAATTTGGGCGGGAGGAGAGCCGGCAGGCAGAATACCCGGGAGAAGACCCGCTGCCTGAAATTACTGGATGCGGTGGCCGAGAATCAAAACCGGCCGGTCGAGATCGAATTTGTACCCGGTAGAGGTAACCTTGTTATACCTATCGGCCCCTACGCAGATCATTGGGGAAACTTATTCGGGTGTGTCGTTAGGGAAATACCTTTGTATTACCCTTCGTGGAGCAAGGTCCCCGAAGGGTACAAGGCGGCGGCCCGGGCAGCTATTGGGGTAAGTTATCATTTTATATTTATTTAATTATCGTGTTCATTTATTTAATTGTATATATTTATTTAAATTTGTTTTTTTATTTATATCATATAAATAAATAAACAAATTTAAATAAATATATAAATTATATTGCTAACTCCGTTTTTAATGTGTTGTATTGTGTATATTTATTTAAATTCGTTTATTTATTTATATCATATAAATAAATAAACGAATTTAAATAAATATATAAATTATATTTCTAACTCTGTTTTCAATGTGTTGTATTGTGTATATTTATTTAAATTTATTTATTTATTTATATCATATAAATAAATAAACAAATTTAAATAAATATATAAATTATATTTCTAACTCTGTTTTCAATGTGTTGTATTGTGTATATTCATTTAAATTTGTTTATTTATTTATATCATATAAATAAATAAATGAATTTAAATAAATATATAAATTATATTTCTAACTCTGTTTTCAATGTGTTGTATTGTGTATATTCATTTAAATTCGTTTATTTATTTATATCATATAAATAAATAAATGAATTTAAATAAATATATAAATTATATTTCTAACTCTGTTTTCAATGTGTTGTATTTGATTGCAAAAAAATTATGATCTCACGCCGTACGTGAACACCCCTCGGTGGAAGAGTATTTATGATACCATTAATCACCAGCTTCAAAAATCATACAATACCAGCAAGGCTAGTCTGAAGAGAGATTACTGTGTAAAAGACCCCGAGACTGGAGAATACAATTTGGATCAAATTAGGCGGAACAGACCCGACGAGCACACACCTGAAGTCTGGGAGAAACAGATAGAGTTTTGGACTGACGAAGCTAACATGAAGCGATCCTCAACAAACAGCCAAAATCGGTCCAAGGCAACACTTGTCTCCCGACATGGTTCTCGGTCGATCCCTCGCACTCGACATCTCATGGTAATTATTATTATTATTATTATTATTGATTTTACATTATTATGGTTTTTTTATTTTTTTATTTTATTATTATTATTATTGTTTTTTAATTTTATTATTTTATTATTATCATTATTTATTTTACATACATATTATTATTGCCGCATTTAATTAGATTGATCTTACTTACGTATGTATGTACAGCAAAAGTCGTCCGAAACCCAACAGGAGCCTACAGAGATCGACATGTTCTATCGTCTGCATACGAATTCAGATGGTGTATTTATAGATGAGCAGTCTCTCCAGTTGTATGTAAGTATTCTTTTCAAAACACACTTTAATGAATCATTGATTAATAATCTAGCAACCCGACTAATATATTTACTATATTGTGTTATTGTCACCACACAGGGTCAGATGAGGGAGTTAGAGGCGACGGGTGAGCACACCACTGCCGAGATCAACAGGATGGTGCGAGGAGGCAAGTTTCGCGGCCACCATCCTGGCGTGGGTATGGTATTGCCGGGATACACAAGTACTCCCCCGTGCTTTCCGCCACCACCCCCTGAGACTCGTCGGGATCGGGATGTTGATTTCATGATGGGCTTGTTCAGAAACGACCCCAGGTATGGCGATCTTTTTGCCGCATATGAGAGTGGTGGTGCCAGCGGGAGTGGGAGTCGCCCGGGTGATGATGCTGGTGCCAGCGGGAGCGGGAGTCGCCCGGGTGATGATGCTGAGGATCGGGAGGGTGGCGATGACGCGAGCTAGTCGTGTCATATATGTGTTTGTTAGTATGGTACATAGTTTCTTTATGTTCATCTTGACTTGTTTCCCTATTATCCTAAATTAGAACGCTTGTTTCCCTAGTATCCTTAACTATCCCGACTTATTCCTAGTATCCATGTGATCATTAGAACGTTATATTATATTTTGATGCAAGTTGAACTTATTCCGCGTTTGTGTTGATTTGTATTTCAAGTTTACTTTATATGTGTCTTTTGGTGAGCAAATACAGGTTTTGGTAGATTTTTTCCGGAAAAATTCCGGAAAAAATCTAGAAAACGCCTGCTGTGCAGGCTATTTTAAAAAAAAAACTGCAGACTCTTCCCCAGCGACATGTCGCTGGGGAAAAGTTGGTTATTCGTTGACAAGTCAAACGCAAAGCGTTGACAAGTCAAACGCAAAGCGTTGACAAGTCAAACGTATCAAGAGTTTCCCCAGCGACATGTCGCTGGGGAAACTTTGGAAAGCGTTGACTAGTCAACGGCAACGCGTTGACAAGTCAAACGAAAGGAATTTTCCCCAGCGACATGTCGCTGGGGAAAATTTGTAATTAGCTAAAATGGTTAAGTTTAACTTAATTTTTTTTATTTAATAAGGATTTTCCCCAGCGACATGTCGCTGGGGAAAATTTTGCCACCGTGGCATCTGTTCTTCCAGGAAAAGTCTGTGGGGCCCACGTGTCGCTGGGGATACTTTTGACAACTAGCGTACCCCAACGAATATACCCCAGCGACTTGTCGCTGGGGATACGCTTCCCCAGCGACATGTCGCTGGGGAAACACCAAAAATATCGCTGGGGTAGGGCGCGATTATTGTAGTTACCTCTCGCAAGAGTGTCGAAAGAAACATATAATGGAAGAGGTTTTCACTCTTGTGAGTCAAACCATTGAGGTATCAATTCAAGGCCCATCGGTTACAATGGGTCTTAGTAAATATTTATCACGGGACAAGAATAGTTGGGTCTCTCTAAATATTATAGAATGATTTCGATATGAACCGCAATTACATAATAGTTGTCCAACAGGTCTAATAATGGTTAAAAAATTACCTTTTTTTAATAATTTTTTCCGACTTTCACCAAAAAAGTTATATTTTTTAAAACGACCGAAACCCATATAGACCCGGACCAACCCATTTAAACCGAAGTTTCTAGAAAAACCATTTAGACTCGTTATCCAATACGCCCGACCCACCTGCTACAAAACATTATTATCAACGCCTTCGGTTAATTATTGAACCCACATAATCACTTGCAAAATCAAATACACACTTTTTGGTCAATTTATTCGATTATAACCTCCTACAATTGCTTACTTGTTTCTTTCTGTATTAAATTCAAGCATGCTTCATCGGACGTAGACAACACCCTATTTTGTATTACAATTAGAATACACGTATATGAAACATAAGAAATCTAAGGCCCTAAAATCCAAAATCTATCGAAAACTGGCAACGAGAAAATAAAACGTTTTATTGACAAAAAATTCAAATCAAATCAAATCTAACAATACAAAAGATATAGGAATCACTGGAGCTGAAGCACGAAAGAAGCACTCTACCTGTTACACTATACTCTAAGGAATCACTAGAGCTGTAGTACCTGGTTAGCAATCACAGATTGCTGTGGATATGAGTTTCATCCACTTAATATGTTTTTACAAAATATTTCCTAGGTTCATACTACACTATACTTGTATTCTTTTCTGTTTTTAGTACACTTGACGATACATTAGAATTTTTTTTGTGGTTCACCATTTGGTTATTGGGTAGTTTTTTTTGCTACATACTCCATTTTACTTAAATCAAGATAGACTAAATCAATTAAATTTTGATACATATCTTAAAGTAATTCATGTATATATATCCTCATTGTAGGTTCTAATGATTTTGGCCTATGAATCATTTTCCTATAATTAACAGCCATTGATAAATTAATTCGAACATAGCATAATTAATCCTATATAAAAGTATAGCTAAAAAAACCTCATTTGATACAAAAACCCTGATTCGTCAATGTCATAAGACATGGAAAATATAAGATAAAATACTAGCAATTGGGTTTTCCATATATTCAAAAATTCAAATAAATCGGATTTATATAATTTGATAATCTGATAGATCTATATAGCCATAATTGAGTTAATAAATCAACACAACACATATAAAAATAGATCAGTTGAATATTAAGACAACAATTAAATAAAAATAGGTCAAATGAACTTGCTTACTTTTATTGCATCGGATAACTCTCATGACCGAACAGTCCGGTTATTAAAGAATCTTGTATTTTGGTAGAAACCAAGGGCTCAATCTGGACCATCCATTTGGGAGGGACCAGATCAAATGATAAAAAACACGGAGGGACTAAAATTGTCAATTTATAAAAAGAAGACTGAGGGAACAAAACGTAAAATACGTTATAAATCTCACCTACCCTTCATTTCTGTAAAACAAAACACACAGATCTCCATAAACATTCTCTCTCTCTACATCAAACCCTCTCTCTACAACAAACTCTAACAAAAAATCCATAAATCTACACAAATTAACATTGCAAATCACGAAATAAACACACAAATGGAAGAAATAACCATTAAATCAACCGATCCCTGAAAAAAATCGATTAAAAACGAACCGATTCATAAGGCTGATTGGTGATGATAAGGTGTTTGATGAAACGCCTAAAAGAAGAATTGAAGTTGAAAGTGCTTTGAAATCTGATGAAGGTAGGTGGTCACAATAGCAGCAGCAGATGGGCCACCCTCAGCAGTTCAGACCAACCCCGACTTCCATCCCAAATACCAACCCCGCCTTCCATCCCAATACATTGGTTAATTACTAGTGATAAAACAACAAAAATATCACTGATGATAAAATATCACCGGTGATATTACACAGTAACGTGATATTTCATTGGTTTATTACTAGTGATACTTCACTAGTGATAAAACAATAAAATATCACCGATGATATTACACAGTAACGTGATATTTTATTAGTTTATTGTGATAAACCAATAAAAATATCAACGGTGATATAGTAACGTGATATTTCATTGGTTTATTACTAGTGATAAAACAATAAAAATATGACCGGTGATAAAATATCACCGATGATATTACACAGTAACGTGATATTTCATTGGTTTATTCCTAGTGATACTTCACTAGTATAAAACAATAAAAATATCACCGGTGATAAATTATCACTGATGATATTACACAGTAACATGATATTTCATTGGTTTATTACTAGTGATACTTCACTAGTGATAAAACAATAAAAATATCACCGGTGATAAAATATCACTGATGATATTACACAGTAACGTGTAGCGACACTACATCCGGTGAACATCCGTCTACCTCACCAACTTTTCTCAACAACTCACGTGCTTCATAAATGTAACTGAAAGAAAAACACTCAAAACCCCTCATTCAATTGAACACCATGTCAGTTACCCCCTCCTTCTGATACAAAAGATCAATCAACAACACTTCATCATTAACATCTCCATTATCCATCTGGTCGGACGGTTGTGGTGGTTTGATGACGTGGCAGAGGCATTTGGTAGATGAGGATTACGATGATGATTATAGATGATTATGAGAAGCAAACAAGAGATCTTGAACAAAACAAGTAGAAAATCAATAACTTTTAGGGGTTTGCTACGGAGGTGATTGTGGTGGTTAGGGTTTTAGGATGGATCTGACGGTGGTGGTCAGTTGAAAAAAATGCGCAGGTGGCCGGTGGTGTGGTGATGGCGACTGTGTGAAAACACATTTCACTGTGTGAAAAAAAGGAAAGTAAAATGAACGATTAAAAAAAATTCTTTTTTTTAATTAGACATAAAAATAGGTTTGGACAAATTAAATCTCAGATTAATCCCCACCCTTAGATAAAAGCTAAATGAAGGGTGGGGATTTGTCGCTTGGTTTCCACCAAAAAACAAGGCTCCAAAATAACTTTTCTCGTGTGGAAAATAGTTTTTTATAAAAGGGTGTTGGGGCTTTTTCTTTTTATTTATTTATTTAATTATTTTTTTTGAGCAAATTTATTTAATTATTTAACTAGTCATTTTATTATGTAGTAATACTGATTTAGAATAGTATGAACAGAGGTGTGCGAGGTGTGCTACCGTACAGATCCCTAAATTTTATATGTCTCAATAAATATCTCATTATTGGAGCCTCAAAATTCACTTCTATAGTTTGAACTAGAGGTGGCAAAATGGATGGGCGGGCGGGCAAAAAGTGGGGGGTTAAACAGGCAATGGGCTAAATAGGCAGCGAGCTAAACGGGCGAGCTAAAAAAGCGCATGCTAAAACAGACAAAAATATAAAAATAAAAACGTAAAAAAATTAAAAATAATACTTTTATAAAAGTTGGGAAAAAACATTAAATATAAAGATTAATCGAGTGTCAAATTTGGTGTTTTAGATACGCCCATTGAGCCCATCTTGTCTTACATGTGCCCATTGAGCCCCTCAAAAATAAATAGTGGGTAGTTGATGGAGGCCCAAGTATTGAAGAACGGGCTGACTTGTTTCTGGAGGCCCGAGATCGCTTGACGAAGAGGGGTTTAGTAAAATGGGCATAACTTTTGCATCCTAAGTCCGTTTTCAGCCCGTGACCTGTCAAAACGTGCGTAAAAAGGATATTCTACATCAGTTGGTATCAAGAGCCAAAGTTCCTGATCAAGATGCCTCCAAGGAGAACTAGGTCTATTCACGATGTGAATGAACAGGAATTTGAGCAGCGTATAATGGAAAGAATGGAGGAGCGATTCGATCAAATGTTTGATCAATTGACCGACCAGATGAACAATTTGATGAGCAATAAGAGGCCTCGTAATCGCCGTCATGAGGAAGAAGATGCAGATCTAGAAGAAAATCCGTTTGGTGATGGTTTGTCTGATGATGAACAATCAATAGGGCGAAGGATGAGAGATCGCAGTGGGAATAATGATATGCGTTGGGAGACCGGAATGAGGGTTAATATTCCCGAGTTTAATGGGGACACTTTAAAGCCTGATGAGTTTATTGATTGGCTTGTTGCTGTTGAAGAAGTATTTGAATTCAAAGAAGTTCCAGAAAACAAAAGGGTTTCGTTGATCGCTACCAAGTTACGTGGTCGGGCATCCGCGTGATGGCAACAATTGAAATTGACGAGGAACAGAGTTGGGAATTCAAAGATCAATGAAACTGGGATTTTGGCCCGTATAAAAATTAAGTTCGTTGATGTATGTCTAATCGAATTGATCTAGGTTCTCTATGTGACTCTATTGAATTTTGGTGGAAACAAATATTTTTGGTTGTTTTTAAATTTAAATGTACAAAGACTTAAAAGTAAATGTCGTTAAAGTAAAGTGGCGTTAAAATAAAATGGCGTTAAAATTAAATCTAAGTCTAATTGAAAGAAAGTGGCGTGAAAGTAAAATCTAAATCTAATTAAAGGAAAGGTGCGATATTTAAAAGACGTGACGGAAAGTAAATTGATTAAATGACCAAAAATAAAAGCGTGACTAGAATTGAAAATGGACAAAGTATTAAAAACATAAACTAAAAATTAAACAAGACAAAACAAGAAAAATAACCTAGATCGGAATACATTCCG